>CM046003.1:50274000-51662334 GCA_025175895.1 Wurfbainia villosa
ATTAGAACCAAACCATTTTGGTTCATCCATTATGTCTTCATAAGACACGGCCCATCCACACTTTCATTGCGACTGAAACGATTTCATGCTCGCTTCTTGTTTGGTCCAACCAAACCTAGTTTCTCTCGGTATGAGAATCCCATTCTCAAACTCGTTTTAAATCCTTCGGATTACGCTCATTGTGCGTGTGACCAAATAGGTTCTCGGTTTATGTTGGCCATCTATAATTAACCATTAATTATAGAACGATCATTAGTGACACCTAGTAGTATATCATGATCCCCAATTAACTGAAAAGATCAACGGTTGATCAAGAACTATTTCTGAAACCCTTCAGCAGCTCGAATGATTCGTGCCCCATTCCCTTCACTCATCTTATACCCACTTGGTTTAAGACATGGTCTATAGTGTCAGTCCCTACTAGGCTGACTACGTCACACCTAGCCCAAGTATCATTTCCTCATCCTACGGATTCTAGTTACTGCACATGTATCGAAGAGTACCTTACTCTAAACATGTAATGCTTTGGCCAAAGACTTTAGTAACAATCCGACGAGAGGCCATGGGTATACATCTCCTCGCAAGGAGTGGTGAATCCTATATAGGCTATTCAAAAACCTTCGATCACTTCGACTTATACCCAATCATCCCGGGTCCACATCTCCTTAGAGATGTTTGCTTAAGATGTCAAAACATAAGTCTCCATGATCAAGATGACTTGAATACCGCAAGTCAAAGGAACATCACACTTAAGCTACAGTAAGAACTTCATTGACATATCCATATATGCAGAGAACCATAAGAAATCTTACGGCTAGTCACTCCAATGAACTAGTTACCATAACTAGCATCCACGATTAACTCCGGACATCACAATGTCTCCAGCCAGTGAGAATCAGCTGCTTGGATACACCAAGGAGTATACCTCGTGCTAGTCTCGACAGAATTGATGGTGTTCAAATTCATCAATTCATCGACTAGGGATAATTCCGATACATCACAATTACACATGTAGAGATACTCACTAGTTGTGATCCAATCACAAATTCTCTCATGCTGTGAATCGTATCGTGGACATTCAGTAAATGAGTTTAAGATCCAATCAAATACATGAAACATGTATACTCAAATAGTGAATCTTCATTTATCACATAAATGGTTCATACATAAGGCGATTGCCTTAGGACATCTCTCATATATTACTAACACATGGAAAGTCCAAGGGTGTAGTCTTGGCTACGTAAGTCCAAGAGTATAGTCTTGGCGGTGAAAGTCCAAGTCATGGGTACATGACATTTGGGAAGTCCAAGGGTTGATATTGGCGGTGTAAAGTCCAAGCGTGGAGTCTTGACAGCATAAGTTTAATGGTTGGTGGTGTAAAGTCCAATCGTGGTCTTGGTAGCATAAGTCCAATGTGCCTTGGCGATGTAGACACCGTTAGCATGAATAGCCAATAGAAGCACCTGAAGGCTAGCGTATGGATGAACAAGTCATGGATGACTTGGAGTGATCCGATAAGCGCGAGGCTGACGGAGGTGGCTAGAAGGCTTAGGCCTAGGCTAAGGGTGGTCTAACAAGTATGGGGACACCATACTTCGTGATGATGATGCATATCGAAAAATGGTCCATTTTTATGGAAGGATTTAATTATCCAAGAGGGCCAAAGGGAGGGTTCCTCAAAATGAAGAAATGGACCGGGGAATAACTCCAATAATTTGAGAAAAATACAAAGGTAATAAAATTCTTGGTTGATTTAATCCTTAACGATATCTTGTGTAGCTTAGGTGAATACAAGGATGTCAAAGAGCTTTAGAGCGAATTGACAAAGTACAATGAAAATCCATCACCAGTCCAAGAAAAAGAGGAAGAAGAGGAATGCTCATCGGCTCAATCAGCTCAATCGGAGGAGACTGAAGAAGCAAGCACATCATTCTCACAAGCAAGTGAGAATTTGGAAGTTGAAGATGAGTCAACATCCGGATCGGAATCGATGGAAGAAGTAGAAGTAGAAGAGTCTCCACCTCTAGGATTGAGGGGGAGGAAGTTAGATCACCTTCCATGTTGGATCAAGAGGTAGCCTCAACATCCGAGAGAGATGAAGAAGAACTAATTCCGGCCACCATTGACCTAGATAACTCAAGCATTCATATTAAAAATAAAATTCCTATTATATGCTTTGAGTATATGGAAGTAGGACGCTACAAGAGCAAGTTTCCTAAGAAAGTCAAGAAAAGTCAACTGGTGCCAAGAGTTCAAGAAAAGACCAATGAAGCCGGAGTCCCCACTAAGAAAAGCAAAGAGCACATTGTGTGCTTTAAATGCCAACAACGGGGACACTACCAAAGCCAATATCCTAGGGGGAGAAAGAAGGTCAAAGAAGAGGTCACACATGTAGAGGGAGCTTTAAAAGTAAACCCTAAGGTATATTTCAATAATGCACATTCGAATTTTAATAATAAAAGCATGCTTTTAATACTCTTGCAATTGTGCATAATCATGAAAAGCATGTTAGGAATAGAAATAACAAAATATTTTGTTTAGGTGCCAAATCTTGTAATTTTAGGTCTAAGGGCAAATCTAGAAATAATAATTCTATACCTATTCTACCTAGGGAGACCATTAGGAAAATAGAGGATCACCTAGGTATCAACCCTAAATATTCTAGACATATGCCTAGGAAGGGCAATAATACTCAAAGAAATAATGGGTCCACCAAATTAGAAAAATTAGAATTTGAAAATCAAGTTTAGAGGTCAAAACTTGAGAAGATAGAAAATACCCTTAAGAAAATGCAAAATCAAATGCAATGGTCAAATAGTCAAAGCTTAGGATCTAGAAGTCAAAGTCAAATGTCTAGGAAACAAGAACCATCCAAGGGCAATCTTAAGCCCAAAAAGACCTATCACAATATTCCATTCGATTATGGAACTCAATCCAGGTATAGGAAAACCAAGATCAATAGGGAAGTCATCCCTAAGGTTGACCAAGGTAGATGCCTAGTGGCTAGGGTTTCGAAGAAACCTAGGGACGCCACTATGAAGATTACAAGGGGAGTCACCCCTAGAGTTAACCGAGGCAAGACCCAAATGACCAAGGCTACCAAGCCTAGAAGGGTCATTAGGAGGGTATCTAGGGAGGTCATCCCTAAGGAATACCTAGTAAACCCGAGGAGCTCCAATAGATATTGGGTTCCTAGGAGCGTGATCGATTAACGCTAAATGGGTTAGGTTGTGTCAACTTTAAATGGATGGGTAGTTAACCTAACAATGGTAAAGGTGGCACTTTAGGTCATTTTCATGTTTATGGGTACTTTGGAAATGTGGTTTGATCATAATCCTAAAGGTTTTTAGGATGTGTCAATATATTTTGAGAACTATAAAAAAATTGATTAAATTGACACAATTAGGTCTTAGAGTCATGGTGTGTCATTTTTTATTTTTGGCACACTTGGGGGATAAGTAATAATATGACAAAATGGACTAAATAATAACAAATGACAATTAAAATTAAAACTTAGGTATTATTATACCTTTACATTTTATTTGACATGATTGATTTATCATATGCAATGTCATGACATCATATCTATTTTTATCATATAAAATGTCATGATCAATATTTAGGTTAAATATCATGTATGCTTAGATTTCATCTTTATGTCATGCCATCATGATCATTGGCCATGTTTATTTATGCTATCATTTATATCATCATCATATTTCATGCATTTAAAGTTAATTAAATTGATTTAAGGACTATGACATGACTTGAAGTCTCGTGTATAAGGGAATCAAGTAGTGTTGCCTTAGAAAATGCATGAGACCTTAGTTTAAGATGAACCAAAATCCACATCTCATATAAAATTGACATGTGTGTGTTTTCAAACACCCTAGATACATGTGAGATGCTAGGAAATGAGTTAAGTTCACGTTACATAGTTTTTTCATCTAGATGAACTTAAACTCAACTTACACTATGGAGGGATCATTGGGAAAGCTAATGTACAAGTCATGTGCATTGAGCCCAAAGAACATAATCCAATATAAGGTTTTAAAATCATTTTAAAATCATTTTTAAAAACCCGGGTGCAACCTATCTTTTGGTAGAAGTCACCATTGATAGAGTTGATACAAAGTGAGCCCAAAATAATGAAGTTTTTCTCACTTTTGAAATTTGTATCAAACTCACTATTTTATGGGTAAATCATTTTTCAAATATTTTTCACCCATTGTATTGCTTATAAGTAATGTATGTATGAATTTTCATGATTTTTTAAAATACATAGAATTACTTATGTTTTTCAAAACTCGATTTCTGAAACTGAAATTGGGCAGTTTCAATTATCAGTCGACTGCCATACCTAGCAGTCGACTGCCCATACCTATCAGTCAACTGCTCCTATAGTCGTTATCTCATAATGATTCGATCCACGCTGAAAAACTCTAACAGATAACCCATCAGTTGACTGCTAAACCCTAGCAATTGACTAATGCACAGACAGTCGAGTCGCTGGTCAAGTCTACCTCGCTTCTATGGCCACATCCATCAATCGACTGCCATCCATGGCAGTCGACTACTCCACAGCAGTCGACTGCTCAAAGATGGTAGTCGAGTGACAAGGTCACTCTGTCGCAGTTGAGCATCAGTCGACTTCTGTCAGTCGACTTATCGTAACCCCAATCAACTGATCAGTGTCGACTAGGTTGTCAAGTGTCAAAACACTCGACTAGTCGACTGGTCCATAACTCCAATCGACTGATACACCTCAAACATGAGATTTTAACCCAAGTATGATGCCTTCATACTTGCTAGACACACTTAGCCTAGACCTAAACTTTCTAGCTACCTTTATCAGCCTCATGCCTATCGGATCTCTCCAAGTCATTTATGACTTGTTCATCCTTACGTTAGCTTTTAGGCGCTTCCATTGGCTATTGTCATGCTAACAGTGTCTACATTGTCAAGGTACATTTGGACTTACGCTATCAAGACACACGCTTGGACTTTACGTCGCCAAACATTGGACTTATGCCGCCAAGACTACCGCTTGGACTTTAAGTCGCCAATATCACACCCTTGGACTTTCCCAAATGACAAGACCCTTGCTTGGACTTTCCAAATGCCAAGATCCATGCTTAAACTTTTCATTGCCAAGTATCCAAGACTTGGACTTTCCATGCCAACCCAAGTTGGACCTTCCAATTGCCAACACTCCACCCTTGGACTTTCCATTGCCAAGTACCAAAGACTTAGACTTCTCCATCATATGGTCAAACCCAATGGTCAACTCATCGTCATACATCAAAACACTACTCGAGTCAAACTCGAGTCTGGTCAATCATGACCTAGGCTGATTGCACCAACAATCTTCCCCTTTTTGATGTTTGTCAAAAACCACAATAACCTTTGAGTTAGGCCACCTAACTCAATGCTCCAAATTCTCCCAATACTCCCAATTGGGAAATTCTCAAATTCTCCCCCTTTTTGATATACATAAAAAGGTGCTCTGCAAGGGTATCAATGTCTCATATCCCAATGAGATCTTATATTCTCCCCCTTGGTCTAAAAACATCTAGGATGCCTTCACTCTTCCTAGCGATAAGTCTCAAATCACTAAATGAGAGACAATCCTCACTTCTCCAATCTCTCCTCTTATGAGGAAAAACACATCCATTATTCCATGATGGATAACCTCCCCCTAAAGGCTTGCTCTCCCTTGACCATTACACCAACAATATTCTTGGAGAGTTCCTAAGCCTATAGGAACACAAAACCATCAAGATTAAGGGCAAAAGTTTAAACTTGAACTTTCATACACCTTAAAATTTGATTCTCACCCTAAACAACTCTCCTAATCCATTTCCAATGGATTTTCACCCTTCCAATGCTTTCCAAAGCATATCCTAGGGTTAGGAGCAGTTAGGGTAGCCTAAAATAGTTGAAGTATAAGCTAAACAATCTTGTTCCCCTGAAATCAACATTTGATAGTCGACTCTGTTAATCAATAATCAACTGCTCTTAATGCCAGTCAACTGCCTACAGTGGCAGTCGACTGGTTTCTGCAAATGTAGAAATCCAATTTCAGAGAATAAAATTCAGAAATACATAAGTAATTATACGTAATTTAGAAAATAGTGAAACTTCATACATATAATACTTAAGTCAATCATTATGGGTGAAAAATATTTAAAAAATAAAATACCCATAAAATAGTGAGATTGATACAAAGTTCAAAAATAAAGAAAACTCCAATGTTTTGAGCCTACTTTGTATCAACTTCATCAATGGTGACTTCTATCAAAAGATAGACTACACCAAAGTTTTTTAAAATGATTTTGCAACCTTATATTGGACCATGATCTATGGGCTCAATGTACATGACTTGCACATTAGCTTTCCTCATGATCCATCAATGGTATAGGGTGAGTTTGAGTTCATCTAGATGCAAAAACTATGCACCTTGAACTTAACTCATTTTTCTAACATCTCACATGTGTGTAGGGTATATCAATATACACACATGTCAATTTGATGTGAGATGTGAGTTTTTGTTATTCCTATACTAAGGTCTCATGCATTTTCTAGGCAACACTAATTGATTCCCTTATACATGAGACTTCAAATCATGTCATTTGTCCTTAAATCAATTTTCATTAATCTTAAATGCATGAATGATGATTATGACATATAATGATAGCATAAATAAAATATGTGTAAATAATCATGATGTCATGACATAAAAATAGACCTAAACATACATAACATTAAAAACTTAAGCCTAAACATCATCATGACATATAATATAATTAAAAAGGAATATGATGTCATGATATGGTATATGATAAGCAAAGTATGACAAATAAAGTGTAAAGGCATAAGGATACCTAGATTTTAGTATTAATTGTCATTTGTTAGGATTAAGTCCATTTTTCCATATACTAATCATCTCCCAAGTGTGCCAAAAATCCAAAATGACATACTATGACTTCTAAACCTAATTCGTGCCAATTTGATCAATTTTTCAAACTTATTAAATGATATTGGCACATCCTAAATTCCTTTAGGATATAAATCCAAACTTATTTCCAAAGTATCCCATTACCTTGGAAATGACCTAAAGTACCAACTTTGCTATGGTTAGGTTAACTACTCATTCATTCAAGGTTGACACAACCTAACACATTTAGCGTGAAGGGATCATGCTCCTAGGAACCCAATACCTATTGGAGCTCCTTGGATTTACAAGGTATTCACTAGGAATAACTTCTCTTGATACCTTCCTAATGACCCTTTTTGGCTTGGAAGCCTTGGTCAATTGGGTTTTGCCTAAGTCAACTCTAGGGATAACTTCCCTTGTAACCTTCTTAGTGGCTATTCTAAGTTTCCTTGAAACCTTAGCTACTAGTCACACACCATGGTTAACCTTAGGGATGACTTCCCTAGTAATCTTGGTCTTTCTAGACCTATGAATGACTCCATAATCGAATGGAATACTATGGTAGGTCGCTTTGGGCTTAGGTTTGTGACCCAAACCTTTCCTTCCCTTAGATGGTTCCTATCTTCTAGATCCTAAATTTTGTCCATTTGACCCTTGCACTTGATTTTGCATGTTTCTAAGGGTCTTTTCTAATTTCTCAAGCCTTGACCTCAAAGCTTGATTTTCTAATTCTAATTTCCTAATTTTTGAATTTTTATTCTTTCTTTGGGAATGAATCTTCCTAGGTATATGTCTATGGTTCTTGGGATTAATGCCTAGGTGATTCTCTACCTTTCTAATAGTTTCCCTAGGTAGAATTGTTTTAGGGGTATTGTATTTAGATTTGTCCTTAGCCTTAAAATTGCAAGATTTTGCACATAAGTAATAAAATCTATTATTTCTAGTATGCTCCTTATGACTATACACAATTGCAAGAGTATTAAAAGCATGCTTTTTAACATAAGGATTTGAGGGTGCATTACTAAAATATACGTTAGGGTTTGGTTTAGAATTTCCTCCTATATTTGTTGCTCCTTCTTGGCCCTTGGTTTGCTTCCTCCCCCTAGGACATTGACTTCGGTAGTGGCTCCGTTATTGACATTTGAAGCACAACACATGCTCCTTGCTTTTCTTAGTGGGGACTTCGGCATCCTTTGATTTTCCATTTACTTTTGGTGCCGGCGCTTTCTCCTTAGCCAATTTTGGGCATTTACTCTTGTAATGCTCCTTTTCCTTGCACTCAAAGAAAATTATGTGATCTTTATTTTTATGAATTGCATTTGAGTTACCTTCCATGGTAGGGGAAATTTGAACTTCCTCTTCTTCTTGACTGGAGGTTGATGGCTCCTCTTCTTTCTCTAGCATTGAGGATGGTCTCTCCTGTTAATGAAAGCCCTAGAGCCAATCATGTGATAATTATTGTATGGACTTTATTATATCATATTCCTATTTATAAAGGCATGGTTATTATATTTACTTGTATTGGTTCCAAAT
Organism: Wurfbainia villosa; assembly: GCA_025175895.1. NCBI lineage: Eukaryota > Viridiplantae > Streptophyta > Magnoliopsida > Zingiberales > Zingiberaceae > Wurfbainia > Wurfbainia villosa. Next base: position 50,282,471 of record CM046003.1, read on the forward strand.
AACTAAGTATAATAACGTCCTTGAGTAGAAGGTTCTTATCTATATCAATTGATTGGTTGAATCGATAATGAGATGTTATAGAGAACACTACTCTTAATCATTCCTAGTCAAGTATTAACATTAAGGGACAATGTTAATGCGTAGAGACTAGCATGTAGGTCAACACAATGACTTAATCTCACAAGTCATGGATATGAGATATCAAGTTGACACATGGGTATGCATTGGAGAATGTATACTGAATGACTCGCCATGAGAAAGTATCATGGATCGTTATATGAGTGTCATATACTTTCTCATGTGACTATTAGTATGGCTATTAGTTCTTGGACCTGAAGTCACCATGGTTCCCTACATAAGGAGTTGCATACTTTGTCTTCGTCAAACGTCACCCGTAAATGGGTGGACTATAAAGGCGATTACTGGGTATGTAACAAATTATGCGGAGGGATGTGAGTGATGTAGATGGGATCTATCCCTCCTATATGACGGGAGTGACATCGTTATTCTTGATAGAGTGAGACCACGAAGTGCATGGCCATGCCCAAATGAGTCAATATGATATATTGAGCTCATTTGATTAGAGTGAGTCTATTTAGAGTTCAAGATATAGATTATACCGAGGATGACACGGTCTATGCCTCAATTGGTCAATCTAGATGTCAAGGATAGAGGGACATTGTTGTTGGTGCAGTAGGCACCTAAGTCGAACCTGAGTTTTGATTATAGCAAACGATACAAAGTTAAGCTCATGTCGTTATCTCACGAGCTGAATCGAGTGTGCAGAAGATTGCTAAAGCTGAAGCTGAAGGCTAGCGACACCCGGAGGAAGCCGGGTGGTCGGGCGACACTCGAGTGACTTCGGAGGGAGCCGAAGGAATCGAGTGGAAGGCCGGAAGCAAAAGCGACATGGTAAGTATCGAGGTAAACTCGTGTGTGCGAGCGTAAGTGAGGTCGTATCCTCCTTACGGGGATGGTCTTAAGCGTAGATCCGACCAAAGACATCCCATCGATGGTCTAGGTCGAGATCGGACGGTCGAAGGCTGTCGAAATAATGTTTTCTTTGAGCTAACTTTGCCTTGCAGCTAGCATCGGTCATGCCCGACTTGGAGGACTCATTGTCGTCAAGCGATCGATTGATCGATTCGACATTCGGTCGATCGCCATCGATCGTGATGATGGCCATCACCGATCGTGATGGTTAATGATCGCCGAGTCAAGGCTTATCACCTCATTTCAAGGAGATTGGTGCTCAATTGTGATTGGCTAGGGTTCCTCTCGAAAAGGGGCTCAAAGGCTATAAAAGGAGGGCCAATCCTAGGGTTTCATCATCAATTCTAAGCTTACAAAAAGACTCCGCCAAGCTGCAACTTTTCGACAACGAAGTGCTTCCTCTCCGACGTCTAGGTCTTAATTGCTTTCTTTTTGTAACGTCGGTTTAAGCTTTTTCTTCAGTTCATTACTTTAATTTTTTCGGAGCTTTTATCGTAACGAGGAGAGGGGGAGTGTCCCTCTACCTCAAGCTTTGTTCTTATTTGTATCGATCAACTCCTACCTCTAACGAGGAGGAGTTCTTTAGTGCTTTTGCCCTCCGTACGTGGTCAAGGACCACTAGGGCCTTGGAGTAGTAGCCGAAGGCTACGAACCAAGTAAAAAGAATTGTCTCTTTTACTTATTGCTTATCTTTTCCACTGTAAATTAATTATCTACTCGGATTTTAAACGAACGAACGAAAAAAGAAAGTTTTAACGCTATTCACCCCCCCCCTCTAGCGTTTCAAATCGATCCAACAATTGGTATCAGAGTCGGGGGTTGCTAAGATTTGGTGAAACCACCAATCTAGCCATTTTACAGATTTTTTTTTCTTTTTAATTCTGTTTATTTCAGATTTATTTTGTTTTGTTAATTTTTCTCCCACACTACTAATCCAAGACGCGAGTCTTGGTACCTTCTTGTGTGTTTTTGTCGTTGCTAGGTTTTTCGTCTTTGTCTCCTTGTGTCTTTTGTTCTAATGGCCCATCTCGAGGGTTTTAGCACCGTCCGGCCTCCATTTTACAACGGAGATGACTTTCGTTATTGGAAGGGTCGGATGGAATGCTTTCTCAAAACCCAAATCGAGATGTGGATCATAATCCAAACGGGATTCACACTTCCGACTAACGAAGTGGGTGAATCCTTGGATTATGACCAATGGACCATTGCGACAAAAAGACAAGTCGAAGCCGACGCTAAGACAACTCAAATCCTTCAATGCGGCTTATCCAAGGAAGAGCTAAATCGCGTCGGCCCCTTCATAAGCACAAAGGACCTTTGGACAAAACTAGTGGAGCTACATGAAGGGACCGATGAAGCCAAGGTATGTAAGAGTGATCTTCTATTCAATAAACTATATAACCTAAAAATGCAGGAACACGAGTCCGCGACGCAACTCCACGCCCGTGTCTAAGACATAGTCAACAACCTACACGCAATCGGGCAAAAGGTCGAAAACCGCGACCTTATAAGGTATGTCCTAAACTCTTTTCCGAGGACTACCTTGTGGGCATCCATGGTCGATGCCTACAAGGTCTCCAAGGATCTTTCTAAACTTAGGTTAGATGAACTCTTTTCTGATTTCGAACTTCATGAGCAGTCTAACTCAGAACCCGAGAAGGGTTTGCAGGTTCGAGGAAGAAAACCGCAAGCAAGCCACCCCCGAAGGAAGAAGAGGATGAGCCGGATTCGGAGGTCGACTCAGAAATGGAAGCCGAACTAGTCAACCTAGTTCGGAGGATAGTCAAGGGCCGAAAATGAGTCGTCACTCAAACCAAAGAAGGTATTCCTAAAAGTTCAAATTTTAGATGTTATGAATGTAATAGTTTTAGACATATAAAGTCCGAATTCCCAAAACTCAAGAGCAAGGCACCAAAACATAAAAAGGCACTCAACGCTACTTGGGAAGAAGCTTCCGAGGAAGAAGACAACGATCGAGTCCTTATGGCTAAACCGATGGAATCGGAGATGGAGTCAGAACCGAAACCTGAATCGGAAATCGAAGACGAGTCGGACTGCGAAACACTATTCAAGACAAGCCACGAATACGCATCCGGTTCAAAAGATACACTCAAGGTAAGTTGCTCTCTTATTACTACACTTTATAGTGCAATTAAGTTTTTAAATAGAAAGTTAGCTAAGTCCGAGTCCAAGGTCGAGACCCTGGTTGAGGAAGTTAAACTCTTCAAACACGAGGTCTCCCTAACCTCTTCGACTAGTCGAGTTCAAGAGAAGGACTCAACTCGGGTTGAGAAACTCGAAGTTGAGAACTCACTCTTGAAGAGTCAAGTCGAAGATCTTAGGAATACGTTGGAAAGGTTTACTTTGGGATCCAAAGGACTTGACCTCCTACTTGGATCGCAAAGGGCCGTGTACAACAAGGTCGGGCTAGGGTTTAGCTCAAACACGACCAATAAGTCGTATATGTCGATTGTAAGTCGACATAAAAAAATGTGTCCAAGCATGGGTCCCTAAGACCACCTTGATTTCAAACTTAGGATCAAACCAGTACTGGGTTCCCAAGGACCAAATCCACTATGTGGAGAGACCGAATTGATTCAACGGTCCAGGGGGAGCTAGTACGAAATTTGTTTGTGTTTTAACTTAGAAATTGCATGCTTAGGTTTTTATTTAGTTTGATTTTTCTTTTTAGAATGGTTAGATAGGACTATAACTCCAATACTTGATAACATAGTACCAGACGCGCGAGATGATAGTACGCTAGGAAAGGAGTCTTGTGTATTCGGGAGATAAGGTGTATCTAGTTCGCACTTGACCGAGAACTAGTCAAGCTACCTCGTCAGATCCTAGACTAGTTAGACCAGAAGTGGTCTTAGGTGAGTCAAGTCTCTATTTTCTTGAAAATGGCTTTGTCTAAGGAAGTGGTCATTTTCCGATCAAAGAAGGCCTCGTGCGCCATGACTGAAGCCATGATCTTGAAAAGGTGACTTGATGAGCCTAAGGTCAAATCCGAATCTAACGCAAGGTTGACAAGTGTTTAAGTCATTAAATTTAATTCAACTAAAATTGGAAGTCATCTCACAAGAACATATAGGATTAACATGTTTGATCATGTAGACATGGGTGAGATGATTTAGGTTAATAATTTTCAACCAATTTTTAATAAATCCAATATCCGATCCAACTACCTTGCGTGTAGGATCAATGGATGTTGGACAGTGGTTGCTCCCGACACATGACCGGGGATCAACTCAAGTTTTCGAAGCTTCAATTCAAACGACAAGGATCGGTAGCCTTCAGAAATAATGACAAGCTCAAAATCATCGGATCAGGTGATATTGAGCTTAACTCAAATTTTGTCATTCAAAACGTTTTATTAGTAGAAAATTTTCAATATAATCTTCTCAGTGTAAGCCAATTGTGTGATAATAACTATAAGGTCATATTTCTAGAAAATGAATGCATAATTAATACAAACGAAACCTCTAAAACAATTCTTAAAGGGACTAGAAATAACAACATTTACACTATCAACTTAATTAACTCCTCAACTAAGTGTCTTATGACACGGCAAGAGGAATCATGGTTGTGGCACCGACGACTCGGTCACTCACACCCAAGACTCATCCACAAGATGAGTCAGAGTGATTTAGTCAGAGGTTTGCCTAACCTCAACAACTTGGATAATAAAATATGTAATGCTTGTCAACAAGGTAAACAATCTAGGACACAACATCAACTAACTAGTCAAGAACGAACCAAAAGTGTGCTTGAGCTCCTACACATGGATCTATTTGATTCACACGGAGCTAAGTCACTTAACGGAAGTAAATTCTGTTTAGTCATTATTGATGACTACTCTAGATTTACTTGGGTTAGGTTCATCAAACACAAAAGTGATACCTTAGATCAATTAATCAACCTATTTAAGTTAATAGAAAATCAACAAAGCATTAAAATCAAAAGACTTAGGACTGATCATGGTGGTGAATTCGAAAACCATAGGTTTACAGAATTCTGTAACCTAAATGGATACCACCATGAGTTCTCTTGCTCTAGAACTCCACAACAAAATGGCCTAGTAGAGCGCAAAAATAGAACCCTACAAGAAGCCGCTAGAACAATGCTTAATGAGTATAACCTACCCTATAGGTTTTGGGCCGAAGCCGTGAGTACGACATGCTATGTCCAGAATAGGATCCTTATGGTAAAAAGGCACCTTAAGACCTCATACGAGATTTATCACGATAAAATACCTAACATCAAGTACTTTAGGGTATTTGGGTGTAAGGTACATATCCTAAACACTAAAGATTACCTAGGGAAATTTACATCCAAAACTACGACCGGAATCTTTCTAGGATACTCGACTACAAGTAGAGCTTATAGAGTATATAACCATGACACCCTTAGAGTCGAGGAAACTATCAATGTAGTATTCGATGAAGGACACGAACCTACAAAACCCCCGGCAACCCCAATTAGCGAGCCGATTCATACTAGACCTAACTCTGATCCGGAGATCAGGTCTAGTGTTAATCCTAACCTAAGTCAACCAAGTCACTCTATTGATCAAGTGATAGATGACTCCAACCAAACTAGAACTCAAACAAGCCATCCTATGGATCAAGTTGTAGACTCAAACCCAACTAGGACTCAAACGAATCATCCTATCGACCAAGTGATAGGTGATCCAAGTCTAGGAGTTCGAACTAGAGCCTCATACAGAAACCTTAGTCAAATATCTTTGATTTCTAAAATTGAACCCAAAACTATTGACCAAGCTCTTCCTGATCCCGATTGGATTATTGCAATGCAAGAAGAGTTGGCTCAATTCACTAGGAACGAAGTATGAGAATTAGTACCACCACCTAAAGATAAAACAATCATTGGAACAAGGTGGGTGTTTAGAAATAAAATTGATGATAAAGGTGAAGTAGTTAGAAATAAAGCTAGACTAGTTGCTAAAGGGTTTAGTCAAGTCGAAGGTTTAGATTACGATGAGACCTATGCCCCAGTAGCAAGATTAGAGTCCATTCGAATGCTATTAGCATATGCAGCACATCGAGGATTTAAGTTGTTTCAAATGGATGTGAAATCTACATTCTTAAATGGATACATTAAAGAAGAAGTTTATGTTAGTCAACCCCCCGGTTTCGAAAGTTTAGACAAGCCCAATCATGTCCTTAGACTAAAGAAAGCACTTTATGGACTTAAACAAGGTCCAAGAGCTTGGTACGAGAGACTTTCGATTTATCTTAAGTCCAAAGGCTTTAACCAAGGTGTAGTTGACCCAACCCTTTTCGTAAAAACCTTAGGTAAAGACATATTCATAGCCCAAATCTACGTAGATGATATTATTTTCGGAACCACCAACTCAATCCTACTAAATGAGTTTATTTCACTTATGGAAAGTGAATTTGAAATGAATTTAGTAGGCGAATTAAGTTTCTTCTTAGGATTACAAATTAAACAAACTAAAGATGGAATATACCTACATCAACGCAAATATACTAGGGAATTAATTAAACGCTTTGGAATGCAAGACGCTAAAATTATTAATACCCCAATGGCAACTAATGTTAATATAGAAGAAGTAATTGGAAACCAAATTGATTTAAAATACTATAGGAGCATAATAGGGAGTCTCCTTTACTTAACTGCAAGCCGACCTGATATCTTATTTGCAGTGAGTATGTGCGCAAGGTTTCAAACCTGTGCCAAGGAGTCTCACCTAACTCTAGTCAAGCGTATCCTTAGATATCTAAAGGGTACACTTAATGTCGGTATTTGGTATCCTAGATCTACCGAGTTCGAACTAACCGGCTACTCCGATTCGGACTATGCCGGTAGTAAGCTCGATAGAAAGAGCACGAGTGGTTGTTGTCAACTTCTCGGCTCGAGTCTAGTGAGTTGGTGCAGTAGGAAGCAACACTGTGTTGCCTTATCTACCACCGAAGCCGAATACATCGCGATGGGTGAGTGTGTCACTCAACTTCTTTGGATGAAGCACACTCTCCGCGACTTTAAGTTAGACTTTACGAATACTAAACTTCACGTAGATAACATTAGTTCAATTAATCTTACTAAGAATCCGATATGTCACTCTAGGACCAAACATATAGAAGTCAAACACCATTTCATTCAAGAACATGTGGCCAATGGAGCCATACAACTCGAATACGTCGAATCGAGGTCTAACTTAGCAGACCTATTTACTAAACCCCTACCCGAAGCCGAATTTAGTCTATTAAGACGAAAATTGGGCATGTGCGTAATAGAATAGGAACTTTCTAATTATATGTTCTTACTACTATTTCTTTAATTTCATTTTTATCGAACTAGCATAGGACATACCTTAGATATCATGCACCTATAGATTTAAGGAGCCAATACATCTCACAACACAAAGGACTAATGTGTTTGTGTACTTAGCCACGTATATGGGCGTGAGATGTTAAGACCTTACTCCTAGTTACAGATGTAGAGCTAGTACATCGCCATGAACCACGGAGTATAATCATACATACTAACTGACTCTGACCAGGACTAGTTGATCTTTTATATCAATCAAGCCAAATATGAGTCGAATATTTTATAGATGAACTTATTTTCAATATATTATTTTCAAAATAATGTGAAACATGCTTGGACTTTAAATTTAACACTTATTTTTGTTTTCCACACACACACTCACTCTTTTCGATATATGGCAAAAGGGGGAGAGAAAAAAAAGGCTAAAGTTAAGGGGTCAAAATTACGTTTTACTTATCCCAAAGCTTAGGGGTCAAACTTTTCCTTAAAGTTTTAAAAACTTATTAAAGGCCAAGTTAAGAGAATTCTTAACTCAAACTTATTTGTGCCATCAACGTTTTACTTATTTTTAAACTTATTTGTGCCATCAACATTTTACTTATTTTTAAAAAATATTATGCCCTTAATGTTTTACTCAAGGGGGAGAAAGGGCCAAGTTAAGAAGAAATCTTAACTTAAACGTTTTACTAAGGCCAACTTTAAGTAATGTTAATTATTTAAAGCAACCCTCAAAGGGGAGGATTAAGGTCTTTCTTCAAGACTCACCCTCGGTCAAGGGGGAGGTCTTCTCAAGGGGGAGTACTTGAAGAAAATCCTTACTACTCCAACTTAATCTTCTTTATTTTTTTGTTTGTTTCTAATGCACATTATTCTTCATGCTTGCTATTTACTTAACTTTGTATGTGAGTTTGCCATAAATCAAAAAGGGAAAGATTGTTGGTGCAGTAGGCACCTAAGTCGAACCTGAGTTTTGATTATAGCAAACGATACAAAGTTAAGCTCATGTCATTATCTCACGAGCTGAATCGAGTGTGCAGAAGATTGCTAAAGCTGGAGCTGAAGGCTAGCGACACCCGGAGGAAGCCGGGTGGTCGGGCGACACTCGAGTGACTTCGGAGGGAGCCGAAGGAATCGAGTGGAAGGCCGAAAACAAAAGCGACATGGTAAGTATCGAGGTAAGCTCATGTGTGCGAGCGTAAGTGAGGTCGTATCCTCCTTACGGGGATGGTGATGTTGGAGCTCATCATTCTTGTAACTTGGGTAGCAATGATGTGTTGCTAGATACCGCTCATTGCTTATGTTCCTAAATCGGTTTAGGAGCATTGCTAACGTTACAAGAACCTATAGGGTCACACACAAAGGGTAATTAGATGGAGATTAGATTCATATGATGAACCTTGAGGATTAGGTTCATGGGATGAACCAAATTGGATTAAGAGTAATCCAAATTAGACTAATTGAGTTAGACTCAATTTGATTCAAGTGTTGAATGAGTCTAATTTAGATTTGATTCATTGAGTCAATTTAAATTAATGAATAGAGATTCAATAAATCAAATTGACTTGAATCAAGTAGTTAGATTTGATCAAACATGGGAGATAAGAGGTCAAGTTTGACTTGACTTGAGAGGGAAGATGAATGGTCAATTTTGACTTGACCAATTGCCATGTCATGGTGACTTGGCATGGGGGCCGGCCAATGATGATGTTCCACATCATCATGGACTTATCATGTGGTGCCACCTCATGAGGGAGACCAAGAGCCATTGGCTCTTGGAGTTACATGCATGCATGTAACCCCCCAACTTGAAGTGGTCGGCCACTTTTGTTCATTATGTGAAGTTATTTTGTGATTAGATTCATCTTCTTCCTTGCTCCTCTCAAGCTCTCTCCCAATCCTCCTTTTGGCCAAAACTTCCATGAGTGCTGGCACACTCTAGGTTGATTTTCTCCATCATTTGTCCGTGTGGATACTGTTAGTGAAAGACCTAGAGTCAATCATGTGATGATTGTTGTATGGACTTTATTGTATCATATTTCTATTTATAAAGGCATGGTTATTATATTTACTTGTATTGGTGCCAAATAACTAAATATAATAATGTCCTTGAGTAGTAGGTTCTTATCTATATCAATCGATTGGTTGAATCGATAATGAGATGATATAGAGAACACTACTCTTAATCATTCCTAGTCGAGTATTAACATTCAGGGACAATGTTAATGCGTAGAGACTAGCATGTAGGTCAACAAGATGACTTGATCTCACAAGTCATGGATATGAGATATCAAGTTGACACATGGGTATGCATTGGAGAATGTATACTGAATGACCCGCCATGAGAAAGTATCATGGATCGTTATATGAGTGTCATATACTTTCTCATGTGGCTATTAGTATGACTATTAGTCCTTAGACCTGAAGTCACCATGGTTCCCTACATAAGGAGTTGCATACTTTGGCTTCGTCAAACGTCACCCGTAAATGGGTGGACTATAAAGGCGATTACTGGGTATGTAACAAATTATGCGGAGGGATGTGAGTGATGTAGATGGGATATATCCCTCCTATATGACGGGGGTGACATCGATATTCTTGATAGAGTGAGACCACGAAGTGCATGGCCATGCCCAAATGAGTAAATATGAGATATTGAGCTCATTTGATTAGAGTGAGTCTACTTGGAGTTCAAGATTTAGATTGTACCGAGGATGACACGGTCTATGCCTCGATTGGTCAATCTAGATGTCAAGGATAGAGGACATCATTACATACGCGAGAGTCACAATTAGTAGTCACAAAGGTGATGTTGAGCTCAACATTCTTGTAACTTGGGTAGCAAATGATGTGTTGCTAGATACCGCCATCGCTTATGTTCCTAAATCGTTTAGGACATTGCCAACGCTACAAGAACCTATAGGGTCACACACATAAGAGCAATTAGATGGAGATTAGGTTCATATGATGAACCATGAGGATTAGGTTCATGGATGAACCAAATTGGATTAAGAGTAATCCAAATTAGACTAATTGAGTTAGACTCAAGTTGATTCAAGTGTTGAATGAGTCTAATTTAGATTTGATTCATCAACTCAATTTAAATTAATGAATAAAGATTCATTAAATTAAATTGACTTGAGTCAAGTGGTTAGATTTGATCAACCATGGGAGATTAGAGGTCAAGTTTGACTTGACTTGAGAGGGCAGATGAAAGGTCAAGTTTGACTTGACCAAATGCCATGTCATGATGATGACATGGCATGGCCGGCCAATGATGATGCTCCACTTCATCATTGAGTTGGGCAATTGGTGCCACATCATGCGGGAGACCAAGGGTCATGGGAGTTACATGCATGCATGTACCCCTCCTTCCATGAAGTGGCCACCACTTTAGGGTTATGGGTGGTGAATTCATTTGGTGAGTTACACTCTTAACTTCATCTTCTTCCTTGGAATTTTTCTCTCAAGCTCTACCTCTCCCAACCTCTCCTTGGCCGAAATTCCTAAAGGAGTGCTAGCACACTCTAAGGCATTTTTCTCCACCTATTGCTTGTGTGGATACCAATAGAGGAGTGTGCAGTTCCTACAACTTTTGGACGAGCGGGATTTGCGAAGGGCATCGCATCGAGGGTAATGATCTCATCTCTTAGATCTAAGGTAGATCTAGGGTTTTTTTGTAAGCACATACATGTTTTATAATTTTTATACTTCGCACGGATCCGTGGCCGGGGCTTCCGAGGTTTCCGCAACGCAAAAAGCGGTTTTTGCGGCTTAGAAAAACCCAACAGTGGTATCAGAGCCACGTGCGAAGCATGTATGTGTTTCATCTTTGTAATTTTTGTATTAGATATAAAAATTACAGATTTATATGTTTCTGTAAATTTCCAAATTTTATAGAATTTTTGGGTATTTTTCTCAAAGAGTCAAAGCAACAAGTGTTGGGACACTTGTAGGCTTCAACCGTCGAGAAAAACTCTCCGAAACGGCGAGTTTTCGCTTTAGATTTTTGGGACAGTGACTTAAGTCGCTGTAGGATCATAGTAGGGACACTCGCAAAGTTAATTTTGTGAGTATGGGCGCTGCCCTATCCCCGAAAGGGGCTTTGTCCCGCGATCGCGCCCGGAAACCGCTTAGCGGGACCGTTACGGAGAGGTGACTCATAAATTTGAAATAAATTAGGAAAAATTATAGAAATTTTCTGTAAAAATACATAATTTAGAATTATGTATAATTCTGTGATTGTCATGGCCCAATGATCCCAATTTGATTGGATTATGTGTGTTGTAATTCATAATACGGCCTGCGTGCCATTTTGTGGTTGTGCGTGTTGTATAGTGTATGCGACCTGCGCGTCGTACCTCTTCTTTTTGATATTCTAGTTGTAAATAGTTTTAGACTCGAATGTAACTCGAGTTTGCTTGTATTTTTACAAAAATGGAGCGGTGGAAAGTCCACTTGAAGACGAGCTTACGAGAAGGGTGACGACGACACATGGCGGTCAAAGGAAGCGCTTGGAGAAGCCGCTAGCCTTAGGTTGACCGTCCGATCTTCTCATTGGCTTGAGAAGATCGTAGTAGGGCCATGACGATATCACATTTAATCATATATATATATATATTGATATATATATATATTTAATTGATTTTGCTTGTATGTATGTGTTGCATGCTAGTAGGATAATTTTCTTGTATGTATATGATGCATGCTAGAATAATTAATGTATGTATGTGATGCATGCTAATATAGGATAATAAAGGCCTAAATGCGTATAAGATACACATTACGATTAGATTAGATCATAATCGAATCAACTCGAAAATGCCTACCGAGCCTTGATACCCATCACTACCTCGATCATTTGTTGTTGTTGAATCTGCCAAAGCAGAGCAACACATATTATCTTGGTAGGGTGCGGAGGGACAATCTTGGTCCCGCCTATCACGCTTGGGTTAGAGTAAGCTCAATTAGATTGAGCAAAACTAGTTAACTCAATTGGATCGAGTAGAACTATAGGCATATTCCAATCGTTGGAAAGATAGGTTAAGATCGCATTTACACTAAATCTTGGGCGATTTAGCCAAAGCTAACTCAAGGTCTTTTGTAAATGTGGGTCTTAATCCTATAAACAAGAGTTGCATAGAGATGTAATCGGTAATGTGTTACCCACCGATCATACTAAGTCTTGGGCGATTTAGCCAAAGCTAACTCAAGGCTTAGTATGATGTGGATCTTGTCCCGCAAGAATTATAGCTAGTTTGTATGAATCTAGTAATGTGGTTTGACCACATCCATAACTCGATTCTACAAAATTCCTATAATTCAGTGGGAGTATCATTTGATTAAAGGCCTAATTAAATGATAAAAGGAATATGATATTAATTTTCTGCATTGTGTATGTTGTAGATAACTATGTCGACAAACACGAACACTCTCTCCCTGCGTTTTGTCCTTAAGAAGGACAAGCTCAATGGAGCAAATTTCCTGAACTGGTACAGGAACCTGAGAATTGTTCTCACCCAAGAAAGGAAACTGTAACTCCTGGAGCAGTCCATTCCGGAGGCACCTCTTGCCACTGCCTCGCGAGCTGACAAAGATGCTACAAGAAGCGTCAAGATAATGCATTATATGTGTCATGTCTAATGCTCGCGACCATGAACTCTGAGCTTCAGAAGCAACATGAGTTCATGAATGCTTATGATATGGTTGGACATCTTCGTCAACTATATCAAGGACAAGCTAGGCATGAGTGATATGAAGTCTCTAAGGCATTATTTGGGTCCAAAATGCAGAAGGGACTCTGTAGGTACATATGTACTCAAGATGATTGATGCGTAGAAAACCTACAAAGTGGGATTCCCACTTGGCCAGAGCGGCCTTGACCTAATCTTGCAATCTTTGCCACAAGCCTTGATCAATTTGTCATGAATTATAACATGAATGAAATTGATAAGCCCTCTGAAATGCTCGGCATGTTGAGGCTGCGAGCTTAACCTTAAGAAGGTAAATCGACACCATTTTGATGGTGCGCGAAGAAGAAAGGCAAGGGCAAGCCTAAAGGTGAGGAAAGTCCCAAGCCAAGGGCAAAGGCAAAGAACTTAAACCCAAGGAGGGTAGCCAAGGAAGGGCTTGCTTCCCGCAAGGAAGCGAGGACAACTGGGCGTAGCTATGAGCATACGGAAGATCTTAAGAAGAAGAAGTGAGACTTCTACTTGGTATAAATGTTATAGAAGTCAATCTATCTATTTCTTCATCATGGGTATTAGATCGGATGTGCATCTCACATTTGTACTAATGTGAAATTTGAAATAGCGAGGGCATTGACAAAGGCGAGTGGACCTACGAGTAGGCAATGGAGCAAGGGTTCTTCTTTGTAGGAACTTATGATCTATCTCGCCCTCAGGCTTGTACTAGAATTAGATGAATGTTGTTATGTGCGCCTTAACTAAGAACATCATTTGATTTCTTGTTTGGACAAGAAAGGTTTTCTCATTTATAATAAAGAACAAATGTTGTTGATTTATTTAAATGATATGTTCTATTGTAGTGCACCTCTAATGAGCGGACTCTACTTTCTAGACTTAGAGAGCCCTATCTATAACATAAGTACCAAGAGGTTCAAGTCGAATGAGTTAGAACCAAACCTATCTCTGGCATTGTCACTTAGGTCACATAAATGAGAGTCGCTTATCTCGGCTCCATAAGGATGGGTTTGCTAGACTCATTTGATTTTGAATCATATGAGACATGCGAGTCTTGCCTTTTAGGCAAGATGACCAAGACTCCTTTAGTGGACATAGCGAAAGAACAGATTTGTTAGGACTTATACATAGTGATGTATGTGGTCCTTTCAATTCTTTGCTAGAGGTGATTCTGGTACTTCATTACATTTCTTGATGACTTGGTAGATATGGTTATGTGTATCTCATGACACATAAATCAGAATCCTTTGAAAAGTTGAAGAATTCAAGAATGAAGTACAAAACCGACTTAGCAAGAGTATTAAGATACTTGATCGGATCGAGGTGGTGAATACCTTAGCCATGAGTTTAGTGACTATCTAGGTGAGTGTGGGATTCTATCCCAACTCACTCCTCTGGAACACCACGCGTGGAATGGTGTATCCAGAAAGGAGGAATCGTACCTATTGGATATGGTACGATCTATGATGAGTCACACAGATCTTCCTATATCCTTTTGGGGATATGCTCTGAACCGGCCTTTACCCTTAGTGTACCATCCAAGGTGTCATAAAGACACCATATACGATATGGACGGGGAAATCCCAAGATGTCTTTTATGAGGATTTGGGGTTGTGAGGCTTACGTTCGACGTCAAGTCTCGGACAAAAGACCCGAATCCGATAGGTGCTTTTGTTGGATATCCCAAGGATACAAAGGGATATTACTTCTACATTCCCGGTCGGCAAAAGTGTTTGTGGCAAAAGGGTTTTTCTAGAAAGGGATTTTGTTTCTAGAAAAACTAGTGAGTACCTTCGATCTTGAAGAAATTCAAGATAAGGACCATAATGAGGCCTTGATGGAGGTTGAACAGGAACCACAAAGTGTTGTGGGTGATGAGGTTATTGCACAAAGAGTTGTGGAACAACCACCTGTTCAAGTAGACCTACCTCTTCGCAGATCTGATAGGGTACGTCGTCAGCCTGAGAGATATTCATTTCTCTTGTCTGACCATGATGACGTAATGCTCATTGAGAATGAGCCTACCTCCTATCAGGAAGCTGTGATGAGCCCAGATTCTGAGAAATGGCTAGAGGCCATGAGATCCGAGATGGAATCCATGTACACCAACCAAGTATGGACTTTGGTTTATCCACCTGAAGGGGTCAAACCCATTGGGTGTAAGTGGGTCTTTAGGAGAAAGACTGACATGGATGGACTTACGCATACCTATAAGGGCCAATTGGTGGCTAAAGGTTTCAAGCAAATTCTTGGTATTGACTATGATGAAACCTTTTCTCCAGTGACGATGTTTAAGTCCATTCGGATCTTGCTTGCTATTGCAACATACCACGATTATGAGATCTGGCAGATGGATGTCAAAACCGCATTTCTGAATGGAAACTTGCTCGAGGATGTGTACATGACACAACCTGAGGGTTTTGTAGATCCACAGCATACTGAGAAGGTATGCAAGCTGTAAAGGTCCATTTATGGGCTAAAGCAAGCTTCTCGGAGCTGGAATCTTCGATTCGATGATGCGATCAAACAGTTTGGTTTCATCAAGAATGAAGATGAACCCTGTGTCTACAAGAGGGTTAATGGGAATACAGTTGTCTTCCTTGTATTGTATGTGGATGACATACTGCTCATTGGGAATGACATCCCTTCGCTCTGATCTGTGAAGACTTGGCTCGAGGGCGTGCTTCTCAATGAAGACTTAGGTGAAGCGGCACTGTATTCTAGGCATCAAGATCTATAGAGATAGATCTAGAGATTGCTTGGCCTAAGTCAGTACATACATTGACACGGTATTACTTGGTTTGCCATGCGAGAATTCCAGAAAGGACTTACAGATGTCACATGGTGTGAGTCTTTCGAAGACTCAAAGTCCCTCTTCTAGAGAGGAGAGAGACCGCATGGATAAGATCCCTTACGCATCTGCTATAGGATCTATCATGTACGCCATGCTGTGTACTCGTCCTGATGTCTCGTATGCTTTGAGCATGACGAGTAGATACCGATCAAATCGGTGGCGTCAGCGGATAGCGATCAAGAATATTCTTAAGTACTTGAGAAGGACTAAAGAATATTTCTTGATATTTGGAAGCGATGAGGAGCTAGTAAAGGGTTACAGCGATGCGGCTTAAACTGACGGCGAGATGATTATAGATCGCGATCGAGGTTTGTATTTTGCTTGAATGGTGGCGTGGTGGAAGAGTTGAGCGAGGACACGATTCTTGATTCTATGACGAGTATATCGTGCATCCGGCGTGCAAAGAGGCGATTTGGATCCGCAAGTTCATTACTGAGCTTGGAGTGGTTCCTAGCATTGCGGATCCCATAGAGCTCTATTGTGACAACAATGGAGCGATTACCTGCTAAGGAACCTCGCTCACACCAATGGACCAAACACATACTACGGTGCTTCCATCTCATTGAGAGATTATCGATAGAAGGAGATGTGAAGATTTGCGAGTACCCACGAGGCTAACATCGCGGATCCCTTGACGAGGCTTTGGTACGGAAAAAGCATGATGTCACACTAGGTCATTGGGTATTAGATACTACGGTGATTGGCACTAGTGCTAGTGGGAGATTGTTAGTGAAAGCCCTAGAGCCAATCATGTGATGATTGTTGTATGGACTTTATTGTATCATATTCCTATTTATAAAGGCATGGTTATTATATTTACTTGTATTGGTGCCAAATAACTAAATATAATAATGTCCTTGAGTAGTAGGTTCTTATCTATATCAATCGATTGGTTGAATCGATAATGAGATGATATAGAGAACACTACTCTTAATCATTCATGGTCGAGTATTAACATTAGGGGACAATGTTAATGCGTAGAGACTAACATGTAGGTCAACAAAATGACTTGATCTCACAAGTCATGGATATGAGATATCAAGTTGACACATGGGTATGCATTGGAGAATGTATACTGAATGACCCGCCATGAGAAAGTATCATGGATCGTTATATGAGTGTCATATACTTTCTCATGTGGCTATTAGTATGACTATTAGTCCATAGACCTGAAGTCACCATGGTTCCCTACATAAGGAGTTGCATACTTTGGCTTCGTCAAACGTCACCCGTAAATGGGTGGACTATAAAGGCGATTACTGGGTATGTAACAAATTATGCGGAGAGATGTGAGTGATGTAGATGGGATCTATCCCTCCTATATGACGGGGGTGACATCGATATTCTTGATAGAGTGAGACCACGAAGTGCATGGCCATGCCCAAATGAGTAAATATGAGATATTGAGCTCATTTGATTAGAGTGAGTCTACTTGGAGTTCAAGATTTAGATTGTACCGAGGATGACACGGTCTATGCCTCGATTGGTCAATCTAGATGTCAAGGATAGAGGGACATTGTCACATATTGTGAGAGTCACAATTAGTAGTCACAAAGGTGATGTTGGAGCTCAACATTCTTGTAACTTGGGTAGCAATGATGTGTTGCTAGATACCGCTCATTGCTTATGTTCCTAAATCGGTTTAGGGACATTGCCAACATTACAAGAACCTATAGGGTCACACACATAAGAGCAATTAGATGGAGATTAGGTTCATATGATGAACCATGAGGATTAGGTTCATGGGATGAACCAAATTGGATTAAAAGTAATCCAAATTAGACTAATTGAGTTAGACTCAAGTTGATTCAAGTGTTGAATGAGTCTAATTTATATTTGATTCATCAAATCAATTTAAATTAATGAATAGAGATTCATTAAATTAAATTGACTTGAGTCAAGTGGTTAGATTTGATCAACCATGGGAGATTAGAGGTCAAGTTTGACTTGACTTGAGAGGGAAGATGAAAGGTCAAGTTTGACTTGACCAAATGCCATGTCATGATGATGACATGGCATGGCTGGCCAATGATGATGCTCCACATCATCATTGACTTGGTCAATTGGTGCCACATCATGAGGGAGACCAAGGGTCATGGGAGTTACATGCATGCATGTAACCCCCCTTCCATGAAGTGGCCAGCCACTTTGGGGGTTATGGGTGGTGAATTCATTTGGTGAGTTACACTCTTAACTTCATCTTCTTCCTTGGAATTTTTCTCTCAAGCTCTACCTCTCCCAACCTCTCCTTGGCCGAAATTCCTAAAGGAGTGCTAGCACACTCTAAGGCATTTTTCTCCACCTATTGCTTGTGTGGATACCAATAGAGGAGTGTGCACTTGACACTCTCAAGTTCCGGCGAACTTTTGGACGAGCGGGATTTGCGAAGGGCATCGCATCGAGGGTAATGATCTCATCTCTTAGATCTAAGGTAGATCTAGGGTTTTTTTGTAAGCACATACATGTTTTATAATTTTTATACTTCGCACGGATCCGTGGCCGGGGCTTCCGAGGTTTCCGCAACGCAAAAAGCGGTTTTTGCGGCTCAGAAAAACCCAACAGTGGTATCAGAGCCACGTGCGAAGCATGTATGTGTTTCACCTTTGTAATTTTTGTATTAGATATAAAAATTACAGATTTATATGTTTCTGTAAATTTCCTAATTTTATAGAATTTTTGGGTATTTTTCTCAAAGAGTCAAAGCAACAAGTGTTGGGACACTTGTAGGCTTCAACCGTCGAGAAAAACTCTCCGAAACGGCGAGTTCTCGCTTTAGATTTTTGGGACAGCGACTTAAGTCGCTGTAGGATCGTAGTAGGGACACTCGCAAAGTTAATTTTACGAGTATGGGCGCTGCCCTATTCCCGAAAGGGGCTTTGTCCCGCGATCGCGCCCGGAAACCGCTTAGCGGGACCGTTACGGAGAGGTGACTCATAAATTTGAAATAAATTAGGAAAAATTATAGAAATTTTCTGTAAAAATACATAATTTAGAATTATGTATAATTCTGTGATTGTCATGGCCCAATGATCCCAATTTGATTGGATTATGTGTGTTGTAATTCATAATACGGCCTGCGTGCCATTTTGTGGTTGTGCGTGTTGTATAGTGTATGCGACCTGCGCGTCGTACCTCTTCTTTTTGATATTCTAGTTGTAAATAGTTTTAGACTCGAATGTAACTCGAGTTTGCTTGTATTTTTACAAAAATGGAGCGGTGGAAAGTCCACTTGAAGACGAGCTTACGAGAAGGGTGACGACGACACATGGCGGTCAAAGGAAGCGCTTGGAGAAGCCATTAGCCTTAGGTTGACCGTCCGATCTTCTCATTGGCTTGAGAAGATCGTAGTAGGGCCATGACGATATCACATTTAATCATATATATATATATATATATATATATTGATATATATATATATTTAATTGATTTTGCTTGTATGTATGTGATGCATGCTAGTAGGATAATTTTCTTGTATGTATATGATGCATGCTAGAATAATTAATGTATGTATGTGATGCATGCTAATATGGGATAATAAAGGCCTAAATGCGTATAAGATACACATTACGATTAGATTATATCATAATCGAATCAACTCGAAAAATGCCTACCGAGCCTTGATACCCATCACTACCTCGATCATTTGTTGTTGTTGAATCTGCCAAAGCAGAGCAACACATATTATCTTGGTAGGGTGCGGAGGGACAATCTTGGTCCCGCCTATCACGCTTGGGTTAGAGTAAGCTCAATTAGATTGAGCAAAACTAGTTAACTCAATTGGATCGAGTAGAACTATAGGCATATTCCAATCGTTGGAAAGATAGGTTAAGATCGCATTTACACTAAACCTTGGGCGATTTAGCCAAAGCTAACTAAGGTCTTTTGTAAATGTGGGTCTTAATCCTATAAACAAGAGTTGCATAGAGATGTAATCGGTAATGTGTTACCCACCGATCGTACTAAGTCTTGGGCGATTTAGCCAAAGCTAACTCAAGGCTTAGTATGATGTGGATCTTGTCCCGCAAAAATTATAACTAGTTTGTATGAATCTAGTAATGTGGTTTGACCACATCCATAACTCGATTCTATAAAATTCCTATAATTCAGTGGTAGCATCATTTGATTAAAGGCCTAATTAAATGATAAAAGGAATATGATATTAATTCTCTGCATTGTATGTTGTAGATAACTATGTCGACAACCACGAACACTCTCTCTCTGCGATCTGTCCTTGAGAAGGACAAGCTCAATGGAGCAAATTTCCTGGGTGATCAGAACTTGAGAGTGTTCTCACCCAAGAAAGGTATGCGTCTGGAGCGGCCCATTCGGAGGCACCTCTTGCCCGCCTCGTGGTGACAAAGATGCTTACAAGAAGCATCAAGATGATGCATTAGATGTGTCATGTCTTATGCTCGCGACCATGAACTCTGAGCTTCAGAAGCAACACGAGTTCATGAATGCTTATGATATGGTTGGACATCTTCGTCAACTATATCAAGGACAAGCTAGGCATGAGAGATATGAAGTCTCTAAGGCATTATTTGGGTCCAAAATGCAAGAAGGGACTCCTGTAGGTACATATGTACTCAAGATGATTGGGTACGTAGAAAACCTACAAAGGCTGGGATTCCCACTTGGCCAAGAGCTGGCCACTGACCTGATCTTGCAATCTTTGCCACAAGCCTTCAATCAATTTGTCATGAATTATAACATGAATGAAATTGATAAGCCACTGCCTGAAATGCTCAGCATGTTGAGAACTGCTGAGCTTAACCTTAAGAAGGGTAAATCTGACACCATTTTGATGGTGCAGAAGAAGAAAGGCAAGGGCAAGCCTAATGGTAAGGGAAAGTCCCAAGCCAAGGGCAAAGGCAAAGAACTTAAACCCAAAGGAGGGGTAGCCAAGGAAGGGGCTTGCTTCCACCGCGAAAGCGAGGACACCGAGCGTAGCGCGCAAGGCATACCTGGAAGATCTTAAGAAGAAGAGAAGTGAGACTTCTACTTCAGGTATAAATGTTATAGAAGTCAATCTATCTATTTCTTCATCATGGGTATTAGATACCGGATGTGCATCTCACATTTGTACCAATGTGCGCTGAGAAATAGCAGGGCATTGACAAAGGGCGAGGTGGACCTACGAGTAGGCAATGGAGCAAGGGTTGCTGCTGTTGCTGTAGGAACTTATGATCTATCTCTGCCCTCTGGGCTTGTACTAGAATTAGATGAATGTTGTTATGTGTCTGCCTTAACTAAGAACATCATTTCAGTTTCTTGTTTGGACAAGAAAGGTTTTTCATTTATAATAAAGAACAAATGTTGTTCAGTTTATTTAAATAATATGTTCTATTGTAGTGCACCTCTAATGAACGGACTCTACTTTCTAGACTTAGAGAGCCCTATCTATAACATAAGTACCAAGAGGTTCAAGTCAAATGAGTTGAACCAAACCTATCTCTAGCATTGTCACTTAGGTCACATAAATGAGAGTAAACATCTCGGCTCCATAAGGATGGGTAGACTCTAGACTTTGATTTTGAATCATATGAGACATGCGAGTCTTGCCTTTTAGGCAAGATGACCAAGACTCCCTTTAGTGGACATAGCGAAAGAGCAACAGATTTGTTAGGACTTATACATAGTGATGTATATGGTCCTTTCAATGTTGCTGCTAGAGGTGGTTACAGGTACTTCATTACATTTACTGATGACTTCAGTAGATATGGTTATGTGTATCTCATGACACATAAATCAGAATCCTTTGAAAAGTTCAAAGAATTCAAGAATGAAGTACAAAACCCGGCTTGGCAGAGTATTAAGATACTTGATCGGATCGAGGTGGTGAATACCTTAGCCATGAGTTTCGTGACTATCTAGTGAGTGTGGGATTCTATCCCAACTCACTCCTCTGGAACACCACGGTGGAATGGTGTATCCGAAAGGAGGAATCGTACCCTATTGGATATGATCGATCTATGATGGAAGTCACACAGATCTTCCTATATCCTTTTGGGGATATGCTCTAGACACGACCTTTACCCTTAGCAGTGTACCATCCAAGGTCATAAAGACACCATATACGATATGGACAGGGAGAAATCCCAAGATGTCTTTTATGAGGATTTGGGGTTGTGAGGCTTACGTTCGACGTCAAGTCTCAGACAAACTGGGACCCAAATCCGATAGGTGTTATTTTGTTGGATATCCCAAGGATACAAAGGGATATTACTTCTACATTCCCAGTCAGCACAAAGTGTTTGTGGTAAAAACTGGAGTTTTTCTAGAAAGGGATTTTGTTTCTAGAAAAACTATTGGGAGTACGTTCGATCTTGAAGAAATTCAAGATAAGGACCATAGCACTGAGGCCTTGATGGAGGTTGAACAGAAACCACAAAGTGTTGTGGGTGATGAGGTTATTACCTGAGAGTTATGGAACAACCACTGTTCAAGTAGACCTACCTCTTCGCAGATCGATAGGTGCGTCATCGGCTGAGAGATATTCATTTCTCTTGTCTGACCATGATGACGTAATGCTCATTGAGAATGAGCCTACCTCCTATCAGGAAGCTGTGATGAGCCCAGATTCTGAGAAATGGCTAGAGGCCATGAGATCCGAGATGGAATCCATGTACACCAACCAAGTATGGACTTTGGTTTATCCACCTGAAGGGGTCAAACCCATTGGGTGTAAGTGGGTCTTTAGGAGAAAGACTGACATGGATGGACTTACGCATACCTATAAGGGCCGATTGGTGGCTAAAGGTTTCAAGCAAATTCATGGTATTGACTATGATGAAACTTTTTCTCCAGTGACGATGTTTAAGTCCATTCGGATCTTGCTTGCTATTGCAGCATACCACGATTATGAGATCTGGCAGATGGATGTCAAAACCGCATTTCTGAATAGAAACTTGCTCGAGGATGTGTACATGACACAACCTGAGGGTTTTGTAGATCCACAGCATACTGGGAAGGTATGCAAGCTGCAAAGGTCCATTTATGGGCTAAAGCAAGCTTCTCGGAGCTGGAATCTTCGATTCGATGATGCAATCAAACAGTTTGGTTTCATCAAGAATGAAGATGAACCCTGTGTCTACAAGAGGGTTAATGGGAATACAGTTGTCTTCCTTGTATTGTATGTGGATGACATACTGCTCATTGGGAATGACATCCCTTCGCCTGATGCAGAAGACTTGGCTCGGGACGTGCTTCTCAATGAAAGACTTAGGTGAAGCAGCCTGTATTCTAGGCATCAAGATCTATAGAGATAGATCTAAGAGATTGCTTGGCCTAAGTCAGAGTACATACATTGACACGGTATTACTTCGGTTTGCCATGCAGAATTCCAAGAAAGGACTTCTGCCGATGTCACATGGTGTGAGTCTTTCGAAGACTCAAAGTCCCTCTTCTAGAGAGGAGAGAGACCGCATGGATAAGATCCCTTACGCATCTGCTATAGGATCTATCATGTACACCATGCTATGTACTCGTCCTGATGTCTCGTATGCTTTGAGCATGACGAGTAGATACATCGGATCCGGTGAGCGCATCGGATAGCAATCAAGAATATTCTTAAGTACTTGAGAAGGACTAAAGAATATTTCTTGATATTTGGAGGCGATGAGGAGCTAGCTGTAAAGGGTTACAGCGATGCCAGCTTCCAAACTGACCAGGATGATTATAGATCGCAGTCAGGGTTTGTATTTTGCTTGAATGGTGGCGCTGTGAGCTGGAAGAGTTCGAAGCAGGACACAGTTGCTGATTCTACAACAGAAGCCGAGTATATCGCTGCATCTGAGGCATCAAAGGAGACAGTTTGGATCCGCAAGTTCATTACTGAGCTTGGGGTGGTTCCTAGCATTGCAGATCCCATAGAGCTCTATTGTGACAACAATGGAGCGATTGCACAGGCTAAGGAACCTCGCTCACACCAGCGAACCAAACACATACTACGGTGCTTCCATCTCATTCGAGAGATTATCGATAGAGGAGACGTGAAGATTTGCAGAGTACCCACAGAGGCTAACATCGCGGATCCCTTGACCAAGGCTTTGGCATAGAAAAAGCATGATGGTCACACTAGGTCATTGGGTATTAGATACTACGGTGATTGGCACTAGTGCTAGTGGGAGATTGTTAGTGAAAGCCCTAGAGCCAATCATGTGATGATTGTTGTATGGACTTTATTGTATCATATTCCTATTTATAAAGGCATGGTTATTATATTTACTTGTATTGGTGCCAAATAACTAAATATAATAATGTCCTTGAGTAGTAGGTTCTTATCTATATCAATCGATTGGTTGAATCGATAATGAGATGATATAGAGAACACTACTCTTAATCATTCCTAGTCGAGTATTAACATTCAGGGACAATGTTAATGCGTAGAGACTAGCATGTAGGTCAACAAGATGACTTGATCTCACAAGTCATGGATATGAGATATCAAGTTGACACATGGGTATGCATTGGAGAATGTATACTGAATGACCCGCCATGAGAAAGTATCATGGATCGTTATATGAGTGTCATATACTTTCTCATGTGGCTATTAGTATGACTATTAGTCCTTAGACCTGAAGTCACCATGGTTCCCTACATAAGGAGTTGCATACTTTGGCCGTCAAGCGTCACCCGTAAATGGGTGGACTATAAAGCGTTCTTGGGTATGTAACAAATTATGCGGAGGGATGTGAGTGATGTAGATGGGATCTATCCCTCCTATATGACGGGGGTGACATTGATATTCTTGATAGAGTGAGACCACGAAGTGCATGGCCATGCCCAAATGAGTCAATATGAGATATATAGCTCATTTGATTAGAGTGAGTCTACTTGGAGTTCAAGATTTAGATTATACCGAGAATGACACGGTCTATGCCTCGATTGGTCAATCTAGATGTCAAGGATAGAGGGACATTGTCACATATTGTGAGAGTCACAATTAGTAGTCACAAAGGTGATGTTGGAGCTCAACATTCTTGTAACTTGGGTAGCAATGATGTGTTGCTAGATACCGCTCATTGCTTATTTTTCTAAATCGGTTTAGGGATATTGCCAACGTTACAAGAACCTATAGGGTCACACACATAAGAGCAATTAGATGGAGATTAGGTTCATATGATGAACCATGAGGATTAGGTTCATGGGATGAACCAAATTGGATTAAGAGTAATCCAAATTAGACTAATTGAGTTAGACTCAAGTTGATTCAAGTGTTGAATGAGTCTAATTTATATTTGATTCATCAAATCAATTTAAATTAATGAATAGAGATTCATTAAATTAAATTGACTTGAGTCAAGTGGTTAGATTTGATCAACCATGGGAGATTAGAGGTCAAGTTTGACTTGACTTGAGAGGGAAGATGAAAGGTCAAGTTTGACTTGACCAAATGCCATGTCATGATGATGACATGGCATGGTCGGCCAATGATGATGCTCCACATCATCATTGACTTGGTCAATTTGTGCCACATCATGAGGGAGACCAAGGGTCATGGGAGTTACATGCATGCATGTAACCCCCCCTCCATGAAGTGGCCGGCCACTTTGGGGGTTATGGGTGGTGAATTCATTTGGTGAGTTACACTCTTAACTTCATCTTCTTCCTTGGAATTTTTCTCTCAAGCTCTACCTCTCCCAACCTCTCCTTGGCCGAAATTCCTAAAGGAGTGCTAGCACACTCTAAGGCATTTTTCTCTATCTATTGCTTGTGTGGATACCAATAGAGGAGTGTGCACTTGACACTCTCGAGTTCCGACGAACTTTTGGACGAGCGGGATTTGCGAAGGGCATCGCATCGAGGGTAATGATCTCATCTCTTAGATCTAAGGTAGATCTAGGGTTTTTTTGTAAGCACATACATGTTTTATAATTTTTATACTTCGCACAGATCCGTGGCCGGGGCTTTCGAGGTTTCCGCAACGCAAAAAGCGGTTTTTGCGACTCGGAAAAATCCAACAGATACCAATAGAGGAGTGTACACTTGACACTCTTGAGTTCCGGCAAGTCTTTTGGACGAGCGGGATAAGCAAAGGGCGTCGCTACGAGGGTAACACTCTCATCATGTAGATCTAAGGTAGATCTAGGTCTTCATAGCACATGCATGAATTTAATTTTTGTTATACTTCGCACGGATCTGTGGCCGGGCTTCCAAGGTTTCCGCAGCATAAAAAGCGGTTTTTACGGCTCGAAAAGTAAGTTATTTTGTGATTAACTTCATCTTCTTCCTTGCTCCTCTCAAGCTCTCTCCCAATCCTCCTTTTGGACGAAACTTCCATGAGTGCTAGCACACTCTAGGTTGATTTTCTCCATCATTTGTCCGTGTGGATACCAATAGAAGAGTGTACACTTGACACTCTTGAGTTCCGGAAAGCCTTTTGGATGAGCGGGATAAGCGAAGGGCGTCGCTACGAGGGTAACGCTCTCATCATGTAGATATAAGGTAGATCTAGGTTTCCATAACACATGCATGAATTTAATTTTTGTTATACTTCGCACGGATTTGTGGTCGGGCTTCCGAGGTTTCCGTAACACAAAAAACAATTTTTGCGGCTCAGAAAGTCCAACAGTCACACAATGAACAAAAGTGGCTGGCCACTTCAAGTTGGAGGGTTACATGCATGCATGTAACTCCAAGAGCCAATGGCTCTTGATCTCCCTCATGAGGTGACACCACATGATAAGTCCATGATGATGTGGAACATCATCATTGGCCGACCCCCATGCCAAGTCACCATGACATGGCAATTGGTCAAGTCAAAATTGACCATTCATCTTCCCTCTCAAGTCAAGTCAAACTTGACCTCTTATCTCCCATGTTTGATCAAATCTAACCACTTGATTCAAGTCAATTTGATTTGATAAATCTCTATTCATTAATTTAAATTGACTCAATGAATCAAATCTAAATTAGACTCATTCAACACTTGAATCAAATTGAGTCTAACTCAATTAGTCTAATTTGGATTACTCTTAATCTAATTTGGTTCATCCCATGAACCTAATCCTCATGGTTCATCATATGAACCTAATCTCCATCTAATTGCCCTTTGTGTGTGACCCTATAGGTTCTTGTAACGTTGGTAATGCTCCTAAACTGATTTAGGAACATAAGCAATGAGCGGTATCTAGCAACACATCATTGCTACCCAAGTTACAAGAATGTTTGGCTCCAACATCATCTTTGTGACTACTAATTGTCACTCTCACAATATGTGACAATGTCCCTCTATCCTTGACATCTAGATTGACCAATTGAGGCATAGACCGTGTCATCCTCGGTACAATCTATATCTTGAACTCCAAGTAGACTCACTCTAATCAAATGAGCTCAATATCTCATATTGACTCATTTGGGCATGGCCATGCACTTCGTGGTCTCACTCTATCAAGAATAACGATGTCACTCCCGTCATATAGGAGGGATAGATCCCATCTACATCACTCACATCCCTCCGCATAATTTGTTACATACCCAGTAATCGCCTTTATAGTCCACCCATTTACGGGTGACGTTTGACGAAGACAAAGTATGCAACTCCTTATGTAGGGAACCATGGTGACTTCAGGTCCAAGAACTAATAGTCATACTAATAGTCACATGAGAAAGTATATGACACTCATATAACGATCCATGATACTTTCTCATGGCGGGTCATTCAGTATACATTCTCTAATGCATACCCATGTGTCAACTTGATATCTCATATTCATGACTTGTGAGATTAAGTCATCGTGTTGACCTACATGTTAGTCTCTACGCATTAACATTGTCCCTTAATGTTAATACTTGACTAGGAATGATTAAGAGTAGTGTTCTCTATAACATCTCATTATCGATTCAACCAATCGATTGATATAGATAAGAATCTTCTACTCAAGGACGTTATTATACTTAGTTATTTGGAACCAATACAAGTAAATATAATAACCATGCCTTTATAAATAGGAATATGATACAATAAAGTCCATACAACAATCATCACATGATTGACTCTAGGGCTTTCACTAACAATCTCCCACTAGCACTAATGTCAATCACCGTAGTATATAATACCCAATGACCTAGTGTGACCATCATGCTTTTTCTGTGCCAAAGCCTTGGTCAAGGGATCTGCGATGTTAGTCTCTGTAGATACTTTGCAAATCTTCACATCTCCTCTATCGATAATCTCTCGAATGAGATGGAAGCGCCGCAGTATGTGTTTGGTCCGCTGGTGTGAGCGAGGTTCTTTAGTCTGCGCAATAGCTCCATTGTTGTCACAATAGAGCTCTATAGGATCTGCTATGCTAGGAACCACTCCAAGCTCAGTAATGAACTTGCGGATCCAAATCGCCTTTCTTGCCTCGATCAGCGATATACTCTCTTGTTGTAGAATCGGCAAGAATCGTGTCTGATTTAAACTCTTCCAACTCACAACGCTACCATTCAAGCAAAACACGAACTCTGACTATGATCTATAATCATCTTGGTCAATTTGGAAGCTGGCATCGCTGTAACCCTTTACAGCTATCTCCTCATCGCCACCAAATATCAAGAAATATTCTTTAGTCCTTCTCAAGTTCTTAAGAATATTCTTGACTACTATCCAGTGACGCTCACCTGGATCTGACTGGTATCTACTCGTCATGCTCAAAGCATACGAGACATCAGAACGAGTACATAGCATGACGTACATGATAGATCCTATAGCAGATGCATAAGGGATCTTATTCATGTGGTCTCTCTCCTCTCTAGAAGAGGGACTTTGAGTCTTCGAAAGACTCACACCATGTGACATCGACAGAAGTCCCTTCTTGGAATTCTGCATGATAAACCGTAGTAATACCGTATCAATGTATGTACTCTGACTTAGGCCAAGTAATCTCTTAGATCTATCTCTATAGATCTTGATGCCTAGAATACAAGCTGCTTCACCTAAGTCCTTCATTGAGAAGCACGCCCCCAGTCAATTCTTCACAAACTGTAGCGAAGGGATGTCATTCCCAATGAGTAGTATGTCATCCACATACAATACAAGGAAGATAACTGTATTCCCACTAACCCTCTTGTAGACACAGGGTTCATCTTCATTCTTAATGAAACCAAACTGTTTGATCGCATCATCAAATTGAAGATTCCAGCTTTGAGAAGCTTGCTTTATCCTATAAATGGACCTTTACAGCTTGCATACTTTTACAATATGCTGTAGATCTACAAAACCCTCAGGTTGTGTCATGTACACATCCTCGAGTAAGTTTCCATTCAGAAACACGGTTTTAACATCCATCTGCCAGATCTCATAATTATGGTATGCTGCAATATCAAGCATGATCTGAATGGACTTAAACATTGCCACTGGAGAAAAGGTTTCATCATAGTCAATACCATGAATTTACTTGAAACTTTTAGCCACCAATCGACCCTTATAGGTATACGTAAGTCCATCCATGTCAGTCTTTCTCTTAAAGATCCACTTACACCCAATGGGTTTGACGCCCTCAAGTGGATCAACCAAAGTCCATACTTGGTTGGTGTACATGGATTCTATCTCGAATCTCATGGCCTCTAGCCATTTCTCAGAATCTGAGCTCATCACAGCTTCCTGATAGGAGGTAGGCTCATTCTCAATGAGCATAACGTCATCATGGTCAGACAAGAGAAATGAGTATCTCTCAGGCTGACGACGTACCCTATCAGACCTGCGAAGAGGTAGGTCTACATGAATAGGTGGTTATTCCACAACTCTTTGTGCAACAAACTCATCACCCACAACACTTTGTGGTTCCTGTTCAACCTCCATCAAGGCCTCAGTGCTATGGTCTTTATCTTGAATTTCTTCAAGATCAAACGTACTCCCACTAGTTTTTCTAGAAACAAAATCCCTTTCTAGAAAAACTCCAGTCTTTGCCACAAACACTTTGTGTTGACTGGGAATGTAAAAGTAATATCCCTTCGTGTCCTTGGGATATCCAACAAAATAGCACTTATCGGACTTGGGTCCCAGCTTGTCTGAGACTTGACGTCGAACGTAAGCCTCACAACCCCAAATCCTCATGAAAGACATCTTGGGATTTCTCCTTGTCCATATCATATATGGTGTCTTTATCACAGCCTTGGATGGTACACGGTTAAGTGTGAAGGCTGCTGTGTCTAGAGCATATCCCCAAAAAGATATAGGAAGATCTGTGTGACTCATCATAGATCGTACCATATCTAATAGGGTACGATTCCTCCTTTCGGATACACCATTCCACTGTGGTATTCCAGGAGGAGTGAGTTGGGATAGAATCCCACACTCAGCTAGATAGTCACGAAACTCATGGCTAAGGTATTCACCACCTCGATCTGATCAAAGTATCTTAATACTCTTGTCAAGCTGGTTTTGTACTTCATTCTTGAATTCTTTGAACTTTTCAAAGGATTCTGATTTATGTGTCATGAGATACACATAACCATATCCACTGAAGTCATCAGTAAATGTAATGAAGTACCTATAACCACCTCTAGCAGCAACATTGAAAGGACCACATACATCATTATGTATAAGTTCTAACAAGTCTGTTGCTCTTTCGCTGTGTCCACTAAAGGAAGTCTTGGTCATCTTGCCTAAAAGGCAAGACTCGCATGTCTCATATGATTCAAAATCAAATGAGTCCAGCAACCCATCCTTATGGAGCTGAGATAAGCGACTCTCATTTATGTGACCTAAGCGACAATACCAGAGATAGATTTGGTTCAGCTCATTTGACTTGAACCTTTTGGTACTTATGTTATAGATGGGGCTCTCTAAATCTAGAAAGTAGAGTCCGTTCATTATAGGTGCACTATAATAGAACATATCATTTAAATAAACTGAACAACATTTGTTCTTTATTATAAATGTAAATCCTTTCTTGTCCAAACAAGAAACCGAAATTATGTTCTTAGTTAAAGCAGACACATAACAACATTCATCTAGTTCTAGTACAAGCCCAGTGGGCAGAGATAGATCATAAGTTCCTACGGCAACAGCAGCAACTCTTGCTCCATTGCCTACTCGTAGGTCTACCTTGCCCTTTGTCAATGCCCTGCTATTTCTCAACGTCTGCACATTGGTACAAATGTGAGATGCACATCCGGTATCTAATACTCATGATGAAGAAATAGATAGATTGACTTCTATAACATTTGTACCTGAAGTATAAGTCTCACTTCTCTTCTTCTTAAGATCTTCCAGGTATGCTTTGCAGTTATGCTTTCAGTGTCCATCTTCCTTGCAGTGGAAGCAAGTCCCTTCTTTGGCCACCCCTCCTTTCGGTTTCAGTTCTTTGCCTTTGCCCTTGGCTTGGGACTTTCCCTTACCTTTAGACTTGCCCTTGCCTTTCTTCTTTTGCACCATCAAAATGGAGTCAAATTTTCCCTTCTTAAGGTTGAGCTCAGCAGTTCTCAACATGCTGAGCATCTCAGGCAGTGGCTTATCAATTTCATTCATGTTGTAATTCATGACAAATTGATTGTAGCCTTGTGGGAAAGATTGCAAGATCAAGTCAGTGGCCAGCTCTTGGCCTAGTGGGAATCTCAGCCTCTGTAGGTTTTCGATGTACCCAATCATCTTGAGTACATATGGATCTACGGGAGTCCCTTCTTGCATCTTGGACTAAAATAGTGCCTTAGAGATCTCATATCTCTCGTGCCTTGCTTGCCCTTGATATAGTGGACGAAGATGTTCAACCATATCATGAGCATTCATGAACTCGTGTTGCTTCTGAAGCTCAGAGTTCATGATCGCGAGCATGAGACATGACACATCTAATGTATCATCTTGATGCTTCTTGTAAGCATCTTTGTCAGTTCATGAGGCAGTGGCAGGAGGTGCCTCCGGAATGGGCTGCTCCAGGACGTACAGTTTCCTTTCTTGGGTGAGAACAATTCTCAGGTTCCTGTACCAGTCTAGGAAATTTGTTCCATTGAGCTTGTCCTTCTCAAGGATAGAACGCAGGGAGAGAGTGTTCGTGTTTGTCGACATAGTAATCTACAACATACACAATGCAGAAAAATTAATATCATATTTCATTTATCATTTAATTAGGCTTTTAATCAAATGATGCTCCCACTGAATTATAGGACTTTTATAGAATCGAGTTATGGATGTGGTCAAACCACATTACTAGATTCATACAAACATGCTATAATTCTTGCGGGATAAGATCCACATCATACTAGGCCTTGAGTTAGCTTTGGCTAAATCGCCCAAGACTTAGTATGATCGGTAGGTAACACATTACCGATTACATCTCTATGCAACTCTTGTTTATAGGATCAAGATCCACATTTACAAAAGACCTTGAGTTAGCTTTGGCTAAATCACCCAAGATTTAGTGTAAATGCGATCTTATCATATCTTTCCAACGGTTGGAATATGCCTATAGTTCTACTCGATCCAATTGAGTTAACTAGTTTTTACTCAATCTAATTGAGCTTACTCTAACTCAAGCCGTGATAGGCGGGACCAAGATTATCCCTCTGCACCCTACTAAGATAATATGCGTTGCTCTGCTTTGACAGATTCAACAACAACAAATGATTGAGGTAGTGATGGGTATCAAGACTTGGTAGGTATTTTTTGAGTTGATTCGATTAAGATCTAATCTAATCGTAATGTGTATCATATACGCATTAAGGCCTTTATTACCCTACACTAGCATGCATCACATACATACAAGCATTATTCAAGCATGCATCATATACATACAAGAAAAATATCCTAGCATGCATCATATACATACAAGAAAAATTTACTAGCATGCATCACATATATACAAGCAAAACAAATATATATATATATATATATATATATATATATATATATATATATATATATATATATATATATATATATATATATATATATATATATATAAATTAATTGTGATGTGGTCATGACCCTACTACGATCTTCTCAAGCCAATGAGACGATCGGACGGTCAACCTAGGGTTAGCGGCTTCTCCAAGCGCCTCCTTTGACCGTCATGTGTCGTCGACACCATTCTCGTAACTCCGTCTACTAGTGGACCTTCCACCGCTCCATTTTGTACATTACAAACATGAAACTTGAGTTACATTCGAGTCTAAAACTATTTACAACTAGAATTTTAAAAGAAGAGGCACGACGTGCAGGTTGTATACCCTATACAACATGCACAACCACAAAAACGACACACAGGCCGTATTATGAATTACAATACATTTATTATCCAATCATTTTGGGGTTCTTGGGCTATGACCATCACAGAATTATACATAATTCTAAATTATATATTTTACAGAAAATTTCTATAATTTTCCTATTGTTTTTCAATTTTATGAGTCACATCTCCGTAACGGTCCTGCTAAGCAATTTCCAGGCGCGATCTCGGGACAATGCCCCTTTCGGGGTTAGGGGCAGCGCCCCTACTCGCAAAATAAACTTTGTGAGTATCCCATCTTGATCTTACGGAGACTTAAGTCGCTGTCCCAAAAACCTAAAGCGAGAACTCACCGTTTCAGAGAGTTTTTCTCGGTGGTTGAAGCCTACAAGTGTCCCAACACTTGTTGCTTCGACTCTTCGAGAAAAATACCCAAAAAATCTATAAAATAGGAAATTTACAAAAACTTAAAAATATATAATTTTTATATCTAATACAAAAACTATATCTCCTCCCCCTCAACCCTAGAGGTGGAGGCTTCCTCCAATTCCTCTACCTCTTCCTCGGATGTTGATGGTCTTTCAACTTCTGAGTCCTCATTTTCTTGTGAAGCTGAGCTTGCTTCTTCGGTCTCCTTCTCCAAATGAGTCGATGAGCATTCTTGCTCCTTGGACTCCTCTATTTCTTGAGTCATCGAGGGTTCTTCATGGAGCTTAGCTAGCTTGCTCTATAGCTCCTTGGCATCCTTATAATCTCCTAACCTACACAAAATATCATTAGAAATTGCACTAACTAATATACCCATTACCTTATTGTTTATGTTGAAGTATCGGAGTTTCTCTTTGCTCCACTTCTTCTTGAGTATCCTTCCATTCTCATCCTTTGGAGTGTTGAACCCTACTATCACGCTAATCCAATTATCATAATCACACATAAGAAAATACTTCATTCTTACCGCCCATTGCTCAAATTCCTTGGCTCCATAGGGTTCATATGGAGGAGGCACATTGATGTCATCACTCAATCTTTCTTCAATCACCATTTTCTTTCTTCTCCTCTAGCGCGTTTGCTCCTTGATGGTTAGTCCAAATAAAGAGTGGTCTCACTCTGATACCACTTGTAGGGGATCGGACGTCGCTAGAGGGGGGTGAATAGCATTTTTGTTCAATGATGGAAATCGATCACGTTCGTCTCTATAATTCGGTTAGCACAACGGAAATACAAAATACAAATACGAAAACAAAGATGAATACAACAATCACTCACAAGAGACAAAGTGATATAATGTGGTTCGGAACCTTAGGGTTCCTACTCCACGAGTCGAGCTCGAGTGAGCTCTAGCGATGCACACACCACTAATAAAACTCCTTCTCAGAATAATCCGGAGGCGAAGAAACCTCGTACAAATGATTACACAAGTAATATAAAAAATATAATAAAATGTAGGTAAAGAAAACTTTACAAAGAATGCTTTAAATGCTTGCTTTTTGATTGCTTGAGCCACACTTGAAGAATCTGACTTGCACTGGCAAATCACCTCAAATTGCCCAAGAAATCGCTGCAAAAATCCTCCCCTTCGTGCTCCTTTTAAAGCTTCAACTCAGGCTGATTTTCGCCTAGCAGTTGACTACCTATACCTAGTAGTCAACTGCTCCTGTACCTGTTGTCTCACAACAACTCGATCCACGCTAGAAAAACTCCAATGGATAACCCATCAATCGACTGCCAAACCCTAGCAGTCGATTGATGCACAAGCGAGCCATCGGGTCGAGTTTGGTGAGTTTGCCTTTACGTGGCGCATCCATCGGTCATGCCGACCATCCATGACGATGATCGCTCCAGTCGATTGCCCAAAGATGGCAGTCGAGTGCCAAGGCCACTTGGCTGCAATCGAGCATCAGTCGACTCTTGCCAGTCGACTAATGATAACCCTAATCGACTGATCAGTGTCGACTAGGTTATCAAGTGTCAAAACACTCAACTAGTCGACTGATCCATAACCTCAGTCGATTGATACACCTCAAACATGAGGTTTTAACACAAGTATGATACCCTCATACTTGTTAGACACCCTTAGCCTAGACCTAAGCCTTCTAGCCATCTCCATCAGCCTCGTGCCTATCGAATCCCTCCAAGTCATCCATGACTTGTTCATCTATATATTAGCCTTCAGGTACTTCCATCGACTATTGTCATGCTAATAGTATATACACTGCCAAGGTACATTTGAACTTACGCTGCCAAGACACACGCTTGGACTTTACATTGCCAACCATTGGACTTATGCCGCCAAGACTACCGCTTGGACTTTACGCCGCCAATATCACACCCTTGGACTTTCCCAAATGTTAAGACTCATGCTTGGACTTTCCAAATGCCAAGACCCATGCTTGGACTTTTCATTGCCAAGTACCCAAGTTGGACTTTCCAATTGTCAAGACTCCACCCTTGGACTTTCCATTGCCAAGTACCCAAGACTTGGACTTTCCCATGTCAAGTGTCTCACTTGGACTTCTCCATCATATGGTCAACCCCAATGGTCAACTCATCGTCAAACAACAAAACACTACTCGAGTTAAACTCGAGTCTGGTCAATCGTGACCTAGGTCGATTGCACCAACAGTATCTGGTCTTGCTTGATTGACATGAATTTTTCACTCACCAACATCTAGTTAGACTTCACTAGTCAAGTCTCTAGCCAATCTTAAGCTACTTGACTTCTCGTCACACCAACAATCTCCTTTATATGACTTCGAATGTCTTATACAATCCTTTAGTTATATCTGTAGGACCGTTGGCATCGCTAGAGGGGGAGGGGGTGAATAGCAATTCATGTTCATTCGATGGAATTCGTCGTGCTTGTCTACAATCGTTAATACGCAGCGAAAATATAAATACAAATACAAATCATAACACAAGCACAACACACGGATTTAATGTGGTTTGGAACCCTAATTCTTGCTCCACGGTCGAGCCCTAGCGAGCTCTAGTGATGCAAACCACCACTATCAAACTTCTCCTTCTCGGTGATACATCGGAGGTGGAGAAACCTCTTACTAGTCTCTTAAAACAATAAGAACAAGATACAATAAGCAAACACACCAATTACAAAAGCAAATGAGAAATAAGTGAACACACTTTACAAGTTAGGAATTTTGAATGCTTATTTGTTGGTTGCTTTGAGATGACTTTGAAGGCCCTGAAATGCAGCAACATTTTGCCTCAAATTGCCCCTTAAACTTCTGCTCGAAGACGCCCTCAAGCCTCCACTTATAATGCCCCGTCAAAGCTTCTCGACCTACAATGGTCGCTTCGCCAGTCGAGGCACCGCCTCGACTGCTTTCCCAGTAGAGGCGCCAGTCGAGTCTGCCTTGCTTCTGAGCAGCTATTTACATACCTATCCTGAATCCAATCGAAGTGCCAATCGAAGCGTCGCCTCGAATAGCCTCTAGTCGAGGTGCTGGTATGCCTCACTTCTGAGTGATTCCTCTCATACCCCACTCTCATAACTAGTTAAGGTTCTGGTCGAGTGGACCAGTCGAGGCACTGCCTCGACTATCCTATAGTCGAGGTGCCGGTCGAGTGACTTCCCAAGTCCCATCGCCAAGCACTCGACTCACCGAGTCAATGAGCACCTTACCAATCGAGGTGCTGCCTCTACTACAACCCATTCGAGGCGTTGGTCGAGGTCATCTTACTTCTGTTTGTCTACAAACGAAGCCCAATCGACTGAACCGAACTAGCAGTCGATTGTTATACCTCAACACTGAGGTTTAACACTCCAAGTATGATCCTTTCATACTTGATACTCACCCTAGGCCTAGACCTAAGCCTTCAACCCACTTCCATCAGCCTCATGTCTCCCAGATCCCTAGAATCCGGGACTCTTCATCCTTACGCTAGCCTTCAAGTGCTTCCATTGGCTATCGTCATACTCTAGGGTCTACCTTTGCCAAGAGGCCTCCCCTCTAGGGCTTCCCCTTTGCCAACCTCAATCTCCCTGATCAACTGAGTCTTCCCTTGCCAAGACTCCTCGTCTGGGACTTCACTACCAAGAGGTCATGCCTCCGAGACTTCACTGCCAAGACTCCTCATCTGAGACTTTACTGCCAAGCACGGGCTCTCAGACCTACCGGGACTTCCCTCGCCAACTCCCCATTGGTCTTTCCAACACTAAGTGTCTGGTATCCCTTGACCGACTTGGATTTTCCCTGGCCAAGTATCAATACTTAGACTTTTTCTTGTCAAATCACCATACTTGGACTTCTCCACACCAAGTGTCCGGTCAACCTTGACCGACTTGGATTTCTCAATAATCTCTCTCATATGACCTTGGATGTCTCATACCATCCACTTGTCATATGGTCAAACCATATTGTCAACCATTGTCGAATATCAAAATCCTACTCGAGTCTTACTCGAGTCTGGTCAATCGTGACCTGAGTTAATTGCACCAACAATCTCCCCCTTTTTGATGTTTGACAATACCATTAAGTTAGGTTATCCCATAAATCCAACTTGACTCTTCTTATGCCAAAGCATAACGAAATGCTCCCAATTCAGAATTTCAAATTTTTGAATTTTTGGGGTTTAGTGTATATTGATCCTAACTCAAGATCCTAACTTAACCCTTTCCATTTCTCTCCCTTGTTGACATACATCAAAAAGTCTACCAAGGTTTATCATATCTCATTTTCAATGAAATTCTTCATTCTCTCCCTTGGTCAAAAATCATCTTGAATGTCTTCATTCTCCTTAGTGATCTATCACTAAATGAAAATCAATCTTCTATTTTTCCTCCCTTTTTATAAACCATCATACATCATACCTAGATGGATAATTTACCACTAAAGGCTTACTCTCTCTTGACCATTGCACCAACAATGTCCTTGGAGACTTCCTTAGCCTATAGGAACCTTAAACAATAAAAAAAACAAGGATAAAAGGTCAAACTTGAACT
Source organism: Wurfbainia villosa (assembly GCA_025175895.1). NCBI lineage: Eukaryota > Viridiplantae > Streptophyta > Magnoliopsida > Zingiberales > Zingiberaceae > Wurfbainia > Wurfbainia villosa. Next base: position 50,320,442 of record CM046003.1, read on the forward strand.
TTAAACTCCCTTAAAATTTGATTTTTACCCTAATTAACTCTCCAATTCATTTCCAATGAAAATCACATCATTTCAATGCTTGTCTAAGCATATTAGACATTTAGAGTAGTTATCTAGCTTAGGGTTATGATTAGATGACTTAAACCAATATTGGTAAGTCACAAACAGTGCTAACAATCGACTGAGAACGCTCCAGTCGAGTGGTAGCAGCTCTAGTCGAGGCGCCGCATCGACTGGTTTCTGAAATTTCTGAAATTGAATTTTCAGACAAACTTCAAAAATGCATAAATAATTTTAGAAAATTCAAAAAATCATGAAATTTCAACCACACATTACTTATGCCAAACACTATAGGTGAAAAATATTTTTTTGTGAAAATAACTTTTAAATTCAAAGAATGATACAAAGTTCAAAAGTATTGAAACCTTCAATGTTTTTAGTCAACTTTGTTTCAATCTTCTCAATGGTGATTGCTATCAAAAGATAGGCTTCACCAAAGTTTTTCAAAATGATTTTAAAACCTTAATTTCAATCATGGTCTATGGGCTAAGTATACATGACTTGTATATTAGCTTCCCTCATGATTTATACCTATAATTGAGATGAGTTTGAGTTCATCTAGATGCAACATCTATGCACCTTGAACTTAACTCATTTTTCTAACATCTCACATGTATCTAGGGTGTATCAATACACACACATGTTAATCTAATGTTCTTGTGAGATGTGGTTTTAGGTTATTAGGGTTTCATGTATTTTTCTAGGCAACACTATTTGATTCCCTTATTCATGGGACTTCAAATTATGTCATTGTCCTTAAATTGATTTTAATTATCCTAAATGCATGAATGATGATCATGGCATAAGAATGTGTATAATTGAAAAGTATTTGTCAATAATCATGATGTCATGGCATAAAAAATAATCTAAGTGTAAGCATGACATACATCAACCTAAGTATTATCATGACAATTAAAATGATCATATGAAGCATGATGTAATGACATGACATATATGGCAAGCAAAATATGGCAAATATGTAACGGTATAAAATACCTAAGCTTTAAACCTAATTGTTATTTTCTAGATTTAAATCCCATTTTGCCAATACCATTCATCTCCCAAGTGTGTCAAAAATCCAAAAATAGCACACTATTGACTCTTAACATAATTGTGTCAATTTTGATAAATTTTTCAACTTCCACAAAATTCATTGACACATCCTCTTTTAGGACATAATTCAATCTCATTTCCAAGGAATCCCAAAACCTTGAAGATGTCCGAAAGTGTCACCTTTATCATGGTTAGGTTAACTACTTATCCATTCAAGATTGACACACCCTAAACCCATCTAGCGTGAGGGTATCATACTTCTAGGAACTCAATACCTATTGAAGCTCCTTGGGTTTACTAGGTACTCACTAGAGATAACTTCCCTTAGTACCTTCCTAATGACCCTCTTAGACTTGGAAGCCTTGGTCATTGTGGTCTTGTCAAGGTTAACCCTAGGGATTGCTTCCCTTGTAACCTTGTTAGTGGTTTTCTTAGGTTTCATTGAAACCTTAGTCACTAGACACTTACCATGGTAAAATCTAGGGATGATTTACCTTGTGACATTGGTTTTCCTAGACCTAGTACTAGTTCCATAATTAAATGGAACATTGTGGTAGGTTTGTCTGATCTTCTTAGGCTTAGGCTTGTGACCCAAACCTTCCTTGTCCTTAACTAAATCTTTCCTACCAACACCTAAGTTTTGTCCATTTGACCCTATAATCATGTTTTCAATTTTCCTTAGGGTCTTCTCCATTTTCTCAAGCTTTGACCTTAAAGCTTGATTTTCCTTTTCTAATACCTCAATTTTTAAATTTTCATTGACTCTTGAGATATTTTTCTTCCTAGGCATATACCTAAATTTCTTAGGGTTATTAGATGGGGTCTCAACCTTATCCCTAACAAGACAATGTTTGGCACCTAAATAAAAATACTTATTTTTAGATTGATCCTTAGGCTTACTACTAGCATGCTTCTTATAATCATCAACATTTGCAAGTAAATTAAAACCATGCCTAGCATTCTTTCTATCATTACATAAATTACAAGCATTATTAAAATTTACTTTAGGGTTTGCCTTAGCTCCCATACATTTAAGCTCTCTCCTTTGCCCTTCCGAGGGTGACTCCCCTAGGACATTGACTCCGGTAATACCCCCTTTTATTGCACTTGAAACATACTATATGCTCCTTGCTCTTGCGAATTAGGGTTCCGTTTTCCTTTGACTTTTCTTTAACCCTTGGTGCCTGTTGAGCCTTTTTGATTCTTTTTGGGCATTTACTCTTATAATGCCCTACTTCCCTACACTCAAAGCATGTTATATGATTTTTTTCTAACAATTGCATTTGAGTTACCTTCTTGAATGGTAGGTGAATTTTGGACTTCTTCTTCACATCCGGAGGTAGATGGCTCCTCCTCTTGCTCTTGTTCCGAGGTTGAAGATCTAAGCTCCCCCTCAATCCTTGAAGTAGAGGCTTCCATAATTTCTTCTATCTTGGAAGTTGAACACCTATCATCTTCTGGATCTTCACTCTCTTGAGAGGGTGAACATTCTAATTCTTTGGATTTATCCTCATCCTCTTGGATCATGGAAGTTTCACCATTGAGCTTAGCAAGTTTGCTCCATAATTCTTTGGCATCCATGAACTTTCCTAATTTGCATAAAATATTATTAGGTATTAAATTAACTAAAATGTTCATTACCTTTTCATTTGCTTCAAATCTTTGGACTTCTTCCTCAGTCCATTTACTCCGGTCTAGAGTTCTTCCCTTCTTGTCCATTAGAATCTTGAACTCTTCCGTTAGTGCGAACCACTCCTCTATGTTCATTTGAAAGAAGAATTCAGTCATCATCTTCCATTGAGCAAATCCTCCAAATCTATACTCCTAACAACTATACCAATTGATGAAGGGAGTTTTGTAACTGAAGAACAAAGGTGGAAGCCCAAAATAAGAAAGCAATCGAATTAGCAGGTAAGTTCATCTGCCTGCTCTAATTTTGACATAGGCGATGAATTTAACAAGATGAAACATATGGTGAAATGGATGATGAGAAAGAATTGATACATGAACACTAAAGATATAAATAAAGTGTTCCATAATTGAAGAAGAAGGGAAAACATACATAAAGGAAAAGAAAATTGAAGAGCAATTAAAGGTCTACATCATTTGCTACATATTCAATAAGAAAGATAATTATGAGAAGAATTGTTTGGAACCAAAAAAAGAAAGAAGAGAAAAAGCAAAAGGGAAAAAAACTCTTATCGTAACATGGGATGATGCAAACTCATTAAAAGAAGGATCCCTAAAGCTATTAAAGAACAAAGCTAAGGACCATCACTAATGAAGGAGAAAAAGAGAAAAAACCAAGCGAAGAAAATCACACTAAGGTTACTAACCCTACTTGCGAAGAAGTATTATTACTAGATCTTTTGCTAATGTAAAATTAAAAGTTAAATATGAGCATATTACAAATAATTCATCTCCTAAAATGAGACCAAAACTCTCAATCCCTCTTAGATTGAAAAGTATAAGAAAGAAATTGAGAATTTAAAATGTTAGATCTCGAGGAGATGAAACATGCAATAGAAAAAAATTCACAAGTATCTAATATAAATATGATACTTGGAAACTAAAGAGGAAATTTAACAAATCTAGTTTAGGATATACACCCAAACAAAAAGATAAAGTATACATCTAAATAGTATCGTGAAATATAATATATTCTAACAATAATTCTTATGGACCATTCATGCATAAAATTGCAACAAAAGGCATAAAAGGTGGCTAAAGCATATATTCCTACAAAGCATTTGATTAACTCCAACCCAATCAATTTAAGGTACTATAGTCTTTAATTTATTGTGTTTCTTAGATGAACTTAAAGAGTGATCTTGTTTGATGTACCTTGACAATGGATGCTCTTGACGTATTACTAGTGATGTTAGCAATTTCAAAACCATCAAGTATAAATCGGAAGCATGTCTTTTTTAGATAAGATGCGGATGGTTCTAGTAATTCAAAACCGCTCTCTTCGAGTTTATTTGGCTTCAATTTCCCTTTTACAATGCCAAAATAAAAGATTTAGTTATGATTGGAATTAAACTTTTGTATCTTTTTCCATGGATCCTTACTCATGCTTATTCAATTGGAAGACTCAATTCAATTTTTTTTTCAAAAAAAAACTATGTTTCATGACTCCATATATATAATCCATTTTTAATATGAAAAAAAATTCTAATAGGACTTTGGATATAAATAGTGAGAATGTAGATTCTTCCTCAAATATACAATTGAATAGTATAATGTAGGAAGATCCTTTATCTATACTAATTTGAAAAAAAGATTCTTTATTGGATCAGGAATCCAATTGAATTTACGTCCTTTTTCACTTTTTCTTTTATATAAATAATCCAACCATATCGTCTTCCCTTATATACTCCTTCGTTATATTATACAAGGTGAGGTACTATTCAATTTTATAGTGATTTATGATTAAAACATTTCTTTTAGTAAGTGATACCCGTTGAGATATTTAGTAAGTGTACTTCAATTATACAACTTAGTTTATAAGGTTGAATTTCTATCAATCAAGTATCCAATTGCACATCTTTACACCCATGAAAACATATTAATTGGATATCAAAAATAAAAATGCTTACACAATTAACTTCCGTATATTTCTAAGTGTTGGTAGATTTTCGCATCTTATCGAGTTTTTCTAAGTGAAATTAAATGGAAGAAATGAAATGCCGAATGTAATTTAACTTACAGTGATCGTCAGAAACTTCTCGCGTCCGGTAAAGGAAGAAGACGACTGCTTTCTGTCTGAGGACTGGTCACAGCGGAAGGGTCCGACTTCTCCACGAGACAAGTTCCGATGCTCCTTGGTATTCTCTAATCTTACTGTTCTCACCGACAGAACTCCACTCGTCTTTCAAACAACACTTCGGCGTCTCTCCTCTCTCTCGCTCTTGGACGCACACCCCCTTATAAAGGGGGTGTATATGCTGCGCTGCACGAAGTGCACCAACTACACTTCGTACAGCGTGTGCACACGTTGTAAACGCAGCAGTCGTTACATCTCCCACTCGTCCAAAGCATGTCATATAGACAAAATGGTCACATAGACCAATAAGAGGTATTTAGTCACATAGACTAAATAGAGCCGGAGTCATTAGTCCCAAATGACTAATAGAAGTATCTAGTCATATAAACCAGAATCGTGTCGGAGATCATAGTCTCATAAGACTAGTAGAATATAGATTAATAGTCACAAAGATCATTAGAATAACCAATTCATACTTAGTAAAGTCAAGCACCTACATAGTCAGCCAAAGAGCTATCAATGCGAAGAAAAGTTATTACACTTAACTTAGCCGCTCCTCAAATGATATATAATCATTCTCTGAATGACACGTAGTCACTCACCTGATGACCCATTGTCATCCTCCAGGTGGCTCACAATCATTTACTAGGTGGTATTGAACCTTTCTCCTGGTGGTACTTAATCGTTTTCCTAGATATCATATCTTGCTATTTTTTCAGATTAAATAATCTCCACTTACATCAATATGAACATCTCTAATCCCTCATAATGACCATTAAGTAAAAAACATGTTCCATATTCTCAATATTCACAAACATTTCCATACATAACAGAAATGGGTCGACCAGTGAATAATTCTCAAATGATGTAAACATATTTAATCTTCCTTTTTAGTGTGAATCCATTCATTTTAATCAGTCGCTTTCCTAGTCATGTTCCATAGATCGAATCATCCATAGTCAATAGGTTTACATGCTAAAGTAGCAGACCTTAATTAAAACTTCAAGCAGACACTTAAATAGTCACACAAGGCAAATGCTGAGATTAACATATAATCTCAAAGGGCTCACATAGTAAAGAAGCAGAGATTCATTCTCCTACTACCCTTATTGTCGCCTTAGCACACGTATGAATCACATGCTACAATGTTATTCTCTTCATCAATAAAGAGCGCATGTTTACCTTAACACCGTACAGATTTTGATTTAGACATTCCAAATGTCTAATCCTAAATTCAACATATGAATTCTAATATAGCTCATAAACAGGTATAGTAAATGGTGGGAACATTTACTTCGATCACTTTTCTTAAATGATCTTATCTTAATACACATATCAAGACGACCCCAACTTATAGGTATGTATCTCATACATATAGCTTACAAAGCTATCCTATAAGTAATAGTCTTACCCCTATTCGTACATAATAAACAGAGATGATTGTCCATGTGAGAGGACTAATCACTATCTGTCAACATGCTCACTGAGATCTTATCAAAATGTAACATCACATACACTGAATAAATTATGGCTTGCATTAAAAATAATTAAATTACAATGTCCGATTGTCATTACAAAACTGTTACATTCTATGAAGTCCCATAGACTTTACATGCTCATTAAATGACTCTCTAGTCATTGACTTAGTAAAAGGATCTACAAGCATAGCTCGAGTAGGGATATATTCAAGAATGACCTTCTTCTTAGCAATAATATCCCTGATAAAGTTATACTTTATAGCAATATGCTTGCCCTTGCTGTGATATTTGGGATCCTTGGAAAAAGTTATAGCAGCTTGACTGTCACAGTAGATAGTCACTGGACCCCCACTGTCTTCAACAATCTTCAGATGCTTCAGGAACCTACTTAACCAGACCGCTTCTTGTACAACTGCTGAACATGCCACATATTCAGCTTCTATGGTTGATAAGGCTACACAGGCATGTTTCTTGCTGTTCCAAGAGATGACGTCACCATTCAACAAGAACGCGTAGCCTGATGTGGATTTTCTATCATCCAGGTCTCCAGCCCAATCTGCATCTGAATAGCCCTTCAGGCTCATATATGATCCTTGATAACAGAGACTATAACCTGTCGTCGCTTTCAGATATCTGAATATCCTTTTCACTGCCTCCCAGTGTCTCGGTCCTGGGTTCGACTGGAACCGACTGACTAAGCCAACAACATAGCTGATATCGGGATGAGTACACAACATAGTGTACATTAAACTACCAACAGCACTGGCATATAGTTTTTTATTCATCTCGGCTATTTCATTAGGAGTTTTGGGACTCATACTCTTGCTCAGAACAGTACCTTTCACAATAGGTATTTATTCACTATTGCAATTAGACATGCTGAAGTGTTGTAACATCTTATTTATATAAGACTCTTAAGACAAACCCAAAAGTCTCTTAGATCGATCCCTGATGATCCTTACTCCTAAGATGTATTCAGCTTCTCCCATATCTATTGTGTCAAATTGTTATGAAAGCCACTTTTTGACTTCTATCACAAAACCTATGTTATTTCCTACAATCAGCATATCATCAACATATAATGATAAAATGACATACTTTTCTTTATCTTTCTTCAGGAAAACGCAATGATCCTCATTGATCATTTCGAAACCATAAGATAAAATCACTTCGTTAAATCTTATGTTTCACTGTCTTGATGTTTGCTTTAGCCCATATATAGATTTCTTCAATCTACATACTTTATCTTCTTGGCCTTCAGCAATGAAACCTTCTGGTTGAACCATATAGATTTCCTCATCAAGCTCACCGTTAAGGAAAGCGGTTTTTACATCCATCTAATGTAACTCTAAGTCATAATCACCACTAAAGCCAAAATAACTCAGATTGACACAAACTTCACTACGGGAGAAAATGTCTCCTCAAAGTTAATACCCTCCAATTGGGTAAATCCTTTTGCAACCAAACGAGCTTTGTATCGGTTAATCAATCCATCAACTTTCCTCTTTATTTTGAGAATTCATTTATTCTCAATAGCCCTTCGGCCAGGAGGAAGATCAACTAAATCTCAAACATGATTCTTAATCATTGACTCCATTTCTTCAACCATTGCAACTTTTCACTTTTCTCTAGCTCTAGAGCCCAGAGCTTCCTTAACTGATTGAGGTTCTTCATCGTTAACAGGGAGTGTCATCATTGCCTCATTCTCAATATCAAACCTCTTCTTAGATTTGATCTTACGAACACTTTTCCATAAGTTGGGCTGATGAGAAGTCACCCTGTGACTAGGCAAAGTACTCCCACTGGGTTGACTATTTCCAGGTATCCCACTAGACACCTGTCCATTTGACAATGACTCTTCCTCCTCAAATAGAAGAATTGTCTTGTTAACTTCACCTATAGCTGAAAACTCAGTTTCGAGAAAAGTAGCATCTCTCGAATCCAATTCGGAGATTGTTCCATCTTGTTGCTCACCTATGAAAATATAACATTTTGAAGTATCAGAATATCTTATAAAGATACATTTCTTACCTCTAGATCACAGTTTTCCATACTTGTGAGAACTATCATGAACATATACAGTCGACCCCCAGGGTCTCAGATTTCTCAAATCTGGTTTTCTGCCTGTCCAACGTTCATATGGGGTAGATGGAACTGATTTTGAAGGCACTTTGTAAAGTATATAGATTTGTAGCTAGTAATGCATCTCCCCAATAGGAGATCGGCAAATTAGTCTGCACCATCATAGACCTAACCATTTCGAGAAGAGTCTTATTTCTTCTCTCAGCAACCCCATTTTGCTGTGGAGTTCCAGGGATTGTCAGCTGTCTAATAATTCCTTTATCATTACATACTGTCTTGAACATATCAGATAAATATTCTCTTCCACGATCATTACGTAAAGTTTTAACCTTACGTTCCGTTTGATTTTCAACTTCGTTTATATAACGAATGAAGCAAACCAATGCTTCAGATTTGTGAGAAATCAAATACACATTACCGAAACGAGAGAAATCATCAATAAATGTAATGAAATAGGAAGCTCCATGTCTAGCCTTCACATTCATTGGACCACAAATATCCGAATGAATCAATTGCAATGGTGACTCCGCCCTAATAGCCTTACCGAATGGTTTCTTAATTACTTTTCTAGCAAGACAATGCTCACATACAGACAAGCTAATCTTAACTTGAGAGCCCAATAAGCCCTCTTTAGCTAACTGATTCATGCGATCTTATCCTATATATCCTAATCTAGCATGCCAAATATCATCAGCTATTTCTGCATCACTAGTAAGAGCAATATTTGAAAAACAATTATCAATCGCACAATTGACATTTGGTTCCATATCAAGAACCATAAAACCATTCGTTAAAAAATCATAACCGATTGACACTAAGTCAATCTTGAGTTCAACACACCGATTGTAAAAGTTTATACTATACCCTAAATCAAGAAGACAAGTAACAGAAATAAGATTCCTGCGAATTTCAGGAGCATACAAGACATCATGTAGAAATAAAGTTCTTCCACCCCAAAGGTTAAGTTTGCAAGTGTTGACTCTTTTGACTTCGACTCTTGCATTGTTTCCTACATATATTCATTTATTGCCAGGCAGTACCCTGCGGTACTCCACATATGTAACTCGCTCCCGAGCTACATGGTTGATTACTCCCGAATCTATCATCCACAAAGGATAAGAATTAGCCAACAACACAAAACTAGCAACAAAATGCTTAGAAGGCAGACTAGAAGTTACCTTTCTTGGCTCGGTACACTCCCGAGCGTAGTAATCATTTTTGTCACAATTAAAGCAAGTCACCTTGCTTTTAGGTTTCTTCCCTATCTTCTTGTTCTTCTTCTTCTTGATTGGGCTTGTCCCACCTGCAATAGCAGCTTCTTTCTTCTTTCCCTTCCCCTTCTTGAACCATCTCTTTTTCTTGGATCTAGATGATCCAGCAGAACCGGCAGCCAAATAGGCTTGGCCAGAAATCCTCGTGGATTCTACTCTCTCTGCCTCTAGTTCAACATGGCGCGAGACATCAGCGAAAGTCTTAATACTCTCACTATGAGTAAGGGTCTACTTCATGGTCTCCCAAGAATCTGGAAGGGATCGAATAACTGTCTGAACCTGTTGTTCGTCTGTCAGCTCATGACCAGCAGTTTTAAGCTCCCGAATCATATTCGACATCTCCATGAGATGTTGAACCATAGTAGCATTCGGGCGCTTCTTGTAGCTATCGAACTTGATCGTCAATTGTCGAAACTTGCTTAGACTAACTCCATTGTACTTATCCTTAAGAGTCACCCAGACAGCATGAGCCGAAGTATATGACTCATATTTAAATGCCAGCTCATCCACCATTGAACTGATCAATATGCCCTTAGCAGTGGAGTCCTTTTTCTTCCATGCCTTATAGGCATCAAGATCTCGTCTGTTTTGTGCAGAGGGACTATCTACAGGTTCTATCAAAACCTGATTTACAGCCTCTAGAACTTCTTGCTCCTCTAGGATATACTGTATCCTGAGGTGCCATATTTTGTAGTTATCCCCATTCAGTTTCTCATCCTTATTGAGTTTAGCTATGATGTTTTTGGTTGTCATAACTGATGTCTTATTTTCCGCAAGTGCACGGTTGTCGTCAAGTAATAAAAATATCGATTCCACAGGGATTGGGACAATTACCGAATGATCGTGATACCAAGTTATCTAGTCAATCAATTTGTGGATTAAGCAAAGACACTGAGCAGTCAAGAACAACGAATGAGAAGAACGAGCTAAAAGTCAATAGTTGAGGAGAATCTCAGGATATGGGTTTCACCACGTCGACGATTTATAAGGTGATTTAATTCTTTCCTACCCCTATTAGAGTTGTTTTGATGGAACCTATCCTAAGGTAAATCAACGGCCCCTTTCGAGGTCTACGCTAACTGTACCTATCAAACTCAATTTACCTGTCACGGTATTCGAGCGTAGGGGATCATAATCAGCTAAGGGGACCTGTCACGAGACCGCAAACCTCCCTAGTCTTACCTCCGTTACTTGGTAAAAACTGGATTTGATAGATCCATTAAGTCCATAAGAGTTCCTTTAGAGTCTAAATTTCCTTTTCACGGTAGGTTTGCACACTAGACCATAATCAGCTAAGGGGACCTGTCACGAGACCCCCGCAAGCCCTCATAGATACACCACCACTACTTGGCAGGAGTTAATCCCTAGTTGGTTCTAGGTTTCGGGAACTTGGGTTCACTGTTAGGTACTTCCCCTTAGCTCCTTAGGTTTATCGATAAGAATCCAAAAACCAGATCAAAACAAACAATAATTCAAGTAGTATAGATTACATCATCCATCATAAATCGTCAAGGGCTACTCCCCCATCCTAAGATTACAAGACACTACTCCATAGTCTGGCAAGAATTGCTAGAGAAAGAAATTACGATACTTAGTGCTATCTGTGTTCCTCTGTCGTCGACTCCTTCCTTATCCTCCTTCTTCTGTCGTCGTTTTCACCACCCGTCGTCCCCCTCTAGGGTTAGAATATCTCCTCTTTTATAGCCTTAGCCTCCTCTTTAATTAAGGCAAAAGATTTTCCTAGACAACACGCCCGTGCCAAATGAGGGCACAGGCGTGTCGCGGGCTTCCCACAGGGCGTGTTGCGCTTGAATTGGGGTGTGTCGAAGGCTGAACTGGGGCGTGTTGAGCGCTGGAACTCCTGACACGGACGTGTCACTGATGACATGCCTGTGTTGTTTTGATACGCCTGCTTCTTTGCCCTGTTAACACGGAAAACACCCAAAAGCAGTCTCTTTGTCCAAAATATGCTAAACTTAACTAAATCATGATAAAATACATGCCTAGGACATGAAATGAGATAAAATGCATGTATATGGAGTAGTGAAAACATAGCATGATTTATACACATCAAAATCCCCTAGTCCTAAACTTTTGCTTGTCCTCAAGCAAAGAAAATTCAAAAGACAACTTATTTGTGGGAATGCTAGACACCATCCAGAGGTATACAATCTGATCTTAATCTTTTCAAGTCATTCCTAGTTGCCAAGTTTGAAATATCCCTATATAGTGCACGTGAAAGGTTGGACTAAAGTCATTGGACACCAATCCGGATTTGACATCCCTTCTATTGTAGAGCAATCTTATTTCCAACATAGAGGCACTTACCTGCCTTAATGCATGGATCATCCTTACCTATCATCAAAAGGTCTCAAAGGAGCACTTTCTAAGAGAGAAGGAAAGGAATTTATAGAGAGAATTTCCCCAGTAACTAGTTAGTCTCAAAGGGGCACCTTTTAGGTATTTCCCCAGTAACTACTTGGTCTCAAAGGGGTGCTTGAAAACAATTCCAGTTTTCGGTTTTTTTTTTTTCGATCATACTTCTAGTGAAAGTGTTTCTCCAGTAACTAAGTTGCGCAGGCAAGTCTCCAATGGAAAATCGAGTTCTCGTCCGATATGGGAGATTTAAATCCTTTTTTGGATACCTCAGACCTATAGACCGTGTTAGAAGTGAAATATGGCTCTTATCAAATAGGCAAAAAGGAATATCATGATCCGACCAATATTCAGTTGTATTACGCTAGATGATATAAAAATGCAATGTTATGATATATGAAAAGATGCAAACAAAACAGCACTAACCAAACTAAAAATCTAAACAAAGATAAGCAGTAAAGGATGTGCATCGAAACTCACAAAATAGTTCAAGGTGGTCAATGGTCATCGTCTTCGCTACTAGCATCCTCCTCTGCCCACCTACGCCGGTCTCTCTCGAGTGGAAAATTAGGGCGTGCTCGGGCCGACTTTAGAGGGCTATCCGCAACATAGGCGTGCTTCCGTCCGGCCCAGGCGTGCCACAGGTGAGAAAGGTGCGACACGGGCGTGCTAATTTGGCACGCAGTGGCACGTTTAACATGTCGTGTCCTGTAAACCTGAAAAAAAAATAAAAATAAAGAATAAAGAATAAAATAAAATAAAATAAAATGACTAAAAAAATGAAAATAGCTTCGGTTGCCTCCCAAGAAGCGCTTGTTTAAGGTCGTTAGCTTGACCCCTCAGTTACTCCCTAGTTTTGGGGATATTGCTTGAGGAGTGTGCTCTGCCCCTCTTCCTCCTCAACCAGCTCTGTGGTGTTGGGTTGGGGTCGGAAATCTCCAGCTCTTTATCCTCAAAATCCCCTTCGAGCTTATTAAGATGAGTTTGTTCTGGTGCTCCTTCTAGTTCTATTGACTGGAAACTATCAATCCTACAACAAACATCAAAAACAGAAGGTTGTTTAACAGCTTTTGAAAGGTCGAATTCAATTTTGTCGTTTCCAAATGCAAGTGAGAGTTTGTGGTTTTTGACATCTATCATTGCCCCTGCAGTAGCCAAGAAAGGTCTCCCCAAAATGAGTGGAATGCATGGGTCTTCATCCATGTCAAGCACTACAAAATCTGCAGGAATAATAAAATTTCCCACCTGCACTGGTACATCTTCTAAGATTCCCAAAGGATATCTAATGGAGCGATCGGCTAACTGCAAGGCCATAGTAGTTAGTTTCATTTCTCCCAAATCCAATTTCTTGCATATGGAAAGAGGTATCAGATTGACACTGGCGCCCAAATCGCAAAAAACCTTATCAAAATTTGAGTCATCAATTATGCAAGGGATAGAAAAGCTACCCGGATCATTTAATTTGGGAGGTGTCATGTTCTTAATTAAAGCACTGCACTCCTCAGTAAGAGCCACTGTTACATGCTCCTCGACTTTTCTTTTATTGGTTAAGATATCCTTCAAGAACTTGGAGTAGGTAGGCATTTGTTGAAGAGCTTCTATAAAAGGTATGTTGATATATAACTTCCTAATTACCTCAAGGAACTTACCAAATTGTTCATCCAATTTTTCCTTAATCAGCCTCTGAGGGAACGGGATAGGGGGCTTATATGTTCTTGGTTCCTTATTCGACACGCCTGTGTCGTTCGGCACAGGCTGGGCGTGTTGGCTACTGGAGTGACCCGACATGGGTGTGTCGGCTGACAAGCGCTCGTGGGCATTCTCTCCCTCAGGCGTGTTGAACAACACGCCCTGGGTCAGGGCGTGTCGGCTTCCTTTTCTATTCATCCCAGGCGTGCTGCTGTCGGCTTCCAACTCTGACACGCTCGTGTCCTTTAGCACAGGGGTCGCTTGTTGAGCTCTGTCTCCTTCTAAAATCTTTCCACTTCTCAAACTTATGGAATTACAATGCTCGGCTGGATTTACTTCTGAATTTCCAGGAAATCTACCGGGCATCCTTGATGCTGAGCTGGCAATTTGGGAAATTTGATTTTCCAGCATTCTTGTGTGATTAGTCAAATTATCAACCTTGCCTCCCAATTGCTTGATTGCCTCGGTATTAATTTGATGTTGCCGATTTGATTTACAATATGCTGTCGAAATTCATCATTTATCTTCCCCTGACACGTAATAAAATTTTCCATCATCTTTTCTAAGCTCGACTTGGGTCCTGGCTAAAATCCCGAAAGTGCTCTAAAACTGTTCTGTCCAGAAGAATTTTGGTTGGCTCTATACGAAAAGTTGGGATGATTCCTCCAACCGGGATTGTACGTGTTCGAGTAAGGGTTGCCACCATTAGGCTTCTGATTAAAATTATTTAGCGCATCTACTTGCTCAATCCCAGCTCCTGCAGATGGTGCGTGTAGGATTTGGCAATTCATCGCTACATGTCCTGTTACACCACAGATCTCGCAAGTGACATTAGATGAGTTTACAGCTGATACATTAAAATGTTCGAGCTTTTGAGTTAACGCATCGACTTTTGCATTGAGTAGATCAAGGGTACTTACCTCAAACTTACCTGGCATTTTAGTTTGATATCCTCGTTCTGTAGCCCATTGGTGAGAATTCATTGCCACATTCTCGATGATCTAAAAAGTTTCATCCAATGTTTTGTTCATAAGAGCTCCTCCTGCAGCAGAATCAAGAGAAACTTTAGTAGCATACGAGATTCCATTGTAGAAAGTATGAACAATGAGCCACTTCTCCATCCCATGATGAGGGCATTGCTGTAGTAATCCCTTAAATCTGTCCCAGGCTTTAAATAATGTTTCGCCATCCTTTTGTGCAAAATTAGTGATTTGATGACGAAGACTTGCAGTTTTGCTGGGTGGAAAATACTTGTCTAAAAATCTTTGCTCCAGCTGATCCCAGGTAGTTATGCAATCTGCTGGAAGAGAGTGTAGCCAGGCTCTAGCTTTGTCCCGCAATGAGAAAGGAAACAAGCGCAATCTAATAGCATCAGCTGAGGCTCCATTCAGTTTTAAAGTTTCGCAAAATTCCAAAAATACTTCCAAGTGCAGATTTGGATCTTCAGTGGGTGCTCCTCCGAATTGATGCTGTTGGACCATGGATAGTAGAGTCGTTTTTAATTCAAAATTGTTCGCTTCAATAGGGGGTCTTCTAATACTCGATCTCAATCCCCTTGTACTAGGTGCTGCATAATCCCTTAAAGGTTTATTCTCGCTCCGTAAGCAATGCCGGGAGGTCGATTGTATTCCCGATGTTGTCGAAATCGTTTTCTAGCAAGGAACGTTCTCTCTATCTCGAGGATCAATATCGAGAATTTCCTATTAAGTCCGTGGCATGCAACAACAAGAGAGGCTCCCAAAACAAGGATTCGAATAGACACAAAGAATAGGAACAAAAATGTAAATCTAGATTAACTAAATCACGCTAATTCAATATTGAGTGTCAATCCCGACCCAACGGCGCCAAAAACTTGATGTCTTATTTCGCATGCAAGTGCGGTTGTCGTCAAGTAATAAAAATATTGATCCCACAGGATTGGGACAATTAGAATGATCGTGATACCAAGTTATCTAGTCAATCAATTTGTGGATTAAGCAAAGACACCGAGCACCAAGAACAACGAATGAGAAGAACGAGCTAAAAGTCAATAGTTGAGGAGAATCTCAGGATATGGGTTTCACCACGTCGACAATTTATAAGGTGATTTAATTCTTTCCTACCCCTATTAGAGTTGTTTTGATGGAACCTATCCTAAGGTAAATCAACGGCCCCTTTCGAGGTCTACGCTAACTGTACCTATCAAACTCAATTTACCTGTCACGGTATTCGAGCGTAGGGGATCATAATCAGCTAAGGGGACCTGTCACGAGACCCCCGCAAACCTCCCTAGTCTTACCTCCGTTACTTGGTAAAAACTGGATTTGATAGATCCATTAAGTCCATAAGAGTTCCTTTAGAGTCTAAATTTCCTTTTCACGGTAGGTTTGCACACTAGACCATAATCAGCTAAGGGGACCTGTCACGAGACCCCCACAAGCCCTCATAGATACACCACCGCTACTTGGCAGGAGTTAATCCCTAGTTGGTTCTGGGTTTCGGGAACTTGGGTTCACTGTTAGGTACTTCCCCTTAGCTCCTTAGGTTTATCGATAAGAATCCAAAAACCAGATCAAAACAAACAATAATTCAAGTAGTATAGATTACATCATCCATCATAAATCGTCAAGGGCTACTCCCCCATCCTAAGATTACAAGACACTACTCCATAGTCTGGCAAAAATTGCTAGAGAAAGAAATTACGATACTTAGTGTCATCTGTGTTCCTCTGTCGTCGACTCCTTCCTTATCCTCCTTCTTCTGTCGTCGTTTTCACCACCCGTCGTCCCCCTCTAGGGTTAGAATATCTCCTCTTTTATAGCCTTGGCCTCCTCTTTAATTAAGGCAAAAGATTTTCCTTTAATTGAAACGAAGATCGCGACTCTCGCAGAAAAGGAAATCCGGAGTCAGGACAACATGCCTGTGTCAAATGAAGGCACAGGCGTGTCGCGGGCTTCCCACAGGGCGTGTTGCGCTTGAATTGGGGCGTGTCGAAGGCTGAACTGGGGCATGTTGAGCGCTGGAACTCCTGACACGGACGTGTCACTGATGACACGCCTGTGTTGTTTTGATACGCCTGCTTCTTTGCCCTGTTAACACGGAAAACACCCAAAAGCAGTCTCTTTGTCCAAAATATGCTAAACTTAACTAAATCATGATAAAATACATGCCTAGGACATGAAATGAGATAAAATGCATGTATATGGAGTAGTGAAAACATAGCATGATTTATACACATCAATAACCTAACATAAATAAACATATTATTCAGTTATTCAGTGTATGTCGTTATGTATGTAATCTATAAATTGACTCAATGTAAATTTGACTTGGTTTACAAAATCAAGTGACAATCAAATTCCCACTCATCATTTGTATGTGTCAATCCAATCGACTTTGATAAATTATATTACATACATCTCATCTTAACATGATATTATTAAATGAACATATCATTTAAATTGCACTCATTATAAACAAATGAAAGAGCAAATAAGTCCCTATGGGGAGGCGCGATGGTAAGACAGGGTGTTGCTTACAGATTGGGCAGGGTTCGATTCCGGATGAGGGGTCTAAAATCTCCCCTGACTTCAGATGGACCCCTCCCTGCTTTGCTACCGTGTCAAGGGACTTTGTCCCCCCGTGATTTACCTCTCTCTCGTCAGTGCCCTGGGACGGGTGGCAAGGGGCTGCTAGTTGGGCAGATTCTCAACTTTTGTAGAAAGAGCAAATAAATATCATGCATCATGTAGAGTTAACAACATAAAATGAACATATCATTAAATTAAATTGGTTGTACAATGTTAACAGATAACAAGACTCTACTAAGAATGTTATACATAACATTCTTTCCACTCATAACTGACAAATAAAAACAACTAACAAACTAGATAAATAATTATTACTCCCACTAGGACAAACACTAGCGTAGTAATAATCCACACATGCCCAATCTTCTTGGGCTGAACTAGGACATCCCCCGCTGAGATGCTCTCAAGATGATGTCAGGACGTAGAGTCTTCTGAAGGACACCTTTGAAGCGATCCAAAAGGAAAAACCTCTTCAGGGTCCTCTTCCGAATCTTCTTCTGGATCTTCACGGTGCACCTCACAGTCCTTGTAGTGAAGCAGCTCAGCACATAATTGGGAATATGAGACGTGCCTCTCATAGCGCCCCCAGATTTGATGTGCTATGTCATTAAGGTGCTGTGAAAGTGAGTAGACCAGAGCTCAAATCATGTAATTCTCCAGAATATGAAATTCCTACATCTCGAGTCTCTAGAATAGTCTGTCCAATCTCTCTATGTGCCATCCGACTCCATGTGCTGAGTCATACTTTATCCCCTGGATAGTCTCTCTCAGCCGGTTACGCAACACATCGTGTTTGGTCATCGTGGTAATCATCCGTGTCATCTGAAAAAAAAATGAAATTAATTAAGTCATTACAAAACTGACAAACCAGTACACATACCGGCTTAATTCAATTTATATTTTGGCATAGAACGAACACATTTAATCAAGGATTAATCTCCTTGATTATGTGGAGAACAGTCGACTGAAACGCTTAGACCAGTCGACTAATATATTTACCAGTCGGTCCAATCGATCTAAACTGTTTTGACATGACCATTAATGCGAAAACTAAACACCTTCATTTCTCTCCGAATACCCCAGGCACTCGAGTGACATGAACGGTTTTTTATTTTCACATCGTCCCTAGCCATCAACTCTAGTTCCTTTTGACCTATCTATAAGTTATTTTTATCCGAGTTCTAGTTGTTCCAAACAACTACTCGAAGATTTTGTTATGAGTAAAATTGACCAAAGTCAACTTAGTCAATAAATGTTGACCAACAGTAGAACTAACCCTTTGGTCGAGCTCTTATTGTGGACCCCGACCACTTTTAGTGCTTCTTTCTCTAGACTTCCATATTTTCAGTCCGAGTCCAAGGAAATTCCAAGCCCTATATGGAAATCCCGAGCATTTGTAATGCTAGCCGACTACTTTTAAATGTTGGTCGAGCACTCTTTGCTCTGTCCGAACATTTAGTCTACTAGCAGAGTACTAAAATTGGAAATCCTGACCTGTTTTTCGAAAAAATCAGACTTCTTTCTGAAATTTCAGATCGGTTTGAACAATTTCAAATCGGTTTCTGGAAATTCGAGGCGATTCATGAATCGCTCTCATCGATCCGTAATCCGCATCGGTTTCTAGACCGGCCTGCTTTCCGCATCGATGACATAGGCCAATTTTAAGGGCGCTTATCACTAATCGCTCTGTTGGACCGGCTTCTGGACGGTCCATTTGCCGATCGACGTCGACATCCAAACCGCCAGATTGGTTGACGCCAGATCGGTCTCGCATCACCAAATCCAGACTGCTCATTTCCCAAACCGGCCGATGTCCGTATCACCCCATATTAGTTGACGCCGATCGTCCTGCATCACCTCAAATCGACGGTTCATTTTTCTGCACGGCCTCCGACATCCGCACCAAGTTGATGCCGATGGTTGATGCGGACTAGTCTCGACCGACGAAATCCGCATCGTTCATTTTCTGACGGTCGACGCCCATACCCCCAAATCGTTGACGCCAGATCGTCTCGCAGACCAAATCCCGGTTCATTTTCCGACCGGCCTCGATGTTCGACTAGTTTGAACCGCTCAATGCTCAAACCGCCGATAGTTTCAAAACCGCCATACCGATTTAAACGCTCGAAGTGCAGAATCGCCGAATAGTTTCGAGCGATTTAAAGATCAAACCGCTCTGTACAGAGCGGTTTAGCAAGAGCGGTTTCTTTCTCTTTTCGCCCAGAGCAATTTGGAAAACTGCATAAACTGCTTTGTACAGAGCAGTTTTGCCAAGGCAGTTTTCTTTTCTTTGCCCAGAGCATTGTTCATCTTCTTCGCGACTTCTTTTTGCGATTTCGCAATGAACAGTAGATTTACAAAAAGAAAAAATTGGAAAATCTCGAAGAGATGCTAACCAACTTTGGCTTTGATACCACTGTTGGTAGATTTTCGCATCTTATCGAGTTTTTCTAAGTGAAATTAAATGGAAGAAACGAAATGTCGAATGTAATTTAACTTACAGTGATCGTTAGAAACTTCTCACGTTCGGTAAAGGAAGAAGACGGTTGCTTTCTGTCTGAGGACCGGTCACAGCGGAAGGGTCCTACTTCTCCACGAGACAAGTTCTGACGCTCCTTGGTATTCTCTAATCTTACTGTTCTCACCAACAGAACTCCACTCGCCTTTCAAACAGCGCTTCGGCGTCTCTCCTCTCTCTCACTCTTGGATGCACACCCCCTTATAAAGGGGGTGTATATGCTACACTGCACGAATTGCGCCAACTGCACTTCATGCAGTGCGTGCACATGTTGCAAAGTAACGTGTGCACACATCAGTCGTTACACTAAGCATAAATATGAATATGCTTGTGAACCAACTCAACACAATTGCTTTGTCTTCGTGTATTTAGTCTTCGGAGTTAACTCAATTGATAAATATAAAAATGATTATCTGTAATAGGTAAGAGTCAATTCTCAAGGAGTTCACTGTCTTGGACTCGTAAGTGCATCTATCTTTGTGTTTATCAATGAGGATCCTGATGTATCCTCTCCACAGATTAGAAGCAATTGTGGAAGGGTACTAATGTGATGGGTTTTTTTTTTTCTCTATGTACCTCCTAGAACAATTTAGACAATCCCTCTCAGCTAGATAACTACTGAGAGTGATCTAAGCAAACGAGATTATTTCTAGATACCGTAGAAGAAATTAATCTCTCAAAAGATATGAAAATAAGTAGGAAAAAGTCTCTAAAAAACCTTCTATCTTACCCAATAAATAAATATATAAAAAAAATCTAATTCTATGTGAGAAAGATATTATCAAGAAAGCTTTAGATTTTAAAGATGAAACCTCGGATCAATACTTCCGATCTCCTTTCTTGTATTTGACACTCTAGTGGGAGCATGAAGGTCTTAATGCCAAGTGACAACTAAAGGACATAAATTGTTGATCTAAATAACCATAGATCGACCTAAATAATCTTGGATCGATCTATATGAAAAAATTATGACCTTTAGCCTCCAACAAGTAAATTTTTGACTTGACAAAATTTTAGCTCACTTTAGCATTCTCTAAGTTGACCTAACTTTCTACTAACTAAGGTTGACTTACCAAAAAAATTAGGTCAATCTACCATCAAATAAAAGTTTTTTAGGTCCATCTATAACAACTAAATTGATTTATCTTCTAACGTAATGTCTAGGTTAATCTTCAATTAGAGTTCGGTCGACTTGATGAAAAATCAACAAATAGAGGACAACAAAACCCCTCTCTATGGGCTAATTTTTATAGAAATTTTGTCCACTCAAAATTGGGTGGATGATATATTCTATCGCAAAAGATGCATAAAATTCTTATTTTATATGACTATTTAATTTCCATTTCCTTTGTCTTCATCTTTGAGATTCTCAAAAGTCGCAAAGAGTACAAGGGAAAATAAGAAACTCTAATGAATTCTATGACTCCTTTGTATCCATTATCAAAAGCTCATTGATGTTGATCAATGAGATTGAGTTCAATCGCAACAAGCAAGGGCGAGTTCAATCATCAATGACAAGTGGAACACTCTCATGCTATTGTTGTTTGGCAAGTCATCGATTATGTACGCTTAACTATAGGTGATGGTGAGATAGTTCACGATGACAAGTGAGTGTTAGTGTTAAATGATGATTGCAACACGAGTCACTTATGTGCTCTTAACAATAGGCAAACATTATTTGCAATGACTAGAGGGCAACAAAGAAAGTGCATTTGATAACTTTTCAAATTTTCCCTCCTCTACTTAAAATAAATAATATAATATGTACCCTTTCTTTTTTTTTTGTTTCTATTCTTTCTTTTTCTCTCTACGTTGACACTAATATTTTATATAAAATTCTTTGTGATATAAGATACTTTTAAAATTTAAAAAGAAATTCTATAAAGTAATAATTACACATGTTAGATTATATAAAATTGAATATTTAACTATAAAATAAGCATATAAATAAAAAAAATGAGAATTTTAGAAATAAAAATGTTAAAATGGACATCTAAATATATAAAGACAGACAAAAAAAACGAAACGAAAATATTAAAAAAAATTCGAATAATTCAAAAGAATAATAAAATTATATATTTAAATATATATAAAAATATAATAAAAAATAAAATCCAATCCAAGTTAATAGAATAAAAATTTAAATTCTTCTTGTTCTTTTTTTTTTTCTTTTTTCTTTCACTTAGTCTTAATCTTCTCTTTCACTTAGTCTTACTTTTTTTTTTATTTTTTAAAGTTCTTAGAACTAACTCAATTGATAAATATAAAAAAATTTATCCACAATGAATAAAAGTCAATTTTCAAATAAGTCATGATCTTAAACTATCGACGATTCCTCTTTTTTATATTTATCAACTGAATCATGATTTATCCCTTTCACAGTAAGCGATGAAAAATCGTTAATGTGATAGTTCTATATTTTTTATTTTTTAAAATTAATAATAAATTATTGGATTAAATTATCAATTAAAAAAATTATTATTTTTTTCTTTCAGAAAGTGGAAGCCCTAATTGGATGTGGTGCTCAAATTCCAAAAATAGAAAAGAAATAGAAGTGGGATTTGGTTCACCCCAATATTTGTACAAGGCGCAGGGAGAGAGATAAATGCGTTTTAAACTTCCCTTTCCCTCGGCACGTCCATCTTTCCCGGAAGAACCGACCCCATGAACCCAAACTCCTCCACATTTCCCAATTTACCCTCCGCACACAATCGCACGTTCCCGCCCCCGCCATTGCTGACCTTTTCCAGATACGCTCCGACCAGCACTCTTGCCACCCACCTCTCCAAACACCTCTCCGAGAAGAAGCCAGCCGCCGCCGATAGCTCCCCCGACGCCGACTCATCCACCACCAGACTCCCGGTTCCCCTGCCCGCCTCTTCCTCAAATGCCCGCTGGAGCTTCAGCAGAAGGCTCTTCGTCGCAAGGTCGGACCTTTCCTCCAAGCTGAATCGAGCAGTGACTAACTGGAGCAGCTCGGGTGGAATATCCGGCGTCACGTAGCTGGTCTCGTTGGTCAGGTCGCTCGGAGCTGCCTCGTCGTCCTTGTTGTCATCCTCGTCGAGCTTTCTCCTTTCCTCCTCCGCGAGCAGGTTAAGATCGGGGCCGTAACTGGTTCTCTTCGGAGAGCTCTGCAGTGTGGTTTCTGGCTTCCTTTTCAGTTCTTTATCAATCGTTTTGATCTCTTCGACCTGCAGCATCATCCTGATTGCATTCTTACCGCCGTCCTGGTCTCCGTAGTTTGATGTAGTCATGATGACGATTACGTCTTTGCCTTCCACCTTTGCCACATCTGTGAGATACCTCGTGAAGCTAGAATCTGCTTGCTCAATTTCCTCAATGAGAATCACAACCTTTGCGCCCTTTTCCAAGGCTTCTTCTAGAGCCTGTCTATATAAGCTGGCTTCATTTGCCCATTTTCTCATATTAATTTCTACTTTGGATCCCCCAAAATGCTCCGGAATTACTTGGGCTAGTCTCCTCTTAGAAATGTGATCGCTGCCTTCTAAAAGTATGCAGAGGCTCTTGTTTTGACATGATGACGCATCAGTGATAGATTCCACAATTGAGGGAATGATTTCTGATTGCCAAGGCATGTTTTCATGCAGTTTCAAGCTTAGGTCTTCTCGATCCGCCGACACATCCTGGCTGGATGTAGCAGAATCTGCGAGCAAAGCACCACTGCCAAGGGAAAGAGTGATGTTGGCATCCTCATTACGAGGAGTTTTAAGCGAATTCAAGCCGACTTCAGAAAACCTTTGCTTTGTTTCATCTCTCCCAAGCCAGTTACAGATTCCAAACATTGGATTGGCTATGTTGAAGGCCAACCCACTGTCATGCTTATTCGCAGTAGTCTCAGAGGAGGACGAGAAATGTGGTTGCCTCGAGTGTCTGCTTTGCTTGCTGCTAGACCACCATGAATGTGAAGAACTGAAGTTGCTGTTATTGCCAAAGGAGCTCTGGTTCATGAACGGGAGATATAACTGATTCTGCCTAGCGCGATGGAGACTTCGGCACAGGCTATTCCATTTGCTTCTCAATTCCGATAGCGAATCCTGAAGGCATCATGAAGTTTTAGTTTCTATCCTTTAGTCATAGTAGCTGCTTCTGCCACCAAAGGTGGGCTAAATTAGGTAGGAATAGCTTCCTTATTAGTTTTACCTTGTGATCATCTGGTCTGTGTTTTTGCAGCCAGCAAGGTAACTGTGTTGAGCCATAGCAGGGCTCATTCTTCTCGAATTTGAAAGCCGAAGCTTCTTTTTCAAAATTTGAAGTGCACTCCGAACAGCAGCTGAGCTTTTCATCATCCATGGAGCTGCAATTCTTTGAACCAAGAAATTGAAGTGGGTTATCAAAGAGTTTTGTCAATGTGGGTTCCAGGCCATCGCTGCAGAACAAGAATGAAAACACACATTAGAACTAGGATTTGAATGCTATCGAATTTCTCTCCCACCATTTGTCGTTAAAAATGAACAGCAGTTGGGCATGCCATTATCATTGAACATCATTTACAGGTAAGTTATTTGAAGTCCCTGCAAGAGAAACCATCCACTCGTATCATTTCATGGAGAAAATCACTGCAACTCTTTTCTTTTTGAAGTTTCTGCTACGCGTACTGTGTGATTTTAATAGAGAAAACAAAAACTTGTGGTGGTCCAGTTCCTCAGACCATTAGCAAGCAAATGGGTAACAAACAAACATCGAGCAATGCAGAATCCAGAGTAGCATCGCAAATTTAGACTCCCTGGTACTGAGAGAAAGCCATGGAGAGCTCACCTGGCAGCTTGTAGGCTCAGTGCAAGGCCACCCGAAGGCACCACCACAGCTTGAAGACCCCACAGGGTCCCTAGAGATGGCTGCCTCATCTGGCACCTCACGTAAGTCTGGTAGCTTGCAGTGGCCAACAGCCACACCTTGTTGGACATGCCATGCTCATTGCCATTGCCATTGCCATTGCTGCTCCTGAGCTGAGACAGCAACCTCCCCAGCTCTTCGACCATGTAGTCCACTGGCTTGATCCCACACCCATCTCTTGCTTCCTCATCATCCACTGCCCACCTCAAGTCGCCTGCATGGATGATGACACCGCGGCCGCTCTTCTCGGCTGCCAAAGCAGCAATCGTTTTCCTCAGGTGAGAAACCTTCATGTCCACATCATTCGTGCTCATGAGCCGGAGGTGAACGTGGGAGAGGCGAAGCTTGACGAATTGAGCGCCCTTGATGTCGTCAGGGACGTCGCCCCTCTCCACTTTCACCATGAGGTCGGCAACGAGGCCATCTGTCATGGCGACAGAGTCCCCCACCACCACCGCGTTGCTCCGCCTCCCTTGCTTTTTCTGCATCACCTCCATGACGGCGCTCAAGTCCTCTTTTTGAGAAGGAGTACGAGGTGGGGTTTGCCAAGAAGAGAACTTGAAGAAGGGGTTGATAATTTCGCTGTGGGCGAGGGAGGAGGCACTAGCAGAGGTCTCCTCTTCGAGGTTGTTCTTGACGCAGGTGCTGGAGAAGCCGGCCTCGCGCATCACCCTACTCACGCTGGGGTCATCCAAGATGGAGATGATGAGCTGCTCAAGCTCGACCTTGACAGCCAGAAGCGGCGAAGGCTGTTGGTGCAGATTCTGGTGGTGCTGGAGCTCCACGCAGCCGCGACGCTGATGGGCCTGAGCGCGCTTGAGGGCGGCAATCAAGGCGTTGGACAGGGACGGGTGGAGGGAGGCGGAGCAAGGGGAGGCGGGCAGGCGGTTGAGGGCGACATTAAAGCAGAGGTCGAGAGCGCGGCATTGGAGCGGGTGGGAGGCCGGGTGGCGGGGCTGCGATTTGACGCAGGCGCGCCGGAGAAGGGTGGAAAAAGTGGCGGTGGAGGACAGCAGGGTAGTGGCGACGTGCAGAGGGGTGACCTGGGCATGACCTCGCCGGCGGGCCAAGGCCAGGGAGAGCTTCAGGACGGTGGCGGCCTCGGCGGTGAGCGCCTGCTGTAGTGTGCAAGCGCCTGTTCGCATTACTTAAACCCCAACTCCAACCCCCACACACACCTTTTTCTTCTTCTCCTCCTTCTTCTTCTTTACAACTACAACAAAACTCCAGTTCTTCTTCTTCTTCTTCTTCTTCACCTGCTTATTTCATGCCTCTTTTAATCTCTGTTCTGCTCTACTTTTTAGCGCAGAGAGTGTTGGTGCTACCTTCCACTTAGGCAACCTTTCTCGGGCTCACATTATTAATATCTAATACCGAAACCTTTTGCTTTGTTTGAATACGTTTTGAATCGTAAAGTGTGATCGATAGGGACTAAACGAAATGATTGCTTCATGCAACTCATCCAACAAATACACACACACTATAAAAGAAAAAAAAACAATCTTTATTCTCGTAATTAGCAGATATCTTCTCTCCAATTAGCCCTAAATTTCATGGAAATTTTCTCAGAAAGACAGCAAAAGCGGAAGCACGCTCGATCAGTAGTCCAACAAGGCAGCCATGAAAACTTTCAAGAAGAAGAGAAATTAATAGAGAATAAAAAAGAGGAGGAAAACAGATTAAAAGAGAGACCGGAAGGTGTGATAAAAGCTTCACAGCAGTGCTAGGTGTACATTTAACTTTGTACGTATCACTTTTCTTTTGCCTTTGTACAGCCACATTGTGATGCATCTACTTGTCTCAAAAGAAAAGAAAAGAAAAGAAAAGATAAAAAAAAAGAAAAAGAAGAGAGAGATGATTCTTGCTTTCGCCAATCCTGATGAAGAATATGAGTGTTAATATTCCTCGCCTTCAAGTACATAAAAAAGCAGGTTCATGTCTGCACTCCTCTCGTATAAAATCACTTCAGAAATTATCATTTGCTGTTTTTAATCCCTTTCCTCCTTATTAATTGCATTTTATGTGAATCCTCTTGTATTATAGACACATTATATTTGTATTTAAGTGACTGTAATTCCCTTTCTGAACTAAGTATCTGTAAGAAGTAATTATGACAGATGATTTGTGAATTCATTGGGTGCGACGAGCAGTAATCTGCCAGTAGATATGCAGAAACTGTAGTAGCTAGAGATTGGGTGGTGCTTCATCAATTAAAACTGAAAAAGAAAAAAAAAATGGATAGATCAATGAAGAAGAAAGCAGTCATGATGTATGTTGGCACTATTTTATAATAAAGATTTCGTTAAACAATGATGAATTGGATTATGCTTTTTCATTTGTTTGATGGATTCTTTTCCTCAATCTCATGCCAAATCTTTTAGAATTTTTTGACCAGTCTTTAAGATCATGACCATATTGGAAGCTGTGAAGAGTAACCTCCTACTCTCTCTCTCTCTCTTCTCAGGCCTTTTATTAACTTAATTAAGGATACATCGCCTTAACAAAATTAACCTTACTTCGCAGTGTTCCACGACTCAAAACTCATCTCTCAACTTGTTTCCTAAGGTCAAAGGAGTTTAGGATTTGAAAATTTATGCTCTGTTTATTTGGGAGGAAGAAAATAAAAATTATGGAAAATTTTCCACTGCGTTCCTTCATTTACTTCAGAAAAAAAGAGGAACTATTCGTTCTTTTGTTTACTTCATGAACGAATGGATTTAAGATTCATTCTTTTTCTTCTTTTTATATATATATATATATATATATATATATATATTTTCTATCCAAATCAAACGAAATTTTTTTCCTTGATATTCTTAAATTTTTTTCGATCGATAAAAATTTGCTCCTGTGGCTCATCATCATTGTGATTGTCGTCGATTGCTAGCTATCGTTGCGAGCCACTGTTGCCACCGCCATCGATTGCCTGGTCGAGCGACGATTGCTAGGGTTGTAAATGAATCAAGCATTTATGAACGAATTTGATATTCGATTCAATAAGAACTTGTTTACGTTCATTCAAGTCAATTAATTAACGAACAAGCGAATAATGTTCATGAATAGTGTTCGTTAGTGCAACAAGGCAATTTGCTCATTCTCAGTGCCTCCGCCAGTCAGTCTCATAGCCAATATAAAGGAGGTAAATCACGAAAAGAATATTGTTCAATCCGGACCAGCTAGTGCGGCAGGAGGGGCAGACACCCATGATTAACAATGATCGTGAACAATATTCGTGAATAGTATTCGTAAATAATGTTTATGATTAAACTCATTTAAAAAATGTTTATGAACTTATTTATATTGATTTATAAATAAGGATTAAAATATTAAAATTTTAAACAAACAAGTTTAATTTAAGAGTTTGGTAACATTTAAATAAATCAAACTTGATTCAAACTTGAATTTAGCTTGATTAAAAGCTCGATGCCCATTAAACAAGCTAAGCTCAAGCCAAACTCAATCCCAAAAAAAGAAATTCCAAGCCAAGCTTGAACAAGTTTTTTAATAGTTTGGTTAATTTTAGGCTCGGCTCGGCTCATCTTAGTTATCTTATCAAACAAGTCTGAACATTATAAAGTTTGGTTTCACTTGACTCGTTTATAGTCCTAATGATCATTGTCCCGATCGACGTGACCATAAATAGATTTTTTTTATTTTTCTCTCCCTCTTATTCTCTTTCTCTGTTTCCTTATTTCCTCATAAATTTTCTTCCCTTCCTTGTAGAGTTCCTTTTTTTATTCTTTTTCTCTAGGAATTTTTTTCCTTAAAAAATATATTTCCTTTTTTGATTCATCTTTTAAAGGGAGGCTTAAGAGAAATCATGAATCAAATATTTATGAACAAGTTTATTGTTTATCTCGATAAGAGTTTCTTCATGTTCGTTTAATATACATAAAGTAAAATTAAATGAATAAGACTTGAACAATTTATAAGTCGGTGAATAAACTTAAGCATAGATGTATTCATTTAGTTAAAATTCAACAAATATTATAAAATATTCATGAATAATATTCATAAATAATTAATGTCCCTAGCTAAACATAGTTTATGAACCATATTTGTTAACAAAGCTCTTATGTAATTTGTAAATGGATAAAAAAAAATTCTCAAACTAAACAAACAAATTTGTAATGTTAAATTCAATAACCAAGTTTAAAAATATATATAAAAATTTTAAACAATCAAACAAACTAGAATTGAAAGCTCGATAACATCTAAATGAGTCCAGCTTGAACCAAGCTTAAGCTCATATATATATATATATAAAAAGAAAAATACAAACCAAACTTGAACAACAATTTTAATGGCTTATTAATTTTAGACTTGACTCGGTTTAGCTTGGTTAATTTATCAAACAAGCTTGACAATATAAAGGTCGACTCGTTTACCATCCTATTTAAGAGTAATACATTGCGATGGAAGTTTTTCTACAAAGAATTAAATCCTTTCATAAGCATTGTAATTTACATGGCAATAATAGAGGATAAGTTTTTGACATCCTTTTTTTCATGTGATTGTTGTCTATGTTTTATCATCATTATTTTTTAAGAGAATTTTTAACCATGCATTAAAAAAAATATGTAAGAGAACTTTTTCATTGATTTTTTAAAGATATTTTTTTTTTCACTATTGACATTTTTTTAATGAAGGTAAAATCTAAGAGAGTCACTTACTTTGTATTTATTTCTCTCGTGGGCAAAATCAAATGGTTAGTATGGTAGAAAATTGTAAAAATGAGCAAGAATCAATTCTTGCTGCTAGGTAAAAATATCAACGGAGGTGTCTATCCTCTATCGTATCTAAGCATCGGTACGATCTATGATTAACTCACTTTTTTCATTATGGAATAGGTGAGAGAGAGTCCTTGAATGAGAGATTTTACCCTTTTACAAAATACTTTGTATTTATTACAAAATATAGATGTTCTCCGACAAGTCATATGGAATATGAAATATGTTAAGTATCAAGATCTTTTTTCGATAAAAACGTGAGGGTTCACATATATTTTTTCTATTTGCCATTTGTTGAAATTACCAAATTTAAGGAAGTTCCATGTATATCTAAAGTTTACTTTGCTAGTTGTATCCAAATAGCTCGAAGTATATCAAAACAAGGGTGAGCCACCTTTAAAATTTTCAAGGAGATTTATTAAGTTGGTAAGGTAAGTAGTCAATAGAATCAGTCTTGATTTAAAAATTAGATCTTAAGATCCTGAACTAAATTTGAAAATTGATCTCTATTTTTACTGTGCAATTTAAATATTGGATTTTAAAATTCGAATATTTAGGGTTAAAAATTTTTGGGTCAGGGCTCCGATAGCCTTCCCAAGATCGACTCTGACAGTCAACTCTAATTTGGTTCTCTTGATCGTCATCTTCAAATTTGCTTCAAGGTCGTCGAGGTTCTCTTTGTAAGAATATTTTCAATATTGTCAAGAGCATGAACAAAAAGTAGATTAATGAATTCATTTGAAGACTCAAATTGAATAAATGATGAATAAGGGACACATGCAAATATGAATCAAAGAATAAGGATTCATGGCCACTTGGGATACGATGTGATGTTAAGAAATAGAATGGTTTTCTAAGCAACCAAAATTCGAGATTCATGTCGTGCAAATTAGATATTTATAGTGCTCAAACTACTAGTGATGTCGAGATATTCGTCGGGACTCATTTGTGTTTTCCGAATTAATTCTGGTGGTCGATTGGAGCTTTCCGTGGGATCGAATAGTTCACCTTTAAAATTTAATCGGATCATAAGATTTGAATATCTACGTTATCAAAAAAAAAATCATGATCTAACGTGTGAGCAAATCAACAATCATCGAGGGACCCAACATTTGATTGAGATGGGACTAATTAGTAAAGTTCTTATTCAAAAGGGAAACATCTCCTTCTTCCCTTGCATATGGAGCCTTGCTAAACTTGGAATGGTATTCACCACCAAAGCACATGTGGGGATGATTGTGATCCCCTCAAATGGAGTGGAATGCTTTCGACCGGGTCATCATGATTCATTCTCGTGGGTGCGGCGTAGTGATAAGTCAGTGAGAAATCTTACACAATGGATAAAAGTTGATTTCGGAGGCGATCTAAAATTCTATCTTAGATTCAGATGATCATCCACTGTTTTACTAATTACGTCTAGGGGAATAATCCTCCCGTGATTTATTTCGAATCTTAAGGGACCGAAGCGAAAGGATCGTTAAATTAATGATTTCAATCTTTACACAAGATGTACTAGTTGTTTATATTTAGATTGCATTGGTAATAAAGGTATTGGCCGGTCAACACTAATTAATGTTTATATTATAGTAAATCCTAAAAGAAATAATTATAGATGAGTTGACCTAAGGCATCTGTAGCAAAAGTTGAATGTTGATATTTTGATATCGAAAAGGATAAAATCATTTGACCTGAGCTATCGAAGCTCTTAGAAGCTGGACACAATTAGGAAATTCAATTTCCCTCCTAGCTGGCCAACATTGTCTTGGTACATAAGAAAGGAGGGACATGGGAAGTCTGCATGGATCGTGATTTTAGCGATTTGAATCATGCGTGTCTTAAAATCTTTAATCCTCTTTTCAGGATCGACCAATTAGTAGATTCAATTATGGGATATAAATTTATTTACATGTTGGACACTTTTTAGGAATATCTAGTTGGGGAGGATCATAGCAAAGTTAATTTTATAATATTTGACGGCATGTATTGTTATCGTGTCATGCCATTTGGCTTGAAGAACGTCAGTGACATATATCAGAGGTTAACAGTCTTTGTATTTTAGAATCAAAAATGGAGAAATATAAAAATCTACATAGATAATATTTTGATCAAATCCACTATTGCCAACAACATAGTTGTGAGAAACTTTTGCCACTTTGAGAACATATGATTTGAAGCTAAATCCTAAAAAATATATTTTTAGTGTCAAGAGTGGACGTTTCCTGAGATATGTGGTCAAAAAAGCACTGCAAAAATATAATAATTTAGCGATGAATTTTTGCGATGAAAAATATTTATTGCTAATTTGGAATAAATTTTACGACGAAATATTAAATCATTACAAATCAACAACGAAATTTGTAACAAAATATATTTTATTGCAAAATTAGCAACAAACTATTTATTTGTCGTAGATTTTACAACAACACGAATTTTGTTGCTAAAATCGTCGCAAAATTTGCGACGATTAATATTTTTGTTGCCAAATTTGCTACAAAAATAAAATTCGTGGTGAATTTTGCGATGAAATTAAAATTCGTCATCAAATTTACGACGAAAATGAAATTCATCGTAAATTTGGAAATGAATATCTTTGTCACTCATTTTAATTATTTTGAAAAAAAATGAGCCATATTTTTTCTAAAATTTTGCGAATAATGTAAAGTTCGCCACAAATAGTTTGCGACAAAAATATAAATTCGTCGTAGATTTTGCAATGAATTTCTTATTCGTCGTAGATTTCGTGATGAATTTCTCATTCGTCACGAACATTGCAACGAAATATATCTTGTCGCAGAATTTTCCCCAATTAATCCTCTCTTTTCCTCTTCTCCTTCTCACGCTCGCAACTTTCCTCCGCTCCGGTACGTACGAATCACCCCCTCTCTCTCGCATTTCGACGATCCACCGCCAAATTTGCATAGATCCGACAATGGTCGCCGGATCTCTGTCATGCACGCGATAGGGGAGACGCCGCTGTCGCATCGCGTCACACATGTAGCAGGGGTGATGCCCCCTGTTGTGTGTTGTGGTGCGCATGGTAGGAGTGACTCCCCTTGTCACGCCCCGAGAGCATGCCGAGCCGAAAATCAAACGGACGACACCTCCCCTGTACGTGGCAACATTTCGGATTAATACAAGGCACGTAGGCTCACAATAACAACAATATATACAAATATACCAAACCACAATAGTATATATATATATCAAAACAACTACACACAGCGGAAACGATACCACAATAATATACATCCTACACATGCATACCGGTATGACTAACACATCACAACAATACAAAACTTCGATAAAAAATCCGAATATACAATATGTACATCACGAAAACTCCAAAATACAATACACAACGGACGGAAAGCCCAAATATATACGGGAGCCTCGGAGGTGAGATGAGACGATGTCGTACGGTGCTCAAGCATCCACGAAGTCTTCTACATTACAGGCGTGAAAACCCGAGTCTGTGGGGGTGGTGAGTAAAACTCAACAGGTAATAGAAAAACATGTATATATGTCATATCACATGTATTTTCAATCAGGGTATATCAGATACATAGTATATAAATACAAGCATATATCGCCTAACCAAATAACAACATAAAAATGCAGACATACCTGAAGTCTGCCACGCTACTCTGATCCAACCTGAACATATATCCAACAAATATATATATATATATATATATATATATATAAATATATATAAATATATATATATATATATATATATATATATATATATATATATATAACAGAAGAGTAGATCAACTCACAATATACTCTAGCTACTGTGTCAAGGTATCTAATGGTCTCATTCAAACATATACCAAAGATCACAATCAGATAATAAATGCAAGAAGCATGTATGAATATGATATACAAACAAGTGCAGCGAGCATAATACAATCAAATTCAACATCACAATAAGCATATATATATAGACTGCATCTATATATGTATACTAATCACAATCATCCATATATATATATACATGCATATATGTATATATATGGCAATATGCAAAAATGTCATAAGTCGGCAATGCAACATGCATGGTCATGTCGGCTCACCCTAAAGCTACCACGACCCCAGTGTGGCCTCGGTGGCTTGAGCATGACAACTGTTCCAACTCAACACCAACCACTACTCTCGAGTGACCGAGTGGGCAGTATGATCGAGTAGCATATAAGCGTAAAGAGCAAGCTACACGATGGGGGTCCCTGCTGTTGGTCACTCCGACAGTCACTACCCATGAGTGGTCGAGTACCACACACGCAGGACTACAGCACGCAAATCCAACTACCACCGTCTATAGTGGTAGAGTGCGACACTACATGCTCTGCCCTCACACGGGTGACTCCTCCTATGAGTAACCGTGGAGGCAGGATGACTGACGACACTCTCAACCACAAAGGGAGACCTCGTCGCCAGCGTGCATGCAAATGCATGAATGCAATGTCTCACATATAGACATCCACCATAGACTCTCTATTCTATAGAGAATCATACTAACCAGATCAACACACTCTCTATCCTGTAGAGAGTCGTACTCAACTGATCATAATACTCTCTATCCTGTAGAGAGTCATACCAATCTAATCGACGCACTCTCTATCCTGTAGAGAGTCGTACTCATCTGATTATAACAAGCTAGGACCACCGGTCCGTAGCGATACCCTAAGTATCATTCCTCTGACCATTTACACAATACATGTTCGGTGGTAACATACAACCTAAGGGTACTATAACTAACCCTAGGTTAAAGACATTATCTACCTATGGATGACCTTTTTGCCCAATATACAATCAGGTTGTCATCCGGACTTTACTATTTGCACTTAACTTAAACAAATTCTAAGTTACTTACATCACTATATGTATAACTCCTAATCATGATAAGATAAACATGATATCAACAATGGAGTTAATAGACAACGGTAAAGGATCAAGCATACGATAATAAGAGCAGGGTCAAGATAATATGAACACTTAACATGCTCATATCTATGACTAAATCTGAATGCAATACATCTACCCGGACCAGGTAGGAAATTACCCACCTAATACGAAGCTCGAATAATCCTCACGACTGCGGGTCTGCTTCGTATCCCAAACCTGCACATAATAGCAACTATGTTAAGCACCAGCGTTAAACAACTACACAACTTCACTACTACTTCATTTCTAGGTTCTCGTTCTCTCCTCGTCTACGAGTTAGAACTTCGAACACACACCTCGAACAAAGGATACAAATCTTACCCCTTCATGGCCAAGAACAACTCACAACCGCACAACCGTTCACAACTCACTCATACAGTCGGCACAGCTTCACAACCTACCAACAACCCCTAAACAAACCTTATTCACAGCACCTGCCCGATCTTCACAACGATTACACGACTCCCCCCAAACTCACAGCCGGAAACTCCCATAACTTCACATCCCCTTCGCCGAAAGGAACACCACCCAACAACACACTCACAACCCCAAAACCTAGCAATTACAGCTAAAAGAAAGAGGATAGATCAACTTACCAACCCTAGACTCCATCGGCAGCCACCCCTTCCTCTGTTCACCGGCTCCCAGATCACTGTCCAAACAAGCTCCACACGCAACCATAAGGAGAACACAGCAAATCCTAAAATCTTGTCCAAGCTCAGGAAAGGAGCAGTGCTCACCTATCTTCGGTGACCATCGGCAGCGAAGTCCACAGAATCATGACCTTCATCTATCCTGTCACGCACCAACTAATTTCAGCGTATGCATGCTCAACCGCGGCCGACGATACGAGCGATCAGCGACTAAGGTAGAGGCTCGCGGTGGTGATCAACAGCGACAACTAAGGTTGGTGGTCGTCGGTCGCGTGCGTAGGGGTAGCGACCATTGATCCGATGCATGCGACGAGCAGGGAAGGCTGGCACACGAGCTGCTCTGCCAGGGATCGTGAGCGATCGAGGATCGGCGCGAGGTGAGGGCGGCGCGCGATATGGAGGAACGACCGGTGATCGAAGATAAAGTGGCGGTGAGTTGGGTCGGTGGCCGCGAGGGGCGTCCCTTGCGCCGAGGCAACCTCGATGGTTGGAGTTCGCTGCCGCCGCGATCGGGAGCAGGACTGGGGTGGAGGTCGGGTGGTGATGAGCAGTGCAGAGACGTCCGGTTGGTGCAGCGACGAAGAAGAGGTCTTCGTTGGATTTGGGGGAGAAATCAATTGGGAAGAAAAGAGAAGGAACGACCGATCGGGGAAGTAATGGGAAAAGCGACTGGAAACGCCCGTGCGGAGAAAGACGACAGAAACGGCTCGGAAACGGGTCGGGTAGAAATGCGGAAAAAAATGGATCCGGTTTAACCTATACGCATTAAACCCAACCCAAAATTCCTTCATAAACAGATAATCCAAACAGGCTTTCCCAAAGCCTATTAAATCTTTCTCCAAAAATACCTTAGAAATTTCCATTTGAGTCCAGGAAAATTTCTAAAAAAATCAGGAAAATTCCATAGGATATTTTCCTGATTAACAAGCATTATTTTATTATATTATTATTATTATTATATTTTTTTTTCCGATATTTTACATTCTCCCCCACTAATAAAAATTTGGTCCCCAAATTTCGTACTAACATACGAGAACCAACTCAAGAGATTTCTTGAACAACTACATGCCTCAAGTGAACAAATGAGGATATCGAGCTCGGATAGTATCTTCCAGCTCCCATGTAGCCTCCTCATCAGTCGGATACTGTCATCCAATCTTTACGAGTCGGATGGTCTTGCTCCGTTACTGTCGCTCCTTGCGACCCAGAATTCGTACCAGCATCTCCTCATAGGTCACATTAGACTGAGGTAGAATCGGAACCTCTTTCAGAAACATGATCTGAATGTGGCACGTATTTCCTTAGCATATAACCATGAAATACGTTATGAACACCCGCAAGCGTCGGGGGTAAAGCCAACCGGCAATTCCACTAAATGACGTGATCCTTCCAGCTACCTCCAAAATTCATGACACAGAATCTCAATAGATCCTCCAAGGTCTGTGTGGTACGCTCAGACAGTCCATCAGTCCGCGGATGAAATATTGTACTGAGCCAAAGCTCTGTGCCCATAGTCTGATGTAGACTCTATCAAAATTCGCGAGATAAATCGTGAATCTCTATTAGATATAATACCCAAAGGCACTTCGTACATCCTGATAATCTCTAGACCGTACTACCCCGCCAGACGATCCAACAGATTCGTCCCACAAATAGGCAGAAAGTGAGCTGATTTGGTTAGTCGATCCATAATCACCCAAATCGCATCACGTCCTTTACGAGTCCTAGGCAATCCCATAACGCAATCCATAGTGATACGCTCCCACCTCCATTCCGAAATCGAAACTTCCTGGAGCAATCATCGGGTTTCTGATGTTCAACCTTCACCTGCTGGTATACTAAATATCCAGCAAAATCTGCTATAACTCTCTTTATACCATTCCACCAGTATAAACGTTTCAACTCTCGGTACATCTGAGTACCATCAGGGTAAATAGCAAATCTCCAATGATAAGCTTCCTGTAGCAACTCTTTCTTAAACACTGTAACTCCGGAACCCACTATCCTTATCAGAGACGGGGAGTTATTTTTCTCAAAAGAGAAATCCATCAACCATCCAAGATACACTCCACACACGCTGTAAGTGCATGGAAGACTATAGAAATCAATCTCATTTGTTGCAACTGTTCACGCTCCAGCAACTCTATAGTAGCTACCCAGTAGCTAGTTACAATCTCATGAGCATTCCTGCTCCATACAACTACAAATCCAAATAATAACTACTAAAGTCGCATCATGTATATGACAGACTATCTCGTAGTTTCTTAACTGACGTAGGCATAAGATATGCCTCATTCAGCTGCATCGGAATCGTTCCGATCCCTGAAACGATACATCCGCGTACAACCTCCTTTTTATCCACTCCGGAAGGATTAACTAATACTTGCGTAAAAGTTAACTGCCATCTAGATCCTATAAACTGGTTTCACCAGCTTCCGACTAAATGATTTCCAACATCACCTTTGTCAAGCAAGTCCGTGGTATATCCAAATCCATACAAGGAAACCACCATCCATGGTGGTCGAGTGCGCAACTCTAACTACCACAATCAATAGTGGCCAGGTTACGCAACTCCATCAACCACAAAAGGATCCAATCGTGTTCAGGATACACGATTCTCAAATCCAGTGATGATTAAATCGTTAATTACGTCTAATATCATTAACAACAGCTCATAAATTCATACTAAGTATGAAATATCGTCCTTCATACACCTGCATCCTATTTACTCTGAGCTGATGATATATCAGTCATCACCACGACAATGATAATTGTATGACATCATGTCACTACGATATCAATACTTCAGTCGTAAACCAACCCTAGAGTATACACAGGTGTCCTTAGCTGATCTAAATAGATCATTTATCCTCAACGAAGGATACTTACTTTCAACAATTTAACCATCCGTAAGGATATGTCTACAGTAAAGGTATGTTTATCCAAGTCTAAGGGCATCCCTTAACTTCTTAATTGTTGGTCCACATCTCACCTGACGGTAGAGATACCACCGACCCACAAGTCGATGTATAGGAACCCTTCTAATCGAAACAAAGAATATTCTAGACAAAGATACCTGTAAA
This sequence comes from Wurfbainia villosa, assembly GCA_025175895.1. Classification (NCBI taxonomy): domain Eukaryota; kingdom Viridiplantae; phylum Streptophyta; class Magnoliopsida; order Zingiberales; family Zingiberaceae; genus Wurfbainia; species Wurfbainia villosa. The sequence goes on from CM046003.1 coordinate 50,358,571, forward strand.
TACAAGCATCTCTCAATATAATAACCTTGAGGGTAAACTAAATTAATACCCTTTACGATCAATTATCTGTCGATCTGATCCAAATGCTCCCTGCAGGTCTTGGCCTTTCTCCGAAGAGAACAAGATCAGATCCAACAGTCCGTGACAAAGCGGTTGCATTTCTACGATGAATGATCTGAGGATTTTTCCTAGATCATTCCATCCCATCACTAAATCCTACGAGTTACCACTGTAGAATACAGAGTAGATATGATCATCGTCGTATACTCTCTTCTCTGTCCGAAGCCAATCCACATCTGGGGGTAACTGTTGTTGTCTGCATGTGCCTTCTATGATGTCCTCTACTGATGCTGCCTCTGTGTTGATCTCTGCGGAAGGGGAGTATCAAGGAACTCCAACCATGCCTGAGGTGGTAGATCACTGCTGATGAGATAACTCAATCTTCGGTGTTGATCTCTGCTGTCGAGACGGTGCATCATCCTTCTGGAACACCATTGGTAGTCTTCAACTGAGTCTTCAAAATACACTCTTCAATCTGTACTGGTTGCTTATAATAGCAACAGATGACTGATTCAATAGATAATCTAACTTCGCTTGTCTTCATGATCTGCACTGCACACACATAATCCCTTCGGAGTCTTTGTTCTGGTTTTGCTGATATCCACAAGAACCTTCTGATGATCTGCGATTGGTCTTCTATAATCGAAAAGTAGCTCAAGGCCTGTGACCCTGATCTTACTCCTTTTATCCAACAGTCGGAGACTTCTGACTCTATTAAGTTGACCTGCAATATTTGCTTACCGGTCTCCAACTCTTAAACCCTTGTACGTCTTGGTGTAGTATGCATCTAAGTCGAACCTAAGTTTTGATTATAGCAAATGATACAAAGTTAAGCTCATGTCATTATCTCACGAGCTGAATCGAGTGTGCAGAAGATTGCTATAGCTAAAGCTGAAGGCTAGCGACACCCGGAGGAAGCCGCGGTGGTCGGGCGACACTCGAGTGACTTCGGAGGGAGCCGAAGGAATCGAGTGGAAGGCCGGAAGCAAAAGCGACATGGTAAGTATCGAGGTAAGCTCGTGTGTGCGAGCGTAAGTGAGGTCGTATCCTCCTTACGGGGATGGTCTTAAGCGTAGATCCGACCAAAGACATCCCATCGATGGTCTAGGTCGAGATCGGACGGTCGAAGGACGTTGAAATAATGTTTTCTTTGAGCTAACTTTGACTTGCAGCAAGCATCAGTCGACTGCCAGCTTGGAGGACTCGACTGCCGTTAATCAATCGACTGCCGGAGGTCAGCACTCGACTGATGATGGCCATCAGTCGACTGATGGTCAATGATCAGCTTCGAGGAGTCAAGGCTTATCACCCCATTTCAAGGATATTGGTGCTCAATTGTGATTGGCTAGGGTTCCTCTCGAAAAGGGGCTCAAAGGCTATAAAAGGAGGGCCAATCCTAGGGTTTCATCATCAATTCCAAGCTTCCAAAAGCCTCCGCAAAGCTACCGACAACGAAGTGCTTCTTCTCCGACGTCTAGGTTTCATTTCCTTTATTTTTGTATGTCGATTTTAATCTTAGATTCGTTGTTCATTTACATTTGTCGAAGCTCTTTTTTTTTTCTATCGTAACGAGGAGAGGGGGAGTGTCCCTCTACCTCAAGTTTTTGTTCTTGTATCGATTAACTCCTACCTCCAACGAGGAGGAGTTCGTTTAGTGTTTTGCCCTCCGTGCGTGGTCAAGGACCACTAGGGCCTTAGAGTAGTAGCCGAAGGCTACAAACCAAGTAAAAAGAATTGTCTCTTTTATTTATTGCTTATCTTTTCCGCTGTAAATTAATTATCTACTCGGTTTTTAAATGAACGAACGAAAAAGAAAGTTTTAACGCTATTCACCCCCCTCTAGCGTTTCAAATCGATCCAACAATTGGTATCAGAGCCGGGGGTTGCTAAGATTTGGTGAAACCACCAATATAGCCATTTTACAGATTTTTTTTATTTTTAATTCTGTTTATTTCAGATTTATTTCATTTTGTTAATTTTTCTCTCGCACTACTAATCCAAGACGCGAGTCTTGGTACTTTCTTGTGTGTTTTTGTCGTTGCTAGGTTTTTCATCTTCGTCTCCTTGTGTCTTTTGTTATAATGGCCCATCTCGAGGGTTTTAGCACTGTCCGACCTCCGTTTTACAATGGAGATGACTTCCGTTATTGGAAGGGTCAGATGGAATGCTTTCTCAAAACCCAAATCGAGATGTGGATCATAATCCAAACGGGATTCACACTTCCGACTAACGAAGTGGGTGAATCCTTGGATTATGACCAATGGACCATTGCGACAAAATGACAAGTCGAAGTCGATGCTAAGGCAACTCAAATCCTTCAATGCGGCTTATCCAAGGAAGAGCTAAATCGCGTCGGCCCCTTCATAAGCGCAAAGGACCTTTGGACAAAACTAGTGGAGCTACACGAAGGGACTGATGAAGCCAAGGTATGTAAGCGTGATCTTCTATTTAATAAACTATATAACCTAAAAATGCAGGAACACGAGTCAGCGTCTAGGACATCATCAACAATCTACACGCAATCGGGCAAAAGGTCGAAAACCACGACCTTATAATGTATGTCCTAAACTCCTTTCCGAGGACTACCTTGTGGGCATCCATGGTCGATGCCTACAAGGTCTCCAAGGATCTCTCTAAACTTAGATTAGATGAACTTTTTTCTGATTTTGAACTTCATGAGCAGTCTAACTCGGAACCCGAGAAAGGTATAGCACTATTTGCAGGTTCAAAGAAGAAAACCGCCAGCAAGCCACCCCCGAAGGAAGAAGAGGATGAGTCCGATTCGGAGGTCGACTCGAAAATGGAGGCCGAACTAGTCAACCTAGTTTGGAGGATAGTCAAAGGTCGAAAATGAGCTGTCACTCGACCCAACGAAGGTAAGCCTAAAAGTTCAAACATAAGATGTTATGAATGCAACAGGTTTGGACACATTAAGTCCGAATGCCCAAAACTCAAGAGCAAGACACCAAAACACAAAAATGCACTTAACGCTACTTGGGAAGAAGCTTCCGAGGAAGAAGATAACGATCGAGTCCTCATGGTTAAACCGGTGGAATCGGAGACGGAGTCGAATCAAATTGAATCGAAAACCAAGACGAGTGACTCACTAAGCACTATTCAAGACGAGCTACGGATACACATCCGGTTCAAAAGATACACTCAAGGTAAGTGGGTCTCCTATTACTACTCTTTATAGTGCAATTAAGTTTTTAAATAAAAAGTTAGCTAAGTTCGAGTCCAAGGTCGAGACCCTGGTTGAGGAAGTTAAACTCCTCAAACACGAGGTCTCCCTAACCTCTTCGACTAGTCGAGTTCAAGAGAAGGACTCAACTCGGGTTGAAAAACTCAAAGTTGAGAACTCACTCTTGAAAAGTCAAGTCGAAGATCTTAGGAATACGTTGGAATCCAAAGGACTTGACCTCCTACTTGGATCGCAAAGGGCCGTGTACAACAAGGTCGGGCTAGGGTTTAGCTCAAACATGACCAATAAGTCGTATATGTCGACATAAAAAACGTGTCCAAGCATGGGTCCCTAAGACCACCTTGATTTCAAACTTAGGATCAAACCAGTACTGGGTTCCCAAGGACCAAATCCACTATGTGGAGAGACAGAATCGATTCAACGGTCCAGGGGGAGCTAGTACGAATTTTTTGTGTGTTTTAAATTAGAAATTGCATGCTTAGGTTTTTATTTAGTTTGATTTTTCTTTTTAGAATGGTTAGATAGGACTATAACTCGTCAATACTTGATAACATAGTACCAGGATGCGGCGAGATGATAGTACGCTAGGAAAGCGGAGTCTTGTGTATTCGGGCTAGATAAGGCGTATCTAGTTTGGTGCACTTGACCGAGCAGAACTAGCTGAAGCTACCTCACCGTATCCTAGACTAGTTAGACTAGGAAGTGGTCTTAGGTGAGTCAAGTCTCTATTTTCTTAAAAATGGCTTTGTCTAAGGAAGTGGTCATTTTTCCGATCAAAGAAGGCCTCTGTGCCTCGCCACGACCTGGAAGCCATGATCTTGAAAAGGTGACTTGATGAGCCTAAGGTCAAATCCGAATCTAACGCAAGGTTGACAAGTGTTTAAGTCATTAAATTTAATTCAACTAAAATTGGAAGTCATCTCACAAGAATATATAGGATTAACATGTTTGATCATGTAGACATGGGTGAGATGATTTAGGTTAATAATTTTCAACCAATCTTTAATAAATCCAATATCCGATCCAACTACCTTGCGTGTAGGATCAATGGATGTTGGACAGTGGTTGCTCCCGACACATGACCGGGGATCAACTCAAGTTTTCGAAGCTTCGATTCAAACGACAAGGATCGGTAGCCTTCGGAAATAACGGCAAGCTCAAAATCATCGGATCAAGTGATATTGAGCTTAACTCAAATTTTGTCATTCAAAACGTTTTATTAGTAGAAAATTTTCAATATAATCTTCTCAGTGTAAGCCAATTGTGTGATAATAACTATAAGGTCATATTTCTAGAAAATGAATGCGTAATTAATACAAACGAAACCTCTAAAACAATTCTTAAAGGGACTAGAAATAATAACATTTACACTATCAACTTAATTAACTCCTCAACTAAGTGTCTTATGACACGGCAAGAGGAATCATGGTTGTGGCACCGACGACTCGGTCACTCACACCCACGACTCATCCACAAGATGAGTCAGAGTGATTTAGTCAGAGGTTTGCCTAACCTCAACAACTTGGATAATAAAATATGTAATGCTTGTTAACAAGGTAAACAATCTAGGACACAATATCAACTAACTAGTCAAGAACGAACCAAAAGTGTGCTTGAGCTCCTACACATGGATCTATTTGATTCACACGGAGCTAAGTTACTTAACGGAAGTAAATTCTATTTAGTCATTATTGATGACTACTCTAGATTTACTTGGGTTAGGTTCATCAAACACAAAAGTGATACCCTAGATCAATTAATCAACCTATTTAAGTTAATAGAAAATCAACAAAGCATTAAAATCAAAAGACTTAGGACTGATCATGGTGGTGAATTCGAAAACCATAGGTTTACAGAATTCTGTAACCTAAATGGATACCACCATGAGTTCTCTTGCCCTAGAACTCCACAACAAAATGGCCTAGTAGAACGCAAAAATAGAACCCTACAAGAAGCCGCTAGGACAATGCTTAATGAGTATAACCTACCCGATAGGTTTTGGGCCGAAGCCGTGAGTACGGCATGCTATGTCCAGAATAGGATCCTTATGGTAAAGAGGCATCTTAAGACCTCATACGAGATTTATCACGATAAAATACCTAACATCAAGTACTTTAGGGTATTTGGGTGTAACGTACATATCCTAAACACTAAAGATTACCTAGGGAAATTTACATCCAAAACTACGACCGAAATCTTTCTAGGATACTCGACTACAAGTAGTGCTTATAGAGTATATAACCATGACACCCTTAGAGTCGAGGAAACTATCAATGTAGTATTCGATGAAGGACACGAACCTACAAAACCCCCGGCAACCCCAATTAGCGAGCCGATTCATACTAGACCTAACTATGATCCGGAGATCAGGTCTAGTGTTAATCCTAACCTAAGTCAACCAAGTCACTCTATTGATCAAGTGATAGATGACTCCAACCAAACTAGAACTCAAACAAGCCATCCTATGGATCAAGTTGTAGACTCAAATCCAAATCCAACTAGGACTCAAACGAATCATCCTATCGACCAAGTGATAGGTGATCCAAGTCTAGGAGTTCGAACTAGAGCCTCATACAGAAACCTTAGTCAAATATCTTTGATTTCTAAAATTGAACCCAAAACTATTGACAAAGCTCTTCTTGATCCCGATTGGATTATTGCAATGCAAGAAGAGTTGGCTCAATTCACTAGGAACGAAGTATGAGAATTAGTACCACCACCTAAAGATAAAACAATCATTGGAACAAGGTGGGTGTTTGGAAATAAAATTGATGATAAAGGTGAAGTAGTTAGAAATAAAGCTAGACTAGTTGCTAAAGGGTTTAGTCAAGTCGAAGGTTTAGATTACGACGAGACCTATGCCCTAGTAGCTAGATTAGAGTCCATTCGAATGCTATTAGCATATGCAGCACATCGAGGATTTAAATTGTTTCAAATGGATGTGAAATCTGTATTCTTAAATGGATACATTAAAGAAGAAGTTTATGTTAGTCAACCCCCCGGTTTCGAAAGTTTAGACAAACCCGATCATGTCCTTAGATTACAGAAAGCGCTTTATGGACTTAAACAAGCTCCACGAGCTTGGTACGAGAGACTTTCGATTTATCTTAAGTCCAAAGGCTTTAACCAAGGTGTAGTTGACCCAACCCTTTTCGTAAAAACCTTAGGTAAAGATATATTCATAGCCCAAATCTACGTAGATGATATTATTTTCGGAACCACCAACTCAATCCTACTAAATGAGTTTATTTCACTTATGGAAAGTGAATTTGAAATGAATTTAGTAGGCGAATTAAGTTTCTTCTTAGGATTACAAATTAAACAAACTAAAGATGGAATATACCTACATCAACGCAAATATACTAGGGAATTAATTAAACGCTTTGGAATGCAAGACGGTAAAATTATTAATACCCCAATGGCAACTAATGTTAATATAGAAGAAGTAATTGGAAACCAAATTGATTTAAAATACTATAGGATCATAATAGGGAGTCTCCTTTATTTAACTGCAAGCCGACCTGATATCTTATTTGCAGTGAGTATGTGCGCAAGGTTTCAAACCTGTGCCAAGGAGTCTCACCTAACTCTAGTCAAGCGTATCCTTAGATATCTAAAGGGTACACTTAATGTCGGTATTTGGTATCCTAGATCTACCGAGTTCAAACTAACCGGCTACTCCGATTCGGACTATACCGGTAGTAAGCTCGATAGAAAGAGCACGAGTGGTTGTTGTCAACTTCTCGGCTCGAGTCTAGTGAGTTGGTGCAGTAAAAAGCAACACTGTGTTGCCTTATCTACCACCGAAGCCGAGTACATCGCGATGGGTGAGTGTGTCACTCAACTTCTTTGGATGAAGCACACTCTCCGCGACTTTAAGTTAGACTTTACGAATACTAAACTTCACATAGATAACATTAGTTCAATTAATCTTACTAAGAATCCGATATGTCACTCTAGGACCAAACATATAGAAGTCAAACACCATTTCATTCGAGAACATGTGGCCAACGGAGCCATACAACTCGAATACGTCGAATCGAAGTCTAACTTAGCAGACCTATTTACTAAACCCCTACCCAAAGCCGAATTTAGTCTATTAAGACAAAAATTGGGCATGTGCGTAATAGAATAGGAACTTGCAAATTATATGTTCTTACTACTATTTCATTTTTATGGAACTAGCATAGGACATACCTTAGATATCATGCACCTATAGATTTAAGGAACCAATACATCTCACAACACATAGGACTAATGTGTTTGTGTACTTAGCCACGTAGATGGGTGTGAGATGTTAGGACCTTACTCCTGGTTCCAGATGTAGAGCTAGTGCATCGCCATGAACCACGGAGTATAATCATAACTGACCAGACTCCATTGATCTTTTATATCAATCAAGCCAAATATGAGTCGAACATTTTATAGATGAACTTATTTTCAGTATATTATTTTCAAAATAATGTGGAACATGCTTAGACTTTAAATTTAACACTTATTTTTGTTTTCCACACACACCCTCACTCTTTTCGATATATGGCAAAAGGGGGAGAAAAAGGCCAAAGTTAAGGGGTCAAATTTTTTTTTGATAACTTAACTCTTACTTTATATTTAAACCAAAAGTTAACTTTATGTTTTGAAAACTTATTAAAGGCCAAGTTAAGAGAATTCTTAACTTAAACTTATTTGTGCCATCAACGTTTTACTTATTTTTAAACATTATGCCCTTAATGTTTTACTTAAGGGGGAGAAAGGGCCAAGTTAAGAAGAACTCTTAACTTAAACATTTTACTAAGGCCAACTTTAAGTAATTACTTAAAGCAACCCTCAAAGGGAGGATTAAGGTCTTTCTTCAAGACTCACCCTCGGTCAAGGGGGAGGTTTCCTCAAGGGGGAGTACTTGAAGAAAATCCTTACTACTCCAACTTAATCTTCTTTATTTTTTGTTTGTTTCTAATGCACATTATTCTTCATGCTTGCTATTTACTTAACTTTGTATGTGGGTTTGCCATAAATCAAAAAGGGGGAGATTGTTGGTGCAGTAGGCACCTAAGTCGAACCTGAGTTTTGATTATAGCAAACGATACAAAGTTAAGCTCATGTCGTTATCTCACGAGCTGAATCGAGTGTGCAGAAGATTGCTATAGCTAGAGCTGAAGGCTAGTGACACCCGGAGGAAGCCGCGGTGGTCGGGCGACACTCGAGTGACTTCGGAGGGAGCCGAAGGAATCGAGTGGAAGGCCGGAAGCAAAAGCGACATGGTAAGTATCGAGGTAAGCTCGTGTGTGCGAGCGTAAGTGAGGTCGTATCCTCCTTATGGGGATGGTATTAAGCGTAGATCCGACCAAAGACATCCCATCGATGGTCTAGGTCAAGATCAGACGGTCGAAGGCCGTCGAAATAATATTTTCTTTGAGCTAACTTTGACTTGCAGCAAGCATCACGATCGCGCCCTTGAGGACTCGATTGCCACAATCACCGATCGTCGGAGGTCGACTGATCGATGTCGCCATCACCAATCGATGATGGCCATCGATCGATGGTCAATGATCAGCTATAAAAGGAGGGCCAATCCTAGGGTTTCATCATCAATTCCAAGCTTCCAAAAGCCTCCGCAAAGCTACCGACAACGAAGTGCTTCTTCTCCGACGTCTAGATTTCATTTCCTTTATTTTTGTACGTCGGTTTTAATCTTAGATTCGTTGTTGATTTACATTTGTCGAAGCTCTTTTTTTTTTCTATCGTAACGAGGAGAGGGGGAGTGTCCCTCTACCTCAAGTTTTTGTTCTTGTATCGATTAACTCCTACCTCTAACGAGGAGGAGTTCGTTTAGTGTTTTGCCCTCCGTGCGTGGTCAAGGACCACTAGGGCATTGGAGTAGTAGCCGAAGGCTACGAACCAAGTAAAAAGAATTGTCTCTTTTATTTATTGCTTATCTTTTCCGCTGTAAATTAATTATCTACTCAGTTTTTAAACGAACGAACGAAAAAGAAAGTTTTAACACTATTCACCCCCCTCTAGCATTTCAAATCGATCCAATAGTACGGAGTCATTTATAAACTCCTGTCTCAATCCAACGTCTTCCGGAAGGATCTGATAGAAGATCCCGGCATCCTAATCCAACTATAAGCCAATAACTCTGGGTGGCTTAAATCATCCATCCATCTTCTTGAGCTATTAGGTGGCCGTAACCTCCGCAAGTCTCATGACTCTGCACAATATACTGTTACTAACCGATCACCCTTTCTTGAAGCTCAAGAATTCCTTACAATGTGTCACTAAAAGTGACACGGGGAAATATTCTCTTTCAATATCACTAAACCATGATCAAGTGATATATTATTTCCCGAAGATTATTTTCTTCATTTATCACCAAATACCGGCTTGATCTCGATAATGGTATGCAAACAACTCTTCTTTCTCGGTATAACATGAGTTAAGTACTCAAAAGTACTCTCAAGGTTATACAACTCAGTATGAACAACTCAGGGATAAAAATCCCTATGAAACACCGTAACCTAGCCTTTCGCTATCTGCATCACAATAGACAATTTGTCTTGTCCATTACCCAACAGGTAATGATCTGACTAGCACAGTTAGTGGAAATCTCTAAGACTCTAGTCTCTGATTTCCATAATAAATGTGACAACTTGACCCCTGTTTTCCGACTCGGTATCAGTCGACTCTCAAAGGTAAATCACCTTTTCGACACAGGTTCAAGACTCACAGACTTAGAAGGTCATTCCCGTGGTCAACTAATATCACGATTACGAATAATAACCAGTATACTACAGGTTATTCCCTGTTATTAACATTAAAAGAATAGGCAACAAAACTGAGAGTATAAACACTAAGGTAACTCCGGTTGGTCCTCTCGGTGGACGACCCCTACTACAAGTCTGCACAGGTGTCATAACTATACTGTATACACCTACTGATCAAGTTTAGATAAATATCTACTAAACCATAAGTTATCAAGAATTCTTACCTCGTGTTGCTTGGAGCTCAGGCCGCTGCCCATCTCATCTCAAAAACCAAAACCGAATAAATCGACTCCCAAAAATCCAAGACTCGACACAAAAACAACATTGTATGGCATCGCATAACCTTAGGCTCTGATACCACTAAAGTTGTCACGCCCCGAGAGCATGCCGAGCCAAAAATCAAACGGACGGCACCTCCCCTGTACGTGGCAATATTTCGGGTTAATACAAGACCCGTAGACCCACAATGACAACAATATATACAAATATACCAAACCACAACAGTATATATATATCAAAACAACTACACACAGCGAAAATGATACCACAATAATACACATCCTACACATGCATACCGGTATGACTAACACATCACAACAATACAAAACTTCGATAAAAAAAATCCAAATATACAACATGTACATCACGAAAACTCCAAAATACAATACACAACGGACGGAAAGCCCAAATACACACGGGAGCCTCGGAGGTGAGATGAGACGATGTCAGCCGGCGGTGCTCCAAGCTGTCACGAAGTCTTCTACCTGTTACCTGGGCGACAGAAAACCCAGGGTCCGTGGGGGGTGGTGAGTAAAACTCAGCAGGTAATAGAAAAACATGTATATATGTCATATCACATGTATTTTCAATAACATACTCTAGAGGTACAACAGGTATATCAGCATAGTATATAAATACAAGCATATACCGTCTAACCAAATAACAACATAAAAATGCAGACATACCTGAAGTCTGCTACGCTACTCTGATCCAACCTGAACATATATCAAACATATATATATATGTATATATATAACAGGAAGAGTAGATAAACTCACAATATACTCTAGCTACAGGTCAAGGTATCTAATGGTCTGTCCAAACATATACCAGTACCCGACACAACCGTATAATAAATGCAAGAAGCATGTATGAATATGATGTACAAACAAGTGCAGCAAGCATAATACAATCAAATGCAACATCACAATAAGCATATATATATAGACTGCATCTATATATGTATACTAATCACAATCATCCATATATATATATACATGCATATATGTATATATATGGCAATATGCAAAAATGCCATAAGTCGGCAATGCAACATGCATGGTCATGTCGGCTCACCCTAAAGCTACCACGACCCCAGTGTGGCCTCGGTGGCTCGAGCATGACAACTGTCCCAACTCAACACCAACCACTACTCTCGAGTGGCCGAGTGGGCAGTATGATTGAGTAGCATATAAGCGTAAAGAGCAAGCTACATGATGGGGGTCCCTATTGTTGGTCACTCCGACAGTCACTACCCATGAGTGGTCGAGTACCACACACGCAGGACTATGACACGCAAGTCCAACTACCACCGTCTATAGCGGTAGAGTGCGGCACCACAATGCTCTGCCCTCACACAGGTGACTCCTCCTATGAGCAACCGTGGAGGTAGGATGACTGGCGACACTCTCAACCACAAGGGAGACCTCGTCGCCAGCGTGCATGCAAATGCATGAATGCAATGTCTCACATACAAACATCCACCATAGACTCTCTATTCTATAGAGAATCATACTAACCAGATCAACGCACTCTCTATCCTGCAGAGAGTTGTACTCAACTGATCATAATACTCTCTATCCTGTAGAGAGTCATACCAATCTAATCGACGCACTCTCTATCCTGTAGAGAGTCATACTCAACTGATGGACACACTCTCTATCCTGTAGAGAGTCGTACTCATCTGATTATAACAAGCTAGGACCATCGATCCGTAGCGATACCCTAAGTATCATTCCTCTGACCATTTACACAATACATGTTCGGTGGTAACATACAACCTAAGGGTACTAGAACTAACCCTAGGTTAAAGATATTATCTACCTACGGATGACCTTTTTGCCCAATATACAATTAGGTTGTCATCTAGACTTTACTATTTGCACTTAACTTAAACAAATTCTAAGTTACTTACATCACTATATGTATAACTCCTAATCATGATAAGATAAACATGATATCAGCAATGGAGTTAATAGCCAACGGTAAAGGATCAAGCATACGATAATAAGAGCAGGGTCAAGATAATATGAACACCTAACATGCTCATATCTATGACTAAATCTGAATGCAATACATCTACCCGGACCAGGTAGAAAATTACCCACCTGATACGAAGCTCGAATAATCCTCACGACTGCGGGCCTGCTTCGTATCCCAAACCTGCACATAATAGCAACTATGTTAAGCACCAACGTTAAACAACTACACAACTTCACTACTACTTCATTTCTAGGTTCTCGTTCTCTCCTCATCTACGAGTTAGAACTTCGAACACACACCTCTCGTAACCCCAAATCTACATCCATCATGGACCGATTCTCCCAATCCAATTCTCTCTATCCACACGACATAACCAATGTTTCACCAATAGAACATCACCAATAGCCCATACATTACCACACTTACTGAATATCCACATCCAATAGCTAGAACAAAGGATACAAATCTTACCCCTTCATGGCCAAGAACAACCCTATTCACAGCCGCACAGTCGACAATTCCTTGCTCACAACCGCACAACCGTTCACAACTCACTCATACAGTCGGCACAACATCACAACCTACCAACAACCCCTAAACAAACCTTATTCACAGCACCTGCCCAATCTTCACAACGATTACACGGCTCCCCCCAAACTCACAGCCGACAACTCCCATAACTTCACATCCCCTTCGCCGAAAGGAACACCACCCAACAACACACTCACAACCCCAAAACCTAGCAATTACAGCTAAAAGAAAGAGGATAGATCAACTTACCAGCCCTAGACTCCATCGGCAGCCACCCCTTCCTCTATTCACCGACTCCCAGATCACTGTCCAATCAAGCTCCACACGCAACCATAAGGAGAACACAGCAAATCCTAAAATCTCGTCCAAGCTCAGGAAAGGAGCAGTGCTCACCTATCTCCGGTGACCATCGCAATAAGTCCACAGACCGGCAATGACCTTTCATCTATCCCCGCTCACGGGCACCAACTAATTTCTGTATGGCCATTGCTCGACGATACGAGATCGACTAAGGCAGAGGCTCGCGGTGGTGATCAACGGCAACAACTAAGGTTGGTGGTCGTCGGTCGCGTGCGCAGGGGCGGCGACCATTGATCTGGTGCACACGACGAGCAGGGAAGGCTGACACACGAGTTGCTCTGCCAGGGATCGTGAGCGATCGAGGATCGGCGCGAGGTGAGGGCGGCGCGCGATCTGGAGGAACGGTCGGTGATCGAAGATAAAGTGGCGGTGAGTTGGGTCGGTGGCCGCGAGGGGCGTCCCTTGCGCCGAGGCAACCTCGATGGTTGGAGTTCGCTGCCGCCGCGATCGGGAGCAGGACTGGGGTGGAGGTCGGGCGGTGATGAGTGGTGCAGAGACGTCCGGTTGGTGTGGCGACGAAGAAGAGGTCTTCGTTGGATTTGGGGGAGAAATCGATTGGGCAGAAAAGAGAAGGAATGACCGATCGGGGAAGTAATGGGAAAAGCGATTGGAAACGCCCGTGTGGAGAAAGATGGCAGAAACGGGTCGGGTAGAAATGCAGAAAAAAATGGATCCGGTTTAACCTATACGCATTAAACCCAACCCAAAATTCCTTCATAAATAGATAATCCAAACAGGCTTTCCCAAAGCCTATTAAATCTTTCTCCAAAAATACCTTAGAAATTTCCATTTGAGTCCAGGAAAATTTCTAAAAAAATCAGAAAAATTCCATAGGATATTTTCTTAATTAACAAGCTTTATTTTATTATTTTATTATTATTATTTTTTTTTTCCGGTATTTTACACCCCTGCCGCGTAGCGTCCGAAGGGCGACGCCCCTTACCGAGGGGTGGCTGCTGCCCCTTGTCGAGGGTCGAGCGGAAACAACCCCTTGCCAAAGGGTGGTTGCCACCCCCTTGTGAGGGGAAGTAGGCGCCCCTTGCAATGGGCATGCCGCCCCTACCCTAGGGTGTCACCTCAAGGTCTGGGCACGGCTAGGACATCACTCCTGGCCTGCACACAACTGTCGCATCGCTCTCAGCCCCGTGCAGCATGTTCTCGACCCGTAGCAAAGAGTCATCGCTCCTCCAACTCACCTATATGATCAATACCTCCTTTAATGTTGGCACATCATGACTTTTGCCTACACGATTGTGGTTGTTTCTTGCACAATCGCGACCCCCTACAATGCATGTTGACCTTGGACGACTAAGCTGCACAAGTGGCTAATTCAATGTTGTTTGTCATATTAACATGTTATTCAAATACTTTAAATTTTTTAATGTGTAATATAAAGTGTACAAATTTATTGTTTTATTTCTCTTAGGTTTGTCGTACAATTGTTTGTCCTTCAGATGATCGACGTATTCGTAAAGTCTTCTGCTGTCAGCTCATATGTTGCTTCCACTAGGGAAGATATATTTTATATTTCAAAATTTTTACCATTATCATTCTATATATATATATATATATATATATATATAATATTTATTTTTTTGTATTTCTTTTATTGTAAAAATTCATTATTAGTTTGATATGTTATAGTCTATATTTCAATATCATACCAAAAATAAATATGTATTAGAAGAATTTATTTGAGTATAAATTGATTGTTCAATTAATATGGATGCAAAATGATGAGAATATAATGAATCCTTGATATAAATTTGGAAATAGAAAAAATGGAGAAAGAAAGGAGTTTGATGTATAAAAAAAACTTACCTGAATGTCGAAGTTTAACTGATGAATTTATTATTAGGATGGAATAATTTTTTAATTTTTCTAAAAGTAATGTTCAGTTTATGGATGAGAATAAGTTAAAGTGTCTATGAAAAAAGTGTCATAATGGCAAATTTTTTCAGTGTGATAAAGTTCGAGAATATCTTTGTAGATTTGGATTTATCCTAAATTATTATAATTGGACATGTCATGGTGAACCATTCATATTCGATGAAGAGGTTGAACGAAATATACAAATATCAGTTAGTGGATATCAAAGATATTATGATTAATTTGTTGGATCGAGCAGATCGCTAGAGGGGGGGTGAATAGCGATAGAAAACTTTTCTTCGTTTCGTTCGAGTAGACAATTAAATGCAGCGGAAGATAAATGCAAAATAAATGAGACAAGAGAATTTTTACTTGGTTCGTAGCCTTCGGTTACTACTCCAAGGCCCTAGTGGTCCTTGACCATGCACGGAGGGCAAAACACTAAGCGAACTCCTTCTCGTTGGAGATAGGAGTTGAACGAATACAAAAAGTCATAAAGCTTGAGGTAGAGGGACACTCCCCCTCTCCTCGTTACGATAAAAACTCCGAGACAATTAATAAGAACAATACAAACTGAAATGAAGCTTATACCGACGGAAAAGAATAAATAAATAAGCGTAAGGCGTCGGAGAGGTAGCACTTCGTTGTCGAAAAGTTGTAGCTTACGGAGGCTTTTTGGAAGCTTAGAATTGATGATGAAACCCTAGGAGAGGCCCTCCTTTTATAGCCCTTGAGCCCCTTTTCGAGAGGATCTTCAACCAATAGAAATTGGGCACATTACTCCTTGAAAAATGGTGATAAAGCTTGACTCCTCGAGGATGATCCTTGACCATCAGTCGAATGCTGATCGTAGACAGTCGACTGATGGACGACAGTCGAGTCCTCCAAGCTGGCAGTCGACTGATGCTAGCTGCAGGGCAAAGTTAGTTTAACAAAAATATTATTTCGACGACCGCTGACCATCCGATCTTGACCTAGACTATCTATAGGTTGTCTTTGGTCGGATCTACGCTTAAGATCATCCCCGTAAAGAGGATATGACTTCTCTTACTCTCGCACACACACGAGCTTACCTCGATACTTATTGTGTCGCTTTCGCTTCTGACCTTCCACTCGATTCCTTCGGCTCCCTCCGAAATCACTCGAGTGTCGCCCGACCACTGCGGCTTCCTCCGGGTGTCACTAGCCTTCAACTCCAGCGTTGACACTTTTCTGCACACTCGATTTAGCTCGTGAGATAACAATATAAGCTTAACTTTGTATCGTTTGCTATAATCAAAACTCAGGTTCGACTTAGGTGCCTACTGCACCAACAATCTCCCTCTTTTTGATTTATGGCAAACCCACATACAAAGTTAAGAAAATAGCATGCATGAAGAAAAATAATGTGCATGAGAAACAGTAATAAAAGGATTAAGTAGGAGTAGTAAGGATTTTCTTTAAGTACTCCCCCTTGGGGGAACCTCCCCCTTGATCGAGGGTGAGTCTTGAAAGAAAAACCTTAATCCTCCTCCTTGAGGGTTGCTATTTAGGAAGAGTTTAAGTAATTAACATTACTTAAAGTTGGACTTAGTGAAACGTTTAAGTTAAGAATTCTCTTAACTTGGCCTTTACTTCCTTTTTGTTAACAAGTTAAGTAAATTTTCAAAACTTAAAGTTAAGTAAACATTTACTTAACTTTTGGCCATGAAAAACAAGTTAAGTTATAAAAAACTTTGATCCCTTAACTTTGGCCTTTTTCTCCCCCTTTTGCCTTATATCGAAAAAAGTGGGGGTGTGTGAAAAACAAATATAGATATTAATTTTAAAGTCCAAGCATGTTCCATATTATTTTGAAAATAATATACTGAAAATAATCTCATCTATAAAATGTTCGACTCATATTTGACTTGATTGATATGAAAGATCAACCAGTCTTGGTCAGAGTCGGTTAATATGTATGATTATACTCCGTGGTTCATGGCGATGCACTAGCTCTACATCTAGAACCAGGAGTAAGGTCCTAACATCTCACGCCCATCTACGTGGCTAAGTACATAAACACATTAGTCTTATGTGTTGTGAGATGTATTGACTCCTTAAATCTATAGGTGCATGATATCTAAGGTATGTCCTATACTAGTTCCATGAAAATGAAAAGTAAGAAATAGTAGTAATATAATTTGTAAGTTCCTATTCTACTACGCACATGCCCAATTTTCGTCTTAATAGACTGAATTCGGCTTCGGGTAGGGGTTTAGTAAATAAGTCTGCCAAGTTGGACTTCGATTCGACGTATTCGAGTTGTATGGCTCCGTTGGTCACATGTTCTCGAATGAAATGATGTTTGACCTATACATGTTTGGTCCTAGAATGACATATTGGATTCTTAGTTAGGTTAATTGAGCTAATGTTATCTACATGGAGTTTAGTGTTCGTAAAGTCTAACTTAAAGTCGCAGAGAGTGTGCTTCATCCAAAGAAGCTGAGTGACACACTCACCCATCGCGATGTATTCGGCTTCGGTGGTAGATAGGGCAACACAGTGTTGCTTCCTACTGCACCAACTCACTAGACTCGAGCCAAGAAGTTGACAATAACCACTCGTACTCTTTCTATCGAGCTTACTACCGGCATAGTCTGAATCGGAGTAGCCGGTTAGTTTGAACTCGGTAGATCTAGGGTACCAAATATCGACATTAAGTGTACCCTTTAGATATCTAAGGATACGCTTGACTAGAGTTAGGTGAGACTCCTTGGCACAGGTTTGGAACCTTGCGCACATACTTACTGTAAATAGGATATCAGGTCGGCTCGCAGTTAAGTAAAGGAGACTCCCTATTATGCTTTTATAGTATTTTAAATCAATTGAATTTTCGATTATATCTTCCTCTATATTCACATTAGTTGTCATTGGGGTGTTAATAACTTTAGCGTCTTGCATTCCAAAGCGTTTAATTAATTCTCTAGTATATTTATGTTGATGTAGATATATTCTATCTTTAGTTTGCTTAATTTGTAGACCTAAGAAGAAACTCAACTCTTCTACTAAATTCATTTCAAATTCACTTTCCATAAGTGAAATGAATTCATTTAGTAGGATCGAGTTGGTGGTTCCGAAAATAATATCATCTACGTAGATTTGGGCTATGAATGTCTTTACTTACGGTTTTTACGAAAAGAGTTGGGTCAACTACACCTTGGTTAAATCCTTTGGACTTAAGATAAATCGAAAGCCAACCCATGAGTGACTCCTGATGTACCACTAACCCATGAGTGGCAACATGTGCAGACCATGTAACTGGTTGCGGACTCAACTATAAAGGAACCCCGTCCAGCCAGCATGCAATCATGCAAGATGGTGCATAACACTAAAGCATGTAATACCAACTAAAATACGTATCCGAATAATATGCACAACAACTAGGTATATATCAATGATCCAAGCAAAACAGGAAAGATATAACTACAAACTGATCAAATGCATGAATCAAGTAGGCACAATAACATACAAGGCAATTAAAAATAAAAATTATTGCAAGCTATAACTAATTAGCATATCAACATGACTATATCTAAAAGATAAGTCAAAATACCCGCCTGCTATGAAACTCGTGATAACTATCCTCACGCCCGGGGTCCTATCTCGTGACCGAAACCTGATACGTAGAATGTCCGAGTTATCTTCCAATCCAAGGATTGCTTCAGCTTTCTGTTCTCGAATCTGTTATTTAACCTGATCAATATTCTTAACTAACTAGTGGACAAGTATTTAATAACTCAATTAATCTCTTAATTGATTATCAAATCAATTTAGGTTAATTAACTCTTGATTAATTAGCCTAAAGCTAATTTAACCAATTTAATGATAATTAAGCTATTAAATAGGTTAATTAATCCGGACCAGTTATTCGATTAAATCCAAATTAATCAGCATGATTAAACTAGATTAATGAACCAAATTAATAACCCTAGTTAATCAATTAAATCAGAAATCTATCCATTCAATTAATTTAATTAATTCGATTAATCAACTCTTAACTAAACTCTTAATTAATCCAAAACGTAGTTGTAGTTAACTCACCGAATGCGGGTTGAT
Source organism: Wurfbainia villosa (assembly GCA_025175895.1). NCBI lineage: Eukaryota > Viridiplantae > Streptophyta > Magnoliopsida > Zingiberales > Zingiberaceae > Wurfbainia > Wurfbainia villosa. The sequence goes on from CM046003.1 coordinate 50,377,696, forward strand.
AGTAAACAGGGGCGATGTCGGATCTTGGCGTTGATCGATGGTGGCTGGCAACAGCGGGCTGACCACGTGAAGAGCGGCTGCTAGTCGCGTGCGTGTGACGGTGACCACAAAACACCCCCTTCCAGACGATGGAGACGAGCGACGACGGCATCACCGTGCTTGGCACAAGGAAATGCGGTGGCAGTGCCACTGCTCGCGGCAGTGAGGAGTTTGGCCACAGGCTCGATCGGCGACATCAGTGGCAGAGGAGTCGGGCGCTACGGAGTGGCGAAGAAGAGCGACGGCCTGGGCACAGGGAAGGGCGAAGCAGCGGCGGCCGCAAAGTCATGGTTGTTGGCTGCGGCGCAGTGAAGAGAAGGGTTCGCGGAGAGAGGGATTCGCGAATCGCGAAGAAGAAGAAGTTAGGGATTTTGGGTCGCGAGGGAGAAAAATCAGCACACGGGGAAAACTGGGATCGATCCCTAATAATCCAAACTACCCCTTTATAAATAAATAAAAACCTAGGTTTTAATTTAACACCTTATTAATTTAATTCTACTTTTATATTCTCTACAAACCTGTTTAATTCTAGAAAAATTCCAGAAAAATTCCTAAAATTTCCTAAAAATCCCAAAAAATTTCCAAGATTATTTTTCTTAATTTTTGTCCATTTAATTTAGTATTTTAAATTTTTCGTATTTAACATGCCATCTCCACCAATCTTCCTGCAACCTCATCTTCTCAATCCCCTAACCCACCTCCTCTCTTGCTTCGCCAACGCCGCCACCTTATTGCCCTGATCCCATTGAAGAGGGCATCCATTCTCCTGAAAGCCTTCCCCTCATTCCCGGAGAGCATCTTCCCTTTTTACCTACCCCTTCAATTCCTTCTTCTTCTGACATGGAAATTGATCCTTCTATGTCTCCTCCTCTGACTGCACCCACCGAGTTACCTCATCCCCCTTTCCCACTTCCTGACTCTTCCTCCTTCGATCCCTCCTCCCTTGGGGAAGAACCTCCTCTTCTTATAGGGGGCATTCTGCCTCTCAATCCCCCCTCTACTACCCTCGGGTCCATGTTGAAAATTTGTACTCCCTAAGAAGTAAAACTCTTCAACCAGTCGGGAGTACAAGACCCCTTTGAATGGCAGCGAAAAAATTTATCAGAGGTATCTTCTCTTAACCCTACCATATTTGGCATATCTTAACATTTACCTCTGAAATATTTCTTCCCTTTATACAGGTGGCCACCAATTACAACGAAGCAGCTCAACATCTGGCTAATTATCAGTCTACTATGGCGGCTCACCATAATGCCTCCTAGGTTTAACTGGAAAAGACAATTCAGCAACTTGCTGGCAGCAAACAACGGGAGGTTGTTTTAGCTTCTTGTTGTGAAGAATTGAAGACCCAACTAATGGCAGCAGGGCGTGCTAAAGAGGAAGCCCTCAAAAAGGATGATTCCCTTCAAGTTCAACTATTCTTACAATCTAAGAAGATCAGCATGTTAATGGCCTAACCCAAGAATTGTCAGAGTACCAAGTTTAGATCCGGGAAACATAGGCCAGAAAATCTGAGTCCTCCACTGAACTGCTAAGGGCTCAATCAGTTATCGATACTTTGGAGGCCTCTCGAGATCAAGTCGGACACAACTAAAGGGTCTTTCCTCCAAAGTATCTACACTATTGGGGGCTTTGACAGAGACAACGGAACAAGTGCAGGCATTACAACTGGAGCACGCCCAAGTCATGACCTCTATGAGCCAGCATACTATGGTCATCGCCAATGAGAGAGATGAGCTGAAAACTCCTCTTGCTACTCAGATAGCTACTGAGGAAGCTCGATGGAAAGAGCGAGAGAAGGAGTTGTTAACAAAATTTGGCGACAAAGTAGCTAAGCTATTTATTCTGGGTTTTAAGGGGTCCAACAAACAACATGTCGCTCATGGACATCCTCCCCCGGGTACAGATACCAGCTTCTTGAGCGTAGAGGATGCTATAGATGAATATCCAGACGATGTCTTTGATTTATGAGGCTCCCCTTTTATAGATTGTAAGGAATGACAACAAAACAAGTATAAAGTACTAAATTTTTGTAAAGTAGCCTCCATTTCTTTCTTCCTCTAAATTGTTGAATCATTACGGATCTGATAACTATATTCTACCTGTTGAGTGGATACCTTCCTTTTTCATGCTTAACTACCTCTGGCTAAAGACTTCCCTGGTGCCAGTCGACTGACACTCTCTTGTAGAATGCACTCCCTCCGAAATAGGTTTTTGTATCACATTTCACTGTACCATGGTTGAATTATACTCAACAAATATTTACTTCTTCTGTAGGATATGATCGGTCATCTCTCCATCAACTACTCCCAACACTACCCCTTCATCTTTCTATCTTATCAGCCCTTACTTTTCTTCTTTTCCAAGAAGACGAATTAATGCTCCCTTCTCTTCTATAAAAACTTCCTGCAATGTCTTTTACCATTATACTCCTTCATTCTTCTACGTTCTAAATGGATGACCCTTCAGAGCAAGAAAACAAACCCCTTTCCCTTGAGCCCCTTACAATAGACCAGTAGCGAATACGGGAGCTAGAAGATTTAGTGAGAGATCTGAGGAGTCGCCTGCAGTTGTCTTCCACCCGTAACTACCTATGCCAAGAACTGACAGTGACCCAACGATCCCTATCAAGACTCAATCTCATTAACCAGTCTCATGTTAGACAGCTTCTCGCCATGACAGGTCATCGAATGGCTCCGTCTCTACCTCCAGAGAGAGTTATCCACGAAGCCCCCTAATTTTCATTTTACTAGAGTGTATTTTCTTTTTTGGTCTTAAGAAGTAATGAATGTAACCTTACTCTGCAGAAATATAATTTTGATTTTTGGGAGTGAGAAAGTGTACCTCTCCTCATTAAAAAATGATTCTTTGAGATAGGTAAAATATCATAACATCAACCTTCAAGGCAGAATGAGCAACAGAAAATCATCAGTCCCACATTGACGTGCCCCTCTTTCTCCTGGGTGTCTCTGACTTTTCTATTTTTCAAAAAATGACTTTTGACTCAAGTACAACTCCTTCCTTCCCTACCTTCTTCTCCGTCAGTCATAAAAACACCCCTTCACCTTTTCCTTAACCGATTTTCAACCCGATCGATCCACCACCACATGGGGATAATAGCTTCGGCTGAGACCAAGCTGTAAAAAATAGTGACGATCTAATCTAGGGCTTTGCCTAGCCATATCGGAATGAATTTTTTACTCCTGTCATCTTCAATAATGCAACTACCTTGAACCCAACTCCTCCGATCCACCATCGCATGGGGAAAAGAGCTTCGACTGAGGCCAAGCTATAAAAATAGTGATGAAATGACCTAGAGCTTCGCCTGATCAGATCGAAATAATTTTTTACTCCCGTTATCTTCAACAGTGCATCTACCTTGAACTCAACTCCTTCGATCCGCCATCGCACAGGGATAAGAGCTTCGGCTGAGGCCAAGCTGTAAAAATAGTGATGATTTAACCTAGGGCTTCGCTTGATCAGATCGAAATGAAATTTTTACTTTCGTCATCTCCAACAGTGCCTTTACCTTGAATCCAACTCCTCCGATTCACCATCGCATGAGGATAAGAGATTCGGTTGAGGTCAAGTTGTAAAAATAGTGACGATCTGACCTAGGGCTTCGTTTGGTCAGATTGGAATGAATTTTTTACTCCCATCATCTTCAACAGAGCAACTACCTTGAACCTAACTCCTCCTATCTGCCATCGCACGAGGATAAGAGCTTCGGCTAAAGCCAAGCTATAAAAATAGTAACGATCTGACCCAGGGCTTCGCCTAGTCAGATCAGAATGAATTGTTTTACTTCCATCATCTTCAACAGTGCATCTACCTTGAACTCAACTCCTCCGATTCACCATCGTACGACGATAAGAGCTTCGGCTGAGGCCAAGCTATAAAAATAGTGACAATCTGACCTAGGGTTTTGTCTGGTCAAATCGGAATGAATTTTTTACTTCCGTTATCTTCAATAGTGCATCTACCTTGAAACCAACTCCTCCGATCCACCACTGCATGAGGATAAAAGCTTCCACTGAGGCCAAGCTATAAAAATAGTGATGATCTGACCTAGGGCTTTGCCTAGTCAGATTAAAATGAATTTTTTACTCCCATCATCTTCAACAGTGTATCTACCTTGAACTCAACTCCTTCGATACGCCACCGCACAGGGATAAGAGCTTTGGCTGAGACCAAGCTATAAAAATAGTGATGATCTGAACTAGGGTTTCACCTGGTCAGATCAGAATGAATTTTTTACTCTCGTAATCTTCAACGGTGCATCTACCTTGAACCCAACTCCTCCGATCGCCACCGCACAAGGATAATAGCTTTGGCTGAGGCCAAGCTGTAAAAATAGTGACGATCTGACCTAGGGTTACACCTGGTCAGATCGGAATGAATTTTTTACTTCCTTCATCTTCAACAGTGCATCTACCTTGAACCCAACTCCTATGATCCACCATCGCACGGGGATAAGAGCTTCGGGTAAGAGCAAGCTGTAAAAATAGTGGCGATCTGACCTAGGGCTTCTCCTGATCAAATTAGAATGAATTTTTTACTCCCGTCATCTTAACAATGCATCTACCTTGAGCCCAACTCCTCCAATCGACCATCGCATGGGGATAAGAGCTTCGGCTGAGGCCAAGCTGTAAAAATAATGACGATCTAACCTAGGGCTTCTCCTGGTCAGATCAAAATGATTTTTTTTTTACTTTCATCATCTTTCATAATGTATTTACCTTAAACTCTACTCCTTCGATACGCAACCGCACGAGGATAAAAGCTTCGGCTATCGTCGAGCTATAAAAATAGTTATGATTTGATCTAAGGCCTTGCCCTGTCATATTGGAATGAATTTTGTACTTCCGTCATCTTCCATAGTGTATTTATCTTAAACCCTACTCCTTTGATCCGCCATCACACGGGGATAAAAGCATTGGCTATCACTAAGCTATAAAAATAGTGATGATCTGATATAAGGCCTTGCCTTGTCAGATCGGAATGAATTTTGTACTTCTGTCATCTTCCATAGTATATTTACCTTAAACCCTACTTCTCCGATTCACCACCATATGGGGATAAAAGCTTCGGTTGAGGCCATGTTGTAAATATAATGACGATCTGATCTAAGGCATTGCCTTGTCAGATTGGAATATATTTTATACTTCCGTCATCTTCCATAGTGTATTTACCTTAAACCCTACTACGATCCGCAACCACACGGGGATAAAAGCTTCGGCTATCGCCGAGCTATAAAAATAGTGATGATATGATCTAAGGCCTTGCCTTTTCAGATTGGAATGAATTTTGTACTTCTGTTATCTTCGATAGTGTATTTACCTTAAACCATACTCCTCCGATCCGCCATCGCACGGGGATAAAAGCTTCGGCTGAGGCCAAACTACAAAATAGTGACGATCTGATCTAAGGTCTTGCCTTGTCAGATCGGAATGTATTTTTTACTTCCGTCATCTTCCATAGCGTATTTATCTTAAACCCTACTCCTCCGATCTGCAACCACATGGGGATAAAAGCTTCGGATATCACTGAGCTGTAAAAATAGTGACAATCTGATCTAAGACCTTGCCTTGTCATATCGAAATGTATTTTGTACTTCTGTCATCCTCCATAGTGTATTTACCTTAAACCCTACTCCTCCGATCCGCAATCGCACGGGGATAAAAGCTTCGGCTATTGCCGAGCTATAAAAATAGTGATGATCTGATCTAAGGCCTTACCTTTTCAGATCAGAATGTATTTTGTACTTCCATCATCTTCCATAGTGTATTTACCTTAAACCCCACTCCTTCGATTTGCAATCGCATGGGGATAAAAGCTTCGGCTATCACCGAGCTGTAAAAATAGTGATGATATGATCTAAAGCCTTGTCTTGTCAGAGCGGAATGAATTTTGTACTTTTGTCATCTTCCTTAGTGTATTTACCTTAAACTCTACTCCTCCGATCCACCACCGCATGGGAATAAAAGCTTCGACTATCATCGAGCTATAAAAATGAGCAAAGGCTCAACCCACCAATAAATCACGCTTAAAGCTTCTTTAAGGCCCATATCTATGCCCACAGGCCTAATTATCTTGCTCAACAAGAATACACCACCCTTCTTCAAATTCGACTCATTGTCTTCCCCTTCTTCATCCTCTGCTCTTCCTATCTTCGAAACCCTTCCAACCATTTCTGTGTAGCACGAAGATTTTCCCTTTTTCCCTTGTATCGCCTCCTAATCCTTCTCTCCTTTTGACAAGATGAAAGCTCGCCTAAGGAATGCGGCTCTTCAACAACTGCGAGACGAATAGATGAACTCCGTTCAGATGCCTGCCAACCCCGCACCACTGCCCACTACTTCGGCTCCCATGAGACCTCCTTCTGTTGCTTCCTTCTTAGCATCACCTCCCTCTTCCTTGATAATATTGTCCTTTATTGCCCCATAATCTTCTACCGCTAATCTCCTGCAGGTATTACCATCTCCCCCTTCCTTGGTTGTATTACCACCAAACCCTAGCCTTCCCTCCTCTTCACCCCCGCTTCTATGTAGCCCTGTGTCACCTCCAGCATTCTTAAATATGAAAGCTAAACTGTGAGGAGTTACGCACCGGTGGATTTAGGAAGAAGATGATTCTGCCATTTACCCCTCTTCTATGCTCGCTTCGCTTACACACACTAAATCAACTCCTATCATGCCCCCCTCATCTTCCATTTCATCAACCCTAACGGAACCATTACCTCTCCCTTCAGATACCCTTCTTTTTTCCAATCCTCCTATGGCCCCTAACGACCTCTGTCAACAGCCCAACCCTAGTTTCCCCTCTGGTTCCTCCTCTCTGGTTGAAGAGGAGCTTCCAATTGTCACATCCCCTCCACCTACCTTCACGCTGTTCTCCATGGATTCCACCCCAATGTCCATATCACCTGGACCGCCAAATCCCCCTCTTCCTACTTCCCTTTCATCTTCAGAGTGTACCCACTCTTTTGTTGTTCAATCGGTAATTTCTGACCTCCTTCCTCCACCATTAAGCCTCCCCCTCCCATCTTCAACCCCCATTTGCTCCGAAAGAAATTCTTTAGCCACTGCCCTATCCCTTGGTACTTCCGCATCCTCCCTTACCACCGACATTCCTATTTCCCTACCACTCGTGTCCTGCCCCATTTCCCTTTCTTCTTCCCCTTCGTCTTTAGAACCCATGAGTTCCCCTTCCTTAAGCCCCAACCCTAGCCCCCTACTTTGCAGTGACATTTCCTCTTTTTCCTCCGGACCCTTCCCTCTTTTTCATCCTGAGGTAATAAACAAATTCCATGTGGCACCTCACATTTTACCAATTATGAGTGAAACATCTCTTCTCGTAACTTCTTATCCTTATTCATCTTTCGCCAGAGACTTCCGCATCCTCAATCTGGATAAACTAATACCATTGATGAAGAGTTTGCAACATGCTATGGAGCTGGTAAACTTTTCTAAACCATTCTTGCATACACCTTTAATAGTGATCGTTCTTCTAATCTGCTGTGTTCAGGTGATGACGAATTATCAAGAGTTGAAGCGCTCCTTTTCCTATTATCAAATACAGCTTTAGCAACAAACTTTGTAGCAATCCATCGCCCATTCAGCATCCCAGGAAGAATTTAAACAGAAAGAAAATTCTTTTCTCTAAGAATTGGCACAATGTCGTGCTCAGCTATCGGAGGCTCAACAATAATAGAGAGATGCGGAAACCATAGCCACCCTATGAGCCTAAGTAAATAGGGAGATTTGACACAATTCAGCTTTAATATCAAAGAGGAATTGGGCCATTTCTTAAGTGCACTAGCATGAAGTTTCCTTGCAGCAAGTGAAGCATGAAGTTGCTCGGACTAGGGCACACATTACAGTTGTAGGGGAGATTTCAGCTTCGATATGCCAAGATTTTATAGATATGTCGAGGGTCATTCAACAAGAATACGCCTCTCAATCTCAGGGCATGTACATCTTGGTTGATACCATCACTCAAACATCATGCCAGTATCGTCGAATCCATCTGGACTTTCTGGAGCACAGAGAGCATTGCATAGAGTTTCTCCAAGACATGTATACTGCTAAAAAATGCCGACAAGAACGCTTGAACCCTTTGATGTAGGCCACATTCAAGGATGGTTTCAATGAGGCAGTCAGATAGTATGTCGCTCAAGGGTTGCCTCCGGCCCATCAACCAGCTCATTTTCTGAACAAGAAAATCAGCTTTAGGCATTATCCCCCTGATCATTTCAAGCTATAACTTTTCAATTTTTCTTCTTCTTCTTTTGGTTGTAAACAATTACTGATTTCAATGATATGAAACTATATTTGAGTGACATTTCTCCTTTTTAATGATTAATAGCAAACTTATAATAGATAACTCTTCTTATTGATGTCTCTCAATTACATGGTATAAAAATATTTCAAATACATAGGATTCCAGGGCCTAGGCAACCCCTTTCCCTCAACATCTTTTAAGTAGTATGCTAACCCGACAACTCGGCGAGTGACTGTATAAGGTCCTTCCCAATTAGGAGCTAGCTTTTCAGGATCTCCTGCAGGATTAACTTTGCGTAAAACTAGGTCGCCCTCCTAAAATCTCCTTGGTACTACCTTTTTGTTGAAGACTTGTTGTATTCTTCGCTTGTATGCTAGATTGTTCTTGCCTTTCTTCCAACAAATCTAATTCAGTACGTCTCAAGATTTGATTTTGCTCTAAGTCATAAGCTTGAACTCGGGCACTATTCAAGATGGCTTCCACAGAGATGATTACTTTAGTTTCATATACCAGACTAAATGGGGTTTCTCCAGTGGCTATCTTGGGTGTGGTTTGATAAGCCCATAGTATCTCGGGCAACTCGTTCACCCAATTTCCTCGCTTGGTCCCAACTTAGTTTTTAACTCTTGAATGAGAATCCTATTAACTACTTCCACCTGACCATTAGCCTGATGATGAGCTACCGAAGTAAAGGCCTACTGAATATTGAGACTTTGATACCATTCCCTAATTTTTCAACCCTGGAACTGGCGTCCATTGTCACTGACCAACTTTTGGGGAACTACATAACGACAGATAATATTTTTCCAAAGAAATTGTATCACCGCACTCTCTGTGATCTTGATCAAAGGTTCAGCTTCCACCCATTTTGAAAAGTAATCCACCGCTACTAGCAAGAATTTCTTTTGCAAAGGAGATGTAGGCATTGGGTTGACTATGTCCATTCCCCACTAGTCAAAGGGGAACGAAGCAACTATAGCCTTCATTAACTTGGCAGGTCATTCTTACTATTTTCCATGCTTTTGATAGGTTGGACAAGTCTGCACTAGGTGTGTGGCATCCTGATGGAGAGTTGGCCAAAAATATCCAGCTAACAACACTTTCTGAGTCAGCTCCCTTCCTCCCAAATGGTTGCTACAACATCTTTTATGTATTTCTTTGAGTACCCACTCGGTGTCCTCTTTCCTGAGACACTTCAATAGAGGTCTGCCAAAAGACATCTTGTAGAGAGTTCCATCAATAATTACAAACCGCTTCACTCTTTTCAACAAAGCTGATGCTGCCCCACCTTCGGCTGGAATACTTCCATGCTGCAAATAAGCCATAATGTTGGTTCTCCAGTCAGAGATACCATTACTTTCCTACACTACATCTTCCACATTATGCACCACCAAGGAATGAAGGACTTCTATACATACGGAGTCTTGAAGCCTCCACCCCTCTCGGAATTTGTTGTAGCTAGGGTTACCTCCTGAAAATGAGTCTTTCCTTTTTCAAAAGCCACGAAGTATTTCTGTAACCTATCTTCGATGGAAAAAGGACCCTTAAGATGTAACACAACCAATAGAGAATCTGAATGGATTATGATCGAAGCGACCCCCACTACCCGAGCTGCTTGTAATCCAATCATACTCTGCTTCATTGTTGGATGCTTTATATCACAGGTGAATGGCTATACGAGTCTCTTCATCTAATGAAGATATAAGTACCACTCCGACTACACTTCCTCCAGCCCCTGAATATCCATCCACAAAAATGTTCCATGCACTCCCCCCCCCCCCTCCTTCTTTTGTTGAACTATTTTTCATACCCATTGGCACTTCAACTAGGAAATCAGCTAGCAATTGGGCCTTGATTGTAGTTCGGGGATGATAGTGAATGTCATATTCACTTAGCTCCACATCCCACTTGGCTAATCTCCCTGATGAATTCGGTTTAGTAACTACCCGACCCAATTCACTAATTGTTAGCATATTCACCAAATGGGCTAGGAAATAAGGCCTCAACTTACGAGCAGTTAAGACTAGAATGTATGCTAGTTTTTTCAACTCAGTGTATCGCAACTCTGCCCCCTTCAATATATGGATGGTGTAATAAATAGATTGTTGCTTAGAACCCTCCTTTTTCAATAATACTGAACTGACCACCCCTTATGATATAGCTAAGTATATCCACAATTGTTCCCCGAAAATAGGCTTGGCCAATAGAGGGAGTTTAGCTAAATACTTCTTCAGCTCTTGAAAAGCTTGTTCACACTGTTCATCCCACTGGAACCGAGTATCCTTCTGTAAGATTCAGAAGAAGGGTAGCCCCTTATCCGCTGACCTAGCTATAAACCAAGACAGAGAGACTATCCTTCCTACTAATTTTTGGGTTTCCCACAAATTAGTAGGTGACTTCATATTGCATAATGTCTGCACCTTTTCAGGATTAGTCTATAGCCCTTTCTGTGTTACAATATACCCCAAAAACTTTTCACTCTTTACCCTGAACAAACACTTCTTTGGATTCAACTTCATGTTGTACCGTCTAAGGGTAGCAAATGTCACCTCAAGATCCTATACTAGATCCCGAGCGAATCTTGATTTTACTAGAATATTGTCAATGTACACTTTCACATTCTTGTTTTTCTATTTAGCGAATATCTTGTCCATGAGCCTCTGGTAGGTGACTCCCGCATTCTTTAGCCCAAAGGGAATTACCACATAGGCATACAACCCTCCTGTCGTTACAAAGCTAGCCCACTTTTGATCATCCTATGCTAAGGAAATTTGGTGATACCCTTGATGAGCATCCATAAGTGATACCACTTCATACCGCACAATAGAATCTACTAAATGGTCAATATGAGGCAAGGGATAGTAGTCTTTAGGGTAGGATTTATTTAAATCACAAAAGTCAATACACATTCTCCACTGCCCAGAAGGCTCGGGGACCAATACTAAATTCGAAACCCACTCAGGGAATTGAATTTCTTTAATGTGACCAACTTGCAACAGTTTATCCACCTCTTCGACAATAACCTTGTCTTTTTCTGATCCAAAGTGTCACCTCTTCTGTTGAACTAGCCGAGCTCCTTGAGCAATATTCAGATGATTCTCGGCAATTTGAGGATCAATCCCCATTAGGTCATGGGCGTCTTTGGTCAAGATGTCTCCATTCCTTTGTAGGCAAGCAACGAGTTCTTCCTTCACATCCAACTGTTGTGTTATCCGAGTTACTTTCCTAGGAGCTATCTCTACAGGCTCACCTTCTTCCATCTTCTCTACTTTGGGTAGGGCTTCCTCTAGCACATATACTCCTAATGTGGTGACAGCCTTCCCTTTAGGATCATCCACTCAGGCTTTCTTCTTATCATCTCTCACCATCTGGATATAACAGCTCTGAGCTACCCTCTGCTCTCCTCGTACTTGTCCAATGAGCTGGTCTATAGGGAACTTGATCTTCTGGTGGTAAGGAGAAGCCACTACCTAAAAGATGTAGGACCATTGATGATGTGCTAGAGAGGGGGGGGGGGAATAGCGTTATGCTTCATTCAATGGAATTCATATTCATTCATCTCTACAATTCGTTAGTATGTGCATCGGAAATAACAAAGCATAAACTAAAACAAAGACAAACACACAAAACACAAGATGTAACGTGGTTCGGAACCTAGGGTTTCTACTCCACGGGTTGAGCTTAAATGAGCTCTAGTGATGCACACCACCACTAATCAACCTCTCCTTATCCGAAAACACTCCGGAGGTAAAGAAAACCTCTTACAATAATTCTTAACACAATAAAAATGAAAATACAATAAGTATACTAAGTAATACACAAATACAAGTAAAGAAAACTTTATACAAAGAACTTTGGATTGCTTATTTGTTGATTGTTTTGGAATGACTTTGAAGGACTAGAAAACACCAACTATTCTCCTTCAAATTACCACAAGAACCATGGCCAAAATTCTCCTCTTCGTGCTCCTTATAAAACTGCAACTCGGGTTGATTTTCGCCTAGCAGTTAACTGATCATACCTAACAATCGAATGCTCCTGTAGCCGTTCTCTCACAATGGTATAATCCACGCTAGAAAAACTCCAATAGATAGCCAATCATTCGACTGCCAAACCCTAGCAATGATCGATGCCTTACACGATATGCTCGCTTCGACTATGAAACTTTCTATGCTCATGTCCGCAAACTTTATAGTAGTCGAAGGCCACCGATCGATGCCCAAAGTCGGGCAAATAATCGCCAAAGCCACACGATCGATCGAACTCTAGTCGACTCTCGATCGATCGGTAGTCATAATCGATTGATCGCTTAGAGTCGACTACGCTGCCAAGTGTCAAAATACTTAACCAGTCGACTGATGAACCTCAAACATGAGGTTTACCCCAAGTATTATCCCCTCATACTTGTTAGACCACCCTTAGCCTAGAATTAAGCCTTTTAGCCACCTCCATCAGTCTCACGCCTATCGGATCCCTCCAAGTCATCCATGACTTGTTTATCTATACGTTAACCTTCAGGTGCTTCCATCAACTATTGACATGTTGATCGGGTCTACATTGTCAAGGTACATTTGGGTTTATTCTTCCAAGACACACGTTTGGACTTTACACTATCAAACATTGGACTTATGCCGCTAAGACTACCTCTTGGACTTTACGCCGCCAATATCACACCCTTGGGCTTCCCTTGCCAACTCCATATTGGACTTTCCAATTGCCAAGACCCATGCTTGGACTTTCCAATTGCCAAGTACCCATGACTTGGACTTTACCATTGCCAAGACCCATGCTTGGACTTTCCATGTCAAGTACCCATGATTTGGACTTTACCATTGCCAAGACCCATGCTTGGACTTTCCATGCCAAGTACCCATGACTTGGACTTTACCATTGCCAAAACTCATGCTTGAACTTTCCATGCCAAGTACTCAAGACTTAGATTTTCTATGCCAAGTACACAAGACTTGGACTTTTCATGATAATCACATTGTCATACGTTTGTCGAACATCAATGACAATTACATTGTCATATATTTTGTCAAACATCAAAATACTGTTCGAGTCAAACTTACAAGGGTATCAATGTCTCATATCCCAATGAGATCTTACAATCTCCCCCTTGGTCCTAAACATTTAGGATGTCTTCACTCTTCCTAGTGATAAGTGGCATACCACTAAATGAGAGGCAATCCTTACTTCTCCAAATTTCCAACTTTCCCCCTATGAGGAAAGACTCATCCATCATCCCATGATGGATAACCTCCCCCCTAAAGGCTTGCTCCCTATTGACCATTGCACCAACAATGTCCTTGGAGAGTCCTTAAACCTATAGGAACACTAAACCATCAAAATTAAGGGAAAAAGTTCAAACTTGAACTTTCACACACCTTAAAATTTGATTCTCACCCTAAACAACCTTCTAATCCATTTCCAATGGATTTTCACCCTTCCAGTGCTTTCCAAAGCATATCTTAGGATTAGAAAATGTTAGAGTAGCCTAAATTAGCTGAAACTGGGCTAAAAAGACCTTGTTTATCCAAAATCAGACTTGACAGTAGACTCAGTCAGTGACCAATCAACTGCAATCAACACCAGTCGACTGCCATAAGCGGCAATCGACTGATTTTTACAGATACAGAAACCCAGAAATTAGAAATGAATTTTGGAAAATCATAAGTAAATATACGTAATTTGAAAAATAATGAAACTTCATAAGTATAATACTTATGTCAATTATTATGGGTGAAAAATATTTGAAAAATAAAATACCCATTAGATAGTGAGATTGATATAAAGTTCAAAAACAAAGATAACTTCAATGTTTTGAGCCTATATTATATTAACTTCATCAATGGTGATTGCTATCAAAAAATAGACTTCACCAAGGTTTTTCAAAATGATTTTAAAACCTTATATTGGACCATGATCTATGGGCTCAATGCACAGGACTTGGACATTAGCTTTCCCCATGATTCATCATTATTATGTAATGAGTTCTAAGTTCAACATGATGTACTAAATAAGCATATGAACTTAACTCATTTCCTAGTAGCTCACATGTATCTAAGGTGTATAAAAACACATACAAGTCAATTTAATATGAGATGTGGGTCAATGTGACCTGGGCTAATTGCACCAACAATCTTTCCCTTTTTGATGTTTGACAAAAACCAAACCTTTGAGTTAGAACACTATCTTAATCCAATCCTCCCAATTTTCCAAATTGGGAATTCCCAAATTCTCTCCTTTTTTGACATACATCAAAAAGGATCTCTCCAAGGGTGTCAATGTCTCATATCCCAATGAGATCTTACAATCTCCCCCTTGGTCCAAAAACATCTAGGATGCCTTCACTTTTCCTAGTGATAAGTCCCATATCACTAAAGAGAGGCAATCCTCACTTCTCTAAAAACTCAAAATTCTCCCCCTCATGAGAAAGAATACATCCATCATCCCATGATGGATAACCTCCCCCTAAAGACTTGCTCCCCCTTGACCATTGCACCAACAATGTCCTTGGAGAGTCCCCAAGCCTATAGGAACACTAAACCATCAAAATTAAGGTTAAAAGTTCAACCTTGAACTTTCACACACCTTAAACTTGATACACACATATCCAATAAATTTTCATCCTTTCCAATTCTTTCCAAAGCATATCCTAGGGTTAGGACCAGTTAGGAGAGCCTAACATAGCTAAAATCAGGTTGAACAATCTTTGTTTACTCGAAATCAGGCCTGATAGTCGACTCTTTCCACTGATCGCCCTAAGGCCACCAAGTGATAGCAGCGCCGAGGCGCCTCGATCGCTCTTGATGCTACCAATCGCCACACTTGGCAGTCGATTGATTTATGTAGTTTGCAGAAATCAAGTTCAGAAATCGATTTTCAAAAAATCATAAGTAATTATACATAATACAAAAAATCATGAAAATGCATATGTATAATACTTAAGTCAATCATTATGAGTGAAAAATATTAGAATAATATAATACCCATAAAATAATGAGATTGACACAACGTTCAAAACTATTGAAAAGTTCAAAGTTTTGACCCTACTTTGCATCAACTCTATCAATGGTGATTGCTATCAAAAGATAGACTTCACCAAGGTTTTTCAAAATGATTTTAAAACCTTATATTGAACCATGATCTATGGGCTTAATGCACATGACTTGTACATAAGTTTTCCTCATGATTCTTCCATGGTATAAGATGAGTTTGAGTTCATCTAGATGCAAGAACTATGCACCTTGAACTTAATTCATTTCCTAGCATCTCACATGTGTCTAGGGTGAAAGCACATACATGTCAATTTGATGTGAGATGTGGATTTTGTTCATCCTAATCTAAGGTCTCATGCATTTTTCTAAGGCAACACTACTTGATTCTCTTATACATGAGACTTCAAGTCATGCCAATTGTCCTTAAATCAATTTTCATAAATCTTAAATGCATGAATGATGACTATGTCATAATTGATAATATTAATAAGCATGTGCCAATAATCATGATGTCATGACATATCATTCTAATTTAAGCATAACATGACACTAAACTAAAACCTAAGCATTAATCATGACATTTTATATGATAGAAATAAATATGATGTCATGACATGTTATATAGCAATCAAGGCATAGAAAATAAAATATAAGGCATAAGAATACCTAAATTTAATATTAGTTGTCATTTGTTAGGATTAATATTATTTTTCCATAATAACACTTATCCCCCAAGTGTGCCAAAATCTAAAATGACACACCATGACCTCTAAACCTAGTTTGTGCCAATTTGATTAATTTATTAAACTTCTTAAATAATATTGGCACATCCTAAAATCTTTTAGGATTGAAATCAAAACTTATTTCCAAGGTACCAATAATCTTGAAAATGACCTAAAGTGCCAACTTTGCTATGGTTAGGTTAACTACCCATCCATTCAAGGTTGACACAACCTAACCCATTTTGCGTGAATCGATCACGCTCCTAGAAACTCAATACCTATTGGAGCTCCTTGGGTTAACTAGGTATTCACTAGGGATAACTTTCCTAAATACCCTCCGAATGACCCTTCTAGGCTTAGAAGCCTTGGTCATTGTGGTCTTGCCTAGGTTAACTCTAGGGGTAACTCCCCTTGTAACCTTCTTAGTAACCTCTCTAGGTTTCTTCGAAACCTTAGCGACCAGACACTTACCTTGGTTACCCTTAGGGATGACCTCCCTAGTAACCTTGGCCTTCCTATACCTAAGTTGTGTTCCATAATCAAATGAAACACTATGATAGGTCTCCTTAGGCTTAGATTTTTGACCCAAACTTTTCTTGCCCTTGGGTGGACCTTGCTTCATAAACCCTAGGCTTTGACTCCTAGATCCTAAATCTTGACCATTTGACCCTTGCATTTGATTTTTGCATTTTCCTAAGGGTCTTTTTAAGTTTTTCAAGCCTTGACCTCAAGGCTTGGTTTTCTAACTCTAATCTTCCCAATTTAGATTTTTTATTAATCATTTGGGAATGAGACTTCCTAGGCATATGTCTATGGTTCTTGGGATTAATGCCTAGATGGTCCTCTACCTTCTTAATAGTTTCTCTAGGTAGGATTTTCCTAGGGTTATTAGTCCCAAATTTCTCCTTATTTTTAAAATCAACATGTTTAGCCCCTAAACAATAAAATATATTATTTCTAGTATGCTTTTGTTCATGAGTAATAACAATAGCATTAAAATTGTTCCTAGCATGTTTTTTGACTATTAATTGAAGAGGAAGCATACTTAAAGGTTACCTTAGGGTTTGCCTTAGCTCCCCCTACATTTGATGTTCCTTCTTTTCTCCTAGGGCATTGGCTTCTATAGTGCCCCTTTTGATGGAATTTGAATGACATGCTCCTTGCTCTTTTATCTTTGGGCACCAGTTTCCTTAGTCTTTAGCATGACTTGTGTCGTCTTTTTGACTTTTTTCGGACACTTGCTCTTGTAGTGTCCGGATTCCCTACACTCAAAACATATTATATGAATTTTATTATTAACACATGTGTTTGAGTTACCTAGGGTGGTGGTGGAATTTTGAACTTCCTCTTCTTCTTGACCGGAGGTAGATGATTCATGTTCTTCTTGCTTCGGCATTGAGGATGATCTAATGTCCTCCCCCTCAATTCTAGAGGTGGAGGCTTCTTCCACCTCTTCTACCTCTTCTCCATCGGATGTTGAGCACCTCTCAACTTCTGATTCCTCAAGCTCTTTATCCAATGAGCATTCTTCGGCTTCTTGAGATTGTTCTTCACTTGAGGTCGGTGATGGTTTTTCATGGAGCTTTGTTAATTCATTCCAAAACTCCTTTACAACCTTATATTCACCTAATCTACACAAAACAT
The DNA here is from genome assembly GCA_025175895.1 of Wurfbainia villosa. Taxonomy (NCBI): domain Eukaryota; kingdom Viridiplantae; phylum Streptophyta; class Magnoliopsida; order Zingiberales; family Zingiberaceae; genus Wurfbainia; species Wurfbainia villosa. Next base: position 50,395,385 of record CM046003.1, read on the forward strand.
CATTAGGGGTTAAATCACCTAAGAATTTTATTACCTTCTTATTTCTCTCGAAATTTTGGAGTTGTTCCTCGGTCCATTTCTTCATCTTGAGGAATCCTCCCTTCGAACTTCTTGGATACACGAATCCTTCCATCAAGGCGGACGAATATTTGAAGTCCTTCATCATTATGAATTCTTCAATCCTTATCTTACATTGATTGAAGCCTTCTCGTCCATAGAACGCGTATGGAATTAGAGTGTTGACATCCCATCCCAATCCGTCGTTGGTTAGCTCCATCTCCTCTAGCGCTTTGCTCCCGGTTGTTAATCCGTAGAAGAGCTCCTAGCTCTGATACCAATTGTAGGGCATCGAAGCATCTTCTTCTTCTAAGAGCCACCGGGCTCTGATACCAATTATAGGAACGTCGGTGAGCGCTAGAGGAGGGGTGAATGGCACGTTCGTCGATTGACGGAATTCGATCGTGCTTGCTACAAATGTTAGTGTATGCAGTGAAAATAATGATAACAAAAAAAATACACACAACGAGTAATATACGAGAATATACGTGGTTCAGAATCTTAGGGTTTCTACTCCACGGGGTGAGCTCAACGAGCTCTAGTGATGGACACACCACCAAACAATAACACTCCTTCTCGGTGACACACCGGAGGTGAAGAAACCTCGTACAAGTGATTACAAACAATAATACAATGAATACAAGTAAATACAAAGATGAAATGCAATACAAGTAAAGAAAAACACATTATAAGAGAACTTTGAATGCTTGCTTTTGGTTGTTTGAGAATAGCCTTGAAGGTCTGGATTGTAGCAGCAAATCCCCTCCAAATCGCCTCAAAGAACCATGCCAAAAATCTTCTCCTTGAGCTCTTTTAAGGCTAATTCCGCGCCTAGCAGTCGACTGCCATAAGACCTCAGTCGACTGTCAACAATGTCATTGTCTCACAACGGACTTAATCCACGTCGACATTCAAGCCAATGGATACATTGGCGATCATTACGCAACCTCATAGTCGGTGATCGATCATATCGAGCATTACAGTACCAATAGCCGATTCGCCATCTATGGCGATCATCGCTGCTCAAACCATCGATCATTGTCCAATCGTAGTTGATGCCAAGGCTATTTACTACGATCGAGCGTCGATCGACTCGACCGATCGGGGTCATAATCCCAATCGACTACTACAAGTCGACTCACCTGCCAAGTGTCAAAACACTTGACCAGTTGACTAGTTCATAACCACAGTTGACTGACAAATCTCAACCATGAGGTTTAACCCCAAGGATGATGCCCTCATACTTGCTAGACTACCCTTAGCCTAGACCTAAGCCTTCTAGTCACCTCCATCAGCCTCACGCCTATCGGATCCCTCCAAGTCATCCAACTTGTCCATCCATACGCTAGCCTTCAGGTGCTTCCATTTGCTATTGTCATGCTAAGCTAGTCTATACCGCCAAGGCATATTTGGGCTTACGCTGCCAAGACTACCGCTTGGACTTTAAGCTGCCAAACCACTGGACTTATGCTGCCAAGACTCCACTCTTGGACTTTACACTCCCAATATCAACCCTTGGACTTCCCTTGTCAATCCATGTTGGACTTTCCATTTGCCAAGACTCAAGCTTGGACTTTCTCTTGCCAAAACCCATGATTGGACTTTCCATGTCAACCCATGTTGGACTTTCCAATGGCCAAGACTCAAGCTTGGACTTTCCCTTGCCAATCCATGTTGGACTTCTCTATTATGGTCAACCCCAAGTCAACCATCTAGTCAATCCATTGTCAAACAATGATCAACATCAATGTCAAACATCAAAACACTACTCGAGTCCAACTCGAGTCTCGTCAATCATGACCTGGGTTGATTTCACCAACATTCTTCTCCTCCATGGCTTCAAGGGTAGCTTTTTCAAGGTTCACCTATAATGAGGCATTCCATTTGCTAGCCTCTAATAATCATTTGTTCACCTACTTTGGCTTTTAGAACAAATAGTTGGACTTGGTGATGTGGTTGTAATCGTATAATCCGTAAGCGCACGACTATCGTCAAGTAATAAAAAAAATATCCCCCTCTAGGACTAGATTAAGTACTGGATACATGCAATCATAAATTATTCTGGATGAAGTAAATAATGAGATATTGAGTTCAATGAAGAAAGAAATTAAGCGAGTAAAGAACAAATCGAGAAATCAAGGTTTAGGGACAATCCTAGGATTTCCATTTAACCACAGTAACTATTAGCATGATGATTGAGTTCCCTCTTTTGTGATGATCAATTTCCTGAAGGTGATTTATCCTATGGTAACTGATGTTTCCTCATGAGAATACACCAGTGTATCTATTCAAATGTGACCCATACTTGGGTGGTATTTGTGCAAAGATATCATAATCAGCTAAGGGAACTTCTCATGAGAACTCCATGAACCTTTCTCGACTTGCTACCATTACTCGTAAAATCGATTTAAGGTAGACCCTTTATGCTCCATGATAACCAATGGTATCCTTGAGAGGTCTTGAACTACTTTTGTGTTGTCATAATAGAGAATCGTTGATTGGGATATCTTTGATACTAAAGCACCCACAATCCCTAGACTTCAATTCTTACTCGTGAATAATCCCTCAAGCTCGATTTTATATTTCTAGTACTTAGGTTTAATCTCCACAATCACAACAATCAAGCATTCTAGAATCGAATTAGGAATACAACGTACAAATTAATAAGAAAAGTAATCAACATACATGGTAAATTGTTAAAGGGCTACTCTCTCACCCTAGGATTACAAGAAATTACTCCATATCGAGGAAGTTAAAACACAAAATAAGCATAGTTAACATTCGACAAATAGGAAGAATAAGTAAGAAATATGAAACTCGATTTGTTGATGTTGAAGAAGACTCCTCCGACTTGGAATTGCTCCCTTGGCAGCTCCTAAATGACATTTGAAGTTTCCAATCTCATTCTCTATGTGCTTCCTACATGCCTCTTCTTTTGGATGAGCCCTAGTCTCTCTTTTATAGCCAAACAAACTTCAAATATGAAAAATTAGCATAGCGATAGGATGGTCCACGATTGTGGAAGCCACCATAGATTTGTCATGAATCAAGTTGACGACTGAAGATGAACTCGGCAAAGCACTCCATGGACAGGTCATGGAAAGGTTTGTGGCTCTTCGTTTGACTTTAGATCTTCTTCGTCTGATATTAGGTTCTTGTAGGCTTTTTCTCATGCTCTTGATCATGTCTTTTTGTCACTAATGTTTTTGTCATGATATGCTAATAAAATGCGATGTATGTCAAAGGAGCACTCAATATTGAAGAGAAAGAAAAGCAAGAAATAGACAATGAGTATTTTTTTTCATTAACTAGTTAATCTCAAAGAGGTACCTCTATAAGTATTTTCTCAGTAACTACTTGGTCTCAAAGGGGTACTCATAAGTTATTTCTTCTTTTCCTTTTTTTATAGAACTTCTAAGATGAGTGTCTCTCTAGTAACCAAGTGTTGTGAGAGTCACTATGGAAATTTAAGTACTAGTACGGTGTAATAAACCTAAACCCTTTTTAGATATCTCTACCCTCGAAATTGTATTATAAGTGAAACATGGTTCTTATCAAGAAAGTCAAAAGGAAATTCACCAACCTAACTAGTTTTTAGTTCATATCACTCTAGATGGAAAAAAATAAACTACCATAAAGGTACGAGCAAAAATTTAAACATGTAAAAAAATCAAAATAAGGTAAAACATGGTATGGAATGAAGATAATGCAAAATAAATAATACAGAGAAACATCTAAATAACTAACCCCTCCCCCCCCAAAAAAAAAATAAATCATGTATTGTTCTCAATATATGGGATAGGTAGTGGTAAAGAAAAAACATAAACTATTTAGGAGGTGTAATGAAATGATCTTAAGAGATGTGCCAGTTGTACATGATGTCGATCATCCAACACTGCTCGTTAAACTCGGTCTGTTGCTTCCTCATGTGTTGTTCCCTCAACTTGGTTTGAATAACATCTAATAGAGACTGGATCCGAGCATATGGGACATCTGTTGTGCTAGTACTTGCAGAAGAGGAAGGTGTTGGTGCAATCGGCCCAGGCCACGACTGACCAGACTCGAGTAGTGGTTTGATGATTGACATTGATGTTTGCCAATGAGTTGACCATTGTTTGACAATGGGTTGATTATATGGTTGACATAGGGTTGACCATATGATGGAGAAGTCCAAGTGGGACACTTGGCAATGGAAAGTTCAAGTCTTGTGTACTTGGCATGGAAAGTCCAAGCATGGGTCTTAGCAAGGGAAAGTCCAAGCTTGAGTCTTGGCAATGGAAAAGTATAACATGGGTTGGCCTGGAAAGTCCAAGCTTGAGTCTTGGCAAATGGAAAGTCCAACATAGGTTGGCATGGAAAGTCCAAGCATGGGTCTTAGCAAGGGAAAGTCCAAGCTTGAATCTTGGCAAATGGAAAGTCCAACATGGGTAGGAAAGGGAAGTCCAAGGGTTAATATTGGCGGCGTAAAGTCCAAGCGGGAGTCTTGGCAGCATAAGTCCAATGGTTTGGCAGCGTAAAGTCCAAGCATGTGCCTTGGCAGCGTAAGCCCAAATATGCCTTGGCAGTATAGACCAACTTAGCATGACAATAGCCGATGGAAGCACCTGAAGGCTAGCGTATGTATGAACAAGTCATAGATGACTTAGAGAGATCTGATAGGCGTGAGACTAACGGAGGTAGCTAGAAGGCTTAGGTCTAGACTAAGAGTGGTCTAGCAAATATGAGGGCATCATACTTGGGGTTAAACCTCATGGTTGAGGTAATCAGTCGACTGGGGCTTTGGATCAGTCGATTGGTCAAGTGTTTTGATACTTGACAGCCGAGTTGACTCTGGGCAATCGATTGGGATTATGACTAGTTGACTGGTCGAAAGTCGGCTGGCATTCGACTGCGGCAAATAACCTTGGCAGTCGACTAATGGCTTGAGCAGTCGACTGCCATAGATGTCAATAGACTGCTGATCGAGGTTGCGAGAGCAGAATGCTCAGTAGCCGACTGGTCAGTTGGCTATGGCCTTGGCAGTCGATTGATGGGTAACGACAGTTGACTGCTAGTGTATTCATTGGCTTGAATCTCGACGTGGATTAAGTCCGTTGTGAGACAACGTCACTGTTGGTAGTCGACTGGGGCCTTATGGCAGTCGACTACAAGGCGAAAAATCATCCCGATGTAGGTTATAAAAGTAGCTTGAAATGGAGGATTTTGCTATGGTTCTTTGAGGCGATTTGGAGGGGATTTGCTACTACAATCCATACCTTCAAGGCTCTTCTCAAGAAACCAAAAGCAAGCACTTAAGTTTACATTTTGTAAAGTTTTCTTTACTTGTATTTGTATAGCTTACTTGTATTTTCTTGTATTTCTTTCTTATTATTGTAAGAATCATTGTACGAGGTTTCTCTGCCTCTGACTATTATCGAGAAGGAGTATTATTGGTTTAGTTGTGGTGTTTGCATCGCTAGGGCTGATTCGAGCCCAACCCATGGAGTAGGAACCCTAAGGTTCCGAACCACGTTATATCGCGTGTGTTTATGCTTGTGTATCTTGTTATTTGTATTTGTTATTATTATTCCACTGTGCTAACAAAAGTGTAGACGATCAAACGTGGACAAATTCCATCGAAGCAATGAACACGCTATTCACCCCCCTCTAGCGCTCACCAAAGATCCTACAATTGGTATCAGAGTTAGGAGTTCTTCTACGGATTAACAACCGGGAGCAAAGTGCTAGAGGAAAGAAGATGGAATTTGAAGAAAAATTGGGATGGGACATCAACACCCCAATTCCATACATCTTCTATGGACAAGAAGGCTTAAATCAATGGAAGATGAGGATTGAAGAATTCATAATGATGAAGGACTTCGAAGATTGGTCCACCTTGATGGAAGGATTCGTATATCCAAGAAGTTCGAAGGGAGGATTCCTCAAGATGAAGAAATGGACCGAGGAACAACTCCAATATTTCAAGAGAAATAAGAAGGTAATAAAATTCTTAGGTGATTTAATTCCTAATGATATTTTGTGTAGATTAGGTGAGTATAAGAATGCAAAGGAGTTTTGGAGCGAATTGACAAAGCTCCATGAAGGACCATCACCGGCCTCAAGTGAAGAACAATCCCAAGAAGCCGAAGAATGCTCATCGGCTCAAGAGCTTGCAGATTCGGAGGTTGATAGGGAGTCAACATCCGGATCAGTGGAAGAGGAAGAATTGGAAGAAGCCTCCACCTTTAGGATTGAGGGGGAGGATATTAGATCATCCTCAATGCCAGATCAAGAAGAACATGAACCATCAACCTCCAATCAAGAAGAAGAGGAAGTTCAAAATTCCACCACCATTAACCTAGGTAACTCAAGCACCTTAATAAATAAAAATCATATTATGTGTTTTGAGTGTAGGGAATATGGGCACTATAAGAGCAAGTGTCTTAAGAAGGTCAAGAAAGCTCAACCAGCACCAAAGATCATGGATGTCAGTGCCCCAACACATAAGAGCAAGGACCATGTTATTTGCTTCAAGTGCCAACAAAAGGGGCATTATAGGAGTCAATTCCCTAAGGGGAAGAAAAAGGTCCAAGGAGGAGCTACACATGTAGGGGGAGCTTCTAAAGCAAACCCTAAGTAAAATTTAGTAATCCACCTTCCCTATTTTATAATGAAAAGCATTCTAGGAGTAATCTTGCTATTGTTCATAAAGAGCATGCTAAAAATAGGCTCTACTATTTAGGTGCCAAATCATGTTATTTTAGAACTAGGTAGAAATTTGGGACTAATGTCCTTAAATCAATTTTACCTAAGGAAAGTATTAAGAAGATAGAAAATCATTTAGGCATTAACCCTAAGAAGGGTAGGCATATGCCTAGAAGAAATGGTAATGCCCAAAAACTAAATCAAAGTTCCAAAATTGGCAATTAGAATTAGAAAATCAAGTCTTGAGGTCAAGACTTGAGAAATTAGAAAAGACCCTTAGGAATATGCAAAATCAAATTAAGGGGTCAAATGGTCAAAACCTAGAATCTAGGAGGCAAGGCTCATTGAAGGGAAAGAAATATTTGGGTCACAAACCTAAGCCCAAGGAGACTTACCACAATGTTTCATTTGACTATGGAACTCAACCTAGGTCTAGGAAGGTCAAGGTTACTAGGAAAGTTATCCCTAAGGGTAACCAAGGTGTGTGTCTAGTGGCTAAGGTTTCAAATAAACCTAAGGAAGCCACTAAGAAGGTTACAAGGGGAGTCACCCCTAGAGTTAACCTAGGTAAGACCCAAATGACCAAGGCTACCAAGCCTAGGAGGGTCATTAGGAGGGTATCTAGGGAGGTCATCCCTAAGGAATACCTAGTAAATCCAAGGAAATCCAATAGGTATTGGGTTCTTAAGAGCATGATCGATTCACGCTAAATGGGTTAGGTTGTGTCAACCTTGATTGGATGGGTAGTTAACTCAACCACAGCAAAGTTGGCACTTTAGGTCATTTCCAAGGTAATGGGATACTTGGAAATAAGTATGAACTTTAATCCTAAAAGATTTTAGGATGTGCCAATATATTTTGAGAACTATGAAAAATTGACCAAATTGGCACAATCTAGGTTTAGAGGTCATAATAGTGTGTCATTTTGGGTTTTTAGCACACTTGGGAGAAAGTTGGTAATATGGAAAAATGAAATTAATCCTAACAAATGACAACTAATATTAAAATTTAGGTATTGTTATACCTTTATATCTTATTTTCCATGATTTGTTTTCCATTGTCATGTCATGACATAATATTTCTTTTTAATCATATTATATGTCATGACAATGCTTAGGTCTATTTATTTTATGTCATGTGTATTTAGATTTAATCATATGTCATGACATCATAATTATTGGCACATATTTCTATTTTTGCTATCATTTATGTCATAATCATCATTCATGCATTTAGGTTTAATGAAAATTGATTTAAGGACTATGACATGACTTAAAGTCCCATGTATAAGAGAATCAAGTAGTGTTGCCTTAGAAAATGCATGAGGCCTTAGATTAGGATGAAAAAAACTCACATCTCACATCAAATTTGCATATGTGTGTTTTCAAACACCCTAGACACATGTGAGATGCTAGGAAATGAGTTAAGTTCAAGGTGCATTATTTTTGCATCTAGATGAATTCAAACTCATCTTATATATAGTGGATCATGGGGAAAGCTAATGTGCAAGTTATATGCATTGAGCCCATTGATCATGATCCAATATAGATTTTCAAAAATATTTTAAAATCATTTTAGAAAACCTTGGTGAAATCTATCTTTTGATAGCAATCACCATTGATAGAGTTGATACAAAGTAGAGTCAAAACATTGAAATTTTCAATTGTTTTGAACTTTATGTCAATCTCTCATTTTAATGGGTATTTTATTATAAAATATTTTTCACCCATAATAATTGACTTAAGTATTATACATATGAATTTTCGTGATTTTTAGATTTATGTATAATTACTTATGATTTTCGAAATTTTATTTTCTGAAACTAAATTTTTGTATTTGTATAAATCAGTCGACTGCTGCTTATGACAGTCGACTGCTGATTGACAGAGTCAACTGCCAATGTTGATTTCGGATAAATAAGGATATTTAGCCCATGTTTCGGCTATGTTAGGCTAGCCTAATTGCTCCTAACCCTAGAATATGCTTTGGAAAATATTGGAAAGAGTAAAAATCCATTGGATATGGATTAGGAGAGTTGTTTGGGTGTGTATCGAGTTTAAGGTGTGTTAAAGTTTAAGGTTAAACTTTTAACCTTAATTTTGATGGTTTAGTATTCGTATAGGCTTAGAGACTCTCCAAGGACATTGTTGGTGCAATGGTCAAGGGGGAGCAAGCCTTTAGGAGGGGGGGAGGGGGATTTATCCATCATGGGATGATGGATGTATTCTTCCTCATGTGGGGGAGAATTTTGAGTTTTTAGAGAAGTGAGGATTGCCTCTCATTAGTTATATAGGACTTATCACTAGGAAGAGTAAAGACATCCTAGATATTTTTGGACTAAGGGGGAGATTGTAAGATCTCATTGGGATACGAGACATTGACACCCTTGGGGAGAGCCTTTTTGATGTATGTCAAAAAGTAGGAGAAGTTGAGATTCTCAATTTGGACAATTGGGATGATTGGATTGAGTTAGTGTTCTAACTCAAAGGTGTTGGTTTTTGTCAAACATAAAAATGTTAGTGCTTATAAGCTCCACATATCTCCACAATGGCATGATATTGTCCACTTTGGGTCTAAGCCCTCATGGTTTTATTTTTGGGCTTTACCCAAAAGGCCTCATACCAATGGAGATATCTTTTTTCTTATAAGCACATGATCTTTTCCATGTCTTACCAATGTGGGACTTTGATTGTATTCCTCATACTCCCAACAATCCCCCCCTCAAACGAAGGACCACATTGGGCCCCCCCTCAAGCCTATCCCTCCTCGAAGGATTTTCTCTGCTTGATGTCCGATCTTCAACCCACCAGGACTTCCTGCCAGTTGTTCGGTCCCCCCGACCCAACTAGACTTCCTTCCTGATGTCTGGTTCTCTTGATCCGGACGTGGGAGCTCAACTTCCTTCGTTCGAGGTTCATGGCTTGACATGGACCATGGCTCTGATACCAATTGTTAGTGCTTATAAGCTCCACATATCTCCACAATGGCATGATATTGTCCACTTTGGGTCTAAGCCCTCATGGTTTTATTTTTGGGCTTTACCCAAAAGGCCTCATACCAATGGAGATATCTTTTTTCTTATAAGCACATGATCTTTTCCATGTCTTACCAATGTGGGACTTTGATTGTATTCCTCATACTCCCAACAAAAAAATGGGGAGATTGTTGGTTCAATCGGCCCAAGTCACGATTGACCAGACTCGAGTTTGACTCGAGTAGTGGTTTGATGTTAGTGTTTTGATGTTTGACATTGATGTTTGACAATGAGTTGGCCATTGTTTGATAATGGGTTGACTATATGGTTGACATGGGGTTGACCATATGATGGAGAAGTCCAAGTGGGACACTTGGCAATGGAAAGTCCAAGTCTTATGTACTTGGCAATGGAAAGTCCAAGTCTTATGTACTTGGCATGGAAAGTCCAAGCATGGGTCTTGGCAAGGGAAAGTCCAAGCTTGAGTCTTGGCAATTGGAAAGTCCAACATGGGTTGGCATGGAAAGTTCAAGCTTGAGTCTTAGCAAATAGAAAGTCTAACATGGGTTGGCATGGAAAGTCCAAGCATGGGTCTTGACAAGGGAAAGTCCAAGCTTGAGTCTTGGCAAATGGAAAGTCCAACATGGGTTGGCAAGGGAAGTCCAAGGGTTGATATTAGTGGTGTAAAGTCCAAGTGAGAGTCTTGGCAGCATAAGTCCAATGATTTGGCGGCGTAAAGTCTAAGCGTGTGTCTTGGCAGCGTAAGACCAAATGTGCCTTGGCAGTGTAGACCAGCTTAGCATGACAATAGTCGATGGAAGCACTTGAAGGCTAGTGTATGGATGAACAAGTCATGGATGACTTGAAGGGATCCGATAGGCGTGAGGCTGATGGAGGTGGCTAGAAGACTTAGGTCTAGGCTAAGGGTGGTCTAGCAAGTATAAGGGCATCATACTTGAGGGTAAACCTCATGGTTGAGGTTATTAGTCGACTGGGGCTTTGGACCAGTCGACTGATCAAGTGTTTTGACACTTGGCAGTCGAGTTGTCTCTAGGCAGTCGATTGAGATCATGACCAGTCGACTGGTCGGGAGTCTACTGGCGTTCAACTACGGAAAATAACCTTGGCAGTCGACTGCCATCATTGGGTAGTTGACTGATGGCTTGAGAAGTCGACTGCCATCAATGTTAGTCGACTACTGGTCAAGGTTGCGAGAGCTAATGCTCGGTAGTTGACTGGTCAGTCGGCTATGACCTTGGCAGTCGACTAATGGGTAATGGCAATCGACTGCTAGTGTATCCGTTGGCTTGAATGCCAACGTGGATTAAGTCCGTTGTGAGACAATGACACTGTTGGCAGTCGACTGGGACCTTATGGAAGTCGATTGTCATGCGCAAAATCAACCCGATACAGGTTATAAAAGTAGCTCGAAATGGAGGATTTCGCTATGGTTCTTTGAGGTGATTTGGAGGGGATTTACTGCTGCAATCCAGACCTTCAAGGCTCTTCTCAAGCAACCAAAAGCAAGCACATAAGTTCACATTTTGTAAAGTTTTCTTTAATTGTATTTGTGTAGTTTATTTGTATTTTCTTGTATTTCTTTTTTATTGTTATAAGAATCCTTGTACGAGGTTTCTCCGCCTCCGACTTGTTATTGAGAAGGAGTGTTATTGGTTTAGTGATGGTGTTTACATTGCTAGGGCTCATTCGAGTCCAACCCGTGGAGTAGGAACCCTAAGGTTTCGAACCACATTATATCGCATGTGTTTATGCTTGTGTATCTTGTTATTTGTATTTGTTATTATTATTCCATTGTGCTAACAAGAGTGTAGACGATCAAGCGCAAACGAATTTCATCGAAGCAACGAACATGCTATTCACCCCCCCCTCTAGCGCTCACCGAAGATCCTACAGAAGACACAAAGAACAATTTCCTCAGAGGCCTACTGTGCATAGATGGGTGAGGAGGATACTCCATCGCCAAAGGCTCAAGTGGTGGTGCACTGAGAAATCCCTAGTTGGCATGGACCAAACAGAGAGTGAGGGCTTTGATCCTAAGGACCAAATAGTAGCAACCCCCCTATCTAACAATCATTTTAATGGCAAAGCATGCCTCTAAATCAATCCTAGTTCTACTTTTAGCCTCTTGCATGCCGGTCAAATCATAACTTTGGGTTAGGACTATAGGAGTGATAAGATTGTTAATCACTATATTCCCTATTGAAGCCTTCCCAACCTTAACAAGGTGCCTCGCAAAGTGTAAGCTCGTATCCAAGTGGATGTCATCTAGCATAGCCTAGAGAAATATAAGATCACTATAGCATGCTACGTCATCACTGTCTTCGTGATCGAAGACAGTGTGAGACATGATCTATTGAAGATAGCGGATATAAGGGTTTCAAAGGCCCGTGATGTTCGCCCTCGATGAATCATAGTGGGTTCCCTTATAAACTCGACCAAAGTATAGTTAATACTAAAGTCATTGGGCTCTCTCCTCTCCCCGTCACAAAGTAACTCAAAAATCAAATTGAATTGCTCTAAATTCAACTCATGCTCAATATTAAATAAGTGAAAGGTGATACAACCTTCATCGCATCCCTCTCCGGATAAAATTTTTGCCTCTATCGAGCTTAGAAACTCTAGGGTGACATGTGAATGTAAGTGGGGCTTTTAAATTGCATAAATTCTACCCATCCTACTCTATCTAACATCCAATAAATGTCATCCTTGAAACCTAGGACCTATAGGACATGGTTATCTAGGTAATGGGTGTTAATGATTTTTCGTTGTACCAAAGCATCATATCTAAATTTATGAGAATTATCGCTAAAAATAATACGATGAGGGTTAGGATCGTTACCATGAACTTTACCTTTCCCTTTCTATTGGGAGCTTGTGCCTTCCTCACTTCGGTATCTTTTTGATGTCATGCTTGGAATTTCAGTGTTAAAAACTTGTCATTATATTTGAAAGTGATGGAGAATTGGGTGGAATGCTAAGAAAATCACCAAAAATTGATCGTGCTAGTTCACCAGAGTTACAGTGCTAGATCATCAAAAAAATCTTGTTGGAGATCCTGATCGGAGCACCAATGAGCAGGATTAAAAGATTGAGCTATGGTAGTTGCACTAAAGAGTTGGATTGTCAGAAGAGTCACCGAAGCTCATTGGAGAAATATGTGCCAGTTCATCAAAAAATTCAGCTGCCTTCACTGTTGCTTGTCAAAGGAGCCTAGGAAAGGTTGTGGGATGTTGAGAGTCGTTGGTGATGATCACTCTAACCACAAGAACCATTGAAGATGAGATACGGTGAGGTTTGAAAACTAATTCATCTCCGACGGTAGCTAGTTCTTCAAGGGTGGTTGTGGACAAATCTAAAGCTGGAACTTGAAGATGGAAAGCAAGAGTATGAAAATCCAATTAAACTCTTGCTGAATGGAGGCTAGAAGAGCTTCGAATACACCAGAGAAGGGAATCACTGATGAGAAGGAGAAATTTTTAGGGTTCCACGGTCATGGAAAAGAGGTCCAACTCCTTTAAAATGATGTGCCATGGTCATGGATTGTACTATTGGGTTACGACCGACGCATAGATGTGTTTTTGTCATTTCACAAACGAATGCAACAGAAGAAAAATATAATAATTTCCTAAATTATTACAATACTCACACCCATGCATGCAGGATTACAATATGCGCGGACATATCCACCAAATAAAATTTTACATACAACAAGAAAAAAATAAATTTTACTATAGGTATACCTTTCAAATGATGGCGAACCGGAAGGGCATCAACCGTACGACGCTCACGGAGCTTCGTCTCTATTCATATCATGCCAAATCTTCGACGGGATGACTTCTCAAAGCAACGAATTTAATCTTCTCTTTGCTACTAGACGAAGCAAGAAGGTCGGGTGATCGGAGAGTAATCAATGACTCATTTTACAACACAAACGAGTCCTCGAACAACCTTCGTAAGGTTGTAAATTCGTGTCAAAATTAGACGTTGTTTTTGAAGATTCAATAAGCACAAATAACAACCATAAAACCTAGAGTGGTTGGCCTTTAAAGAGGTGGAAACAACCCTTGTTTCCTTGATGGTCGGCGGAACACCAACCCTAATTCTCCTAGGTTTAGCTAGGTTGAGGAATAGGGTCTTAAGGACTTCTATTCATTAGGTTTAGCCTTTATAACCCTTTATATAGACACTAATCCTAATGGGTTATAGGTTAGTGGATCAAATCCCTAAGCCCATAAACATTAAGGCTTAATCTCATCCATTAAACCCTAATTGGCCTTTAACCAAAAGAGGACCCTTTTAATTAAAATCAAATGGGTTTGGTTTATAATTAAACATTTTAAGGCCCAACCCATCTTCTTAAGACGTGCTCCTTTCGCGTTTCCGACTTGACAAATATTTCCATATTTTTCATGTGTTTGGTCCAACCAAACTGGATCTCTCTCGATCTTGAGAATCCAATTCTCAAACTCATTTTAAGTCTCTTTGAAGGATTCGTAGTGCATGTGACCTAATAGGTTCTTGGTTTATGTTGGTGATCCATAATTAACCATTAATTATGGAACGATCATGAGTGACACCTAGTAATACATCATGATCCCCAATTAACCAAAAAATCAATGGTTGATCTTGGAACCATTTCCAAACCCTTTAGTAGCTACAGTGAATTGTGTCTCATTCCTTTCACTCATCTTATACCCACTTAGTTCAAGATATGGTCTATGTGTCAGCCCCCACTAGGCTGACTACGTCACACCTAGCCTAAGTCTTACTTTCTCATCCAGTAGATTCTAATTACTTCGACATGTATCCAAGAGTACCATACTCTTGACATGCAATGTTTTGGCCAAAGACTTTGAGTAACAATCTTGTTGAGTGATCATAGGGTATACGTCTTCTCGTAAGGAGTGGTGAATCCTTTGTTGGCTATCAATCACTTTCGAACACTTCGACTTATATCCAATCATCCCACATACCTCCGTAGAGATGTATCGGCTAAGATGTCAAAGTATAAGTCTCCATGACTAAGATGACTTGAATACCTCAAGTCGAAGGAAATTCACACTCGAGCTACAGTAAGACCTTCACTAACATATCTTATATGCAAAGAACCATGTGAAGTCTTATAACAAGTCACTCCAATGAACTAGTTACCATAACTAGCATCCACATTTAACTCTCGACATCTCAATGTCTCCAGCCAGTGAGGAGCAGCTGCTTGGATAAACCAAGTAGTATAACCCGTGTTAATCTCCTAGAATCAATGATGTTTGAACTCATCAATTTATCGACTAGGGATTCTTTTAATACATCCATAATTACACATGTAGAGATACTCACTAGTTGTGATCCAATCTCAAGTTCTCTCATGCTATGAATTGTATTGAGGACATTCAGTAAATGAGTTTAAGATTCAATCAAACACATATGACATATGCACTCAAATAGTGAATC
Organism: Wurfbainia villosa; assembly: GCA_025175895.1. Classification (NCBI taxonomy): domain Eukaryota; kingdom Viridiplantae; phylum Streptophyta; class Magnoliopsida; order Zingiberales; family Zingiberaceae; genus Wurfbainia; species Wurfbainia villosa. Next base: position 50,410,572 of record CM046003.1, read on the forward strand.
TTTATTTATCAACTAAATAGTACAACCATAAGGAGATTGCCTTAGGATACCTCTCAAACATAACAAACTCCCACTTGGCCTAAAGCCAATCACAATGGTATACAATACCATAGTCCTTGATGTGACTCTCAAACTTACTTTGTGATAGAGCCTTTGTTAAAGGATCCGCTAGGTTCCTTTCTGTGGGAATCTTCTCGATTTGTATTTCTTTCCTACTGATGATTTCTCTGATCATATGATATCGCCGAAACACATGTTTATCATTGGTGAGACCTGGGTTCCTTTGCCTGTGTGATAGCTCCAGTGTTGTCACAGTAAACTGGTAATGCTTCAACAATCGACGGAACCACCCCAAGTTTGGAGATGAACTTCTTGATTCAAACTACCTCCTTTGCTACTTTAGAAGCTGCAATGTATTCTTCCTCCGTGGTAGAATCAACAACTGTGTATTGTTTGAAACTTTTTTAACTCACTGTGCTACCATTCAGTGTGAATATATACTTAGACTGTGACTTGGAGTCATTCTTGTTGGTCTGAAAGCTGGCATCAGTATACCCACATATAATCATATCACCTTCTTTATATACCAAGAACATAGCCTTAGTTCTTCTCAAGTACTTAAGGATTGCCTTGATAGCCACCTAATGATCCATTCCTGGATCAGACTGGTATCTGTTTATGACACTCAGAGCATATGATACGTCGAGCCTTGTACATAACATAGCATACATAATAGATCATATTACAGAAGCATAAGGAATCTTATTCATGCTGTTAGATACCGAAATAAAAATAAAAATACCTATTTTTACTTGAGAAATTATTTTAGGTAATTTTTAAGGAATTTTTAGGAATTTTTTTAGAATTAAACAGGATTTGTACGAAATATATAAGGGTATAATTAAATTAATGAGGTGTTAATTAAAACCTAGGTTTTGATTTATTTATAAAGGGGTAATCCGATTAACTTTTCAACCCATCCGAGTTCCCCCCCCCCCCGTCGTGCCGATTTCTTCCTCGCGACTTCTCTCCTTGTGTGTTTTGACGACGACCAGGTTCTCTCCGTCGACGCCCTCTCCTCGCGTGTTGCGACGACAACTAGGTTCTCTCTGCCGACGCCCTCTCCTTGTGCATTGCGTCGATGACCAGGATGCCGCCATGCGCAGCATTCGGCGGCAACTACTCCTTGTTCTACTCGAGGCCGCAAATTTCTGTCGGTGGTCGTTGTATCTAGGTAAGGGCCGGTCTCTCCTTGTTTTCTTAGACAAAATTGACTTCCTACCATGATTCTTCCTGCCGTGATTCACCTTGGTTTGATTCGGTTCGTTGTTTAGGGCAACAACTGGGGATTAGATTGTCCGGTGAATAGGGTAGCATTAGGAAATCCCTACCAGTGGAGGTTTATAGGGCTGGTAAGCCTAATCGATTTCCTTCTTTTCTTTGCTATTTATCTTGTTGTCTGTCGATAGATTTTTGTCTGTGGTGGTGGGTTTCTGTCAATGGACTAAGCCGGTTGTGGGCTGGTGTTAGGGGTTCGGTTGTGGATGAGTGAAGAGGTTTCTGTGCGGATGTGAGTGAGCTGTAGATCGCTGAGATGGTTGTGCAGGAGCTGTGAAGTTGTGGAGTTGGTTGTGATGTTCTGTGTGTGGGCTGGGAACGAGCTGGGGATGCTCAATTGAGGTTGAATTGGGTGATTGGGGATTCCTAATTCGTATTCGATAAAAAGGGATGTGAATATAAGAACTATATAGTAGTTAATTCATAAGTAGTCGTGTGCTTGGATTTGATGGTAACCATGTTATATGTAGGTTTCGGTCATGAGACAGGTCCACGGGCATAAAGACAGTTGGATTTTCTTCATAGCAGACGAGTATCTTTGACTTATCTTCTTTTAGATATTGTCATCTTGTGATGCATGGTTTACTATAGCTAGTAGTAGTTTTCTATGCTTGTTAATTGTCCTGGTATGTCACTACCTAGTTCGTGTTGTAGTTGTTTCATATGCTTATTATATTATGCTCTATCACTTTGATACTTGTTATGTGTTTGTTTAGCACGAGAGTAGTGACATACCTTACCTACTGGGCATTGAATGAATCATGAATATAACTTGCATGTGTACATAGACTTATATACTCAGGTTATTTGATATGAGCTCCTATTGGTACATACCATAAGTAGCCATAGATGGATAGGTGTATCGTGCATTAGTGACATGCACCATCTTGCATTATTGCATGACTGGCGATCATCGGCTCCTCAATAGGAGGTGATACTACTTGGTAGTTGGGCCCATCGTCAGTCACATTATCTACACACACAACCACTCGTGGGTTAGTGGTATTTCAAGTGTGTGTGTAGTTGCTCTGTCGGGGCTCTACGGTGGTCGCTCAGGTGATATGTTTTGCGACATGGTAGCAGACAGGGATCCCTCTTTTGTCGTGAGACGAGGAGATGAGACGAGGTGATGTCCCCCATATATATACATGGGGTAGGAGGGTGATACTCCCCCAACATCCTGTCCACTCAGTCACATCGATGTAGTGACGACAGAGTGCATAGTTGTTACAGCCCTATCCACTCGGCCAACACACATGACATGTCGGTGGCTTGACTGGCGTCAGGGGTGACACAGGTGATTGCATCATGGGCATACGTTTTTACTATATGCATTGATTGTTACACTTTTGGTTATTGCATATGATTGTCACGCACATACAGGAGGTATTATATTGTTTGTTTTGGTGATTCTACATTTACCTGTGTGGATGTATTTTATGTCAGCTTAGGTGATTCTGGTATGTACAGTTTCAGGTATGTATTTCTGTTGAGAAACTGTACCAGCATGATTACTATTACTCTTATAGTTTACTATGCATGACTATTAGATATCCGCTGAGTTTTACTCACTTCGTTGATATTTATTCATTTTAGGATAAAGCCTTCCGGAGAGTCCAGTTGTCAGTCCCCTGATCTGACGACTCTGCTATCCTCTTTTTAGTTTTTTTCCCACATTTTGATTACTAAGACTCTATGTTTCAAATTTGTAATACTCTAGACTCTTTGTCGTTTTAGTGGTACTATTTTAAGTCTTTGTGGACTTTTGTTTCGATATGTTTTGGTTATATGTGTGGGTGTGTATTCCTGCTCAAATGGCAGAAGGGATAAGTCTAGAAGTTTTAGACATTTTATTTACTTTAGATGTTGACCTGAGTCCTTAGATTATCTGCATTGTGTCTTTTTATATTCCGACCATGTTGGCCGATGTATAGTGGGTTGTGTGGGTCTTGTATACAGGTTTCAATTATCCGCAGTACAGGGGAGGTGCTGTCCGATTTTCGTCGGATCAGTACCCCTCTCGGGGCATGACAATTTATTTGGTATCAGAGCCTAGGTTTCGAGTTCCAAAGGGTTTTTGGGTTTTCGGAGTTCGCTACGTTTGGCAGGTCAATCTGTGCATTTTTGGATTTTTATGGATTTTCGTTGATTTAGCGTTTTGGATATTTTTGAGTCATACTTCGACAATATCATTTTGGAGGACTTGGCGACGACATGACATCTCCAGATGACTAACAGGTGAAATTTTGATTTTGTTTCTATCTGTAGTAATACCTGTTTAATAATATAGCAGATATGAAACGAGGTGGGCGAGGTCTTGCACTGAGACGTGGTGCAAGGCGGCAACGCACGAAGACATTGAGAGCTACTCGGATGCCAGAAAGGTCTACGGAGGATGAGCCTGTCGATCAGGGTCAGACTTCACATGGTGCCACGGGTGTAGTGGGCCCTCAGTCCCCGACGATTCCTCCTCCAGAGATACCCACTTCTGTGGTATTCATGGTACCACTAGTGGTACCCACACCAACATCTTCCGCAGTACCCTCAGCAGCACCTTCTACTGTACCCCCAGAGGTACCACCGGTAGCCCCTGCTGCTACATACCAGGCACCTCCTCTAGTAGTGTCTACAGGATATGCGGCACCTCCGCCAATGGTGTCGGCTACTACATGCTCGACAACCCCACCAGTAGTATCGGTCACCCCTTTTTCAGTACCGGCCTCTGTTTGTGCAACCGCACCAACTTCAATGGTTTTTCCAGCTTCCGCAATGATCCCTACTCATCCTGTAGATGTGACTGCGGCACGAGCTCAGATCCCAGCCTTAGCGGAGTCGGTGAAAGGCCAATTCACGCTCTTCCGTGGAGAGGCAGATCCGAGTGCGGCACAGTCTTGGATAGAGACTATGGAGAGAACCTTTTTCTATATGGCTTGCTCCGAGTGGGAGAAGACAGAGCTTGCAGCCTACCATTTACAGAATGAGGCTGAAACCTGGTGGGACACACAGCGCACGATTATAGGCGAGCAACAGATAACATGGGCAAAATTCAGAGAGGTTTTCGAGAGCCAGTACTTTCCACTGTCTTATCAGATGATGCATCGTCAGGATTTTCAGAACCTTTGACAGAACAATCATATGGTGATGGAATATAATGCTGAATTCAACCAGTTAGCCAAATTCTGTCCGGAGTTAGTCGTCGAGGACCGATCTCGCATGCTTCAATTTGTTCAGGGTCTAGACAGACATCTTCAAGTGAAGCTAGCAGGTTTTGGGAATTCTTCTTATAGAGAGGCATTGGATCGAGCTCTTCTGATTGAGTCGGCTCAGCAGAGAGAAAATATAGAAAGGAAAAGGAAACAACCAGCTCAGAGTTCAGTTCAGGCTCAACAATCACCGGCTACGGGTCATCAGCGAGGCGGACGCAATAAGAAGGGTCAAAATACTTCTGGGGCATCAGGCAAATCCCAGAAGACCGGACGATCTTCGTCAGGATGCTCCCAGTCTAATCAGCAGCACCAGAAGCGGTCCTCTAATGACAATCACTGTGTTAGGTGCGGGTCTAGGGAACATCACAGACACTGACATAATACGGGCTTATTACTATAAACTTTTTGGACACCAAAGCCGAGATTGTCTCACAAGGCTCAAAGATGTGATTTCGTGGAGTGTCTGTAAGGGAGGACAAAGATGTATGGGACATCAAAGAAGGAGGGCAGAAATCCCAATCTTCGCAATGCCAGCAGAGGATGGCTCCGTCGACAGTTGCTGCTTGTGCCATGCATGGACAGGGACACCCTAGTGTCCCTATGGAGTTGCAGAGTTTTATTTCAGGACCTCGACCTCCTCACCTCAACCATTGGTGCAAGATCGGGCCTTTCACCGTGACGCGGCAAGATCCGCACTCACCAGACGGCGATCGGGCCGCACTTCACCGCTGGTTCCATATCGCCAGTAGTATTTATATCAGCCTTCAGATAAAGACTGACACCGCCTCAAGATCCGCCTCCTGGCAATCTGTGCACAACCCACACTCCGGCGCTACCACCTCCACCTCGCCAGACGGACATATTCATGCAAGCATTCGAGAGGATGCGCAGCGAGCCGACGGATCTATTTTCTGGGGTACAGTTTTACTTTATGCATTTTCTGCTGATATGTTAGTTGACACTGGTAGTTCACATTCGTTTATTTCTCAGGCATTCCTGAGGGAGGTTGGTAGACTACCTACTCTTATGTCCCAAAGACTGATGGTATCTCTGCCCTCTGGGGATAAATTAGAAGTCACCCAGGAGGTTAGAGGATGTCCATTAGATTTCGGTAGCGTTATACTTCTGGTAGATTTGTTGGTTTTCGATATGATTGAATTCGACATCATTCTTGGCATGGACTGGCTAATAGCGTATCATGCCACCGTGGATTGCCAGACGAGGGTAGTTACGTTTCATCCTCCTAACAAACCCTCGTGGGATTTCACTGGCATCAGAAACGATGGCATATCAACCATTTCTGCGATTCAGGCTCGGAAGTTTTTATCACACGGCTGTCAAGGTTTTCTCTTATCATTAATCAATGCCGAGGACAGTGGTGACTCTCAGATCTCGGACATTCCTATCGTTCGAGAGTATTCGGATGTCTTTCCAGAGGAGTTACAGGCCTACCTCCTAGAAGGCAAGTGGAGTTCACGATTGAGTTAATTCCGCGAATGGCGCCGACATTGAAAGCTCCTTATTGTATGGCCCCGAAGGAGTTGGACGAGCTAAAAGTACAGCTTCAAAAGCTTTTGGACAGAGGTTTTATCCTCCCTAGCGTATCTCCCTGGGGTTCTCCGGTTCTCTTCGTAAAGAAGAAAGACGGTTCGATGAGATTATGCATCGACTACAGACAGTTGAATGTCGTTACCATCAAGAATAAATATCCCTTGTCACATATTGAGGACTTATTTGATCAGCTCAGAGGTACATCAGTGTATTCTAAGATTGATCTGCGGTCCGAATATCATCAGCTAAGGGTTAGAGATTCAGACGTTCAGAAGACAGCGTTCCATACTAGATATGGGCACTATGAATTTTTGGTAATGCCATTCGGGCTTACCAATGCTCCGACATTATTCATGGACTTGATGAACCGTGAATTTATGGATTTCCAAGATCGGTTCATCATTGTTTTTATTGATGATATTCTGGTCTATTCTCGATCTGAAGAAGAACACGTGCAACATCTTCGCATGGTCCTGGATAGGCTTCGACAGAAGCAACTGTATGCGAAATTCAGTAAATGCGCATTCTGGTTATCCTCAGTCGGTTTTCTGGGACATGTGGTTTCTAGCAAAGGCATTTCAGTTGACCCCCAGAAGATTGAGGCAGTCACCAGTTGAGAGCAGCCGAAATCGGTTCAGGAGGTTCACAATTTCTTAGGCTTAGCTGGTTATTACAGATGATTCATTGAGGGTTTCTCGAGCATTGCTATGCCATTGAAACGCCTTACCAGGAAGGGCATGAAGTTCACGTGGTCGGAGGCATGCGAGACCAGCTTTCAGAAATTGAAGAAGAGACTAGTGTCAACACCGATTCTGGTATTGCCGTCAGGGGACGAAGGTTTCGTCCTTTATACCGATGCGTCACTCCAGGGTTTAGGCACAGTACTGATGCAGCACGACAGGGTGGTCTCTTATGCTTCTCGTCAATTGAAGGAGCATGAGAAAAACTACCCAGTACATGATCTAGAGTTAGCAACTATTATCTTTGCCTTGAAGATTTGGAGGCATCATTTGTATGGTGTTACATTTGAGATTCTTACTGATCATAAGAGTCTCAAATATCTATTTACACAGAAGGAACTCAATCTCCGACAGAGGAGATGGATGGAGTTCCTGAAGGATTATGGTTGTACCATTAGCTACCGCCCAGGGAAAGCCAATATGGTTGTCGATGCACTTAGCCGGAAGTCCCGAGGGGCTTTAGCTTGCTACCGAGTTTTGGTTACGGAGTTGATTTATGGTTTCTCTGAGTTGGGCCTTGAGGAGCAGGGACCGACAGAGCAGGGCATTCTTGTTACCATGGTTGCTCAGTCATCTATCAGAATGAGAGTCCGAGAGGCCCAGGCCGGTGATCAGCACTTGCAGTTCATTGACAGCTAGATAACCTCGGGACAACAGACTGAGTTCACTCATGATGACGAGGGTATTATTTATTTTCGGGGCAGACTATGCGTACCTCAATCTCACCCGGTCATGGAGGAGTTACTTTAGGAGGCTAATCGCTCTCGATTTGCGATCCACCCAGGCGGAACCTGTTGGTGCAGGGGCACTAGATAATCGAACCTGTGTTTTGATTATGGCAAAGACACAAAGTTAAGTCTACATTGTTATCTCACGAGCTAAATCAAGTGTGCAGAAAAGTGTTAAAGCTGGAGCTGAAGGCTAGCGACACCCGGAGGAAGCCACGGTGGTCGGGCGACACTCGAGTGACTTCGGAGGGAGCCGAAGGAATCGAGTGGAAGGCCGGAAGCGAGAGCTACTATCGAGGTAAGCTCGTGTGAGTGAGAAATTGTAAGGTCGTGTCCTCTTTACGGGGATGACCGTAGGCGGCGATCCGACTAAGACTTCCTGTGGAAGGTCTAGGTCGAGATCGGACGGTTAGAAACCATCGTATTTATCATTTTCCGAGCTAACCTCTTATTGCAGGGAAGTGTCCAGCCGGCATGATCACCGGAAAATGGAGCGCCGATCGATGCCCATCACGATCGATGGGGAGGCATCACCGATCGATGGCGATTTATTCAGGCCTGCGCTAGGTCAAAATGGATAACGTTTGACGCGGCCACTTCGCGATAAAATTTGGACAACTTCATGATCCATTCCGAAATAAGAGGAGACAAATTCAGAGACCAAAGTCTATAAAAGGAGGGGAGGATTCCAACTCCAAATTACATCAAATTTATTCATCAAGTGCTCCTACAACGCCAACGCTCCAACATCGTCATAACGCCGACGCGGCGTCAAGTTTCGATCTTCTTCGTCGGCAGCAGAATCAAGTAATATTTTTGATATTGTATTCTTTGTTTTTCTTCATAACGAGGTGAGGTAGGCTTGTTGCCTCATCCTCGTATATTCGGTTTTGTGATCGTTGTCTCCTACCTCCAATGAGGAGGAGACATTATAGTGCTTTGCCCTCCGTACGCGGTCTAGGACCGATATGGCCTTGGAGTAACAACCGCTGGGTTATGAACCAAGTAAAATAAACGTGTTCATTTATTTTCCGCTGTGCTTACTTTGCGTATCAAACGAACGAAAAAGAAAAGATTTACGATCGCTATTCACCCCCCCTCTAGCGATGCTTCTCGATCCAACAGAACCCACATGTATCGATATTTAAAGCGATTGTATTGGTGGAACGGCATGAAGAAAGACATCGTAGATTTTGTGGCTAGATGCCTAGTTTGCCAACAGGTGAAGGCTGAGCACCAGAGACCAGCCAGACTACTTCAGAGGATTCCTATTCCCAAGTGGAAGTGGGATCATATTACCATGGATTTTGTGGTGGGTTTTCCTAGGACACGTCAAGGCCATGACACGATTTGGGTAGTCGTTGACCAACTAACCAAATCCACGCACTTCTTAGCGATTTGGAAGACCGAATCTTTGGATCGTTTGACAGAGTTATATTGTCGGGAGATCATCAGATTGCATGGTGTTCCTTTAAGCATTATATCAGATAGAGATCCCCGGTTCACATCCCGGTTCTGGCAGAGTCTATAGTAGGCCTTAGGCACACAGCTCCGTTTTAGTACAACATTCCATCCTCAGACCGATGGACAGTCAGAGCGGACCATTCAGACTCTAGAGGATTTGCTGAGATCTTATGTTATGGATTTTGGGGGCAACTGGGAAGGACCACTTGCCGTTAGTGGAATTCGCCTACAACAACAGCTATCATTCGACTATCCAAATGGCCTCGTTTGAAGCATTGTATGGTAGACAGTGTCGTACACCCACCCTCTGGGAGAAGGTTGGGGAGGCCTAGTTGCTAGGACCCCAAAGAGCTCAGCATGAGGCAGAGTTGGTCCGTACTATTAGACGAAGGATGGCAGAGGCACAGGATCGTCAGAAGAGTTATGTCGATCAGAGACTAAGATCTCTGGAGTTCTCTATTGGTGACCACGTATTCTTGCGAGTCTCACCCATGAAAGGGATGAAGAGATTTGACTTCTGTGGTAAGCTAGCTCCAAGGTACATTGGTCCTTTCGAGATTTTAGAGAGGATCGGAGCAGTCGCTTATCGCTTAGCGCTGCCACCGTCCTTGGCTGGTATTCATGATGTGTCAGGTTGTATACAACCTGATGCTACTTACGAAGAGGTTTCGGTACGGATTTTGGGCCATAAAGAACGACAGTTGCGGAACAAGATTGTGCGACTAGTTAAAGTTGGATGGAGTCACCACACCGATGAGGAGGCTACTTGGGAGCTTGAGGAAAAGATCAGAGCTCAATATCCCCATATGTTTACTTAAGGTACGTGAAATATATTTTCAGTACTTATGCTATCTCTTACTCATTATGCATTTGAGTGGGAAATTTGGGGACCAAATTTTTGTCAGTGGAAGAGAATGTGAGATACCGAAATAAAAATAAAAATAAAAATACCTATTTTTACTTGAGAAATTATTTTAGGTAATTTTCCAGGAATTTTTAGGAATTTTTCTGGAATTAAACAGGGTTTATACGAAATATATAAGGGTATAATTAAATTAATGAGGTGTTAATTAAAACCTAGGTTTTGATTTATTTATAAAGGGGTAATCTGGTTAACTTTTCGACCCATCCGAGTCCCCCCCCCCCCCCCCCCGCCGCACTGATTTCTTCCTCGCGACCTCCTCTCGTGACTTCTCTCCTCGCATGTTTCAGTGATGACCAGGTTCTCTCCGCCGATGCCCTCTCCTCGCGTGTTGCGGCGATGACCAAGTTCTCTCCGTCGATGCCCTCTCCTCGCACGTTGTGTCGACGACCAGGCCACCGCCACGCACAACATCCGACAGTAACTACTCCTTGTTCAACTCGAGGCCGCGAATTTCTGTCGGTGGTCGCTGTATCTAGGTAAGGGTCGGTCTCTCCTTGTTATCTTGGACGAAATCGACTTCCTGCCATGATTCTTCCTATCGTGGTTCACCTTGGTTTGATTCGGTTCGTTGTTTAGGGCAACGACTGGGGATTGGATTGTCCAGCGAACATGGCAACATTGGGAAATCCCTACCGATGGAGGTTTATAGGGTTGGTAAGCCTAATCGATTTCCTTCTTTTCTTTGTTGTTTATCTTGTTGTTTGCCGATAGATTTTTGTCTGTGGTGGTGGGTTTCTATCAATGGACCAAGTCAGTTGTGGGCTGGTGTTGGGGGTTCGACTGTGGATGAGTGAAGAGGTTTCTGTGCGGATGTGAGTGAGATGGCTGTGCAGGAGCTGTGAAGTTGTGGAGTTGGCTGTGATGTTCTGTGTGTGGGCTGGGAACGAGCTGGGAAAGCTCAATTGAGGTTGAATTGGGTGATTGGAGATTCCTAATTCATATTCAATAAAAAGGGATGTGAATATAAGAACTATATAGTAGTTAATTCGTAAGTAGTCGTGTGCTTGGATTTGATGGTAACCATATTATATGCAGGTTTCGATCATGAGACAGGTCCACGGGCGTAAAGACAGTTGGATTTTCTTCATAGTAGGCGGGTATCTTTGACTTATCTTCTTTTAGATATTGTCATCTTGTGATGCATGGTTTACTATAGCTAGTAGTAGTTTTCTATGCTTGTTAGCTACCCTGGTATGCCACTACCTAGTTTGTGTTGTAGTCGTTTCATATGCTTATTATATTATGCTCTATCACTTTGATACTTGTTATGTGTTTGTTTAGCACGAGAGTAGTGACATACCTTACCTACTGAGCATTGAATGAATCATGAATATAACTTGCATGTGTATATAGACTTATGTACTCAGGTTATTTGATATAAGCTCCTATTGGTACATACCATAGGTAGCCATGGATTGATAGGTGTATCGTGCATTAGTGGCATGCACCATCTTGCATTATTGCATGACTGGCGATCATCGGCTCCTTGGTAGGAGGTGATACTACTCGGTAGTTGGGTACATCGTCAGTCACATTATCTACACACACAACCACTCGTGGGTTAGTGGTATTTCGGTCGCAAGACAGGTCCACGGGCGTAAAGACAGTTGAATTTTCTTCATAGCAGGCGGGTATCTTTGACTTATCTTCTTTTAGATATTGTCATCTTGTGATGCATGGTTTGCTATAGCTAATAGTAGTTTTCTATGCTTGTTAACTGCCCTGGTATGTCACTACCTAGTTAGTGTTGTAGTTGTTTCATATGCTTATTATATTATGCTCTATCACTTTGATACTTGTTATGTGTTTGTTTAGCACGAGAGTAGTGACATACCTTGCCTACTGGGCATTGAATGAATCATGAATATAACTTGCATATGTACATAGACTTATGTACTCAGGTTATTTGATATGAGCTCCTATTGGTACATACCATAGGTAGCCATGGATTGATAGGTGTATCGTGCATTAGTGACATGCACCATCTTGCATTATTGCATGACTGGCGATCATCGGCTCCTCGGTAGGAGGTGATACTACTTGGTAGTTGGGCCCATCGTCAATCACATTATCTACACACAACCACTCGTGGGTTAGTGATATTTTAGGTGTGTGTGTAGTTGCTCTGTCGGGGCTCCACGGTGGTCGCTCAGGTGATATGTTTTACGACGTGGTAGTAGACAGGGATCTCTCCTTTGTCGTGAGACGAGGAGATGAGACGAGGTGATGTTCCCCATATATATACATGGGGTAGGAGGGTGATACTCCGCCAGCATCCTATCCACTCGGTCACATCGATGTAGAGACGACAGAGTGCACAGTTGTCACAATCCTACCCACTCGGCTGGCACACATGACATGTCGGTGGCTTGACGGCATCAGGGGTGACACAGGTGATTGCATCATGGGCATACGTTTTTACTATATGCATTGATTGTTGCACTTTTGGTTGTTGCATATGATTGTCATGCACATGTAGGAGGTATTATATTGTTTATTTTGTTGATTCTACATTTACTTGTATGGATGTATTTTATGTCAGCTTAGGTGATTCTGGTATGTACAGTTTCAGGTATGTATTTCTGTTGAGAAACTGTACCAGCATGATTACTATTACTACTTATAGTTTACTATGCAAGACTATTAGATATCCGCTGAGTTTTACTCACTCCGTTAATATTTATTCATTTCAGGATGAAGCCTTCCAAAGAGTCCAGTTGTCAGTCCCCTGATCTGACGACTCCGCTATCCTCTTTTTAGTTTTTTTCTACATTTTGATTACTAAGACTCTATGTTTCAAATTTGTAATACTCTAGACTCTTTGTCATTTTGGTGGTACTAGTTTAAGTCTTTGTGGACTTTTGTTTTGATATGTTTTGGTTATATGTGTGGTTGCGTATTTATGCTCAGATGGCAGAAGTGGTAAGTCTAGAAGTTTTAGACATTTTATTTACTTTGGATGTTGGCCTGAGGCCTTATATTATCTGCATTGTGTTTTTTTATGTTCCGTCCATGTTGGCCGATATATAGTGGGTCATGTGGGCCTTGTATACAGGTTTCAATTGTCCGCAGTATAGGGGAGGTGTTGTCTGATTTTCGTCGGACCAGTACCCCTCTCGGGGCGTGACACATGCAAATCCTCTCATCTTCTGTGCGGGGACACATAGACTTTGAAAGGCGAATCCCATGTTGCATGGGTATATAACCTTTCTTGGATTCAGACATGCTAAACTGCCTTAGCATTCTGTCTATATATGTAAACTGTGAAAGACCAAGCAACCTTTTCGATCTATCTCTATAGATCTTAATCCCAAGGATGTAGGTCGCTTCTCCCATGTCTTTCATGGAGAACATTTTGGATAATCAACCTTTGACTGACTGTAAGATAGGTATATCATTTCCTATGAGTAATATATCATTGACATATAGTACTAGGAATACGATAGCACTCCCACTAACCCTCTTGTACACACAAGGTTCGTCAGAATTTTATGAGAAATCAAACTCTTTGATTGTCTCATCAAAATGGATATTCCAACTCCTAGATGCTTGCTTCAGTCCATAAATGGGCCGTTGAAGCTTGCATACTTTGGTTTTGTCAACCGAAGTGAAACCCTCGGGTTGTATCATATACACATCCTCATGTAAGTTTCCATTAAAGATAGTTGTTTTCACATCCATCTGTCATATCTCATAATCATAATGAGTTGCTATGGTCAGGAGTATCCGAATGGATTTAAGCATGGCAACTGGTGAGAAGGTCTCATCATAGTCAACACCTTGCTTTTGACGATAACCTTTTGCCACCAATCTAACTTTATAGGTAATCACATTACTATTCATGTCAGTTTTCTTCTTGAAAACGTACTTGCACCCAATAGGCGTGATGCCTTTGGTTGGATCCACCAAGTTCCAAACTTGGTTTTCATACATGGAATCCATTTTCGACTTCATGGCTACTAGCCATTTATCCCTTTCTGATTTTTTTAGAACTTCCTCGTAACTAGTAGGTTCCTTATCCTCAATGAGTAACACATCATTAGATTCACTTACGAGAAATCCATATCTCTCAGGGATCTTATATGACCTACCATATCTACGAAGAGGTGGTGTAACGATAGGTTCAGTCATTATCTCATCATCATTCATCATGAATATAATCGACTGTGGTTTTGGTATAGACATCTCTTTAGTGTCTATTGGAGTTTCTTGAACTTCTTCAAGTTCAACCTGACTCCCACTGTTTTCTTGCAAGAAAAACTCTTTCTCTAGAAATAAAATATTTCTTGAAACAAACATCTTTTGTTCCAAGAGATGATAGAATTGGTAACCCCTCATTTCCTTGGGGTATCCAATAAATAGACACTTATCAAACTTAGCATCCAGCTTGTATAATGTAGTCCTCTTTACGTAAGTAGGGCATCCTCATGTCTTCAAATAAGGCAACTGGGGTTTCTTACCAGTCCATATCCGATATGGAGTAGCAGAGACTTCCTTGGTCGGGACTCTATTCAGCAAGTGAATAGTCGTCTCGAGTACGTAGCCCCAAAAGGATTTGGGAAGGCTTGCATGATTCATCATCGATCTCACCATGTCCAACAAGGTTCAATTTCGCCTTTTAGATACACCATTATGTTGTGGTGTATAAGGCGGAGTCCATTGAGACAATATGTCATTGTTTCTTAGATAATCCTGAAACTTTTGGCTTAAGTATTCGCCACCTCGATCGGATCGAAGTATTTTAATACTTTTACCAAGTTGTTTCTCTACTTCATTTCTGAATTCTTTGGACTTTTCAAAAACTTCATATTTATATCTCATAAAATATACATACCCAAATCGTGAGTGATCATCGATAAAGATAATGAAGTAGTTGTAACCTTCTTGAGCATGAATTGATATTGGTCCACATACATCAGTATGTATGAGACCAAGTAACTCTTCCACTGGCTTACCCTTTCTAGAAAAGGGAAACTTTGTCATCTTGCCTTATAAGCATGATTCACATGTATCAAATGATTCTAGAATTCCGCTCTTGTGTAACTCTGACATGTGCTTCTTGCTTATATGGCCAAGGCAACAATGCCATGTGTAGCAGGTTAACTGATCATCCTTTCGAGCATGCTTGTTGCTCGCTTCGATATTGAATGTATCACTGAATGTATCTAACACGTAGATGTCATTGCATAAAGTTTCGATACCATAAAGAACGTCCTTCAAGGTTATATAACAATAATTGTTACTAAACGTCAAATGGAAACCCTTTCTATTTAAACAAGAAATAGAAACAATGTTCTTTATTAATGCATGAACAAAATAACAATTGTCCAGTTCTAAGACAAGCCCACATGGAAGCTTCAACGAATATATTCCGACGCGATAGTTGCAACCTTTGCTCTATTATCGACTTGCAGATTCGCTTCTCCCTTAACAAGTCTTTTGCTATCCCTTAGCCCCTATATATCATTACATATATGTGAGCCACACCCGGTATCTAATATCCAAGCGTGAAAGAAAATAGCATGACAGTCAATAATGAAGATACCTGAAGAGGATGGGGCATCAGATGTCGGCTTCTTCTTCATGGACTCAAGATAGATCTTGCAATTCCTTCACTAATGGCCCATCTTGCCACAGTGATGACATGTGCCCTTTGGAGCTAACTCTCTAGTCTTTGCCTTCTTCTTCTTCCCTTTTGGCTATTGCTTTGACTTCCTTTTAGAACCTTTCTTTGAGGAGTCAACCAACATCACCGTCTTCTATTCTTTAGTCACAGAAGGTTCTACAGTCTTGGGCATATTGATCATCTAAGGAATGGTGGATTCAAGATTGTTCATCCGATAGTTCATCAAATATTATGAGTAACTCTTGGAAAAACTATGCAAAATTAAGTCAATACTTAATTCATGATCCATCGCAACCCTACTGATTCTAGCTGCTCGATGAACCCATTCATCTTCAGTACAAACTGTACTGTAGATGAACCCTCCTCTATCTTTGAGCTAAAGAGAAGCTTTGAGACCTCGAACCTTTCGGATCTCGATTGCTCATCGAAGAGTTCATGAAGATGGAAAATGATTGTGTAAGCATCCATATGCTCGTGTTGCTTTTGCAGCTCAGGAGTCATCGTCGCTAGCACGATGCAACTGGCAAGCTCAAAATTAGTCATATGCTTCTAATGGGTCAACATTTGGTCCGGAGTTGCATCATGGTCATGACTGGTGGGAAGAGGCTCTTCAAGGACATAAGCAAGCTTCTCAGCCTTGAGAATGATTCTCAAGTTTTGAAGACAATCCAAGAAGTTAGATCCAGTCAGTTTGTTTGATTTCAAAATCAAACACAGATTAACAGATGACATTATCAAATGATTAACCTAGAAATACAAAATCGAGAATGTGAGAGAGATGATTTGATACGTAAACAATTTACATATTAAGCTCCCACTCACTTTTTGAATTCAAGAGCCCTTACTTTGAATTCGAGAGATCGTAGGTTTTTCTCCGAGTGGGTTGATATCAATTATAGTAAGAATAACCTTGACATTAGGCCAACAAGACATTCTTAGCTATAGTGGTAGGTATCAAGTATACCGATTACATAACACATATATGTAACTATCACATTATACTATCAACTATTTGAATATTCGCATAAACATCGGGTTGTTAACACATTAACAAGTATACATCAAATGTATATCGCCCAACTTCACCTCTATCCACATTGACCTTGGTGTTAGGTCAACAAGCCAATGTTTCAAGTTAAAGCCAACCCATTAATCATGAGATCGTATCTCTATGATTCAAACATATCTAATTTCAGATTGAGCTTGACTTGGGCCAGCAACTCAAACAAGGAATTAGACTCTGATTCTTACCATATTAATGGTAGGTGTAAACTTTAACATTTGTGTAAGGGTTTTAGGTCTCATCCTCATGCATATGTTCTACCTATATGACATCGCACACATGACATATATGATGACATGTTGATGTGAGCAAAACGTATAGGGTTTTAGGAGTAGTTTTTGCTCACATCTTGTTACATTTCATGTTAGTTTCATGCATATGTTACTCTATTTTGCACACATTTCCTATTTTCTGGTTTGGAGGTTTGCTCGTTGGACTTTTGTGTGCAGGTTAGCATTTCGGGTTAAAAAGACGCGCTTTCGGAGCAAAAGAAGGATATTTTGTAGCTAGACGCAGAGTGGGACACGGCCAGGGTGTGTGGATTCACACGGTCATGCCCAATGGGCGAGATCAGCACCCCAGGGCCGCACACAGCCTGGTCGTGTAGAAACACATGGTCGTGTGGCAGCCCGCCATATTTGCGCGACTAGGGCTTTTTTCGGATTTTGTAGCTGTCCGAGGCGATGTCTATATAAAGATGGCTCCACCCAAACCCTAGGGGAGAGGCAGGACGGCTAGGACGGCATGCTGAAGCCCTAAAAAGCTTCGGTAACTCACAACGGGGAGGAGGAACATTGCCGGAGGTCCACCCCTTGTACTTCAACGCCGGAGAGAAGACCACGAAAGCATTGTAACTCTTTGTTCCTGCGTTTTATTCTTTATGTATTCGAACATAAACATGCTTTGTGATTCTTCCTTCATATATTAGGGAGTAGCTTGTGTGCACATTACAATGTTGGTTCATGTTAAATTCTGCCTTTGAGTTTGATTTGACAATTGGTAGTTGTTTTTGATATATCTATGCGTGTTTGATTTTCTATCCACTATGCTTAGGCGATACGAGGTGTGACAACCCTCGTATTTAAGATTTAGGGGATTTGATACAAGGAACCTAGGGGTAAACCTGATCTCCTATAACTGTGGATAGAAGGGTGCGGTGGAATCAGAAACGGTTCATCGTAGAGATTGATTCGGCATCCTCGTACTGTCTATCCCGTCCTTTTAGGCGGAGATAGCTCCCGGTAGATGCGACAGCTCTGTGGGAGAGTGTATGATGTCCTTTCCACAAAACCATAGCTAAACGTCTAGACAACACTAATTGACAACATTATTTTATGATACACAAGCGAAACCGAAGTCCTAGAATCACCTTTGAAGACCTCGGCAAACTCCTTTCCTCCTCCGTGTGACACCGTATAGAGTAAAGTCCACCGACAGCCCTCACCAATCGAAACCTCTTAGAGTTACATTCGAACAACTACAACCACTGAATATATCGATATTCCAATCCCAGTCCCTGTGGGATCGATAATCTTTAATACTTGACGACATCCATGCACTTGTGGGCATTGAGCGCGAGCGCGCGCTTTGAGTCTTCGACGATCTCCGTCGTGAGATTTAGGGTTGCATTCGTGCGCATCAAGTTTTTAGCGCCATTGTCGAGGACTGGTCGATTCAATATCGAATCGAACGGTGGTAAATTGGATCGGACTTAGGATTAGATTTATTTACTTGCTTTATTTTCTTTCTAGTTCACTTTATTTTCTTTAAGTTTTATATCTTCCATATTTAGCTTTAGTTTTTAATTTTTTGTTATTTTTATTTTATTTAATTCTAGCAGTAGTTGTTTTTATTTCTTTTTTTGCATCTTAGATTTTATTACCTAGATTGTTCTATTTTCTGCTTTTAGAATTAGTTAGCACTCTTAATTTTGTGGCTTGGTTCGTCATATACTTAGACACTTAGGATCGGAAGGTCTAATTCCGATCGACTTAGAAATCAAGCGAACCTTTCATCGCTAGATAGCAGAGCAGCGAAGGATGGAGGATCAAGCCACATCTGAAGTGAACATAGGTAGCTAACCTCTGCCGGACTACGCAGCTCCTAGCGCTAGAGGATTCAGGCCGAGTATAGCTGGACCATCTATTTTGGCAAATAACTTTGAGCTGAAGCCGACACTTATACATATGGTCCAACAGAGTCAATTCGGGGGAGCTGCAACTGAAGACCCGAACCGGCACCTAGAGGCATTTTTAGAAATCTGCTCAACGATGAAAATGAACGGAGTCCCTACTGACGCGATCCGCCTGAGCCTGTTCCCGTTCTCATTGCGGGATAAGGCTGAGGCATGGCTTCACTCCCTACCTTCGGGAAGCATCACTACATGGGAGCAATGTGAGCAGTAGTTCCTGAACAAATACTTCCCACCAAGCAAGACTGCTCACATGCGTCATCTTATCACTAGCTTCCGCCAGAAGGAGGGAGAGTCCTTATTCGAGGCCTAGGATCGCTACAAGGGACTACTCTACCAATGCCCCCACCACGGACTAGAAAGGTGGCTGGTGATCCACATTTTCTACAATGGGATCGCTTACGCCACGAAGATGTCCCTAGATTCTACCGCAGGAGAAGCACTAATGAATAAGACCATAGAGGAAGTGGAAGAGCTTATCGAAGAGGTGGCCTAGAACCACCATCAATGGGCTTCCGAACGTGATCAACCTACACCTGTAGTGGGACGATACACTGTCAACTCCATGGACTACCTTACAGCAAGGATGGACGCATTCAGTAGACGGTTTGAATCTTTGAATCCTTCATCGGCATGCACGGTCATTGACTTTGGAGAGGGAGCGACAACGTATCGAGAGGACCACTATGGAGGGCAGGGAAACTCAGAGGAGCAGATTGAGCATATTGATGCGGTTGGGGGCTATGACCAAAGGCCCAACAACCCATACTCCAACACCTACAATCCCAGATGAAGGAATCATCCGAATTTCTCCTATAAGAATAACTCGGGAAACTCACAACCATCAGGGGGGTATGGGCAGCAGCAGGGCAATGGGCAATGACCACAGAAGTCCAGACTAGAACTGATGATAGAGGACTTCATCGCTACCCAAACTAAGACAAATGAGGAATTTCGATGCCAACATCAGAAGTCTGAAGAATCACTCAGAGACTTGAAGGCCACCGTTGACGACCTTGCAAGTAATACCAGGATGTTGGAGATGCAAGTGGCCCAGATAGCCCAAACTGTGTCGCAACCTGTGAAAAGCTCTCCGGTGAGTCAAGGAAAAGAGGAAGGAGTGGGGCAGAGTAGCCAATTCACCAAGGGGTGTGCAACCATGATTACCACCCTACCTGACCAAGATGAGTTTGAAGAGAAGATTCCATTACAGCTTGAGGACCCTGGTGAATTTGTTATTCCCTGCTCAATTTATGGAGAAAGATTCGATAACGCACTGTACGACTTGGGGTCATCAGTGAGTGTGATGCCCTATGCACTCTACCTGGAGATGGGATTGGGTAATATACAACCAACGGGTATAGGTATACGTATAGTGGACGACACGATCAAGAAGCCCGTTGGCATGATACCACACGTGCCTGTGGTGATTGAGGATTTCGTGATACCCACGGACTTCATCATACTGGACACAGGACCAAATCCCCAGAATTCCATCATTCTATGAAGGCCTTTTCTGGCAACTGCAGGGGCGTGCATACAATTGAAAGCACATCAGATCTCCCTGGAGGTAGATGGGGAGATCATCCTCTTCAGCCTTTCGGAGCACAGAGCCCCCTACCTCGACGGCTTCACGTTTAGCAGAATGAAGCTGGAATTGCCAGATGAAGATACCGAGATGGATGAATGGAGGTTCACTGAACCTCCAGAGCTAATTTGATAGTGGAGTGCAGTCGAGCTAAACGACCTTAAACAAAGCGCTTCTTGGGAGGCAACCCAAGTTTAGTTTTAGACTTCCCTTTTTGATTTCATTGTGTGCATTTGTTTGATTTTAGTTTTGATTTCCATCCCATTTAGGGTTAGGACTAGAGAAGAACTTTGCTAGGCAAAAATAAAATCCATATTAACCTACACGGCGAAAGGTGTGAGAGAATTCGAGCTCTGACACAAAACGGGGAGAGAAATGGGGACACACGGCCTGGTCGTGTGTTTTCCCACGGCCGTGCCCAATCGATCCGAGGCGCACACGGCCTGGCCGTGTGTTTTCACACGGCCATGTCGCGCAAGGTTAAAAGGGGCGAGTCGTGTATTTTCACCCTATTTACACCGTATGCATTGAAAGTTCTTGCCCTAACCATGTGATTTCGTCTTCCCCACCATCTAGAAGCACTTTTAACCTCTAAGGAAGCCAAAAGGAGCAAGGATGAGGAGGACCAAGCAAGTAGCACCTCGATCCGGTGTTTCGAAGTGACGACCAAGGAGAGCCGACGACCCTCAAGCTCTGGAGGAGGGTAACGCCCTACCCACTCTTCTTTTTCCCAATAATGAACATAGAGATAGATATAATGTGCTCTCTACTCGTAAGCTCACTGCTACTAGATACTTAGATGAAGATTTGCTAGAGTCTTTAGGGTTGTTGGGTGATATTCAAGCCCTATTTGCAAAAATAGGGTGGGAAGAGATGATGGGAATAAGGCACCTAACATACCCTAGGATAGTTCTAGAATTTTTAAGTTTCTTAGAGGCGGAAATTTTAACGGGTAGATGATGGGAATTAGGCTTTTTAACATTGAGCATGAGTGGACCCTTCACCAATGGAACTCATGCTTTGTCTTGCCAAGTGAGGGAGAGAAAAGAACCCCTATTGGGTTTAACTCTCGGATAGTTTGGACTGAGTTGACGGGGGAGCATGCTTATGATCCATCTAGGGCCAAAGCGTCGGACCTCCAAAACCCCATTTTCTGATACCTCCACCGCATCATGGGCAGTACTATATTTGGTCGTGGGAAGAGTGACGGTGTAGTTAGGGCTAGCAAGTTGCTTTGCCTCTGGGACATGCTACAAGAAAGGAATAACACTGATATAGGGTCCCACTTCATCAGACACTTAGTGAAGATGAGCAAAGCAGCGCGAGGAGAGATTAATGTGGGAGACCTACTTACCCACATTTGCCATAGGATGGGATACGATTACACTACATTAGAGATTATAGAGGGGAGCCCTAGGATCGACCTAGGAGTGTGCATGGCCATGAAGATGATTGTGAGAGAAGGAGGCTCCTTATGCTTTGTAAGGAAAAATCTGACGACCCTTAGGCTCCCCGACCCTGATCGTACCACCATCACTACATGTGCCAACTGGCGCTTGGACTTGATAGTGGAGTCCCCTCTATATGAGGGACCCTCCACATCGACGCCCATCTCTCCACCTTTATATCACTATCCCTCTAGTCCACACATGCATAGGAGCCCACCTAGTCCACGCCTACATGAGTCTTCACTTGCACCACCACATTTTTTCACCTTTGAGCAGGATGCAGGTACATCAGCTTATGATTTCTCAGAGTTCCGATCGCGCCTCGATGACATTTACACTGAGCAGTAGATGCAGAGGCAGCGATGGGAGAAGCAGAGCGCCTACCAGTAGGCGGAGTTCCAGGGATTCCGGGAGCACTTCCAGCGGACTGAGGAGTTCTACGATGAGACCCGCATATACTTCCAGGAGGAGACTATTCATCGCCAGGATGAGGCCGCCTACCGCAGAGAGATGTGACAGCACATGCATGCCCAGCAGGCGCAGTGGGCTAGGGAGGAGAAGCACTGAGGAGCCGCTGCATCCACCAGCTCCCAGATCGACCACATGTACATGTGGCATCAATGACTCAGCAGTAGGTTCTCCCAGGATCCAGAGATGCCTAGGCTCCCAGATTTTTCACCTCATCCACCATACTAGAGGTATATTTTCATTTGAGTCTGGGGGGGAAGATCCCAAATTTTATTTTGTTTTGTTTACTAACAGTAGTTTCTTTTCTGGTATTTTCATTCATTTATTCATGCATGGGTTGTTAAACTTCTTTCAGTACTTAATTTTTGTTATCTGTAAAGCTGCCTAGTAGTATTTATAAAAAGTTGCTTACATGAGTTGTTCCCATAGGTAGCTTAGCTTCATTTATCTCATGGTATTTTATTTTATTTGCTTTAATGAATGTTCTAAACTTACACTGGTTAGCTTTATTTCTTTACACTTACACATGTTGAACTTTCTGAAAGGGATAATCTAGTACATACCTAGTTATGATTCATCTCAGTAGTCTAGTACTTTGGAATCCATAGGTGACTCTAGGTTTAGCATTTTAGTTACTGGAGATGCTCGGATTGTGTAAGCCCATTTGGAAAAATCAAAATCCCAGTGAGAAGAAAGAGAAAAGAAAAAAAAAAGAAAAAAAAAGAGAGAAAAGATTATGAGGGATAAAAAAATAGTTGTCGTGGGTGGAAATGGCTAGGTGCCCCTTTGAGACCGAGTTAGGTTACTTGGGAAACACCTACCAATTTCTCTCAATACCGAGCATGCCTTTGAGACTTTATGCTAGACCTAGGGAACGACCCTCGCTTTGGGCAGGTAAGTGCCTAAGAGTCGAAAACCTTAGGAAAGTTGTGGGATGATGACTTAACTCACTATGAAATGGGCATCCCCTAAGAAGATTTGCTTAGCACGAGCACGAGGAGCTAACTTAGTGAATTTCTAGAACATATTTATTCTTCTTTGATTGTAAATACCACTTGATAAATTTAGTTGTCATGCTAAGTATGGAATAATGTCTTTTAAATTTCATGGTACTAAGGTTTGCTTGAGGACAAGCAAAGATTTAAGTCTGGGGGAAGTGATGTGAGCAAAACGTATAGGTTTTAGGAGTAGTTTTTGCTCACATCTTGTTACATTTCATGTTAGTTTCATGCATATGTTACTCTATTTTGCACACATTTTCTATTTTCTGGTTCGGAGGTCTGCTCATTGAACTTTTGTGTGCAGGTTAGCATTTCGGGTTAAAAAGACGCGCTTTCGGAGCAAAAGAAGGACATTTCGCAGCTAGACGCAGAGTGGGACACAGCCAGGGCATGTGGATTCACACGGTCGTGCCCAATGGGCGAGATCAGCACCCCAGGGCCGCATATGGCCTGGCCGTGTAGAAACACACGGTCGTGTGGCGGCTTGCCATATTTGCGCGACTAGGGCTTTTTCTGGATTTTGCAGCGATCCAAGGCGATGTTTATATAAGAATGGCTCCGCCCAAACCCTAGGGGAGAGGCACGATGGCTAGGATGGCACACCGAAGCCCTAAAAAGCTTCGGTAACTTACAACAGGGAGGAGGAACGTCGCCGAAGGTCCACGTCTTGCACTTCAACGCCGGAGAGAAGACCACGAAAGCATTATAACTCTTTGTTCCTACATTTTATTCTTTATGTATTCGAACATAAACATGCTTTGTGATTCTTCCTTCATATACATGGAGTAGTACTTTCGATTCTAGGATTAGGGAGTATCTTGTGTGCACATTACAATGTTGGTTCATATTAAATTCTGCATTTGAGTTTGATTTGACAATTGGTAGTTGTTTTTGCTATATCTATGCATGTTTGGTTTTCTATCCACTATGCTTAGGCGATACGAGGTGTGACAACCCTCGTATTTAAGATTTAGGGGATTTGATACAAGGAACCTAGGGGTAAACCTGATCTCCTATAACTGTGGGTAGAAGGGTGCGGTGGAATCGAAAATGGTTCATTGTAGGGATTGATTTGGCATCCTCGTACCGTCTATCTCATCCTTTTAGGCGGAGATAGCTCCCGGTAGATGCGGCGGCTCTACAGGAGAGTGTATGATGTCTCTTCCACAAAACCATAGCTAAATGTCTAGACAACACCAATTGACAGCATTGTTTTGTGATACACAAGTGAAACCAAAGTCCTAGAATCACCTTTGAAGACCTCGGCAAACTCCTTTCCTCCTCCGTGTGACACCGTATAGAGTAAAGTCCACCGACAGCCCTCACCAATCGAAACCTCTTAGAGTTACGTCCGAACAACTACAACCACTGAATATATCGATATTCGAATCTCAGTCCCTGTGGGATCGATAATCTTTAATACTTGATGACATCCGTGCACTTGTGAGCATTGAGTGCGAGCGCACGCTTTGAGTCTTCGACGGTCTCCGTCGCGAGATTTAGGGTCGCATTCGTGCGCATCACATGTCACAATACACGCATGGAAAAATACATCTAATCATGACATATGACATGACATGATTATGTCATAATTGTCATTATATTATTTTGGAATTAAAATATATTTAGAAATTTGATTTCCATAAATCAACATTCCTTTGATTAAATTAGGAAACAATTTCCAAATTTAATCTCATATTTTGTTTGGGAAATATATTAAAGATAAAATATATTTTAGAATCGAGATTTCATAAATCATGATTCTTTAATTAAATAAGGATTTAAATCCGAATTTAATATTATATTTTATCTAGGAAATATATTAGAAATAAAATATGATTTAGAATCTTGATTTCCATAAATCGTGATTCTCTAATTAAATAAGGAATTAATTTCGAATTTAATTTTATATTTTATTTGGTAAATATTTTTCAGAAATAAAATATGTTATAAAATATTGATTTCCATAAATCAAAATTACATAATTAAATTAGGAAACAATTTTCAATTTAATCACATACCTTATTTAAGGAAACAAATATCTATCAAGAAAATCCAATTAATTAGGAAACATTTTCCATATTAATATTTCTTGATCAAATATTTCTAGAAATATAATTTTCTAAATTATTTCTAAAATTTTCAAATCTCGATTTTTCTAACAAATTAGAAAACTTTCCAAAAAATATTTTTCCAAAATAGAAAATTTTCCAAAATAATTCTACGACCAACTACGACTTCGTAAAACATATTTTACGAATATTATAAAGCACAGTCAGGCTCTGATACCACTGTTGGGTTACGAATGACGCGTAGATATGCTTTTGTCGTTTCACAAACGAACGTAGCGGAAGAAAAACATAATAATTTCCTAAATTATTACAACACTCACACTCACGCATGTAGGATTACAACACATACAGACATATCCGCAAAATAAAATTTTACATACAACAATAATAAGATAAATTTTACTCTAGGTATACCTTTTAGAATATGGCGAGCTGAAAAGGCATCAATCGTATGATGCTCGCGGAGCTTTGTCTCTACTCATATCCACGCCGAATCTTCGGATGGATGACTTCTCAAAGTCATGAGTTTGACCTTCTCTTCGCTACTAGATGAAGCAAGAAGGTCGGGTGATCGGAGAACAATCGCTGAGTCATTTTGCGACACAAATGAGTCCTTGAACAACCTTCGTAAGGTTGTCAATTCATGTCAGAATCAGTCGCTATTTTTGAAGCTTCAATAAGCGAAAATAATATCCCTAAAATCTAGAGTGGTCGGCCTCCAAAGAGGTGGAAACAACTCTTGTTTCCTTGATGGCCGACAGAACACCAAACCCTAATTCTCCTAGGTTTGGCTAGGTTGAGGAAGAGGGCCTTAAGGACTTCTATTCATTAGGTTTAGCCTTTATAACCCTTTATATAGGCACTAATCCTAATGGGTTATAGGTTAGTGGATCAAATCTCTAAGCTCATAACCATTAAGGCTTAATCTCATCCATTGAATCCTAATTGGACTTTAACCAAAAGAGAGCCCTTTTAATTAAAACCAAATGGGTTTGGTTTATAATTAAACCTTTTAAGGCTCAACCCGTCTTCTTAAGACGTGCTCCTTTCACATTTCCGACTTGACAAATATTTTCATATTTGTCATGTGTTTGGTTCAACGAAACTTGATCTCTCTGGATCTTGAGAATTCAATTCTCAAACTCATTTTAAGTCTCTTCGAAGGATTCATAGTATGTGTGACCTAATAGGTTCTCAGTTTATGTTGGTCATCCATAATTAACCATTAATTATGGAATAATCATGAGTAGCACCTAGTAGTATATCATGATCCCCAATTAATCAAAAAATCAATGGTTGATCTCGGAACCATTTTCGAACCCTTCAGCAACTACAGTGAATCGTGTCTTGTTCCTTTCACTCATCTTATACCCACTTGGTTCAAGATATGATCTATGTGTCAGCCCCCACTAGGCTAACTATGTCACACCTAGCCCAAGTCTTACTTCCTCGTCCAGTGGATTCTAATTACTTCGACATGTATCCAAAAGAACTATACTATTGACATGCAATGCTTTGGCCAAAGACTTTGAGTAACAATCCTGACGAGTGGTCATAGGGTATACATCTCCTCGCAAGGAGTGGTGAATCCTTTATTAGCTATTCAATCACTTTCGAGCACTTCGACTTATACCCAATCATACCGTACCCACACCTCCGTAGAGATGTATCGACTAAGATATTAAAGTATAAGTTTCCATGACGAAGATGACTTGAATACCTCAAGTCAAAGGAAACTCACACTCGAGCTGCAGTAAGAGCTTCACTGACATATCTTATATGCAGAGAACCATGTGAAGTCTTACAACAGATTACTCCAATGAACTAGTTACCATAACTAGCATCCACGTTTAACTCTTGACATCTCAATGTCTCCAGCCAGTGAGGAGCAGCTGCTTGGATAAACCAAGAAGTATAACCCGTGCTAGTCTCCCAGAATCGATGATGTCCGAACTCATCAATTCATCGACTAGGGATTATTTTAATACATTCATAATTACACATGTAGAGATACTCACTAGTTATGATTCAATCACAAGTTCTCTCATGCTATGAATCATATCGCGGACATTCATTAAATGAGTTTAAGATCCAATCAAACACATATGACATGTGCACTCAAATAGTGAATCTTTATTTATCAACTAAATAGTACAACTATAAGGCAATTCTCTTAGGACACCTCTCAAACATAACACATACAACAACTACCATGGTGCACGTAGTGGAGGTGGCCTGAGAGAACCATGATCGTGGTTCTCTCCATGGTAAGCCCATGGATCGAGTAGTCGATACTAGTTTCTACCTCATGATGGTCACGGTCATGGTAGACTCCACTGGTTGCCCATGTTGTACATTGTGACTTCAAAAATTTACTCTAAACGGACCATGATTTGTTGGGAACTTTGGATGACGCTAGAGGGGGGGTTGAATAGCATTTTGTCGATTTATCGTTTGTTCGCATTCGTGCTTGTCTACAAGTGTTAGTACACATCAAAAATACAAATACAAATACAAAGAATGACAAAAATACGACACGAGGATTTTACGTGATTCGGGATCCTAGTTTCTACTCCATAACTGAGCTCTAGTGATCCACACTCACTAAAACCTTCTCCTTCTCGAAAACACTTCGGAAGTGGAGAAATCTTTTATAATAAAAAGTTTACAACAAGAAACAACCAAATACAAATGAAATACACAATAAAGAACCAAAATACTTTACAAGAAGTGAGTTTTTCTTGCTTGATGATTTGGTTGCTTTGAAAGGCCTTGAAGATCTGGAAAGCAACAACTATTCCCCTTCAAAAACTCAAGAATCGGCAGCTCCAAATCCTCCCCGCAACTGTAACGCCCGCCCTTCCCGTCCTCCTAACACACATCCTATAGACGGGCGGCGGCGCTACGCGATCATACATTCATGCATATAACAGCAGAAGCATTTAAAACTTTACAACTTTTAACTCTAATTACATTAACCCAATCAACCTAACAATTTAATCATGGCAAAAGGTCTTAGCAATTTATTTAACTAAACATGTATTAACCATTTCAATGTTCATAAAAATAAACATGAGTAACAACCATAGAAAGCATTAACGTCTCCTAACAATTTACACATAAACTGAAAATCATACATAAGTCCGTATATGAAAAATGATCTCGTCCACCATGCCACTGCCACACACATCTTCGCCCCTCCTGCTGCTCCCTTTAATTTATCCATGCCTTGCCCTTTTCTGCAGTACAAGGAAAGTAAACTATAAGCACATAGGCTTAGTAAGGTCCTTTCCTACTCACAAAAACATGCATCATGAATTAAACGTAAAGTAATGACATGTTCATTTAAACAACATATTAGCACTGCATTTATTTAAAGTAGAGACATGATCAATTTAGGAAAAGAACTTAAACTTAGCATTTTCGTCGCAACAGTACATTGTCTCTAAACATGATAATTCGATGAACATAAAATGGTATATGCATGATGCTCTTTGAAAATATATAGTTTATATACTTAAACATAATCTCAACATATTGGACCCGACATTGTACCACATACATCATTCGCGCGCATCCTAAATAGATCCGAGGTAGCTAATCCCGAACCTACTAGGTTATTAGGTCCGTACTATGTCTGTCGACCTAGGGGCAACCTTGGAGCCCATCCCGTGGACCTTGTTAGGGTCCGGTACAAGTCATGCATAAAGTAAAATAACATACATGTTCTTTGTCCTAAAGAATGTTCTTGTCCCCACTCTTAGGGAAACATTTCTTAGACATTTCATATACGTGAGTCATGCCTAACATGGGTGAAAACATAAGCATGTAGCATAGCATAAATCGGCATGAGTACAATTTAACATGGCATAAGGTAGTGGCATAAGGAAAATTAAGCTAACATAAATAGAAATCATCATCTAACATGCATAACGTGGAAGAATTTCAACAAGAATAATTTCTCTAATCCTATTAGCCGAACCTTCTACACATAGTTCTAGATTCTTTTGTTCAAAATCAAGCATATAACATTACATCGTAAGCACTTATACTGCAGGTGAGGGGATACTTACATCCTATGGTTTTTCACCAATTTATACCGTTAGACTTCGCAAAAGAAGACCTCCTACGTGTTTCCTTGCTTTAGCGTGATCATCTACCAAGTCCCTCTTGAAAATCCCCTCTTGAATTATCTAAAGAGAAGACAACCTTCTTCCTTGCTTCGGCGGCTTCCTTCTTTCCAATCCTCCTCTTCGTCACCGCCCTTTATCGGACTCGTTCCCTCGTCCTCGACGGTGCACCATACAGGAACCTCTTGCTCTTGCAATCAGCGCAGCGCCACGCAGATAAGGTCGGAGAGTTAGGGAAGGAGAGGGGAGAAGGCTATTCGACGGCTGGAGGAAGAACGAGCGAGAGAGAGAGAGAGAGAGAGAGAGAGAGGGGTCGGCGTGAGGTTTTAGAGAGAGGAAAGAAAAGAAATAAGAATTAAAAAAATAAATGAATAAATGGTTCGTAGTCGAGGCTTGAACCATGAACCGTTGATTTGGGGGAATAGACTTCCCACCACTAAGTCATAAGATTACCAATGAGTAGGATATAACAGAATATATCTATTGGTAGAAAAAAAAGAAAGAAGTTGATTAATCTATATATATATATATATATATATATATATATATATATATATATATATATATATTTCCTTTAAATAAAAATATAGTAACTAAAATTTGGGATGTTACAATCCCTTATACCTTATAAAAGTTTCGTCCTCGAAACTTAGAACAACTCAGGGTACTTTTGCTTCATGTCATCCTCACGTTCCCAGGTGGCTCCTTCGTATCGTTGACTTTGTCATAGGACCTTCACTAAGGGTACTTCTTTATTCCTTAGTCTTTTGACTTCTCGGTCTAGTATCCGGATAGGTCGACTTTCATAGCTCATGTCCTCTTGAATTTGCACTATCTGTGGCTCGACCACTTGGTCGGTACTGGAAATGCACTTCTTAAGAATCGAGACATGGAACACGTTGTGAATAGTAGACATCTCCTGAGGTAGTCCTAGCTCGTAAGCTACCTTGCCAACTCTTTTTAGGATCTTGTACGGTCCTACGTATCGCGGACTTAGCTTTCCTTTCTTCCCGAATCTCATTATTCCTTTCATAGGAGCTACTCAGAGAAATACCAAATCTCCGACATTAAATTCCAAAGGTCTATGTCGTTGATCCGCATAGTTCTTCTGTAGGCTCTGAGCAGTCTCTATTCTTTGGCGGATATTTTGTATCGCTCGGGTGGTGTCGTCAATGAAATTCGTCTGAAGTCCCATCTCTTTCTTCTCACCACCTTCGTACCAACAGATCGGAGACCTACATCTCCTCCCATATAATGCTTCATAAGGTGCCATTCCGATGGTATCTTGGTAGCTATTATTGTAAGCGAATTTCGCTAAACATAAGTAGCGGCACCAACTCCCTTTGAAATCCAAGGCACAAGCTTGTAACATGTCTTCCAGTACTTGGTTCACCCTTTCTATTTGCCCATCTGTCTGAGGATGAAAGGCGGTACTGAAACGCAGCTTCATGCCAAGTGCCTTATGAACGCATCCCCAAAACTGTGAAGTGAAGCGACCATCCCTATCTGAAATGATGGTCTTGGGAATACCATGCAGTCTGATGATTTCCTTAGCATATAATTGAGCCAGTTGCTCAATCAAATATGTCATCTTAATCGCTAGGAAATAAGCTGACTTTGTCAATCTGTCAACGATAACCCATATAGCGTCATATTCGTTCGTAGTCCTGGGAATACCTGAAATGAAATCCATAGAGATGTCTTCCCATTTCCACTCTGGAATTTGGATCGGTTGCAGAACTCCTCTAGACCTCTGGTGTTCTACTTTAACTTTCTCGCGTGTCGCAGTGCATCGACGTCGAGCTACGTCCCTCTTCATACCGAACCACCAGAACTTCTCTTTCAGGTCTTGATACATTTTGGTGGATCTCGGATGCATAGAATAGGGGGTTCCGTGAGCCTCCTCTAATATCTTTTTTCATAGTTCCGATTCGTTAGGGATACATAACCGATCCCTAAGGTATAATACTCCGCTATTGGCGATACGGAAACCCTCGCCTTTTCCTTCTAGGATCTCCTGCTTGATCCTCTGGAGACTTAGATCATCACTTTGTTTTGCTAATATGTCATCGAATAGTGTTGGTATTATTGCCATGGTCGAAAGCTACCCGGAAATAACCTCGATTCCATAGCGCATAATTTCCTTCTCCAGCGGTCGAGACAATACCGATAAGGACATCAGGGTAGCATCGACTTCACGAGTGCATCGGCCACTTTGTTTGCCTTGCCAGGATGGTAAAAGATCTCGCAGTCATAGTCCTTCACGAGCTCCAACCATCTGCGTTGTCTCATATTGAGGTCCTTCTGAGTGAAGAAATACCGCAGACTCCGGTGATCCGTATAAATCTTGCACTGTGCTCCATACAGATAGTGCCTCCATACCTTGAGAGTGAAGACCACAGCTGCTAGCTCTAAATCGTGAGTGGGATAGTTCTTTTCATGTTCCTTGAGTTGCCTAGAGGCATAGGCAATAACTTTACCCCTCTGCATAAGTACAGCTCCAAGTCCCAATCCGGAGGCATCGTTGTACATGTCGAAGCTCTTGTCGTTCTCTGGGAGAGTAAGGATTGGAGCACTTGTAAGTCTCCTTTTCAGCTCCAAGAAACTCTTCTCACATTCCTCCATCCATACATACTTCTTGTTCTTCCAGTTGAGAACTGTCATAGGTGCTGCTATTCTGGCGAAGTCTTCTACGAATTTTTGATAATAGCCCGCTAATCCGAGAAAACTCCTCACTTCACTAGCATTCTTTGGCCTGCTCCAGTTACTCACAGCTTCAATCTTTCTTGGGTCTACCATAACTCCGTCTTTGGATATAATATGACCTAGAAAAGATACTTGATCGAGCTAGAATTCACATTTGGAGAACTTGACATATAGTTGCTTTTCTCGAAGAATCTGTAATACCATCTTCAGGTGTTCGGCATGCTCTTCTTGATTTCTCAAATAGACGAGGATATCGTCAATGAAGATGATCACGAACTTGTCAAGAAATGCCGAGAATACCCGATTCATCAGGTCCATGAACATAGCAGGAGCATTCGTCACTCCGAAAGGCATGACTACAAACTCATAATGTCCGTATCTTGTTTGGAAAGTTGTCTTCGGTATATCATCTGGTTTCACTTTCACTTGATGATAGCCAGATCTTAGGTCAATCTTTGAAAAGACGGTGGCACCTTTTAACTAGTTGAACAGATCGTCAATCCATGGTAAAGGGTACCTATTCTTGATCGTCACATTATTTAGCGCTCGGTAGTCTATGCACAAGCGCATAGTCCCATCCTTCTTCTTTATGAACAATATCGGAGCTCCCCATGGAGAGTGACTAGGGCGAATAAAATCCTTGTCGAGTAACTCCTGTAGCTGTCCCTGAAGTTCCTTCAATTCGGTCTGCGCCATCCGGTAAGGTGCTTTAGAGATCGGGTGAGTACCAGGAATTAATTCGATCTCAAATTCAATTTTCCTATCATGGGCTAACCCTGGTAGTTCATCAGGAAATACCTCTAGGTAGTGGCATACCACTCTGACATCTTCTAGCTTCTGGTCCTTGGCTTGACTTGTATCAACCACATGTGCTAGAAACCTAGTGCATCCCCTGTCTAACATCTTGCGTGTCTTTAGAGCTGATAAGAATTTATAGGTTCTGTTCCTTGGCTCTCCAATGAATTCAAACATAGGTTCTGCCTCAGGCTGAAAGACCACTTTTCTCTTACGACACTCGATCGAAGCATCGTACTTGCTTAAGAAATTCATGCCCAATATGACATCATAATCCTGCATGCCGAGCACTATCAGATCACGGTAGAGTTCTCTCTCTACAATTCTGATGGGTGCGGCTCGCAGCATATGAGTAGAAGGCATCACTTCTCCCGAGGGCAGGGTCGTTAAGAACTCGCAATCCAAAACTTGCGGGGGTATGTCAATCTTCTTTGTGAAAGGCGTAGAGACAAACGAGTGTGTTGCACCAGTATCAAATAATATAGTAGCATGCTGATAGAAAATAATTATCTCACCTGTGATAACAGTAGAATCGTTCGCCACGTCTTCCTTAGTGAGAGAAAACCCCGCATTCGCCGAATCCGGCGGGCTTCCAATCTCCTTGGCTTATCCGGGTACCTTCTATTGCACTTGCATCCGTGTAGCCGTGAAGGAGCACCTGCATCGGGCATATCACGAGGAGGTGCCTGAACCTGGGTAGGGCAGTCCTTGACTCTGTGTCCTTCCAGTCCACAATGGTAGCATCTATTCGTGCCCTTGTAGCACACCCTGGTATGTGGTTTCCCACATGTAGTACATTGGGGAATCTTGGCTTGTTTGTTCGTTGGACCACCTTTAGAGTCGTTCCATTGTTTCCTCTTGCCACTGTGGTTTCCTTTCTAGTTACCCTGAGCTTTCTGACCTCCTGGCTGGCCTTGACTCTTGCCTTCACTTAGTGCCTTCTTTTCCTGGTTAATATTGTTCAGGTAGTGCTCGGTGATTAGGGCACTACTAAACAGCTCCTCTGCGGTCTGCGGTCTATTCACTCCGCCCGCCACATTCAGAGTTATCTTAGGTCGAAGTATCTTCAGCATAAGTCTGACCCTTTCTTTTTCTGTGTTGACCAACTCTGGGCATAGGCGTGCGAGTCGGTTGAATCTTTTCACTGCTTCGTTAACTGATAGGTCACCTTGCCTGAACCCGGTGAAATCATCATAGTGCTTGTTGGTCACTCGCATATGGAAGAATTCTTCGAAAAATTCAGCTTCGAAGTCCGTCCATCTCATTTGGTTTACTTGCCTCTTTGCTTTAATTCTTTCCCACCACATTCGAGCATCTCCAAAAAGGCAAAAGGATGCGCACTTAATCTTTTCATGTTCAGGCCAATCCAGCAGCTCTACTATGCTTTCCACCGTTTTGAACTAGGACTGGGCATCCCATGGTTCACAATTACCCGAGAAATTCTCCGATTTCAGCCTTTGCCACTGGATCAGGTATGCTTCTGGTCGAACTATCGGGCCAAAGCCTCCTGGTGGTACTGGTGTAGCTGCAGGCCTATCTGGATGCGCCTGCTGGTCCCCTGGTGGTCCACTAGGGTTTCCCTGCTGAGTCATTAAGGCATTTATCACTTTCTGTTGTTCAGCGACTTGACGTTAGAGTTCAGTAACCACCTGCATAAGATCCGGTGGAGATTCTGTCTCACTGACTCCATTACCGCGTCTTCTGGCCATGCTTATCTTCATAAATGATAAAAAAAAATGCCAACATAAGTTTATCATCCTTACTTATATTCATGCATACCCAACTAAAAATATTTCTTAGCTTATATATATCATACATGAAATAAATAGAGTAGGCATAGAATGTCATACTTGGAGCGGCAGGATGGAAGCTTGATGTGTGTGTAGTGGAAAGGCAGAACTGGGCTCTGATACCACCTGTAACGCCCACCCTTCCCGTCCTCCTAACACATATCCTATAGACGGGCGGTGGCGCTACACGATCATACATTCATGCATATAACAGCGGAAGCATTTAAAACTTTATAACTTTTAACTCTAATTACATTAACCCAATCAACCTAACAATTTAATCATGGAAAAAGGTCTTAGCAATTTATTTAACTAAACATGTATTAATCATTTCAAGGTTCATAAAAATAAACATGAGTAATAACCATAGAAAGCATTAACGTCTCCTAACAGTTTGCACATAAAATAAAAATCATGCATAAGTCCGTATATGAAAAATGATCTCGTCCACCATGCCACGCTTACACACATCTTCGCCCTCCCGCCGCTTCCCTTTAATTTATCCATTCCTTGCCCTTTTTTGCAGTACAAGGAAAGTAAACTATAAGCACATAGGCTTAGTAAGGTCCTTTCCTACTCACAAAAATATACATCATGAATTAAACGTAAAGTAATGACATGTTCGTTTAAACAACATATGAGCACAACATTTATTTAAAGTAGAGACATGATCAATTTAGGAAAAGAACATAAACTTAGCATTTTAGAATAAAGACATTGTCTCTAAACATGATAATTCGATGAACATAAAATGGTATATGCAAGATGCTCTTTGAAAACATATAGTTTATATACTTAAACATAATCTCAACATATTGAGCCCGGCATTGTACCACATACATCATTCGTGCGCATCCTAAATAGATCTGAGGTAGCTAATCCCGAATCTACTAGGTTACTATGTCCGTCGACCTAGGGGCAACCTTGGAGCTCATCCCGTGGACCTTGTTAGGGTCCGGTACAAACCATGCATAAAGTAAAATAACATACATATTCTTTGTCCTAAAGAGTGTTCTTGTCCCCACTCTTAGGGAAATATTTCTTAGACATTTCATATACGTGAGT
This sequence comes from Wurfbainia villosa, assembly GCA_025175895.1. Classification (NCBI taxonomy): domain Eukaryota; kingdom Viridiplantae; phylum Streptophyta; class Magnoliopsida; order Zingiberales; family Zingiberaceae; genus Wurfbainia; species Wurfbainia villosa. Next base: position 50,446,467 of record CM046003.1, read on the forward strand.
CATGCCTAACATGGGTGAAAACATAAGCATGTAGCATAGCATAAATCGGTATGAGTACAATTTAACATGGCATAAGGTAGTGACATAAGAAAAATTAAGCTAACATAAATAGAAATCATCATCTAACATGTATAACGTGGAAGAATTTCAACAAGAATAATTTCTCTAATCCTATTAGCCGAACCTTCTACACATAGTTCTAGATTCTTTCGTTCAAAATCAAGCATACAACATTACATCGTAAGCACTTATACTGCAGGTGATGGGATACTTACATCTTACATTTTTTCACCAATTTATACCGTTAGATTTCGCAAGAGAAGACCTCCTACATGTTTCCTTGCTTTAGCATGATCCTCTACCAAGTCCCTCTTGAAAATCCCTTCTTGAATTATCTAAAGAGAAGACAACCTTCTTCCTTTCTTCGGCGGCTTCCTTCTTTCCAATCCTCCTCTTCGTCACCGCCCTTTATACGACTCGTTCCCTCGTCCTCGGCGGCGCACCACGCAGGAACCTCTTGCTCTCGCAATCAGCGCAGCGCCACGCAGATAAGGTCGGAGGGTTAGGGAAGGAGAGGGGAGAAGGCTATTCGGCGGCTGGAGGAAGAACGAGCGAGAGAGAGAGGGGTCGGCGTGAGGTTTTAGAGAGAGGAAAGAAAAGAAATATATATATAAATTAGGATTTTTCTTAACCTAATTATCCCTTTAAATGATCCGCTAGATTAATCAACTTCTTTCTTTTTTTCTACCAATAGATATATTCTGTTATATCCTACTCATTGGTAATCTTATGACTTAGTGGTGGGAAGTCTATTCCCTCAAATCAACGGTTCATAGTTCAAGCCTCGACTACGAACTATTTATTCTTTATATATATATATATATATATATATTTCCTTTAAATAAAAATATAGTAACTAAAATTTGGAATGTTACAGCAACCTCCTTTTAAAGATTCTGTCAGACTGATTTTCCACTGTCTAGTCAACTGATCTACCCACCAGTCAACTACTCACTTATCTGTTATCTCACAACAAACTAATCCACATCAGATATTTTGACCGATCAGTCAATTGACCTGACCCAAAAACCAACTGTCATAGCTAGCAGTCGACTACGAGATATTCTGTTCCCTATCCACTTAAGATCAATCGACAACTCAACCCTAGCAGTCAACTGTCAGTGGCCAGTCGACTGGTGAAAGCCACCAGTCGACTGCTAATGCACAAATCAACAGTCGAGCCTCAATCGACTGGGTTATAACCCTAGTTGGCTGCCCGAGTCAACTAAGCCCTCAGAGTGTCGAACACTCGATCAGTCGACTGGTCAATACCACAATTGATTGGTAAATCTCAAGAGTGAGGTTTAACCCAAGTATGATCCCCTCATACTTGACACTTACCCTTAATCTAGACCTAAACCTTCAAGTCACTTCCATCAGTCTCACGCCCCTAGGGTCCATCTAAGTCTTCCACGACTCCTTCACCATTCGGATTAGCCTTTAAGTGCTTCCATCGACTATGTCATGCTATCGAATACGCTGCCAAAACTCCATCCTTGGGCTTACACGGTCAAGACTGTACCCTTGGACTTTCCTTTGCCAAATATCTATATTTGAACTTTCGCCTTCAAGATTACACAATTGGACTTACACGGTCAAGACTATACCCTTGAACTTTTTCTTTATCAAGTCTCCATATTTGGATTTCTTCCATTAATTTATGAAATGAATTTGTTGTAGTTCAATGTTCGTAGGAAACACAATTCTCAAATAATTAAGGATTCACATTGTTTTTCTAACAATTGGCAACTTTTCAACATACCAAATGCAAATTGGCATGCCCCTATTTCATGGAACTCTCATATGTTATTCATTTTTTTAAAGAAAAAAGGCGTAATGATTCCTTTTAATAAATATGATTTCTTTGGGCAAATTAAGATTAATAACTGGAATTTGTTTAGCATGGTGCATATACATAATTGATAAAGGTAATTATGTAAATTTAGTAGGGTTTTCTCTAGCTGCACTCAAGGAACTCCTAATTAACTCGAGCATTGTATGCGAATTAATAAAGCCTTGGGAAGCCTGCCACTTTTTTAGCATGTCGAGAAAGAACTCAGATTCAAGCAAACTTTAAGGCAAAGAGAAAAGCATGCATGCAGCCAAATGAAACTTTAACTGCAGACTTTAAAGCAAAGCATATACTGATGCATTACTTCTCTACGAGGTAAACACTTGATATTCTCACTGGTACAAGCTTTTGAACGTGGAACGAAAGCAAGCATGCAGGCTCAAGTCATCATCAGTACATGGATGGAAAACTGTGAAACAAGAAAAGAAAAGAAAAGAAAAGAAAAGAAAAGAAAAGAAAAGAACAACAAGAAACATCTGCTACAAAGAACATTCAGTAATGCAAGATTTACCTTGTTTTTCTGAAAAAGACAGAAAAACAAGGGTCTGTGGAAATTTTGCAGCATATTTTACCAAATAATAGATAATCTGGCGAGTGATTGTTCAATTCCTTGATCATCATAAGTAGAGAGAATGAGGAGCCAAATGATTGAGAGGAGGGTGCTAATCTCTGATTCTGAATATTTTCGATCGAGGACACAAAAGACTGTTACCAAAGCGACGCAGGGATGAGTAATGGCTGCAAAAGGACCAAAGGCATTCACATTCATAAAGCATTGCAGATGGAAGCTCCAGCAGTATGATGATTGATGTTGATCAGGCAGTTAATTAAGCACCCAGAATCTTTTTCTTGGACTGTTTGGAGAAAGCAATGTGTAGTACCTGAGAATAAAGTGAATGACCCATGCATAGGTCTGAGAGAAAGGCCTGCAGGAATCATGTACATATAGCAACTGCCTTTTTGTGGGCCTTTTTTTTTTTTTTTTTTTTGTCTTCAAATGATCGACAGATTCTAAATGTCGTATTTGTTATCAGAATTGAGCCACCAAATTCTCAAAATAGCCAAAATAGAATAATAATTCATGAAAATGTATACTGTAATGAAAGAAAACTATAAGCTGCTACTATCGATCATCTCCAATCTCAAAACAGAATGATATTTAAAGCTATCTTTAATCTTTGACGACCATAGTCTCTATAGAAGTTTTTAGAATTTTTTCGTCGCTCGTAAACCTCTTTCAAAAATAAATAAATAAATAAACTTTCTTGTATGTCATAGTTTGGTTGGGACATGTGTTGGCCATGGTTTCGATGATGTATGTTCAATATTTCCCACTCCTTCCCCCATGGCATGCTCCTTAATTGCATATGTGAGCTAGTAGTAGGATGTTCAATTTGACTCCTAGATATTCACATTCAATCTTCATCTACGACAAATTTATAAGATTTTTTTTCAAATGGGAGTCAAGCTGAGGTACGCCGAAATACTAAGACTACGCACGCGAATACTCTTTGATTTACCTTCTTTCTTCAGACATGGGACAATAATAGAGGGTAGCTAATGTGATGGTTCTAATTTTTTTTTTATTGTATATGTGAAGTCATCTAATCAGCATCTCTAACTTTATCCCAAATCTAATCTCTATGCATTCAATTTCATTGATGAATTTATGCTACAAAAGGTGAAAGCACTCGTCCCGGATACCCCTCCGCCATCTCCCCCAAGGTATATGGAAGAGAGATAAATCATAGTATTGCATACGTGAAGCCATCTAATTAGCATGCTCCATAATTATATTGCATATGTGAAGTCATCTAATCAGCATCTCTAACTTTAACCCAAATCTAATCTATGTGCATTCAAACGAATTTATGCGGCAAAAGGTGAAAGCACATATTGTTGTGAAGGCATCTAATCAACATCTCTAACTCGTCTCGGATGCCCCTCGACCATTTATTCCAAGACGTGTGGAAGAGAGAGAAATCACAATACTGAAGGGTCTCTTAGGTGGGAGGGTTAATTGTCCCTAAGAGAATAAACTTCAAGATGATCGATCCCTTGCTTTATGTTACAAATTTATCATCTAAATATCAATTGGACTATAGCCATAGAGAACAGAGGTTCCATTGATCATAACGTTTGCATATATTGACACTTTTTTTCTCTTTCATTATGTAATGTCTAGAGATACACTACATGTCATTGGACATCTATAAAGCCATATACATCTTTCTAAAACCTCGCTATCATATGAATCCCCCTCCTATGAACTATTGTAAAACTTGATTAGCGACCCCATATTGTTGCCTTATGAATCCTAATAATATTGTTTCTCATCTTGGAACAAAGGACACTTACTCCAAAATCTACAAATTAGCCCATCAATTTATCTCTCACAATTTTTTTTATCCAATCTAGAATTTGATATCCTGTACGATATTTTGTGCGTACCGTGTGCGCGACTCACTGTGAGTTATCTGATCTACGAGATTATACAGTAATAAAAATGCACAGTGCTTTCGTCTGTGGATCGTCGGAGCACCAGTGCATCATCAGAGTAATTGATACTATAGCCCAACCCTTGAACCCATCGAGATCATCGTCATCCATCCAGTCGGATCGTGGCCGGATTCCAGTCGGATTGCGATTGAAATCCGATCGAATTGTGGCCGTCAATGACCATGACATTGACATCCACAATTCGACCGGATTTCGATCGAATCGTAATCGAAATTTGACCGCTACCGACGATGCCAAGCAAGAGCACACAATTAGGAATGTACTGTAGATTCTTCATTACTGTGCATCGTGCACGAATGTGTAGGAATGGGCACTTGGGATATCAAATCTATTCATACTAAAATCTAATTTCTGCATCACGTGGTTATTAAATTTTCATTTGGATACATTCCGCAAAAGGTTGGAACCGTTAACTTAGCGTCTCCCACTGGCCCGTCTCAGGACTATCGTGAGGGAGGTAAATCGTGAGTGGTCTTTAATCTCAACATGATTGATAAGACAATGAAGGGTCATTCTGAGCCCAGAAAAGATTTTAAACATCCTACGGAGGATCAATCCGTATTTATTCCACAATTGTTGCACTGCTTATCAATACATCATCCCCGTGGGAACAATTTTCATTTGGATACATGACAATATATTTGATTACATAAAAATAAAAGATTGTGAAATATTTGAAAACACCCTTAAAGCTTGAGCTAAATGGCAAGCTTAGTCTTTTTGTGTTTGCCCTTAGGACCTCCAACTAAAAGGCATCTTTTAGGTGTGTTATCTTGCTCACACGACTATGTTGAACTTCTTAAACTACTCCCTTTCGGTGCAAGCATGCATCACTCATGTTAGCACATTGGTATATGTTGAAGCTTCTATATTTCATTTTCCTTGTGCTCAAGATATTTAACCTCCTATAGTGGTATATATTTGTATAAATAAAATTCATATATCTCCACAATAGTATAATATTGTCTACTTTTGACATAAGTCATTATGTGTTTATTTTTGAACTATATCCAAAGGTTTTATATCAATGGAGATATTTCTTCATCTTATAAGCACATGATCTTTTTCATGTCTTATCAATGTAAGACTTTGATTGTATTCTTAATACTCCCAACAATATAGGTTTGAATTAGAATTACAATATTAATTGAAATCCTTTTCCTTGATGATTGATCTCTCTCGCATCTAATTTTTATAATTAAAACACTTCTACTCAATTATATGTCAAGTAATACTCAAAATCTTATGATATCCTTCCTTCTAAAAGTAGTTTTCATATTGCTTTCTTCCTTCTCCCATTTCGTTTGGTTAGCAAAATTTAGGTGATAACATCTTTCCTAAATAAGAACAAAAGAAAGTTTATGGAGTTAGCAAGTCTTTCTATGTTGGAATTGTTAATCAAAGTTTCACATTGGAAAGATATGGAAAATATCATGGATTTATAAAATGAAAACAAAAATATTCCCATTGGTACGAGTTCTTTTGTGTATAATCAAAAATAAAGTCATAAGGGCTTAGGTCTAAAGTGAATAATAGTATATCATTGTAGAAATATGTGAATCTTATTTGTATCAACAATTGATATCAAAGTCAATAGTCCATGTCGAGTCATGAGAGTTTAGGCACAAAGTGAATAATAGCATATCATTATAGAGATATGTGAATTTTATTTACACCAATAATTGATATCAAAGTTAATAGTCCATGTCGAACAATGAACCTCGAACGAAGAAAGTGGAGACTTTCATATTCAGATCAAAAGAACTACACAACTAATAAGAAGTTCAATTGGATCAAAAGGATCGAACAGTTGACAGAAAGTCCAATTGAGTCAGGAGGACCAGATAACTAATAAGAAATCCAAGTGGATCTAGGAAATCAGATAATTAATAGGAATATCTAGTAAGTTGAGGATCGAACATTAAACAGAGGAAGTCCTTTAAAAACGTCTGAACTTGAAGGGGAGGCCTAAGGTGGTTCTTCGTAGTATTCTCCCACCATACAAATGAAGCTCTAGCCACTAGATTTATACACTCCAACAAGCCAATTCTAGCAATTTAATTTTTAGGTCAATTGGACTTTGGACTTTTCCTCAACAATGCAATGCAAGTTACAAAAGAATTTGATTATATCTTATGACCGATTAGAAGATATTGATTGAATAAAAACAGTGGAAAGATGTTAGATCTTAAGGAAAATCTGTATATGTTTTGGGATCATCAATTATTATAAATTGATGGAGTTATTATTTTGATCCATTTACAATTAAATTCTCTGACAAAACTTTGGGAAAGGATTTAACCCTGTCCCTATAGTATGGAACGAGGAATACAGCTCGTGGTCACAAAAAAAAAAAAAAATCTTGCCTCATGTTCTTGTAAGGGTATGTCACCTACTTGTGGATAGTGTGACCTTATCAAGAAGATTAATTATCTCTTCTAACAACTCTAGAGTCATACGCTAATGATAAGTAAGAAGTTTTCACGGAGATAGTATGGTGGTTAAGACATGATGGTACTTGCGAATAAAGTATGAGTCGATTCCGAAGAATGTCTAAAGTCTTTTTCTGGATTCAGATGATCTCCACATGTCTTGACCCCACGTTAAAGTCCATAGAATCCTCCGTGATTTACCTCCCTCACAATAATTATAGAACAGATCGGTGAAAACTATTAAGTTGATAGTTTCAATCTTTTGCAAGCCAATGATAAGTAAGAAGGCTTTTAGAATATAGAAGTGTGTTAAGCTTCTAAGATGAAAATGTAGTATATACCTGTTCTTCTTGATTACCTGGTTGGAATTTCGACTTGTGTCGGAGGAAAGATCACGGTGAAAATTACCTCAATCTCCACAAACCAAGATCGCCGGATATTTCTCTTCGCTTCTACACCCTCTTCGCCAAGCCTCCGAACCGCAACCTTGGACGCACTCCTTCCCTTGATAAGGGAAGGAGATGCACGCACGGCTTCAAGCCGTGCGTGCTCGAGGCGGTTCCACGAACTGCCTCTGTGCAGTTCGTGGAACTGCCACGAACTCCCAACATCTCCCACTCGTCCAAGGTATGTCACATAGACAAAATGATCACACAGACCATTTTAAAAGAGTGGTTTAGTCACATAGACTAAATCAAAGCAACATCTATTGTCCCAAAAGACTAATAGAACATAGATTAATAGTCACAAAGACTAAATGAAACATCAAATTAGAAAATGGTTCGTGCGACAGCAAGCACATTGAGCGTTCAAATGCTAAGAAAGTTGTTACACCTTACATAGCTGCTCATAGAGTGATGCATGCTAAGAGAAGTTGTTACGCCTAACTCGGCCACTCTACATATGATACATAATCATTCTCCCGATGACACAGAGTCATCTCCAGGTGGTACAAAACCATTTATCTTATGACACATAGCCATTCCCCAGGTGATACACAGTCATTTTTCAAATGATACAAAATCATATTTCTGGTGGTACATAACCGTTTACCTGAAACATTCATGTCTTGCTTTTTATCCAGATTAAATAATCTCATTTACATCAATATGAACATCTCTAATCCCTTAAATTGACCATCATGTCAAGAGCATGTCTCATATTCTAAATATTCACAAACATTTCTGTACACAACAGAAAAGAGTCGACTAGTGAATAATACTCATTAGATGTAAAACTATTTAATCTTCCTTTTTAGTGTGAATCTATTCATTTTAATCAATCGCTTTCTTAGTCATGTTCCATAGACCGAATCATACATAGTCATAGGTAGACATGCTAAAGTAGCAAACCTTGATTAAAACTTCAAGTAGACACCTAAATAGTCACAAAGGGCAAATTTTTGAGATCAACATATAATCTCAAAGGGCTCACATAGTAGAGAAGCAGGGATCCATTATCCTACTACCCTTATTGTCGTCTTAGCACATGTGGTATGATTCACATGCTACGATGTCGTCCTCTTTACCAATAAAGAGCGCATGTTTCCCTCAAATTAACATCATACAGATTTCGATCTAGACATTCTCAATGTCTAATCCAGAATTCAACACATGAATCCAGAATTCAACATATGAATTCTTATCTGGCTCAAAACAGGTATAGTAAATGGTGGGTTCATTTACTTCGATCATTTACCACAAAATGATCTTATCTTGATACAAATATCAAGACGACCCTAACTTATAGGAATGTAACAAATTTTACAGCTTCCAAAGCTAACAACCATATAGGCTGACCTATAAGCATCGGTCTTACCTCTATTCATACACAACAAATAAAGATGATTGTCCATGTGAGAGGACCAATCACTACCTGCCAACATGCTTATCGAGATCTTATCACTAGAATGTAACATAACATACACTGAATAGATTATGGCTGGCATTTCAAACAATCAAATCATGATATTCAATTGTCATTGCAAAACCTGTTACATTCTACGAAGTCCCATGGACTTTACATGCTGATTAAATGACTCTCTAGTCATTGGCTTAGTAAAAGGATCTGCAAGCATAGTTCGTGTAAGGATATACTCAAGAATCACCTTCTTTTTAGCAACAATATCCCTTATAAAGTTGTACTTTATAGCTATATGCTTGCCCTTGCTGTGATATTTGGGATCTTTGGAAAAAGCTATCGCAGCTTGACTGTCACAATAAACAGTCACTGGATTCCCACTGTCCTCAGTAATCTTCAAATTCTTTAGGAACCTTCTTAACCAGACCGCTTCTTGTACAGCTGTTGAACATGCCACATATTCAGCTTCCATTGTAGATAAGGCCACACAGGCCTGTTTCTTGCTGTTCTAGGAGATGGCGCCACCATTCAACAAGAACGCATAGCCTGATGTTGATTTTCTATCATCTAGGTCCCCAACCCAATCTGCATTTGAATAGCCCTTTAGGCTCATATCTGACCTTTGATAATAGAGACAATAATCTGTCGTCGCCTTCAGATATCTGAATATCCTTTTTCGCTTTCGATGTCTCGATCCACAGGTTTGGCGACCAAGTGATTAAGCCCACGTGATAATGATATCGGACACAACATACAGTATACATTAAACTACCTATGACACTTGCATATGATTTTTTATTCATGTCGACTATTTCAGCTGGAGTCTTGGGACTCATACTTTTGCTCAAAACAATTACCTCTACATAATAGGTGTCATTCCTTCATTTGCAATATGTTGCTTAACATCTTAGTTAATATAAGACTCTTGTGACAGTTGAACCCAAAGTCTCTTTGATCGATCCCTGATGATCTTTACTCCTAAGATGTATTCAGCTTCTCCCATATCTATTGTGTCAAATTGTGAAGACAACCACTTTTTTACTTCCACTACAAAACCTATGTCATTTCCTGCTATCAGCATATCATCAACATATAATGATAAAATGACATACTTTCCTTTTTCCTTCTTTAGGAAAACGCAATGATCCTCATTGATCATTTCGAAACCATAAGATAAAACTACTTTGTTAAATCTTATGTTCCATTGTCTTGACGCTTGCTTCAGCTCATATATAAATTTCTTCAATCTACATACTTTATCCTCTTGGCCTAAAGCAACGAAACCTTCTGGCTGAACCATATAGATTTCCTCGTCAAGCTCACCGTTAAGGAAAGCGGTTTTGACATTCATCTGATGTAATTCCAAATCATAATGTGCCACAAAGGCCAAAATAACTCGGATTGACACAAACTTCACTACGGGAGAAAATGTCTCTTCAAAGTCAATACCCTCTCTTTGGGTAAATCCTTTTGCAACCAAACGAGCCTTGTATCGGTTAATCGATCCATCAGACTTCCTCTTTATTTTTAGAATCCACTTATTCCCAATAGCCCTTCAGCCAGGAGGAAGATCGACTAACTCCCAAACTTGATTCCAAATCATTGACTCCATTTCTTCTTCCATTGCACTTTTCCACTTATCTCTAACCCTACATCCCAACGCATCCTCAACTAATTGAGGTTCATCTTCGTCAACTAGGAGTGTCATCATTGCCTCATTCTCAATATCAAACCTCCTTTTAGGTATGATCTTACGAACACTTTTCCATAAGTTGGGCTGTTGAGAAGTCACCCCGTGATCAGACACATTACTCCCACTCGGTTGACTAGGTTCAGGTATCCCACTGGACATCTGTCTTGTTGATAACGACTCATCCTCCTCAAAAAAAGGAACTGTCTTATCAACTTCACCTTTTGTTGGGAACTCAGTTTCGAGAAAAGTGGCATCTCTTGAATCCAATTCAGAGATTGTTCCATCTGACGTCTCACCTATGAAAACATAACCTTTTGAGGTATCAGAATATCTTATAAAGATATATTTCTTACCTCTAGGTCCGAGTTTTCCATATTTGTGAGAACTATCATGAACGTGTGGCGGTGACTGTGGTCTCATTGCTCAATCTGGTTTTCGTCTAACGTTCATGGGGTAGATAGGCGACTTTGAAGGACTTTGAAGGCACTTTGTTAAGTATATATGCCGCAGCTAGTAATGCATCTCCCCAATAGGAGACCGGCAAATTAGCCTGCGTCATCATAGACCTAACCATTTCAAGAAGAGTCCTATTTCTTCTTTCAGCAACCCCATTTTGCTGTGGAGTTCCTGGGATCGTTAGCTGTCTAATAATCCCCTTATCATTACATGTCGTCTTGAACAAATCAGACAGATATTCACCCCCACGGTCAGTTCGTAAGGCCTTAACCTTACGTTCCGTTTGATTCTCAACTTCGTTCAAATAACGAATGAAATAATCCAACGCTTCAGATTTTTGAGAAATCAAATACACATGACCATACCTAGTGAAATCATCAATAAATGTAATAAAGTAGGAAGCTCCATGCCTAGCCTTCACACTCATCGGACCACAAATATCCGAATGAATCAATTGCAATGGCAAGTCTGCTCTAATAGCCTTTCCAAATGGTTTTCTCGTTGCTTTTCCAGCAAGACAATGCTCACATATAGACAAACTAATCTTAGCACGAGAGCCCAATAAACCCTCTCTAGCTAATCGATTCATGTGATCTTATCCTATATGTCCCAATCTAGCATGCCAAACCTCATCAGATATATCCGCATTACTAGTAAGAGCAATGTTTGAAAAATAACTATGAATCGCACAATTCACATCAGGCATCACATCTAGTACCATAAAACCATTAGATAAATAATCATATCCGATTGACACGGAGTTAATCTTAAGTTATACACAACGACTGAAAAAATTTACAGAGTACCCCAAATCAAGAAGACTAGTGACAGATACAAGATTCCTTCGAATCTCTAGAGCATACAAGACATCATGTAGAAACAAAGTACTTCCACCACGAAGGTTAAGTTTACAAGTGCCGACTCCCTTGACTTCGACTCTTGCATTGTTTCCTACATAGATCCATTTGTTGCCAGCAGGTACCCGGCGGTACTCCACATATGTAACCCGCTCTCGAGCTACATGGTTGGTTGCTCACGAATCTATAATCCACAAAGGATAAGAATCAGCCATCAACACAGTACTAGCAACAAAATGCTCAGAAGACAGACTAGAAGTTACCTTCTTAGGCTCAGTACACTCCCGAGCAAAGTGACCCTTCTTGCCACAATTAAAGCAAGATAACTTGCTTTTAGGTTTCTTCCCTGTCTTCTTCTTCTTGATTTGATCCTTCTCAGCAGCAGTAGCAACCTTCTTTCCCTTTCCCTTCTTGTACCATTTTTTCTTGGATCCATATGATCCAGCAGAACCGACAGCCAAATAGGCTTGGCCAGAAATCCTTGCGGATTCTACTCTCTCTCTCACCTCCTCAACATGGCGTGAGACATCTGAAAGTCTTAATACTCTCACGTGAGTTAAGGTCCGCTTCATGGTCTCCCAAGAATCGGGAAGAAGAGCGAATAACCGCTGAACTCATGTTCATTCGTCGACTCATGCCTTGACATCTCCCTGAGATGTTGAACCATTGTTGCATTCGGGCGCTTCTTGTAGCTGTCGAACCTGATCGTCAGTTGCCAAAGCTTACTCAGACTTATTCCACTGTATCTTTCTCTAAGGGCTACCCAGACTGCATGAGCTGAAGGATATGACTCATACTCTAACACTAGGTCATCCACCATTGAACTTATCAATATGCCCTTAGCAGTGGAATCCTTCCTTTTCCATACCTTATAGGTATCAAGGCCACGTCTGTACTGTGCTGCATTACTCTCAACGGGTTCCATCATAACCTGATTAACAGCCTCAGGACTTCCTATTCCTCAAGAACATACTGAATCTTGAGGTGTCATATTTTATAGTTATCCCCATTCAGTTTTTCACCTTTGTTCAATTCAGCTATGATATTTTTAGTTGCCATAACCTAACATAAATAAACACATTATTTAGTTACTCAGTGTATGCTTTTATGTATGTAATCTAAAAAATAAACTCAAGATAAATCTGATCTGGTTTACAAAATCAAGTGACAACTGCGTTATCACTCATCATTTGTATGTGCCAATCAGACTTATATTGATATATTTTATTACATACATCCCACTTAATGATATTAATCATTACTACAGCATGATATTACACATTAAATGAACATATCATTATATATTCCAGTTACATTATTGCTACAAAGCTGTTTGGACTTGTGGATATTTTGTAGAATGGGGCTAAAGCTAATCATTTAAATGAACACATCATTAAAATAAACATGTTATACTGTGTCAACAAATAACAAACTCTACTAATAATGTAACAGATTACATTCTTCCTACTCATAAACTAAAAACAACTCCTAATAGACTAGATAAGCGATTACTGCTCCCACTAGGACAAGCCCTAGCGCAGCAGTAATCATGACATGTCCCCTCCGTCTGGACTCAACTACAGTACTCTCTGCTGGGACACTCACAGGCAACACATGCTGCCCTGATACAGAATCCTTTAAAGACCTCACTAGTCGAGAACCAAAATCCTCCACAGGGTCTTCTTCAGAATCCTCTTCACAGTCAGCATAGTTAATCAGCTCTGTGCACAACCGGGTATATGAAATGCGTCCTTCATGTAACCCCCAAAATTATCATGCCGCATCAGCAAGATTATCGGGCAATGAACGAATCAACGCCCAAATCCTGTAGTTATCTAATACTGGAAACTCCTGCAACTCGAGCTTCCAGAACAGTCTGTCCAGCTTTCCAATGTGTCCAAGGACTCCATGGTAAGGTGTTGGATCGAGAAGCATCGCTAGAGGGGGGGGTGAATAGCGATCGTAAATCTTTCATCGAATTCGTTTGTTGAGACACAAGTAAATAAGTAAGCACAGCGAAAAATAAAATGACACGTTTATTTTACTTGGTTCACAACCCAGCGGTTGCTACTCCAAGGCCCTATCGGTCCTAGACCGCGTACGGAGGGCAAAGCACTATAACGTCTCCTCCTCGTTGGAGGTAGGAGACAACGATCACAAAATCCGAGAATACGAGGATGAGGCAACAAGCCTACCTCACCTCGTTACGAATAAAAACAATGAATACAATATTAAAATAAATTACTAGATGTTGCTGCCGTCGAAGAAGATCTGAGGTTATCGTCGCGTCGGCGTTATGACGGTGTTGGAGCGTTGGCGTTGTAGGAGCACTTGATGAATAATCTTGATGTGATTTGGAGATGGAATCCTCCCCTCCTTTTATAGATTTTGGCCTCTGAATTTGTCTCCTCTTTTTTCGGAACGGATCACGAAGTTGTCCAAAATTTTATCGCGAAGTGGCCACGTCAAACGTTATCCGTTTTGACCTAGCGCAAAGGTTGATTCGTCGCCATCAGTCAACTGATGCCTCTCATCATCGATAATACATGATCGCCAATGTCCGAATGATCGCCACCGCCACTTCCCTGCAGTAAGAGGTTAGCTCGAAAAATGATAAATGTGACGGTTTCCAACCGTCCGATCTCGACCTAGACCTTCCACAGGAAGTCTTAGTTGGATCGTCGCCTAAGGTCATCCCCGTAAAGAGGACACGACCTTACCATCTCTCACACACACGAGCTTACCTCGATACTTAATTTGTAGCTCTCGCTTCCGGCCTTCCACTCGATTCCTTCGGCTCCCTCCGAAGTCACTCGAGTGTCGCCCGACTACCGCGGCTTCCTCCGGGTGTCGCTAGCCTTCAGCTCTAGCTTTAGTACTTTTCTGCACACTCGATTTAGCTCGTGAGATAACGATGTAAACTTAACTTTGTGTCTTTGCCATAATCAAAACACAGGTTCGATTATCTGGTGCCCCTGCACCAACATAAGGGTCATAGTCCAAATCTTCGATAGCCTCTCTATACCGATTGCGCAACACATCGCGCCGGGTCATAGTGGTATACATCCGCGCCATCTGTAAAATTGAAATAAATCATGTCAGTACATAACTGACAAGACCAGTACAAATACCGGTATATTCCAATTAATCAAGGCACAGAACAAATACACATTTATCAAGAAGAACTAAACTTCTTGAATTTTAGACTACATTTAATTGACCCAGTGATCAATCAATTTTGACCCATAGACAGTCATAAACTAGTTCTATCTTTGAGTTATTCAAAAATAATTTTTTTTAGAATCTGTACAAAACAAAAACAAAAAAAATTATTTATTTATGAGTTTTTCGTGTTAACAGGGCGGCGTATCAAAACAACACAAGCGTGTTATCATTGACACGTCCATGTCAGGAGTTCCAGTGCTCAACACGCCCTATTCAGCAACCTGTTAGTTATAGCCCTAGAACCAATCATGTGATGGTTGAATAGGGAACATTTTGTATCATATTCTATAAAGGCAAAGGATTGGTTATTATATTTACATCTTGCTTGTGCCAGCTAAATTAAATATAATAATGCCCTAGAAAAGTAGGTTCTTATCTACAGCACATCAATTGGCAGAATTGATTATGAGAGGCTGTAGAGAACACTTTCCTAAATGTTCCTAGTCAAGTATTAATATGCAAGGGCAAGATTAATACATAAAGACTAGCATGTAGGTCAATTGATGACTTGATCTCACAAGTCATGGATATATGATATCAAGTTGACACATGGGTATATATTAGAGAATATATACTGAACTGACCCGCCATGAGAAAGTTTCATGGATCGTCATATGAGTGTCATAAACTTTCTCATGTTACTATTGGTATGAATAGTCCTCAAACCTGAAGTCACTACGGTTCCCTACATAAGGAGTTATGTACTTTGGTATCGTCAAACGTCACCCGTAACAGGGTGTACCATAAAGGCGATTACTGGGTATATAACAAATTATGCGGAGGGATGTGAGTGATGTAGATGGGATCTATCCCTCTCATATGACGAGAGTGATATCGGTGGGCCCCTTGATTGAGTGGAACTACTAAAACGCATGGCCATGCTCGAATGAGTCAATATGAGATATTGAGCTCATTTGGTTGAGTTAGTTTACTCAGGGATCAAGAAACACATAGATTGATCGAGGATGACACGGTCTATGCCTCATTGGTCAATCTGATATCAAGGATAGAAGAACACGGTCATACATTATAGTAGTCACAGAAAGGTTAGTCGGATCTTGACTTATCTCGTAACTTGGGTAGCAATGATGTATTGCTAGATGCCGCTCATTGCTTGTGTATCTAAAAGAGTTTAGATCCCGCCAACATTATGAGAGCCTATAGAGTCACACACAAAGAGCATGATGATTAGAAGAATTAGTGCATTCTAGTTTGACTAGAATAATTTGGGAATAAGCTTAAGTACAAAATGGTTTTTGGACTTTAAGCTTAATGAGAATTTTAGCTTATTGATTTAATGAGATTAATTCAATATGCTAAGCTTAATTGATTTAATAAGCTTAATTCAATATGTTACCTTATTGATTTAATGAGATTAATTCAATATGATAACATAAGCTTATTGAATTAATAAGATTAATTCAACATCCATGAATGCCACATAAGCATGCCACCTAAGCATGCCACATAAGCATGCCACCTAAGCATGCCACATAAGCATGCCACCTAAGCTTGATGAGTTGGAAGGAGACAAAGGGTTTTGACCCTTGGATTTCCTCCACATGTGGCCGGCCAAAACAAGGAGGATAACTCCTTGTTTAATTATCTTTCAATGCCATTGATTGCATTGAATGTGATAGGAGATGAAAGGTTTTTCAAATCCTATAAAACACCCCATGGGGTGGCCGGCCAAAGGAGTTGAGTGAGAGCTTAAGGCTTGGTGAGAGCTTGGTGGGAGAGGCTTTTGTTGTGTGGTTTTGTGAGTGTAAGCTAGCAAGAAGAGTAGTCTTCTTCTTCCTTTCTCTTCTTCCCTACCTTCCTCTCCTTTAGAGACTTCTCTAGCAAGAAGTAAAGGAGAGATCTTCTAGTTTTCTTTTGTGAGACAAGAGCTTGCTCGTGTGGATACATATAGAGGCACGGACATTTGAACGTGCTAAAAGATCCAACACATCCAAGGAAAAGCGGGATTGCAAAGGGCACGCAACAAAGGTAGAATTCTCCTATAAGATAGGCTTTCTTTTGAGAAATTTATTTTTGTACGAGTTTTTCTTTCGCAAGGATCACTTGGAAGGGATCCTAATTTTTCCGTTGCGCATATGCTATTTTGCATAAAGAGATCCCAACAGTGGTATCAGAGCCACTTGCGAAAGATCGTATAAAAATAGGTTTTCTCTATTTTATATATGATATAGAAGTAGGATAAATTTTATTATGAGTTGATAATTGCATTAGCAATTTATCAAACATAATAAAATATCCGATGTCTTTTAAAAGTTAAAAATGACATGGTGCATGGTTATGGCCTAGTCCCAAAAAGTTTGTGAATGTGTGTTGTAATTCTTAATACGGCCTGCGAGTCGTGCCTTTCTCCTAAAAATCTTGTTGTAAAATTAGTTTTAGACTCGAATGTAACTCGAGTATTTCTCCTTTTGTAATATACACAACAAAGATGGAGGGTCCATTGGAAGATGATGTTACAAGGAGGAAGTCAACAACACACGACAACCAAAAGGAAGCACTTGGGAGAAGATGTTATCCCTAGGTTGACCAATCAATCTTCTCATTGGCTTGAGAAGATTGTAGAATAAGGGCCATAACCATGACACGCTTAGTATGCTAATATGTATGTGATGCATGTTAATTTAGCTTATATGTGATGTATGCTAATATGTATGTGATGCATGTTTAAGTTTATTTCTTAATAAGTCTAAACGATATGCCTACCAAAGTTTGGTACTCACTACTTCCTCGATCATTTGTTATTGGGTTTGCCAAAGCAAAGCAATGCATTTTATCTTGGAAGAGTGCGAGTGGACAATCGTGATGTCCCGCTATCAAACTTGGTTAAGACTTTATTAAGTTTTTAAAGTAGAGACATATATTAGCTTTGAACATAAGTTTAAAAATTAGTTTTGTGTGATTTCCGAACATCAGCTTTGTCTTAGAAGTGGTCGTTGCTCCGATATCCAAGAAGGCCTCTGTGCCTCACCACGGCCTGGAAGCTGGTTTAGGAATAAGCACTAAACTAATCTAAACTTAACCAAAGCTATTAAAGAGTTACATCAGATGTAATTGGCAAAAGATTGCCTACCTAATCATACTACGTCTTGGGCGATTAGCCAAAGCTAACTCAAGACGAATTATGATGTGGATCTTTTATCCCATATAAATTTATAGCTAAATAGAAGCTAATGATGTAAGCAAAATGTGTTTGCCTACATCAATAATTAGCTCATATCAAAGCTATGAGAATTTAGTGGGAGCCTCATTTAATTAAAGGCCTAATTAAATGACTTAGGTATGATACTAAATTTTGCATATTAATGTTGTAGATCACCATGTCATCTAACACAACACACCCCCCTCAACTTGCGATCTGTCCTTGAGAAAGACAAGCTCAATGGAGCTAACTTTCTAGTAGTATAGGAACTTGAGGATTATCCTCAAGCAAGAAGCGTAAACTATATGTCCTAGAAGCAGTCTATCACTGAAACACACCGCCCTGCGGCCACTCGTCTTGAAAAGGATGCTTATAAGAAGCATCAAGATGGCGCATTAGATGTGTCATGTCTTATGCTTGCCACCATGAACTCGAGCTTGAAGCAACATGAGAACATGGATGCCTATGATATGGTTGAGCATTTAAAACAACTATATCAAGGACAAGCTAGGCACGGCGTTTTGAAGTGTCTAAGGCTCTTTTTGCATGCAAGATGCAGAAGGAACACTGTAGGAACTCACGTACTTAAAATGATTGGGTACGTTGAGAACCTTGAAAGACTAGGTTTTCCATTGAGCCAGAATTGCAGCGATGTTATCCTGCAATCGTTGCGAAGCATATAATCAATTCGTCATGAATTATAACATGAATGAAATTGATAAACCTTTGCACGAGATTCTCGGCATGTTAAGCTACGAACCGAATCTCAAAAAGAAAGTTAATGTACTAATGGTCAAGAAGAGCAAAGGTAAGCGCAAAGGCAAGGGTAAGACCCAAGCCAAAAGGCAAGGCCAATTCATCCACTTCAAAGGGTAAAGGTAAAGTACCTAAGGAAGGGATCGTTTCCATTGCGGTGAGATCGACCTTTGAAGCGGCTATGCAAAGTCTACCTTGAGGAAGTAAAGAATAAAGAAGTGGGACTTACGCCTCGGTATACACGTTATAGAAGTTAATCTATCTATTTCTTCTACATGGGTATTAGATCGGATGTGCATCTCACATTTGTACTAATGTGCAAGGGTGAGAAATAGTAGACTAATGGCAAAGCGAAGTGGACCCTCTGAGTAGGCAATGGCGCAAAAGTTCTTCTTTGTAGGCTGTAGGAACATATTCTTTGTCTTTGCCCACTGGGCTTATCTTAGAACTAGAGGAGTGCTTTTATGTACCTGCATTAACAAAGAACATAATCTCTGTATCTTGTTTAGACAAGAAAAACTTCTCTTTTATAATAAAGGACAAATATTGTTCCATTTATTTGAATGAAATGTTCTATTGTAATGCACCACTTATGAATGGTCTCTATGTTCTAGATTTAGAAAACCCAATTTATAACGTAAATACCAAACGGTTCAAATCGAATGATTTGAACCAAACATATCTCTGACACTGTCGCCTAGGTCACATAAATGAAAAAACGCATATCCCAACTCCATAAAGATGGATTATTGGACTCATTTGATTTTGAATCATATGAGGTATGCGAATCTTGTCTTTTAGGAAAGATGACTAAAACTCCATTTAGTGGACATGGCGAGAGAGCGACGGACTTGTTAGGACTCATACATACTGATGTATGTGGCCCTTTCAATGTCGAAGCCAGAGGAGGCTATAAGTACTTTGTTACTTTCACTGATGATATGAGTAGATTTGGCTACTTATATTTGATGAGACATAAGTCAGAATCCTTTGAAAAGTTCAAAGAATTCAAGAATGAAGTACAAAACCAACTTGGTAAGCATATTAAGCTACTTCGATCAGATCGAGGTGGTGAATATCTTAGTCAAGAATTTCATGATCACTGGTGAGTGTGGGATAATATCCCAACTCACTCCACCTGGAACACCACAATGGAATGGTGTATCTGAAAGGAGAAATCGTACTCTATTAGATATGGTACGATCAATGATGAGTCAGACTGATCTACCTACTTCCTTTTGGGGTTTAGCTCTAGAGGCAGTAGCTTTCACATAATCGCGTCCCATCAAAGCCGTAGAAAAGACACCATATACGTTATGGGTGGGAAGAGTCCCAAAATGTCTTTTATAAAGATTTGGGGTTGTGAAGCTTATGTTAGACGTCAAGTCTCAGATAAACTAGGACCCAAATCAGATAAGTGTTATTTTGTAGGATATCCCAAGGAAACTAAGGGATATTACTTTTACAATCCCACACATGGCAAGGTGTTTGTTGCCAGAAATGCTGTCTTTCTAGAAAGAGAATTTATTTTTAGAAAAACTAGTGGGAGTAAAATTCATCTTGAAGAAATTCAAGATGAAGATAACACTAAGGCTTCGATGGAAAATGAACAGGCACCACAAAGTGTTGTGGATGAGGAAATTGTTGCCCAAAGAGTTGTGGAGCAAACACATGTTCAAGTAGACCAACCTCTTCGTAGATCTGATAGGATCCGTCGTCAACCCGAGAGATATTCTATTCTCTTGGAAAAACGGTGAAGTCGCTTGTCGATCTCGACGAGCCTACATCCTATCAAGAAGCTGATGAGCCCAGATTCCGAGAAATGGCTAGAGGCCATGAGATCCAAATGGAATCCATGTACACTAACAAAGTATGGACCTTGGTTTATCCTCCTGAAGGGGTAAAACCTATTGGGTGTAAGTGGGTATTTAAAGTAAAGACTGACATGGATGGTAATAAGAATACCTATAAAGGTAGATTGGTTGCTAAAGGATTCAAACAAATTCATGGTATTGACTATGATGAAACTTTTCACCCTATGATGCTTAAATCCATTCGATCATACTTGCTATTATGACCTACCACGATTATAAGATCTGGCAGATGGATGTCAAAACCGCTCAATGGAAAGCTACTCGAGGATGTGTACATGACACCGAGGGTTTTGAAGATCCAAAGCATCCCGGAAAGGTATGCAAACCGCAAAGGTCCATTTAGGACTAAAGCAAACCTCTCGAAGTGGAATCTTGATTCGATGATCTGTCAAGGAGTTTGGTTTCATCAAGAATGAAGATGAACCTTGTGTCTACAAGAGAAATAGTAGAACACAGTTGTATTTCTTATCTTGTATGTAGATGACATACTTCTCATCGGAAATGATATTCCCTCACTCGATCTGTGAAGATGTGGTTAGGGAATTGTTTCTCGATGAAAGACTTAGCTGCCTATATTTTAGGCATCAAGATCTATAGAGATAGATCTAAAAGATTACTTGGCCTAAGTCAGAGTACATACATTGATAAAGTGCTAGATCGTTTTGCTATGCAAAATTCCAAGAAAGGATTTCTGCCTTTATCATATGGTGTGAGTCTTTCGAAGACTCAATGTCCCTCTTCTAAGGAGGAGAGATCGCATGGATAAGATCCTTATGCATACGCCATAGGGTCTATCATGTACGCCATGCTTTGTACTCGTCACGGCGTCTCGTATGCTTTGAGCATAGCGAGTAGATACGATCGGATCGGTGAAAGTCAGCTGGATAGCGATCAAAATATTCTTAAATACTTACGAAGAAGCGAAAGAATATTTCTGATATTTGGAGGCAATGAGGAGCTAGGTGTAAAGGGTTCTGATGATGCAAGCTTCCAAGCAGACAAGGATGACTATAGATCGCAATCGAGTGCGTGTTTTGCACGAATGGTGGGTGTTGGAAAAGTTCGAGCGAGGACACGATTCTTGATTCTAGCAAGAGTATATTCTTTGCTGCGTCGATGCGTGAGGAGGTTGTTTGGCTCCGCAAGTTCATCAGTGAACTTGGAGTAGTTCCTAGCATTGCAGATCCAATAGACCTCTATTGTGACAACAATGAGGCTATTGCACAGGCTAAGGAACCTCGATCACATCAGCGGACCAAACACATACTACGGCGCTTCCATCTCATTCGAGAGATCATCGATAGAGGAGATGTGAGGATATGCAGAGTACCGACAGAAGATAACATCGCAGATCCATTGACCAAGGCTTTGGCACAGAGGAAGCATGATGGTCACACTAGGTCACTAGGTATTAGATATCATAGTGATTGGTACTAGTGCTAGTGGGAGATTGTTAGTTATAGCCCTAGAACCAATCATGTGATGGTTGAATAGGAAACATTTTGTATCATATTCTATAAAGGCAAAGGATTGGTTATTATATTTACATCTTGCTTGTGTCAGCTAAATTAAATATAATAATGCCCTAGAAAAGTAGGTTCTTATCTACAGCACATCAATTGGCAGAATTGATTATGAGAGGCTGTAGAGAACACTTTCCTAAATGTTCCTAGTCAAGTATTAATATGCAAGGGCAATATTAATACATAAAGACTAGCATGTAGGTCAATTGATGACTTGATCTCACAAGTCATGGATATATGATATCAAGTTGACACATGGGTATATATTAGAGAATATATACTGAACTGACCCGCCATGAGAAAGTTTCATGGATCGTCATATGAGTGTCATAAACTTTCTCATGTGACTATTGGTATGAATAGTCCTCAAACCTGAAGTCACTATGGTTCCCTACATAAGGAGTTATGTACTTTGGTATCGTCAAACGTCACCCGTAACAGGGTGGACCATAAAGGCGATTACTGGGTATATAACAAATTATGCGTAGGGATGTGAGTGATGTAGATGGGATCTATCCCTCCCATATGACGGGAGTGATATCTGTGGGCCCCTTGATTGAGTGGAACTACTAAAACGCATGGCCATGCTCGAATGAGTCAATATGAGATATTGAGCTCATTTGGTTGAGTTAGTTTACTCAGGGATCAAGAAACACATAGATTGATCGAGGATGACATGGTCTATGCCTCATTGGTCAATCTGATATCAAGGATAGAAGGACACGGTCATACATTATAGTAGTCACGGAAAGGTTAGTCGGATCTTGACTTATCTCGTAACTTGGGTAGCAATGATGTATTGCTAGATGCCGCTCATTGCTTGTGTATCTAAAAGAGTTTAGATCCACTGCCAACGTTATGAGAGCCTATAGGGTCACACACAAAGAGCATGATGATTAGAAGAATTAGTGCATTCTAGTTTGACTAGAATAATTTGGGAATAAGCTTAAGTACAAAATGGTTTTGGACTTTAAGCTTAATGAGTACAGCTTATTGATTTAATGAGATTAATTCAATATGCTAAGCTTAATTGATTTAATAAGATTAATTCAATATGTTACCTTATTGATTTAATGAGATTAATTCAATATAATAACATAAGCTTATTGAATTAATAAGATTAATTCAACATCCATGAATGTCACATAAGCATGCCACCTAAGCATGCCACATAAGCATGCCACCTAAGCATGCCACATAAGCATGCCACCTAAGCATGCCACATAAGCATGCCACCTAAGCTTGATGAGTTGGAAGGAGACAAAGGGTTTTGACCCTTGGATTTTCTCCACATGTGGCCGGCCAAAACAAGGAGGATAACTCCTTGTTTAATTATCTTTCAATACCATTGATTGCATTGAATGTGATAGGAGATGAAAGGTTTTTCAAATCCTATAAAACACCCCATGGGGTGGCCGGCCAAAGGAGTTGAGTGAGAGCTTAAGGCTTGGTGAGAGCTTGGTGGGAGAGGCTTTTGTTGTGTGGTTTTGTGAGTGTAAGCTAGCAAGAAGAGTAGTCTTCTTCTTCCTTTCTCTTCTTCCCTACCGTCCTCTCCTTTAGAGACTTCTCTAGCAAGAAGTAAAGGAGAGATCTTCTAGTTTTCTTTTGTGAGACAAGAGTTTGCTCGTGTGGATACATATAGAGGCACGGACATTTGAACGTGCTAAAAGATCCAACACATCCAAGGAAAAGCGGGATTGCAAAGGGCACGCAACAAAGGTAGAATTCTCCTATAAGATAGGCTTTCTTTTGAGAAATTTATTTTTGTACGAGTTTTTCTTTCGCAATGATCACTTGGAAGGGATCCTAATTTTTCCGTTGCGCATATGCTATTTTGCATAAAGAGATCCCAACACAACCGACACGCCCGTGTGGGCCGTGACACGCCTGTGCCTTCAATCGGCATGGGCGTGTCGGCCGCGACACGCCTGTGCCTTCAATTGGCGTGGGCGTCTTCAATCGGGCGTATGCGGTCGGCCGCGACACGCTCGCGGCCTTCAATCGCGACGCTTAAGCCGATATCGCGCGAGCGCTAGCGGGCGCCGCTTCAGAATGCTCTGGGCGGGTGGACGAAGCGCCCACCGCCACGCTGGCAGATACGAGGAGGTCGCCCCAAAGTCGCCGCCACCGAGGTCTCACCTCCCGAGGTCGCCGCCGCCATCGTGGTTGACAGGTGCAACGGCCACCGCGACACCTCCGGCGACCGCATGGGGTCGCTTAGGCATCAAGGATCGCCCACCGCGAAAGCAAGGCGTAGCGCCGTCGCTGCCGCATGGGCGCCGCCAAAGTTGAAGCCGATCGCCGACGCTGTTGACTCCAACAGCGCATCAAACAGAGAAAAAAAACTCTATTCTCGTCTTTCGGCGAGGAAAATAAATTTGAACAGGTAAAATCTTTCCAGAAAAATTTGCTCTGATACCAATGTAGTATATACCTGTTCTTCTTGATTACCTGGTTGGAATTTCGACTTGTGTCGGAGGAAAGATCACGGTGAAAATTACCTCAATCTCCACAAACCAAGATCGCCGGATATTTCTCTTCGCTTCTACACCCTCTTCGCCAAACCTCCGAACCGAAACCTTGGACGCACTCCTTCCCTTGATAAGGGAAGGAGATGCACGCACGGCTTCAAGCCGTGCGTGCTCGAGGCGGTTCCTGTGCAGTTCGTGGAACTGCCACAAACTCCCAACAGAAAAATAAGTTGTTCTTTTAATTAGTCCTACTGGTATTCTTTGATTTATTATAATAAGTAACTTCTTTGGTAGATGATTTAGAAATTTTTTTTTAAGAATTTCTTAGAAGTGATAATGAGACAAGGATTAAACTTAGGTGCAATCATCCTTCATGTAAAATGTGGAATCGTCATATTAATAGTTCTCTTTAATTAAGAGGAAGGTAAATTAGATAGGTACTAATATAGAATATCTCGACAGACCCAACATCTCAAGGAACATCGTCCCATTTGAAAAAAAGTCCACAAATATACCGTAGCTAGAGATTGACCCAAAAATTCTTGATAATTTGTATAAATATTTTACCACTGCACCATAGCCCGGGGGTTAATCACCCTTCTTGCAAGATCATATGAATGGTGTGTAAATCGTTCATTCATATATTGCAAAAGATGATAACATTCCCTTTAATTGTCCTTCAATATCGGTCCCACAACAATATGAAGAAAAGTAAATCGCGGTTAGTCTTCAATTATATTGGCGCCTGATTACAGTGGAGAACAGGTACTCCGATTGGTATTTTTATCCGATAATAAAAATTAACTCTTACTCATTTGTTATAAATATGTATTATGTTAGTTATGTGTTAGTCATCCGATTTTATTTAGATTGTTCATCCATAAATCTTAGAATAACTTGTGGAAACTCCTCGGTGAAGGCTGACCTCCCCCCATCTCGGCAAATTTTCAATGTTTTATCCTAATAACCCAACCCCAGTGCCTTTCCTTCGTGATCATTGTTGCAACATGAAGTTTGATCTAGATATGGAGCTAATTGAGTTGTCCTTGGTCGCTGGCATCGATATCCCAAAATCATCCCTACGGGATGGCGTGGTGGTTAAAATATAATAATGCTTACGGATATGACGTAGATCGATTCTGAAAGAGGGCTAAATTTTTTTTCTGAATTCAGATGACTCCCACGTATCTTAGTCATTACGTTAAAATCTATAAGACTCTGTGATTTATCTCTTTCATAATAACTATGGAACATATCAATAGAAACGGTTAGGTTGACGATTTCAATCTGAAATATTTTACGGATTTCCCAAATCTCTCTCTATGCATCTCATTCATGATATTGGCGATATAAATCACAATTCACAAACTTTTATATATATATATATATATATATATATATATAGTACACCAGTACCAAAGCTTATCCAATCTCTCTTCCTCATCCACAGCTGAAGAAACCCTAACCCAACCTTATTAAGCCCCATCCTCAAAATCATATAGAAACCTTAAATAGCAAAACCCTCTCCCTTCCATCATCCCTCTGAAAGAAAATTGTATTGGTTCAATCGTGCCCATGTTCAGCTAATTGCATTTGGATGTGTTGGGGAAAAAAGTTTAAATTAGATTTATTTATATTTTTAACGGCAATTTATTAAAGGGCACACTTGAAATTTAAAATTATTCAAATAGCGTCCCATAATTTTATATTTATCAAAGAGCGCATCTTATTTCTTTTTTATCCTTCCCGTCAAACTCGAATATCAAATTGGCCAAAAAAAATATAGTGCTGGGAATTATATTCCCATGAACACAATGATCCTGAGATTTGAATTCTCAACACCACGTACAATATCAAATTCGTCTAGAAAAAAGATGGTGCTGAAAATTATATTTCCAGAAACACAATGGTCCTGAGATTTAAATTTTCAGCACCACATACAATATCAAGCTGTCATAGAAAAAATATGGTGCTAAAAATTATATTATCAGGAACACAGTGGTGTTAGGATTTAAATTTCCAAGAACACAGTGGTGCTGGAATTTAAATTTTCAGCACCACATACAATATCAACTGGCCGAAAAAAAATGGTGCTGAAAATTATATTCTCAGGAACACAGTGAATTTGAGATTTAAATTTTAAATACCACGTACAATATCAATATCAGTATTAATTGCATATTTATTTGGCGGGAGAGATAAAAAGGGAATGAAATACGTATTTTGGTAAATATAAAACTATGAGACTATATTTGGATAATTCCAAATTTAAATGCACCCTTTGATAAATTTTCGTATTTCTAATGTATGCATGGAGTTGTGCAATAACTTAGGAGAGCATACAGAGCTTAAGAAGCAAATTTTGGGATGGATAAGTTGGGTTTGGCTTAATAGCTCAAACGTCTGATAGAGATTAAAGAAAGATGATATTAGACATATCATAAGATAAGGAGCATCAAATAGCTCGAAGAAAGTGAACTTTGTAGGCAAATGAACGAAAGATGACACGTGGAATAAGACAAGGGCTCTTGGTGCATCCATGACACTTAAAATTTGATAAAAGATGGCTGGCCTTGGGGCAAAAGTGAAGTTGCAAAGATAAATACTTATGCAAATTGTGAGATATGAGCGACTTGTATTTTAGGATTCAAGTCGGTTTGGCTTAGAAACTCTCGGGTAAACTCACAAGTGACCAAATTAATGATTTAGTTATTTGATCCTAGCACCCAATCAAATATGTAATTTTCGATGACTCCAAATTTTATTAATGATACTTATAGAAAATATCCAAGATTTGTAGAAGTGATGAATATTTTTTTGTTGTATTTCTCTCTAATTAATAACACTCGTGAAATCTACTTATCGAAACAACTCTTTTTTTGTTTTCTAAGCACATTTTGATATGGAGTGACTCCATGGATGTTCTTGTTGAAGTAGTCAATTGACACATTCATTTGATTTGTAGATCGCTTTTGAGGAATTTTTTGTTGAGCCAATCACAAAGCGAATTCCTCCTTAACAAAAAATCATTTTCTTTTGAGTGACATAACTATATATTACAACAAACACGCACGATAAATTACAATACTCAAAAATGAAAGAGATTTGTGAATAAAGTTAAATTAAAATTCATACAAAATTTAGGGGAGAAAACAATATTAGAACCAAAATAGGTTCCAAACCGTGCCTTTAAGCATTAAAGTCTATGCCTATGCCCCCAATAAAAATTAAATTTATTAGTTTTAATAAAATTAGAATCCAATGTTCAAGATCTAAAATTAAAGATTAAATTATTATTATTTTTTGTTTTTTCTTATTGACACCGGATATTTGAACCTTCAGTCCGACTAATTACTAGGGGTGATCGGTCATACTCCATAGATCTTCAGAACGCTTCGTCAATAATCGAGCCGGATAAGATCGGAGCCCAAGTGGTCTCCATCAGCCACCAAGGGTAAATCAGAAAAGTACTCGTAGCTTTTTCATAGTTCAATCCGGACTCCACAGTCATGTCATTCTTGAACGACGATCCAACGCCGAAGTCAGACTCCGTCCATCGAATAAACTTGGGCCATAGAATTGTTTGAATGATTTTTTTTAAATTCGTCATCAACGATGTCCACATGTAATCAAATCAGATTCTCTGTAGAATAATTCTTCGCTTACTGCTATAATCGCACTCGGAAGCATTAGATTATTATTTTTATCCTATACCTATTTAAGACTTGATAAAACAAAATTTTAGCCTAGGGCCTATTCAAAGATTGAGACGCTCCGGTTCCAAAATTCATAATAAAGTACCAATTGAAAAACGAGGGTAGTTGGGTGAGGATCATGGTTTGGAGCAACAAGACATGTCAAAGTGAATTAATAATAAATTAAAAAAGCTCTTCAAAGTGTATCTATTGGAGCCACGCGACAGTTGTATGTGTTTGCAAAAGTAGCAAAGAAAGGGCTTTAGGTTTGGTTAGTTTTAAAGTGGCAGCGATAAGCTTTGTTAACAATGTACCTAAAGAAGAGCAGTAGTTGAATGTGACATGATAACGATGTACCTTGACTATGGCCCGACCAGTGGTTGTACCTCTTATCATAACTTTGCCACAAAGAGAACAAAGACTATTGCAAAAGTCGCTCGCGACAATATTAACTGCCATAGATGTTCGCCATAGTATATCACTATCATTTGAAGGTAATGCATTCATATTCATCTCGGACGTTTTTCATCGTAGGCCTTACAACTCGATGAAAGAAGATGAATCAGGATCGACTTTTGACTATACCGACGCATGACACAGTGGAAAGCAGGTACTCTTGCAAACATAGATAATTGAACTTTATATCATAGAAGGCCTTTACGACAATTTTATAGATTTCTGCAATAGAATTTGCTGTCGCAGATATCCAACTTTTATTAGCGATGCAACTTAAAAATTCTCAAAACTTAATCAACATCAAATAAAACTAAACATTGTCTTTAATTTCTTTGAACTTGTTCCTTCATCAACTCAGCTTCACTGGTTATCAGTGAACTGCACTTCAATCGAGTTTCTTAGGGGCATTCGTTTGAATTGAAAATATAAACATAACACACATATTTTGTGTAGCATGCAGCCATGCACCTCTATTTTGGATATCATATATTTCTCTACGGATGTTAAGTTTTTTTTTCCAGCTATAAATCTAATTATTTTGACATGATGGGAGTGACATAAGTCAGAAAAAAAAAATAAGAAAAAGAGCAGAGAGGCCAAAAATCACCGCAGAGGCAACAGAGATTGAAGTGGTGAGGGAGAGAGCAAGGGGAAGGCAGGGGAATGGAAGAAGGAAGGAATGTTTTTGCAGCCCTGCTTCTCCCTTGAAAAGCACCAAGAGCAGGCCAAGCCAAGGCGGGCAGGACAGAATGACAGGCACGAAGGAAGGAACAAGCGACTGGTGATGGAAAAAAGGAGATGAGATTGGAATCAAAACAAGCTGCATGAGGGTGACAAATCAGGTAGAGTGCCAGGGAATGCTATGCAGCAAAATGACAAGAGAATGTGAAAGCCTCAAGGCCCCTCCTATATGCTGCTTGATGCATATAGGGGATAGACAGGTTGATTGATGCTGCAGGACTCTCTCTCTCTCTCTCGTAATTATCATCTAACTGTTTATAAAAATTAAGATTTAGCTAAAGAGTTTATTTTTTTACACTGGACGACAATCGTGATCGTTTATTTATCATCTGATCAAACGAGATGGTATAATAAAAAGAAATAGGCAATACTTTCGCTGTTCATTTTTTTTTTCTGATAAATACTATAGTCAACCTCTGAATATGTTGAGATTGTCGTCGTCGTTGTCACCAGCTTGACCGATTGTTTGATCGAACTATGATTGAATTCCAAATCGAATTTTGATCGGAATCCGATTGAAATTTGACAATCATTGGAGTCTGATCGAATCACGGTCAAATTGACATCGCTTGCGGCCACAACATTGGTGGTCACAATTCATCGAATTCTAATCGCAATTCGATCACGATCCAGTCGAATTCTGACACCAATCAAATTCTAATCGGATCGAGATCGGATTTCGACATCGATCAAATTCTGATCAGATCGCAGTCAAAATCCAACTGTTGGATGACGATGCCGAGCTACTAAGAGTGGAGAGAGACTTCGACGGATAAATTATTTTATATTTTTCAATCGTGCATAAGAAATAAGTGTTTGGGTATGATAAAATGACTGTACATTTTCATTATCGCGTAGGACTCTCGAACGGCGTAAGGGGCGACATAAAATTTCAGTTGGCTAAAAGCTTAATAATTGCATGCAGAAACAGAATTGGGCTCTGCTTTTGATGCGGCCTCTGAGAAGTTGGTCAGCATTAAGGCAATCACTCTTCATGCTTGTACTTTGGCTAAACACTTGTTTCTTTAGGGAACCTGAAGATCTTTTTAATTATTTTTTTTCTCGTTTCTCGGAGTCTTTCTAGAAGGAACCTTGGTACAACGATAAAATTATTACTTTGTGACTAAGAGACCAAAGATTTAAATTCTGGAAACAGTCTCTTACAAAAAAAGCAAAATAAGACTGCGTACAATGAATTTCTTCTCCGATACCCCGCGTGACGAGAGCTTCGTACACCGAATTGTAATTTCCCAGATTCTTTCTCTATTTTCACTTCCGTCTTAAAATTTTTGACTGAACCTTTGTTTAATATACTTATTGTGAGTTTGTCTTCCTCTATTTTCACTTCCATCTTAAAATTTTTGATTGAACCTTTGTTTAATATACTTATTATGAAAATTTTTGATTGAACCTTTGTTTAATATACTTATTATGAGTTTGTCTTCCTCTATTTTCACTTCCATCTTAAAATTTTTGATTGAACCTTTGTTTAATATACTTACTACGAGTTTGTCTTCCTCTATTTTCACTTCCATCTCAAATTTTTTGATTGAACCTTCTGTTTAATATTCTTATTATGAGTTTGTATTCTTAAAATAATCTTTTGAATCTTTTTTTTTTTTGATAATCCAGATGCTCATACTTCTTCTGACTAATTCAGAAGGCAGATGGTCTTCCTCTCTAGTTCACCTAATGGGGAAATTCAAAGCACAATTTATGTATGCTCAGAAGCTAATTTCTAGATATTTACCAAAAGGACACTTTCTCAATGAGAGATTGAATCTTATTTTGTTTGCCAAGCCTGAAATAGGAACTATTATTCGCACGGTATCCCTTTGTACTAGCAAACTAAGGCAAGGGGACTAATCGAACCATTATTTATCCTAAAGTATAAGATAATAATTAATTTATAAATTAACAACAATGCAATTTTAATGCTAAAATAAGATGATAAAGAATAAAAAATAAATAAATTATTGGACCTCCGAGAAGAGTGGACATTGAGTAAATAAGAATGAATATTGCAACAGCAATGGTAATCTGTGAAGATAATTAACAAATAAATACAACATATAAGCTTAACAGAGGGAAATTAGAGATTTACAGAGAAATCAGAGAGAATAAAAGAAAAATAAATTGAGAATCAGAATTGAGACCTGGAGAATGATAATGAG
Source organism: Wurfbainia villosa (assembly GCA_025175895.1). NCBI lineage: Eukaryota > Viridiplantae > Streptophyta > Magnoliopsida > Zingiberales > Zingiberaceae > Wurfbainia > Wurfbainia villosa. The sequence continues at coordinate 50,478,272 of CM046003.1, forward strand.
ATTAGGCTTTGATGAGAGATTAGGTATGAGGTATTTATTGGGTAATTTTACGTACACTTGATGCACTATTATGATCGTCAGGGAGGGAAGGGAGTATAGATCAAATTAGGGCCTTTGAATTGTAGGAAAGGGAGAAACAACAATTAACAAGTTTGCATTGTGCTAGGTACAAGTGTTGTGTGTATGTATTGTGCAACTTTTTATTAGTGTATTGAAAGACATCTTTGGTAAATCATATTTTGTCAAAATATAAGCTTGAGCACTACATCAATCTAGTTTGTTGAAAATTATATGAACACATCCAATGTTGCTTAGTTATTTTCTCATACGATAAAGATAACAATTGGAGACTTGAAGGACATAAAATCTTATTTTCGCTAAAACGTAATTCTATGTTATCCTAATGACCAGAAACTTCAGAACCACTAGTGTGCCATTTTCATATGTTTTCATGCAAGCTTAGTTGTCAGGCTGATTAATGTTCTTAAATGTCTGATCAAACTATGAAAACACATTTTCGTATAACATGTTAGGAACATTGGCGTCGTTAGAGGGGTGGGTGAACTTCGTCGCTTGAAATTCGATTACGTTCGTTCGATTACTTTTCTATAATTATTGTTAACGCAGGGAAATATAAATACAAATACATATAACAAATGATAACAACAACACAAGCACAACACGAAGATATAACGTGGTTCGGAACCTAGAGTTCCTACTCCACGGGTCAAGCTCAAATGAGCTCTAGTGATGCACACCAATACTAAATCTTCTCATTCTCGACAATACATCGGAGATGAAGAAACCTCGTACAAGAATCTTACAACAATAAGAATAAATACAAACAACTACAAATGAAATACAACAACAATGTAAAGAGCACTTTACAAGAACTTGAATGCTTTGTTTGCTTGTTGATTGTTTGGAGATGTCTTTGAAGACCCTAAAATACACCATCACTTCACTTCAAAATCGACCAAGAAAACCCTTGCCGAAAGCCTCCATTGCAACTTCCTTTTAACCTCTGCACGAGTTGATTTCGTGCCCAGCAGTCGACTGCTAAAAGACATCAGTCGACTGTCCATAGTGTCGTTGTCTCACAACGACTCAATCCGTGCTTGAAAAACTCCAACGGACACCGCAGTAGTCAATTGACTTTACCATCGGTCGATTGTTGCCTAGTAGTTGACTGACCAGTCAATGACGGAAGCTTCCGTGTCTGTGTCCGCCAACTCTAGTCATCTGTTAAATCCTAGCAATTAATCGCTAGGGCCAATCGATTGCTAAACCTAGCGATCAATCGCCGAGCCACGATCGCTAGCCGAAGTTTCAATCAACTCCCCGATCAATCGACTGGGACATAACCCTAGTCGACTGCTCCGAGTCAGCTAGGTTGTCAAGTGTCAAACACTCGACCAATCGATCGGTTCATAACCCCAGTTGACTGATAAACCTCAAACATGAGGTTTAACTGAAGTATGATCTCCTCATACTTGATAAACCACTCTTAGCCTAGACCTAAGCCTTCTAGCCACCTCCATTAGCCTCATGCCTATTGGATCCCTCCAAGTTATCCATAACTTGTTCATCTATACGCTAGCCTTCAGGTGCTTCTATCAACTATTGTCATGCTAACCGGGTCTACTTTGCCAAGACACATTTGGACTTACACTGCCAAGACAAACACTTAGATTTTACACCATCAAACATTGGACTTATGCCGTCAAGACTACAGCTTGGACTTTACGCTGCCAATATTACACCCTTGGACTTCCCAATTGTCAAGTATCCATACTTGGACTTTTACTGCCAAAGTTCACTTGGACTTTACGCCGCCAAGACTATACACTTAGACTTATGCCGCTAAGACTATATCTTTGGACTTTCCATGCCAAGTACCCATGACTTGGACTTTACCATTGCCAAGACTCATGCTTGGACTTTTCATGCCAAGTACCCAAGACTTGGACTTTCATTGTCAAGTATCCAAACTTGGACTTTCCATTGCCAAGTACTCATGACTTGGACTTCTCAAATGCTAAAGTCATTCTTGGACTTCCCATGACAATCACATTGTCAATCGTTTTGTTAAACATTAAAATACTACTCAAGTCAAACTCGAGTCCGATCAATCGTGACCTGGGTTGATTGCACTAACAATCTCTCCCTTTTTGATATTTGACAACACCTTTAAGTTATGATAACCAATAAACTCCAACTTAACTCTTCTAATGTCAAATCATAGTGAAGGTTTACCTAACTTAAACCTCACTTCTCTCTCTTTGACATAGATAAAAAAGACTACCAAGGGTATCTATGTCTTATATCCCATTGAGATCTTACATTCTCCATCTTGGTTCAAAAATATCTAGGATGTCTTCACTCTTCATAGTGATAAGTCTCGTATCACTAAATGAGAGACAATTCTCACTTTTCCAAATTTCTCCCTTTGGAAAAATCTCATCCATCATCCCTTGATGAATAACCTCCTCCTAAAAGCTTGCTCCCCCTTGACCATTGCACCAACAATGTCCTTGGAGAGTTCCTAAGCTAATAGAAACACTAAACAATCAAAATTAAGGGTAAAGATTCAACATTGGACTTTCACTCCCCTTAAAATTTGATTGTCACCCTAAACACCTCTCCTAATCATTTGCAATGATATTTTACCCTTCCAATGATTTTCAAAGCATATCCTAGGGTTAAGAGACATTAAGGTAACTAGGAATGACTGAAAATAGGCTAAACAAACCTTGCTTACCTGAAATCAGCCCAGCAGTCGACTGATATCTGTAAACGCAGAAATCAGAAATCAGAGATCAATTTTGAGAATTCATAAGTAATTATACGTGATTTGAAAATTAATGAAACTTCATACATATAATACCTATGTTAATCATTATGGGTAAAAAATAATTTTAAAATAAAATACCCATTAAATTGTCAGATTCATACAAAGTTCAAAATCAATGATAACTTCAATGTTTTGAGTATCAACTTCATCAATGATGATTGCTATCAAATGATAGATTTCACCAAGGTTTTTCAAAATGATTTCGAAATATTTTTCAAACCTTATATTGAACCATTATCTATGGGCTAAATATGCATGACTTGTATATTAGTTTTCCTTATGATTCATCTATGGTATAAAATGAGTTTGAGTTCATTTAGACACAAGAACTATGAACCTTGAACTTAACTCATTTTTCTAGCATCTCACATGTGTCTAGGGTGTATCAATACACACATATGTCAATTTAATATGAGATATAGGTTTAGGTTCTTAGAGTTACATGTATTTTTCTAAACAACTCTATTTAATTCCCTTATACTTGGGACTTCAAATCATATCATGGTCCTTAAATTAATTTTAATTAACCTAAATGCATAAAAAAAGATCATGACATAAGAATGATAGCATAATTAAAGCATTGCCAATAATCATAATGTTATGACATAAAGATACAACTTTAACCTAACATGATATAAAAATTAAACCTGAGCATTATCATGACATTTTAAATAATTAAATAAAATATGATATCATGACATGACACATGACAAACAAAATATAACAAATAAAATATAAAGGCATGAGAATACCTAAATTTTAATATTGATTGTCATTTGTTAAAATTAAATCTAATTTGCCATAATATCAAATTTTCAAGTGTGTCACAAACTCAAAATGTGTTAATTTTAATTGATTTTTCATATTTCTTAAATTATATTAGCACATCCTAAAATCTTTTAGGATATATATTCAAACTTATTTCCAAGGTATCCCATAACTTTGAAAATGTCCTAAAGTGCCAACTTTGCTATGGTTAGGTTAACTACCTTACCATTTAAGATTGACATACCCTAACCCATCTAGCGTGAGGGAATCACGCTCCTAGGAACCCAATACCTATTAGATCTCCTTGGATTTACTAGGTACTCACTTGGGATAACTTTCCTAAGTACCTTCCTAATGACCCTTCTAGGCTTTGAAATCTTGTTCGTTTGGATTTTGTCTAGACCAACTATAGGGATGACTTCCCTTGTGACCTTACTAGTGACTTTCTTAGACTTTTTCGAAGCCTTAGTCACTTGACACTTATCATATTTAGCCTTAGGGATGACTTCCCTAATAACCTTGATTTTTCTAGACCTATGGATGGTTCCATAGTCAAATAGAACGCTATGGTAGTCTCCTCGGGCTTAGGTTTGGGACTCAAACTTTTTTGGCTCATAGGTAGTTCTTGCCTCCTAGACCCTAATTTTTTATCATTAGACCCATCAATTGAATTTGTCATTCTTCTAAGGGTCTTTTCTAATTTTTCAAGCCTTACCTCAAGGTTTGATTTTCTACCACAAATGCCTCAAATTTTGAATTTTCATTTGTTCTTTGAGCATTGTTCCTCCTTTTAGGCATATGTCTGCCCTTCTTAAGGTTAATGCCTAAATGGTTCTCTATATTCCTAATAGCTTTCTTAGGTAGAATTGTTCTTGAGTTATTGGTTTTAGATTTGTCCTTAAGTAAATTAACATGTTTGACACCTAAGCAATAATATTTGTTATTTCTAGCATACTTTTCATGAGTAATAGCAAAGAAATTTCTAGCATACTTTCTATCATTACATAAAGTATGAGCATTATTTAAATTTATCTTAGGGTTTACTTTAGAAGCTCCCCTACATGTGACGCTCCTCCTTTGCTCTTGGTTTGTTTCCTCCCCCTAGGGCATTGACTTCTATAGTGACCTCTTTGATTGCACTTGAACAAATAATATGCTCCTTGCTCTTAATTATTGGGGCTCCGACATCCTTTGACTTTTCATTAACCTTTGGTGTCGGTTGAACCTTCTTGACTTTTTTTGAATATTTGCTCTTGTAGTGTCATACTTCCCTACACTCAAAATACGTTATATGATTTTTATTACTAATACATGTATTTGAGTTGCCTAAGTCAGTAAGGGAATTTTGGTCTTGTCTTTGGCTTCCGGAGGTGGATGGCTCATATTCTTGCTCCGGTATTGAGGATGATCTCTCCTCCCTCTCAATTGTAGAGGTGGAGGCTTCCTCTATTTCTTTTACCTCTTCCTCAGATGTTGAGCATCTCTCAACTTCTGATTTTTCACGCTCTTGAGAGGATGATGGGTTTTCTTCGTCTTCGGGCTCCTTCTCTAATTGAACCGATGATGGATCTTCATGAAGTTTGATCAACTTACTCCATAATTCTTTAACATCCTTACAATCTCCTACCTTATGCAAGATATTACTAGGCATACAGTTATTCAAAATTAGCATTACCTTTTTATTAATTTCGTATTTCTTGTTTTGCTCCTCAATCCACTTCTTCTTGAAGACTCTCCTTTTCTTGTCATTAAGAGGATCAAAACTATCTACAACAACACACCAATAATTTATATCTCTATTTAAAAAATATTCCATTTTACCTTTCCAAATCGCAAAATCTTCGCCATCGAAGAAAAATGGAACTGTAGTGTCATCCCCCAATCTTTCTTGAAACTTCATCTTCTTCACCTCTAGCGATACTCCCTTGGTTGTTAAGCCTTGAAGAGCGTCTTTACTCTGATACCACTTGGTAGGAACGTTAGCATTGCTAAAGGGGGGTGAATAGCGATTTCACTTCGTCGCTTGGAATTCGATTGTGTTTGTTCGATTGCTTGTCTATAATTGTTGTTAGTGCAGTGGAATACAAATACAAATAACAAATGATAAAAGCAACACAAGCACAACACGAAGATATAACGTAGTTCGGAACCTAGGATTCCTACTCCACGAGTCGAGCTTAAGTGAGCTCTAGTGATGCACACCACCACTAAATCTTCTCCTTCTCGATAACACGTTGGAGGTGGAGAAATCTCGTACAATAATCTTACAACAATAAGAATAAATACAAGCAACTAAAATGAAATACAACAACAATGTAAAGAGCATTTTATAAGAACTTGAATGTTTTGCTTGCTTGTTGGTTGCTTGGATATGCTTTTGAAGACTCCGAAATGCACCAGCACTTCGCTTCAAAATCGGCCAAGAAAACCCTTGTCGAAATCCTCCATTGCATCTTCCTTTTAACCTCTGTCCGGGCTGATTTCGCGCCTAGCAATCGACTGTCAAAAGACACCAATCGACTACCCACAGTGTCGTGGCCTCACAACGGCTCAATCCACGCTGGAAAAACTCTAACGGATATTGCAGTAGTTGACTGACCTTACCAACAATCAACTGTTGTCCAGTAGTCAATTGGCCAATCGACTACAGAAGCTTCTGTGCCCATGTCCACTAGCTTCAATCGACTACTAAACCCTAGCAATCGATGTTGTGGACCAGTCGACTATTAAACCCTAGCAATCGACTGTTAGATCCACAGATCAGCAGTCGAGTCTCAGTCGACTCCCCAACCAGTCGACTGGGACATAACCCCAGTCGACTGCTCCGAGTCAACTAGGTTGTCAAGTGTCAAACACTTAGTCAGTCGACTGGTCCATAACCCCAGTTGACTGATAAACTTCAAACATGAGATTTAACTCAAGTATGATCCTCTCATACTAAATATATCACTCTTAGTCTAGACCTAAGCCTTCTAGTCACCTCCATCAGCCTCACGTCTATCAGATCCCTCCAAGTCATCCATGACTTATTCATCCATATGCTAGTCTTGATGCTTTCATATGCTATTGTCATGCTAACCGGATCTATTTTGCCAAGATACATTTGGACTTATGCCACCAAAATAAACGCTTGGACTTTACGTCGCCAAACATTGGACTTATGCTGCCAAGACTACAGCTTGGACTTTACGCTGCCAATATTACATCCTTGGACTTCCCAATTGCCGAGTATTCATACTTGAACTTTTAACACCAAAGTTTATTTGGACTTGCGTTGCCAAGACTACACACATGGACTTATGCTACTAAGACTATATCTTTTTGGACTTTCCATACTAAGTACCTATGACTTGGACTTTACCATTATCGAGATCCATGCTTGAACTTTTCATATCAAGTATCAAAGACTTGGGCTTTCCATGTCAAGTATTCAAACTTGGACTTTCCATTGTCAAATACCCATGACTTAAACTTCTCAAATGACAAGACCATTCTTGGACTTCCTATGACAATCATATTGTCAATCGTTTTGTCAAACATCAATATACTACTCAAGTCAAACTTGAGTTCGGTCAATCGTGATCTGGTTCAATTGCACCAACATAACATTATTTGTGTTTTATTTGTCAACAAACTATTTTTAAGAAGAAAATATTTTACTTATTGATGTCTATAAGTAAGACACTACTTAATCTACAACCTATTCAACCAAAATCATATTTTTTTTCTAAATTATCATTTTATAACAAAATTTTCAATTCTCAAGAGGTTGGATTAGGATCTACCTCTTGATCAGAAACTGCCACTCTTCTACTTTGCCTCCGATGACCCTAGCCCAGGGGTTTCTCCATCAATGCATTAAGTGAGAATGCAATCAGAAACTCCTCGTGCCATCAAAACAGTAGCATGCTTACCTTGGATCCAAAAGTAAGACAATGTCAACTGACTCTCACAGTTCTTCACTGTGTCTCCTCAAAACTTCAATGATCTCATAGATTTTGCTTGACTGAGAATGTGATTTGTCCCATGAAACAAACATAGTCAAGCCACATTTTACTAGAATGCTGCTCCATCCTGGTTTCTTTCTGAATTTGTTTTCACCCTTCCGATTCCTTGATGTTTCAGTTTCTTCCCACATCCCATCACTTGCAAAGATATTGCTCAACACAACTTGATAGCCCACATTATCCGGTTCTAATTCAAATAGTTTCTTAGCTGCAAAGTTCCCAATAACAACATCTGAATGTGTCTTGCAAGATGCAAGAAGTGCACCCCAAATTCTAGCATCGGGCTCAACACTCATATTGTTTATCACGCCAAGCGCTTCATGAAGCTTCCCGGATCGGCCAAGCAAGTCGACCAAGCACGTATAATGGCTTAAGTTGGGCTCAATTCCGAATTCATTCTCCATGCAGTTAAACAGTGCACAACCTTCTCTTACAAGCCCCGAGTGGCTGCAAGCAGACAATAAAATTAGAAAGGTGATGCTGTTTGGCCTAATACCTTCCTTTTGCATCTGGTAGAATAACTCCAAAGCTTCTAAGCCAAGTCCATGAATAGCATATCCTTCCAGCATTGAAGTCCATGCTATGGTATCTTTTACAACTATTTGATCGAAACACTTGCGTGCTGAGAGAATGCTTCCACACTTTGCATAAATGTTAACCACAGAGGTCTGAAGAAGTGTATCGCCTAGGGTAGCTTCGCAAAAACAATTCCTTATCATGTACCCATGAACTCCTCTACCCAACAGCAAAGCTCCCAAGTTAGTATATGCGACAACTAAGGCCCTTAGAACATCTTTACCAGACTTAATTACAGACTTTTGCATCCTTTCAAACACGTTGACAGCTTCCAAGAACTCGCCATTCTGAATAAGGCCCCACATCATGATGCTCCATAAGGTGCTGCTCTGCACTTGGCATTCATAATGCAACATGACTGCTGATTCCAGTTCACCACATTTAGCATAGAAATCAACAAGAGTGGCACGCAGAACTGAGTCAATCTGTCCAGTTTTTATGGCATTGCAATGCACCTCTCTTCCATCAGGGAGATGTTCGCACTTGGCGAATGCAGAGATTAGCAAAGTTAGAGTCTCATTGCTAGGAGTCACCTCTAGTCTCATCTTCCTATAGCACTCGACTACTCTGGAAACGTCTCCCATGGAAGAGTAGGATGATATGAGGATATTCCAAGAGGCAATGGTCCTGTTTCGAATGCTGACAAAGAGCTCCATGACCTCTTCGAAGCAAGCCAATCTACTGAACATGCTCAAAATTGAATTTTGGACCAAGTCATGGCTTTGGAGGCCCGTCTTGGTCGCGAACGCTTGTAGTTGGCACCCTGCGACCTTATCTTCGGCAACACAGCATGCTCGCAGCAAGACCGCCATCGTGACTTGATTCACCTCAAGACCCTCTGCTCGCATTTGGCGGAACAAGCGAAAGGCCTCGGGAGAGTCTCCCGCGCTAACATAACCGGATAACAAGGACGTCCAAGTTACCACATCCCTAAGAGGCATTTCTTCGAACAACCGGAGCGCCGAGGGGACGCGGCCATTCCTAGCGTACACCTCCACCATGGTGTTGCAGAAATAGACATCACCTCCGAGGCCAATCCTGATAGCGAGGGAATGGAAGGCTTCTCCGAGCTCAATCCGATTCGCCGCGGCCCGGTTGAGGAGGGGAAGCGTGTAGTGGTCGAGGTTGGCGCCGCCTCGATGGCGCATGGTGGAGAAGAGGGAGAGAGCGGCGTGGAAGTCGCCGGCATCGATATGGACTTTGAGGGCGGAGTTCCACTGGCGCAAAGTCAGCTCCGGCGAGGAGTTAAGGTCAGTGGACGAAGGGTGGCTCCACGGGGGAAGGAAATGGCAGGGAAGTCGTGGAAGGGAGTTGGGAATCGAAGCAGACGTTGCCCTTCCAATTCTAATTCGAGCTTGCCACTTGAACATGTGGAATGAAGGTGCTTTTTCTTTTTTACAAAATTTGATGAGAGGTGTTATAAGTTCCCGGGACTATATGATAGAGTTTTTAAACAATCTTTCAAATTTTCAGCTCTATCTTTAATTATAGTATATTTATAGATTTTTTTTTTCAAATAGAATGATAAATTCTAGAATATTATAAATGTTTTTCAATTTATCCTGACAATCGATAAAAATTTTTCATAGAATTGGATCGATCATTTTCAAAATTAGTTGGACTAAAGACCTAAATACTTAATATCAAATTAAAAAAATTGACAGTGATGAAGTCTAACAAATATTGGTAAAAGAAAATGTTCAAGAGGACTTTGGCAAATGGAGAAGACTAATAGAAACTAACATAATATTCAAGCATAGATACTGATATATTCTAGGTAGACTTCTTTCTTAAGTATGAACTAGACTAAGGAACATTTGTTTTGGGGTTGATGAATAAAGTTGATCTCAAGTTAAATCAAGATTAACAATTAGATTTTGTCCATTGGAAATTAAGTTCAATTGAGTAAACAATCAAGTAAATTATTGGAAGTTTGAATGGAAACAGAAGATGAGAAGATTCGCTAGCGTAACATACACTTTAATGCATCAATTAATGGTTCAGAAGAAATGACTAAGCTATGGCTAACATCTACCAATTCGTGATCATTTCTCGATCAAGAGGTGGACGAATATGTTTTAAGGACATTGTGAATACACATGCCTCGACACTTTTTGTTTTGGTACATCAGGAAGAAAATGAACAATGTCCCGCGCTCCGCTTCCCATCAGTTCCCGTGTGACAAGACTATTGGCATCATAGAGAACGACTTCTCCTACTCAACTCGGCACCCGAGTGAGCCTTGAAAGAAGGTTTCTCTTACTCGACTCGGAGGTCTTTCCTGAGTAGCAACAGTGTTTCCCGAGCACCTATAGTGCTCGGCATCGGCAACTCTCTGCTTCCCACTCGGTGTTATGGTTTCACTCGGGTGACAGTTTCTGAGCACCCGCAAGTGCTCGGCCTCAACCTCCGCTTCTCTTACACAGCTCAGCTACACTTCCCGAGCACACAGTGCTCGAACTCGGCTCGATTGCACATTTCGAGCACCTATAGTGCTCAGACTCAGTTTGACTGCACTTCCCGAGCACCTATAGTACTAGTACTCGCTCGACTGCACTTCCCGAGCACCTTCAATGCTCAGACTCAGCTCGACAACACTTCCCGAGCACCTATAGTGCTCAGACTCGACTCGACAACACTTCCCGATCACCTAAAGTGCTCAAATTAGGCTCGCCGACAAATCCCAAGCACATCTCCTATTTTTGAGCTCCTCTTGGTGCTCGGCTCAGCGGTACTTGACTTCTCCAATTTTTCCAGTCGGATCCAAGGCTCCATGTGTTGGTGCAATCGGCCAAGGTCACAATTGACCAGACTCGAGTTTGACTCAAGTGATGTTTTGATGTTTGACATAGTGAGATGACATTGATGTTTGACATTAATGTCTGTTAATATTTTGGGGAGATTGTTGATACAATCGACCTGAGTTATGATTAATCGACTTTTTTCAGCCCAGGCAGAAGATATAAATGGAGCTCGTGGAGGAGAAAAAGTCATCCGGTTCTTGAGAGCTTTTGGGGCGATTTGTTGCTGCAAATCAGGTCTCCAAGTGCAAGTCAAGCAACCAAGCATTCAAGCAATCAAAAGCAAGTATTGTAAAGTTTTTCTTTACTTGTCTTTCATATTTGCATTGTATATTGCTTGTATTTCGTTCTTGCTGTTGTAAGATCATTTGTACGAGGTTTCTCCACCTCCGACTTGTGTCGAGAAGGAGTTATTGTGATTAGTAGTGCATGTTTGCATTGCTAGGGCTTTTAGAGCCCGATCCGTGGAGTAGAAACCATTCGGTTCCGAACCACGTTACATCTCGTGTCTATCGTGTTGTGTTTGTTCTCGTTGTATTTTATTGTATATTCCGCTGCGTACTAACAAGATTGTAGATGAACACGCGAACGAATTTCATCGTACGAGCACAATGCTATTCACCCCCCTCTAGAGTTCCAACGATCGCCCTACAAGTGGTATCAGAGTGAGGCCGCTCTTCAAGGTTTAACAACTAAGGGAGCACGCTAGAGGGTGAAGATGGAATTCCAAGACAAGCTTGGATGGGACATCAACACTCCACCACCATATGATCGAGAAGACTTTTCGGCGTGGAGAGCAAGAATGGAAATATTCTTGATGATGGATATAGAGGATTGGTTCATCCTCGTAGAAGGTTTTGAACCTCCTAGGGATAAGAAGGGACAAGTCCTCAAGTTGAAGAAATATACCCAAGAGCAACGGCAAAAATTCAAGACTGAAGCCAAGGTAACAAAACTTTTAGAAGATTTGATACCTAATGATGTTTTGTCTAGGCTAGGTGAATATCTTGACGCCAAGGAGCTATGGGACAAATTGGCCAAGTTTCATGAGAAGCCTCACTTGGCACAAGTAGTAGAAGAAGAGTCTTCATCGGCTCAAGAAGAGCAAGAAGTCGAGGAAGAATCATCATCATCCTCACAAGGAAGTGAAGACTTGGAGGTTGAGAGATCATCAACATTCAAGGAGGAAGAGGAAGTAGAATCGGAGGAGACCTCCACCTCTAGGATTGAGGGGGAGGAGATTAGATCACCGGAGCAACATCAAGAAGAAGCTTCAACATCCGGTCAAGATGAAGAAGCTCAAAATCCGATTCCGGCCTCCATTGACCTAGGTAAATCAAGCAATGTAGATTTAATTAAAAATCACATAATTTGCTTTGAGTGTAGAGAAAGTGGGCATTACAAGAGCAAATGCCCAAAGAGAGTAAGAAAAGCTCCACCGGTGCCAAAGGTTAAGGATGCCGATGTCCAAGGTCAAAGGAGCAAAGAGCACATCATTTGCTTCAAGTGTCATCAAAAGGGGCACTATAGGAGTCAATGCTCTAGGGGGAGCAAGAAGACTCAAGAGGGAGCATCACATGTAGGGGGAGCTAAGGCTAACCCTAAGGTATATTTTAATAATGCATCTTCTAAATTTAAAAGTCAAAAGCATGCTAAGAATTTTAATTCTCTTGCAATTCATCATGAAAAGCATGCTAGAGATAAATATTTATGTTTAGGTGCTAAAAGTATCCATTTGGGAAGAAGGAGAAATTTGGGACTAATGTCCCTAGAAAAGTTTTACCTAGGGAGTCTATTAGGAAAATAGGAGAGCACTTAGGTCTTAATCCCAAATGGACTAGGCATATGCCTAGAAAGGATAATGCCCAAAGACCAAATCAAAATTCAAAAATGGGGAAATTAGGATTAGAAAACCAAGCCTTAAGGTCAAGGCTTGAGAAATTAGAAAAGACCCTCAAAAAGATGCAAAATCAATTTCAAGGGTCAAATGGTCAAAGTCAAGGGTCTAGGACTCAAAGTCAACACCTAGGACCTAAAAGACAAAAGTCAACCAAGGGCAAGAAATGTTTGGGTCACAAATCTAAGCCTAAGGTGACTTATCATAATGTTCCATTTGATTATGGAACACAATCTAGGTCTAGGAAGACCAAAGTTACTAGGGAAGTTATCCCTAAGAGTAACCATGGTAAGTGCCTAGTGGCTAGGATTTCTAGGAAACCTAGGGTGACAACTAAGAAGGTTACTAGGGAGGCAATCTCTAGAGTTAACCATGGCAAGACCCAAATGACCCAAGTTACCAAGCCTAGGAGGGTCATTAGGAGGGTATCTAGGGAGGTCATCCCTAAAAAATACCTAATTAACCCAATGAGCTCAAATAGATTTTGGGTTCCTAGGAGCATGATTGATTCACGCTAGATGGGTTTAGGGTGTGCCAACCTTGATTGGATGGGTAGTTAACTCAACCATGGTAAAGGTGGCACTTTTAGGTGATTTTCAAGGTTATGGGTACCTTGGAAATAACTTTGATATTATGATCCTAAAAGATTTTAGGATGTGCCAATATACCTTGAGGATTGTGAAAAATAATTTAAATTGACACAATTTAGGTTTAGAGGTGTGTGTGTGTCATTTTGGGTTTTTGGCACACATGGGATATTAGTAGTAATATGGCAAAATAAATCTAATTATATTAACTGATAATTAATATTAAAATTTAGGTATTCTTATACCTATACCTTTTATTTGCCATGCTTTGTTTTCCATATACCATGTCATGACATCATATTTATTTTTATCATTTATATGTCATGTTCATGTGTAGGATTAAGGGATTAAATGTCATGTGTTTTTATATTATATCATATGCCATGACATCATGATCATTGGCCATGTTTTATTTTGCTATCATTTATTCCATGACCATACTTCAAGTATTTAATTTAATTAAAATTGATTTAAGGACAATGGCATGACTTGAAGTCCCATTTATAAGGGAATCAAGTAGGGTTGCCTTAGAAAATGCATGAAACCCTAGATTAAGAGAACAAAACCCACATCTCACATTAAATTGACATGTATGTGTATTTTATATACCCTAGATACATGTGAGATACTAGGATATGAGTTAAATTCAAGGTGCATAGTTTTTGCATCTAGATGGACTAAAACTCATCTTGTCTCAATGTGGATCATTGGGAAAGCTTGTGTACAAGTCATGTACATAGAGCTCAAGGAATATGATCCAATATAGGTTTTCAAAATCATTTTAAAATCCATTTAGAAAACCTTGGTGAAGTCTATCTTTTGATAGCAATCACTATTGATGAAGTTGATACAAAGTGAGCTAAAACATTGAAGTTTTTCTTCACTTTTGAACTTTGTATCAATTTCGATATTTTGTGGGTAAAATATTTTTCAAACATTTTTCACCCATTGTATTGACTATAAGTAATATACGTATAAATTTTCATGATTTTTCGATATACCTAGAATTACTTATGATTTTCTGAATTTCATTTCTGATAACTGAAATTCTGATATTTTAGTTATTAGTCGACTGCCCTTGGTGGCAGTCGACTGATGAGGGTGGCAGTCGACTGGTATCTGAGAGAGTCGATTGCCAATGTTGATTTCGAAAAAACAAGGTATGTTTAGCCCGTGTTCAGCTACGGTTAAGGTCCCTAACCACTTCTAATCCTAGGATATGCTTTGAGAAACATTATAAAGGGTGAAAATCCATTGGATATGGATTAGGAGAGGTGTTAGGGTGATGTATCAAATTCAAGGGTGGAAAAGTTCATGTTTGAACTTTGAACCTTATTTTTTATGGTTTAGAGTTCCTATTGGCTTAGAGACTTCCCAAGGACATTGTTGGTGCAATGGTCAAGGGGGAGCAAGCCTTTAGGGGGAGGTATCCATCATGGGATGATGGATGATATTTTTCCTCTTGAGAGGGAAAATGAGATTTTGAGATACCCAAATTGGAAATTGGGAGAGTGTATAGGATTGCCTCTCTTGAGTGATATGGGACTTATCACTAGGAAGATGGTAGGCATCCTAGGTATTTTTGGACCAAGGGAGAGATTGTAAGATCTCATTGGATATGAGACATTGACCACCTTGGAGAGAACCTTTTTGATGTATGTCAAAAAGGGGGAGAACTTAAGATTACCAATTTGGGAAATTGGTAAGGGAATTTGAGTTAGGGGCCTAACTCAAGGTTGTTTTTGTCAAACATAAAAAATGGGGAGATTGTTGGTGTAATCGGCCCAGGTCACGATTGACCAGACTCAAGTTTGACTCGAGTGATGTTTTGATGTTTGACATAGTGAGATGACATTGATGTTTGACATTAATGTCTATTAATGTTTTGGGGAGATTGTTGATACAATCGACCCGGGTTATGATTAATCGAACTCGAGTTTAACTCGAGGGAGACTTTGATGGTTGACTAGGGTTGACCATGTGATTATGGGCATTGGAAAAGTCCAAGTCTTGAGTACTTGGCATGTAAAGTCCAAGCATGGGTCTTGGAAAGGAAAAGTCCAAGCATGGGTCTTGGCATGGAAAGTCCAACATGGGTTGACAAGGGAAAGTCCAAGCTTGAGTCTTAGCATTTGAGAAGTCCAAGGGGTTTGATATTGGCGGCGTAAAGTCCAAGCGAGAGTCTTGGTGACATAAGTCCAATGGTTGACGGCGTAAAGTCCAAGCGGAGTCTTGGCAGCGTAAGTCCAATGTGCCTTGGCGATGTAGACACCATTAGCATGACATAGCTGATGGAAGCACGTGAAGGCTAGCGCAATGGATGAACAAGTCATGGATGACTTGGAGGGATCCGGGAGGCGTGAGGCTGACGGAGGTAGCTAGAAAGCTTAGGTCTAGGCTAAGGGTGGTCTAACAAGTATGGGGGAACCATACTTGGGCTAAAACCTCATGTTTGATGTGTACTAGTCGACTGGTGCCATGTGGCAGTCGACTGGTGTAAGTCAACTAGGGGTTGACTGCGGGAATTTCCCTAGCAGTCGACTACCATAGGTGGGAAGTCGACTGATTGGCCAAGCAGTCGACTGATCGTGTGATCAGTCGACTAGTGCTCGGGTTTTGGGGCACATAATCATGATCAATCGACTGATGTCCTAGTCGTTGGATTTTTCTAACGTTGATTACATCGTTGTCTCATAGCAACAGTGTTATCAGTTGACTGATGATCCTGATCAGTCGACTGATCGGCTTTTTCCAGCCCAGGCAGAAGATATAAATGGAGCTCATGAAGGAGAAAAATCTATCCGGTTCTTGAGATCTTTTGGTGCGATTTGTTGCTGCAAATCAGGTCTCCAAGTGTAAGTCAAGCAACCAAGCATTCAAGCAATCAAAAGCAAGTATTGTAAAGTTTTTCTTTACTTGTCTTTCATATTTGCATTGTATATTGCTTGTATTTCGTTCTTGCTGTTGTAAGATCATTTGTACGAGGTTTCTCCACCTCCGACTTGTGTCGAGAAGGAGTTATTGTGATTAGTAGTGCGTGTTTGCATTGCTATTGCTTTTAGAGTCCGATCCGTGGAGTAGGAACCATTCGGTTCCGAACCACGTTACATCTCGTGTCTATCGTGTTGTGTTTGTTCTTGTTGTATTTTATTGTAAATTCCGCTGCATACTAACAAGATTGTAGACGAACACGCGAACGAATTCCATCGTACGAGCACAACGCTATTCACCGCCTCCCCCCTCTAGCGTTCCGACGATCCCCTACACCATGGTGTTCGGCATCATCTCGACAGAAGATAATCTTCAAACTTTCCTTTTTTATTCCCTTCAATTTAATTAGAAAGGTATCTTTGTAATAATCTTAAAATAGATTCGGTGTACTCTATTGAGATGGTCACAGAACAAGTTGAGATAACGGTAGCTACCGAGCCTATCCCTCGTCAACCCATGAGTGTCCCCTTTGGGAAAAGACAGAGAAGTTTATTGGTGTAAACTTTAAGCGATGGCAACAGAAAATGCTTTTCTACTTGACCACGCTTAATCTTGCGAGGTTTTTGATAGAAGAACCTCCGAAAGTACTGGAAGGTACTAGTGATGCTCAAACCATCATTATTGTGGAGGCTTGGAATCACTTGGAGTTTCTTTGTAGAAACTACATCCTCAATTATCTAGTGGATGCGTTGTATAATGTATATTGTACAAAGAAATCGACTAAGGAACTATGGGAATCCATAGACCGAAAATACCGAACAGAGGATGTTGGGGCCAAAAAGTTTGTGGTTGGTCGATTCCTGGACTATAAGATGGTGGACTCCAAGACGATAATCAACCAAGTATAGGAGCTTCAGGTGATCTTGCATGAAATTCACTCGGAAGGCATGATACTGAGTGAAACTTTCCAAGTGGTTGTGTTAAATACAAAAATTTAAAATAATAAATTAAATGGCTAAAATTTAGAAAAATAATCCTAGGAATTATTTTCGGGATTTTTGGAGAATTTTAGAAATTTTTCCAGAATTTTTCTGGAATTAAACGGGGCTTGTACGGGATATTTACCGGGATAATTAAATTATTGGGATAATTAGATTAATGAGAGATTAATAAAAACCTAACCTAGGTTTAATTATTATATAAAGGGTTAATCTGGTTTAGTTTTACCGAACCAACTCTTCTCCGTCGCGATCCATTTCCTCGCAACATCCTCTTCCCTTCGCGCGATTCTTCTCCTCGCGACCCACTCTTGCATTGATAGGTGTATCGTACATTAGTGACATGCACCATCTTGCATTATTGCATGACTGGCAATCATCGGCTCGTTAGTAGGAGGTGATACTACTTGGTAGTTGAGCCCATCGTCAGTCATATTATCTACACACACAACCACTCGTGGGTTAGTGGTATTTCAGGTGTGTGTGTAGTTGCTCTTTCAGGGCTCCACGGTGGTCGATCAGGTTATTGGTATTACGATGTGGTAGCTGACAGGGATCCCTCCTTTGTCGTGAGACGAGGAGATGAGATGAGGTGATGTCCCCCATATACATACATGGGGTAGGAGAGTGATACTCCGCCAGCATCCTGTCCACTCGGTCACATAGGTGTAGTGACGACAGAGTGCACAGTTGTCACAACCCTACCCACTCGGCCGACACACATGACATGTCGGTGGCTTGACTGGCGTCAGGGGTGACATAGGGCATTGCATCATGTGCATACGTTTTTACTATATGCATTGCTTGTTACACTTTTGGTTGTTGCATATGATTGTCATGCACATACAGGAGATATATGTTGTTTGTTTTGGTGATTCTACATATGCTTGTATGGATGTATTTTATGTCAGCTTAGGTGTTTCGGATACGTACAGTTTCAGGTATGTATTTTTGTTGAGAAACTATACCAACATGATTATTATTGCTACTTATAGTTTACTATGCATGACTGTTAGATATCCGCTGAGTTTTACTCACTTACTCACTCCGTTGATATATCTTTTATTTCAGGATGAAGCCTTCTGGAGGGTCCAGTTGCCAGTCCCCTTATCTGACGACTCCATGATTTTGGTTTTCAGTTTTCCGTATTTATTTTTATCACTAGAACCCTATGCTTTAAACTTGTAATATTTTATACTCGTGATTGTTTCGGTGGTACTTGATTATGTCCTTATGGACTTTTTGTTCGATCGGGTTTTGGTTATATGTGTGGTTGTGTATTCCTGCTCAGATGACAAAAGAGATAAGTCTAGATGGATTTAGACCTCTTATTTACTTTGGTTGTTGGCCTGAGGCCCATATATTATATGTATTGTGGAGTTGTGTTCCGGCCATGTTGGCTGATGTATAGTGGGTCGTGTGGACCTTGTATACAGGTTTCAATTGTCCGCAGTATAGGTGATAATTTATTTGGTATCAGAGCATAGGTTTCGAGTTCCTAAGGGATTTTTTGGGTTTTCGGAGTTCGCCACGTTTGGCAGGTCAACTTGTGCATTTTTGAATTTTTTTATGGATTTTCGTCGATTTGGCGTTTCAGACATTTTGGAGTCATATGTCGATAAGATCATATTGGGGACTTGGTGGCGACAGGACATCTCTAGATGACTAACAGGTGAAATTATTGATTTTCTATCTGTAGTAATACTTGGGTAATAATTTAGCATATATGAAACGAGGTGGGCGTGCTCTCGCACCGAGACGTGGTGCAGGGTGGCCGCGCATGAGGACATTGAGATCTACTCAGTTGCCAGAAAGGTCTACGGAGGATAAGCGTGTCGAACAGGGTCAGACTTCACATGGTGTCACGGGTGTATTGGGTCCTCAGTCCCCCATGATTCCTCCTCTAGAGATACCCACTTCTGCGGTATTCACGGTACCACCGGTGGTACCCACTCCAACATCTCCCGTAGTACCCCCGGCAGCACCTGCTACTATACCCTCGGAGGTACCCCGGTAGCCCCTGCTGCTACATACCAGGCACCTCCTCCAATAGTGCCTACGGGATATGCGACACCTCACTTGATGGTGCTGCATCGCATGCCCGACAACCCCACCGGTACCGGCCGCCTTTCTCGACTTACACGCTTGTGTAGTCACACCAACTTCAGTGGTTCTGCCAGCTCCCGCGGTGATCCCTACTCACCTGCTGATGTGACTATGGCACGAGCTTGGATCCTAGCCTTGGCAGAGTCGGTGAAAGGCTGATTCACGCTCTTCCATGGAGAGATAGATCCGAGGGTGACACACTCCTAGATAGAGATTATGGAGCGTACCTTTTTCTATATGGCTTTCTCAGAGTGGGAGAAGACAGAGCTTGCAGCCTACCATTTATGGGATGAGGCTGAAACCTGGTGGGACACGCAACACGCGATTATAGGCGAGCAGCAGATAACATGGGCAAAATTCAGAGAGGTTTTCGAGAGCCAATACTTTCCACTATCTTATCAAATGACGCATCATCAAGATTTTCAGAACCTTCAACAGAACAATCGCACGGTGATGGAATATAATGCTGAATTCAATCGGTTAGCCAAATTCTATCCCGAGTTAGTCGCTGAGGACCGGTCTCACATGCTTCAGTTTGTTCAAGGTCTAGACGGACATCTTCAGGTGAAGCTAGTAGGTTTTGGGAATTCTTCTTACAGAGAGGCATTGAATCGAGCTCTTTTGATTGAGTCGACTCAGCAGAGAGCAAATGCGGAAAGGAAAAGGAAACAACCAACTCAGAGTTCAGTTCAGGCTCAGCAGCCGTCGACTACGGGTCAGCAGCGAGGCGGTCGCAGTGAGATGGATCAGAATGCTTCTGGGGCATCAAGCAAATCCCAAAAGACCGGATGATCTTCGTCAAGATGCTCCCAGTCTGACCAGTAGAACTAGAAGCGGTCCTCTAATGACAATCACTGTGTTAAGTGTGGTCCAGGGATCATATGATATCACCAGACACTACACTAACACGGTCGGTTTCTATTCGCAAACTTCCCGGACACCAGGCGAGATTGTTCATGAAGGCTCGGCGATGTGGCTTCAGGAGTGCTGCGTGGAGGACAAGATGATGTAAGGACCTCGGTGGCGGCGAAATCCCCAATCTTCGCCGAGAGGACGACTTTCCATGCATGGACAGGAACACTCTAGTGCCCCTATGGAGTTGCAGAGTTTTATTTCAGGACCTCAGTATCAGCGGTTGGTGCAATATCACCACCAACCATTGGTACGATCGGGCCGCACTCAACCGTTGCGTCGATCCGCACCTCGATGCGTTGGTTCCAGACGAGCGATTTATATCAGCCTCCGGTATAGTACTTACCCCGCCTCAGTATCCGTCTCAATGGCAGTCTCGGGCATAGCCGCCGTAGTCGCTGGCAGCCCTACCACCTCCACCCTCGCCAGAGACTGAACATATTCATGCAGTTACCCGAGAGGATGCGCAGCGGGTCGACGGATCTATTTTCCATGGTACAATTTTACTTTATGAATTTTCTGCTGATATGTTAGTTGACACTGGTAGTTCACATTCATTTATTTCTCGGGCATTCCTAAGAGAGATTGGTAGACTACCCACCCTTAGGTCACAAAGATTGATGGTATCTCTGCCCTCTGGGGATAAATTAGAAGTCACCCAGGAGGTTAGAGGATGTCTATTATATTTTGGCAGCGTTATACTTCCGGTAGATTTGGTGGTTCTCGACATTATCGAATTCGACATCATACTTGGCATGGACTGGCTAACAGCGCATCATGCTACGGTGGATTGTTAGACGAGGGTGGTTACGTTCCATCCTCCTAACCAACCCTCGTGGGATTTCACTGGCACCAGAAACGATGGTATATCGATCATTTCTGTGATTCAGGCTCGGAAGCTTTTATCACACGGCTGTTAGGGTTTTCTATTGTCATTGATCAACGCCGAGGACAGTGGTGACTCTCAGATCTCGGACATTCCTATCGTCCGAGAGTATCCGGATGTCTTTCTAGAGGAGTTACTGGACCTATCTCCCAGAAGGCAAGTGGAGTTCACAATTGAGTTAATTTTGGGGACGACACCGACATCGAAAGCTCCTTATCGTATGACCCCGAAAGAGTTGGACGAGCTAAAGATCCAGCTTCAAGAGCTTTTGGACAGAGGTTTTATTTGCCCTAGCATATCTGCCTGGGGTTCTCCAGTTCTCTTCGTAAAGAAGAAAGATGGTTCGATGAGATTATGCATCGACTATAGGCAGTTGAACGCTGTCACCATCAAGAATAAATATCCCCTGCCACGTATTGAGGACTTGTTTGATCAGCTCAGAGGTATGTTAGTATATTCTAAGATTGATCTGCGGTCCGGATATCATCAGTTAAGGGTCAGAGATTCGGACATTCAGAAGACAGCATTCCATACCAGATATGGGCACTATGAGTTTTTGGTAATGTCATTTGGGCTTACCAATGCTTCGGCAGTATTCATGGACTTGAAGAACCATGAATTTATGGATTTCCTAGATCAGTTCATCATTGTCTTTATTGATGACATTTTGATCTATTCCCGTTCCGAGGAGGAACACACACAACATCTTCGCATTGTCCTGGATAGGCTTCGACAGAAGCAACTATATGCGAAGTTCAGTAAATGTGCATTCTAGTTACCATCAGTCGATTTTCTAGGACATGTGGTTTCTAGCAAAGGCATTTCAGTTGACCCCCAGAAGATCGAGGTTGTCACTAGTTGGGAGCAGTCGAAATTAGTTCAAAAGGTTCACAGTTTCTTGGGCTTAGCCGGATATTATAGATGATTCATTGAGGGTTTTCAAGCATTGCTATGCCGTTGACATGCCTTATCAGGAAGGGCGTGAAGTTCACGTGGTCAGAGGCTTGTGAGACCAGCTTTCAGGAGTTAAAAAAGAGACTAGTGTCAGCACCGATTCTGGTATTGCCATCAGAGAACAATGATTTCGTCCTTTATACCGATGCATCTCTCCAGGGTTTAGGCATAGTACTGATGCAGCATGGCAGGGTGGTCAATTATGCTTCTCGCCAGTTGAAGGAGCATGAGAAAAACTACCCAGTACATGATCTAGAGTTAGCTGCTATTATCCTTGCCTTGAAGATTTAGAGGCATCATCTATATGGTATTACATTTGAGATTCTCACTGATCATAAGAGTCTCAAATATCTATTTATGCAGAAGGAACTCAATCTTCGATAGAGGAGATGGATGGAGTTCCTGAAGGACTATGATTGTACCATTAGCTACCACCCAGGGAAAGCCAATGTGGTTGCCGATGCACTTAGTCGAAAGTCCCGAGGGACTTTAGCTTGCTATCGAGTTTTAGTCATGGATTTGATTCAGGGTTTCTCCGAGTTGGGCCTAGAGGAGCAGAGACCGACAGAGCAAGGCATTCTTGTTACTTTGGTTGCTCAGTCATCTATCAGGACGAGAGTCCAAGAGGCTCAGGTCGGTGATCAACACTTACAGTTCATTGGCAGCCAGATAACCTCTAGACAACAGACTGAGTTCACCTGAGATGACGAGGGTATTATTTATTTCCGGGGCAGACTATGCGTACCTCAGTCTCACCGGTCATGGAGGAGTTACTCCAGGAGGCTCATCGCTCTCGATTTACGATCCACCCAGGCGGAACCCGCATGCATCGAGATTTAAAGTGTTTGTATTGGTGGAACAACATGAAGAAAGACGTCGCAGATTTTGTAGCTAGATGCCTAGTTTGCCAATAGGTGAAGGTTGAGCACCAAAGACCAACCGGACTACTTCAGAGGATTCCTATTCCCGAGTGGAAGTGGGATCACATTACCATGGATTTTGTGGTGGGTCTGCCTAGGACACGACGAGGCCATGACGCGATTTGGGTAGTCGTTGACCGATTAACCAAATCCGCACACTTCTTAGCGATTCGGAAGACCGACTCTCTGGATCATATGGCAGAGTTATATTGTCGGGAGATCATCAGATTGCATGGTGTCCCTTTGAGCATTATATCAGATAGAGATCCTCGGTTCACACCCTAGTTCTGGCAGAGTCTACAGCAGGCCTTGGGCACACAACTCTGTTTTAGTACAACATTCCATCCGCAGATAGATGGATAGTCTGAGCTGACCATTCAAACTTTAGAGGACTTGCTGAGGTCATGCGTTATGGATTTCGGGGGCAACTAGGAGGACCACTTGCCATTAGTGGAATTCGTCTACAACAACAGCTATCATTCAACTATCCAAATGATCCCGTTTGAAGCATTGTATGGTAGACAGTGTCGGACACCCATCCTCTGGGAGGAGGTTGGGGAGGCCCAGTTTCTAGGACCCCAGAGAGCTCAACATGAGGCAAAGTTGGTTTGTACTATCAAACGAAGGATGCCAGAGGTGCAGGATCGTCAGAAGAGTTATGCCGATATGAGATGAAGACCTCTGGAGTTCTCTATTAGTGACCACGTATTCTTATGAGTCTCACCCACGAAAGGGGTGAAGAGATTTAGCTTCCGTGGTAAGCTAGCTCCAAGGTACATTGGTCCTTTCGAGATTTTGGAGAGGATCGGAGTAGTCGCTTACCGCCTAGTGCTACCACCATCCTTGGCTGGTATTCATGATGTGTTTCATGTGTCCATGCTGAGGAAGTATGTGTCAGACCCTACACATATTCTGTCAGATGTGTCAGGTTCCATTCAACCTGATGCTACTTACGAAGAGGTTCCGGTACGGATTTTGGATCACAAGGATCGACAGTTGCGGAACAAGATTGTGCGACTTGTTAAAGTCGGGTGGAGTCACCACACCGATGAGGAGGCTACTTGGGAGCTTGAGGAAAAGATCAGAGCTCAATATCCCCACCTGTTTACTTAAGGTACGTGAAATATACTTTCAATACTTATGCTATTTGAGTGTGCTATCTCTAACTCATTATACATTCGAGTGAGAAATTTAGGGACCAAATTTTTATTAGTGTGGGAGAATATTAAATACGAAAATTTAAAATATTAAATTAAATGGCTAAAATTTAGGAAAATAATCCTAGGAATTATTTTTGGGATTTTTGGAGAATTTTAGAAATTTTTCAAGAATTTTTCTGGAATTAAACGGGACTTGTACGGGATATTTACGGGGATAATTAAATTATTGGGATAATTAGGTTAATGAGGGATTAATAAAAACCTAACCTAGGTTTAATTCTTATATAAAGGGTTAATCCGGTTTAGTTTTACCGAACCAACTCTTCTCTGCTGTGATCCATTTCCTCGCGACATCCTCTTCCCTTCGCAATTCTTCTCCTCACAACCCACTCCTTGCGATCAACTCCACCCGATGCCCCTTTCTCTTGGCGATCTCCTCCGTGGTCAAGCAAGGGCAGCGGGCTTGCATCGGCGGCGAGCATGCACGTGGCCAGGAGTTGGTATTCTTCATAGCAGGCGGGTATCTTTGACTTATCTTCTTTTAGATATTGTCACATTGTTGTGCATCGTTTACTATAGCTAGTAATAGTTTTCTATGCTTTTAACTACCCTGGTATGTCACTACCTAGTACGTGTAGTAGTCTTTTCATATGCTTATTATATTATTCTCTATCACTTTGATACTTATCATTTATTTATTTAGCACTAGAGTAGTGATATACCTTACATACTGGGCAATGAATGAATAATGAATATATCTTGCATGTGTACATAGACTTATGTACTTAGGTTATTTGATATGAGCTCCTATTGGTACATACCATAGGTAGCCATGGATTGATAGGTGTATCGTGCATTAGTGACATGCACCATCTTGCATTATTGCATGACTAGCGATCATCGGTTCCTCGGTAGGAGGTGATACTACTTGGTAGTTGAGCCCATCGTCAGTCACATTATCTACACACACACAACCACTCGTGGGTTAGTGGTATTTCAGGTGTGTGTGTGTGTAGTTGCTCTGTCAGGGCTCCACGATGGTCGCTCAGGTTATTAGTATTGCGACATGGTAGCTGACAGGGATCCCTCCTTTGTCGTGAGACGAGGAGATGAGACGAGGTGATGTCCCCCATATACATACATGGGGTAGGAGGGTGATACTTCGCCAGCATCCTGTCCACTCAGTCACATAGGTGTAGTGACGGCAGAGTGCATAGTTGTCATAGCCCTACCCACTCAGCCGACACACATGACATGTCGGTGGCTTGACTGGCGTCAGGGGTGACACAGGTCATTGCATAATGTGCATACGCTTTTACTATATGCATTGCTTATTGCACTTTTGGTTGTTGCATATGATTGTCATGCACATACAGGAGGTATTATATTATTTGTCTTGGTGATTCTACATATGCTTGTGTGGATGTATTTTATGTCAGCTTAGGTGTTTCGGGTATGTACAGTTTCAGGTATGTATTTTTGTTGAGAAACTATACCAACATGATTATTATTGCTACTTATAGTTTACTATGCATGACTGTTAAATATCCGCTGAGTTTTACTCACTCCATTGATATCTCTTTTATTTCAGGATGAAGCCTTTCGGAGGGTCCAGTTGCTAGTCCCCTGATTTGACGACTCCATGATTTTGGTTTTCAGTTTTCCGCATTTATTTTTATCACTAGTGTTGGGTTTTCGGCACCGCGGCGAGTGTGTGTTCGAATATGTTTCATAAATATGTGCACAACGGAAGGATTAAAAAGCAATAAATCTAATTTATTATAACACACACACCACACGCATGCAAAGTACAACATGTGTAGACATAATCGCAGTTTCAAATTTTGCAAAAAAAGGAAATTATGCTAGTTATACCTGACGTATCACGTGCAGCGGGAATGACATCAACCGGAGCGACTCTCGCTAGAATCTCCTCTATCTATATCCACGCCGAGTATCGTCGAGATGGCTTCACAAAGCCACGAGTCTCGTCTTCATAAAAGTCACTAGCCTCGAGTTGAAGACGATGTGATCCGAGAGACGATCACAATCCGAATAAAAAATTTGGATCCAAAAATTGAGTTTCGAAAACTTGCTTCTCAGAAGTAGTTTTCGTCAACTGATTGACGAAAACTCAACCCTCCACCTATGAGGATTGCTGGAGAACTAATCCCCGACAAATAGGTCGCTATCGAAGCGCAAAACACCGACCAAACGACCTCTCCACAAAGAGGAGAACAAGCTGTCCAGAATCTGAATATCTTGTTTGGTGGAAGATATGGCCGACCAATCAATGGTCGACTGCTCCTTGTGTTGGTGCAGTAGGCACCTAAGTCGAACCTGAGTTTTGACTATAGTAAACGATACAAAGTTAAGCTCATTTTATTATCTCACGAGCTAAATCAAGTGTGCAGAAAAGTGTTAAATCTAGAGCTGAAGGTCAACGACACCCGGAGGGAGCCGTGGTTGTCGGGCGACACCGGGATGACTTCGGAGGGAGATGAAGGAATCAGGTGGAAGACCGGAAGTAGAAGCTACAAGGTAAATGTTGAGGTAAGCTCGTGTGAGTGAGCGCAATGAAGGTCGTGTCCTCTATACAGGGACGTTCTTAGGCGACGATCTGACCAAGACCTCTCATGGAAGGTCTAAGTCGAGATCGGATGGTATATGACCATTTAATTCACTTGTATTAACTGTTTTTTCGAGCTAACTCGTCGTTGCAGTTGGAAAACCTGCCATCAGTCGACTGAGGGCTTGTATCAATCGACTGATCCATCAGTAGTCGACTGGTAAGGGTAGCAGTCGACTGTTGGTCAAGGATCAGCTTCGAGGAGAGTCAAAGCTTATCTCCATTTTTGAAGGGATAGGAGGCTTGCTCTCATTGGTTGAAGATGTGAACGTCTAGGGTTTCCAAGGCTATAAAAGTATGACTTCTCCATCCTATTTCCATCATTAAAAGCTCTCCAAAAAGCCTCCGTTACGATACTCTTCTATGATGACCTTGCGACGATGAAGTGCTACCGCATCTCCGATGACAAGTGCTTAAATTCATTACTTTATTCAGTCGTTGTTATTCCCTTTTATTGTCGTCTATCTTTTTATCGTTTTTTAATCGTAACAAGGAGAGGGGGAGTGTCCCTCTACCTTGAGTTTTTTCATCGATTGTATTTGCTTACTCCTTCCTCTAACGAGGAGGAGTGTTTTTAGTGTTTTGCCCTCTGTACGTGGTCTAGGACCGAAAGCTGTGAACCAAGTAAAAAAATGAGTAATTTTTTCTTTCCGCTGCTTTTACTCTCACTTGCATTATTTTATATCGAACAACCGAATGAATGAATTTTATCTTGCGCTATTCACCCCCCTCTAGCGCTCTAAACAATCCAACAATTGGTATCAGAGCCGGGGGTGCTAAGATTTGGTGAAACCACAAATATAGCTTTTTTACAGATTTATTTTTATTTTTATTTCTGTTTATTTCAAATTTTTTACAATCTCTTTCGTTCGATTAGATTTTCTCCCGCACTACTAATCTAAGATGCGAGTCTTGGTACCTTCCGTTTGTTTTTGTCGTTGCTAGGTTTTTTTTGTGTCTTTCTTGCTCTTTTTGTATCAATGGTCCATCTCGAGGGTTTTAGCACCGCCCGACCTCCATTTTACAATGAAGATGACTTCCATTATTGGAAGGGTTGGATGAAGTGCTTCCTTAAGACCCAAATCGAGATGCGGATCATAATCCAAACGGAATTCACACTTCCGACTAACGAAGTGGGTGAATCTTTGGATTATGATCAATGGACCAATGCTACAAAAAGACAAGTTGAAGCTGACACTAAGCCGACTCAAATCCTCCAATGCGGCTTGTCCAAGGAGGAGCTTAATCGCGTCGACCCCTTCATCAGTGCAAAGGACTTGTGGACCAAATTAGTGGAATTGCACAAAGGAACCAATGAAGCAAAGATATGCAAACGGGACCTTCTCTTTAATAAATTATATAATTTAAAAATACAAGAACATGAGACCGCGACTCAACTACACGCCCGGGTACAAGACATCGTCAACAACTTGCACGCCATCGAACAAAAGGTCAAAAACTGTGACCTAATAAGGTAGGTCTTGAACTCATTTCCTAGGACCACTTTGTGGGCATCCATGGTCGATGCCTACAAGGTCTCTAAGGACTTATCAAAAATTAGGTTAGATGAATTATTTTCAGAATTTGAACTTCACGAATAGTCTAACTCAGTATCCGAGAAAGGTATAGCTTTCATTGCAGGTCAAAAGAAGAAGCCCGCAAGTAAGCCACCCCCGAAGGAAGAAGAAGACGAGTACGAGTCGGAGGTTGATCCGGAGATGGAGACCGAACTAGTCAACCTAGTTCGGAGGATGATCAAGTTTCAAAGACGACCCGTCACTCAACCCAACGAAGGTAAATCTAAAACTAGTTCTAATGTTAGGTGCTATGAATGCAATAGGTTCAGACATGTCAAGTCGGAATGCCCGAAGCTTAAAAACAAAGCACCGAAGTTCAAAAAGGCACTCAATGCTACATGGGAAGAGGCATCGGAGGAAGAAGATGATGACCTCGTCTTCATGGCTAAACCAGCCGAATCGGAGCCGAAGTCCGAATCTGAACCCGAGGATGAGTCGAACTACGAATCTCTATTCAAGACAAGCCACAGATACGCATCCGGTTCAAGAGAAACTCTCAAGGTAAGTTGGTCCCTCATTAGTACTTTATACAATGCAATTAAGTTTCTAACTAGGAAGTTAGCTAAGTCTGAGTCCAAGGTCGAGACCCTGTTCGAGGAGGTTAAACTCCTTAAACACGAGGTCTCCCTAACCTCTTTGACTAGTCAAGTTCAAGAGGACTCAACTCGAGTTGAAAAGCTCGAAGTTGAGAACTCACTTTTGAAAAGTCAAGTCGAAGATCTTAGGAACACGTTGGAAAGGTTCACTTTGGGATCCAAGGGACTTGACCTCTTACTTGGATCGCAAAGGGCCGTATACAACAAGGTCAGGCTTGGGTTCAGCTCAAATACAACTAACAAGTCGTATATGTCAATCGTAAGTCAAAATAGAATACATGTCCAAGCATGGGTCCCTAAGACCACTTTGATTTTTCAATTAGGATCTAACCAGTACTGGGTTCCCAAGGACCAAATCCACTATGTGAAAAGACCGAACCGATTCAATGGTCCAGGGGGAGCTAGTACAAAACTTGTTCGTGCTATTACTTAGAAATTGCATGTTTAGTTTCTCTTTCTTTTCTTTTTTAGAATAGTTAGATAGGGATTATAACTCGTCAATACTTGATAACATAGTACCAGGACACGGCGAGATGATAGTACGCTAGAAAAGTGAAGTCTTGGGTACTCGAGCTAGATAAGGCGTATCTAGTTCGGTTCACTTAACCGAGTGGAACTAGATGAAGCTACCTCACCGTATCCTAGACTAGTTAGACCAAGAAGTGGTCTTAAGTAAGTCAAGTTACTATTTTCTCAAAATTATCTTTGTCTAAGGAAGTAGTCATTTTTCCGATCAAAGAAGGCCCCTGTGCCTCGCCACGACCTAGAAGCCAAGATCTTGTAAAGGTGACTTGATGAGCTTAAGGTCAAATCTGAATCTAACGCAAGGTTGACTAGTTTCGATTCATTAAAATTAATCAAGTAAAATTGAAGTCATCTCACAAGAACATATAAGGATAACATGTTTGATCGTGTAGAAATGGGTGAGATGATCTAGGTCTAATAATTTACAACCAAATTCTAAATTCCAATATCCGATTCAACTACCTTGCATGTAGGATCAATGGATGTTGGATAGTGGTTGCTCCTGACACATGATCGGGGATCAACTTAAGTTTTCAAAGCTTCGATTCAAGCGACAAGGATCGGTAGCCTTTGGAAACAACGGCAAGCTCAAAATCATCGTATAAGGTGATATTGAGCTCAACTCAAACATTATCATTCAAAATGTTTTACTAGTTGAAAATTTCAAATATAATTTACTTAGCGTAAGTCAACTGTATGATAATAACTATAAGGTCATATTCCTAGAAAATGAATGCGTAATTAAAACAAATGAAACCTCTAAAACAATCCTTAAAGGAACTAGGAATAACAACATCTATACTATTAATCTACCTAACTCCTCAACCAAGTGTCTTATGACACAACAAGAGGAATCTTTACTGGCCACTCGCACCCAAGACTCGTCCATAAGATGAGTCAGAGGTTTGCCCAACCTTAACAACTTAGACAATAAAATTTGTAATGCTTGTCAACAAGGTAAACAATCTAGGGCACAACATCAACTAACTAATCAAGAACGAATCAAAAGTGTTCTTGAGCTCCTACATATGGATCTATTCGATTCACATGGAGTTAAGTCACTTAATGGTAGTTAATTCTACTTAGTCATAATTGATGACTATTCTAGGTTTACCTAGCTTAGGTTCATCAAACATAAAAGTGATATCCTAGATCAACTCATCAACTTGTTTAAACTAATCGAAAATCAAAAGAACCTTAAAATTAAAAGACTTAGGAGCGATCATGGTGGTGAATTCGAAAACCACAGGTTTACAGATTTTTGTAATCTAAATGGATATCACCATGAATTCTCGTGTCCTAGAACCCCACAATAAAATGGTCTAGTCGAACGTAAAAATAGAACCCTACAAGAAGCCACTAGGACAATGCTAAATGAGTATAACCTACCCAACAGGTTTTGGGCAGAAGCTGAATCATCCTATCGACCAAGTGATAGGTGATCCTAGCCTAGGGGTTTGAACTAGATCATCTTATAGAAACCTTAGTCAAATCTCCTTGATTTCAAAAATCGAACCCAAAACCATTGAACAAGCTCTTCTTGATCCCGATTGGATTATTGCAATGCAAGAAGAGCTAGCTCAATTCACTAGGAACGAGCTTTGGGAATTAGTACCACCACCTAAAGATAAATCAGTTATTGGAACAAGGTGGGTCTTCCGAAACAAACTTAATGACAAAGGTGAAGTAGTTAGAAATAAGGCAAGGCTAGTCGCCAAAGGTTTCAGTCAAGTAGAAGGATTAGATTACGATGAAACTTATACCCCCATAGCTAGACTAGAATCCATCCGAATGTTGTTAGCCTACGCTGCACATCGAGGGTTTAAGTTATTTCAAATGGATGTCAAGTTAGCATTTTTAAATGGACTTATTAAAGAAGAGGTATACGTTAGGCAACCCCTAGGATTCGAAAGCCTAGATAAACCCGACCATGTCCTTAAACTAAATAAAGCTCTCTATGGACTCAAACAAGCTCCTTGAGCCTAGTACGAGAGACTTTCAATTTATCTTAAGTCTAAAGGGTTTAACCAAGGCCTAGTCGATCCAACCCTCTTCGTAAAAACCGTAGGTAATAAAATCTTCATAGCCCAAATTTACGTAGACGATATCATTTTTGGAACAACCAATTCGATCCTAGTAAACGAATTCATTTCACTTATGGAAAGTGAATTTGAAATGAATTTAGTAGGTGAATTGAGTTTCTTTCTAGGACTACAAATTAAACAAACTAAGGATGAAATATACTTACATCAACAAAAATATACTAGGGAATTAATTAAATATTTTGGAATGCAAGACGCTAAAATCGCCAATACACCCATGGCAACTAATGTCAATATAGGAGAGGACTTAGAGGGAAAGCCCATCGACCTAAAATACTATAGGGGTGCAATAGGGAGTCTTCTATACTTAACCGTGAGTCGACCTGACATTTTATTCGTGATAAGTATGTGCGCAAGGTTTCAAACCTGTGCCAAGGAGTCTCACCTAACTTTAGTTAAGCGTATCCTTAGGTATCTAAAGGGCACACTAAGCATAGGTATTTGGTACCCTAGATCTACCGAGTTCGAACTAATCGGCTGCTCCAACTCGGACTATGCCAGTAGTAAACTCAATAGGAAGAGCACGAGTGGTTGTTGTCAACTTCTCGGCTCAAGTCTAGCGAATTGGTGCAGTAGGAAGCAACACTGTGTTGCTTTATCTACCACCGAAGCCGAATACGTCGCGATGGGTGAGTGTGTACCTCATCTTCTTTGGATGAAACACACTCTCCAAGACTTTAACTTAAACTTCAACAACATTATAACTCACATAGATAATATTAGCTCCATCAACTTAACCAAAAATCCTATTTGTCATTCTAGGACCAAACATATAGAAGTTAAACACCACTTTATTCGAGAACATGTAGCTAACGGAACCATTAAACTCGAATATGTAGAATCCAAGTCAAACCTAGCCGATCTCTTTACCAAGCCACTATCCGAAGCCGTATTTAGTCTACTAAGACGAAAATTAGGCATGTGCGTAATAGAGTAGGACTTACATTCTTTTTATATACTCTAGTATTTACTTCTCTTTTCATGTTAATGGAACTAGCTTAGGGCTTACCCTAGATATCATGCACCTATAAATTTAAGGAGTCAATACATCTCACAACACATAGGACTAATGTGTTTGTGTACTTAGCCACGTAGATGAGCGTGAGATGTTAGGACCTTACTCCTGATTCCAGATGTAGAGCTAGTGCATCGCCATGAACCATGGAATATAATCATATATATTAACTGACTCTGACCAGAACTTGTTGATCTTTCATATCAATCAAGTCAAATAAGAGTTGAACATTTAATAGATGAGATTATTTTTAGTATATTATTTTCAAAATAATATGGAACATGCTTGGACTTGGAACTTAAACTTAGTACTTATAATTTTCTTTCAAAACCCCTCTTTCCGATTTATGGCAAAAGGGGGAGAAAAGACCAAAGTTAAGGGATCATTTTTTTTTATAACTTAACTTAGTAACTTAATTCTACATTCTTATGGCCAAACGTTAATGTTTTACTTGAGAAAGGGGGAGAAAGGCCAAGTTAAGATATCTTCTTAACTTAAACTTATTTTTTTTAATACTAAGGCCAACTTTAAGTAATTGTTAATTACTTAAACTCTTCCTAAATAGCAAACATCAAAGGGGAGGATTAAGATCTTCTTTCAAGACTCACCCTCGGTCAAGGGGGAGATTTCCTCAAGGGAGAGTACTTGGAAGAAGATCTTTATTACTCCTACTTAATCTTTGATTCTTCATGCATATTATTATTCTTCATGCATATTATTTCCTTAACTTTGTATGGGTTTGACATAGATCAAAAAGGGGGAGATTGTTGGTGCAGTAGACACCTAAGTTGAACATGAGTTTTGATTATAGCAAACGATACAAAGTTAAGCTCATTTTGTTATCTCACGAGCTAAATCAAGTGTGCAGAAAAGTGCTAAAGCTAGAGTTGAAGGTCAGCGACACCCAGAGGGAGCCGTCGTGGTCGGGCAACACCGGGATGACTTCGGAGGGAGCTGAAGGAATCAGATGGAAGATCGGAAGCAGAAGCTACAAGGTAAATGTTGAGGTAAGTTCGTGTGAGTGAACGCTAGGAAGGTCGTGTCCTCTGTACGGGGATGTTCTTAGGCGACGATCCGACCAAGACCTCCCATGGAAGGTCTAAGTCGAGATCGGATGGTATATGACCATTTAATTCACTTGTATTAACTTTTTTTTTAGCTAACTCTTTGTTGCAGCTGGAAAACCTGCCATCAGTCGACTGAGGGCTTGTATCAGTCGACTGATCAATCAACAGTCGTTTGTTGGTCAAGGATCAGCTTCGAGGAGAGTCAAAGCTTATCTCCAGTTTTGAAGGGATAGGAGGCTTGCTCTCATTGGTTGAAGATGTGAACGTCTAGGGTTTCCAAAGCTATAAAAGTAGGGCTTCTCCACCCTATTTCCATTATCAAAAGCTCTCCAAAAAGCCTCCGTTACGATACTCTTCTACGACGACCTTGCGACGATGAAGTGCTACCGCATCTCCGATGACAAGTGCTTAATTTCATTACTTTATTCAGTCGTTGTTATTCTCTTTTATTGTCGTCAATCTTTTTATCGTGTTTTAATCGTAACAAGGAGAGGGGGAGTGACCCTCTACCTTGAGCTTTTTCATCGATTGTATTCGCTTACTCCTTCCTCTAACGAGGAGTGTTTTTAGTATTTTGCCCTCCGTACGCGGTCTAGAACTGTTAGGGCCTTGCACTAGCAGCCGAAGATTGTGAACGAAGTAAAAACAAACGAGTACTTTTTCCTTTCCGCTGCTTTTACTCTCACTTGCATTATTTTATATTGAACAATCGAACGAACAAATTTTGTCTTGTGCTATTCAACCCCCCCACCCCCCTCTAGCGCTCCAACACCTTGGTCGCCGATGGCCAATGGAGGATGGTCAGAGGAGTCGCTGGCGGTTGGTGGGTGGCCGGTGGCGAGGAGAAGGCAGTAATAAAGTTGGGCGGCTAGAGCAAGGAAGAAGAGGAGAAGGTGGCTAGGGTTTCCAATATATTCTCCACGAAAAACCCTTAAACCATGTTTTATAGAGAACACATTCTCCTTACGGTTATTGGTTCATAACCAAAACCCGTTAACCCGTTCCAATAACTTAAGTTAAAATAAACCAAACCGCATTGGTCTATTTTTAGTTAAAACGAACTGAACCAACTTCGGTTCATTCGTTTAAAACAAACCAAACCACTTTGATTTATTTTTCACCATTGGATTACAACCAAACCAATTTGGTTCATCCATCATATCTTCATAAGACTCAGCCCATCCATGCTTCCGTTGCGACTGAAATGATTTCATGCTCGCTCCTTGTTTGGTCTAACCAAACCTAGTTTCTCTCGATCTGAGAATCTCATTCTCAAGCTCATTTTAAATCCTTCGGATTACGCTCATTGTGCGTGTGACCAAATAGGTTCCCAGTTTATGTTGGCTGTCTATAATTAACCATTAATTATAGAACGATCATGAGTGGCACCTAGTAGTACATCATGATCCCCAATTAACCGAAAAATCAATGGTTGATTCCAGAACCATTTCTGAAACCCTTCAGAAGCTACAATGAATCGTGCCCTGTTCCCTTCACGCATCTTATACCCACTTGGTTCAGGACATAGTCTATCATGTTAGTCCCCACTAGGTCGACTACGTCACACCTAGCCCAAGTATCATTTCCTCGTCCTACGGATTCTAGTTACTTCACATGTATCCAAGAGTACCTTACTCTAAACATGTAATGCTTTGGCAAAAGATTTTAGTAATAATCTGACGAGAGACCATGGGTATACATCTCCTCACAAGGAGTGGTGAATCCTTTATAGGCTATTCAAACACCATCGAGCATTTCGACTTATACCCAATCATCCTGGGTCCACATCTCCTTTGAGATGTTTGCTTAAGATGTCAAAGCATAAGTCTTCATGATCAAGATGACTTAAATACCGCAAGTCAAAGGAACATCGCACTTAAGGTACAGTAAGAACTTCATTGACATATCTTTATATGCAGAGAACCATATGAAGTCTTATAGCTAGTCACTCTAATGAACTAGTTACCATAACCAGCATCCACGATTAACTTCGGACATCAAAATGTCTCCAGCCAATGAGAATCAGCTGCTTGGATACACCAAGGAGTATACCTCGTGCTAGTCTCGACAAAATTGATGGTGTCCAAATCCATCAATTTATCGACTAGGGTTTATTCCAATACATAACAATTACACATGTAGAGATACTCACTAGTTGTGATCCAATCACAAATTCTCTCATGTTGTAAATCGTATTTTGGATATTCAGTAAATGAGTTTAAGATCTAATCAAATACATGAAAACATGTATATTCAAATAGTGAATCTTCATTTATCATATAAATGGTTCAAACATAAGGCGATTGCCTTAGGATATCACTCATATATTACTAACAAACTCCCACTTAACCTAATGCCAATCGCCACGATATCCAATACCATAAGCCCTAACTTGGCCCTCAAACTTACTTTGAGGTAAGACCTTAGTTAAAGGATCCGCTAAGTTATTTTCAGTGGAAATCTTCTCGATTTGTATTTCCTTCCTACTTATGATCTCTCTGATCAAATGATAACGATGAAGCACATGTTTTGATCATTGATGAGACCACATCAAGTTCAGAGATGAACTTCTTGATCCAAACCGCTTCCTTTGCTCCTTCCAAAGCATCAATGTATTTTACTTCAGTGGTAGAATCCGCTATAGTGTCTTGCTTGGAACCTTTCCAACTCACTGTGCCCCCATTTAAGGTGAACACATACCCAGACTGAGACCTGGAATCATCCTTGTTTATCTGGAAGCTGGCCGTATACCCGCGTATCACCATGTCCCCTTCTCCATATATTAGGAACACATCCTTAGATCTTCTTAAGTACTTAAGGATCATCTTAACAGTCACCCAATGATCCATTCCTGGATCAGACTGGTATCTGCTCGTGACACTCAGAGCATACGATACATCGGATCTCGTACATAACATAGCATACATGATAGATCCTATTGCGGGTGCATAGGAAATCTTACTCATGCAAATCCTCTCGTCTTCTGTGCGTGAACACATAGACTTCGAAAAGTGTATCCCATGGTGGATTAGTCCTAGCCAAGCTTCACTATATTCTCCTTTGGATGAACCAAGGTGGAGAAACCTTTCTTACAATGCTCTCCTCTTCTTTACAATGATGGATGATTAAGAACTAGAGAAGAGGAGGTTTTGAATTGCTAAAACACTTGGGAAAGCTTGGTGAGCATGAGGGTGTAGTTAGGAATGAGAGCACTAACTCCACCAAGCTCCCCAAGGCCCCTTTTTATAGAAGAGGGGCTATTTTTCCCATTGGGCCTCGATCAGTTGACTGATGCTTACCATCAGTCGACTACCGCCGAAGCCAAGGACTTCTGAACCGAGATCTCCGCGGAGATTCATAGCCGCAATTTCCAACGGCCAAGTGATCAGTCGACTGATCCCTCCATCAGTCGA
Organism: Wurfbainia villosa; assembly: GCA_025175895.1. Taxonomy (NCBI): domain Eukaryota; kingdom Viridiplantae; phylum Streptophyta; class Magnoliopsida; order Zingiberales; family Zingiberaceae; genus Wurfbainia; species Wurfbainia villosa. The sequence goes on from CM046003.1 coordinate 50,515,553, forward strand.
CTGATGGAGCGATCAATCAAGTGATCGCAGGCCGCAGTCGAGTGCGACTATATTCTGTGCTTGTTTTTGCGTTGATCGGGCCGACCGCTAACAGCGCCAACGCGATCGATGGTCGGGGTTTCAACTCGACTCGAGCACTGACCATCGATCGATACTCATTAAGTGTGAGTAATTCACACTTGATTTTACACCCTAGACCTAGACTCAACCTTCTAGCTCCTCATTAAGCCTTGCGCCTCTAGGATCCCTCCGAGTCTGTGACTTGTTCATCCTTTGCGCTTTGCTTCCAAGAACTTCCTTCGATTTCGTCATGTCTTGGGTTGCCAAATGCTTGGACTTTACGCCGCCAAGACTACAAGCTTGGACTTATGCTGCCAAGATCTTACTTTGGACTTCCTCTGCCAAGGTTCACTTGGACTTTACGCTGCCAAGACTACAAACTTGGTCTTACACTGCCAAGTCCATCCCTTTGGACTTCCTTTGCCAAGGTTCACTTGGACTTTACGCTGCCAATACTACAAGCTTGGTCTTATGCTGCCAAGTCCGTCCCTTGGACTTTCTTTGCCAAGATCATACTTGGACTTCTCTTTTACCAAGTCTTCATCCTTGGATTTTCCTGTCACTTACACATGTTCGTAATTAGATCACAAAACATTGCCTAACTTAAATGATTATCCAAACATCAAAACATATATAAATGCTTGGAGCATTGTTGCACCAACAATCTCCCCCTTTTTGATGTTTGACAATCATTTAAGTTAGGTCTTTAAAGATACACACATAATCATATTTTCAATATGAATTATAACTTAAACACTACTTCTCCCCCTTTGACATACATCAAAAAGAGAAGGATTCAAACATGAAAGAATTAATGTGTTGGATCTTGGACTAAGGTATAAGATTGAAATTAAGCTCCCCCTTAATCCAAGATATGCTTTATAATGTGTAAACAATATTTGAAGCAAAGCATAAAAAAAAATCACAAATTAAGTCCTAACTTTGCACCAACAATGGATTTTGGGGATGAAAAAGATATAATATATGAAACTCCCCTCAAAACATCAGATTAAACAAATTCTAAAACTTGTGTATACGCAATATTATCATACTATAGTTTTAGGATATCAAAGATACACTAAATATCAGAAAATGGAGTTTTTTATCAGAAAATACAGTGTATCAGTCGATTGGTTTCTGAACCAGTCGACTGCTACGCCTGAAATCGAAATTTTAGCCTTTTCAGCTCAACTTCAGAAATGCGTTAGAAATTTTAGAAACCTCGAAAAATCATGAAATTTTGTGTACACATTTCTGAGATCATACTTTATTAAGGAAAAATAGTTTTAAAAATATATGTTTTTCAGATTTCAATATTGATACAAACTTGGAACCTAACAAAAGTTCTAAAGATTTTGCACACTTTGTATCACTTTTGTGTTCCACTTGAAAATTATTTTTCAAAATATGATGAACATAGTTTAAAATATATAGTATTTGGAATTTCCAACCATGTTCTTAGAGCTATGTATTCATTACTTGAATACAAGCCTTCCCAATGATTGGTCCATAAGGTATTCATGTCTCTAGGTGTGTTATTGGCTCATAGTAATGCATCATAACAAGCATGATGAGCCAAGTACACCTTCCCTATCATCTCACATGTTTCTAAGTATCTCAATACAAAAATCAAGGTTTCTTAAGGCTTTTGTGAGATGCATCAAGGTATAAAGATACTATATAAGTATAGGATCATGCAAACCTAGAATTTTACTCTACAAAGCACATACCAAGCTCTCTCCTTAATGATGAAAATTCGGTTTCGGGAAGAGCTTTGGTGAAGATATCGGCAAGGTTGGACTTAGATTCTACATAATTAAGTTCAATATCCCCTCTTGCCACATGATCTCTTATAAAGTGATGTTTCACTTCAATGTGCTTGGTCATAGAGTGATGTACCGGATTTTTGGTCAAGTTGATGGTACTCACATTGTCACAATAAACTTTAATGTTAGAGTAGTGTATCTCATAGTCCACAAGAGTATGTCTCATCCAAAGTAGTTGAGCTACACAACCACCCATAGCCACATATTCGGCTTCAGTGGTTGATAAAGCAACACAATGTTGCTTCCTACTACTCCAACTAACTAGGGAAGACCCAAGAAATTGGCATCCATCACTAGTACTCTTCCTATCTAATTTGCACTCGGCATAATCGAAATCGGTATAGCCAAGCAATTCAAACGACCTAGTCCTAGGATACCAAAGTCCTACATTTAGGGTGCCTTTAATATATCTTAAAATTCTCTTAACGGCTACTAAATGTGATTCTTTGGCACAAGATTGGTATCTTGCACACATACCTACCGTAAATAAGATATCGGGTCTACTAGCAGTTAGGTATAGTAGGCTACCAATCATACTCCTATAAAGTTTAAGATCAATTGATTTACCTTCATGATCACTATCTATTCTAGTGCTAGTGGCCATAGGAGTGGTTATAATTTTGACATTTTCCAAACCAAATTTCTTGATCATTTCATTTGCATATTTGGTTTGATAAATGTGAATCCCTTCATTAGTTTGCTTGACTTGTAAACCTAGGAAAAAGGTAAGCTCTCCAACTAAACTCATTTCAAATTCATTTTCCATGTTTTTTATAAAATCTTGGAGAAGATCATCATTTGTTGACCCAAAAATAATGTCATCAACATATACTTGGGCTATGAATATATCCTTTAATGTTGACTTTATAAACAACGTTTGATCTACTTGGCCTCTTCTAAAATCCTTAGAAATTAAGAAAGATGACAATCTTTCATACCATGCCCGAGGAGCTTGTTTTAACCCATATAATGCTTTCCTAAGCTTACATACATGGTTTGGATAATCTATGTTCTCAAATCCAGGTGGTTGCTCTACATATACTTCCTCCTTAATATAACCATTTAAGAATGTCGATTTAACATCCATTTGGTAAAGTTTAAATCCCATATAGGAAGCATACCCTAAGAGAATTCTAATAGATTCTAACCTAGCAACCGGGGCATAAGTCTCATCATAGTCAAGCCCCTCAACTTGATTAAATCCCCTAGCAACCAACCTAGCCTTATTTCTAGTGATATTTCCTTGGTCATCTAGCTTATTCCTAAAGACCCATCTTGTAGTAATTATGGTGCTATCATTGGGTCTAGGTACTAATTCCCATACTTGACTTCTCTCAAATTGGGTCAATTCATCTTGCATTGCCAAAATCCAATCCGGATCATGTAATGCATCATTGATCGATTTGGGCTCAATTTGTGAAATAAGAGCTACTTGACTAGTAAGAGGTCTATGAAATGACCTAGGTCTTACTCCTTGAGATAGATCTCCTACTACTTGGTCAAGTGGATGATCTTGATGAACTCTTAGGGTTCTAGAAGGGGTTTTAAATTGATCATTATTATCTTCTACCCTCCTTTCATCATCGGAATCTCCTCTTCCTCCCCCTTGATCATTACCCCTTATGGTCAAATTTTGAAGTTTTTGGGTAATGCCTTGATTATTGTCATTAATATCCTTATCAATGGAGGACTTTCTAGGGTAGGTACTAGTGGTTTCATCAAATTGAACATTAGAAGATTCCTCAATTCCTTGGGTTCTCTTATTGTAGACTCTATACTATCTACTTGTGGATGAGTATCCAACTAGGATTCCCTCATCCGCTTTGGATTCAAATTTTCCTAAATTATCTTTGGTATTTAAAATATAAACTTTACATCCAAAGACTTTGAAATAGTGAATTGTGGGAATAGTCTCATTCCATAATTCAAATGGTGTCTTTCCTAAAAACCTATGGATTTGAACCCTATTTTGGATATAGCTAGCGGTATTAACCGCTTTCGTCCACAAGTAGCTAGGTAGAGAATATGCATTAAGCATAGTCCTAGCCGCCTCTTGTAGGGCACGATTTCTCCTTTCCACCACCCCATTTTTTTTGGGTGTTCTAGGACAAGAAAACTCATGCTTGTACCCTTGCTCTAAACAAAAATGTGAAAATTTAGAATTCTCAAATTCACCACCATGATCACTATGGATTCGGTTGATTTTGAGACTCTTTTCATTTTCAACCCTCTTACTAAATCCTATAATTATTTCTAAGGTATCATCCTTATGTTTCATAAAGTAGACCCAAGTATACCTAGAAAAATCATCTACTATAACTAAACAATATTTGTTACCATTTAAAGAGGGAGTGTTTTGGCAATCAAATAAGTCAAGATGCAATAATTCTAACGGTAAAGAGGTATTAGTTAGGGTTTTACCTTTGTGTGATGCCTTTGTTTGTTTTCCTTCTTGGCATGCGTCACACATTTTGTTCTTGACATATTTGATCTTTGGTAGCCCTTTGACCAACTCCAACTTGGCTACCTTGGCTATGTTTTTCATGTTGATGTGCCCCAATCTCCTATGCCATAGCCAACTTTCTTCTTCTTTTGCAACAAGACACTTAGTAGAAATGTTAGAAGCATATGAAAGATCAACATAATAAATATTTGACTTCCTATATCCCACTAACATACAATCATTTAATTCCTTGTGCCTAATCATGCATTTAGAGGATTCAAACGAGACATGATAGTTTGCATCACAAAGTTGACTAACACTTAATAAATTAAATTTCATATTTTCAACTAGTAAAACTTTATGAATGACAATTTTGGGGGATACCTCAATTGTACCTCTACCTAATATCTTGAGTTTTCCACTATTTCCAAAAGATACCGCTCCCTTCTTCACATACTTAATTGTGGAGAACTTGCTCACATCACCGGTCATATGTGTTGAGCAACCGCTATCCACAATCCACATACCTTGCTCTCCTACCTAAATCACATGAAAAACACAAGCTTTTGGTACCCAAACATTTGGACCGGTAACATTAAGTAAAAGCTTCTTAGGTACCCATGCTTTCTTAACCTTTCCCTTAATGGTTGCTTTCCTATTAATCAATGAAATATAAGCAACTTCTTTTTCTTTTGGCTTATATCCTAAACCGGCCTTGTTGTAAATGGCTTTTTATCGACTAAGGATCATATCAAGACATTTTGAGCCATTTGAAAATTTTTCTAAACATGTTTTTAATTCACTAACCTCATCCTTAAGTTTGTCATTTTCTTCCTTAAGCATGCAAGAATCAACATGTGAAGGTTTTTCATTCCTAATGGCCTTTAGTTCTACCTTCATGCTCTTAACCTTAGATTTAGACTTATCTAGAGCTTCTTTAAGATAGGCAATTGATTTATAGAGAAGCTTAACTTTGGGAGAGTTCATTACCTCATCGTCACTAGATGATGATTCATCACTTGAGGAGTCTTCTTGGCTTGATGTATCGGAATCATCTCCTAGGGCCATGAGTGCCACATGGCGTGTGATGTGGCAAAGCTCATCATCGGAGGAGGAGTCTTCAACACTTGGTGTGTCCCATGTGGTTTGAGCTACCATAGCCTCCTTCTTCTTCTTCTCCTTCTTGTCCTTCTTTTTCTTTTCTTTTTCCTCCTTTTTAAGCTCCGGGCAATTTGGCTTTATGTGTCCCTTCTTGTTGCAAGCATGGCAAATCACATTGTTATTGAAACTTGAATTACCACTAAACTTACCTTTTGAAGAATGAGCCCCCTTCCTTGCTTCTCTACTCTTGAACTCCTTTGATTTCCTATAGAGCTTCTTGACAAAATTGGTCATCTCACTAGATGAGTCTTCATCACTACTTGAGTTATGCTCCGATTCGGATGATGATGATACTTCTTTTCTTTCCTTCTTCTTCTTTTCCTTCTTTTCAACAAATAGAGCTAAACCCTTTTCCTTAGAGGACATGTTAGTTTGCTCATGTAATTCAAACTCACAAAATAATTCATCAATTTTAATTTGAGAAAGATCCCTAGTTACCTTAATGGCATCAACTATAGAAGTCCATAAAGAATTTCTAGGAAATGCTTGAAGTATGTATCTTACCAAGTCCCGGTTGTCAACTCGCTCACCTATGATGTGAAGTCCATTCACAATCTCCTTGAACCTTCCATGCATTTGGCTTACGGTTTCATGCATCTTCATTTGGAAGGCTTGAAGTTGTCCAATTAGTAGGTCCTTCTTGGCCCTCTTTGACTCCTTGGAACCTTCATTTAGCTCAATGAGCTTTTCCCATAACTCCTTGGCGGATTCGAAAGGCCCCACCTTGTTGAGTTGCTCCATGGTAATACCACATTGAATGGTGAGTACCGCCTTTGCATTTGATTCAAATTTCTTATTTATTTCCCTTGTCCAATCCTTGCTTGGAATAGGATTTTCATGTTCATCCACCGGTTCCTCGAAGCCATCTACAATGCTATGCCAAATTTCAATATTACTCATTAGATAGTAATTCATCCTACTTTTCCAATACGCAAAATGACTCCCATCGAAGAGTGGTGGCTTGGCGGTGCTATATCCCTCTTGAAGAGCCATTGATGCCTTGGTTGATGATGAGATCTTCCAAGCTATCCGGGCTCTGATACCACTTGTTAGGATCTTTGTAACAGCTAGAGGGGGGTGATTAGCCTTTCTTCGTTTCTACAAGCAAGTTAGCGGAAGCAATACAAATACGAATAAGAATACAAGTAAGAAAACGATGAAAGCAATGCTAACACTCGATGTACGTGGTTCGGAGATGACACTCCTACTCCACGGCAATCCGTAAGGTGGATTAGTCCTAGCCAAGCTTCACTATATTCTCCTTTGGTTGAACCAAGGTGGAGAAACCTTTCTTACAATGCTCTCCTCTTCTTTACAATGATGGATGATTAAGAACTAGAGAAGAGGAGGTTTTGAATTGCTAAAATACTTGGGAAAGCTTGGTGAGCACGAGGGTGTAGTTAGGAATGAGAGCACTAACTCCACCAAGCTCCCCAAGGCCCCTTTTTATAGAAGAGGGGCTGTTTTTCCCGTTGGGCCTCGATTAGTCAACTGATGCTTACCATCAGTCAACTGTCGCCGAAGCCAACGGCTTCTGAACTGAGATCTCCACGGAGATTCGTAGCCACAATTTCCAACGGCCAGGTGATCAGTCGACTGATCCCTCCATCAGTCGACTAATGGAGCGATCAATCGAGTGATCGCAGGCCGTAGTCGAGTGCGACTATATTCTGTGCTCGTTTTTGCATTGATCGGGCCGATCGCCATCGCTAATGCAATCGGTGATGGTCGTGGTTTCAACTGGCTCGGTCGAGCACTGACCCGATCGATACATTGTATCACCGATCGATACTCATTAAGTGTGAGTAATTCACACTTGATTTTACACCCTAGACCTAGACTCAACCTTCTAGCTCCTCATTAAGCCTTGCGCCTCCAGGATCCCTCCGAGTCCGTGACTTGTTCATCCTTTGCGCTTTGCTTCCAAGAACTTCCTTCGGTTTCGTCATGTCTTGGGTTGCCAAATGCTTGGACTTTACGCCGCCAAGACTACAAGCTTGGACTTATGCTGCCAAGATCTTACTTTGGACTTCCTCTGCCAAGGTTCACTTGGACTTTACGCTGCCAAGACTACAAACTTGGTCTTACGTTGCCAAGTCCATCCCTTTGGACTTCCTTTGCCAAGATCATACTTGGTCTTCCTTTGCCAAGGTTCACTTGGACTTTACGCTGCCAATACTACAAGCTTGGTCTTATGCTGCCAAGTCCGTCCCTTGGACTTTCTTTGCCAAGATCATACTTGGACTTCTCTTTTACCAAGTCTTCATCCTTGGATTTTCCTGTCACGTACACATGTTCGTAATTAGATCACAAAACATTGCCTAACTTAGATGATTATCCAAACATCAAAACATATATAAATGCTTGGAGCATTGTTGCACCAACACATAACATAGCATACATGATAGATCCTATTGCGGGTGCATAGAGAATCTTACTCATGCAAATTCTCTCGTCTTCTGTGCGCGAACACATAGACTTCGAAAAGTGTATCCCATGCCTGATGGGAACGAAACCTTTCTTAGAATTTGACATGCTAAACCTTTTTATCACTCGGTCTATATATGTAGACTGCGAAAGACCAAGCAACTGATTCGATCTATCCCTATAGATCTTGATCCCGAGAATGTAGGTTGCTTCTCCCAGGTCTTTCATGGAGAATATCTTGGACAACCAAATTTTAACTGACTGTAAGACAGAAACATCATTTTCTATAAGTAATATGTCATCGACATACAATACTAGGAACACAACTGCACTCCCACTAACCTTCTTGTACACACAAGGTTCGTCTGGATTTTATGAGAAATTAAACTTTTTGATTATCTCATCAAAATGGATATTTCAGCTCCTGGATGCTTGCTTCTGTCCATATATGGACCGTCACAATTTGCATACCTTGGTTTTATCAACCTATGTGAAACCCTCAGATTGTATCATATACACATCCTCGAGTAGGTTTCCATTAAGGAAAGCTGTTTTCACATCCATCTGTCAAATCTAATAATCATAATGAGCCACTATGGCCTGGAGCATCCGAATGGATTTAAGCATAGCAACAGGTGAATAGGTCTCATCATAATCAACACCTTGCCTTTGACGATATCCTTTCGCCACTAGTCTAGCCTTATAGGTAATCACATTACCATCCATGTTGATTTTCTTCTTGAAAACCCACTTGCACCCTATAGGCTTTATGCCTTCAGGTGGGTCAACCAAGTTCCAAACTTGATTTACATACATGAAATCCATTTCCGACTTCATGGCATTAAGCCACTTATCCCTTTCTAAACTTTTCAGAACTTCTTCATAACTGGTAGGCTTCTCATCATCAATGAGAACACGTCGTTCGATTCACTTACGAGAAATCCATATCTCTCAGAAATGTTGCGTGTTCTACCAGATCTACGAAGATGTGGTGTCTCAATAGGTCCAGCTGATGGCTCATCACTATGAGTTATCAGTTGTGGTGCTTCATCAGGTATCTCATCAATGTCTATTTGAGTCTCTCGATTCTCCTCAAGTTCAACGACACTCCCACTGTTTTCTTACAAGAGAAACTCTTTCTTTAGAAACACAGCATACCTTGAAACAAATACCTTTTGTTCCACAGGATGATAGAATTGGTAACCCCTTGTTTCCTTAGGGTATCTAATAAATAGACATTTATCAAACTTAGCACCAAATTTGTCTGATATAGTCCGCTTCACATAAGCAGGATAACCCCATATCTTCAAGTAAGATATATGAGGTTTCTTACTATTCCATATCTCATATGGAGTAGTGGAGACTACCTTTGTTGGCATTCTGTTTAGCAAGTAAACAACTGTCTAAAGTGCATAGCCCCAAAAGGACTTGGGAAGATTCGCGTGATTCATCATTGACCTGACCATGTCCAATAAGGTCCGGTTTCACCTCTCAGATACACCATTAAGTTATGATGTATACGGTGGAGTCCATTGAGATAATATACCATTGCCCCTCAGATAATCTAGAACCTCTTGACTCAAGTATTCACCACCTCGATCCGATCGAAGAATTTTAATACTCTTGCCAAGTTGTTTCTCTACTTCATTTCTAAATTTTTTGAACCTTTCAAAAGATTCAGACTTTTGTTTCATCAAGAACACATATCCAAATCGTGAGTGATCATCGATGAAGGTAATGAAGTAGCTATAACCTCCTAGAGCTTGAGTTGACATAGGTCCACATACATCAGTATGTATTAGACCAAGCAACTCACCCATAGGTTCACCTTTTCCAGTAAAAGGTAACTTGGTCATCTTGCCTTTTAAGCATGATTTGCATGTATCGTATGAATCTAATTTAAATGATTCCAGAATTCCATATCGGTGTAATTCGGACATGCGTTTCTTGCTCACATGGCCAAGACGACAATGTCACATGTAGGAGTCTAATTGATTATCTTTTCAAGCATGCTTGTTGCTCGCTTCGATATTTAAAATGTCACTGGATACGTCCAACGTATAAATACCATTGCTTAAAGTTCCAGTCTCATAAAGAACATCATTCAAAGTTATGTAACAATAATTGTTACTAAAAGTTAAATGGTACCCATTTCTATTTAAACAAGAAATAGAAATAATGTTCTTTATCAACGAAGGAACATAAAAGCAATTGTACAGTTCTAAGACAAGTCCTGTAGGGAGTTTTAACAAATATGTTCCGATGGTGAGTGCAACAACCTTTGCTCCATTACCAACAACTAAATTTGACTCTCCCTTGATGAGTCTTCTTCTATTTCTTAGCCCATGTATGCCATTACATATATGTGAGTCACACCCAATATCCAATACCCAAGTGTCTAAGGAAATAGAATGACAATCAATAACGAAGATATCTGAAGAAGATGGGGCATCTGATGTCTTATTCTTCTTCACGGACTCAAGATAAATCTTGCAGTTTCTTCGCTAATGGCCCTCCTTGCCATAATGATGGCAAGTGCCTTTTTGAGCTGGTTATGCCTTTTTAGCCTTTTTCTTCTTCCCCTTCTGTTGTTCCTTTGACTTCCTCTTAGAACCTTTCTTCGAGGAATCAAGTAACAGCACTGTCCCCTGCTCATGCTTCTTAGAAGGCTCCACAGTCTTCATCTTATTGAGCAGTACCACAGATTAACCTTCTTGCATCTCATAGGTGAAGAGGAGCTTGGAGACTTCGAACCTTTCGAATCTCACTTGCTCATCAAACAACTCATAAAGATGAAGGACTATGGTATGAGCATCCATATGCTCATGCTACTTCCGTAGCTCGGGTACTATCACAGCTAGCATGATGCAACTCACTTGCTCAGAATCACTCACATGTTTCTGATGGGCCAACAATTGGTCCGGTGTTGCATCATCACTAGGACGGGCGGGAAGAGACGCTTCGAGGACATACTCAAGCTTTTCCGCCTTGAGAACAATTTTCAAGTTTCTAAGCCAGTCTAAGAAGTTCGGCCCAGTCAATTTATTTGAATCTAAAATAGAGCACAAATTCAAAAATACCATGATCAATCGATTAACCTAGAAATACAAATCAAGCATATATGAGAAAATGATTTTAAAATGCATCAACATACATTTATAAATTCCATTCATTTTTCGAATTTTAAAAACCTCAAAATCACTTCGGGATATCATATGTCCATCTCCGAATAGGCTAATATCCAACATAGATATTAACAACCTTGGAGAGAGTCCAACAAGCCATTCAGAGCTATGATGGTAGGTATCAAGTATACTGATTGCATATCACATATATGCAACTATCACAATGTGCTATCAACTAATTGATGTTCACACATACATCGGGTTGTTAACCCTTTAACAAGTATGCATCATATACATAGCAACCAACTTCACCTCCCTTCACATCGACCTTGGAGAGAGTCCAACAAGCCGATGCTCCAGGTTAAAACAACCCATTAATCAAGAAATAGTTGTTAGGGCAATCTCTTGCCATGATAAGGTTTTGATGTGTGTGGAAAAGGGTTTAAGTTAGGATGATATTGTTATTTGATATGTGCGTTGGAGTCTTGCAGGACTTAGTAATTCGCACATGGAGCCTTGGCGGGTTCACCCTCACAACCTTGGTCCTTGAGTCGGTGAAGGATGACTTTGCGAAAGTCGTGCGCTTGGAGCATCCAAGGGACCGCCGGACGAGATGACTTGAAGTGAAGCCAAGGAAGCAGACTTCGGAGGCAAGAGATGCGAAGGAGCATTGCAGAGCCGTGCGCCTGATCGAGGACGTGGTGAACGAAGAGAGCTTGAGGCGAGGGAGTGAGATGAGAGAATGAGTGAAATGTAAGTAGCTCATTAATGACCGAGTGTCGGAGACTTGACCGCAAGGGTTAAGGTTTACCCGATCACGGAAGCTCAAACTTATGTTAAGTCCACCGATCGCTGGTAATGGCGCCGATCGCTCTGAGTCGAGTGTGTTCCACTGGTATCCGACTGATGGGTTTATGCCCAGCTGTCGACTGCCAGGGAATGGCAATGATCGCCAAAGGATGTCGCGCACAGAATCGGCTCGTAGTCGACTAGGCGCGACTACGGAGAAGCTGATCGTGATGAGGTCCATCAGTCGACTGCCAAGTGTTTCGTTGGACTACAACGGTCGGGATCCGACGTGTTCGGAGGCCATTGGAGTGGCGACAGTCGACTGCCAAGGGCAGCAGTCGACTGGTGGCGACCAACGGGAAGAAACCAGCCCTCTCTATAAAAAGAGAGGGTGTGGAGCTTTGGGAGGTAAATGCTTAAGTTCTAAACGACCATCCAAGTGCTCCACAAGATTCAAACTCCTTCTCTTAGCTTTCTTTCACATCTATTGTAAAAGAAGGAGTGTGCTTGATTTGTAAAGGTTACCTCCACCTAGCTTGGTGCAAAGGAGAGACCAATAGTGATTGGCTTTGAAGGAGTGATTCACCTCGGACGAATCAGGATCGTGGATTAGCGGTGTAGCCGTGAACCACGTTACATCTTCTTTGTTAGCGTTTGTATTTTCGTTTATTGCTTTGTCTTTATTGTTTATGCTTCCGCTTGCGCTAACGATTGTGTAGACGAGCAAACGAATGAGAGAATTCCGACATCCATCATAAGAGGGCTATTCACCCCCCTCTAGCCGGCCAATCGACCCCCAACAAGTGGTATCAGAGCTAAGGAAAGCTTGTCGAGGACTAACCGCCACAACAAGCAACATTCAAAATGGTCGGCTCCAACATTCATCCACCGAAGTTTGAAGGAGAATTCGCTTGGTGGAAGAAGCGAATGGAGGTATTTTTCGAAACGGATTTTGATATTATGATTACAATGGAATCCGGTTTCGTTTTGCCTAGGGATGAAGAGGGGAAGCCAATAGAAAAGTCAAGATGGACCAAGAGGCAAAGAGAGGAGCACCTTGCAAACTCAAAAGCCAAGCACCATCTATACAATGTGCTTCCTCAACAAGAAATAAATAGAATTGGAGAATGCCTAAGTGCCAAGGAGATGTGGGAGAAGCTAGTAGAGCTTCATGAAGGCACTTCGGAGGCAAAGCTAGCAAGAAGAGACCTCCTCCGCTCCCAACTTTCAAATATCAAGCTTGAAAAGGGAGAAAAGGTAACTTCCTTACATTCTAGGTTTAAGGAAATTTTGATTGGACTAACAAGTGTAGGTGAAAGGCTCTCCAACCGGGATATGGTAATGAAGGCCATAGATGCCTTTCCCCGGTCCTCAAAGTGGAGCTCCATGGTGGACTCATTCTACATCTCCAAGAATTTAGAAGTAAGCACCTTGGAGGAATTCTTCTCAACCATGGAGCTTCATGAAACAAGACTTGAAGGAATACAAGAAGAGCCTAGAATCCAACCTTCAAGAGGAGTAGCATTCTTGGCAAACAAGGGGAAGAAGAAGATAGAGATTCCCTCCTCCGATGATGATGAAGCGTCTTCCTCCTCTTCCATGGATAGCACGGAAGAAGCATATATGGTAAGGAGGGTAAGACATGCTTTAAAAGGTTTTCGATTTAATAAATCCAATGATAGGAGTAGAAGATCAAGGGGGAAAGTCATATGCTACAATTGCCAAGGAGAGGGACATATAAGGGATAATTGTCCCCTCTTGAACAAAAGCAAGGAGGAGAAGAGAAAGAAAGAAGAAAAGAAGAAGAAAAAGGGTAGCAAGAAGAAAAAGGAAGAAGAAAAGAAGGCAAAGGAAAAGGGGAAGGCCAAAGCATTCAAGGCCAAGACATGGGATGACCCTTCCTCATCCTCTTCATCATCATCGAAAGAGGAGAATGCTTTTGTCACCAATTTGACCTTAATGGCCTTTGATGACTTGGATTGCTCCTCCACCGAAAATGAAGAATCAAGCACAAGTGGAGAGAGCTCATGTGAAGGGGGAGCCTCATCTACATCCTCATCCGAAGAAGAAGAAGAGGACATGGAGACTATGGTAACAAATCTAACTCCTAAGAAAATAGTTTCCATGGTCTCTAGATTAACTAGGGATTTATTTAGAGCTAAGAAGAAGAATAAGAGCATGCTAGATCAAATTAAGGATCTAGAAAATAAACTAGAAAAAGCATGCTTAAATGAAAATGAAAATATTTCTTCTAGCTTAAATGATGCATGCTCACATGAATATATGTCATTTAATGTTAATGATGCATGCATGGATGAAAATAGGGCTTTAAGGGAAAAGGTAGACTATTTGACAAAAGCCCTAGAAAAATTCACAATTGGCTCCAACACATTGAATATGATAATTGGGAGCCAAAGGGCAAGTTTTAATAAGAAAGGCCTAGGTTATAAAGAAAAGAAAAATGAAAAGGTTTATAAATGCCTAATTGCTAGGGGACAAGATAAAAAGAAGGTAATAGCTAGGAAATGGATCCCCAAGGAGTATCTTGTGAACCTCATAGGAAAGAATTTGTATTGGGTTCCAAAATCCATCCTTAAGGGTTAGAAAACCCCTAGGGTAGTCAACCATATGCAATTGACCTATATTATATTTTGGTTGACTTAGGATGGCGGGACAACATTTTTAACTAGTGTTAGGTGATGATAACATGCCTATAAATAGTTAATAATGCTTAAATCATGATAATTAATGTAATTGCTATGTATGTTTGCAATCATGATTTATGATTTTGAAATTTGGCACGTCATCATGAGAAATAGGGTTAAATCATGCTTCAGGTGATAATTTGTTTATTATCATGACATAATACCTAATGCATGATAACAATTCAATGAATACATGTGTTTCATGATCATAATGTAGAATTAATTGATATATGCCTTTATGATCATGAGGATTGTTAGGTTGATACTTAACCTTGATAGAATTGTATGAATATAATGGTTAAGTATATACAAATACCCCCTAGGATGCATCTCACACTCACTATAGGCTACTTTGATTGAAAACTTAGCATGGGTGAGATGTTAGGATGATACAAATGTCCACTAATACCTATGGCATTTAGATGGTCATTTAAGGTATCAAAATAGCAATAATAGACCAATCATGGGGAAGACTTATGTTTAATTCATAGACATATTTCCCAAAGATCATGGTTGGATATTTCATATGTTTTTAAAACAATTTCTTACCCTAAAATATATGTATTCATGTTTTGAAACAATTGGATGCAAAACTAGGTAGTTAACTTGATACTAGAATGATCAAAAACCTAGTGGTTTTTAAAGCTTTTGGATTTTTGGCAAAAACAAAAAAATCTAATGAATTTTCATGAAAACCTATTTTTCATTAATAGATATACTTAAAATAAATATGTTCCTCAAATTTCATGATTTTTTGAATTTTCTGGAATTTTTAATGCATTTCTGAAATTCGCCCAGAAAATCAGAATTTCAGAATCCATTGTGCGGTCATTGCCATCTTGATAGCTAATGATCATTGCTCACTAAAAACAGCCCAATATTTCCTGATTTCAGATTTTAATCATGTTTTTGGTGTTCTCTTTCTATTAGACCTGATGCCATGAGTTTATAAATTAGGTTTAATCTTTTTGATGGTGTCAAAGGGGGAGAAATGTATGTTTAAGTAACGGGGAATATATTTTGGGGGAGAAATGATTATGCTTATGATAGGGGGAGAAAATTTTTATGGAGAGTTCCATGGATTAAGGGGGAGTTGCATGTTGCTATATCATGTTTGTGTTTACATGCCTTCTTACCTTAGAATTTTCATCAAATGTTTTTACCTAACTTAAACGGATTGCCACACATCAAAAAGGGGGAGATTGTTAGGGCAATCTCTTGCCATGATAAGGTTTTGATGTGTGTGGCAAAGGGTTTAAGTTAGGATGATATTGTTATTTGATATGTGCGTTGGAGTCTTGCAGGACTTAGTAATTCGCACATGGAGCCTTGGCGGGTTCACCCTCACAACCTCGGTCCTTGAGTCGGTGAAGGATGACTTTGCGGAAGCCGTGCGCTTGGAGCATCCAAGGGACCGCCGGACGAGATGACTTGAAGTGAAGCGAAAGCGATTTGGAGGCAAGAGGCGCGAAGGAGCATTGCAGTCGTGCGTCGATCTTTGAGGGGACGTGGCCGTGAGCGAAGAGAGCTTCGGCGAGGGACTTCGAGTGAGATGAGAGAATGAGTGAAATGTAAGTAGCTCATTAGGTGAACTTGGCCGAATGGCTGAGTGTCGGAGACTTGACCGCAAGGGTTAAGGTTTACCCGACCGTCGGAAGCTCAAACTTATGTTAAGTTTGAGTTTCACCTGACCGATCATTGCCGGTAATGGCGATCGCTCGAGTCGAGTGTGTTCAATCGGTATCGGTGATGGGTTTATGCCCGTGATGGCTATGGAATGGCGATCGACTTCGAGAGGATGTCACGAATCGCGAGCAGCTCCGTAGGAGCGATCGACTACGAGTGATGGTCGTGACGGTGAGGTCCATCAGTCGACTGCCAAGTGTTCCATTGGACTACAACGGTCGGGATCCAACGTGTTCGGAGACCGTTGGAGTGGCGACAGTCGACTGCCAAGGGCAGCAGTCGACTGGTGGCGGCCAACGGGAAGAAATCAGCACTCTCTATAAAAAGAGAGGGTGTGGAGCTTTGGGAGGTAAATGCTTAAGTTCTAAACGACCATCCAAGTGCTACACAATATTCAAACTCCTTCTCTTAGCTTTCTTTCACATCTATTGTAAAAGAAGGAGTGTGCTTGATTTGTAAAGGTTACCTCCACCTAGCTTGGTGCAAAGGAGAGACCAATAGTGATTGGCTTTGAAGGAGTGATTCACCTCGGACGAATCAGGATCGTGGATTAGCGGTGTAGCCGTGAACCACGTTACATCTTCTTTGTTAGCATTTGTATTTTCGTTTATTGCTTTGTCTTTATTGTTTATGCTTCCGCTTGCGCTAACGATTGTGTAGACGAGCAAACGAACGAGAGAATTCCGACATCCATCGTAAGAGGGCTATTCACCCCCTCTAGCCGACCAATCGACCCCCAACAATAGTTTTAATATGGTTAGAGCGCATTCAATCAATTAGCCCGGCTTGGAGAGAGTCCAACAACCAAAGCTAACGATTGACCTCTGACTCTTACCATATTAGTATTAAACTATTCCATGGTTTGAACATGTTCAGGTTCGAGCCGGGCTTGGAGAGAGTCCAACAACCCAAACAAAAAATAGAACTCTGGTTCTAACCATATTAATGGAATGTGTAGACTTTAATATTGTGTAAGGGTTTTAATGTCTCATTCTCTTTGCATGCAAATAACTATTATCTATATGACATGACATACATCTACATGTCACAACAAGCATGACATAATGATATGCATCTAATGCAATTACATGACATACAATTATGACATGTACAAAATTTCCTTTAATGTCATAACTATTTATGGAAATAAAATGTGTTTGAGATTTGATTATCCAAATCAAATCATAATTAAATTAGGAAATAAATTTCCAAATATAATCAAATATTTTATTTATGGAAGGTCTCAATTAAAGAAAGTCAATTTTAATTTAGGAAATAAATTTCCTAAATTGTCAAAATTATTTATGGAAATTAAAATATATTTTAGATTTGATTTCCCAAATCAAATCATGATTAAATTAGGAAACAAATTTCCAAATCTAATCACATATTTTATTTATGGAAAGTATTAATTTCTATAAATACTTCTAAACTTTGCAAAAGTATAAGATTTCCATAAATACTTCTATACTTTCTAAAATTAGAAAATTTCCATAAATACTTCTAAACTTTCTAAAAGTAAATTTTTTTCATAAATACAATTATAACTATCGCAAAATAATTTTACAAATATGTCGAAACACAACCTGGGCTCTGATACTACTGTTGGGTTTTCGGCACCATGACGAGTGTGTGTTCGAACATATTTCGTAAACATGTGCACAGTGGAAGAATTAAAAAACAATAAATCTAATTTATTACAACACGCACCACATGCATGCAAAGTACAACATATGTAGATATAATCGAAATTACAAATTTTACAATAAAAGAAAATTACACTAGTTATACCTAATGTATCTCATGCAGCGAGAATGACATCAACCGGAACGACTCTCACTAGAATCGCCTCTATCCGTATCCACGTCGAGTATCGTCGAGATGGCTTCACAAATCCACGAGTCTCATCTTCACAAAAGTCACTAGCCTCGAGTCGAAGACAATGTGATCCGAGAGATGATCACAATCCGAATAAAAAATTCGGATCCAAAAATTGAGTTTCGCAAACTCGCTTCTCGGAAGCGGTTTTCGTCAATCGATTGACGAAAACTCAACCCTCCACCTATGAGTATTGCTAGAGAACCAATCCCTGGCAAATAGGTCACTATCGGAGCGCAAAACGCCGACCAAACGACCTCTCTACGAAAAGGAGAACAAGCTGTCCAGAATCTGGACAGCTTGTTTGGTGAAAGATATGGCCGGCCAATCAATGGTCGGCTGCTCCTTGCTCGCCGGTGGCCAATGGAGGATGGTCGGAGGAGTCGCTGGCGGTTGGTGGGTGGCCGGCAGCGAGGAGAAGGCAGCAATAAAGTTGGGCGACAACCAACTTGGGCGGCTAGAGCAAGGAAGAAGAGGAGAAGGTGGCTAGGGTTTCCAATATATTCTCCACGAAAAACCCTTAAACCATGTTTTATAGAGAACACATTCTCCTAATGGTTATTGGTTCATAACTAAAACCCGTTAACCCGCCCAATAACTTAAGTTAAAATAAACCAAACCGCATTGGTCTATTTTAAGTTAAAATGAACCGAACCAACTTTGGTTCATTCGTTTAAAACAAACCAAACCACTTTGGTTTATTTTCCACCATTGGTTTAGAAGCAAAACAATTTGGTTCATCCATCATGTCTTCATAAGACTTAGCCCATCCATGCTTCCGTTGCAACTGAAACGATTTCATGCTCGCTCCTTGTTTGGTCTAACCAAACCTAATTTCTCTCAATCTGAGAATCTCATTCACAAGCTTGTTTTAAATCCTTTGGATTACGCTCGTTGTGCGTGTGACCAAATAGGTTCCCAGTTTATGTTGGTCATCTATAATTAACCATTAATTATAGAACGATCATGAGTGACACCTAATAGTACATCATGATCCCCAATTAATCGGAAAATCAACGGTTGATTACAGAAGCATTTTTGAAACCCTTCAGCAGCTACAATGAATCGTGCCCCGTTCCCTTTACGCATCTTATACCCACTTGGTTCAGGACATGGTCTATCGTGTTAGTCCCCACTAGGTCGACTACGTCACACCTAGCCCAAGTATCATTTTCTCGTCCTACGGATTCTAGTTACTGCACATGTATCCAAGAGTACCTTACTCTAAACATGTAATGCTTTGGCCAAAGACTTTAGTAATAATCCGACGAGAGACCATGGGTATACATCTTCTTGCAAGGAGTGATGAATCCTTTATAGGTTATTCAAACACCTTCGGGCATTTCGACTTATACCCAATCATCCCGGGTCCACATCTCCTTAGAGATGTTTGCTTAAGATGTCAAAGCATAAGTCTTCATGATCAAGATGACTTGAATACCGCAAGTCAAAGGAACATCGCACTTAAGCTACATTAAGAACTTCATTGGCATATCTTTATATGCAGAGAACCATATGAAGTCTTACAGCTGGTCACTCCAATGAACTAGTTACCATAACCAGCATCCACGATTAACTCTGGACATCACAATGTTTCCAGCCAATGAGAATCAGTTGCTTGGATACAACAAGGATTATACCTCGTGCTAGTCTCGACAAAATTAATGGTGTCCAAATCCATCAATTTATCGACTAGGGATTATTCCAATACATCACAATTACGCTTGTAGAGATACTCACTAGTTGTGATCCAATCACAAAATCTCTTATGTTGTTAATCGTATTGTGAATATTCAGTAAATGTGTTTAAGATCTAATTAAATACATGAAAACATGTATACTCAAATAGTGAATCTTCATTTATCATATAAATAGTTCAAACATAAGACGATTGCCTTAGGATATCTCTCATATATTACTAACAAACTCCCACTTAGCCTAATGCCAATCGCCACAGTATCCAATACCATGAGCCCTAACTTGGCCCTCAAACTTACTTTGAGGTAAGGCCTTAGTTAAAGAATCCGCTAAGTTCTTTTCAGTGGAAATTTTCTCGATTTGTATTTCCTTCCTACTTATGATCTCTCTGATCAAATGATAGCGACGAAGCACATGTTTGGATCATTGATGAGACCACATCAAGTTCAGAGACGAACTTCTTGATCCAAACCGCTTCCTTTGCTCCTTCCAAAGCTGCAATGTATTCTGCTTCAGTGGTAGAATCTGCTATAGTGTCTTGCTTGGAACCTTTCCAACTCACTGCGCCCCCATTCAAGATGAACACGTACCCAGACTAAGACTTGGAATCATCCTTGTCTGTTTGGAAGTTGGCATCCGTATACCCGCATATCACCATGCCCCCTCTCCATATATTAGGAACACATCCTCGGATCTTCTTAAGTACTTAAGGATCATCTTAACAGCCGCCCAATGATCCATTCCTGGATCAGACTGGTATCTACTCGTGACACTTAGAGCATACGATACATCGGACCTCGTACATAACATAGCATACATGAATGATCCTATTGTGGATGCGTAGGGAATCTTACTCATGCAAATCCTCTCGTCTTCTGTGCGCGGACACATAGACTTCGAAAAGTGTATCCCATGCCTGATGGGAAGGAAACCTTTCTTGGATTTTGACATGCTAAACCTCTTTAGCACTCGGTCTATATATATAGACTGTGAAAGACCAAGGAACCGATTCGATCTATCCCTATAGATCTTAATTCCGAGAATGTAGGTTGCTTCTCCAAGGTCTTTCATGGAGAATGTCTTGGACAACCAAATTTTAACTGACTGCAAGATAGAAACATCATTTCCTATAAGTAATATGTCATCGACAAACAATACTAGGAACACAACTGCACTCTCACTAATTTTCTTGTACACACAAGGTTCGTCTGGATTTTGTGAGAAATTAAACTTTTTTATTGTCTCATCAAAATGGATATTCCAACTCCTGGATGCTTGCTTCAGTCCATATATGGACCGTCACAGTTTGCATACCTTGGTTTTATCAACCGATGTGAAACCCTCAGATTGTATCATATACATGTCCTCGAGTAGGTTTCCATTAAGGAAATATGTTTTCACATCCATCTGTCATATCTTATAATCATAATGAGCCGCTAAGGCTAGGAGCATCCGAATGGATTTAAGCATAACAACAGGTGAATAGGTCTCGTCATAATCAACACCTTGCCTTTGACAATATCCTTTCGCCACTAATCTAGCCTTATGTAGGGATGTATACTAAAAAGTCTACCTTTTGTATGAACATCTTTATTTTGAAATAAAAATCACATGATCATTGTTTGCATATTTTTATGGTTATGCATATTGTCTAATACTTTACATTGTAGATAACATGGTGTGTGGGAGATCATGTTATCGGCTCCTTGAAAAGTATAAGTAAAGGCTCACAAATGAGATGACTTTGGACAAACCATCGGAATGGTTGTAGTGTGATTTGGTATTGGTTTTTCTTGACCATAAAATCACACTAGTGCACTTTGTGTGTATTGAGCAGGACCGACTTAGAGGTGATTCGATTTATTGCTGACTACATAATTGAATCGAACCTCAAATATTATTTAGTACATGCTCTTAATCCCGATATAATAATGGACACATATACTTAGTATTCATCTCTTTGATTTACCAATGGGCGAGATTTATAGATTAAATCGATAGGCTCGGTAAGTTGGGAGATGATATTATTTATATGGTGTGTCATTGATTATAGGAGGAAACCGTGTCCTATATATTAGGATGATGATGTCCCCTTGAGGAGCTCATAAGGTTCATCATGTAAACCCTACAGATAGACTTGGTTCGGCATAATGAAAAGGTTGAGTGGTACTACTCAAAGAGTTAGATGTTGATTAATTAATGATCAGTAAATTAATTAATCGATGGACATTCGAGATCTTAAACACGGAGAGAAAATGTACAAATAATATATGGAGCCCATATTATCATATGGGGGTTGGTGAGGTAGATCAATGATAATCCTTTAGTGGATTAGATTATCATTAGTGGATCGGACTTTATGTGGGCTTGATCCATGGGTGGCCAAGATCCAACTCCTCCTCATGGTCCCTAATGTAGCCTATTAACACCTCATGAAGCCTAGATCCAATGGATAGAAACAAAACTCTAGATCCAAAGGTAGAGATTAAATCTCTAGATCCGACGGTTGAGACTAAATCTCTAGATCCGACGGTTGAGACTAAATCTCTAGATCCGACGGTTGAGATTAAATCCCTAGAACCAATGGTGGAGATTAAAACAAGGCTTATCCCTAACTCTATAAAAGGAGAGCAAGGGGTGGGTGGCAAAAATAATCCCATTAGAGATAGGATTAGGGTTTTGGGCGGCAAGAAGCAAGGAGCTAGGGTTTGGAGTTGGCGGCACCTAATAAGGAAAGTTATTCCTTATCTTCTTCTTCCTCAAGGTGGCCGGCGTCCATACAGCGTTTTCCAGCCCTTGGCCGATGTCCAAAGCTTCCCTTCTCCCTCTCTTTGGCCGGTGGAAACATAGCTTAGGGTCCTCCCTTGGAGCTTTTGGCCGGCAACCATTCTTTCTCCTTCTCCTTGTTGGCCGGCGGCAAGTAACTTCCTTGTTGCTTGTTGGTTGGCTAAAGGAAGGAGAATGGTCTTGTTTCTATTCTTCCTCTTGCTCGGAACGAGCAAGGAAGGAAGATTGGTGATCTAGGAGCTTCAACTTTTGGTAGATCGTCGCCCACACGACGTCCGAAAGAAGGAAGGTCATACAATAGAAGATCGAGAGGTATATCGATTCTCTATTTTCATTTGTTACATGTTTATATTTTCTTTTCAATTATATGCATGATATATATTCTGTTTTGTGGCTAAATATACTTGGACCCCGAACATAAATACAAAAGCCGACGATCCGTACATCATCTATTCCGCAGCTATTCATAGAATAGAGGTTGGTTGCTTGAACAACAAGTTTGTTCAAGTGACTACTCCAATCGAATAGCACGACGATGACAAGGTTGCTTGGGTAATCCCTCTTGTCAAGGATAAATTTTTTTATCCGGGGATGTAGAAGGGATCGCCATGAACAAGTGACCGAGTTGAAGTGGGAAGCGAAGTTTCCTCTCACGAACTCGATAAGCAAAACCCTTCAAGTGGTATCAGAGCCACGGTTTTCGGTTTTGTGTGTTTAGGATTCAGTTACTCTTATGCATTTTTCATATATTATATGTGCCAGATAATAGTAGGATATGCGTAGGTTAACTCTTTGGTTGCAGGCATAAGATCCGACTATTATGGTCATATGTATATATGTGATTGTATGTGTGTAATAGTATATTTTGTTGAATCCTCGGGGTTGACGAGGCTAGTATTTAATTTTTTGTAAATTAGATACGACATTGTTTAGCCACTCTTGTTAGTTATAGCCCTAGAACCAATCATGTGATGGTTGAATAGGGAACATTTTGTATCATATTCTATAAAGGCAAAGGATTGGTTATTATATTTACATCTTGCTTGTGCCAGCTAAATTAAATATAATAATGTCCTAGAAAAGGAGGTTCTTATCTACAGCACATCAATTGGCAGAATTGATTATGAGAGGCTGTAGAGAACACTTTCCTAAATGTTCCTAGTCAAGTATTAATATGCAAGGGCAATATTAATACATAAAGACTAGCATGTAGGTCAATTGATGACTTAATCTCACAAGTCATGGATATATGATATCAAGTTGACACATGGGTATATATTAGAGAATATATACTGAACTGACCCGCCATGAGAAAGTTTCATGGATCGTCATATGAGTGTCATAAACTTTCTCATGTGAATATTGGTATGAATAGTCCTCAAACCTGAAGTCACTACGGTTCCCTACATAAGGAGTTATGTACTTTGGTATCGTCAAACGTCACCCGTAACAGGGTGGACCATAAAGGCGATTGTTGGGTATATAACAAATTATGCGGAGGGATGTGAGTGATGTAGATGGGATCTATCCCTCCCATATGACGGGAGTGATATCTGTGGGCCCCTTGATTGAGTAGAACTACTAAAACGCATGGCCATGCTCGAATGAGTCAATATGAGATATTGAGCTCATTTGTTTGAGTTAGTTTACTCAGGGATCAAGAAACACATAGATTGATCGAGGATGACACGGTCTATGCCTCATTGGTCAATCTGATATCAAGGATAGAAGGACACGGTCATACATTATAGTAGTCACGGAAAGGTTAGTCGGATCTTGACTTATCTCGTAACTTGGGTAGCAATGATGTATTGCTAGATGCCGCTCATTGCTTGTGTATCTAAAAGAGTTTAGATCCACTGCCAACGTTATGAGAGCCTATAGGGTCACACACAAAGAGCATGATGATTAGAAGAATTAGTGCATTCTAGTTTGACTAAAATAATTTGGGAATAAGCTTAAGTACAAAATGATTTTTGGACTTTAAGCTTAATGAGAATTTTAGCTTATTGATTTAATGAGATTAATTCAATATGCTAAGCTTAATTGATTTAATAAGATTAATTCAATATGTTATCTTATTGATTTAATGAGATTAATTCAATATGATAACATAAGCTTATTGAATTAATAAGATTAATTCAACATCCATGAATGCCACATAAGCATGCCACCTAAGCATGCCACATAAGCATGCCACCTAAGCATGCCACCTAAGCTTGATGAGTTGGAAGGAGACAAAGGGTTTTGACCCTTGGATTTCCTCCACATGTGGCCGGCCAAAATGAGGAGGATAACTCCTTGTTTAATTATCTTTCAATGCCATTGATTGCATTGAATGTGATAGGAGATGAAAGGTTTTTCAAATCCTATAAAACACCCCATGGGGTGGCCGGCCAAAGGAGTTGAGTTAGAGCTTAAGGCTTGGTGAGAGCTTGGTGGGAGAGGCTTTTGTTGTGTGGTTTTGTGAGTGTAAGCTAGCAAGAAGAGTAGTCTTCTTCTTCCTTTCTCTTCTTCCCTACCTTCCTCTCCTTTAGAGACTTCTCTAGCAAGAAGTAAAGGAGAGATCTTCTAGTTTTCTTTTGTGAGACAAGAGCTTGCTCGTGTGGATACATATAGAGGCACGGACATTTGAACGTGCTAAAAGATCCAACACATCCAAGGAAAAGCGGGATTGCAAAGGGCACGCAACAAAGGTAGAACTCTCCTATAAGATAGGTTTTCTTTTGAGAAATTTATTTTTGTACGAGTTTTTCTTTCGCAAGGATCACTTGGAAGGGATCCTAATTTTTCCGTTGCGCATATGCTATTTTGCATAAAGAGATCCCAACAGTGGTATCAGAGCCACTTGCGAAAGATCGTATAAAAATAGGTTTTCTCTATTTTATATATGATATAGAAGTAGGATAAATTTTATTATGAGTTGATAATTGCATTAGCAATTTATCAAACATAATAAAATATCCGATGTCTTTTAAAAGTTAAAAATGACATGGTGCATGGTTATGGCCTAGTCCCAAAAAGTTTGTGAATGTGTGTTGTAATTCTTAATACGGCCTGCGAGTCGTGCCTTTCTCCTAAAAATCTTGTTGTAAAATTAGTTTTAGACTCGAATGTAACTCGAGTATTTCTCCTTTTGTAATATACGCAACAAAGATGGAGGGTCCATTGGAAGATGATGCTACAAGGAGGAAGTCAACAACACACGACAACCAAAAGGAAGCACTTGGGAGAAGATGCTATCCCTAGGTTGACCAATCAATCTTCTCATTGGCTTGAGAAGATTGTAGAATAAGGGCCATAACCATGACACGCTTAGTATGCTAATATGTATGTGATGCATGTTAATTTAGCTTATATGTGATGTATGCTAATATGTATGTGATGCATGTTTAAGTTTATTTCTTAATAAGTCTAAACGATATGCCTACCAAAGTTTGGTACTCACTACTTCCTCGATCATTTGTTATTGGGTTTGCCAAAGCAAAGCAATGCATTTTATCTTGGAAGAGTGCGAGTGGACAATCGTGATGTCCCGCTATCAAACTTGGTTAAGACTTAATTAAGTTTTTAAAGTAGAGGCATATATTAGCTTTGAACATAAGTTTAAAAATTAGTTTTGTGTGATTTCCGAACATCAGCTTTGTCTTAGAAGTGGTCGTTGCTTCGATATCCAAGAAGACCTCTGTGCCTCGCCACGGCACGAAGTGGTTTAGGAATAAGCACTAAACTAATCTAAACTTAACCAAAGCTATTAAAGAGTTACATCAGATGTAATTGGCAAAAGATTGCCTACCTAATCATACTACGTCTTGGGCGATTAGCCAAAGCTAACTCAAGACGAATTATGATGTGGATCTTTATCCCATATAAATTTATAGCTAAATAGAAGCTAATGATGTAAGCAAAATGTGTTTGCCTACATCAATAATTAGCTCATATCAAAGCTATGAGAATTTAGTGGGAGCCTCATTTAATTAAAGGCCTAATTAAATGACTTAGGTATGATACTAAATTTTGCATATTAATGTTGTAGATCACCATGTCATCTAACACGACACACCCCCTCAACTTGCGATCTGTCCTTGAGAAAGACAAGCTCAATGGAGCTAACTTTCTAGACTGGTATAGGAACTTGAGGATTATCCTTAAGCAAGAACGTAAACTGTATGTCCTAGAGCGATCTCAAACACCCGCGCCACTGAGGCGAAAAGGATGCTTATAAGAAGCATCAAGATGACGCATTTGATGTGTCATGTCTTATGCTTGCCACCATGAACTCTGAGCTTCAGAAGCAACATGAGAACATGGATGCCTATGATATGGTTGAGCATTTAAAACAACTATATCAAGGACAAGCTAGGCACGAGCGTTTTGAAGTGTCTAAGGCTCTTTTTGCATGCAAGATGCAAGAAGGAACACCTGTAGGAACTCACGTACTCAAAATGATTGGGTACGTTGAGAACCTTGAAAGACTAGGTTTTCCACTGAGCCAAGAATTGGCAACCGATGTTATCCTGCAATCGTTGCCGGAAGCATATAATCAATTCGTCATGAATTATAACATGAATGAAATTGATAAACCTTTGCCTGAGATTCTCAGCATGTTAAGAACTGCTGAACCGAATCTCAAAAAGAAAGTTAGTAATGTACTAATGGTCAAGAAGGGCAAAGGTAAGCGCAAAGGCAAGGGTAAGACCCAAGCCAAAGGCAAGGCCAATTCATCCACTTCAAAGGGTAAAGGTAAAGTACCTAAGGAAGGGGACTGTTTCCATTGCGGTGAGACTGGACACTGGAAGCGGAACTGCAAAGTCTACCTTGAGGAAGTAAAGAATAAAAGAAGTGGGACTTCTGCCTCAGGTATACACGTTATAGAAGTTAATCTATCTATTTCTTCTACATGGGTATTAGATACCGGATGTGCATCTCACATTTGTACTAATGTGCAGGGACTGAGAAATAGTAGACTAATGGCAAAAGGCGAAGTGGACCTACGAGTAGGCAATGGCGCAAAAGTTGCTGCTGTAGCTGTAGGAACATATTCTTTGTCTTTGCCCACTGGGCTTATCTTAGAACTAGAGGAGTGCTTTTATGTACCTGCATTAACAAAGAACATAATCTCTGTATCTTGTTTAGACAAGAAAAACTTCTCTTTTATAATAAAGGACAAATGTTGTTCCATTTATTTGAATGAAATGTTCAATTATAATGCACCACTTATGAATGGTCTCTATGTTCTAGATTTAGAAAACCCAATTTATAACGTAAATACCAAACGGTTCAAATCGAATGATTTGAACCAAACATATCTCTGGCACTGTCGCCTAGGTCACATAAATGAAAAACGCATATCCCAACTCCATAAAGATGGATTATTGGACTCATTTGATTTTGAATCATATGAGGTATGCGAATCTTGTCTTTTAGGAAAGATGACTAAAACTCCATTTAGTGGACATGGCGAGAGAGCGACGGACTTGTTAGGACTCATACATACTGATGTATGTGGCCCTTTCAATGTCGAAACCAGAGGAGGCTATAAGTACTTTATTACTTTCACTGATGATATGAGTAGATTTGGCTACTTATATTTGATGAGACTTAAGTCAGAATCCTTTGAAAAGTTCAAAGAATTCAAGAATGAAGTACAAAACCAACTTGGTAAGCGTATTAAGCTACTTCGATCAGATCGAGGTGGTGAATATCTTAGTCAAGAATTTCGTCATCACCTGGCTGAGTGTGGGATAATATCCCAACTCACTCCACCTGGAACACCACAATGGAATGGTGTATCTGAAAGGAGAAATCGTACTCTATTAGATATGGTACGATCAATGATGAGCCAGACTGATCTACCTACTTCCTTTTGGGGTTTAAGCTCTAGAGACAGCCGCTTTCACACTTAATCGCGTCCCATCAAAAGCCGTAGAAAAGACACCATACACGTTATGGACTAGGAAGAGTCCCAAAATGTCTTTTATAAAGATTTGGGGTTGTGAAGCTTATGTTAGACGTCAAGTCTTAGATAAACTAGGACCCAAATCAGATAAGTGTTATTTTGTAGGATATCCCAAGGAAACTAAGGGATATTACTTTTACAATCCTACACATGACAAGGTGTTTGTTGCCAGAAATGCTGTCTTTCTAGAAAGAGAATTTATTTCTAGAAAAACTAGTGGGAGTAAAATTCATCTTGAAGAAATTCAGGATGAAGATAACACTAAGGCTTTGATGGAAAATGAACAGGCACCACAAAGTGTTGTGGATGAGGAAATTGTTGCCCAAAGAGTTGTGGAGCAAACACCTGTTCAAGTAGACCAACCTCTTCATAGATCTGATAGGATCCGTCGTCAACCCGAGAGATATTCTTTTCTCTTGACTGAAAACGGTGAAGTATTGCTTGTCGATCTTGACGAGCCTACATCCTATCAAGAAGCTATGATGAGCCCAGATTTCGAGAAATGGCTAGAGGCCATGAGATCCGAAATGGAATCCATGTACACTAACCAAGTATGGACTTTGGTTGATCCACCTGAAGGGGTAAAACCTATTGGGTGTAAGTGGGTCTTTAAAGTAAAGACTGACATGGATGGTAATAAGCATACCTATAAAGGTAGATTGGTGGCTAAAGGATTCAAACAAATTCATGGTATTGACTAAGATGGCAGATGGATGTCAAACCGCTCAATGGAAAGCTACTCGAGGATGTGTACATGACACAGCCTGAGGGTTTTGAAGATCCAAAGCATCCTGGAAAGGTATGCAAACTGCAAAGGTCCATTTATGGACTAAAGCAAGCCTCTCGAAGCTGGAATCTTCGATTCGATGATGCAATCAAGGAGTTTGGTTTCATCAAGAATGAAGATGAACCTTGTGTCTACAAGAGAAAGAGGGGGAGCACAGTTGTATTTCTTGTCTTGTAGGTAGATGACATACTTCTCATCGGAAATGATATTCCCTCACTCCAGTCTGTGAAGATGTGGTTAGGGAATTGTTTCTGGATGAAGGACTTAGGTGTAGCTGCCTATATTCTAGGCTTCAAGATATTTTGAGATATATCTAAAAGATTACTTGGGTTATTTAATAGTACATACATTGATAAAGTGATAGATCGTTTTGCTATGCATAATTCCAAGAAAGGATTTCTGCCTTTATCACATGGTGTGAGTCTTTCGAAGACTCAATGTCCCTCTTCTAAGGAGGAGAGAGATCGCATGGATAAGATCCCTTATGCATCTGCCATAGGGTCTATCATGTACGCCATGCTTTGTACTCGTCTCCGACGCCTCGTATGCTTTGAGCATGACGAGTAGATACTAGGATCCAGTGAAAGTCATCGGATAGCACCAAAAATATTCTTAAATACTTACGAAGAACGAAAGAATATTTCCGATATTTGAGGCAATGAGGAGCTAGCAAAGGGTTACGTGTGATGCAAGCTTTCAAATGCATAAGGATGACTATAGATCACAATCGGTAATGGTTTTTGCTCGAATGGTGGAGCCGTGAGTCGAAAAGTTCAAGGTGACACGCTTGTCGATTCTACAATGTGCCGAGTATATTGTCGCGTCCCGATGCAAAGAAAGGAGGTTTGGCTCGCAAGTTCATCGCTGAACTTGAGTAGTTCCTAGCATTGCAGATCCAATAGACTCTATTGTGACAACAATGGGGCTATTGCACAGCTAAGGAATCTCGATCACATCACCGACCAAACACACATACTACGCGGCTCCATCTCATTCGAGAGATCATCGATAGAGGAGATGTGAGGATATGCAGAGTACCGATGTAAGCTAACATCGCAGATCCATCACCAAGGCTTTGTACAGAGGAAGCATGATGGTCACACTAGGTCACTAGGTATTAGATATCATAGTGATTGGTACTAGTGCTAGTGGGAGATTGTTAGTTATAGCCCTAGAACCAATCATGTGATGGTTGAATAGGGAACATTTTGTATCATATTCTATAAAGGCAAAGGATTGGTTATTATATTTACATCTTGCTTGGCTGCCTAAATTAAATATAATAATGCCCTAGAAAAGTAGGTTCTTATCTACAAAGACATCAATCGCGTAATTGATTATGAGAGGCTGTAGAGAACACTTTCCTAAATGTTCCTAGTCAAGTATTAATATGCAAGGGCAATATTAATACATAAAGACTAGCATGTAGGTCAATTGATGACTTAATCTCACAAGTCATGGATATATGATATCAAGTTGACACATGGGTATATATTAGAGAATATATACTGAACTGACCCGCCATGAGAAAGTTTCATGGATCGTTATATGAGTGTCATAAACTTTCTCATGTGACTATTGGTATGAATAGTCCTCAAACTCAAGTCACTACGGTTCCCTACATAAGGAGTTATGTACTTTGGTATCACAAACGTCCACCCGTAACAGGTGGACCATAAAGGCGACATCGGGTATATAACAAATTATGCGGAGGGATGTGAGTGATGTAGATGGGATCTATCCCTCCCATATGACGGGAGTGATATCTGTGGGCCCCTTGATTGAGTAGAACTACTAAAATGCATGGCCATGCTCGAATGAGTCAATATAAGATATTGAGCTCATTTGTTTGAGTTAGTTTACTCAGGGATCAAGAAACACATAGATTGATCGAGGATGACACGGTCTATGCCTCATTGGTCAATCAGATATCAAGGATAGAAGGACACGGTCATACATTATAGTAGTCACGGAAAGGTTAGTCTGATCTTGACTTATCTCGTAACTTGGGTAGCAATGATGTATTGCTAGATGCCGCTCATTGCTTGTGTATCTAAAAGAGTTTAGATCCACTGCCAACGTTATGAGAGCCTATAGGGTCACACACAAAAAGCATGATGATTAGAAGAATTAGTGCATTCTAGTTTGACTAAAATAATTTGGGAATAAGCTTAAGTACAAAATGGTTTTTGGACTTTAAGCTTAATGAGAATTTTAGCTTATTGATTTAATGAGATTAATTCAATATGCTAAGCTTAATTGATTTAATAAGATTAATTCAATATGTTACCTTATTGATTTAATGAGATTAATTCAATATGATAACATAAGCTTATTGAATTAATAAGATTAATTCAACATCCATGAATGCCACATAAGCATGCCACCTAAGCATGCCACCTAAGCATGCCACCTAAGCATGCCACCTAAGCTTGATGAGTTGGAAGGAGACAAAGGGTTTTGACCCTTGGATTTCCTCCACATGTGGCCGGCCAAAACAAGGAGGATAACTCCTTGTTTAATTATCTTTCAATGCCATTGATTGCATTGAATGTGATAGGAGATGAAAGGTTTTTCAAATCCTATAAAACACCCCATGGGGTGGCCGGCCAAAGGAGTTGAGTTAGAGCTTAAGGCTTGGTGAGAGCTTGGTGGGAGAGGCTTTTGTTGTGTGGTTTTGTGAGTGTAAGCTAGCAAGAAGAGTAGTCTTCTTCTTCCTTTCTCTTCTTCCCTACCTTCCTCTCCTTTAGAGACTTCTCTAGCAAGAAGTAAAGGAGAGATCTTCTAGTTTTCTTTTGTGAGATAAGAGCTTGCTCGTGTGGATACATATAGAGGCACGGACATTTGAACGTGCTAAAAGATCCAACACATCCAAGGAAAAGCGGGATTGCAAAGGGCACGCAACAAAGGTAGAACTCTCCTATAAGATAGGTTTTCTTTTGAGAAATTTATTTTTGTATGAGTTTTTCTTTCGCAAGAATCACTTGGAAGGGATCCTAATTTTTCCGTTGCGCATATGCTATTTTGCATAAAGAGATCCCAACAGTGGTATCAGAGCCACTTGCGAAAATATAAGAAGTGGTATCAACACTTGGAAGGGATCCTAATTTATTTTTCATGTTTATTGCTTATTGTTTGATATGCATGTCATAGGCTAGAAAATTCCTCAAATTCAAATTACTAAGTGGGAGAGGGATAATTTTATAAATTCCCACGGCCTCCATTACAATTTGACAAGTGATGCAAACAAACTTGTGCGTCGGCTCTGAGTGCCTTCCTCCCCATCGGATGAGTTTGTTTGCGGATCACAAGGTCAAATATGGTTATAGGGAATTATCAAGGAGCATGTGCACTTCCCTATCGGAAGGCACATAACCCAAGATAATTACCTTGGTACCGAGTAATGGTGAACACTTAGATACAAATATAAGTATCTTCCCCATCGGAGTCACTGCTTTTATTTGTAAGGCCAAAGAGGAACCAACTATTAATTTTACTTGTCAAAAAGTTAGGTTGACAAGATAGTAAAATTAATGGGTAAAACCTCCTCTTACAAATGTAGAATTCGTATACGTCCACACTATCGTGGCATACGATATTCTCGGTGTTTTGAGGTGTTGGTTGATTTTAAAATTTTATTGTTTGAGAAATCAATAATTTTTTGAAATCTAATGTTTTGATTTATGTGATTCTTAGATTTTCTTTCAAAATGACTTTCAACCCACTTGTTGTGATACTGAAAGAGAACAAACTTACTGGACCCAACTATATTGATTGGAAGAGGAATCTAGATATTGTCTTGGCTGTGAGAATGGAATACAAATGCCTCCTCGAAATTGCCCTCCCAAGCTGCAGATGATTACAGGGAAAAGGAGAGAGAGCTATAAGAAGTGGATCAAGGCCGATGAGATGGCGCGGTGTTACATTTGGCATCTATGTCAAATGTCTTGCAACATCGACATCAAGCCATACTGCTTATGACATGATGCTCAATCTCAAGAGCTTTTCGGACACGAGAATCAGGCTGCGAGGCAAGCCATGAAACTTGATGGCGACCTCCATGATCGAGGAACACCGTGAGGATCATGTTCTCAAGATGATGGCTCATTTGAATAATTTGGAGGTCCTTGGAGTGAGATCGATGGGAAACCCAGTCGATATCATACTCGATCTCTACCTAGGAGTTTTGGCGATTTCACCAACTACAACATGAACAAGAGGTTGTATTCGTTGGCGGAACTTACGTGAACTCCAGAGCGTGACAGAGGACTATTTCGTCAGTGCTCGGGCACATGCCATGGTGACCCAAAGGTTTCTACTTCTAAGCCGAAGGCAAGAAGAAGAAGAAACAAGCAGGCGAAGCGGTGGGAGGTACTCGGGAGGAGTGAAGAAGCGGAAGGCAAGTGCTTCACTTGTAAGCGGTGGACAACTGGAAGAAGGATTGCCCCAACCGAACAAGGTATATCTTTTGGTCTAGTCGTTGAAACATGTTTAGCGGTGTTATCTAGGCACACGGTGTGTAGATCACAGAGCCAGCGATCATGTCTGCAATACTTTGCGGGGTTCGAAAAACGAGACAGTGGTGAGGAGATTACAGTGTACTTGAGAGCGTGCCACGAAGGTGGCGGTGTTCGATGGGAGATGTTCATTTATCTTTTGAGAAAAATAAACTTTTGGTTCTTAAGAATTGCCTTTATGTACCCTTATTTAGAAAGAATTTAATTTCGGTTTCTAAATTGTTTATGGATGGATATTCTATTTCTTTTAATGACAGAGTTGTTATAAGAAGGAATAGGAACATTATCTGTTCGGGTGCATTGATAGGAAGTTTGTACACACTTGAACCAAAACCTCCCACGATGCAAATTGAAGTTAATAACTCATCTTCTAATTCCAATAAGAGAAAAGAACCTTCGAAGATAAACCAAACATATCTTTGGCATCTTAGGCTTGGTCACATTAACCTAAGCAGAATTCAAAGGTTGATAACTGATGGACCTTTGGGTTCATTAGTGGTGGAGGATCTCCCAACTTGCGAATCCTGCTTGGAAGGTAAAATGACCAAGAGGCCTTTTAAGGCCAAGGGGTATAGAGCCAAGGATGTGTTAGAATTGGTTCATTCTGATTTGTGTGGTCCTATGTCTATTCAGGCTAGAGATGGTTTTGAGTATTTCGTCTCTTTTATAGACGATTACTCAAGATATGGATATATTTACTTGATGCGCCACAAGTCTGAATGCTTTGACAAGTTCAAAGAATTCAAGGCTGATGTGGAGAAACATCAAGGTAAAAGTATCAAGACACTACGATCTGATCGTGGTGGCGAGTACCTCTTGGGAGAGTTTAGGGATTACCTATCAGAGGCTGGAATTCAATCTCAATTGATTGCACCTGGCACACCCCAGCAGAATGGTGTAGCAGAGCGAAGGAATAGGACTCTTATGGAGATGGTTAGATCGATGATGAGTTATTCTAACTTGCCAGATTCGTTCTGGGGATATGCTCTAGATACGGCGGTGTACATTCTGAACTTGGTTCCATCTAAATCAGTGCCTTCTACTCCCACAGAATTGTGGAATGGACGAAAGTCTAGTCTAAGACATATTTGGATATGGGGGAGTTCAGCACATGTGCTGAAGGCAGATGCTGGTAAGTTGGAACCTCGTACAGAAGTACGCATGTTCGTTGACTATCCCAGGGGAATGAAGGGTGATTTGTTTTATAGTCCTAGAGATCAGAGGGTGATCTTTAGCACGAACGCCAGATTTCTAAAGGAAGACTATGTGATGAGCCACAAGCCCAAGAGTAAAATTGTTCTGGAGGAGTTAAAAGGGGAAGTCACTTCTTTAGTACCACCGGTACAAGAGGATATACCACATGTCACTGCACCGCGTGTCACATAGGATACACAGGTGATACCTCATCGTAGTGGGAGGGTTGTGAGACAGCCTGATAGATTCATGTTCTTGGGAGAATCTTCTGATTTGGTCCCTGGCGAACATGAACCTGATCCCTGGACATATGACGAGGCAATCCAAGATAAAGATGCAGTATCTTGGCAAAGTGCAATGAATGCTGAGATTGAATCTATGGATTCAAATCAGGTCTAGGAGCTAGTAGAACCACCTGATGGTGTAAAAACCATTGGATGCAAGTGGATCTACAAGATAAAGAGAGGAATAGATGGGAAGGTTGAGACCTTCAAAGCGAGGCTTGTTGCGAAGGGGTATACTCAGAAAGAGGGTATCGATTATGAGGAGACTTTTTCGCCGGTAGCCATGCTTAAGTCTATCCGGATTCTCTTATGCATAGCAGCTCATATGGATTATGAGGTGTGGCAGATGGATGTCAAGACAGCTTTCCTTAATGGAAGTCTTGAGGAAAACATCTATATGAAGCAACCAGAGGGATTCATTGCTAAAGGCAAAGAGCATCTTGTATGTAAGCTTAATCGGTCCATTTATGGATTAAAGCAAGCTTCGAGGTCTTGGAACATCCGCTTTGATGAGGTAATCCAGTCTTATGGATTTATTCAAAGTTCGGATGAGTCTTGTGTATACAAGAGATGTGACGGAAATGTAGTGGTATTTCTTGTACTATACGTATATGACATTTTGTTGATTGACAACAATATCAAGGTGTTATCGGACGTAAGGGTATGGTTGTCCAAACAGTTTGATATGAAGGACTTGAGAGAAGTGGAACACATCCTTGGGATCAAGGTTATAAGGGATCGCAGGAAAAGGATGTTGTGCTTATCCCAAGCTTCATACATAGACATGATTATGGAACGTTTTAGCATGCAGAACTCCAAGAAGGATTTTCTCACTTTCAGGCATGGAGTTCCTTTATCTAAGGAGATGTGTCCTAGATCATCTGAGGAGATAGAGGAAATGAAGGCGGTTCCTTATGCTTCGGCAGTAGGAAGCCTCATGTATGCGATGCTATGTACGAGACCAGATATCTGCTTTGCCGTGGGCATGGTCAGCAGATATCAGAGTAATCCAGGATATGGACATTGGACTGCGGTGAAGCATATATTGAAGTACCTGAGAAGGACTAGGGATTATATGCTGGTTTACCGGGCATACCAATTACTCCCTGTGGGTTACATGGATTCCGACTTCCAATCTGATAGGGATAACAGTAAGTTTATCACAGGTTTTGTGTTTACTTTGGGAGGTGGAGCCATTGTGTGGAGAAGTGTCAAGCAGAAATGCGTGGCGGACTCCACCATGGAAGCTGAGTATGTGGCAGCCTCTGAGGCGGCCAAAGAAGTTGTGTGGCTCAGGAACTTTCTGATGGACTTGGATGTGATTCCTAGTTTGCCCAAAAATATCACAATTTATTGTGATAATAGTGGTGCAGTTGCAAACTCGAATGAACCACGAGCTCATAAAGCTAGTAAACACAGAGCGCAAGTACCACCTGATACGAGAAATTGTAAAGAGAGGAGAAGTTGTTGTGGCCAAGATTGCATCAGAGGATAACCTGGCAGATCCTTTCACTAAGGCCCTTCCGGCGAGAGCTTTTGATAGGCATGTGGATGGAATAGAGATCAGATGTATGACAGTTTGAGGACAACATAGTCTTTTAGTATAAGTGGGAGATTGTAGGGATGTATACTGAAAAGTCTACCTTTTGTATGAACATCTTTATTTTGAAATAAGAATCACATGATCATTGTTTGCATATTTTTATGGTTATGCATATTGTCTAATACTTTACATTGTAGATAACATGGTGTGTGGTGCCACACGAGAGATCATGTTATCGGCTCCTTGAAAAGTATAAGTAAAGGCTCACAACCGAGATGGCTTTGGACAAACCATCAGAATGGTTGTAGTGTGATTTGGTATTGGTTTGTCTTGACCATAGAATCACACTAGTGCACTTTGTGTGTATTGAGCAGGACCGACTTAGAGGTGATTCGACTTATTGCTGACTACATAATCGAATCGGACCTCAGATATTATTTAGTACATGCTCTTAATCCCGATATAATAACGGGCACATATACTTAGTATTCATCTCTTTGATTTACCAATGGGTGAGATTTATAGATTAAATCGATAGGCTCGGTATGTTGGGAGATGATATTATTTATACGGTGTGTCGTTGATTATAGGAGGAAACCATGTCCTATATATTAGAATGATGATGTCCCCTTGAGAAGCTCCTAAGGTTCATCATGTAAACCCTGCAAGTGGACTTGGTCCGGCATGATGAAAAGGTTGAGTGGTACTACTCAAGGAGTTAGATGTTGATTAATTATTGGTCAGTAAATTAATTAATCGATGGACATTCAAGATCTTAAACACGGGAAGAAAATGTACAAATAATATATGGATCCCATATTATCATATGGGGGTTGGTGAGGTAGATCAATGATAATCCTTTAGTGGATTGGATTATCATTAGTGGATCAGACTTTATGTGGGCTTGATCAATGGGTGGCCAAGATCCAACTCCTTCTCATGGTCCCTAATGTAGCCTATTAACACCTCATGAAGCCTAGATCCAATGGATAGAAACAAAACTCTAGATCCAAAGGTAGAGATTAAATCTCTAGATCCGATGGTTGAGACTAAATCTCTAGATCCGACGGTTGAGATTAAATCCCTAGAACCAATGGTGGAGATTAAAACAAGGCTTATCCCTAACTCTATAAAAGGAGAGAAAGGGGTGGGTGGCCAAAACAATCCCATTAGAGATAGGATTAGGGTTTTGGTTGGCAAGAAGCAAGGAGCTAGGGTTTGGAGTTGGCGGCACCTAATAAGGAAAGTTATTCCTTATCTTCTTCTTCCTCAAGGTGCTCGGCGTCCATACAGCTTTTTCCAGCCCTTGGCCGGCGTCCAAAGCTTCCCTTCTCCCTCTCTTTGGCCGGTGGAAACATAGCTTAGGGTCCTCCCTTGGAGCTTTTGGCCGACAACCATTCTTTCTCCTTCTCCTTGTTGGCCGGTGGCAAGTAACTTCCTTGTTGCTTGTTGGTTGGCTAAAGGAATGAGAAGGGTCTTGTTTCTATTCTTCCTCTTGCTCGGAACGAGCAAGGAAGGAAGATTGGTGATCTAGGAGCTTCAACTTTTGGTAGATCGTCGCCCACACGACGTCTGAAAGAAGGAAGGTCATACAATAGAAGATCGAGAGGTATATCGATTCTCTATTTTCATTTGTTACATGTTTATATTTTCTTTTCAATTATATGCATGATATATATTCTATTTTGTGGCTAAATATACTTGGACCCCGAACATAAATACAAAAGTCGGCGATCCGTACATCGTCTATTCCGCAGCTATTCGTAGAATAGAGATTGGTCGCTTGAACAACAAGTTTGTTCAAGTGACTACTCCAATCAAATAGCACGACGATGACAAGGTTGCTTGGGCAATCCCTCTTGTCAAGGATAAATTTTTTTATCCGGGAACGTAGAAGGGATCGCCATGAACAAGTGACCGAGTTGAAGTGGGAAGCGAAGTTTCCCCTCACCAACACCTTATAGGTAATCACATTACCATCCATGTTGATTTTCTTCTTGAAAACCCACTTGCACCCTATAGGATTTATGCCTTCAGGTGGGTCAACCAAGTTCCAAACTTGATTTACATACATGGAATCCATTTCTGACTTCATGACGTTAAGCCACTTATCCCTTTCTAAACTTTTTAGAACTTCTTCATAACTGGTAGGCACCTCATCATCAATGAGAACATGTCGTTCGATTCACTTACGAGAAATCCATCTCTCAGGAATGTTGCGTGTTCTACCATATCTACGAAGATGTGGTGTCTCAATAGGTCCAGCCGATGGCTCATCACTATGAGTTATCAGTTGTGGTGCTTCATCAGGTATCTCATCAATGTCTATTTGAGTCTCTCGAGTCTCCTCAAGGTCAATGACACTCTCACTATTTTCTTACAAGAGAAACTCTTTCTCTAGAAACATAGCATGCCTTGAAACAAGCACCTTTTGTTCCACAGGATGATAGAATTGGTAACCCTTTGTTTCCTTAAGGTATCCAATAAATAGACATTTATCAAACTTAGCACCAAATTTGTCTGATATAGTCCGCTTCACATAAGTAGGACAACTCCATATCTTCAAGTAAGATATATGAGGTTTCTTACTATTCTATATCTCATATGGAGTAGTGGAGACTACCTTGGTTGACATTCTGTTTAGCAAGTAAACAACTGTCTGAAGTGCATAGCCCCAAAAGGACTTGGGAAGATTCACGTGATTCATCATTGACCTGACCATGTCCAACAAGGTCCGATTTCGCCTCTCAGATACACCATTAAGCTGTGATGTATACGGCGGAGTCCATTGAGATAATATACCATTGTCCCTCAGACAATCTAGAAACTCTTGACTCAAGTATTCACCACCTCGATTCGATCGAAGTATTTTAATACTCTTGCCAAGTTGTTTCTCTACTTCATTTCTAAATTCTTTGAACCTTTCAAAGGCTTCAGACTTTTGTTTCATCAAGAAGACATATCCAAATCGTGAGTGATCATCGGTGAAGGTAATGAAGTAGCTATAACCTCCTAGAGCTTGAGTTGACATAGGTCCGCATACATCAGTATGTATTAGACCAAGCAACTCACCCAAAGGTTCACCTTTTCTAGTAAAAGGTAACTTGGTCATCTTGCCTTTTAAGCATGATTCACATGTATCGTATGAATCTAATTCAAATGATTCCAGAATTCCATATCAGTGTAATTCGGACATGCATTTCTTGCTCACATGGCCAAGATGACAATGTCACATGTAGGAGTCTAATTGATTATCTTTTCGAGCATGCTTGTTGCTCGCTTCGATATTGAAAATATCACTAGATACGTTCAACGTATAAATACAATTTCTTAAAGTTCCAATCTCATAAAGAATGTCATTCAAAGTTATGTAACAACAATTGTTACTAAAAGTTAAATAGTACCCATTTCTATTTAAATAAGAAATAGAAATGATGTTCTTTATCAACGAAGGAACATAAAAGCAATTGTCCAGTTCTAAGACAAGTCCTGTAGGGAGTCTTAACAAATACGTTCTGATGGCGGGTGCAACAACCTTTGCTCCATTACCAACACGTAAATTTGACTCTCCCTTGACGAGTCTTCTTCTATTTCTTAGCCCATGTATGTCATTACATATATGCGAGCCACACCAAGTATCCAATACCCAAGTGTCTAAGGAAATAGAATGACAATCAATAACGAATATATCTGAAGAAGATGGGGCATCTGATGTCTTATTCTTCTTCACGGACTCAAGATAAATCTTGTAGTTTCTTCGCCAATGGCCCTCCTTGCCATAATGATGGCAAGTGCCCTTTTGAGCTGGTTATGCCTTTTTAGCCTTTTTCTTCTTCCCCTTCTGTTGTTCCTTTGACTTCCTTTTAGAACCTTTCTTCGAGGAATCAACTAACAGCACCGTCCCCTTCTCATGCTTCTCAGAAGGCTCCATAGTCTTCAGCTTGTTGAGCAGTACCACAGATGAACCTTCTTGCATCTCAGAGGTGAAGTGGAGCTTGGAGACTTCGAACCTTTTGAATCTCACTTGCTCATCAAATAACTCATAAAGATGAAGGACTATGGTATGAGCATCCATATGCTCATGCTGCTTCCGCAGCTCGGGTACCATCGCGACTAGCATGATGCAAATCACTTGCTCAGAATCACTCACATGTTTATGATGGGCAAACAATTGGTCCGGTGTTGCATCATCACTAGGACGGGCGGGAAGAGACGCTTCGAGGACATACTCAAGCTTTTTCGCCTTGAGAATAATTTTCAAGTTTCTAAGCCAGTCCAAGAAGTTCGACCCAGTTAATTTATTTGAATCCAAAATAGAGTGCAAATTCAAAGATGTCATGATCAATCGATTAACCTAGAAATACAAATCAAGCATATATGAGAAAATGATTTTAAAATGCATCAACATACATTTATAAATTCCATTCATTTTTTGAATTTTAAAAATCCCAAAATCACTTCGGGAGATCATAGGTCCATCTCCAAATTGGCTAATATCCAACATAGATATGAACAACCTTGGAGAGAGTCCAATAAACTAGCCATTCATAGCTACGATGGTAGGTATCAAGTATACTGATTGTATATCACATATATGCAACTATCACAATGTGCTATCAACTAATTGAATGTTCACACATACATCAGGTTGTTAACCCATTAACAAGTATGCATCATATACATAGCACCCAACTTCACCTCCCTTCATATCGACCTTGGAGAGAGTCCAACAAGCCGATGCTCCAGGTTAAAGCCAACCCATTAATTAAGAAATAGTTTTAATATGGTTAGAGCACATTCAACCAATTAGCCCGGCTTGGAGAGAGTCCAACAACCAAAGCTAACGATTGACCTCTGACTCTTACCTTATTAGTATTAAACTATTCCATGGTTTGAACATGTTCACGTTTGACCCGGGCTTGGAGAGAGTCCAACAATCCAAACAAGAAACAGAACTCTAGTTCTAACCATATTAATGGAAGGTGTAGGCTTTAATATTGTGTAAGGGGTTTAATGTCTCATCCTCTTTGCATGCAAATAACTATTATCTACATGGCATACATCTACATGTCACGACACGCATGACATATTGATATGCATCTAATGCAATTACATGACATACAATTATGACATGTACAAAATTTCCTTATATGTCATAACTATTTATGGAAATAAAATGTGTTTGAAATTTGATTATTCAAATCAAATCATGATTAAATTAGGAAACAAATTTCCAAATCTAATCACATATTTTATTTATGGAAGGTCTCAATTAAGGAAAGTCAATTTTAATTTAGGAAATAAATTTCCTAAATTATCAAAACTATTTATGGAAATTAAAATATGATTTAGATTTGATTTCCCAAATCAAATCATGGTTAAATTAGGAAATAAATTTTCAAATCTAATCACATATTTTATTATGGAAAGTGTTAATTTCTATAAATACTTCTAAACTTTCCAAAAGTATAAGATTTCCATAAATACTTCTATACTTTCCAAAATTAAAAAAATTTCATAAATACTTCTAAACTTTCCAAAAGTAGAAAATTTCTATAAATACAATTATAACTATCGCAAAATAATTTTATGATTATGTTGAAACACAACCTGAGCTCTGATTTTCGGCACCACGGCGAGTGTGTATTCGAACATGTTTCGTAAACATGTGCACAGCGGAAGAATTAAAAAATAATAAATCTAATTTATTATAACACACACACCACACACATGCAAAGTACAACATGTGTAGGCATAATCGCAATTTCAAATTTTGCAATGAAAGGAAATTACGCTAGTTATACCTAACATATCACATGCAGCGAGAATGACATCAACCGGAGCGTCTCTCGCTAGAATCGTCTCTATTCGTATCCACACCGAGTATCGTCGGGATGACTTCACAAATCCACGAGCCTCATCTTCGCAAAAGTCACTAGCCTCGAGTCGAAGACGATGTGATCCGAGAGATGATCACAATCCGAATAAAAAATTCGGATCCAAAAATTGAGTTTCGCAAACTCGCTTCTCGGAAGCGATTTTCGTCAACCGATTGATGAAAACTCAACCCTCCACCTATGAGTATTGCTGGAGAACCAATCCCCAACAAATAGGTCGCTATCGGAGCGCAAAACGCCGACCAAACGACCTCTCCACGAAAAGGAGAACAAGCTGTCCAGAATCTGGACAGCTTGTTTGGTGGAAGATATGGCCGGCTGCTCCTTGGTCGCCGGTGGCCAATGGAGGATGGTCGGAGGAGACGCTGGCGGTTGGTGGGTGGCCAGCGGTGAGGAGAAGGCAGCAATAAAGTTGGGTGGCAACCAACTTGGGCGGCTAGAGCAAGGAAGAAGAGGAGAAGGTGGCTAGGGTTTCCAAAACCCTTGAACCAATTTATTCTCCACGAAAAACCCTTAAGCCATGTTTTATAGAGAATACATTCTCCTAATGGTTATTGGTTCATAACCAAAATCCGTTAACCCGCTCCAATAACTTAAGTTAAATAAACCAAATCGCATTGGTCTATTTTAAGTTAAAACGAACCGAACCAACTTTGGTTCATTCGTTTAAAACAAACCAAACCACTTTGGTTTATTTTCCACCATTGGATTAGAACCAAACCAATTTGGTTCATCCATCATGTCTTCATAAGATTCGGCCCATCCATGCTTCCGTTGCGACTTAAACAATTTCATGTTCGCTCCTTGTTTGGTCTAACCAAATCTAGTTTCTCTCGATCTGAGAATCTCATTCTCAAGCTCGTTTTAAATCCTTCGGATTACGCTCGTTGTACGTGTGACCAAATAGGTTCCCAGTTTATGTTGGTCGTCTATAATTAACCATTAATTATAGAACGATCATGAGTGACACCTAGTAGTATATCATGTTCCCCAATTAATCGGAAAATCAACGGTTGATTCTAGAACCATTTCTGAAACCTTTCAGCAGCTACAATGAATCGTGCCTCTTTCCCTTCACGCATCTTATACCCACTTGGTTCAGGACATGGTCTATCGTGTTAGTCCCCACTAGGTCGACTACGTCACCCCTAGCCCAAGTAT
This sequence comes from Wurfbainia villosa, assembly GCA_025175895.1. NCBI lineage: Eukaryota > Viridiplantae > Streptophyta > Magnoliopsida > Zingiberales > Zingiberaceae > Wurfbainia > Wurfbainia villosa. Next base: position 50,559,480 of record CM046003.1, read on the forward strand.
CATTTTCTCATCCTACGGATTCTAGTTACTGCACATATATCCAAGAGTACCTTACTCTAAACATTTAATGCTTTGGCCAAAGACTTTAGTAACAATCCGACGAGAGGTCATGGGTATACATCTCCTCACAAGGAGTGGTGAATCCTTTATAAGTTATTCAAACACCTTCGGACATTTTGACTTATACTCAATCATCTCGGGTCCACATCTCCTTGGAGATGTTTGCTTAAGATGTCAAAGCATAAGTCTTCATGACCAAGATGACTTGAATACCTCAAGTCAAAGGAACATCGCACTTAAGTTGCAGTAAGAACTTCATTGACATATCTTTATACGCAGAGAACCATATGAATTCTTACAGTTGGTCACTCCAATGAACTAGTTACCATAACTAGCATCCACGATTAACTCCGGACATCACAATGTCTCCAGCCAGTGAGAATCAACTTCTTGTATACACCAAGGAGTATACCTTGTGCTAGTCTTGACAGAATTGATGGTGTCCAAGTCCATCAATTCATCGACTAGGAATTATTCTGATACATCACAATTACACATGCAGAGATACTCACTACTTGTGATCTAATCACAAATTCTCTCATGCTGTGAATCATATTTTGGACATTCAGTAAATTAGTTTAAGATCTAATCAAATACATGAAAACATGTATACTCAATTAGTGAATCTTCATTTATCATATAAATGGTTCAAACATAAGGCGATTGCCTTAGGACATCTCTTATATATTACTAACAATTAGAACCCTATATTTTAAACTTGTAATACTTTATACTCGTGATTGTTTCGGTGGTACTTGATTATGTCCTTATGGACTTTTTGTTCGATCAGGTTTTGGTTATATGTGTGGTTGTGTATTCCTGCTCAGATGGTAGAAGAGGTAAGTCTAGATGGATTTAGACCTCTTATTTACTTTGGTTGTTGGCCTGAGGCCCATATATTATATGTATTGTGGAGTTGTGTTCCGGCCATGTTGGCTGATGTATAGTGGGTAATGTGGGCCTTGTATATAGGTTTCAATTGTCCACAGTACAGGGGAGGTGTTGTCCGATTTTTGTCGGACAAGTACCCCTCTTGGGGCGTGACAGGTTGCTATGATAGAAAGATGTCGCTAGGATGGAAGGAATTCAAGAACTATTTGAAGCACAAAAGAAAGGAGATGAACATCAAGGAACTCATCATTCGACCTCGGATTGAGGAAAATAATAGGAGTTCCAAGAAACGATTATTCACTCAGGCTACTGGTAAAGCCAACATGGTTGAGCACGGTGAAAACTTAAAGCGGATGAAATCAAAGTCTTCTAAACTGGAACCCAAGGGAGGCATCAGCAAGAAGAAGTTTGCTGGGAAATGCTTCAACTATGACCGTGTAGGTCATAAGTCTTCGAAGTGCAGGAAGCCGAAAAAGAAGAAGCAAGAGACCAACCTAAACGAGGTGGAAGCCCTTTGTGCGGTGATCTCTGAACTGAACTTGATAGGTTCAAACCCCCGATAATGGTGGATAGATACTGGAGCCACTAGACATGTTTGCTGCAATAAAGAGTTCCTCCACAACTTTGAAGAAGTTCGAGATGGAGATAAGCTATATATGGGGAACTCAACAACCTCGGAGATCAAAGGTCGTGGAAAGATGGTGCTAAAGATAACCTCTGGAAAGGAACTAACTTTGAACAATGTATTATTTGTTCTGGATATTCGTAAGAATTTGGTGTCCGGATCTCTGTTAAGCAAGCATGAGTTTAGATTAGTTTTTGAGTCAGGCAGAGTTGTTCTATCTAAAAGTGGAATATTTGTAGGGAAGGGCTATGAGAGTGAGAGACTCTTTAAACTCAGTGTAATAGTCATTAGGCCTAAATCAATAAAACTGAAAGTTTTTCTACTTATGTGCTTGATTCTTCTGTGTTGTTGCATAGTAGATTAGGACATGTTAACTATGATTCGTAACGTAGACTAATTAATATGCAGAACATACCTACATTCCAAATTGACTCAAAACACAAATGCGAAATATGTGTAGAAGCCAAATTGACGAGGTTATCCTTTCAACATGTTGAAAGAAGCAGTGAGCCACTCGACCCAATCCACATTGACGTATGCAACCTAAAGGGGGCACCGACACATGGTGGGAATAAGTACTTCATCACTTTTATTGATGATAATACAAAATATTATTTTGTGTATCTTCTCAAGAGTAAGGATGAGGTTATTTGAGAAATTTTTTCTCTATAAGAATGAGGTGGAAAACCAACCTAATAATGTGGTGAGAAGTGATCGAGGTTTGAATATATTTCACCATTCACTGAATTTTGTGTTGAACAAGGAATCAAGCACAAACCAACAACACCATATACTCCACAACAAAATGAGGTTATAGAGAGGAAAAAATGAACTTTAAAAGAGATGATGAATGCTCTTTTATTAAATTCTGTGTCGCTAGAAATTTTTTGGAGGGAAGCTGTGCTAACAACCAATTACCTTTTAAATAAGGTACCCCGAAAAAATATAGAAGAAAGCCCTTATGAGCTTTGGAGGGGTAGAAAGTCATCCTACAAATACTTGCGAGTGTGGGGTGTCTTGCGAAAGTTTTGGTTCATAATCCTAAAAAGATAAAAATATGACCAAAGACTGTTGATTACATATTTATTGGATATGCGCATAATAGCATTGCCTATAGGTTCCTTGTGCATGAGTCTTAAATTCCAGAGATACACAAGAACTCGATTATTTAATCGAGAAATGCTTCGCTCTTTGAGAATGAGTTTCCGTATAAGACCTGGGAGGATGCTAGCTCCTCAAAACGGGCATATGAAACACAAGAGGAAGAAGAAGATGGTGAACCAATTAAGAGCGAGATCAGACGAAGTAAGAGAGCTCGAGTACAAAAATCCTAGGGATTGGATTTTATCACTTTAATGTTGAAAAGTGAACTCCAAAGTTACTTAGAGGCTATAAACTCGTCTGATAGACCTTAATGGAAGGAGGCTATTACATCTGAGATTACTTCAATCCTACAAAATCATACTTGGGAGCTATTGACCTTCCTCCTAGGAGTAAGGCATTAGACTGCATGTGAATTTTTAAAAACAAAATAAAATTAGATGGAATGATAAATAAGTTCGAGGCTAGGTTGGTAATTAATGTTGGAACTTCGGTGAGTGCTAGAGGGGGTGAATGACGCATTCGTTCGCTTAACCGAAATCATTCGTGTTTGCCTACAATACTTGTTATATGCAGCAGAATATAGAAATACAAAAGAAGACAAACACAAATACACAATCACACAAGATATAACATGGTTCGGAACCCTAGTTCCTACTCCACAGGTTGAGCTCAAACGAGCCCTAGCGATGCCAAACACCACTAATCAACAAACTCCTTCTCGACAACACATCGGAGGTGGAGAAAACCTCTTACAAGCGATTACAAAAGTAATACGAAGTAATACAAGCAATTACAAATGAAATATAACAAAAGATGTAAAGAAAACTTTACAAAAACTCTTTTGAATGCTTGCTTGGTTGATCGCTTGAGCCGCACTTGAAGACCCTGACTTGCACTAGCAAATTGCCTCAAATCGCCAAAGAAATCATTGCAAAAATCCTCCCCTTCGTTCTCCTTTTAAACCTGCAACTCGGGCTGATTTTCGTCTAGCAGTCGACTGCCATAAGGCCCTAGTCGACTGCTAACAGTGTCGTTATCTCACAACAACTTAATCCATATCAGCATTCCGGCCAATGTATACATTGGCGCATTGATCGCCATTCCCGGTGATCCGCTGCTCAGTGCCAATGCTCGTGACTACCGAGCGTTCTACCCTCGCGACCAAACCAACAGCAGTCGACAGCCCTCCATGGTAGTCGACTGCTCAAGTGTAGTCGACTGTCATAATATGGATGTCGACTGCCAAGGCCATTTGCCAGCAATCAAATGTCAGTCGACTCACGATACCGATCGATCATAATCCCATCATTCGCTAAGTGTCGACTGATCGCTAAGTGTCGACTCGATACCAAATGTCAACACTTGACCACCGACCGTCCATAACCCCAATGATCGCTACACCTTAACCATGAGGTTTACCCCAAGTATGATGCCCTGATACTTGCTAGACCACCCTTAGCCTAGACCTAAGCTTTCTAGCCGCCTCTATTAGCCTCACGCCTATTGGATCCCTCCAAGTCATCCATGACTTATTCATCCATACGCTAGCCTTCAGGTGCTTTCATCGGCTATTGTCATGCAAAGCTGGTCTACACCGCCAAGGTACATTGGGCTTGTGCTGCTAAGACACACATTTGGATTTTACGTCGTCAACTATTGGACTTATGCTGCCAAGACTCCACCCTTGGATTTTACGCCGCCAATATCAAACCTTGGACTTTCCATGCCAACTCCATGTTGGGCTTTCCAATTGCTAAGACTCAAACTTGGACTTTCCCTTGCCAAGACCCATGCTTGGACTTTCCATGCCAAGTACTCAAGACTCGGACTTTCCCATTGCCAAGACCCATGCTTGGACTTTCCATGCCAAGTGTCCCACTTGGACTTCTTCATCATATGGTCAACCCCATGTCAACCATATATGAGAGATGTCCTAAGGCAATCACCTTATGGTTGTACCATTTATTTGATAAATAAAGATTCACTATTTGAGTATACATATTTTCATGTATTTGATTTGATCTTAAACTCATTTACTGAATGTCCGCAATACGATTCACAGCATGAGAGAATTTGTGATTGGATCACAACTAGTGAGTATCTCTACATGTGTAATTGTGATATATTGGAATTATCCCTAGTCGATGAATTGATAGATTCAGACGCATCGATTCTATTGAGACTAGCACGAGGTATACTTTTTGGTTTATCCAAGCAGTTGTTTCTTACTGGCTAGTGACATTGGAATGTCCGAAGTTGATCGTGGATTCTAGTTATGGTAATTAGTTCATTGGAGTGACCAACTGTAAGACTTCATATGGTTATCTGCATATATGGATATGTCAATGAAGTTCTTACAGTAGCTTAAATGCGATGTTCCTTCGACTTGCGGTATTCAAGTCATCTTAGTCATGAATATTTATGCTTTGACATCTTAAGCAAACATCTTTGAGGAGATGTGGACCCGGGATGATTGGGTACAAGTCGAAGTGGTCGAAGGTGTTTGAATAACCTACAGAGGATTCATCGCTCCTTGCGAGGAGATGTATACCCTACGGCTTCTCGTCGGATTGTTACTAAAGTCTTTGGCTAAAGCATTACATGTTTAGAGTATGGTACTCTTGGATACATGTGCAGTAACTAGAATCCGAAGGACGAGGAAGTAATACTTGGACTAGGTGTGACATAGTCAGCCTAGTGGGGACTAACATAATAGACCATGTCCTGAACCAAGTGGGTATAAGATGAGTGAAAGGAATGGGGCGCGATTCATTATAGTTGCTGAAGGATTTCAGAAAAGGTTATGGGATCAACCGTTGATTTTTTGATTAATTGAGGATCATGATGTACTACTAGGTGTCACTCGTGATCACTCTATAATCAATGGTTAATTATAGACGACCAACATAAATCGGAAACCTATTTGGTCACACACACAACGAGTGTAATCCGAAAGATTTAAAACGAGTTTGAGAATAGAATTCTCAGATCGAGAGAGACTAGGTTTGGTTGGACCAAACAAAGAGTGAGTATGAAATAGTTTCAGTCGCATCGGAAGCCTGGATGGGACGTGTATTTTGAAGATATGATGGATGAACCAAATTGGTTTGATTCTAATCCAATGGTGGAAAATAAACCAAAGTGGTTTGGTTTGTTTTAAACGAATGAACCAAAGTTGGTTCGGTTCATTTTAACTTACAATAGACCAACGCGGTTTGGTTTATTTTAACTTAAGTTATTGGAGCGGGTTAACAGGTTTTGATTATGAACCAAAAATCGTTAGGAGAATGTGTTCTCTATAAAAACACGACTTAAGGGTTTTTTGTGGAGAATTAATTGGTTCAAGGGTTTTGGAAACCCTAGCCTCCTTTCCTTCTTCTCCTCCTTCTTGCCGCCTAAGCTAAGGTGGTTGTCGCCCACCTTTGTGTCATCGCCGCCCATTGGAGCTGTTGCCTCTCCTCGCCGCCTGCCATCCACTAGCTGTCGGTGTCCCTTGGGCCACCCTCAGCCGTCGGCCAACCTCCCTTGGCCGCCGACGACTAAGGAGTAACCGGCCAAGCCTTTGGTCGGCCCCTTCTTCCTCCACAACAAGCTGTCCAGTTTTGGACAGCTTGATCTCCTTCATGTGGAGAGGTTATTTGATCGGTGTTTTGTGCTTCGACAGTGGTCTACTTGCCGTGGATTGGATCTCTAGCAATCCTCATAGGTGGAGGGTTAAGTTTTCGTCAAACGGTTGACGAAAATCGCTTCCGACAAGCGAATTTGTGAAACTCATTTTGGGATCCGAATTTATTCCGTATTGTGATCGTCTCTCAGATCACAACGTCTTCAACTCGAGGCTAGTGACTTTTGCAAAGACGAGGCTTGTGGCTTTGTGAAGCTATCCCGACGATACTCAGCGTGGATACGGATAGAGGCGATTCAAGCGAGGGTCGCTACGGTTGATGTCATTCCCGCTACACGTGATCCATTAGGTATACCTAGTATAAGTTTTCTTTTATTACAAAATTTAAATAGCGATTATGTCTATACGTTGTATCTTGCATACGTGTGATGTGTGTGTTATAATAAATTAGATTTATTGCTTTTATTGCTTCTGCTGTGTGCATATTTACGAAACGTGTTCGAACACACACTCGCCGTGGTGCCAGGGAAACCCAACAAACCATACAGTCAACCCATTGTCAAACAATGGTCAACTCATCATCAAACATCAAAACACTACTCGAGTTAAACTCAAGTCTGGTCAATCATGACTTGGGCTGATTGCACCAACAATTAAGGGTTACCAACAGCGTGAAGGCATAAACTATTTTGATATCTATGCCCCAGTATCGAGAATAACATCCATCAGGGTATTACTAGCGATTGCCACTCTATGGAATCTAAAAGTGCATCAAATGGAGGTGAGGACCACTTTTCTAAATGGGGATTTAGAAGAGGAGATCTGCAAGAGCAATCGGAAGAGTTTTCTGCTCATAGGTAGGAAAATAAGGTTTGTAGATTGATCAAGTCATTGTATGGCTTAAAACAAGCTCTAAAGCAGTGGCATGAAAAATTTGATAATGTCATGCTAGATAGTGGATTTAAAATCAATGAGAGTGATAAATGTATCTATAGTAAAGACACGAAAGATGATTTAATCATCTTATGTCTTTATGTAGATGACATTCTTATTATTGGAAATAATAATAAGATAATTAAATCCACTAACGGAATGTTGAATTCAAGATTCGATATGAAAAACATGAGTCTTGCCGATATGATACTGGGAATTAAGATTCTTAGAATATCGGAAGGACTTGTTTTAAGTCAGTCTCATTATGTGGATAAGATTCTTGAAAGATTCAACAACAAAGACACTGTATTAGCTCGAACTCTGATAGACATGAGTGAGTCAACATCTATTGAAAAATCAAGGAGAGGGTATCTCTCAAATAGAGTACTCCAGGGTTTTTGGAAGTCTGATGTACTTAATGAGTTGTACACAACCAAACTTAGCCTATACAGTGAGTAAATTGAGCAGATTCACGAGTAATCTTGATGTTGAACACTGAAAAGGAATAACTAGAGTACTAAGGTATCTACGTTATACTCGTAATCATGGACTGCACTATACAAGATATTCATCAATCATCGAATGATACAACGATGCTAATTGGATTTTTGAAGTGAAAGACTCGAAGTATACAAGTGGATATTTATTCACTTTAGCAGGTGCAACTATATCGTGGAAATCTTCTAAGCAAACCATAATAATTAGATCCACAATGGAATATGAGTTTGTAGCACTTAACAAGTATGGTGAAGAGGCTGAATGGTTATGACAATTCTTAGAAGATGTTCCAAGATAGATGGAACTCGTGTCGACAATCTGCATACATTATGACAGTCAGTTAGCGATTGGATGGGCACCGAGCCATTTATATAATGGTAAGTCTAGACATATGCGTCGTAAACATAACACCATTAGATAACTTCTCTCAACAAAAATTATCATGATTGACTATGTGAATTCAAAGGATAATTTAGCGGATCCACTAACCAAAGGATTAAATCGAGAATTAGTTGCAAACTCATCATTGAGGATGGGTTTGATGTCAATTAGAAATGTTAGTGCAAAAGAAATCCAACCTATGCAGACTGAATATCTCAAGAACTATACTAACTAAGTAAGCTCACTGTGGGGATATGACCCAATGGAATAGTGAAAGGATGAAGGTTAGGCACATGACTTTTAATGATCTAGAAGAGTAGAATCAATTGTGTGAGAAAAAAGTGGGGTCATTTTGAAGAGAATTGGAGGCATAATTCTTAAACCTTCTCACATAACCAGGCATGTTCATGGCCAAGAACGAACACACTCATGAGAATTGTACTATATCAGGGTAAGTCCATAGTAAAATATGATAATACTTACATAAACGATTGACTAATTCAAAGACATTGCGTCTACTAATCAACCAGTAAGTAGACATATTTCACAAGGGATAGTTCAAAGGGTAAAATCTACCTGTCCTATATTGGACTTAACTACAAAAAACTATCACAAATTTGTCTCCATTCATATGGGGGATTGTTGGAAGTTTGAATGGAAACGAAAGATGAGAAGATTCACAAGTGTGTAACATATGCTTTAATGCATCAATTAATGGCTCAGAAGAAATGGCTAAGCTGCAGCTAACATCTATCGTTTCTCAATCAAATTTTAAAGACTTGGGTCGTTTCTCGATCAAGTTTTAAAGACTAGAGCGAAACGGTCGATCAGTTACAGACATTTCAAAACCTAGCTTTTATTTGTCATTAAAGATGAGCCAGAGGATACCTATATAAGTAGGTTGTAACTCTGTATGGAAAGAAGAGAGGGAGTGAAATCGCGAGATCTTCTTGTTCTTGTAGTAGCCTTCAGGTGGGAGATCAATTCACCGTGACAATCAGTGCTTGATTGTGGTACAGTTCCGTCGTTGTATCTTGGGAGATAGGCATCCGACGAAACCTCGAAAGCACAACTGGAGATGAACGAATATGTTTTAAGGACACTATGAATACACAGGCCTCGAAACTTTTTATTTTGGTACATCAAGAAGAAGACGAACAATGTCCCGCGCTCCGCTTCCCACCGATTCCCATGCAACAAACTGTCGGCATCATAGAGGACGACTTCTCCTACTCAACTCGACACCCAAGCGAGCCTCGACAGAAGGTTTCTCCTACTCGGCTCAGAGGCCTTTCCCGGGTAGCAACAATGTTCCCCGAGCACTTACAGTTCTCAACATCGGCGACTCTCTGCTTCCCACTTGGTGTTCAAGTTTCTCATTTGGGCGACAGTTTTCGAGCACCCGCAAGTGCTCAGCCTCGACCTCCCCTTCTCTTACGCGACTCGGCTGCACTTCCCGAGCACACATAGTGCTCGGACTCGGCTCAACTGCACTTCCCGAGCACCTACAGTGCTAATACCCGGCTCGGCTGCACTTCCCAAGCACCTTCATGCTCAGACTCGACTCGACAGTACTTCCCGAGCACCTATAGTGCTCAGACTCGACTCCACAGCACTTCATGAGCACCTAAAGTGTTCAGATTCGGCTCAGTGATAAATCCCGAGCACATCTCCTATTTCCGAGCTTCTCTTGGTGCTCGGCTCTATAGTGCTTGACTCTACCGTGTTCGGCTTAGCGGTACTCAATTTCTTTGATTTTTCCAATCATATCCAAGCCTTTGTAGTGTTCAGTGTCATCTCAACATAAGATAAGCCTTTGGATTTTCTTTTTTTATTTCCTCCAGTTTAATTAGAAAGGTATCTTTGTAATATAAATTTCACAGTCGACTTTAGATATTTTACTTATGATTCTCAACAAAAGACTTTGTTTCAACTCGAGTTGATTGAATAACTTGAGTCAAGTGGATATTTGATTGTTGAAACAACCCACTCTCTACTTGAATTGAGTTAATTGAAAATAATTTGAATCGATAGACAAATGAATTATTTGGAGGATAAGAATTATTGTAACCATCATCTGAGTCGATTGAATTGAATTTAAATTGACTAGATATATTTTGAGGCAACTAAAATCACTATTCGCATGCATATAAGTTTATGATTTTATCTAGTTGTTGACTGCCAAATGTTAAATTAATTGGAATGAATCTCAATCACCTGAAAATATTTAAAATCAATTGAAGATAGTTGTTGGAAGATAAGGCTTCAATAAACAATGTTTAGAAAGTAACAAAGTAAAAGGGTAAAGCTTATCAAATCTCAGCTTGAAAACTATAAATAATAGAGGGGCAAAGGAAGCTCGTCAACAACAAATTCTACAATAATTCTATTGATAAAATTCTCCTTGTTTTATTTATTTTTTAAAACCCTATGTTCGTTCAAACTTCAAGAATTTAAGATTTCTATCTTTAATTCCATACAAATTTTCATTTTTCTACAAGGATTTTTCACGTATTTAATTTTTTAACGTTGTAAAAGGAAATAAAATGTACAAGTTTTCTCTATTCTTTTTTTTTTTTTATTTACATCAGGTATCAAGTATGATTTTTCTTCCCTATTAGTCTTGATGGTCAGCTGGCACGATTCCACGACGAGCGCCACCAACTGACGAAGCTGAAACAGAGTAGTGCAGAGTCAGTACACGTTGGGAACCCGTGTTATACCAAAAGGTCAACCACGCTGAGACGGGACATTGAGCACCGACACTCGCACAACGCGCGTTGTTTATAAATGGAATCGATCTCTGGAAGCGTAGAAGAGAACCTCATGATTAACCGTGCTGCATCATGTCAGACAAGTTTTCTCTACTCTTGAATGAGAATAAAATAGTGAAAAATTTTAAGGAGCAACTCATCTAATGAGTCATTAGTATTGTTTTTTTGTTTGAGCTTTTTTGTTTCTTCACCACTATTTATATTTGTGACTCTTAATTTAAGTTTTGCATTCGAACTTTTTTTTTATTTTTTATTTTTGTCTACTCATCCCCTCTAACCGCTTTTTTTAATCCTACAACTGTAACCTTTAATTTTTTTCGTGTAGATGTCTATTAAAGTGCCCACTCGATCAAGAAAGTGTTTTAGATGGTAGTTGATGAATAAGATTGATCTCAAGTAAAGTCGAGATCCTTGAGATTCAGTCAACTGAAGGTTTCTCTTACGTGATTAGACAATTGACTCAACTAAGTAGTTGATTATAGACATTTACTAGTGAATAGAAGAGCTCTGTTATGGCTAGAGTCGACTAAAATAAATTCAATTGACTCAGGTGATTTGAATCAATTAGATAGTTGATTACTAGAAATAGGTTATTATATATTTAAATTAAATAGACTGAGTGTGTAGGATTTTATAAAAGGTTGGAACCGTCAATTGGTCTTTATCAGTCTGTTCCACGATTATTGTGAGGGAGATAAATCATGGAGGAATTTTGACTTTGACGTGATTAGTCAGGACAGAGGAGAGTCATCTAAGCTTAGGAAGAGGTTTTAGACCCTCCTCCGAAATCGATCTGTGTTGATTTCGCAAGTGTCGTCCTGTCCCAGCCAACACGCCATCTCTGTGAGGATGACTAAGTATGTAGGATTCGTAAAAATATTGGAATCCGCCAACCTAGCGGCCCTACCAATCTTTTCCACGTCCACTGTGAGGGAGGTAAATAACGGAAGATCCTATGAGCCTTGACGTGATGGTCAAGATACGTAGGGGTCATCCCAAGACACGTAGAATCTACTGAATCTAGAAAAAAATTTTAGATCTTCTTCGAAATCAAACATTATATCTGTAAATTCCACCATATTTTAGCCACCACGTCATTCCAGTGGGGGCGGCTAAGCGTGTAGGATTGAAATAGACACTGGAGGAGGGAGAGACGAATAGTATCTTAATAATTTTTAAATAATTTTTTTGGTACAATAATAGTTAAATAAAGTAGCAGAAAAATAAAAAAGAGAATCAATTTACATGGGCATAGCCCCAGACTGCTACTCTACGACGTATTGATTCGTTAGATGAATCATCCTCGAAAACCCCTCTATTTTTCTCTTTTCTAAAACCTTTTAAAGGCTACAAACTTTTACAATATTTGGCAAAATATAAAATAAAAATTAATAGTATAGATGCTAAGCAGTAAGAAAATAATAGCTCAAATAAAGAATTCTAAGTGATATCGAACCATTGGAATTTTACTACAAAGTTTTGGAGCATAGACCTGCTTCGTTGTTGAACTTTCTGCATATTTTTGGAGTATTTTCTGGTGATTTTCTTTGAATTTTCTTGTTACAAAATGTCTTCGTCTCTTTTTATAGTTACTGTTCGAGGTCCTCTGGTCACTTGGAGCAGCATCTGGTCGCCTGGAACTAGTTATTTTGATTTGCTTCAAGTTCGAAACTTATCCTAATGCTCTGTGTACCTGGAAGAGCCTCCGATCACTCAAAGTTCAGTCGCCTGGAAGGACTTTTAATCGCTTGGACTCTATTCTTTTCATTTATCAAGCACCCAATGCTTATCATTTTCCTTAGGTAACCTACAATTTCATCGGGTTGCACAGATTTTGATTGCCTGGAAGTGGTTTGGTCACTTAGAATAAACTATTACCAAAGTTTTACTAGATTGAATCTTATCTGATTAACTCTTATTCTGGTTGCTGATACAACTTCTGGTCGCTTAAACTTTTGGTCAGAGCCAGACTTATTGGGGCGACAGAGTCCAAAATTTTTTAATATTATTTGAGCCTTTATATAAGGTGCAAAAAAATTTTTATATCAAAATTAATCAGAAATAAAATTCAATTATCAAAATCTTATCTAGGACCTTAGAATAAGTTGGGTCAGCTCTGCTTCGTCGACCTAAAACCCTTCCAATGTTTCAGAAGTTAATTTTTCTTACGTCAACACTTTGACTTTGAAATTACTATTGATTTCCTGGGCAAGTCAACCGCCTAGTTTTACAAAGACAACCCACGCCTTACATACAACGACTCTCTCATAGCCTTCTTTGCCAAAAAGTTTTCTCCTGGACTTATCTTGCTCGATCACAACTTACTTTGCTTGGAGTCTGGTTCTACTGACCCACTCATGTTGGATCATTAATTTAATGTTGAACTTACGCTGATTTATTAAACAACGCACGTGATGTTTAGAAATGTTCAAATAACGCTCCATATTTTCATATTTATTAAATAGCGTATTTAATTTTCTTTTCATCCCTCCTGCCAAAAAGATTTATCGCAGTCGAGATTTGTAATCTCAACCACTATATAATCTTGGAATTTGAATTCTCGATCTGTGATGGTAGTCTTTGGGATTGCACCACCACTATAGTGTTGAGATTTGAGTTCTCAGCACCAGTGGTGGTACAATTCCAACAGTACCACTGTGGTGTTGAAATTTACAATTTCAGCACCACAGTAGTATTGAAAGTTACAATAACAGCACCACTGTGATGCTGAAATTTGAATTTCTAACACCACAGTAATGGTGTAATCTCAGCACCACCACCGTGGTGCTGGAATTTGCAATCCCAACACCACAGTGGTGCTGAGATTTGAATTCTCAACATCACAGTGGTGCTGGGATTGCAAATTTCAACACCACGGTGGTAGTGCTGGGATTGCAATATAACTGTGGTGCTGAGATTTGAATTTCCAGCACCAAATTAAGTGCGTTATTTGGTAAATATGAAAGTATGTGGTGCTGTTTGGGCAATTCTAAACTTCACGTACGTTGTTTGGTAAATTACCGTTGAACTTATATGTTAAATAATAATGTATTTATGGGTTGTGATGTTCGATTAAGCCCAATTAAAAATGATCAACTAAGATTTGGGTATTTGAGCTTTAATGTATTTAACCGAATATGTTCCTTGAAGGTGGAGAGACCTAAGAGGTAATTTTATTTTTATGATAGACTAAAATAAAAAAATACCAAAAGGATAACCTTAACAAGGCATCCTATAAATAAGGAGTTATGGTCTTCGAGTCACACGTTTTTTATGACGATCTAGATTTGAGCTGCCATATTCTCTTCTGACTCTCATTGTTAGAGAGAGAGAGTACTCTAGAGAACATTGAACTCTCAAGGAAATTATGTTGATTTGAAAGACCAAACCACACGACTTCAATATGATGTTAAACATCATGGATTCTAGTATACTTTTGTACTTTTATTTTTATAACTCTTAATGGTTAAGCATATACCATCTTTGGTTAGTATGTGACGGTCTTCACAAAAGGATAATTATGTTATTGTTGTTCCAATAAGTGGTATCAAAGCCTCTATGTTTTGATCTTTAAGAATTATGTTTAGAAATTAAGAATAATCATGTTTAATTCTTATGCACAATCCATTTTATTATTGAAAATTCTGGTAGATGAAACATATTTAAGAATATGTTCATTTGTTTGAATAATTCAAGTATCCAGGTCTTATGGACTAACTAATCCTGAAGATGATCGACCGGACTCTATAGGAAATTTCCCATCATCCACCCTGGATAAATCTGAAAAGTGCAAATGGGTTTCGATGGATATCCAACATCATGAGTAGGTTGAGCATCACTAGTGTATCTATGCGCAATGTGGGAATCTGATGCAGGGACATCTAATAGCATACAAAGTATTCTTCTCCTTTCTGCATCGAAGCATCAGATTTTGACGCACCCAAGTCATGTCACCCGACACTCTCATGCTAGCCAACACACCTCAGTTATGTTGACAGACATGTCCATGTTAGACCATCAGTCATAATTCCATAACTTGGCATGCCCCGACCGTATCGCTCGACATGGGCGAGTCAGACCATCAGTCATAATTCCATAACTTGGCACGCTCCAGTCATATCACTCGATACATCCATGTCAGATCATCAACCCTAATATTTCAAAACTTGGCATGCCCCAACTGTGTCCCTCGACGTGCCTGTGGTTCGACATCTCCGTGATTGATTAATTAGGTTTTTTTTATTTCTTTTGATTTTATTTATTTATTTGTTAGTTATGATTTTTTCTGTCTTCCTTTTCTATTTAAACCTAGGCTAGGGCTCATGTCAGAGATTTTTTTTTTATTAACAAAGTTATTTTGGATTCGTTAAACCGTAGAGGTGAGTCCTCTATTTTTTTTGAGTTCCCTCCTCTTACATTCTCTCGCCACCTCTCTTCTAACCATGCACGTGGGAGGAATAGTTCAGCTACTCCGTCTGTATCAGTTGGTATCAGAGCCCTAGATCCATGGAAGGCCAACGAGGACGTGGCCATGGTTGTGACAGGCAGATTCTGATTGAGGAAGCTGAAATCCAGGATCAAAATCCTCAAGAAACCATTGAAGATCTACAGAGGCAAGTTATTGAGCTAACCCAGTAGTTGGATGCACAAAATTTGGAAGACCATGAGGTATTAGATCGATACTGTACCTCAAGTTTTAACAATCCATACCATCGAGGACACCATGGGTGTGTCGAACGGTATGGAGACCTTAGTTTTCGCGTTGATCCCCCTGAGTTTTTTGACACTTTGCATGCAGAAGATTTCATTGATTGACTTGATGAAATTGAATGAATTTTTGAATACAAAGATGCCTTTGACCATATTAGAGTAAAACTTGTCACCCTTAAAATTAAAGGTCGAGCATCAGCTTGGTGGGAACAACTCAAACGCTCACATGAGAGACAAGGCAAGGCCAAATTACCACTTGGGACAAGATGAAGAAGCAATTGAAAGATCACTTTCTTCCTTTTGGCTATATCCAATCATTGCTTTTATGTCTTCATAACTTGAGACAGGGTGCCCGATCTATTGACAATCATATGGAGGAGTTCTACCAACTTGTTGCTTGGAATAATTTATACGTGACGGGCGATCAACTAGTCACATGATATTTGAGAGGCTTGCAACAAAACTTTTCGGATAGCCTCAGCTTGCACTCTTTTTTGATTATTTCCAAAGCTCATTAGCGTTCTTTGGTACTTGAGAAGCAACAAAGTTGGAAGCTCCCGATTCGAGGCAACCGAGCAGTCCACCCCTAGGAATCTCATCCCACACCATATGTTCCTATTAAATCTACTATCAAATGTTTTTATTGTGGTGAACTAGGACATAAAGCCCCTGAATGCAAGAAATTCTCCAACCTCAAAGGATATGGCTAGCGATCCAATGTATGGAGAAGATGGCCAAGAAACACTAGTTGCTTGTAAAACACTTCTCACCCCCAAGGATGAAGCTAATAATGATTGGTTGAGAATGAATATTTTTTACACTACGTGCACCATTACGGATAAAGTATGCAAGATGATCATTGATAATGGTAGTTGCGAGAATGTGGTATCTAAAGGTGTTGTGCATAGGTTACAATTGAAGACGAATCATCATCTTAAACCATACAAGTCATCTTGGTTCAATAAGGAGAACGAGATAATAGTTGATCAACAATACCTTGTTTCTTTTTCCATTGGTAGCAAGTACTTCGATAAAATATGATGCGACGTTGTGTCAATGGATGCATGCCACATACTATTGGGACGACCTTGACAGTATGACATAGTGCTATCAATGATGGACGAAAGAATACTTATACCTTTCATCTCCGAGGGAAGAAGATTGTGCTAGCCCCACAATTAAAGGATTCTCCACCCATTTTGGTATCCCCTAACTCTTCTCTCCTCTAAATATCTAGATTTCTTGATTTGGTAGCCCAAGAAAAGGTTGTCTATGCCTTACTATCTCGCCCAAGTGATACAATGGACTCTGAACCAGATTTACTAATGAAGGTGCAACATTTACTTGAGGAGTTTTCAAGGCCTATTGTCGACAGGTCTTCCCCTCGGACTACCACCCGTGAGGGACCTCCAACACCAGATTAATCATAACTTAAGATCGAGCTTGCCTAATCAGCTAGCTTATTGCCTTAGTTATAAGAAGGCCAAAGAGTTACAATGACAAGTGGTGGAACTCTTAGAGCAAGGGTACCTCCGAGAAAGCATGAGCCCTTGTGTCGTAGCAACCCTACTTGTTCTGAAGAAGAATGGATTATGGTGTATGTGAGTGGACAACCGAGCCATCAACAAAATTACCATGAAGTACACAATTTCAATTCCTCGATTGGATGATACTTTAGATCAGTTAGCAGATGCGAAGGTCTTTTCCAAATTGGATCTCAAGAGTGGCTATCATCATATTCGAATCAAGCCTGGTGATGAATGGAAGATGACGTTCAAAACTCAACACAAATTTTATGAATGGATGAGCATGCCTTTTGGATTATCCAATGCTTCGAGCACTTTCATGAGATTCATACATCAAGTACTACGAACTTTTATGGAAAAATTTATTATGGTTTACTTTGATGGCATCCTTATTTATAACCCAACATGGCTGGCACATTTGGATCGCCTACAAGTGATTTTTGAAAAATAAGGTCTGAGCAATTATTTCTAAGCCGAAAGAAATATTCTTTCTTCTTCACATCAGTGACTTTCCTTGGCTTCATCGTCTCTACAAAGGGCATACATGCGGATCCCTTGAAGATTGATGTCATCCTAAAGTGGTTAGCATCGTAGACCTTGCACAATGTTCAAAGCTTCCATGGGCTAGTCTCTTTCTATCGTCGATTTATCTAGGACTTTAGCACTTTAGCAACTTCTATCACCGAATGTCTCAAAGAGAAAATTTTCAAGTGGATCAAAGCAGCCGAGGCCAGCTTTTAGTTAATCAAGCAAAAGATGACCGAAGCTCACATCCTAGCACTTCCATATTTTGAGAAAGTGTTTGACGTACATTGTGACACATCTAGCATCAACATTAGAGGAGTTCTTAGTCAACCTGGATGACCCATAGCTTTCTTCAATGAAAAGTTGTCCAACTCCAAACGGAATTACTCTACTTACAATGTCAAGTTCTACACAATTGTTTAGTCCTTAAAACATTGATGACACTATCTCATACAGAGGAAATTCATTCTCTTCACGGATCACGAGATTTTGTAGAAATTCACAATCACAATCCAACATCAATCAGGGGTCTTGAATCAGGTAGCGAATGTCTTGAGCTGGCGATCTTCCTTACTTACCAACATGCGAGCTAGAATTACGGGGTTCAAATCTTTTATGAAACTATATACAACATACCCATCTTTTGATAAGATCTTTCAAGAAATTTTAGAAGGTCTTCATCATGACTTTGTGATATACAATGATTTCATATTTCGAGGACTATAGTTGTGCGTTCCAGATTGTTCTCTGAGGAAATAGATTTTGGAAGAATTACATAATGAGGGGCATTTCGATCAAGAAAAGACATTGACCTTCATATCATCTAATTTTTATTGGCCAAAATTAAGAAGTGATGTGACCCATTTTGTGGCAAAATGTTATATGTATCAGCGAGCCGAGGGGACGCTCACTAAAGTTGGTTTATACACTCCCTTACATATTCCCAAAGCTCCATGAATGGATGTCAGCATGGATTTCATATTTGGACTGCCCCACATCCAGAGGGTGTCAAAATCTATCATGGTGGTCGTTGATAGATTCTCTAAGATGACCCACTTTGTAGCTTGTAGAAAAACTATGGATGCAATATGGATTGCACACTTGTATTTCAAGGAGGTGATTCGTCTACACAGCATTCTACATTCTATTACCTCAGATCGAAGTGTCAAATTTATTAGTCAATTTTGGAAGAGCTTATGGAGTAAAATGGGGAGTCAATTAAATTTCAGTAGCACCTACCCCTCACAAATCGACGAATAGAACGAGGTTGTCTATAGGAGTTTGGGAAACTTGTTGAGGTGTCTAGTGGATTCTAAGCCGAAACAGTGGGATTTGACTTTACCTCAAGCGGAATTTTCTTATAACAGGTCCAAGAATATAACCATGAGGTTTTTCCTTTTTGAGATAGTCTATGGACAGAACTCATCCGTAATACTAGATTTAGCACCTATCCCTCACACTAAGCATAACCCTAAGACGGAAGAAATGACCAACCATCTTCAAGCCATCCATGATCAAGTCAAGCTAGCTATCAAAAGAAGTAATGCCAAGTACAAAGAGCAAGTGGATCATCGTCGTCGTCAAATACTTTTTGAAGTTTGGGACTCAGTATGGGTTATATTAATTCATGATTATTTTCCTACTAGCGAATGCAACAAACTTAAGGATCGAAAGATAAGACCTTATGAAATTCTGCAAAAGATTAATGACTACGGTTACTGTTTGTGCCTCCCTAGCCATGTGAATACATCCGACATGTTCAATGTGAAACATTTGAGTCCTTACTCAAGGACGAGTGATGGTACTCCTCTGAACTCGAGGATGAGTTCTTTTCAACTCTAGACGCTTGATGCAGGGGTATCTAACAATATACAAAGTCTTCTTCTCTTCCCTGCATCGAAGCCCTAGATTTTGGCACACCTAGGCCTATCACCCGACACAGCCATGTCAGCCAACACACCCCAACCGTGTCGCCCGATGTGTCAGACCATCAGCCACAATTTCAGAACTTTGCACACCCCGACCTTATCACCCAACATGCTCGTACGTGTCAAATCATCAGCTACAATTTCAGAACTTGGCGTGCCTTGGCCATGTCGCTCGACACGTCCGTGTCAAACCATCAACTCTAATTCCAGAACTTGGCATGCCTTGGGCATGTCGCCCGACATGCCCATGGTTCGATGCCGCCATGATTGATTAATTAGGTTTTTACCTTTTTTTTTAATTTCTTTTGATTTTTTTTTTTAGTTATGATTTTTTCTATTTTTCTTTTCTATTTAAACCTGGGCTACGACTCATGTCGGAAATTCTTTTTTATTAACAAAATTATTTTGAATTTGTTAAATCCTAGTAACGAGTTCTCTATTTTTTTGAATTTTCTCCTCTTGCGTTCTTCCACCACCTCTCCTTTAATCATGCACGTGGAAGGAATACCTCATCCGTTACCCTGCCTATGTCAGAATCGACCCGTCGTTACATGGGTGTCTCCGCTCCATCATTACCAACACATCATGGCCTGGAGGGCAATTAAGAATGTGTCAAAATCGATCCGTCATTACATGGGTGTCTCCGCTCCACCATTACCAGCACATCATGCCCTGGAGGGCAATTAAGAATATGCTCATGAAGATTATGCTGCATGATTTGATTCCTTAATTATGCATACAGTTACTTAGCAACAACAAAATGACGGCTAGATTTAAAAGGTTAAGAATTGTGGTTGCAATTTTATCATATATGGAAATTTATAATTTTCTATTAAAATTGTGCTTGAGGTTTGACTAATTTAGCATATATGAAAATTTATAATTATATATTAAAATTGTACTCAGAGTTGAGTTTCACTAATTTGGAAAATATAAAATTTACAATTTTTGTTAAAATTTTACTTAGGATATAGTTGATTTTGACATATATGAAAATTTATAATTTTCTATTTTTAGAACGTATGGAATTTTTGGCACATATGCAATTTTTTACATACATGAAATTAAGAATTCATTAATTTATGCATCTTTCTTTAGGATATGGTAAAATTTTAATTTTCCAAATTTTTTATTAGATTTTTGGGATAACTACAAAAATCCTAATAATAACAAAAAAATCGTCAAACTCGTACAAACATGCATTGGAATTTGCTTGTATCAGACAACTAATACATTCAGTCGACTACTATGCACAATTCGTGCATAGTAGATTTAATAATTGACTGATCGATTCTAATGTTGTGCTTAACTCATACATAGTAAATCTAAAGTCAATTGGCCAACTCGATTGTCGTATACAACTAGTGCAAAATAGATTCACAATCGACTGGCTGATTTAACTATTATACACGACCCACACACAATAGATTTGACAATCGATTAGTCACTTCAATTATTATGCACGATCAATGCACAGTAGATTTAACAATCGATCAGCTATTTTCAGTTGTTTGACAATTAAGTTGTGTAGTCGATTGGTATTGATAAAATAGAAACAGTAAGATTGACAAATGATTAGAGCACTCAATTATTTATATATTAGATGTTGGTGCAATCGGTCCAGGTCACGATTGACTAGACTCGAGTTTGACTCGAGTGGTATTTTGATGTTTGACAAAATGTATGACAATGTAATTGTCATGAGAAGTCCAAGTCTTGTGTACTTGGCATTGAGAAATCTAAGTGTGTAGTCTTGACGGTGAAAGTCCAAACATGAGTCTCGACAATTGGAAAGCCCAAGCATGGATCTTGGCATTGAGAAAGTCCAAGTATGTAGCATTGACAATGGGAAAGTTCAAGCTTGAGTTTTGACATTTGGAAAGTCTTGAGTACTTGACAAGGTTACTCATCTCATAGCTCGGGTCCTTAAGACGGTTAAGGATGACACGGGGAGAAGCCGTGAGTTTAGTGCATTCGAGGGACCGCCGGACAAGGAGCAATGAAGTTAAGCCTAGGGAAGTAGACTTCAAGGGCAAGACGCGAAGGATGACACAGAGAGAAGTCGTGAGCTTAGTGCATCCGAGGGATGCATGCCAGAGGAAGAGAGTTTGGATGGGAAACTCCATGGAAAGATGAGGTGAACTTGACCAAGTGGCTAAGATTGAGTGGCGGATGCTCAAGCATTTGTGTTTGAGGTTTTTCTTGACAATCAGATGTTCAAACAACTTGTGTTTGAGGTTTTACCCAATGTCAGTCGACTGATATAGGTATGAGTCGACTAGTATGAGTCGACTGATGATCGACTATGATCTGTAAGGGCGATCAGCTGCGGCGCCTTGGCGATCAGCTTCTTGCAACCTTGATCGGTCATTTGCTATAAAGAGCGATCATTCAGTCTTGATTGTGAGCACAGAACGCTCGATAGCCAATTGATCAGTCGGTTACGAGTTGATAGTCGACTGATGGTATTGACAGTCGACTACCAGTGTATCCATTGGCTGGGATGTCAACATGGATTAAGCCATTGTGAGACAACGACTACAGGAGCAGTCGACTGATGGCTTTGGGCAATCGACTGCTGGGTGTGAAATCAGCTCGATGTAGGTTATAAAAGGAGCTCGAGATGGAGGATTTTGCAATGATTTTCTTGGACGATTTGAAGGGGAATAATTGGTGCTTTTCAGTCCTTCAAGGCTAGTCCAAGGCAATCAACAAGCAAGAAATCAAAGCTCACATTTGTAAAGTTTTCTTTACTTAGATTGTTGTATTGTATTTGTATTTTGTTTATTGTTGTAAACATTGTACGAGATTTCTCCACCTCCGACGTGTTATCGAGAAAGAGATTTATTAGTGGTGTGTGCATCACTAGAGCTCGTTGAGCTCGCCCCGTGGAGTAGGAATCCTAAAGTTCCAAACCACGTTATATCAATTATGTATTGTGAGTGTTTGTTGGGTTTTATTATTGTTATCATTATTTTCGTTGTGCTAATAAGAATTACAGAGACAAACGAACGAATTCCAACGAATAATGTATATGAGCTATTCAACCTCCCTTCTAGTCGGGCCATCGATTCCCAACATTAGACTACTAATGTTAAATGAATAGTCGTTTGTTATTAATTCATGACAAAATTAGATATAATTTTAAATTCAAATATTGTCATAGTTATATATATTTTGAAATAAATTAATTGAAGCATACTACCAAAGAAGACCTTCTTTTAGAAATTAATTTATTTTGAAATAAAAAAGATTATGTACTTGCAATTTATGTGTATATTTAACCAGCTTAAAAGAAGGTTAATATTTAATAGAATTGCAAATACATCTGTGATAATAAATACATGATGATTATCAATTTTATACATGAGCAATAAATTGGCCCAAAGGAAAATTTATTGTTTTGATATGTTCTTATCATTAGTATTTGATTACTACACCAAGATATCACTCAATAGTTAATATATTTATTTAAAGATGAAATATTATGAGCTAATTGGTATCTTGAGATGAGATTTACCTTTATTTGAATTTAATATTATTATTCTTGTTTTAACACTTTTGCGAGCATGTTTATCTGTCTGTTATTCGTTTTGGTAATCCATAATTGTAGGATATCGAATAAGAATAATAATAATAATAATAATAAAATATCCTTGGTTAATTGAGAAATTATCTTACAAAATTTCTCAAAAGTTCACAAAAATTTTTTTGGATTCAAAAAGAGTTCATACGAGGAGGATTTAAGTTTAATGGGTGGTTGGGTTAGCTTTGGGTCAACTTAGACTAGCTTAGACTGAACCTAGGCTAGCTTAACGCAAAGAGATTGGTTCTTAAAGGCTAAACCCAACCGTTTGCGCATTTCTCATTTCTTCCTCAATCGCGAACTCGGGTTCTCTTTCGTTTTTCCCCGATTCTTCTTCCTCACCATCGTCGATGGCTCCCTCTCGATCTCGACGATAGCTACTCGACTTCAGCGTCGACTTCTTCCTATTTCCTCCTGATCCGGCCTTGACCTTCTCTTCTCACGATGTGGCTTGTCCTTCCCGTGATCGATATTCCTTTCCACCCGACGCCGCTGATCTCGGTTGGGAGCAAGCAGCGCCGACCGATCGCCTACCCTCACTCGCGCTCTATTTCTCTGACCTCCAACCATCGTCAGCCGCCATCCAGCTCAACCGGTCACCCTAATCAGCCTATACATGAATCTCATCATCGCACGAGCTCGGATCGTCGCCGTCGCCTTTGCTCAGCCATTTCTGAGTTCGCCGCTAGCCGATTTGCCTCCGACCACCATGGACAACATCGGCAACAATCATAAGCTCCATATGCCATTACTGTCGTCTCCTTGTTGAGCTCCGTCGATCCGGATGAGCGGCGCCTCCGGTTGACTACTGATCTACCATCGAGCCTCTTCTTTCTTTGTGAGTTGCCGTGTCGTTACCTCCAAGCTCGCTCCATTGATCGGGCGGCAATGGTGGATTGTTATTCTGATTTAGATCGTAAGCAATATTGTGAGTTGGCTACCTTGATATATCTATTTCTATTTATCCGCTTTTGTCCAATCTTTGTGGATTGTTGATGAGGATGTCGATCGGCCAGCAGGTTGGACAGGGCTAGGACAGATCTTAATGTTCTTCGGTGTGGAATTGTTGATAGCAAGCTGATTTGGGGGTTGTTTTTGTTGTGGATAGAGCTATGAACAGCTTGAGTATGTGATCAGTTTTGATGTGGATTGGATGGTGTTGCTGAGGTGTGTTCTATTGTGTAGATGAGCTATGGGTTTGAAAGCTCACTGTTGAATTGACATTTGATGAAGTTGAGCAGGGAATCTGAATCAGGTAAGCTGTGATTTGGTTCTGTTTTGGTAGTGAACTAGATTGTGACAGAAAAATAGTTTATGATTGGATTTATGTTCGATTTGAGATGGGACACCATCATTGGACTTATGATAGACTTTGTCAATATTTGCGTGTTGATTACAGGATGTTGATTTCAGGACTTTGATTAGTGATGATGCTTGTAGAAGGGATGGCTGATACGAGCTACATAGTAGGTGGGTAATATCTACCCTGGTCAGGTAGTTTTGATCTGAATCTGGTGCATGAATTTGGACTTATGCAATTACTTTGATCTTAGATCCACTCTTATTTAATCATATGCTTGTACTGCCTTAACCTTTGAGATATATTGTTGTTACTTCATTGATTATCTAGCATGGATAAGAACTATAAACCCTATTATGTGTTAGCTGATAGATGTTCAGTAAGTACAGGTAGTTAGGGTTATCTTTGTGACCTCAGATTGGGTTACTGTGTTACATCACTAGGGTTAGATGATGGATTAGATTATGGAGTCGATTATTGTATCATATACTTATTAGTTGTGCATCTATGGTGGATTTAGTTGTCTTTGCATAGATAAATGTGTGGTTGTCATATGTGGCCATGGACTAGAGGTCCTTGCGTGATGGTATATCCATTATGGATTGTGTGCCGGTGTATGGTTATATAGGCGGTCGATAGTATCTCGCTACTAACTAGAGGTCTTAGCGTGGTTGACTGTCAGATGTGTATGACTCTTTGTGTGATAGAGAGTGTCTTGTGGATTGTAGTCCTTGCATAGTTGACTTTTGGTTGACCAAGACTCCCCGTGGGATAGGGAGTGTGGCGAGGATACATGTGTGGAGCTATGCATCATTACATTGCATGCATGCTGTTGACTGGGTCTCTCTTGTGGTTGAGATGGGTCGTCAGTCATCCTGCCTCCCCGGCCACTCGGGGTGGTGGTAGCAGGGTTGAGGGCAGAGCATTGGATGTGCCGTGCTTGGCCACTATAGATGGTGGTAGCTGGAGTGGCGTGCAGCTTGTCCTGTTGTACAACACTCGGACACTCATGGGTAGTGGTAGCTAGAGTCTCTTGTAGTAGGGACCCCTAGGGTAGCATATAGCTCTATGGCAGTTAGCTACTATTTCATACTACCCAACTCGGTCACTCGAGAGTGTTGGCGGCTGGAGTCGGGATAGTAGTCATGTTGTGCCACCCTGGCCACTCTGGGGTCGTGGTTGGACGGGTCCGCAGACATGGCCATGCATATGCATTGCTGATATATATGTATGCATGTATTTGATATATGTTTTACATATGCCTGTGAGATGTTGCATTTGATTGAGCTATGATTGTTTCATTTACTTGTACATCATGATATATGTCATTTGCATATTATATACTGCTGTGTGTTGAGCATGATATATGTGTTGGTCCAGACTGTTGTATGCATTTGACTAGCGTCATGTCATAGTGTGGTATGGACCAGGATGTTATTACATGTGATTATACACTGTTCATATGTCCGAGTGTTGTTTAGGTATGAGATTGACTTTGTACGTTATATGAGTTATGTTATTGTATATCTGTTCAGGATGATATAACTTATGGTGTTGTAGACTGTCAGGTATGTTGGTACATTACTTCATGTTCAGTTGATCAGTTTAGTATATACATTGAGTATGACTATACTGTGGTTACTTGTTATTAGATTTTGATTGGACTGTATATCTATTGGACTCATGCTATATACCTATAGATCTTCACATGTATACTTGTAGATCTCTATATTCTTATATGTTGTTCATGGACTTTCTACATATTACCTCTGAGTTTATACTCACCACTCCGGACCCTAGGTTTCCTATCGCCTAGGTAACAGGTAGAAGATTTCCTTGGACATTCGGAGCTCCATCAGCTGATCCCATCTCACACCGAACGGATGGATATGTATTTCGTATTCTTGTATTCTTGTGCATTGTTGTTTTGGGATTTTAACCTGTGTTGTTTCCGTATTTATGATATACGGATGTGATGTATGTATTTGGTCTTTGATGTGATTTCTGTTGTGATTCTTGTTGTGTCAAAGTCACTCCGGAGTGCACAGTTGACTCTTTGTATCTTTTTAACTATCAGTATATTTCCGCTGTGTTTGGTATGTTGATATCTTTATATTATGTTGTTGTTGTGGGCCTACGGGCCTTGTATTAACCCGATATGTTGCCACGTACAGGGGAGATGTCGTCCATTTACTTTTCGGTACGACATACTCTTGGGGTGTGACAATTTTATTGGTATCAGAGTCTTAGGTTGCGAAGTCTATTTTCGGATTTTATTTCGTTCGGACATCGAGTTTTGCTTTACTCGGTTTTGGTTTTGTGAGTTCATGGATCTAGCTGTTGCGGACATCTCCGAGATACAAGGATTAAGGTATGTTAACTATTACTACATATCCTTCTATTGGTTATGCATTTAGTTACTTATAACATGGATTACTTGTAGTGTGTTAGTCACTATCTGTAACCGTGGTTTGAGATGATCACGGGAACGACTTGTTGAGTCATGTATCTGCTTTCGAAAAGGTAAATGACCTTTTTGAGTCGACTGATACGGAGTCGGATAGCAGGGGTCAGGTAGTCGCATTTCTTGTGGAGATCAAAGATTATGGTCTTAGGGATCTTCACTAACTGTGCTTGTCAGATCATTACCTGTGGGGTAATGAACAGACTTGTATACTATTGTTGATACAGATAGTAGAGGATTAGTTTGGAGATATTCATAGGGATTTTGATCCTTGAGTTGGTCATGTTAGGTTGTATAACTTTGAAAGTACTTTTGAGTACTTAACTCTTGTTATACGGAGAAAGTAGTGTTAGTTGAATACCATTATCCGAATCTAGCCGGTACTTGGTGGAAGATATAGAAAATAACTTTCGGGAAATCACACATCACTTGGCCACGGTGTAGTGATGTTGTGAGAGAGTATTTTCCCACGTCATCTTCTTTGACTCGTCGTCAGGGAATTCTTGAGCTTTTGGTTGGGTGATCGTTTGGTAACGAGGCTACCATGCAAAGTCGTTAGACTTGCGAAGATTACGACCACCTAATAGCTTAAGAATGTGATTGGGTTGATTTCGGCCACCCATGGTTTATTGGCTGACATCTTGATCATGATGTTTGGATCTCCTATCAGATCCTATCGGAAGGCACTAGACCGAGTCATGTGTATAGAAATGACTCCGTAGCTAGTGTTTTAAGAGTTGGAGATTTGATAAGCATATATATTGCAAGTCAAAATATTGGAATCAGAAGTCTCCGAATGTTTGACAAAAGGAGCAAGATTAGAGTCATGAGTCACGAGCGACTATTGAAGAGTTTTCTGATCATAGAAGACCGACTGCAGATCGACAGCATCTTATATTGTTTATCAGTGAAATCAAAGGAAAGACTCTGAAGGGAGATTATGTGCGTGTAGTGCGGGTCACGATGAGACGCAGAGTTAGATTATTCGATGGATCATTTTATCCTTTTCTATTATAAGCAGTCAGTATCTACTAGGAGAGTATGTATTTTGAAGACTCAGTTGAAGACTATGGATGAAGCTTTCGAGAGGACGATCCACAACCTTGGAAGCCAAGATCATCGCAGAAGATTGGGTTATCACATCAGCAGTGATCTACTACCTCAGATATAGTTGAAGCTCTTTGATACTTCCATCTGGAAGAAGCAATTTACTCAACAGTATCAGTAGAAGACATCTCAGAAGATTCAGAAATCCAGACGACAATTATTACCTCCCCAGGCGTGGTTATCCTTTGTACAAAGGAGAGCGCTTACGATTATGGTCGTATCTATGCAATATTCTCCCGTTGCAGTTATATTATTTGCAGAGTTAGAGCGTGCTACGATGTTGATAGTTCTTCAGTATTTTATAGCCGGATGTGTACCTTTGCCAGTACAACAGTGTTTACCATCTCCGTTGCAGTCGTTTGGCTTGTACCTCCGTTCCACCACCAGTTGATTTCAGTTCCTCCATGGTAGTCCTTTGCACCTACATGAGCTCAGTCGCCAAGAGCAGAAGTTGGACGAGTTACATGATTACTCGAGTAGAAGAGGTATAGTAGACCGAAGAATTGGACAATTAGGGTATTACTTTAGGTTACCCTATTTGCGGATATATCGAGAGATACTGGTAGTTACAGATAGCTAGGTTTAGAATATTCTTAGATAAGGTTAGAAGGGTTTCTATCGACTCGTGGGTTGGTGATTTTCTCTACCGTTAGGTGGAATGTTGATCAACAACCAAGAAGTCAAAGGATACCCTTAGCCTTTGCTAGACTTACCTCGATTATAGACATATCCTTATAGGTAGTTAAATTTTTGGAATGTTGGTATAACATGTCTTTTGGATGTGAGTATAATTCGAGAGTATTCGGATGTAGTTTCAGATGAACTTCCGGGCTTGTCACTGCATGGGAAAGTGGAATATGCGAATGAGGATGATTTCGGAAATAGTTTCGATATTGAAGGCCTCATACCGGGAGATGATTTTATTGGTATCAGTGTTGCTAAATTCTGAGGAAATTGGAAGAACGTAAGTTGCGATTACATGAGGTATTAGATGGGAGATTTATCTGCCCTAGTGGTTCTTCTTGAGAAGACTCGTAACTCTTTGTTAAAAGAGAGATGAACTTTTGAGGTTATGCATCGATTACCGATGTTTGGAATGCAGTTGTTGAGAATGAATATCCTTCGTTGTTGATAGATGATCGGTTTAGATCAACTAAAGGACACCTGTGTATACTCTAGGATTGATCTATGATTGGGGTGTTGATATTGTAGTAACTTGATGTCATACAATTATCATTGTTGGTGTGATGATTGATATATCATCAGCGTAGAGTAAAAGGATGCAGGTATATAGAAGATGACATTTTATACTTGGTATGAATTTTAGGAGATGTTGATAATGTTGTTAGACTTATCGACGATTTAGTCGTTCATGGATTTGAGGAATCAAATACTCTTGATCGATTGTCATCATATCTGTGAATGATATATTTTTTGAGACGCTTCATTCGAGATTGGTGATTATTTAGAGTGGATCCGAAAATAGTGAGTATTGAGATGTTCTGGTTGGTGGAACGATATATGGGACATGGATGATTCCGTAGTTTGATGTTGGGGGTGCCAACAAGTAAAGATGGAATGTTGTTGATCGGTAGGGTTATGTACCGTGATGAAGTGGGAGCCTAGTACGTTAGGCTGTGTTGAGATATTATCTAGAATTTGGTAAGGATTTAATGCAATTTGGGTAATCGGTGATCAATTAGCCAAGTCCGCTCATTTTCTACCGAGCCGTAAGGTGGATTTCGTTGGATCGCTTGGCGAAATTGTATCCATGGAGTATCCTTGAGTATCATTTCTGATAGTGATTCATGACTCATCTTACGATTATGGCAAAGTCTCTAACAGATCATGGAGATAGAGATCCACTCTGGTACGATTATTTACCTTTTTATAAGTAGTCAATATGAAGGTGTTATTCAGACTTTAAAAGGTCTGTTGAGAATATATGTGATAGATTTTAGAGGCTATCAGTACCCCATTTAGTCACTTAAGGTGTGTGACTTTTCTCCAGATATTTGAGATGGTTATTGTGACATCTCGTACTCGTACATGAGTCGAAAATTTGGGGACCAAATTTTTTATTAGTGGGGGTGAATGTAGGATATCGAAAAATAATAATAATAATAATAATAAATAATAATAATAATAAAAATAAAATACCCTTGGTTAATTGAGAAATTGTCATATAAAATTTCTCAGGAGTTCACAGAAATTTTTCTTGATTCAAAAGGAGTCCATACGAGGAGGATTTAAGCTTAATGGGTGGTTGAGTTAGCTTTGGGTCAACTTAGACTAGCTTAGACTGAACCTAGGCTAGCTTAACCCAAAGAGATTGGTTCTTAAAGGCTGAACCCGACCGTTTGCGCATTTCTCATTTCTTCCTCAATCGCGATCTCGGGTTCTCTTTCGTTTTTCCCTGATTCTTCTTCCTCACCATCGCCGATGGCTCCCTCTCGATCTCGACGACAGCTACTCGACTTCAGCGCCGGCTTCTTCCTATTTCCTCCTGATTTGGTCTTGCCCTTCTCTTCTCACGATGCGGCTTCTCCTTCCTGCGATCGATATTCTTTTCCACCCGACGCCGCTGATCTCGGTTGGGAGCAAGCAGCGCCGACCGATTGCCTACCCTCACTCGCGCTCTATTTCTCCGACCTCTAGTCATCGTGAGCAGCCATCCAGCTCGACTGGTCACCCTAATCAACCGTTACGTGAATCTCATCGTCGAACGAGCTCGGATCATCGCCGTCGCCTTTGCTCAGCCATTTCTGAGTTCGCTGCTAGTCGATTTGCATCCGACCAACATGGACAACATCGGCAGCAATCAGAAGCTCCATCTTCCATTACTGCCGTCTCCTTGTTGAGCTCCGTCGATCCGGATGAGCGGCGCCTCTGGTTGACTCTGCACCGTGGGCAGCAGTTCGGCTGCCACACTCGGATCTACCATCGAGCCTCTTCTTTGCTGTGAGTTGCCGTGTGCTGTTACCTCCAAGCTCTGCTCCATTGATCTGGACGGCAGCGAGCTCATTGTTACAGTTTAGATCGTAAGCAACATTGTGAGTTGGCTACCTTGATATATCTATTTATCTTTATCCGCTTTTGTCCGATCTTTGTGGATTGTTGATGAGGATGTCAATCGGCCAGCAGGTTGGACAGGGCTAGGACAGATCTCAATGTTCTTCGGTGTGGAATTGTTGATATCAAGCTGATTTGGGGGTTGTGTTTTGTTTTGCTATAGATGGATCTGTGAACAACTTGAGTATGTGATCAGTTTTGATGTGGATTGGATGGTGTTGCTGAGGTGTGTTCTATTGTGTAGATGAGTTGTGGGTTTGAGAGCTCACTGTTGAATTGACATTTGATGAAGTTGAGCAGGGAATCTGAATCAGGTAAGCTGTGATTTGGTTCTATTTTGGTAGTGAACTAGATTGTGACAGCAAAATAGTTTATGATTGGATTTATGTTCGATTTGAGATGGGACACCATCATTGGACTTATGATAGACTTTGTCAATATTTGCGTGTTGATTACAGGATGTTGATTTCAGGACTTTGATTAGTGATGATGCTTGTTGAAGGGATGGCTGATACGAGCTACATAGTAGGTGGGTAATATCTACCCTGGTCAGGTAGTTTTGATCTGAATCTGGTATATGAATTTGGACTTATGCAATTACTTTGATCTTAGATCCACTCTTATTTAATCATATGCTTGTACTGCCTTGACCTTTGAGATATATTGTTGTTACTTCATTGATTATCTAGCACGGATAAGAACTATAAACCCTATTATGTGTTAGCTGATGGATGTTCAGTAAGTACAGGTGGTTAGGGTTATCTTTGTGACCTCAGATTGGGTTACTGTGTTACATCATTAGGGTTAGGTGATGGATTAGATTATGGAGTCGATTGTTTTATCATATACTTATTAGTTGTGCATCTATGGTGGATTTAGTTGTCTGTGCATAGATAAATGTGTGGTTGTCAGTATGTGGCCATGGACTAGAGATCCTAGCGTGATGGTATATCCATTATGGATTGTGTGCCTATGTATGGTTATATGGACGGTCGATAGTATCTCGCTACTAACTAGAGGTCTTAGCGTGGTTGATTGTCAGATGTGTATGGCTCTTTGTGTGATAGAGAGTGTCTTGTGGATTGTAGTCCTTGCATAGTTGACTTTTGGTTGACCAGGACTCCCCGTGGGATAGGGAGTGTGGCGAGGATACATGTGTGGAGCTATGCATCATTGCATTGCATGCATGCTGTTGACCGGGTCTCCTTTGTGGTTGAGACGGGTCATCAGTCATCCTGCCTGTCTGGCCACTCGGGGTAGTGGTAGCAGGGTTGAGGGCAGAGCATTGGATGTGCCGTGCTCGACCACTATAGATGTTGGTAGCTGGAGTGGCGTGCAACTTGTCCTGTTGTACAACACTCGACCACTCATGGGTAGTGGTAGCTAGAGTCTCTTGTAGTAGGGACCCCTAGGGTAGCATATAGCTCTATGGCGGTTAGCTACTATTTCATACTACCCAACTCGGTCACTCGAGAGTGTTGACGGATGGAGTTGGGATAGTAGTCATGTTGTGCCACCCTGGCCACTCTGGGGCCGTGGTTGGACGGGTCCGCAGACATGGCCATGCATATGCATTGCTGATATATATGTATGCATGTATTTGATATATGTTTTACATATGTCTGTGAGATGCTGCATTTGATTGAGCTATGATTGTTGCATTTACTTGTACATCATGATATATGTCATTTGCATATTATATACTGCTGTGTGTTGAGCATGATATATGTGTTGGTCCAGACTGTTGTATGCATTTGACTAGCGTCATGTCATAGTGTGGTATGGATCGGGATGTTATTACATGTGATTATACACTGTTCATATGTCCGAGTGTTGGTCAGGTATGGGATTGACTTTGTACGTTATATGAGTTATGTTATTGTATATCTGTTCACGATGATATAGCTTATGGTGTTGTAGACTGTCAGGTACGTTGGTACATTACTTCATGTTCAGTTGATCAGTTTAGTATATACATTGAGTATGACTATACTGTGGTTACTTGTTATTAGATTTGGATTGGACTGTATGTCTATTGGACTCATGTTGTATACCTGTAGATCTTCACATGTATACTTGTAGATCTCTATATCCTTATATGTTGTTCTTGGACTTTCTACATATTACCTCTGAGTTTATACTCACCACCTCGGACCCTGGGTTTCCTGTCGCCCAGGTAATAGGTAGAAGATTTCCTTTGACATTCAAAGCTCCGCCATCTGATCCCATCTCACACCGAACGGATGGATATGTATTTCGTATTGTTGTATTCTTGTGCATTGTTGTTTTGGGATTTTAACTTGTGTTGTTTCCGTATTTATGATATATCGATGTGATGTATGTATTTGGTCTTTGATGTGATTTCTGTTGTGATTCTTGTTGTGTCAAAGTCACTCCGGAGTGCACAATTGGGTCTTTGTATCTTTTTAACTATCAGTATATTTCCGCTATGTTTTGTATGTTGATATCTTTATATTATGTTGTTGTTGTGGGCCTACGGGCCTTATATTAACCCGATATGTTGCCACGTACAGGGGAGATGTCGTCCGTTTACTTTTCGGCACGACATACTCTCGGGGTGTGACAATTTTATTGGTATCAGAGTCCTAGGTTGCGAAGTCTATTTTCGAATTTTATTTCGTTCGGACATCGAGTTTTGCTTTACTCAGTTTTGGTTTTGTGTGTTCAGGGATCTAGCTGTTGCGGACATCTCCGAGCTACAAGGGTTAAGGTATGTTAACTATTACTACATATCCTTCTATTGGTTATGCATTTAGTTACATATAACATGGATTACTTGTAGTATGTTAGTCACTATCTGTAACCGTGGTCTGAGATGATCATGGGAACGACTTGTTGAGTCATGTATCTGCTTTCGAAAAGGTAAATTACCTTTTTGAGCCGACTGATACCGAGTCGGATAGTAGGGGTTAGGTAGTCATATTTCTTGTGGAGATCAAAGATTACGATCTTAGGGATCTTCACTAACTGTGCTTGTCAGATCATTACATATGGGGTAATGAACAGACTTGTATACTATTGTTGATACAGATAGTAGAGGATTAGTTTGGAGATATTCATAGGGATTTTGATCCCTGAGTTGGTCATGTTAGGTTGTATAACTTTGAAAGTACTTTTGAGTACTTAACTCGTGTTATACGGAGAAAGTAGTGTTAGTTGAATACCATTATCCGGATTTAGCAGGTACTTGGTGGAAGATATAGGAAATAACTTTCGGGAAATCACACATCACTTGGTCACGGTGTAGTGATGTTGTGAGAGAGTATTTTCGCACGTCATCTTCTTTGACTCGTCGTCAGGGAATTCTTGAGCTTTAGGTTGGGTGATCGTTTGGTAGCGAGGGTACCATGTAAAGTCGTTAGACTTGCGAAGATTACGACCACCTAATAGCTTAAGAATGTGATTGGGTTGATTTCGGCCACCCATGGTTTATTGGCTGACATCTTGATCATGATGTTTAGATCTCCTATCAGATCCTACCGGAAGGCACTAGATCGAGTCATGTGTATAGAAATGACTCCGTAGCTAGTGTTTTAAGAGTTGGAGATTTGATAAGCATATATATTGCAAGTCAAAATATTAGAATCAGAAGTCTCCGAATGTTTGACAAAAGGAGCAAGATTAGAGTCATGAGTCACGAGCGACTATTGAAGAGTTTTCCGATCATAGAAGATCGACTGCAGATCGACAGCATCTTCTATTGTTTATCAGTGAAATCAGAGGAAAGACTCTGAAGGGAGATTATGTGCGTGTAGTGCGGGTCACGACGAGACGCAGAGTCAGATTATCCGACGGATCATTTTATCCTTTTCTATTATAAGTAGTCAGTATCTACGAGGAGAGTATGTATTTTGAAGACCTAGTTGAAGACTATGGATGAAGCTTTCGAGAGGACGATCCACAACCTCGAAAGCCAAGATCATCGCAGAAGATTGGGTTATCACATCATCAGCGATCTACTACCTCAGATATAGTTGAAGCTTTTTGATACTTCCATCCGGAAGAAGCAATTTACTCAACAGTATCATGAGAAGACATCTCAGAAGATTCAGACATCGAGACGACAATTATTACCTCCCCAGGCATGGTTATCCTTTGTACAAAGGAGAGCGCTTACGATGATGGTCGTATCTATGCAGTATTCTCCTGTTGCAGTTATATTATTTGCAGAGTTGGAGCATGCTACGATGTTGACAGTTCTTTAGTATTTTACAGCCGGATGTGTACCTTTGCCAGTACAACAGTGTTTACCATCTCCATTGCAGTCGTTTGGTTTGTACCTCCGTTCCAGCAGTTGATTTCAGTTCCTCCATGGTAGTCCTTTGCACCTACATGAGCTCAGTCGCCAAGAGCAAAAGTTGGACGAGTTACATGAGTACTCGAGTAGAAGAGGTATAGTAGATCGAAGAATTGGACATTCAGGGTATTACTTTAGGTTACCCTATTTGCGGATATATCGAGAGATACTAGTAGTTACAGATAGCTAGGTCTAGAATATTCTTAGATAATGTTAGAAGTGTTTCTATCGACTTGTGGGTTGGTGATTTTTTCTACCGTCAGGTGGGATGTTGATCAACAACCAAGAAGTCAAAGGATACCCTTAGCCTTTGCTAGACTTACCTCGATTATAGATATATCCTTACGGGTAGTTAAATTGTTGGAATGTTGGTACAACATGTCTTTTGGATGTGCGTATAATTCGAGAGTATTCGAATGTAGTTTCGGATGAACTTTCGGGCTTGTCACTGCATGGGCAAGTGGAATATGCGAATGGGGGTGATTTCGGAAATAGTTCCGATATTGAAGACCTTATACCGGGAGATGATTTTATTGGTATCGGTGTTGCTAAATACTGGGGAAATTTGAAGAACGTAAGTTGCGATTACATGAGGTATTGGATGGGAGATTTATCTGCCCTAGTGGTTCTTCTTGAGAAGACTCGTAACTCTTTGTTAAAAGAGAGATGGACTTTTGAGGTTATGCATCAATTACCGATGTTTGGAATGCAGTTGTTAAGAATGAATATCCTTCGTTGTTGATAGATGATCGGTTTAGATCAACTAAAGGACACCTGTGTATACTCTAGGATTGATCTATAATTGGGGTGTTGATATTGTAGTAACTTGATGTCATACAATTATCATTGTTGGTGTGATGATTGATATATCATCAGCGTAGAGTAAAATGATGCAGGTGTACAGAAGATGACATTTTATACTTGGTATGAATTTTAGGAGATGTTGATAATGTTGTTAGACTTATCGACGATTTAGTCATTCATGGATTTGAGGAATCAAATACTCTTGATCGATTGTCATCATATCTGTGAATGATATATTTTTTGAGACTCTTCATTCGAGATTGGTGATTATTCGGAGTGGATCCGAAAATAGTGAGTATTGAGATGTTCTGGTTGGTGGAACGATATATGGGACATGGATGATTCCGTAGTTTGATGTTGGGGGGTGCCAACAAGTAAAGGTGGAATGTTGTTGATCGATAGGGTTATGTAGCGTTATTAAGTGGGAGCCTAGTACGTTAGACTGTGTTGAGAGATTATCTAGAATTCGGTAAGGATTTGATGCGATTTGGGTAATCGGTGATCGATTAGCCAAGTCCGCTCATTTTCTACCGAGCCGTAAGGTGGATTTCGTTGGATCGCTTGGAGAAATTGTATCCGTGGAGTATCCTTGAGTATCATTTCTGATAGTGATTCATGACTCATCTTACGATTTTGGCAAAGTCTCTAACAGATCATGGAGATAGAGCTCCACTCTGGTACGATTATTTACCTTTTTATAGGTGGTTAATATGAAGGTGTTATTCAGACTTTAAAAGGTCTGTTAAGAATATACGTGATAGAGTTTAGAGGCTATCAATACCCCATTTAGTCACTTAAGGTTTGTGACTTTTCTCCAGATACTTGAGATGGTTGTTGTGACATCTCGTACTCGTACATGAGTCGGAAATTTGGGGACCAAATTTTTTATTAGTGGGGGAGAATGTAGGATATCGGAAAATAATAATAATAATAATAATAAAATACCCTTGGTTAATTAAGAAATTATCTTACAAAATTTCTCAGGAGTTTACAGAAATTTTTGTGGATTCAAAAGGAGTTCATACGAGGAGGATTTAAGCTTAATTGGTGGTTGGGTTAGCTTTGGGTCAACTTAGACTAACTTAGACTGAACCTAGGCTAGCTTAACCTAAAGAGATTGGTTCTTAAAGGCTAAACCCGACCGTTTGCGCATTTCTCATTTCTTCCTCAATCGCGATCTCGGGTTCTCTTTCGTTTTCCCCCGATTCTTCTTCCTCACCATCGCCGATGGCTCCCTCTCGATCTTAACGGCAACTAGTTGACTTCAGCGGCGGATTCTTCCTGTTTCTTCCTGATTCGGCCTTGCCCTTCTCCTCTCACGATGCAGCTTCTGCTTCCCGCTATCGGTATTCCTTTCCACCCGATGTCGCTGATCTCGGTTGAGAGCAAGCAGCGCCGGCCGGTCGCCTACCCTCACTTGCGCTCTATTTCTCCGACCTCCAGCCATCGTCAGTCGCCATCCAGCTTGACCGATCGCCCTAATCGGCCTGTACGCGAATCTCATCGTCGCACAAGCTCGGATCGTCACCGTCGCCTTTGCTCAACCATTTCTGAGTTCGCCGCTAGCCGATTTGCCTTCAACCACCATGGACAACATCGACAACCATCAGAAGCTCCATCTACCATTACTGTCATCTCCTTGTTGAGCTCCGTCGAATCGGATGAGCGACGCCTCCGATTGACTCTGCACCGTGGGAAGCAGTTTGGCTGCCACACTCGGATCTACCATCGAGCCTCTTCTTTGCTGTGAGTTGTCTTGTGTTGTTACCTCCATGCTCTGCTCCATTGATCCGGACAGCAGCGAGCTCATTGTTACAGTTTAGATCGTAAGCAACATTGTGAGTTGGCTACCTTGATATATCTATTTCTTTTTATTCGCTTTTGTTCGATCTTTATGGATTGTTGATGAGGATGCCGATCGACCAGCAGGTTGGACAGGGCTAGGACAGATCTCAATGTTCTTCGATGTGGAATTGTTGATAGCAAACTGATTTTGGGGTTGTGTTTTGTTTTGCTGTAGATGGAGTTGTGAACAGTTTGGGTATGTGATTAGTTTTGATGTGGATTGGATGGTGTTGCTGAGGTGTGTTCTATTGTGTAGATGAGCTGTGGGTTTGAGAGCTCACTGTTGAATTGACATTTGATGAAGTGGAGCAGGGAATCTGAATCAGGTAAGCTGTAATTTGGTTCTGTTTTGGTAGTGAACTAGATTGTGACAGCAAAATAGTTTATGATTGGATTTATGTTCGATTTGAGATGGGACACCATCATTGGACTTATGATAGACTTTGTCAATGTTTGCGTGTTGATTACAGGATGTTGATTTTCGGACTTTGATTAGTGATGATGCTCATAGAAGGGATGGCTGATACGAGCTACATAGCAGGTGGGTAATATCTACCCTGGTCAGGTAGTTTTGATCTGAATCTGGTGCATGAATTTGGACTTATGCAATTACTTTGATCTTAGATCCACTCTTATTTAATCATATGCTTGTACAGCCGTGACCTTTGAGATATATTGCTGTTACTTCATTGATTATCTAGCACGGATAGGAACTATAAACCCTATTATGTATTAACTGATGGATGTTCAGTAAGTACAGGTGGTTAGAGTTATCTTTGTGACCTCAGATTGGGTTATTGTGTTATATCACTAGGGTTAGGTGATGGATTAGATTATGGAGTCGATTGTTGTATCTGTTGGTGCAACAATGCCCCAAGCATTTATATATTTTGATGTTTGGATAATCATCTAAGTTAGACAATGTTTTGTGATCTAATTGTAAACATGTTTAAGTGACAGGAAAATCCAAGTATGAAGAATTGGTAAAAGACAAGTCCAAGTGTGATCTTGGCAAAGAGAAGTCAAAGGAAAGGTCTTGGTTTTGGCAGCGTAAGTCCAAGCATGTAGTCTTGGCGGCGTAAAGTCCAAGCAGTCCTTGGAAAAGAAAGACCAAAGGAAAGTCTTGGCGGCATAAAGTCCAAGCGTACTTTGGCAAAGAAGAAAATCAAAGCATGACGAAACCGAAGGAAGCTTTTGAAGGCAAGCGCATGGATGGAGTCGTGGACTCAAAGAAATCCTGGAGGCGCAAGGCTGATGGAGAAACTAGAAGGTTAAGTCTAGGCTTAGGTTATGTTTTCAAGTATGAATTAGTCATACTTGGGGTGTGCCAGTCGACTGGAACATGGTGTCGGTCGAACTGGCCCTTACAATGCAGCATTAGAGGTTGGAAGAAGGCGTCGATCGGGGTTATCCTATGAATCGGTGAGAGTCAACTCGGACGATCACGGATATTGCGGCAATGATCGCGCCATTATTGGCGGCCGATCACAAAACAAATGGCCCGTGGCCGATCGAC
Organism: Wurfbainia villosa; assembly: GCA_025175895.1. Classification (NCBI taxonomy): domain Eukaryota; kingdom Viridiplantae; phylum Streptophyta; class Magnoliopsida; order Zingiberales; family Zingiberaceae; genus Wurfbainia; species Wurfbainia villosa. The sequence continues at coordinate 50,599,072 of CM046003.1, forward strand.
TCGGCTACGAGCAGATTCGATCGGCTATGTTGGTAGTCGATGATAATCTTTCCGTTAGCGACGCATTTGCAAATCCTGCGAATCAGTTCGTAAACCGTTAGAATCGGCGGCGATCGATGTAAGTCATCGATCGTGATGGACTTCCAACGGAAAAAAGAGTTTTTCCTATATAAAGAGCCCAAGGGGAGCAAGAAGGGGCTAATGCTTATATTCTGATCATTCTTCTAAGCTCCCACAAGTTTTCCAAGCTTTCTAAGTGTATTAATCTCTCTCCTCCTCTCAAATCTTCATTGTCATCTCTTGTAAGAAGAGGAGGTCTTTGTAAAGAGAAAGCTTCTTAGTGGAATTGCTTGGGTTGATCCACCTTAAAGATCGCCGTGGAGTAGGAGCGTTATCTCCGAACTACGTAAAGGCCTTGTTAGCATTGTTTTTGTATTTTTACATATATTATTTGTGCTTGCTTCCGCTAATCTTTTTGTAGAAACCGAAAAGCGCTATTCACCCCCCCTCTAGCTTCCAAACGATTCCTAACAAGTGGTATCAGAGCCCGGATCGCATCGGAAGATCTAACCATCAACCGGAGCATGACATTTCAAGAGGGATATAGCACGGCAAGGCCTCCGTTTTTCGACGGCAACGACTTCGGCTATTGGAAAGGTAGGATGGAATACTATCTCATGAATGACATAGAAAATTGGTTTAGTATTGTAGATGGATTCGAAAAGCCGGTCGACAAATTTGGAGCACCACTACCGACAAAAGATTGGACAAGAGAGATGGCCAAGAAAGCACAAGCAAATGCAAAAGCAACGACCACACTTCAATGTGGTCTATCCAAGGAGCAACTCTCTAAGGTCGGGCCCTTCAACTCCGCAAAAGAGCTTTGGGAGAAGCTCATCGAACTCAACGAAGGATCCAAAGAGACAAGAAGGGTCAAGAGGGATCTTTTGATTGGCCAACTCCAAAGCTTCACTATGAAGACAAACGAGACCGTGAGCCAAATGCACGGGCGTTTCAAGGAAGTAGTCAACGGACTACACGTTATAGGTGAAAAGGTCGACAACCGTGACCTTGTAAGGTATGTATTACAAGCTTTCCCTAGGACCACCTTATGGGCCTCAATGGTAGATGCTTATAAGGTCTCTAGGGATCTTTCATTAGTCAAGTTAGATGAACTTTTTTGTGAATTTCAATTACATGAACAAGCTAACACTTCATCCAAAGAGAAGGGTATAGCTCTTTTTGTAGGAAAGAAGGAGAAGAAGAAGAAGGAGAAGAAGGAAGTATCCTCCTCATCCGAATCCGAGGAGGACTCATCAAGTAGTGAAGATGAGTTATCGGCAAGCGAGGTGACACATTACGTCAAGAAGTTTGGTGGGAAGTCAAAGAGACTCACCAAGAAGGATGTGAAGAGGATGTTCCAATCCTCAAGAGGTAAATCTTCAAATAATTCAAATTCTTCATCTAATGTAACTTGCTATGGTTGCAATAAGAAAGGGCACATCAAGCCAAATTGCCCGGAACTAAAGAAAAAAGAGGAGAAAGAAAAGAAGCATAAGGAGAAGAAGGAAAAGAAGGAAAAGAAGAAGAAAGAAGTAATGGTGGCACAAACATGGGACACTCTAAGTATAGAGGAGTCTTCCGACGATGAGGAAGTATGCCATGCCACCCGGAACCTAGCTCTTATGGCATTAGAGGAAGAAGCCGCGAGCTTAAGCGAGGAGTCCTCTTCATCTTCAAGTGATGAATCATCATCAAGTGATGATGATGAGGTAAACAACTCACCTAAAATAGATTTACTTTATAAGACTATTGCATGTTTACAAAATGCTTTAAATAGATAAAAAATTAGGGTTAAGGATCTAAAATTAGAAATCAAATCACTCAAAAGTGTAGATTCATCATGTTGCAAACAATCTAGTGATATTGATGAATGTACTCTTAGGGATGAAAATGATGAGTTAAGAAAAGAAATAGGTAAATTAAGAGCATGCCTAGAAAAATTCACTAATGGTTCTAAATATCTAGATATGATTATTAAAAATCAAAGGGCAATTTACAATAAGGCCGGATTAGGATATAGACCTAAGGAGAAAGAGGTAGCATTTGCATCCCTTGTTAGTAGAAAAACAATGATTAAAAGCAAGGGGAGAAAGGCATGGGTACCAAAGAAATTTATAATTGATGCTAGTGGTCCTAAGATTTGGGTACCTAAGGATTGTGTTTTTCATGTGACATAGGTAGAAGAACCAAGCTTGTGGATAGTTGATAGTGGGTGCTCAAAGCATATGATCGGGGATGAGAGAAAATTCTCCACTATCAACCACACTATCAAAGGAAAAGTGTCATTTGGTAATAGCGGCAAACTTAAAATTTTAGGAAAGGGCACCATTGAGGTATCTCCCAATCTTGCCATTCATAAAGTTCTATTAGTTAAAAATATGAAATTTAATTTACTTAGTGTAAGTCAATTATGTGATGCAAACTTTGATGTTAAATTTGATTCCTCAAAATGTTTTATAAGACACAAAACTATAAACGATTGCATGTTAGTAGGCTTTAGGAAATCAAATATATATTATGTTGATTTATCCTATGCTACTAATCCTTCCACTAAGTGTCTTATTGCAAAAGAGGAAGAAAGTTAGCTTTGGCATAGGAGGCTAGGACACATAAACATGAAGAATATAGCCAAATAGCAAAATTGAAGCTAGTCAAAGGATTGCCTAAAGTCAAATTTCTCAAGGACAAGATGTGTGATGCTTGCCAAGAAGGGAAACAATCAAAAACATCACACAAAGGTAAAAATTTACTTAGTACCGCTTTACCATTAGAATTACTACATATGGATTTATTTGATTGCCATAGTACCCCATCTATAATTGGTAGTAAATATTGCTTGGTAATAGTAGATGATTTTTCTAGATTTACTTGGGTGTTTTTCTTGAAAAATAAAGATGAAACCTTAGGAATAATCATAGGATTTAGCAAAAGAGTAGAAAATGAAAGAAAACTCAAAATCAACCGGATCCGTAGTGATCATGGTGGAGAATTTGAGAATTCTAATTTTTCAAATTTTTGCTTAGAACAAGGGTACAAGCATGAATTTTCTTATCCTAGAACACCTCAACAAAATGGGATTGTGGAAAGAAAAAATCGTGCCCTACAAGAAGCGGCTAGGACAATGCTTAATGCATATTCCTTACCTAGCTACTTGTGGGCGGAAGCGGTTAATACCGCTTGCTATATCCAAAATAGGGTATTGATTCATAGGTTTTTAGGAAAAACTCCTTTTGAATTGTGGAATGGTACAATTCCAACAATTCATTATTTTAAGGTCTTTGGATGCAAAGTTTATATCTTAAATACCAAAGACAACCTAAGTAAGTTTGAGTCCAAAGCGGATGAAGGAATCCTAGTTGGATACTCATCCACTAGTGTAGGATATAGAGTTTACAATAAAAGGACTCAAAAGATTGAAGAATCTTCAAATGTTCAATTTGATGAAACTTCAAATACATACCCTAGGAAATCCCCTATTGATGATGATATAAATATTGAAAATCAAGAAATTACCAAACAATTTCAAGACTTAAACTTAGGGGGTAATGATCAAGGGGGAGGATTGAATCAAGGGGGAGTAAGGGATGATTCCGATGATGAGCATAGGATTGAGGTTGATCATGATCAAACTCCATCTAACACACCTCCTAGAACCATAAGATTTCATCAAAGTCACCCTTTAGATCAAATTGTGGGTGAATTATCTCAAGGAGTTAGGACTAGGTCATTCCATAGGGATCCTACTAGTCATATTGCTCTAATCTCTCAAATTGAGCCCAAAACAATTAAAGATGCATTACTTGATCCGGATTGGATCTTAGCAATACAAGATGAATTAGCTCAATTTGAAAGGAGTCAAGTATGGGAGTTAGTTTCTAGACCAAGTGAAAACACTATTATTACTACAAGATGGGTCTTTAGGAACAAACTAGATGACCAAGGGAATATCACTAGAAATAAAGCACGATTAGTTGCAAGGGGTTTTAATCAAGTTGAAGGACTTGATTATGATGAAACATATGCCCCGGTTGCTAGGTTAGAGTCCATTAGAATACTTTTAGCATATGCCTCCTATATGGGTTTCAAACTCCATCAAATGGATGTCAAATCGGCATTCCTAAATGGGTTTATTAAGGAAGAGGTGTATGTAGAACAACCTCCCGGGTTTGAAAATATGGACTACCCAAACCATGTATACAAGCTTAGGAAAGCCTTATATGGTTTGAAACAAGCTCCCCGGGCTTGGTATGAAAGATTGCCATCTTTCCTAATCTCTAATGATTTCAAAAGGGGTAGTATAGATCAAACTCTCTTTATAAAGTCAACATCTAAGGACATCTTTGTAGCCCAAGTGTATGTTGATGACATTATCTTTGGGTCAACAAATGATGAACTTCTTCAAGACTTCATTCAAAATATGGAAAAAGAGTTTGAGATGAGTCTAGTTGGAGAATTAAATTTCTTTCTAGGATTGCAAGTTAAACAAACAAGTGAAGGAATTTACATTTATCAAACCAAATATGCTAAGGAAATGATTAAGAAATTTGGTTTGGAAAATGCTAAGGTAGTGTCAATTCCAATGGCAACCAATACTAAAATAGATAGTGATAGTGAAGGAAAACAAATAGATCTTACCCTTTATAGGAGCATGATTGGTAGCCTCTTGTATTTAACCGCTAGTAGACCCGACATATTATTTGCGGTTGGTATGTGTGCTAGGTATCAATCATGTGCTAAGGAATCTCATTTAGTTGTCGTTAAGAGAATTTTAAGATATGTTAAAGGCACACTAAATGTAGGTCTATGGTACCCTAGGGCTAGGTCCTTTGATTTGGTTGGGTACACCGATTCCGATTATGCCGGTTGCAAATTGGATAGGAAGAGTACTAGTGGTGGATGTCAATTCCTTGGGTCCTCCCTAGTGAGTTGGAGTAGTAGGAAGCAACCTTGTGTTGCTTTATCCTACCGAGGCCAAATATGTGGCTATGGGTGGTTGTGTAGCTCAATTATTATGGATGAAACATACCTTAGAAGATTATGAGCTATCTTACTCCAACATGAAAGTATTTTGTGATAATGTGAGCACCATTAACTTGACCAAGAATCCAGTGCATCACTCTAGGACCAAGCACATTGAAGTGAAACATCACTTCATTAGAGACCATGTGGCTAAGGGGGACATTGAGCTTAATTACATTGAATCTAAGTCCAACCTAGCCGACATCTTTACCAAGCCTCTCCCCGAAATAGAATTTTCATCACTTAGGAGAGAACTTGGAATGTGCTTTGTAGAATAGAAATGTAGGTTTGCATGATCCTATAGAAATACTAGGATTTATACCTTTAACCATCTCACAAAATACTTAGGAAACCATGATTTGTGTATTGAGCCACCTAGACAACATGTGAGATGTTAGGAAGATGCACTTGGATCATCTTGCTTGTTATGATGCATTACTATGAACCAAAGTGTCATCTAGAGACATTAATCCTTCATTGGACCAATCATTGGGAAGGCCTATGTACAATTAATGTGCATATAGCTCCAAGAATATGATTGGAAATGTCAAATAAAATAAAATTTAAACTATGTCTATCAAATCTTGAGAAACAATTTCCTATTGATAAGCCAAAGTGATACAAAGTTTTGCAAAAATATCATAACTTTTGCAAAATCTCAAGATTGTGTCAATATCAAAATCTAGAGGTGATATAATTTTAAAATAATTTTTCCTTGATAGTAAATGTTCTAAAAATATTACCCACAAAATTTCGTGATTTTTTGATCTTTATTGAATTAATTATGAATTTTTTAATCTGGCCAAAAGGCTATCGGTGATATCGGATCGGTACCGCCTTGATTCGGTGATATGACGATATCGAACCGGCTTACGGTTCGTTATCGGTCGCCGCCATTATTAGCGATCATTGCCGCCTATGAATCGTTCGTATCACGGTCGGGCCGATTCGCCATTTATGGCGATCGGATCGACTATCTGAAAATCATTCGTATCATCGCGCGGTTCGACTGATCCTCATCAGTTCGACTGCCGACTAATGGCAGTCGACTGATGTCGCATTTTTTAGGGCTTTCCACCGGTTCGACTCGCCAAACCATCCCGATTTTCTCTCCTCTTCCTCTTCCGACGAACCTCCACCGCGCCGTTTAGCCGTTCTCCCTCGCTTTTTCGGCGTCTTCACCGACCGGTGCTCCCATTTGGAGTGCTCTCCAACTCGAGGACATTCTCTTGTCACTCCGTTCGCGCTCTAGTTTCGATCCTTTCGGCTAGGGTTAGTGGTCACTACTTTGCTCTTTGTTCACCATGTCGCCTAGGTATATTTTCATTCCTGATCAATGTTTGTTTGTTCCTATGATTGTATTTCACTAACCTATGCTTGTCTTGTTGTCTCTGTCCATGCATCATCAACCTACATTGTGCATAATTTTTTTTTGTGTTGTCTTTTCACACATTTAGATTTAAGCGCTTTGCTACTAAGCGTACTCGGGCACCTCCGACCAACGAGGGCCCGTCAAACCCTCGACCCCCTGTCGATCCTCGATTTCCAAACTCCGCACTTGAAAGTGCTTTCAATAAAAACAAATTCCAACTTATTCCACCTAGATCAATGGATCCCAATTTTCTTAAAGACTACTGTTTTGACATTGTTCAAATCATTCAACATTACAAACTTGAGTCTTTAGTCTTTTGTGAACATCATGTTAATATCACTCTTCTCTCTGAATTTTTCAACAACCTACGTGGAGATGGGAGATCTTGGGACTCGCGTTGCTCATGATCTGGATTTGATCCCAGATCTGGGTGATTTTCTCGGTTGTCTCTCTTCCGAGAATGATTTCATCTTATATTCATCTTGGAGTGAACCTCTTCCACCTCCTTTTGAGGAGATTTCTTTGGATTCCCTTCACACTACTTTCTATCATTCTCCTCGACCTTTGAACACTAATCTATTTTAATCACAAGAACTTTTTGCCTCTGACAATGTCCTTTATAAGGTCATTGCTCATTGTATTCTCCCTATAGTTACTCGTGGTTTAGCTTTGGTTCGCCCTCCACACTTACTTCTCATGCATCTCTTTCGTTCATACTTTGACATCAATATTGGCCTCAATACCTTCCATTGCATCACTCATTTCATAAGGCCAAACAATGGGAAGGTTCATATTCCTTTTGGAAATGTCCTTACTCAATGGCTCAGCTCCGTAGGCATTGATGTCAATATAGGAGTCATTAAAGTCATGAATAGAAAATATGATCAGATGACTCGACGGAGTTTCTCCTTGGCGAGCCTGAAGGCCGACAGAGGATCCGTTTTCTGGGACCCAGCACGACGGCTAGCAGGTGGCGCTCCGGCACCAGAGGATGCCGCTGCGAAAGGAGTTGCTGAAGGTGTTCGAGGAAGCGGATGCGGAGAGCTGCTGCGAGCGATCTTTGTTATGCGGATCCATCGCCGTTGCCCGTTTGATGCTTTTGTGGAGTGGGTAGACGCTTTGAGGAGCTTCGCCAGAGCATCAGGAGCTCCTCTCCCTCATGAGAGGGGTGCATCTGCAGCAGCAGGACATCTTGGCGATTCTCCGCCCTGCTGCACCTGGACACCCACCTCACGATGGATCGTCATCTGCACCGATGGATGCTGAGGACGACGATCGTTAGCTCGCTTTTTGTTTTATTTTTCTTTTTGGCCGTATGTACGGCATAAACTCCTACTTGTGTCATAACTTTTGATTAATGAAATAAAATTGTGTCCTTGTTTTAATTCATTTCTATTAGTGTCTACAACTTGTTATTTGTCAAGTTTAGAAGTTGAGCGTATAATACGAAGTTATGATTATTGATACGATACAATTACACTTTTTGTGTCATAATTTTGTTATTTTGAATATCATATCAATCCATTAATCTGATGAGCATATTTTTCATCTAATATTTTTCATATGTTATTTTAGTCGAATAAAATGTGTATGACGAGTTTCGTGATTTTTGGACACCCACGGAATTTTCTACGCATTTTCAAACCTTGACTGAAAAATTTGATTTTCAGTTTTATCTGATATCAGTCGACTGCCATTATTGGCAATCGATCGCCAAAGCGGCTTGATTATTTGGTGCCTATTCGATCGAGCCGGTGACCTTTGTTTTGGAATAGAAAACTATTTTTCATCGGTTAAAAGGTTCAATTTTGGACATTATATGATTTCCACAGTATATACATGATAACTTGTATGGAAAGACGGATTTTCTTGGTGCACTAGTTTAGGGGGAGCTACATCCCTAATTTCTATAATTGTTGGTGCAAGGCTAGGCCATATTTGCTTATTCTATTGCTTATGCCTTGCTTCACATGTTATTTCCCCATCATGAAACCTGTCTTGGATTTAGGGGGAGCTTCATATCAATTTTATACCTTCGTTCAAAGATATGTCAATTCTTCCTGCACTTATTGGATTAACTCTTCTCTTTTTGTTGTATGTTAAAGGGGGAGATGGGATATTTAAGTTAGAATTCATATTGAAATATGTTTATATGTATGTGTTAAAGACCTAACTTAAATGATTGCCAAATATCAAAAAGGGGGAGATTGTTGGTGCAACAATGCCCCAAGCATTTATATATTTTGATGTTTGGATAATCATCTAAGTTAGGCAATGTTTTGTGATCTAATTGTAAACATGTTTAAGTGACAGGAAAATCCAAGTATGAAGATTTGGTAAAAGACAAGTCCAAGTGTGATCTTGGCAAAGAGAAGTCAAAGGAAAGGTCTTGGTTTTGGCAGCGTAAGTCCAAGCATGTAGTCTTGGCGGCGTAAAGTCCAAGCAGTCCTTGGAAAAGAAAGACCAAAGGAAAGTCTTGACGGCGTAAAGTCCAAGCGTACTTTGGCAAAGAAGAAAACCAAAGCATGACGAAACTGAAGGAAGCTTTTGAAGGCAAGCGCATGGATGGAGTCGTGGACTCAAAGAAATCCTGGAGGCGCAAGGCTGATGGAGAAGCTAGAAGGTTAAGTCTAGGCTTAGGTTATGTTTTCAAGTATGAATTAGTCATACTTGGGGTGTACCGATCATTGGAACATGGTGTCGATCGAGCGGCCCTTATAATCGACATTAGAGGTTGGAAGGCGTAGCGATCATGAGTTATCGATCAAGCGGTGAAGTCGATTGAATCCATTGCCGGATACAAGTGCGATCATTGCTATTAGCGGTCGCCACAAGCGAAATAACTGTACGTGGTGACGATCGGCTGGCGATATCGATCGAAGCGCTCTGTTGGCGATCGTGATAATCTTCCGTTAGCGATGTGCTAATCCACGAATCCGGCTATTGAGCAGGGTAGAATCGGTGGCGGTGATGTAAGTCATCGATCGGTGATGGACCTCCAACGGGAAAAAGAAGCTCTTTCCTATATAAAGAGCCCAAGGGGAGCAAGAAGGGGCTAATGCTTATATTCTGATCATTCTTCTAAGCTCCCACAAGTTTTCCAAGCTTTCTAAGTGTATTAATCTCCCTCCTCCTCTCAAATCTTCATTGTCATTTCTTGTAAGAAGAGGAGGTCTTTGTAAAGAGAAAGCTTCTTAGTGGAATTGCTTGGGTTGATCCACCTTAAGGATCGCCGTGGAGTAGGAGCGTTATCTCCGAACCACGTAAAGGCCTTGTTAGCATTGTTTTTGTATTTTTACATATATTATTTGTGCTTGCTTCCGCTAATCTTTTTGTAGAAACCGAAAAGCGCTATTCACCCCCCCTCTAGCTTCCAAACGATTCCTAACAGTATCGTATACTTATTAGTTGTGCATCTATGGTGGATTTAGTTATCTGTGCATAGATAAATGTGTGGTTGTCAGTATGTAGCCATGGACTAGAGGTCCTAGTGTGTTGGTATATCCATTATGGATTGTGTGTCTGTGTATGGTTATATGGACGATCGATAGTATCTCGCTACTGACTAGAGGTCTTAGCGTGGTTGATTGTCAGATGTGTATGACTCCTTGTGTGATAGACAGAGTCTTGTGGATTGTGTCATTGCATAGTTGACTTTTGGTTGACCAGGACTCCCCGTGGGATAGGGAGTGTGGCGAGGATACATGTGTGGAGCTATGCATCATTGCATTGCATGCATGCTGTTGACCGGGTCTCCTTTGTGGTTGAGACGGGTCATCAGTCATCCTGCCTGTCTGGCCACTCGGGGTAGTGGTAGCAGGGTTGAGGGCAGAGCATTGGATGTGCTGCGCTCGGCCACTATAGATGGTGGTAGTTGGAGTGACGTGCAGCTTATCCTGTCGTGCAACACTCGGCCACTCATGGATAGTGGTAGCTAGAGTTGCTTGCAGCTGGGACCCCTAGGGTAGCATATAGCTCTATGGCGGCTAGCTACTATTTCATACTACCCAACTCGGTCACTCGAGAGTGTTGGCGGCTAGAGTCGGGATAGGAGTCATATTGTGCCACCCTGACCACTCTGGGGTCGTGGTTGGACGGGTCCGCATACATGACCATGCATATGCATTGCTGATATATATGTATGCATGTATTTGATATATGTTTTACATATGCCTGTGAGATGCTGCATTTGATTGAGCTATGATTGTTGCATATGCTTGTACATCATGATACATGCCATTTGCATATTATATACTGCTATGTGTTGAGCATGATATATGTGTTGGTCCAGACTTTTGTATGCATTTGACTAGCGTCATGTCATAGTGTGGTATGGACCGGGATGTTATTACATGTGATTATACACTGTTCATATGTCTTAGTGTTGGTCAGGTATGAGATTGACTTTGTAGGTTATATGAGTTATGTTATTGTATATCTGTTCAGGATGATATAGCTTATGGTGTTGTAGACCGTCAGGTACGTTGGTATATTACTTCATGCTCAGTTGATCAGTTTAGTAAATACATTGAGTATGACTATACTGTGGTTACTTGTTATTAGATTTGGATAGGACTGTATGTCTATTGGACTCATGCTGTATACCTGTAGATCTTCACATTTATACTTGTAGATCTCTATATCCTTATATGTTGTTTATGCACTTTCTACATATTACCCCTGAGTTTATACTCACCATCCTGGACCCTGGGTTTCCTGTCGCCCAAGTAACAGGTAGAAGATTTCCTTAGACGTTTGGAGCTCCGCCAGCTAATCCCATCTCACACCGAACGGATGGATATGTATTTCGTATTGTTGTATTTTTGTGCATTGTTGTTTTAGGATTTTACCCTGTGTTGTTTCCGTATTTACGATATACGGATGTGATGTATGTATTTGGTCTTTGATGTGATTTCTGTTGTGATTCTTGTTGTGTCAAAGTCACTCCGGAGTGCATAGTTGAGTCTTTGTATCTTTTTTACTGTCAGTATGTTTCCGCTGTATTTGGTATGTTGATATCTTTATATTATATTGTTGTTGTGGGCCTACGGGTCTTGTATTAATCCGATATGTTGCCACGTATAGAGAAAATATTGTCCGTTTATTTTTCGGCACGACATACTCTCGGGGCGTGACAATAATCCTACTACTAATATAACTACATGCATCAATTCAATACCTATGCTAAATGGCATTGACTTCAACTCATGGTAAGAGAACCTCTTGATAATACTTGGAGTCATGGATTTTAACCTTGCGTTAAGGACTAATTCTCCTCTACCACTTATAGATAAGAGTACCTCTCTGATGAAAAGAAGGAGATGGAAAAGTGAGAGAGACCAAATCACATGTGTATGATAATCACGAAGAAAGTCATTCCGGAAGAATTCAGGGGCAAAATATTGGATAAAATAACTAAGGCCAAGGAGTTCATTGTTAAAATTGAAAAGAGGTTCATCAAGAATGAAAAAGCTAAAATAAGTACACTCTTGACCAGCTTAATTTAAATGAAGTATAAGGGTCACAGTAAAGGTAATATTAGGGAGTACATCATAAAGATGTTTCATCTTGCCTCCAAATTGAGAGCACTTGAACTAGGGCTCACTAAGGATTTGCTAGTGCATCTAGTTCTAATATCTCTTTCGACACAGTTTATCCAATTCAAGGTGAGCTATACTCGTCAAAAGAAGACTTGGTCTTTAAGTGAGCAATGCTTTGTTCATGATTTTTTGTCTAATTTTGAATATTAATGGAATTTGACTCAAGTTACGATAAGATGACCTAGTTCTTACTTCATATTTTGGATTTTCTATGATTTATTCAGGTGGATAACTTGATTTGACTGTTGGTGTTCTTGTAATTTATGGTTCATCTTGAGTTAAGGTTTTAGTTGATTCAACTTGATTTATTGTTTGACCTTATTCTAAGTTATTTTTAGCTCCCCAAAATTGTTGCTTTCTAGAGTTAATTTATCAAAATATAGTTGTATGTCTTGATTTGTTTGTTTTTTATTGGGTTATTTTCATCAAAAACAATATTTGGGATTTCTTCTATTATTAGGGTCCTTTTGTTGTATAATATGTACTTCTATTGGTGGTTGAGCAGTTCTATTATTAGGGTCCTTTTGTTGTATAATATGTACTTCTATTGGTGGTTGAGTAGTCTACGAATATTTTTTTTCATCTGTTTTATTCAAAAATTTTGATAGTTATTTTTAGTGTTTAAAATGTAAATTTTACATCCGAAAACTTTGAAATACTTTATTGAAGGAGTTTTTATTATAGCAAAGTTCATAGAGAATTTTCAGATGGAATTTGTATATGTGTATTTTATTTTGAATATAATAGATTATGTTAAAGGCTTCTGCCCAAAAGTAGATATGTAAGGTATATTTGTTTAATATAGTTCTAGCTATTTCTATTGGGGTATTTCTTAATCTCAGTGCTCTTTGCATGTTCAACTGATTTGTATGAATTTTTCTAATATTTCATCTTTATATTTTAAGAAGTAAATTCAAATGTATTTTGAAAAATCATTTATAATTATTAAGTAATATTGACTTCTATTTAATGACTTAATTTTATTGCTTTCAAATATATTTATAGGTAGAATTTCTAAGATAAGAATAGTTTGACTTGAGATATTTAATTTGTTATTTGTTCTTAGTTGTTTTTCTTTCTAACATGTATCACAAATTTTATCTTTAGAGTTAGCCAATATTGGTAATCCCCTAACTAAGTCTTTTCAATTTAAGGGGCGTTTGGTTTAGGGGTTTGAGAATAATAGAAATATAAAGTGTTTGGTTAATGGATTTAGGAATTGAGGGAATAGAATCATTCTTAATTATTTAGGAATGGACAAAATTCAATGAGAGGGATGGATTTAGAATTCATTCCTATCGATTCTGATCCCTTAGCTCTCTCTCTATATTGTTAGGACCTATATGCCCGCTAGAGGGGGGTGAATAGCGTATTTGCTTGTCGATGGAATTCGTTCGTGTTTGATCGCCTACAATCTTGTTAGCACAACGGAATAATAATAACAAAGACAAATAACAAGATACACAACCACAATGCAAAGATGTAATGTGATTCGGAATCTCAAGGTTCATACTCCACGGATTGAGCTCAAATAAACTCTAGCGATGCCAAACACCACTATAATCACAAATACTCCTTCTCAACAATAAGTCGGAGGCGGAGAAACCTCGCACAAGAGTTTACAACAATAAACAAATACAAATACAATACACAAAAACACGTAAATAAAACTTTACAAATGCGCTTTTGGATGCTTGCTTGTTTGGTTGCTTGAGTTGCACTTGGAGACCCTAAATTGCACTAGCAAATCGCTCTAAATTGCTCTAGAAAAAGCTGCAAAAAATTCTCCCTTCGTGCTCCTTTTAAACTTGCAACTCGGGTTGATTTTCGCCTAGTAGTCGATGTAGGTGATCGTTGGAAGCTAGAGGGGGGGGGAGTGAATAGCTACTTTTTGTTTCTACAAAAAATAATTAGCGGAAGCACAACAAAAATAATAATAACACAAATGAAAACAATGCTAACACAATTCCTTTACGTGGTTCGGAGATAGCGCTCCTACTCCACGGTGATCCTTGAGGTGGATCAACCCTAATCAATATCACTATGAAGCTTTCCTTTACAACAACCCTTCTCTTCTTACAAGGAATGAAGATGGAGCTTAGAGAGAAGGAGGGGATTTAAGAGCACTAGAAAGCTTGAAAAGTCGTGGAGGCTTGAGAGTATGATCAGAGAATAAGCATTAGCCCTCAAAACCACTACAAGCCCTCTTTTTATAGAGAGAGGGCTGATTTTCCCGTTGGAGCACCATCAGTCGACTGATGTACAACATCAGTCGATTGCCGGTGCGGTTAACAGCTTCTGAATAGCCGGATTCGCGGGATTCAGAGTCATTACCTCCAATGGTACTTTAATCAGTCGACTGATCCATCCATCAGTCGACTGATGGAGTGATCAGTCGAGTGATCGTGGGCCGCAGTCGAGTGAGACTCCATTCTGTGTCCGTGTTTAACTTGATCAGTCGACTATCACTGTTTAGCAGTCGACTGATCGCAATATCAGTCGACTGCTACGACCAAGCAGTCGACTGATCGTCAGGGTTTCATTCTGACTCAGTCGAGCACCTGACCAATCGACTGATACATCATATCAGTCGACTGATACTCATCAAGTATGAATAATTCATACTTGTTCTTACCCCCTAGACCTAGACTCAACCTTCTAGCTCTTCCTTAAGCCTTGCGCCTCCAGGATCCCTTCGAGTCCGCGACTTGTTCATCCTTTGCGCTTTGCTTCCAAGAGCTTCCTTCGGTTTTGTCATGTCTTGGGTTTCCCTTTGCCAAAGCGTGCTTGGACTTTACGCCACCAAGTCTACATGCTTGGACTTACACTGCCAAAACTTGCCTTTGGACTTCCTTTGCCAAGGTCCGTTTGGACTTAATGCCGCCAAGACAACATGCTTGGTCTTATGCCGCCAAACCTTTTCCTTGGACTTCTCTTGCCAAGATCATACTTGGACTTTGCCTTTACCAAGTCTTCATACTTGAATTTCCCTGTCACTTGAACACGTTCATAATTAGATCACAAATTGTTACCTAACTTAGATGATTATCCAAACATCAAAACATATAAATGCTTGGGGCATTGTTGCACCAACAATCAACTGATCGAGACCATCAGTCGATTGCTCATGTAGCCATTGTCTCACAATGACCTGAGCCATGTTGGATAAGTTCCAACGGATAGACCATCAATCGACTGATCATACCCATCAGTCGACTGATCGAGTCATCACTCAACTGTCAAACCTTAACAGTCGACTTAGAAATTTTCTGTCCCCGAAAACTCATCCAGCAGTCGACTGATCTCCAGATCAGTCGACTGCCCATTGCTAGCAGTCAACTGCTAGGCCATTTCCTGCAGTCGACTCACATCAGTCGACTCACCATAATATCAGTCGACTGATACTCCTCAAACATGAGATTTTATCCCAAGTATGATGCCCTCATACTTGTTAGACCACCCTTAGCCTAGACCTAAGCCTTCTAGCCATCTCCGTCAGCCTCACGCCTATCGGATTCCTCCAAGTCATCCATGACTTGTTCATCCATACGCTAGCCTTCAGGTGCTTCTATCAACTATTGTCATACTAATGTGGTCTACACCGCCAAGGCACGTTGGGCTTACACTGCCAAGACTCCGCTTGGACTTTACGCCGCCAATCATTGGATTTATGTTGCCAAGACTCCACCATTGGACTTTCCAAATGCCAAGTACCCATGACTTGGACTTTCATCGCCAAAACTACACCCTTGGACTTACGTGGCCAAGACTACACCCTTGGACTTTCCATGTCAACCCAATGTTGGACTTTTCAAATGCCAAGACTCAAGCTTGGACTTTCCCTTGCCAAGACCCATGCTTGGACTTTTTATGCCAAGTACTCAAGACTTGGACTTTCCCATTGCCAAGTGTCCCACTAGGACTTCTCCATCATATGGTCAATCCCAAGTCAACCATATAGTCAAACAATGGTCAAACCATTGTCAAATAGTCAATCATGACCTGGTTTGATTGCACCGACAATCTCCCCAACACATTGTCAAATATCAATGTCAAACATCAAAACACTACTCGAGTCAAACTCGAGTCCGGTCAATCATGACCTGGGCCGATTGCACCAACAATCTCCCCCTTTTTGATGTTTGACAAAAACCAAACACTTTTGAGTTAGGCCACCTAACTCAAATCTCCTTACCAATTGTCCTAAATTGGTAGTTTCACTTTCTCCCCCTTTTTGACATACATCAAAAAGGTTCTCCTCAAGGAGGTCAATGTCTCATATCCCAATGAGATCTTACAATCTCCCCCTTGGTCTAAAAACACCTAGATGCCTTCACTCTTTCTAGTGATAAGTCTCATATCACTCAAGAGAAGCAATCCTACAAATTCTCCCAATTTTCAAATTGGGCATCTCACATTCCCAATTCTCCCCCTCATGAGGAAGAACACATCCATCATCCCATAATGGATACCTCCCCCTAAAGGCTTGCTCCCCCTTGACCATTGCACCAACAACCTTAAGCCTATATGAACACTATGTTAGTGCCTATAAAATTCATATATCTCCACAATGATATGATATTGTCCACTTTGGGCCCAAGCCCTCATGGTTTTGTTTTTGGGCTTTACCCAAAAGACTTCATACCAATGGAGATATCTTTTCATCTTATAAGCACATGATCTTTTCCATGTCTTACCAATGTGGGACTTTGATTGTATTCGCAATACTCCAACAATCCCCCCCTCAAATGAAGGACCACATTGACCCCCCTCAAGCCTATCCGTCCTCAAAGAACATCCTCTGCTTAATGTTCAATCCTCAACCCACTAGGACTTCCTATCAACTGTCTGGTCCTCCTGACCCAGCTGGATTTCCTGTCAGTTGTCCAGCCCTTCTGACCCAACTGGACTTCCTGCCAATTGTTTGGTCCTTCCGACCCAACTGGACTTCTTGCCTAGTGTTTGGTTCTCTTGATCCGAACATGGGAGCTTAACTTCCTTCATTCGAGGTTCATGGATTGATATGGACCATGACTCTAATACCAATTGTTAGTGCCTATAAGATTCACATATCTCCACAATGACATGATATTGTCCACTTTGAGCCTAAGCCCTCATGGTTTTTATTTTTGAGCTTTACCCAAAAGGCCTCATACTAATGGAGATATCTTTTCATCTTATAAGCACATGATCTTTTCCATGTCTTATCAATATGAGACTTTGATTGTATTCCTAATTCTCCAACACACTAAACCATCAAAATTAAGGTTAAAAGTTCAAACTTGAACTTTTACACACTTTAAAATTGATACAACATTCAAACAACTCTCCTAATCCATATCCAATGGATTTTCACCATTTCTAATACTTTCCAAAGTATATCCTAGGGTTAGGAGCAGTTAGGGTAGCCTAACCTAGCTGAAACATGGGCTAAATATCCTTGTTTACTCGAAATCAGTATTGGCAGTCGACTCTGACAGTAATCAGTCGACTGCTCTATTCATCAATCGACTGATATCTATAAAACACAAAAATCAGACTTGAGTTTCAGAAATTCATAAGTAATTATACATAATATGAAAAATCACAAAAATTCATATGTATAATACTTATGACAAATACAATGGGCGAAAAATATTTGAAAATTAATTTACCCACAAAATAGTGAAATTGATACAAATTTCAAAAATAAGAAAAACTTCATTGTTTGAGCTCACTTTGTATCAACATCATCAATGGTGATTGCTATCAAAAGATAGACTTCACCAAGGTTTTTTAAAATGATTTTGAAATAGTTGAAAATCTTATATTGAACCATGGTTTATGAGCTTGATGCACATGACTTGTACATAAGCTTTCCTCATGATTCACCCATGGTTTTAGTTGAGTTTGAGTTCATCTAGATGCAAAACATGCACCTTGAACTTAACTCATTTCCTAGCATCTCACATGTATTAGAGTGTTTGAAAGCACACACATGTCAATTTGATGTGAGATGTGAGTTTTGTTCATCCTAACCTAAGGTCTCATGCATTTTCTAAAGCAATTTTACTTGATTTCCTTATACATGGGACTTCAAGTCATGTCATAGTCCTTGAATCAATTTTATTAATGCATGAATGATCATGGTATAAATGATAACATAAATAAGCATGACCAATGATCATAATGTCATAACATAAAGATGAAATCCAAGCATACATAAAAATAAGCATGATCATGACATATAAATGATAAAAAATAGATATGATGTCATGACATGTTATATGATAAATTAATCATGGAAAATAAAATATAAAGGTATATAATACCTAAATTTTAACATTATTTTTCATTTGTTATTATTAAACCCATTTTGTCATATTACTACTAATCCCCCAAGTGTGCCAAAAACTCAAAATGACACACTATGATTTTAAGACCTAAATTGTGTCAATTTGATCAATTTATCAAACTTCTTAAATAATATTAGCACATCCTAAAATCTTTTAGGATTAAGTTCCAACCACATTTCCAAGGTACCCATAACCTTGAAAATGACCGAAGGTGCAACCTTTATCATGGTTAAGTTAACTACTCATCCATTTAAAGTTGACACATCCTAATCCATTTAGCGTGAATCGATCACGCTCCTAGGAACCCAATACCTATTGGAGTTCCTTGGGTTTACTAGGTATTCCTTAGGGATAACTTCCCTAGATACCCTCCTAATGACCCTCCTAGGTTTAGAAGTCTTGATCATTTGGGTTTTACCTAGGTTAATTCTAGGGGTAACTTCCCTTGTAACCTTCTTAATGACTTCCCTAGGTTTCCTTGAAACCTTAGCCACTAAGCACCTACCTTGGTCAACCTTAGGGATGTAATGCCCGCCCTTCCCGTCCTCCTAACACACATCCTATAGATGGGCGACGGCGCTACGCGATCATATATTCATGCATATAACAGCGGAAGCATTTAAAAATTTTACAACTTTTAACTCTAATTACATTAACCCAATCAACCTAACAATTTAATCATGGCAAAAGGTCTTAGAAATTTATTTAACTAAACATGTATTAACCATTTCAAGGTTCATAAAAATAAACATGAGTAACAACCATAGAAAGCATTAACGTCTCCTAATAGTTTACACATAAATCAAAAATCATGCATAAGTCCGTATATGAAAAATGATCTCGTCCACCATGCTACTGCCACACATATTTTTGCCCCTCCTGCTGCTCCCTTTAATTTATCCATTCCTTGCCCTTTTCTCCAGTACAAGGAAAGTAAACTGTAAGCACATAGGCTTAGTAAGGTCCTTTCCTACTCACAAAAACATGCATCATGAATTAAATGTAAAGTAATGACATGTTCGTTTAAACAACATATGAGCACAACATTTATTTAAAGTAGAGACATGATCAATTTAGGAAAAGAACATAAACTTAGCATTTTCATCGCAACAGTACATTGTCTCTAAACATGATAATTCGATGAACATAAAATGGTATATGCAGGATGCTCTTTGAAAACATATAGTTTATATACTTAAATATAATCTCAACATATTGGGCCCGACATTGTACCACATACATCATTCGCGCGCATCCTAAATAGATCCGAGGTAGCTAATCTCGAACCTACTAGGTTACTAGGTCTGTACTATGTCCGTCGACCTAGGGGCAACCTTGGAGCCCATCCCGTGGACCTTGTTAGGGTCCGGTACAAGCCATGCATAAAGTAAAATAACATACATGTTCTTTGTCCTAAAGAGTATTCTTGTCCCCACTCTTAGGGAAACATTTCTTAGACATTTCATATACGTGAGTCATGCCTAACATGGGTGAAAACATAAGCATGTAGCATAGTATAAATCGGCATGAGTACAATTTAACATGGCATAAGGTAGTGACATAAGGAAAATTAAACTAACATAAATAGAAATCATCAAATCAAAACCTTGTTACAAGCACAAGAAGATTCATGCAAGCCTACCAAACTGACACATCCTTTACAATAAAATATGCAAAAAATTTAAGAAATATATACAAATCTTAGAAAACATTAACTAAGTACAATGGATTATCACAAATTAGCATTTCCCCAAAAATATAAATAGACAGATGTTTCATTCTTATAATAATAAGATGACTTTACCAATGCCAGCACACCCACTTACTATTACTAGTAAGATCCTTCAGTACTCCTAATAAGACTACTGAGGTTTACAATTTGTTGGAGCTAAATAAAACTTATGCTGAATCAATAGACACATTTCCTTGGCTAATTTTTGACACAACAAACTGTCATAGCACTTGGAATCAAGCCAAACCAACTCAATATATATTTTAGTTTGACCAATTTGATGTGAGATGAAAAAAACATCAACTACTATTATTTTGGTTAATTATTACTAAGACAGCTTCTGAAATTTGGTGCCCCTTAAGAAAAAAAAGAGTTTCATAATATTGTTCAAGAATAATTTCTCTAATCCTATTAGCCGAACCTTCTACACATAGTTCTAGATTCTTTCGTTCAAAATCAAGCATACAACATTACATCGTTAGCACTTATACTGCAGGTGAGGGGATACTTACATCCTATGCTTTTTCACCAATTTATACTGTTAGACTTCGCAAAGAGAAGACCTTATACGTGTTTCCTTGCTTTAGTGTGATCCTCTACCAAGTCCCTCTTGAAAATTCCCTCTTAAATTATCCCACGATGGAAAAATTATAGAGGTTCTTTTTTTTTCTTCTATTGTTTTCTTCGATGGAGAAAGCCTCCTGTTTTTCTTCGATTCGGCAGCCGAAGGAAATATGAGAGAGAGAGAGAGAGAGGGGTGAGGTGAGGGTGAACGTGGGCATTGGAGAGAGGAGGGAGAGAGAGGGGGGCGTTGGCGGCGTTGAGAGAGAAGAGGAAGAGAGAGAAAATAAAAGAAATCTATATATAAATCAGGGTTTTTCTAATTTAATTATCCCTTTAAATACTTAGTTAAATTAATCAACTTCTTTTTTTTTCTATCAATAGATATATTCTGTTATATCCTACTCATTGGTAATTTTATGACTTAGTGGTGGGAAGCCTATTCCCCTAAATCAACGGTTCATGGTTCAAGCCTCGACTACAAACTATTTATTCATTTTTTTTCTTTTTTATTCTTATATATATATATATATATATATATATATATATATATATATATATATATATATATATATATATATATATATATATATATATATATATATATTTCCTTTAAATAAAAATATAGTAACTAAAATTTGGGATGTTACAATCCCTTATACTTTATAAAAGTTTCGTCCTCGAAACTTAGAACAACTCGGGGTACTTTTGCTTCATGTCATCCTCACGTTCCCAGGTGACTTCTTCGTATCGTTGACTTTGCCATAGGACCTTCACTATGGGTACTTCTTTATTTCTTAGTCTTTTGACTTCTTGGTCTAGTATCCGGATAGGTCGACTTTCATAGCTCAGGTCCTCTTGAATTTACCTGCATGGCTTGACCACTTGGTGATCGAAATGCACTTCTTAAGCATCGAGACATGGAACACGTTGTGAATAGCAGACATCTCCTGAGGTAGTCCTAGCTCGTAAGATACCTTGCCAACTCTTTTCAGGATCTTGTATGGTCCTACGTATCGCAGACTTAGCTTTCCTTTCTTCCCGAATCTCATTATTCCTTTCATAGGAGCTACCCGGAGAAATACCAAATCTCCGACATTGAATTCCAAAGGTCTACGTCACTGATCCGCATAGTTCTTCTGCCGACTCTGAGCAGTCTCTATTCTTTGGTGGATATTCTGTATCGCTCGGGTGGTGTCATCGATGAAATCCGTCTGAAGTCCCATCTCTTTCTTCTCACCACCTTCGTACCAACAGATCGGAGACCTACATCTCCTCCCATATAATGCTTCATAAGGTGCCATTCCGATGGTAGCTTGGTAGCTATTATTGTAAGCGAATTCCACTAAACATAAGTAGTGGCACCAACTCCCTTTGAAATCCAAGGCACAAGCTTGTAACATGTCTTCCAGTACTCGGGTCACCCTTTCTGTTTGCCCATCTGTCTGAGGATGAAAGACGGTATTGAAACGCAGCTTCGTGCCAAGTGCCTTATGAACGCATCCCCAAAACTGTGAAGTGAAGCGACCATCCCTATCTGAAATGATGGTCTTGGGAATACCATGCAGTCTAATGATTTCCTTAGCATATAATTGAGCCAGTTGCTCAATCGAATATGTCATCTTGATCGCTAGAAAATGAGCTAACTTTGTCAATCTGTCAATGATAACCCATATAGCGTCATATCCGTTCGTAGTCCTGGGAAGACCTGAAATGAAATCCATAGAGATGTCTTCCCATTTCCACTCCGGAATTTGGATCGGTTGCAGAACTCCTCCAGGCCTCTGGTGTTACCTTTAACTCTGGCGGTCGGCCAGTCTTGGCGTCTTGAGCTACGTCCCTCTTCATACCGAACCACCAGAACTTCTCTTTCAGGTCTTGATACATTTTGGTGGATCCCGGATGTATATAATAGGGGGTTTCGTGAGCCTTCTCTAATATCTTTTTGCGTAGTTCTGGATCGTTAGGGATACATAACCGATCCCTAAGGTATAATACTCCGCTATTGGCAATACGAAAACCCTCACCTTTTCCTTCTAGGATCTCCTGCTTGATCCTCTGGAGACTTGGATCATCACTTTGTTTTGCTAATATGTCATCGAATAGTGCTGGTATTATTGCCATGGTCGAAAGCTGCCCAGAAATAACCTCGATTCCATAGCGCATAATTTCCTTCTCCAGCGGTCGAGACAATACCGATAAGGACATCAGGGTGGCACTGGACTTCCTGTTGAGTGCATCAGCCACTTTGTTTGCCTTGCCAGGATGGTAAAAGATCTCGCAGTCATAGTCCTTCACAAGCTCCAGACATCTGCATTGTCTCATATTGAGGTCCTTCTGAGTGAAGAAATACCACAGACTCCGGTGATCCGTATAAATCTTGCACTGTGCTCCATACAGATAGTGCTTCCATACCTTGAGAGCGAAGACCACAGCTGCTAGCTCTAAATCGTGAGTGGGATAGTTCTTTTCATGTTCCTTGAGTTGCCTAGAGGCATAGACAATAACTTTACCCCTCTGCATAAGTACAACTCCAAGTCCCAATCCGGAGGCATCGCTGTACATGTCGAAGCTCTTGTCGTTCTCTGGGAGAGTAAGGATTGGAGCACTTGTAAGTCTCCTTTTCAGCTCCAAGAAACTCTTCTCACATTCCTCCGTCCATACATACTTCTTGTTCTTCCGGGTGAGAACTGTCATAGTCTTTGCTATTACGCGAAGTCTTCTACGAATTTCCGGTAATAGCCCGCTAATCCGAGAAAACTCCTCACTTCGCTAGCATTCTTTGGCCTGCTCCAGTTATTCACAGCTTCAATCTTTCTTGGGTCTACCATAACTCCGTCTTTGGATATAATATGACCCAGAAAAGATACTTGATCGAGCCAGAATTCACATTTGGAGAACTTAGCATATAGTTGCTTTTCTCGAAGAATCTGTAATACCATCTTCAGGTGTTCGGCATGCTCTTCTTGATTTCTCGAATAGACGAGGATATCGTCAATGAAGACGATCACGAACTTGTCAAGAAACACCGAGAATACCTGATTCATCAGGTCCATGAACATAGCAGGAGCATTCGTCACTCCGAAAGGCATGCCTACAAACTCATAATGTCTGTATCTTGTTCGGAAAGTTGTCTTCGGTATATCATCTGGTTTCACTTTCACTTGATGATAGCTAGATCTGAGGTCAATCTTTGAAAAGATGGTGACATCTTTTAACTGGTCGAACAGATCATCAATCTGTGGTAAAGGGTACCTATTCTTGATTGTCACATTATTTAGCGCTCGGTAGTCTATGCACAGGCGCATAGTCCCATCCTTCTTCTTTACGAATAGTACCGGAGCTCCCCATGGAGAGTGACTAGGGCGAATAAAACCCTTGTCGAGTAACTCCCTAGCTGTCCACTGAAGTTTCCTTGATTCGGCGCTATTCGGTAAGGTGCTTTAGAGATCGGGTGAGTACCAAGAATTAATTCGATCTCAAATTCAATTTCCCTATCAGGGGCTAACCCTGGTAGTTCATCAGGAAATACCTCTGGGTAGTGGCATACCACTCTGACATCTTCTAGCTTCTGGTCCTCGTCTTGACTTGTATCAACCACATGTGCTAGAAACCCAGTGTATCCCCTGTCTAACATCTTGCGTGCCTTTAGAGCTGATAAGAATTTATAGGTTCTATTCCTTGGCTCTCCAATGAATTCAAACATAGGTTCTGCCTCAGGCTGAAAGACTACTTTTCTCTTACGACACTCGATCGAAGCACCGTACTTTCTTAAGAAATCCATGCCCAATATGACATCATAATCCTGCATGCCGAGCACCATCAGATCACAGTAGAGTTCTCTGTCTGCAATTCTGATGGGTGCGGCTCGCAGCATATGAGTAGAAGGCATCACTTCTCCCGAGGGCAGGGTCATTAAGAACTCGCAATCCAAAACTTGCAGGGGTACGTCAATCTTTTTTGTGAAAGGCATAGAGACAAATGAGTGTGTTGCACGATGTCAAATATACTGACATCTTGTGAAAATAATTATCGACTGTGACAGCGATAGAATCGTCGCCACGTCTTCCTTAGTGAGAGAAAACCACGGCATTCGTGCTCTTCCTTGGCTTATCTGAGTACCTTCTATTGCAGCTTGCATCTGGTGTAGCTATGAAGGAGCACCCTTATCTTGGGCATCTTCTTTGAGGAGGTGCACGAACAGGTAGGCGATCCTTGACTCTGTGTCCTTCCAGTCCACAGCGGTAGCATCTATTCGTGCCCTTGTAGCACACCGCAGTATGTGGTTTCCCACATGTAGTACATTGGGGAATCTTGGCTTGTTTGTTCGCTGGACCACCTTTAAAGTCGTTCCATTGTTTCCTCTTGCCACTGGGGTTTCCTTTCCAGTTACCCTGAGCTTTCTGACCTCCTGGCTGGCCTTGACTCTTGCCAACATAAGTTTATCATCCTTACTTATATTCATGCATACCCAACTAAAAACATTTCTTAGCGTATATATATCATACATGAAATAAATAGAGTAGGCATAAAATGTCTTACTTGGAGCGGCATGATGGAAGCTTGATGTGTGTGTAGTGGAAAGGCAAAACTGGGCTCTGATACCACCTATAACGCCCGCCCTTCCCGTCCTCCTAACACACATCCTATAGACAGACGGCGGCGCTACGCGATCATACATTCATGCATATAACAGCGGAAGCATTTAAAAACTTTACAACTTTTAACTCTAATTACATTAACCCAATCAACCTAATAATTTAATCATGGCAAAAGGTCTTAGAAATTTATTTAACTAAACATGTATTAACCATTTCAAGGTTCATAAAAATAAACATGAGTAACAACCATAGAAAGCATTAACGTCTCCTAACAGCTTACACATAAACTGAAAATCATGCATAAGTCCGTATATGAAAAATGATCTCGTCCACCATGCAACTGCCACACACATCTTTGCCCCTCCTGCTGCTCCTTTTAATTTATCCATTTCTTGCCCTTTTCTGCAGTACAAGGAAAGTAAACTGTAAGCACATAGGCTTAGTAAGGTCCTTTCCTACTCACAAAAACATGCATCATGAATTAAACGTAAAGTAATGACATGTTCGATTAAACAATATATGAGCACAACATTTATTTAAAGTAGAGACATGATCAATTTGGGAAAATAACATAAACTTAGCATTTTAATCGCAACAGTACATTGTCTCTAAACATGATAATTCGATGAACATAAAATGATATATGCAGGACGCTCTTTGAAAATATATAGTTTATATACTTAAACATAATCTCAACATATTGGGCCCGACATTGTACCATATACATCATTCGCGCGCATCCTAAATAGATCCGAGGTAGCTAATCTCGAACCTACTAGGTTACTAGGTCCATACTATGTCCATCGACCTAGGGGCAACCTTGGAACCCATCCCGTGGACCTTGTTAGGGTCCGGTACAAGCCATGCATAAAGTAAAATAACATACACATTCTTTGTCCTAAAGAGTGTTCTTGTCCCCACTCTTAGGGAAACATTTCTTAGACATTTCATATACGTGAGTCATGCCTAACATGGGTGAAAACATAAGCATGTAACATAGCATAAATCGGCATGAGTACAATTTAACATGACATAAGGTAGTGATATAAGGAAAATTAAGCTAACATAAATAGAAATCATCAAATCCAAACCTTGTTACAAGCACAAGAAGATTCATGCAAGCCTACCAAACTGACACATCCTTTATAATAAAATATGCAGAAAATTTAAGAAATATATACAAATCTTAGAAAACATTAACTAAGTACAATGGATTAACATAAATTAGCACTTCCCCAAAAATATAAATAGACAGATTTTTCGTTCTTATAATAATAAGATGACTTTACCAATGCCAGCACACCCACTTACTATTCCTAGTAAGATCCTCCAGTACTCCTAATAAGACTGTTGGGGTTTACAATTTGTTGGAGCTAAATAAAACTTATGCTGAATCAATAGACACATTTCCTTGGCTAATTTTTGACACAACAAACTGTCATAGCACTTGGAATCAAGCCAAACCAACTCAATATATATTTTGGTTTGACCAATTTGATGTGAGATGAAAAAAACATCAACTACTATTATTTTGGTTAATTATTACTAAGACAACTTCTGAAATTTGGTGCCCCTTAAGCAAAAAAAGAGTTTCATAAGATTGTTCAAGAATAATTTCTCTAATCCTATTAGCCGAACCTTCTACACATAGTTCTAGATTCTTTCGTTCAAAATCAAGCATACAACATTACATTGTAAGCACTTATACTGCAGGTGAGGGGATACTTACATCTTACGCTTTTTCACCAATTTATACCGTTAGACTTCGTAAAGAGAAGACCTCCTATGTATTTCCTTACTTTAGCGTGATCCTCTACCAAGTCCCTCTTGAAAATTCCCTCTTAAATTATCCCACGATGAAAAAATTATAGAGGTTCTTTTTTTTCTTCTATTATTTTCTTCGATGGAGAAAGCCTCCTGCTTTTCTTCGATTCGGCAGCTGAAGGAAATATGAGAGAGAGAGAGAGGGGTGAGGTGAGGGTGGACGTGGGCGTTGGAGAGAGGAGGGAGAGAGAGGGGGGCATTGGAGGCATTGAGAGAGAAGAGGGAGAGAGAGAAAAAAATAAAAGAAATCTATATATAAATTAGGGTTTTTCTAATTTAATTACTCCTTTAAATACTTAGTCAAATTAATCAACTTCTTTCTTTTTTTCTACCAATAGATATGTTATGTTATATCCTACTCATTGGTAATCTTATGACTTAGTGGTGGGAAGTCTATTCCCCCAAATCAACGGTTCATGGTTCAAGCCTCGACTACGAACTATTTATTTATTTTTTTTCTTTTATATATATATATATATATATATATATACTTTAAATAAAAATATAATAACTAAAATTTGGGATGTTACAAGGGATGACTTCCCTATTGACCTTGGTTTTTCTAGACTTAGATTGAGTTCCATAATCAAATGAAACATTGTGATAGGTCTTTTTGGGATTAAGCTTGCCCTTGGATGGTTTTTATTTCCTAGGCCTTTGACTTTGACTCCTAAACCCTAGGCTTTGACTATTTGACCCTTGCATTTGATTTTGCATAATCTTAAGAGTCTTTTCCATTTTCTCAAGCCTTGACCTCAAGGCTTGGTTCTCTAACTCCAATTTCTCTAATTTTGTGGGCCCATTGTTTCTTTGAATTGATTTGTTCTTTCTAGGCATATGTCTAGAATTCTTGGAGTTAAAGCCTAGATGGTTCTCTATCTTCCTAATATTTTCCTTAGGTAAAATTGTTTTAGGGACATTAGTCTCAAATTTCTCCTTATTTGTAAATTTGACATTTTTAGCTCATAAGCAATATAACTTATTGTTTCTAGCATGCACCTTATGAACAATAGCAAGGGAATTCATAGCATGCTTTTTATTATTAAAATTTTAAGTTGCATTATTAAAATATACCTTAGGGTTTGCTTTTAAAGCTCCCCCTATATGTGTAACTTCTTCTTTGATCTTCTTTGTCCTCCTAGGACATTGACTCCTATAATGCCTCCTAGAATTGCACTTGAAGCAAATCACGTGCTCCTTGCTTTTAATTGTGGGGACACTAACATCCTTGGCTTTTGATACCGATTGAGCCTTCTTGACCTTCTTAGGGCACTTGCTCTTGTAGTGTCCTTGTTGCCTACACTCAAAGCACATTATATGATTTTTATTCTTAATCGAAGTGCTTGAGTTACCTAGGGTGGTGGAGTTTTGGGCTTCTTCATCTCTTCTGGATGTTAATAGTTCTTCTTGAATTTGTTCTTGTTCCGGAGTGGATGGTCTTTCCTCCCCCTCAATCCTTGAGGTGGAGACTTCCTCCAATTCTTCTTTGGATGTTGATGGCCTTTCAACCTCCAATTCTTCCACCTCTTCTTTCTACTCGGATGTCGAACACTGCTCGATCTCCAAATCCTCACTTTCTTGTGAGGATGAGCTTTCTTCCTCTTCTTCGGGCTCTCTTTCCAATTGAGCCAATGATGGGTCTTCATGATATTTCGCCAATTTGCTCTATATCTCCTTGGCGTCTTTACAATCCCCTATCTTGATCAAAATATCATTAGGGATTACATTAGGAAAAATATCCATTACCTTATTGTTTATATTGAAGTATCAGAGTTGTTCTTGGCTCCAATTCTTCTTCTTGAATTTTTTTCCTTCTTCATCCTTTGGAGTGTCAAAACCTACTAAAACACTAATCCAATTATCAAAATCGCACATAAGAAAGTGCATCATTTTACCTTTTCAATACGCGAAATCTTCGCGGTCGAAGGACGGTAGAATGTTGATGTTGTCACCCAATCTTTCTTGGAAATCCATATTCTTCCCTCTAGCGCACTCCCTCGGATGTGAAGCCGGTGAAGAGCTTCTAGCTCTGATACTAATTGTTAGGACCTATGTGCCCGCTAAAGGGGGGTGAATAGCGTGTTCGCTTGTCGATGGAATTCGTTCGCGTTTGATCATCTACAATCTTGTTAGCACAGTAGAATAATAATAACTAAGACAAATAACAAGATACACAACCACAACACAAAGATGTAACGTGGTTTGGAACCTCAAGGTTCCTTCTCTACGGATCGAGCTCAAATGAGCTCTAGCGATGCCAAACACCACTATAATCACAAATACTCTTTCTCGACAATAAGTCGGAGGCAGAGAAACCTCGTACAAGAGTTTACAATAATAAATGAAAGTACAACAAGCAAATACAAATACAATACACAAAAACACGTAAAGAAAACTTTACAAATGCGCTTTTGGATGCTTGCTTGTTTGGTTGCTTGAGCTGCACTTGGAGACCCTGAATTGCACCAGCAAATCACCCCAAATCTCTCTAGTAACCATTGCCAAAAATCCTCCCTTCGTGCTCCTTTTAAATTTGTAACTCGGGCTGATTTTCACATAGCAGTAGACTGATCGAGACCATAAGTCGACTGCTCTGTTAGGGCAATCAACTCATGAATGATGTATTTTGATGTGTGTGTCAAAGGTTTAAGTTAGGATATTTGTGGATTTGATATGTGTGTTGAAGTCGTGCATGACTTAGTAATTCACACATGGATAGCTTGATAAAGCATTGGCAAGATCACCATCTCAAGACTCAGTCCTTGAGTCGGTGAAGGACGGCATTGTGAAGCCGTGCGCTTGGTGCATTTGAGGGACCGCCGGACGAGGATAATTGGAGTGAAGCCAAGGAAGCAAACTTCAGGGTGAGACGCGAAGGATGACATTGCGAAGTCATGCGTTTGGTGCATCTGAGGGGCGTGGTCGGACGAAGAGAGCTTCAAGGCGAAGGACTCCAAGGGAGATGAGAGTGAGCGATTGTAACCCGGGAAGGGGTAACTCATAGGTGAACTTGGCCGAATGGCTAAGTCGAGTGTCGGATGCTCAACCAAAGGTTGGTTTGAGGTTTTACCCGATGCCAGTCAACTGCTATAGGTAGCAGTCGACTGCTCTAGGTCAAATGAACTTGATCGATGTTCGAATGAGCTGGTTCTAGCCGAACAGTCGATTGCCAAGGGATGACAGTCGACTGATGGGAATATCAGTCGATTGATCAGATTGAATTTGGGCACAGAAGGTTGATCAATCGAGTGATCACTTTGGTCACTCGACTAATGGCTCTATAAGTCGACTAATGTGGGAGCCGTTGGTTGGAATCCAATGTGGATGAAGCCATTGCGAGGCAATGACTACAGCAGCAGTCGACTGATGGCTGCATCAGTCGACTACTCGGTGCCCAATGGGAAGAATGACTTCTTCCCTATAAGAAGGGGCCTTGGGTCACTTGGGATGAAAAATGCTCAACTTCTAAACATCTCCCAAGTGCTCAACACATTTTCAATCCTCTTCCTTGAGCTTATTTCAATCATATTGTAAGAGGAGAGATTCTTGTGTAAGAAAGGTTACCTCCACCTAGCTTTGTGCAAAGGAGAGATTAGTGGATTGGTTAAGGAGTGATTCACCTTGGAACGAATCGGGTCGTGGACTAGCGGCAAGGGTCATGAACCACGTTACATCAACGTGTTAGTGTTTGTATTCTTTGTTTCTCTTTGCATTGTCTTTTATTATTCCATTGCGCTAACCTTGTTCGTAGATAATTACGCGATCGAATTCCATCGTCTACGACATCGGGGCTATTCACCCCCCTCTAGTCGGCCACCGATCTTCCAACAAGTGGTATCAGAGCCAAGGTTGCTTGTCACCGGACTCATCGCCGCAACAAGCATGACAACAAAGATGGCTGGCTTAAACATCCATCCGCCCAAGTTCGAGGGCGAATTCGCTTGGTGGAAAAAGCGAATGGAGGTATTTTTCGAAACAGATTTTGATATCATGTTAATAATGGAATCCGATTTCGATATACCTAGGGATGAAGAAGGGAAGCCTATAGAAAAATTATGATGGACCAAGAAGCAAAGAGAGGAGCACTTGGCGAATTCGAAAGCCAAACATCACTTATTCAATGTGCTACCTCAATAAGAGATCAACCGGATCGGAGAATGCGCAAGCGTCAAGGAGATGTGGGAAAAACTAATAGAACTTCATGAAGGCACCTCCGAGGCAAAGCTTGCAAGATGAGACCTCCTTCGCTCCCAATTGAACAACATCAAGTTAGAAAAGGGGGAGAAGGTATTATCGTTGCATTCTCGATTTAAAGGAATCATAACCGGTTTATCAAGTGTAGGTGAAAAACTCTCCAATCGGGACATGATCATGAAGGCCATAGATGCCTTCCCTCGGTCATCCAAATGGAGCTCCATGGTGGACTCCTTCTACATTTACAAGAATCTAGAGGTAAGCACTCTAGAAGAGTTTTTCTCCACCATGGAATTATATGAGACTAGGCTTGAAGGTGTAGTAAAAGAGCAAATCAAGTCATCAAGGGGACTAGCTTTAATGGCCGACAAAGGGAAGAAGAAGAAGGAAATTGCACCTTCTTCATCCGATGAAGATTCATCCCCCTCCTCCATGGATAGCAATGAAGAAGCTTACATGGTAAGGAAGATAAGATGTGTACTTAAAAGTTTTAGATTTAACAAGTCTAATGATAGGGGAAGAA
This sequence comes from Wurfbainia villosa, assembly GCA_025175895.1. Taxonomy (NCBI): domain Eukaryota; kingdom Viridiplantae; phylum Streptophyta; class Magnoliopsida; order Zingiberales; family Zingiberaceae; genus Wurfbainia; species Wurfbainia villosa. Next base: position 50,630,896 of record CM046003.1, read on the forward strand.
GGCCAAGGAGGAAGATTATTTGCTATAATTGCCAAGGAGAGTGACACATAAGAGATGAGTGTCCTTTATTGAACAAAAGCAAAGAAGAAGGGAAGAAAAGGGATAGCAAGAAGAAGGGCAAAAAGAAAGAAGAAAAGAAGCCCAAAGAAAAGAAGAAGTCAAAGCCCCACAACCTTAAAGCGGTTATGTGGGATGATCCATCATCCTCATCGGAGGAAGAACAAGCCTTCACAACCCTTGCACTACTGGGGATAGATGACTTGGACTCCACCTCCCCTAAGAAAGAAGAAAGAAGTTCAAGTGAGGAGAGCTCAAGTGAAGGGGGAGCTTCATCTTCATCCTCATCAGAATTGGAGGAAGAAGATATGGAAAGTATGGTAACAAATCTTTCCCCTAAAAAGATTGTTTCTATGATTTCAAGCCTAACTAGGGATTTGTTTAAGGCTAAGAAAAAGAACAAATGCATGTTTAATCAAATTAAGGCCTTAGAAGAAAAGCTAGAAAAAGCATATTAAATGTTAATGATAATGCTTCTTCTTCTAGTATTAATAATGCATGCTCACATGATGATTATATTCCTCTTAATGTTAATGATGCATGTATTGAAGAAAACAAGACCTTAAGGGAAAAGGTAGATCATCTAACTAAGGCCCTAGAAAAATTCACAATAGGTTCAAATACTTTGAATATGATCATTGGGAGTCAAAGGGCTAGTTTCAACAAGAAGGGCTTAGGCTATAAGGGAAACAAAAATGAAAAGGCCTACTATTGCCTAATTGCTAGGGGTCAAGCTAAAAATACAATGGTAGCTAGAAAATGGATCCCTAAGGAGTATTTGGTGAACCATATTGGAAAGAATCTATATTGGGTTCCCAAGTCCATTTTTAAGGGTTAGGAAAACCCTAGGTTAGTCGATCATGAGTGAACTTATTTTATATCATGTAAGATGGTTGACTTATAAGGATGTGGGTAATAATTTTTTATTTATAGTGTTGGGTGATGATAATGTGATCATAATATAGAATCATGAATATTGTTTGATTTATGATCATGATATACAATAATCGAAAATATTTGATCATGATTGATAATATATGATTTTATGATCATGTTGGGTGTTTTAGGATATAGATACTTAATCTTGGTAGAATTGCATGAAAATTGATGGTTAAGTATAATATTTTAGGTTCATCTCACACTCACTATAGGCTAAATTGAAAACATAGCATGAGTGAGATGTTAGGATGATAAAAATGACTCACTTATGATTATAACATTTTGATGGGTCATTAGATGTATCATGACATAGCAATAATAGACCAATCATGGGGAGAGCATATGTTTAATTCATAGACATATTTTCCAAAGATCATGGTTGGATATTTCAATGTTTTAAAACTATTTTATGTTTGATAATCTGTATGTTCATGTTTTAAAACAATTCAAGGTAAAACTAGGCTTTCAAGTTGATAAAAACTTTAGTGATTTTCTAACTTTTGAGTTTTTGCCAAATTTTCAAAAATAGGATAAATTTTCATGAAAAATCATTTTTCACTGAAAAAGGGACTTATGAGAAATATGTTTCCCAAATTTCATGATTTTTCAAATTTCTTAGAATTTTTAATGCATTTCAAAAATCAGGTTTCGAAATCAAAAAATTCTGAAATCTGGGTGCCAGTCGACTGATATACTGTGCACGAGAATAGTAATCTATTTTATCAGGTTTTGAGTTAGATTTTGGTGATTTTCGTTCCCTAGACTTGATGTCATACTTATATAACATATGTTAGATGTTCTTGATAGTGTCAAAGGGGGAGAAATGGTTACGTTTAAGTTAATCATCCTAGGGAGATATTAGCATGTGTTAAGGGGGAGTTGCATGTATTAAGGGGGAGTTTGATACTCATATTTATTTACATGCTTTCTTGCCTTATGTTTTTATGTTAATGTTTCACCTAACTTAAACATGGTTGTCACACATCAAAAAGGGGGAGATTGTTAGGGCAATCAACCCATGAATGATGTGTTTTGATGTGTGTGGCAAAGGTTTAAGTTAGGATGTTTGTGGATTTGATATGTGTGTTGAAGTCGTGCAGGACTTAGTAATTCACACATGGATAGCTTGACAAAGCATTGGCAAGATCACCATCTCATGACTTGGTCCTTGAGTCAGTGAAGGACGACATTGCGAAGCCGTGCGCTTGGTGCATCCGAGGGACCATTGGACGAGGAGAATTGGAGTGAAGCCAAGGAAGTAGACTTCAAGGTGAGACGTGAAGAATGACATTGCGAAGCCGTGCGCTTGGTGCATCTGAGGGGCGTGGCCAGACAAAGAGAGCTTCAAGGCGAAGGACTCCAAGGGAGATGAGAGTGAGCGATTGTAACCCGAGAAGGGGTAGCTCATAGGTGAACTTGGCCGAATGGCTAAGTCGAGTGTCGAATGCTCAACCAAAGGTTGGTTTGATGTTTTACCCGACACCAGTCGACTGCTCTAGGTCGAATGGACTCGACTGGTGTTCAACTGAGCTAGTTCTGGCCGAACAGTAGACTACCAAGGGATGACAGTCGACTGCCAACACCATCAGTCGACTGATGGGAATATCAGTTGATTGATCAGGGTGAATTCGGGCACAGAAGGTTGATCAGTCGAGTGATCGCTTCGGTCACTTGACTGATGGCTCCATAAGTCGACTGATGTGGGAGTCGTTGGTTGGAATCTAATGTGGATGAAACCGTTGTGAGGCAACGACTACAGTAGAAGTCGACTGATGGTTGCATCAGTCCACTGCTCGGTGCCCAACGGGAAGAATGACTTCTTCCTTATAAGAAGGGGCCTTGGGTCACTTGGGATGAAAAATGCTCAACTTCTAAACATCTCCCAAGTGCCCAACAAGTTTTCAATCATCTTCCTTGAGCTTATTTCAATCATATTATAAGAGAAGAGATTCTTGTGTAAGAAAGGTTTCCTCCACCTAGTTTTGTGCAAAGGAGAGATTAATGGATTGGTTAAGGAGTGATTCACCTTGGAACGAATCGGGTCATGAACTAGCGGCAAAGGCCGTGAACCATGTTACATCAATGTGTTAGCGTTTGTATTCTTTGTTTCTCTTTGCATTGTCTTTTATTATTCCATTGCACTAACCTTGTTCGTAGATAATTACGTGATTGAATTCCATCATCTACGACATCGGGGCTATTTACCCCCCTCTAGCCGGCCACCGATCTTCCAACATGCTCCTGTAGCCGTTGTCTCACAACGACCTGAGCCATATTGAATAAGTTCCAACGGATAGACCATCAGTTGATTGATCATACCCATCAGTCGACTGATCGAGTCATCACTCAACTATCGACTCAGAAACTTTATGTCATGCCCCGAGGTAGACTCTCTCCGGCCAACGGACGACACCCCCTTATGACAATTCCAATACGGTACAAAAGTCGCAGCCAGTATAACACATATCGAAAATGTATAACATCACAGCAAAAATGTATAACATCAATAGCGGAAGCCAAACACAATGGAAATACAACTCAACAACATAAGTACATCGGTATATCCGTCCATACCAAAAACAGACTCTCATACCGAATATCACAAGAGAAAAATACATCACGATCTCCAATAACAATAAAAGTCCATATGAAGATACATGCGATGGGAAGCAAAACCCTCAGAAAAATGGCGAGATGGGATCTGGTGGCAATGCTCCAAGTCCATGCCGAAGTCTTCTATCTACTACCTGGGCGACAGGAAACCCAGGGTCCAGGGTGGTGAGTATAAAACTCAGGGGTAATATATAAAAGTGCATGAACAACATACAGGGTAAAGAGATCTACAGGCATACATGTGAAGATCTACAGGTATGCAGCATGAGTCCAACAGACATACAGTACTAAGCATAGTAATCAGTAATCACAGATATGTCCTACTCATAGCATAAACTGAACTGATTAACTGACATAAAGTAATGTACATACCTGACGGTCTGTCCTCCATATGATCTATAACATTCTGAACAGGTATATCATGACATAATCCAAAATAGTACACACTCATGCTCAACACATACACAGCGGTATATAAAATATGCAAAAGGCATGTAGGATGATGTACAATCATATGCAGCAATAAAATGCAGCATCTCACAGGCATATGTAAACATATATCAAATACATGCATACATATATATATCAGCAATGCATATGCATGGTCATGCCTGTGCACCCAACTCGCTACCACGACCCCAGTGTGGCCTAGGTGGTACGACATGACAACTATCCCGACTCCAGCCGCCACCACTCTCGAGTGACCAAGTTGGGTAGTATGAAACAGTAGCTAGCCGCCATAAAGCTATATGCTACCCACACGGGGGTCCCTGCTGCTAGCCGCTCCGTCCCTACCCATGAGTAGATGAGCACCGCACCCAGGACTACTGCACATCACACGACCACTGTCTATAGTGGGTGAGTGCGCTAACTACCACTCCGCACAGTGGCCAAGTGCGCATTTCCAGCTACCACCATCCTTAGTGGCCGAGAACGGCACGCACAACAATGCTCTGCCCTCAACCCTGCAACCACTACCCCGAGTGGTCGAGGAGGCAGGATGACTGACGACCCGTCTTAACCACAAGGCAGACCCAGTCGTCAGCATGCATGAAATGTAATGATGCATAGCTCACACACAAATCCTCGCAACACTCCCTAACTCACGGGGAGACCTAGTCAACCAAAAGTCAACCATGCAAGGACGACAAATCCGTAATCACAACCTATTTACCTATGTACAGATAAATAGATCCGTCAAACTAACACACTGATATGTATACGATACAATGACCGACCTCATAATTTGGACTCATCACCTAACCTAGTGATGCAACCCAGTAACCCAATCAGAGGTCATAAAAATAATCTTAACCACATGTACTTACTAAACATCTATCAGTTAACACATAATAGGGTTTTATAGTTTCTATCCGTGCTAGATAATCAATGAAGTAACAGAGTATATATCTCAAAGGTCAAAGGCAGTACAAGCATACGATTAAATAAGAGTGGATTTAAGGTAAACAGGTATAAACGTATATACAATGTCATGCACTAGAATTGATCAAACTACCGGACCAGGTAGATATTACCCACCTGATACGAAGCTCGAATAATCCTCACGGCCGTGGACCTGCTTCGTATCCCAAACCTGCACAATAGTAACAAATTACGGTTAAGTACAAATCGCGGATACTTATACGAACAAAATACTAATTCATTTATATTCGTATTCTTTTCCCGAAAACATTTTAACCACTCCGATACACTACATAGATCAACTACAAGAAAACCTAATTAACAACTTCCTGAACTTATACATCATAACCCAGCTCCTAATAACTCACCGACATCCTCAAAATTAATTACGGTGACAGATCTAACCACACTTACTTAACCTAATCATCATCTCCCTCATAGAGCACAACCCATATGATCCAAACATTGAAATCTCCACATCACCACATATCCTAATGAACTAACCTCCAACCATCCTTCGGCAGCTTACCATCACATTAAACCATAGCAGTTACCAACTGTAGTTTCCCTTCCACACCCACACACACAGACGACACAATCGATTTGCCATCACAAACACCCGTATCAAACAATTACCGTAATCACAGCAGAACACAAATCAACCATAAGAACACTGAATATTTCCACACGACACAATTACGAAAGAAAAAGGGATTGAAACTTACCAACCCCGTAGATTCTCAGATAGTCCACCCCTTCTCGACCTTTGCTCACCGAAGGAACTCCAGCCCTAACACGATTCAAGCTGCCAACAGTTAGACGCACCACCAAAACAGATCTAATCCCAAATCAACGAATACCACAGATGACATTATTAGGTTATATCCATCTTACCGAGTCCAACCTTCACCGGCGGCGATATTTCCCCCAATCCTAGTTGCTCGCCGAATCAAACCAACTCCCGATCACTGCCAACCCATAGATCTCAGCAAACACAACCCGAAAACAAGATCTCTACTCGAAAAGGAAGACGACACTCGATCCTTACCTCCGATGGCAGTTCGCTGCCGCAACGACGACGCCGCTGTCCGCTGGGAGTGTCGCCGCGATTTTTTTTCCCAGGCGAAAACCCCCTAATCCCCTGGCCGGAGATCTACCAAGTGGTGGCACCGTCGAGCTGCTCGCACCGGATGCCGACGAACGGAGATCGGCGAAGCGATCGCGCGGAGCAGAGAAATGTCGCGAAGAAGAGAAGGAATGGTTATCGCGATACTTCGATTCGTTCGGTGGCTTTTAAAAGCTGTTCGACCACATCTGGCTAACCCAGCCCATTCCAAACCCAATCCGTTTGGATTCAGCCCAACCGGTTCAGCCACTTAACCCAAGTCAAATCCAATCCGAGTTCAGTCCAAATCCAATTCCAATTCAAGCCCGATTTCAGCCCAAGCCCAATTGCAGATCAAGCCCAATTTCAGCCCAAGCCCAATTGCATATCAAGCCCAATATCAGCCCAAGCCCAATTGTAGATCAAGCCCACTAATTAAGTCCAATTAATCCCCTAATTAATCCTAATTAATTAACGGGTTAATCCATTTTTTTTCTTCTGTATACTACATTCTCCCCCACTTAATAAAATTTGGTCCCCAAATTTCCGTACTTATATACAGTAATCAACGTAAGAAATTTCTTGAATTACTACCTACCTCATGTGAACAGGTGAGGGTATCGAGCTCGGATGATATCCTCCAGCTCCCATGTAGCCTCCTCATCAGTGTGATGCTGTCATTCAACTTTTACAAGGCGGATGGTTTTGTTCCGTAACTGACGCTCTTTGCGACCAAGAATCCGCACAGGAACCTCCTCATATGTCGCGTTAGGCTGGAGTGGAACCGGCACCTCCGTCAGAACATGATCCGGATGCGGTACGTATTTCCTCAGCATAAACACATGGAATATGTTATGAACGCTCGCAAGCGTCGGAGGTAGAGCCAACCGGTATGCTACACCTCCAATCCGCTCCAATATCTCGAATGGTCCAATGTAGCATGGTGCTAACTTTCCTTTAATTCCGAATCTCTTGACTCCTTTCGTAGGCGATACACGCAAAAATACATGATCTCCTATAACAAACTACAGAGGTCTTCGCCTCCGATCCGCATAACTTTTCTGTCTGTCCTGAGCCTCTGATAATCGTCGTCTGATAATACAAACTAACTCTGCATCGTGCTGAATACTCTGAGAGCCCAATAACTGTCGCTCCCCAACATCCTCCCACAATACTGGAGATCTGCAGGGTCGACCGTACAAAGCTTCAAAGGGAGCCATCTGAATGGAAGAGTGATAACTATTATTATACGCGAACTCCACCAAGTGAACGTGATCCTCCCAAACCGCCTCCTCAAATCCATGACGCAAGATCTCAATAAGTCCTCCAGAGTCTGAATAGTACGCTCCGACTGTCCATCCGTCTGCGGGTGAAATGCAGTACTGAGACGAAGCTCGGTGCCCATAGCATGTTGAAGACTCTGCCAGAATCGTGAAGTAAAACGCGGATCTCTGTCAGATATGATACTCAAGGGTACTTCGTGTAGCCTGACAATCTCTCTACAGTATAGCTCAGCTAGTCGATCCAATGGATGTGTCTCACGAATCGAAAGGAAATGAGCGGATTTGGTTAATCTATCCACAATCACCCAAATCGCATCATGTCCTTTACGGGTTCTGGGCAACCCCGTAACAAAATCCATCGTAATATGTTCCCACTTCCATTCCGGAATTGGGATTCTCTGCAGCAATCCCGGCGGGTTTCTGATGTTCAGCCTTTACCTGCTGGCAGACCAAACATTGAGCGACGAAATCCGCAATATCCCTCTTCATACTGTCCCATCAATAGGAACGCCTCAAATCCTGATACATCCGAGTACCGCCCGGATGTATAGCAAATCTCGAGTGATGTGCCTCTCGTAATAACTCCTCCTTAATTGGATGTGTGTCCGGAACACATAATCTTCCTGACCGAGGACTCAGCCTCGCCACACAGAAATTGGCTCGCCGCCCCGAGTCCGTAGTGCCGCATAAGAACCGCAGATGCCGATCACTAGCTTGTGCCTCCTGATCCTCTCAATAATAGCGATCGGGCAACCATGATAGGATGTTTAACCCTGTTCCGACAATCCCAACTCAGAGAACTGTCGAACAAGATCAGTCACTACGGTCAAATGACTAGCCAGAATCCCACGGGACTTCCTGCTCAGTGCATCTGCTACAACATTAGCTTTACCCGGATGATACTGAATGGTGCAATCATAATCCTTTAGGTATTCCATCCATCGTCTCTGTCTAAGATTCAATTCCTTCTGAGTGAAAAGATATTTCAAACTCTTATGGTCCGTATAAATCTCAAAAGTAATCCCATACAGATAATGTCTCCATATCTTTAGCGCAAAAATAATGGCTACTAACTCCAGATCGTGCACCGGATAATTCCTCTCATGGTCCTTAAGCTGACGGGAGGCATAAGATACTACACGGTCGAACTGCATCAAAACTGCTCCCAATCCTTGAAAAGAAGCATCGGTATACAGTACCATCCCATCGCAAGAAGAAGGAATCACTAATACAGGTGCAGAAACTAGTCGCTGCTTAAGCTCCTGGAAACTGGACTCACAAGCCTCTGACCACGTAAACTTGATCCCTTTTTGGGTCAAGCGAGTGAGTGGTGTTGCTATGTGGGAAAATCCCTCCACAAATCTACGGTAATAACTGGCCAATCCAAGGAAACTACGGACTTCCTGAACTGACTTTGGCTGCTCCCAAATGGTAATCGCTTTGATTTTCTGGGGATCAACTGAAATACCCCTGCTGGATACCACATGTCCAAGAAATCCCACAGAAGATAGCCAGAAAGCACACTTACTGAATTTGGCATATAAATGCTCTCGTCGCAATGTCTCCAACACAATTCGAAGATGGTGCTCATGCTCCTCCTCGGAACGAGAATATATCAAGATATCATCTATGAATACGATGACAAACTGATCCAAGTACCTCAAGAATACCCGGTTCATCAAATCCATAAATGCAGCTGGAGCATTAGTAAGACCAAATGGCATCACTAGAAACTCGTAATGTCCATAACGCGTACGGAACACTGTCTTCTGAACATCCTCGTCTCTTACTCTCAGCTGATGATAACCTGATCGCAGATCAATCTTGGAATACACGCAAGTATCCTTGAGCTGATCAAACAAATCCTCTATCCTCGGCAGTGGATATTTGTTCTTAACGGTCACTGCATTTAGTTGTCGGTAGTCAATACATAACCGCAAAGATCCATCTTTCTTTTTAACGAACATCACCGGAGCTCCCCAGGGTGAAACGCTAGGTCGAACAAAACCCCTATCCAATAACTCTTGTAGTTGTATCTTTAGCTCACTCAACTCTTTTGGTGCCATCCGGTAAGGAGCCTTCGACACCGGTGCAGTTCCTGGAATCACCTCTATCGCGAATTCCACTTGCCTCGGAGGTGGCAAGCCCGGAAGTTCATCTGGAAATACATATGGATACTCACGAACTACCCGCACACTGGAAAGAGGTGGTATCTCCTCACTCTCCACTTTGACCAAAGACAATAAGTACCCATGACAACCATGAGTCAATAATCTTCGAGCCTGAAGTGCAGATATAATGGACACTCCATCATCTCGGGTACCCATGAAGGTCACTACTCTCGCCTAACAATCCACTGTAGTGCAGTATGTAGCCAACCAGTCCATTCCGAGTATAATATCAAATTCCACCATCTCTAGCACCTGAAGGTCCACCGTAAGTATATGTCCCTCGAAATCCAATGGACAACCTTTGATTACTTGATGACTGGTCAAAACCTCGCCCGAGGGTAATGATACCGCTAATCCACAAGAACGAATCATAGGAATTCTCCCAATTTTACTCAGAAACATACTAGATATAAAGGAATGCGAGCTACCAGTATCAATCAAAGTATCTGCAGGTATAGCATAAATCGAAATCATACCCCTAATGACCGATCCCTCGGCCCGCTGAGCATCCTCTCTGGTAATGGCATAAACTCGTCAGTCTCACATCGCGTAATTGCTCCCGATATAATAGTAGAATGCCTCCACTCAGGATGAGTCTGGCTCTGTGATGCTGCTGCTGAAGGTTGACTCTGCTGCGCAGGTATAATATATCTCTGAGAGCTGGCCGGTAGGTATCGCTGAGTAGGTGACCCTAAATAATAACTCTCTGGAGCTGGAGTATAATGAATCGCCGCTGGCATCCCGGAAGAGTCACTCCCATGTATATGATATATCTGGGCTGTAGGAGGTAGTGTCTGTCTCTGACCATGCATCTGCGTCCTAGGTGCTGACCTCTGCTGATGATGCTGATCAGATCTCTTTCCCTTGCTGGAATTGCCTGAACCCTCTAGCTGTGCCTTCAGAGTACACTCTCGACTAGTGTGCCCTGGATGCTTGCAGTAATAACAAACACTCCGGTCCAAGGGACACTCTGAAATGTGGTGGGTTCCTGACCCGCATCTATAGCATCTAGCCATGTGTCCGCTCTTACGGTTCTTCTGAGAACCTCCAGACTGTCCAGAAGCTGGTCGCTTCCCTTTCTGTGCCCTAGATGATCCCTCTGAAGTACCACGAGAAGCCCCACTCTGATCTTGCTTTCTCTGAGTCTTAGGAGTCGCATCAGATTTCCACTGCTTTCCCTGGTTCATCTGTTTTTCCAACTCTCTCTTCTTTGCGATTTGCTGAGAAGTCATCTCAATAGACAGTGCCCTATCCAGTGCCTCTCGGTATGAATTAATGGAAGATCCTGATAGTTTGGCCCGAATATACGCAGCCAAACCCTGCATAAATTGGAACATTCTGTCCCCATCCTGTGCTACCAAATGTGGACAAAATTCCGCGAGTCGGGTGAACTCCGCATTATACTCCATGACTGACCGGTTGCCCTGCTTAAGAGTTAAGAACTCCTGACGGCGTGCTATAGAGAATGCAGAAGGAAAATACTGCCTCTAGAATATATCTCGGAAAACTGCCCAGGTGATGTTCTGCTCTCCCATCAAGGTCTTCTGCATTTTCCACCACGTAACCGCCTGCTCCCGAAGGTGATAAGCTGCTAGACCCACCTTCTCCTCATCGGTGCAACTCATGAACTCAAACATATCCTCCAAATTGTCTAACCAGGTCCGTGCAATCCAAGGATCAGACTCACCTCGAAATAGCGTAAATCGATCCTTGGCTGACCGTGCTAACACAAGTATACGTGCCTTGACTCTGACCCAATTGGAATCCGTAGCAGTCGGCATAGTCGAGGGTACATCAGGCTCTTGAGGTTCCGAACCTCTGGTAGGAGACTGTCGTGGCTCCTCCTGATCAACCGATCCTCCGGTAGTAGGCTGTTTAGATGGTCGACCTCTCTTACGAGTCTGAACAGGTGTCATAATATCGTCTGTTCACACCTGTTGAACGACTTACATAAATATTTAACCAAAAAATATAGTGTGTCAAGATTTCTTACTTCGGACAACTTGGAGCTCATGCCTCTGTCAATCCCATCTTACCAAAATCGAAATCAAATCAAATCAAAACGATTTCCGAGGTCCCAAAATCCGACAAAAACATTATTGCATGGCATCGCAACCTAGAGCTCTGATACCAATAAAATTGTCACGCCCCGAGGTAGACTCTGTCCGGCCAACGGACGACACCCCCTTATGAAAATTCCAATACGGTACAAAAGTCGCAGCCAGTATAACACATATCGAAAATGTATAACATCACGGCAAAAACGTATAACATCAATAGCGGAAGCCAAACACAATGGAAATACAAACTCGACAACATGAGTACATCGGTATATCCGTCCATACTAGAACAAAATCCATACTGAATATCAAAAGAGAAACATACAGCACGATCTCCAATAACAATAAGAGTCCATATGAAGATACATGCGATGGGAAGCAAAACCCTCGGAAAAACGGTGAGATGGGATCAGGTGGCAATGCTCCAAGTCCATGCCGAAGTCTTCTATCTACTACCTGGGCGACAGGAAACCCAGGGTCCAGGGTGGTGAGTATAAAACTCAGGGGTAATATATAGAAGTGCATGAACAACATACAGGGTAAAGAGATCTACAAGTATACATGTGAAGATCTACAGGTATGTAGCATGAGTCCAACAGACATACAGTACTAAGCATAGTAATCAGTAATCACAAATATGTCCTACTCATAGCATAAACTGAACTGATCAACTGACATAAAGTAATGTACATACCTGACGGTCTGTCCTCCATATGATCTATAACATCCTGAACAGGTATATCATGACATAATCCAAATAGTACACACTCATGCTCAACACATGCACAGCGGTATATAAAATATGCAAAAGGCATGTAGCATGATGTACAATTATATGCAGCAACCAAATGCAGCATCTCACAGGCATATGTAAAACATATATCAAATACATGCATACATATATATATGCTCATGCATGGTATGCACCCAACTCGCTACCACGACCCCAGTGTGGCCTAGGTGGCACGACATGACAACTATCCCGACTCCAGCCGCCACCACTCTCGAGTGACCGAGTTGGGTAGTATGAAACAGTAGCTAGCCGCCATAGAGCTATATGCTACCCACACAGGGGTCCCTGCTGCTAGCCGCTCCATCCCTACCCATGAGTAGATGAGCACCGCACCCAGGACTACTGCACATCACACGACCACCGTCTATAGTGGGTGAGTGCGCTAACTACCACTCCGCACAGTGGCCAAGTGCACATCTCCAGCTACCACCATCCTTAGTGGCCGAGAACGGCACGCACAACAATGCTCTGCCCTCAACCCTGCAACCACTACCCCGAGTGGTCGAGGAGGCAGGATGACTGACGACCCATCTTAACCACAAGGCAGACCCAGTCGTCAGCATGCATGAAATGTAATGATGCATAGCTCACACACAAATCCTCGCAACACTCTCTAACTCACGGGGAGACCTAGTCAACCAAAAGTCAACCATGCAAGGACGACAAATCCGTAATCACAACCTATTTACCTATGTACAGATAAATAGATTTGTCAAACTAACACAACGACCCGAGCCATATTGAATAAGTTCCAACGGATAGACCATTAGTCGACTGATCATACCCATCAGTCGACTGATCGAGTCATCACTCGACTATCGACTCAGAAACTTTCTGTCCCCAAAAACTCGACCCTGATCGTGAGATCTTGGTCGATCGAATGCTAAAACCGATTAGTCGACCCATTCTTGGCGATCGATTGCTAGGCCATTTTCAATCGAACACACAGACTCACATCGATTAATGATACTCCTCAAACATGAGATTTTATCCCAAGTATGATACCCTCATACTTGTTAGACCACCCTTAGTCTAGACCTAAGCCTTCTAGCCACCTCCATTAGCCTCACACCTATCGGATCCCTCCAAGTCATCCATGACTTGTTCATCCATACGCTAGCCTTCAGGTGCTTCCATCAGCTAGTATCATGTTAATGTGGTCTACACCGCCAAGGCAAATTGGGCTTACGCTGCCAAGACTCCGCTTGGACTTTACGCCGCCAACTATTGGACTTATGTTGCCAAGACTTTACCCTTGGACTTTTCAAATGCCAAGTACTCATGACTTGGACTTTCACCGCCAAGACTACACCCTTGGACTTACATGGCCAAGACAACACTCTTGGACTTTCCAAGCAAATCCAATGTTGGACTTTCCAAATGCCAAGATTCAAGCTTGAACTTTCCCTTACCAAGACCCATGCTTGGACTTTCTATGCTAAATACTCAAGACTTGAACTTTCCCATTGTCAAGTGTCCCACTTGGACTTCTTCATCATATGGTCAACCCCAAGTCAACCATATAGTCAAACAATGGTCAAACCATCGTCAAACAATCAATCATGACCTGGGTCAATTGCACCGGCAATCTCCCCAACACATTATCAAACATCAAAATACTACTCGAGTCAAACTCGAGTCCGATCAATCATGACCTGGGCCGATTGCACCAATATATATATGCTGCTTCTCCGCCATTGTCGCCTTGACGTCGTCGCCACTGTTGGCCGCCTCCGCTATTAGCTATCGTCGCCATCGCCCATCTATCATCGCCCAGCAGTGTTGCCCACCGCCCATGGCTTTCATCCCACTACCGCCGTCGCTAGCGGCAGCCAAACAATAGTATTGACAATCATATCTAATTTCAGCTTATAAATCAAACAACAACATTGGAATGGTTAAACTTATTCTCATTCCAGTCTACTATCAAACACATTCTCATTCCTATTCCCGTACTCAAACCAAACGCCACCTTACTTTTAAAATGTGCCTTAGGTGTGTGTGATCTGTTGATGCAATCAACCTTTAGTTAAATTTGATCAAACTCGAATTGAGTTTTGATATTTGAGCAATATGTATTAATCGATCAATAATCATAAAAGGAAGATTATTGGTCAAATGTGACCAATCTTATCTTGATTTTTGAGTAAGATGACAATTGAAATGGGAGGTTATTAAAGGAGATTGATGGTTGGGTGAGATGTTCAAGTGGGTCAAGAAGGATTGAACACTTGGCATGAGAGGTAAAAGCCAAGTGGATTTTGAAAGATTGGACACTTGGCACAAGAGAAGTGAATCAAGTGAGTCATAAAGGATTGAACACTTGGCATGAGAGAAGTGAATACCGAGTGGGTCATGGAAGACTTAACACTTTGTTAGGACCTTAGCGCATTAAGGTGGGGGTTGAATAACAATTCGTCTCAATCATCGATTTTGTTCGTGCTTATCTACAATAGATTATATTCAACAGAAATAAAGTACAAATAGAAACAAAACACAAGCACAATATCTGGATTTTACATAGTTCAGAATCCCCAATTCCTATCTACGATCTAACTCCTATGATAAATCCACTATCACTTTCTCCTTCTCAGAAATCTTCCGAAGGTGGAGAAACCCCTTACAACTTGTTCTTGTACAAAAAATATGTTGGTGCAATGGTCAAGGGGGAGCAAGCCTCTAGGGGGAGGTATCCATCATGGGAAGATGGATGTGTATTTCCTCATGGGAGGAAAATTGGGTTGCCTCTCTTTAAGTGATATGAGATCACTAGAAAGATTGTAGGCATGTGTTCCTCCAAGGGAGAGATTGTAAGATCTCATTGGGATATGAGACATTCATACCCTTGGGAAAGACCTTTTTGATGTAATGTCAAAAAGGGGGAGACGTTACCAAGTTACCAATTAGGGTTCGTTAGAATTCTCATTGGGATATGAGAATTTCCAATATGGGAGAATTGGTAGACTTGAGATGGTAGTTTTGTCAATCATCAAAAAGGGGAAGATTGTTGGTGCAATCGACCCAGGTTGACTCGAGTTTGACTCGAGCAGTACCTTGATAGTATTTTGATGATAGACAAAACTCATGACATGGGATTGTCATGGAAAATCCAAGCATGGAGCTTAGTGTGGAAGTCCAAGGGGGAAGCCTTGGCATGGGAAAGTCCAAAGCATTGCGAAGTCGTGCGCTTGGTGCTTGGCATGGGAAATCTAAAGCATTGCGAAGCCGTGCGCTTGGTGCTTGGTGAGAAATGCATTGGCGGCTTACGCGCTTGTGCATTTGGGAAGTCTTGAGAACTTGGCAAGTTCACTAGGCTCGGGTCCTTGAGTCGGTGAAGGATGACATTGCGGCCGCTTGGTGCATCCGAGGGACCACGGACGGGGAGCGAATGGAGTGAGCCCAAAGGGAAGCATACTTCTAGGCATGAGACGAAGGATAGTATTGCGGTCGCGGCGCTTGGCGATCCGAGGACGAGGCCGAGGGAAGAGAGCTTCGGTGGGAACTCCATGAGGGATAAGGTGGACTTGGCCAAGTGACGCTCAAACAACTTTGTGTTTGAGGTTTTAGCCGACATCGTCGACATAGGTGCCCGATCGCTCTAGGTTGTATGGGTTTGACGGTTCGACCGAACCAAGTCCGCCGATCCGATCTTGAGAGGGCAATGACTATTGGGAGAATCGCCGATCGCGAGGGATGATAATGATCGATGACACCGCACAGAATGGAGTCAAGCTCGCCAGCACTTAATTGATGGATGATCAGTCGACTGATGGGTGCCATCAGTCGACTGATGTGTGATCCGTTGGAACTTAACCAACGTGGATCTGGCCATTGTGAGACAACGACTATGGGACTAGTCGACTGATGGTCACGATCAGTCGACTGATGTGCGCGAAAATAGCTTGATGCAGGTTATAAATGGAGCTCGAGTTGGAGGATTTCGCCATGGTTTTTGTGGAGCTATTGGAGGGGAATTGCTACTGCATTCCAGTCCTTCAAGAGCCAATCAAAGCAAGCAACAAACAAGTGATCAAAAGCAATCGGTGAAAAGTGTTTCTTTTGTATTGTATTTATATTCTTGTTTGTATTTGTATATTACTGTTGTAATTGCTTGTGAGAGGTTTCTCCACCTCCGACGTGTAGTCGTGAAGGAGTTTGAGTATTGCCGTGTGCATCTCTAGAGCTCGTTGAGCTCGCCCCGTGGAGTAGGAACCCTAAGGTTCTGAACCACGTATATGCTTGTGTATTTGGTGTGCTTGTATTGTTGTTAGTATTATTCTTGTTTTATTGTTTCCGCTGCGCTAACAACAATCGTAGACAAGCAACGCAACGAGAACGAGCGAATTCCGACATCCAATGAACGAGGGCTATTCACCCCCCTCTAGCCGGCCATTTCGATCCCCCAATGTGGGATCCAACGTGGAAAGCAGCCGTTATTGGGCAACGGCTACAGGACCAGTCGACTGATGGGTGCCATCAGTCGACTGCTCCTGTGTCAACGGGAAGAAACCCTCTTCCTCTATAAAAAGGAAGGGGATGGGGCTTTGGGAGGTTAATGCTTGAGCTCTAAACTTCTCCCAAAGTGCCATACACGATTCCCTACTCTTCTTACTTGCTTTTACTTCAATCTTATTTTAAGAAGAGTGATCTTGATTGTAAAGGTTACCTCCACCTAACTTGGTGCAAAGGAGAGACCAATAGTGATTGACTTTGGAGGAGTGATTCACCTTGGACGAATCGGACCGTGGATTAGCGGCGTAGCCGTGAACCACGTTATACCATCGTGTTAGCGTTTATTTTATTGTTTATCTTTTGCTTTGTCTATTTGTATTTGAATATTCCTCTTGCGTTAATCTTTTGTAGACGAGCAATTTACGACATCCATCGTAAGAGGGCTATTCAACAAAGTTCAACAATGAACTCTCATCCACCTTAAAATTGATACTCACCCTCAACCCAACTCCTAATCCATATCCAATGGATTTCCACCCTCTCTAATGCTCTCCCAAGCATATCCTAGGGTTAGGAGTGGTTAGGGGACCAAAACACAGCTGAACATGGGCCTAACCAACAAGGTTTACCCGAAATCAGCATTTTCACGATCAAGGCTGATACCACGATCGACACACTCATCACCGATCGCCCCTGGCAATGATCGATGATCAGATTTTAGTCAATTTCAGAAATGACTTTCCGAAATTCATAAGTAAATATACATAAGTGGATAAATCTTGAAATTTGGTATGTATACTACTTATCACAAACATTATGGGTGAAAAATATTAGAAAATTATTTTACCCATTAAATTAGGAGATTGATACAAAGTCCAAAATTTAAGAAAAGCTTCAATAAAGAGCCCTCTTTGTATCATCTCATTCAATGGTGATAGCTATCAAAAGATAGGCTTCACCAAGGTTTTTCAAAATGTTTTTCAAACCTTTATTTTCTTTTTCCTAAACATCTCACCAATATCTAGATGTGTAAAACACATACAAGTCAAATATCTTAGTGAGATGTGGTTTTTTTTTGTTCTTTATGTTCTCATGCATATTTCTAAGGCAACATAATTTGATTCCCTTCAAATTGTGCCATAGTCCTTAATTTCATTTTATTTAATGCATGATATGATTATGGCATAAATATGATTTAGATAAAAACATATGCCAATATCATGATGTCATGGCATGTGAATGAGAACTAAGCATACATGACATCTAAAACATAATTCTAAACATGATCATGACATTTTATAGATAAAAATGAAAATGATGTCATGACATGGCAAGGCAAACAAATCATGGCAAGTAAAATATAGTAAGGTATAGAATACCTAAGTGTGAAAATCAATTTGCCATTTTTAGGGATTAAATTCACTTTGCCTTAACCATTCATTTCCCTAGTGTGCCAAAAAAACCCAAAATAGCACACCACGACCTCTATGACCTAATTGTGCCAATTTAAATCATTCTAAACTTCTCAAACACATTGGCACATCCTAATGTGTCAACTCTACTATGGTTAGGTTAACTACCCATCCATTTAGGGTTGACACACCCTAACCCATCTAGCGTGAATCAATCATGCTTTTAGGAACCCAATACCTTTTGGAGCTCCTTGGGTTAACAAGGTATTCCCTAGGGATAACTTCCCTAGATACCTTTCTAATGACCCTTTTTGGCTTTGAAGCCTTAGTCAAATGGGTCTTACTTGGGTCAACTCTAGAGGTGACTCCTCCATTGACCTTCTTAGTGGCTACATTTGATTTCTTTGAGGTGTTAGCCACTAACACATACCATGGCTAGACTTAGGGATGACTTCCCTATTAGCCTTGGTTTTCCTAGACCTAGATGTGGTTCCATAATTAAATGGAACATTATGGTAGGACATAGGTTTGTGACCCAAACCCTTCTTGCCCTTAGACATTTCTTGTTTTCTAGGTCTTGACTTTTGTACATTAGACCCCTTAACCAAATTTGATATTATTGCTAGGGTCTTCTCCAATTTTTCTAGCCTTGACCTCAAGGCTTGGTTTTCTAACTCTAATTTTTCCAATTTTGAATTTTCATTTATCTTTTGGGAAATGTTTTTCTTTTTAGGCATATGCCTAGATTTCTTGGGATTAACACCCAAGTTTTCTTCAATTCTCCTAATTGACTCCCTAGGTAAAATAGATCTAGTGTTTTGAGTCCTAGGTTTGTCCTTAGAGAAACTAACATGCTTAGCACCTAAGCAATAAACCTTATTGTTTCTCCTAGCATGCTTTTCATTAATAATGGCAAGAGAACTAAAATAATTCTTACCATGTTTTTTAATTCTAGAAATTGAAGGTGCATTATTTAAATGTACCTTAGGGTTAGCTTTTGAAGCTCCCCCTACATGAGTCACACCTTCTTTCCCTTTCTTCCTCCCCCTAGGGCATTGGCTTCGGTAATGTCCCCGTTGGTTGCATTTAAAGCACACAATGTGCTCTTTGCTCTTGATTTTGGGAACACCGGCATCCTTTGACTTTGGGTTGACTTTTGGTGTTGATGCCTTTTCCTTAGCCAATTTAGGACATTTACTCTTGTAGTGCCCTTTCTCCCTACACTCAAAGCATATTATATGATTTTTATTTAAAATAACAACACTTGAGTTACCTAGGGAGTTGGTGGAGGTCTCTTCACTTCTTCCGGAGGTAGAAGCTTCATTTTGATCTTGCTCCGGAATTGAAATCCTTTCCTCCCCCTCAACGCTAGAGGTGGAGGTCTCCACCAAATCATCAAAATCATCAAAAGTAGATGGTGCTTCTTCTTCGGCATTATCCTCTACATGTGCCGGTTGGGAGTTTTCTTGAAATTTCATTATCTTCTCCCATAATTCCTTTGCATCCCTATAGTCACCCAAACTAGACCAAATTTTGTTAGGTAACAAATCACTAAATAATTTTATTACCTCGAGATTTGTCTTGAAGTCCTTAATTTGGTCTTGGGTCCACCTTGACTTTTCAATTTGTTTGTTATATTTGTCCCTAGGCATCTCAAAACCATTTTCTATAATAATCATATAATCAAAATTGGTTTCGAGATATACCTCCATCCGTTTCCTCCACCAAGAAAAATCTCCATCGAATTTCGGTGGATGGATGAAGCCGACCATTTTGTAGTTCTCTCGCGGAGGTTAGTCCTTGAAAAGCGACCTCGGCTCTGATACCACTTGTTGAGGGATCAAAATGGCCGGCTAGAGGGGGGTGAATAGACCTCGTTCGTTGGATGTCAAAATTCGCTCGTTCTCGTTGCATTGCTTATCTACGATTGTTGTTAGCGCAGCGGAAACAATAAAACAAGAATAATACTAACAACAATACAAGCACACCAAATACACAAGTGCTGGAAAAATTGAGGCCGCTAGAGGGGGGGTGAATAGCGTTTGACCGTACGTAGATGGAATTCGTTCGCGATCGTCTCTACAAAACTCGTTATGCGCAGCGGAATAGAAATAATAAAAGCAATAACGAAAAGATACAATCACGAACACAAGGATATAACGTGGTTCGGAACCGAACGGTTCCTACTCCACGGATTGAGCTCTAACGAGCTCTAGCGACGCCAATGCAATCACTAATCAATAAACTCCTTCTCGACAACAAGTCAGAGGCGGAGAAACCTCGTACAAACGTTTACAACAATAAACGAAAGAAATATAAGCAAATACAAGTGAAAATGTAAAGAACACTTTACAAACTAGGGTTTTGAGCGCTTGCTTGTCGGTTGCTTGGATGAGCTTGAAGGACCCTGAAATGCACCTGCAAATCGCCTCACCAAAGTCCCCAAAGAACTGATGATTGAGCCTTCCACGAACAGCTGCTTTTATCCTCCATCGGCCGATTTCTTAGCGATCGCCATAAGTCCCCGATCATTGCCGCCAAGATCGTAGTCGCGGAGACAATGGCTCAATCCACGTTGGACAAGTTCCAACGGGACTCTTGGCAGTCGACTACCAATGCCTGTAGTCGACTGGCCAGTCGGCTACGAAGCGTTCTGTGCTCGACATAGAACTTAGCAGTCGACTGCCGACCCTTGGCAGTCGACTACCGTAGACATCAGTCGACTACTCCAATGAGCAGTCAATTGCCAGAGCAATTCCAGCTCTAAATTGGCAGTCGAACTCAAGTCGACTCACGACAGTCGAACCGACCATATTGCCAGTCGACTGCCAACCTCAAACATGAGGTTTTAACCCAAGTATGGTGCCCCCATACTTGCTAGACCACCCTTAGCCTAGACCTAAGCCTTCTAGCCACCTCCATCAGCCTCACGCCTCTCGGATCCCTCCAAGTCATCCATGACTTGTTCATCCATCGCGCTAGCCTCCAGGTGCTTCCCTCGGCTATGTCATGCTAACGATGTCTACACCGCCAAGGCATATTGGACTTACGCCGCCAAGACCCCGCTTGGACTTTACGTCGCCAACCATTGGACTTATGCTGCCAAGACTCCCGCTTGGACTTTACACAGTCAATATCAAACCCCTTGGACTTCTCATGCCAAGACTCAAGCTTGGACTTTCCCTTGCCAACCCATGTTGGACTTTTACATTGCCAAGACTCATGCTTGGACTTTTACATTGCCAAGACCCATGCTTGGACTTTTCATGCCAAGTACTCAAGACTTGGACTTTACCAAATGCCAAGTGTTCCACTTGGACTTTCCATGCTAAGTACACAAGACTTGGACTTTCCCATGACAATTACATTGTTATATGTTTTTGTCGAAACATCAAAACATCACTCAAGTTAAACTCGAGTCCTGATCAATCATGACCTGGGCCGATTGCACCAACAATCTCCCCCTTTTTGATGTTTGACAAAAACCAAACAAATCATTTGAGTTAGACCACTAACTCAAATCCCTTACCAATTATCCCAAATTGGTAAATACTCTCCAAATGTTCTCCCCCAAACATTCTCCCCCTTTTTGACTAACATCAAAAAGGTTTTCTCTCCAAGGAGGTCAATGTCTCATGTCCCAATGAGATCTTACAATCTCCCTCTTGATCCAAAAATAAATACCTAGGATGCCTACCATCTTCCTAGTGATAATTCACATATCACTCAAGAGAGGCAATCCTATACTCTCTCCCAATTTCCAAATAGGGTATCAAAAACCCATCAATTTTCCCAATTGATGATACTCTCCCAATAACTTCTCCTCTTCAAGGAGAAAAACACATCCATCATCCCAAGATGGATACCCCCCCTAAAGGCTTGCTTCCCCTTGACCATTGCACCAACAATGTCCTTGGGAAGCCCCTAAGCCAATAGGAACTCTAAACCATCAAAATTAAGGTTTTACGTTCAACATAGAACTTTCACTCACCCTAAATTTGATACTTTGACCTAACACAACTCCTAATCCATATCCAATGGATTTTCATCCTTTATAATGCTTCCCAAAGCATATCCTAGGGTTAGGAGTGATTAGGAACCTTTTCAATAGCTGAACACGGGCTAAACAAATCTTGTTAACCGAACTGACGAAATCGACTCGGCGATGTCAAGAATCGACCACACCCATATCGATCGTGCCACCATCGATCGATTGATAGCTGAAATTTCCGAATTTCAGCTATCAAAATCGAGATTTGGAAAAGCATAAGTAATTCTACGTAATTTGAAAAATCATAAAATTTGATACGTATATTACTTATAGTCATTACAATGGGTAAAAAATATTTGAAAATTATTTTACCCATAAAATAGTGAGTTTGATACAAAACTCAAAACCATTGAAATTTTTAATGTTTTAGCCCTATTTTGTATCAACTCTATCAATGGTGATTGCTATCAAAAGATAGACTTCACCAAGGTTTTTTAAATTGATTTTAAAATGATGTCAAAACCATGCCTTGGATCATATTCCTTGGGCTCTATGCATATGACTTGTACACAAGCTTTCCTAATGATCCACTAATCATATAAGATGAGTTTGAATTCATCTAGATGCAAAACCTATGCACCTTGAACTCAAATCATATCCTAGCATCTCACATGTATCTAGGGTGTATAAAATACACATACATGTCAATTTAATGTGAGATGTGGGTTTTGTTCATCCTAATCTAGGGTTTCATGCATTTCCTAGGCAACCCTACTTGATTCCCTTATAAATGGGACTTCAAGTCATGCCATAGTCCTTAAATCAATTTCAACCAATTGTCTTAAATGCATGAATGATTATGGCATTAGAAATGATATAAATAAGCATATGCTCATAATCATGATGTCATGACATAAGATGAAATATAAAAACACATGACATTTAAAACCTTAATCCTAAAACATGAACATGACATATAAAATGATTAAAAGTAAGCATGAAGCATGATGTCATGGCATGTTATATGGCAAACAAAGCATGACATATAAAATATATAGGTATAATAATACCTAAATTTTAATATTAATTGTCATTTGTTGGGATTAATCATATTTTGCCATATTAACCTAATCTCCCTAGTGTGCCAAAAACCCAAAATGGCACACTAACCTCTAAACCTAAATTGTGCCAATTTAATTGATTTTTCTTAATTTCAAAAGTGCATTGACACATCCTAAAATCTTTTAGGATATTGATTCAAATCTATTTCCAAGGTAACCATAACCTTGAAAATATCCTAAAGTGTCACCTTTACCATGGTTGAGTTAACTACCCATCCAATCAAGGTTGGCACACCCTAAACCCATCTTAGCGTGAATCAATCACGCTCTTAGGAACCCAAAACCGATTTGAGCTCCTAGGGTTAATTAGGTATTCCTTAGGGATAACCTCCCTAGATACCTTCCTAATGACCCTCCTAGGCTTGTTGACCTTGGTCATTTGGGTCTTACCTAGGTTGACTCTAGGGGTAACTCCCCTTTCAACCTTCTTAGTGGCCACCCTAGGTTTCCTAGAAACCCTAGCCACTAGGCACAACCTTTGGTCAACCTTAGGGATGACTTCCCTATTGACCTTGGTCTTCCTAGACCTAGTTTGTGTCCCATAATCAAATGGAACACTATGGTAACCTACCTTAGGCTTAGGTTTGTGACTCAAACCTTGCTTGCCCTTGGTTGACTTTTGACTCTTAGGTCCTTGGTGTTGACTTTGACTTTTGGACCTTTGACTTTGACCATTAGACCCTTTAAATTGGTTTTGTATATTCCTAAGGGTCTTTTCTAGTTTCTCAAGCCTTGACCTCAAGACTTGATTCTCTAATTCTAATTTCCCAATTTTAGAATTTTGATTTAAACCATGGGCATGAGTCTTTCTAGGCATATGCCTAGTCCATTTAGGATTTAGATCTAGATGTTCTCCTATTTTCCTAATTGATTCCTTAGGTAAAATATTTTTAGGGACATTAGTCCCAAATTTCTCCTTACTCCTAAGGTAAACATTTTTAGCACCTAAGCAAAATTCCTTACTTCTAGCATGCTCTTTATGAATTGCAAGGGAATTAAAATTCCTAGCATGCTTTTGACTATTAAATCTAGAAGGTGCATTATTAAAATATACCTTAGGGTTTGCCTTGGAGGTTCCCCCTACATGTATAGCTCCTTCTTGGGCCTTTTTGCTCTCCCTAGGACATTGACTCCGGTAATGTCCCTTTGAGTTGCACTTGAAGCATATGATATGCTCCTTGCTCTTTTGACTTGGGGCATTGACATCCTTGACTTTTGGTGTCGGTGGAGCTTTCCTAACCTTCTTTGGGCACTTGCTCTTGTAGTGCTCGGCTTCTCTACACTCAAAACATATGATATGATTTTTATTACAAATTGATATGTTTGAGTTACCTAGGGTGGATGTGGTGATTGGAGTGGATTCTTCATTCCTCCCAGAGGTTGAGACTTCTTCTTGAATTTGTTCCGACTCTGGTATGGAAGTTCTCTCCTCCCCCTCAATCCTTGAGGTGGATGCTTCTTCCACCTCTTCCACCTCTTCTACCTCTTCAGATCCAGATGTTGATTCCCTATTAACCTCTGAATCCTCTAGCTCTTTGGATGTTTCTTCTTGAGCTTGAAAGGGTGAGCACTCCTCTTCTTCTTCTTCTTCTTGGACCGATGATGAGTTTTCATGGAGCTTTGCCACTTGGCTCCATAACTCTTTAACATCTACATAATTACCTAACATACACAAGATATTGTTAGGCATTAAATCAATTAAAAATTTTATCACCTTATCATTTTTCTCGGATGCTTGAACTTGCTCTTCGGCCCATCTCTTCTTTTTGAGGAATCCACCTCTTGGTCGTCTTGGATATTCAAATCCATCCATCAAAATGGACCATTCCTCAAAGTCTCTCATCATAATAAAATCCTCAATTCTTCCCTTCCAAGAATTGAATCCTTCTTGTCCATAGAAGGTATAAGGGATAGGTGTGTTGATATCCCATCCAAGCTTGTCTTGGAATTCCATCTTCACCCTCTAGCGTCTTGCTCCCGGTTGTTAATCTGTTGAAGAGCCACCAGGCTCTGATACCACTTGTTGGAAAAATTGAGGCCGCTAGAGGGGGGGTGAATAGCGTTTGACCGTACGTAGATGGAATTCATTCGCGATCGTCTCTACAAAACTCATTATGCGCAGCGGAATAGAAATAATAAAAGCAATAACGAAAAGATACAATCACGGACACAAGGATATAATGTGGTACGGAACCGAACGGTTCCTACTCCACGGATTGAGCTCTAACGAGCTCTAGCGATGCCAATGCAATCACTAATCAATAAACTCCTTCTCGACAACAAGTCGGAGGCGGAGAAACCTCGTACAAACATTTACAACAATAAACGAAAGAAATACAAGAAAATACAAGTGAAAATGTAAAGAACACTTTATAAACTAGGGTTTTGAACGCTTGCTTGTCGGTTGCTTGGATGAGCTTGAAGGACCCTGAAATGCACTTGCAAATCGCCTCACCAAAGCCCCCAAAGAACTGATGATTGAGCCTTCCACGAACAACTGCTTTTATCCTCCATCCGCCAGCGATCGCTATAAGTCCCCGATCGCCAAGATCAGAGCCGTGAGACAACGACTCAATCCACGCTAGACAAGTTCCAACGGACTTGGCGCGATCGCAACATTGGCGATCGATCGCTAATGCCCGTAGTCGATCGTCAGTCGGCTCTACGGCCGCTCGGCTCGACAGAACTTAGCGCCGATCGCCGACTTGGCGATCGATCGTCAGATATCACCGATCGCTCCACGAGCGACTGCCAGAGCAATTCCAGCTCTAAATTGGCAGTCAAACTCAAGTTGACTCACGACAGTCGAACCGACCATTTTGCTAGTCGACTGCCAACCTCAAACATGAGGTTTTAACCCAAGTATGATGCCCCCATACTTGCTAGACCACCCTTAGCCTAGACCTAAGCCTTCTAGCCACCTCCATGAGCCTCACGCCTCTCGGATCCCTCCAAGTCATCCATGACTTGTTCATCCATCGCGCTAGCCTCCAGGTGCTTCCCTCGGCTATGTCATGCAAACGGTGTCTACACCGCCAAGGCATATTGGACTTACGCTGCCAAGACCCCGCTTGGACTTTACGCCGCCAACCATTGGACTTATGCTGCCAAGACTCCCGCTTGGACTTTACGCAGCCAATATCAAACCCCTTGGACTTCTCATGCCAAGACTCAAGCTTGGACTTTCCCTTGCCAACCCATGTTGGACTTTTACATTGCCAAGACCCATGCTTGGACTTTTCATGCCAAGTACTCAAGACTTGGACTTTACCAAATGCCAAGTGTTCCACTTGGACTTTCCATGCCAAGTACACAAGACTTGGACTTTCCCATGACAATTACATTGTCATATGTTTTTGTCGAAACATCAAAACATCACTCGAGTCAAACTCGAGTCCTGATCAATCGTGACCTGGGCTGATTGCACCAACAACAAGCATATACGTGGTTCGGAACCTTAGGGTTCCTACTCCACGGGGCGAGCTCAACGAGCTCTAGAGATGCACACGACAATACTCAAACTCCTTCTCGACTACACGTCGGAGGTGGAGAAACCTCTCACAAGCAATTACAACAGTAATATACAAATACAAACAAGAATACAAATACAATACAAAAGAAACACTTTTCACCGATTGCTTTTGATCACTTGTTTGTTGCTTGCTTTGATTGGCTCTTGAAGGACTGGAATGCAGCAGCAATTCCCCTCCAATAGCTCCACAAAAACCATGGCGAAATCCTCCAACTCGAGCTCCATTTATAACCTGCATCAAGATGTTTTCACGCACATCAGTCGACTGATCGTGACCATCAGTCGACTGGTCCCGTAGCCGTTGTCTTACAACGGCCAGATCCACGTTGGTTATGTTCCAACGGATCACACATCAGTCGACTGATGGCACCCATCAGTCGATTGATCATCCATCAGTCGAGTGCTGGCGAGCTCGACTCCATTCTGTGCCCGTGCACAGTGTCATCAGTCGACTGCCATCCCTCGGCAGTCGACTGATTCTCCCAATAGTCGACTGCCCTCCCTCGGCAGTCGACTAATCAGCCAGACTTGGTTCAGTCGAACACTGGTCGAACCCATACGACCTAGAGCAGTCGACTGACACCTATGTCAGTCGACTGATGTCGGCTAAAACCTCAAACACAAAGTTATTTGAGCGTCCGACACTCAGTCTTAGCCACTTGGCCAAGTCCACCTTATCCCTCATGGAGTTCCCCACCGAAGCTCTCTTCCCTCTAACCGGCCGTCCGATCCCCAACAAAATACAACCAACACACAAATATAAAATGAAAATGAGAAAATAAGAATCAAAAGCACTTTACACAAAGCAATTTTGCTTGCTTGTAGTTTGATTGCATTGAAATGCCTTGGAAGGTCTGGAATGCAACAACACTTCCCCTTTAAAGTCTCCAAGAACCAACATCTTCAAATCACTTTGAAACCCCTTCTTATAGGCTTCTCATCGGATTGATTTCCACCTACCAATCAACTGGCTTTATCCCTAGTTGACTAGTCTTTTACCGTTGCTCGAATAGATACTCCAACGACATGATCCATGTCGGATTACAATGCACAAGTCGACTGTCTTTATTCATCAGTCGACTACCAATAGCACCAGTCGACTAATCTTGTCTACCAATCGACTGGCTACCTATTATGTGTCCAGCTAAAGTGACACCAGTCGACTGCTCTTGACTAGTAGTTGACTACCAACCTTTCTGTGCCCTGCTATTGTGTCACCAGTCGATTGATCAAACCATCAATCAACTGGCCATAGTCAGTTAAGTTTTGAACTCCATGACTGCTCAAATAGTGACACCAGTCAACTGGTAAACTTTATTAGTCGACTGATCCCTCACTAGTCGACTAGTAAACCTTACCAATCAACTGATGCCTCAGTCTTAGTTTATTTTTAAGTTAACTACTCTTGCTTTATCCGGTACCTAGTTGACCTCAACCTACCAAGACTTTTCTCGTCTAGTATTCGATCACCTTTGACCTATTAGAACCTTGCTTGCCTAGCATTCGATCACCTTGACTTGCTAGGACTTCTTTTGCTTAGCATCCAGTCAACTGTTACCTATCGGGACTTCACTTTCCTAGCATCCAATCAACTTTGATATGCTAGAACTTCACTTCACCAAACATCCAATCATCCTTTACCTATTTATACTTTCTACTTGTCAAGCATCCGGTCACTTTGACATGTCAGGACTTTACTTCACCAAACATCTAGTCCTCCCTGATATATTTGGACTTTCTATTGAGGATCTTTGGAAGGCTAGAGAGGGGTGAATAGCCTCTTTTCATTTCTACAAGAAAGTTTAGCGGAAGCAAAACAAAGTACTAAACGAAATTAAGAAGTTGAAACAAAATCGCTAACACGAAGGCTTTTATGTGGTTCGGAGATTAAGCTCCTACTCCACGGTGATCCTTGAGGTGGATCAATCCAATCAAATCTCCACTATAAAGTTTTCTTTACAAACACACTCCTCTTCTTATAATTGATGAAGATGAAAACTAGAGAAGAGGAGGATTTAAAAGGCTTAGAAAGCTTAAGAAAATATGGGGAGCTTGAGAGTATGGTTGGAATGTAAACAATAGCCTCATCAAGCACCCCATGGCCTCTTTTTATAGAGAAGAGGTCGTTTTTCCCGTTGAGCCTCGATCAGTCGACTGATGGCCTCCATCAGTCGACTGCTGTTGTAGGCGATGCAATCCAACGACTTCTGATGAGTCAGATTCACAATCATCATTGTCCAACGGGAAGCTGATCAGTCGACTGATCATACCATCAGTCGACTGATTAGGTAACCAGTCAAGTGTTCCAAGCGATCACTCGACTAATGACCTTTCTATGTCGAAGTCGACTTATAATAGTCGACTGCTAGGTATAACAGTCGACTGATGGGTGGATCAGTCGACTGCTAAACCCTAGAAGTCGACTGTTCTACCCCAGAATCAGCCATCTTCAGTCGAGTGACTGATCAGTCGACTGATACTTCAAGTATGATGAAAATCATACTTAAAACTAACTCCCTAGACCTAGACTCAACCTTCTAGCTCTTCCTTTAGCCTTGCGTCTCCAGGATCTCTCCGAGTCTGCGACTTGTTCATCCTTTGCACTTGCTTCTAAGAGCTTCCATCGGTTTCGTCATGTCGTTAGGTTCTCTTTGCCAAAGTACGCTTGGACTTTACACCGCCAAGACTACATGCTTAGACTTATGCTGCCAAGACTTGCCTTTGGACTTCCTTTGCCAAGGTTCGCTTGGATTTTACGCCGCCAAGACTACATTCTTGGACTTACTCCGCCAAGACCTTTCCTTGGACTTCTCTTGCCAAGATCACACTTGGACTTTTCTTTTACCAAGTCTTCATACTTGGATTTTCCTGTCACTTAAACATGTTCACAATTAGATCACAAATATTACCTAACTTAGATGATTATCCAAACATCAAAACATATAAATATTTGGGGCATTGTTGCACCAACAATCTCCCCTTTTTTGATGTTTGACAATCATTTAAGTTAGGTCTTCAAATATTCTCAGAAATCATATATCACCATATATCAATGTGAATTCTAACTTAAATCTTCCTTCTCTCCCTTTGACATACATCAAAAAGAGAAGGACTTGAGAAGAATAAATTCATAAAATTTATCATGCCTTGAACTAAGGTATAAAATAGAATGAGGGCTCCCCCTTAATCCAAGACATAGGTTATGATGCATAAAACTTATTTTGAGCAAAAACGCAAAAGAAAAAAATATGAACTAACTCCTAACTTTTGCACCAATAATTTAGTTTGTAGGGATGAAAAGTTTATATTATGAAGCTCCCCCTAAAACATTGCATCATTTAGTCCTATACCCTTTTAATTACTTGAATTATCATACCATAGGGTTAGAAAACTTTAAGATTACACTTAAGTCAAGAAACAAGGCTAATTTACAGAAAAATCAAAGTGACAGTCGACTGATATCTGAATCAGTCGACTGCCAAGCCTGAAACGTCAATTTCAACATTTTCAGCCCAACTTCAAAAATGCGCCAAAAATTCCAAAAACATCAAAAAATCACAAAAATTTGTATACACATTTTTGAAATCATTTTTCTATCAAGAAAAAATAATTTTAAAAATATATGTTTTCCAGATTTCGAAAATGATGCAATTTTGAAAACTAGCAAAAGCTTTAAGTATTTTACAAACTTTGTATCACTTTTGCTTAGCAATTGAAAATTATTTTTCAAAGTATGATAAACATAGCTTAAAATATATTTTTTTTGACATTTCCAATCATATTCTTAGAGCTATATGCACATCAATTGTGCATGAGCTTTCCCAATGATTGATCCAATGAAGGATTAATGTCTCTAGATGACACTTTGGTTCATAGTAATGCATCATAACAAGCATAATGAACCAAGTGCATCTTCTTAACATCTCACATGTTGTCTAAGTGGCTCAATACAAAAATCATGATTTCTTAGGTATTTTGTGAGATGCTTAAAGGTATAGTCCTAGAGTTTCTATAGGATCATGCAAGACTAGACCTCTACTCTACTAAACACATTCCAAGTTCTCTCCTTAGTGATGAATAATCCACTTCGGGGAGAGCCTTGATGAAAATGTCAGCTAGGTTGGACTTGGATTCTATGTAATTGAGTTTAATATCCCCCTTAGTCACATGATCTCTAATGAAGTGATGCTTCACTTCAATATGCTTAGTCCTAGAGTGATGTACCAAATTTTTGGTCAAATTTATGGTACTCACATTATAAACTTTGACATTAGAGTAGTGTAGCTCATAATCCTCTAGAGTATGTCTCATCCAAAGTAATTGAGTCACACAATCACCCATAGCTACATATTCGACCTCAGTGGTTGACAAAGCAACATAAGGTTGCTTTCTACTACTCCAACTAACTAGGGAGGATCCAAGAAATTGGCATCCACCACTAGTACTCTTCCTATCCAACTTGCAACCGGCATAGTCGGAATCGGTGTACCCAACCAAATCAAAAGATTTTATCCTAGGGTACCAATGTCCTACATTTAATGTACCTTTGATATATCTTAATATTCTCTTAACGACCACTAAATGGAACTCTTTGACACAAGATTTGTATCTTGCACACATACCTACCTCAAATAAAATGTCGGGTCTACTAACGGTTAAGTATAAGAGACTAACAATCATGCTCCTATGAAGCTTAAGGTCAATTGATTTTCCTTCATGATCATTATCTATTTTTTGTATTGGTTGTCATAGGAGTTGAAACTACCTTAGCACTTTCCAAACCAAATTTCTTGATTATTTCTTTGGCATACTTGTTTTGGTATACATAAGTTCCTTCATTAGTTTGTTTGACTTGTAATTATAAGAAGAATTTTAATTCTCCAACTAGACTTATTTCAAACTCATCCTCCATGTTTTTGATGAAGTCTTGTAGGAGATCATCATTTGTTGACCCAAAAATAATGTCATCTACATATACTTGGGCTACAAAGATGTCCTTTGATTTTGACTTTATGAAGAGAGTTTGATCTACTTGACCTCTTCTAAACCCCTTAGACACTAAGAAAGATGACAATCTTTCATACCAAGCCCGAGGAGTTTGTTTTAACCCATATAGAGCTTTTCTAAGCTTGTATACATGGTTTGGATAGTCAATACTCTCAAACCCGGGAGGTTGTTCTACATATACCTCTTCCTTAATGAACCCATTTAGGAATGTCGATTTTACATCCATTTGATGGAGTTTAAAGCCCATGTAAGAGGCATATCCTAATAGGATTCTAATGGATTCTAACATAGTAACCGGGGCATAGGTTTCATCATAATCAAGCCCTTCAACTTGATTGAAGCCCCTTGCTTCTAACCTTGTCTTATTCCTAGTTATATTACCTTGATCATCTAATTTGTTCCTAAAGACCCATCTAATAGTAATAATGGTGCTATCATTGGATCTAGGAACTAGCTCCTATACTTGACTTCTTTCAAATTGAGCCAATTCATCTTGCATTGCTAAGATCTAATCCAGATCAAACAATGCATCATTGATTGATTTGGGCTCAATTTGAGAGATAAGAGCTATTTGACTAGAGGGAGCTCTATGGAAGAACCTAGTTCTAACTCCTTGAGATAATTCCCCTACAACTTGATCTAGAGGGTGATTTTGATGAACTCTTATTGTTCTAGGAGGTGTATCAACTTGATTTTGGTCTTGGATATCCTCAAATCTCCTTTCATCATCCGAATCCCCTCTTGCTCTCCCTTGATTGTTACTCACTAATCCTCCCCCTTGATTATTACCCCATAAAGTCATGTTTTGCAATTTTTTGATAATATCTTGATTTTTTTCATTGATATCATTATCAATGGGGGATTTTCTAGGGTAGGTGGTAGAGGTCTCATCAAATTGAACATTTGAAGACTCCTCAACTATTTGAGTCCTTTTATTATAGACTCTATACCCTCTACTAGTGGATGAGTATCCAACAAGGATTCTCTCATCCCCTTTAGACTCAAATTTTCCTAAATTATACTTGGTATTTAGGATATAAGCTTTGCATCCAAAGACTTTAAAGTAATGAATTGTTGAAATTGTGCCATTCCATAATTCAAATAGAGTTTTTTCTAAAAACCTATGGATTTGGACTCTATTTTGGATATAACACGCGGTATTAACCGCTTTCGCCCACATGTAGCTAGGTAATGAGTATGCATTAAGCATAGTTTTAGCGGCGTCTTGTAGGGCACGATTTATCCTTTCCACCACCCCATTTTGTTGAGGTGTTCTAGAATAAGAAAATTCATGCTTGTACCCTTGTTCTAAGCAAAATTTAGAGAAATTAGAATTCTCAAATTCTCCACCGTATCACTATGGATCCGATTAATTTTGAGATTTCTTTCATTCTCAACCCTTTTGCTAAAGCCTATGATTATTTCTAGGGCATTGTCTTTATGTTTCATGAAATACACCCAAGTATATCTAGAAAAATCATCTACTATAACTAAGCAATATTTGCTACCATTTAAAGAAGGTGTGCTATGACAATCAAATAGATCTACATGCAAAAGTTCTAATGCTAAAGAAGTACTAATTAAATTTTTACCCTTGTGTGATGACCTTGATTGTTTCTCTTCTTGGCATGCATCACACATCCTATCCTTCATATACTTCACTTTTGACAATCCCTTCACTAGCTTTGATTTAGATACTTTGGCTATGTTCTTCATGTTGATATGCCCTAATCTCCTATGTCATAGTCAACTCTCTTCTTCTTTTTCCATAAGACACTTAGGGGAAATGTTAGAAGTATAGGATAAATCAACCTAATAAATATTTGATTTTCTATATCCTACTAACATGCAATCATTTAATTTCTTATGTCTTATCAAGCATTTTGAAGAGTTAAATTGCACACCAAAATTTGCATCACATAATTGACTTACACTAAGAAAGTTAAACTTCATGTTTTCAACCAATAATACTTTATGAATGGCAAGATTTGGGGATACCTCAATTGTGCCTTTTTCTAAAATTTTAAGCTTTCCACTATTTCCAAAAGACACTTTCCCCTTGCTAATGTGGTTGATTGTGGAAAATTTGCTCTCATCACTGGTCATATGCCTTGAGCATCCACTATCAACAATCCCCGATCCTTCTACCTATACAACATGAAAAATACAAGCCTTAGACATCCAAATTTTAGGTCTGGTAGCATCAACTAAAAATTTCTTAGGAACCCAAGCCTTTCTAATATTTCTCCTAAGTGTTGTTTTTCTACATATTAGGGAGGCAAAAGCTACTTCCTTTTCGTTAGGTTTGTATCCTATTCTAGCATTGTTGTAAATGACCATTTGATCCCTAAGTATCATATCTAGGTATTTTGAGTCATTTATAAATTTCTCTAAGCATGCTCTTAATTTACCTATTTCCTTGTTAAGCTCATCATTCTCTTCCTTAAGTGAACATGCATCATTACAAGAAGGTTCTACATCTCTAATTTTCCTAATTTCTACTTTTAAGTCCTTAATCCTAGATTTTGATCTATTAAAGGCATTTTGAAGACATGCAATGGTTTTATAAAGTAATTCTATCTTAGGGGAGTCTTTTACCTCATCGTCGCTAGAGGACGATTCGTCGCTTGAGGATGATGATGACTCTTCACTTGAACTTCTAGCTTCATCCTTCATGGCCATGAGTGCAAAGTTGCGGGTGACATGACAAAGCTCATCCTCATCCGATGTATCTTCCAAGCTTTGTGTATCCCACGTTTGGGCGACCATGGGTTCCTTCTTCTTCTTCTTCTTTTCCTTCTTCTTCTTTTCCTTCTCCTCCTTTTTTAGGTCCGAGCAATTCGGCTTGATGTACCCTTTCTTGTTGCAACCATAACAAATTACATTAGGAGTAGAAGTTAAACTACTAGAGATTTTACCTTTAGAGGATTAAAACATCCTCCTTACATCCTTCTTGGTGAGTTTTCTTGACCTCCCACCAAACTTCTTTACATAGTGAGCTACCTCACTAGCCGATAGCTCCTCATCACTACTTGAAGATTCTTTCTCCGACTCGGATGATGAAGAAGCTTCCTTCTTTTCCTTTTTCCTCTTGTCCTTCTTACCTACAACAAGAGCTATACCCTTTTTTTTTAAGAGGTGTTAGCTTGCTCATGCAATTCGAATTCACAAAAAAGTTCTTCTAATTTAACTAATGAAAGGTCCCTAGACACCTTATAAGCATCTACCATTGATGCCCATAAAGTTGTTCTAGGGAAAGCTTGAAGAATATACCTCACAAGGTCTCAGTTTTCGACCTTTTCACCTATCACATGTAGTCCATTGACTACCTCCTTGAAGCGACTGTGCATTTGGCTCACGGGCTCGTTGGTCTTCATGGCAAAGCTTTGGAGTTAGCCTATCAATAGGTCCATCTTGGCTCTCCTCGTCTCCTTTGACCCTTCATTCAATTCGATGAGCTTCTCCCAAAGCTCTTTAGCGGAGTTGAAGGGGCCGACTTTGGATAATTGCTCCTTTGATAGACCACATTGGAGTGTGGTCGTTGCTTTTGCATTTGCTTACGCATTCTTTGTCATTTCTCTTGTCCAATCCTTTGTTGGTATTGGCGCTCTGAATTCGTCGATCCGCTTCTCAAATCCATCTACAACACTAAACTAATTTTCAATATTGTTCATAAGATAATATTCCATCCTACCTTTCTAATATCCGAAATCGTTGTCGTCGAAGAATGGAGGCCTCACCGTGCTATACCCCTCTTGGAAAGCCATCATGCTCCGGTTGATTGTTAGATCCTCCGATGAGATCCGGGCTCTGATATCACTTGTTGAGGATCTTTGGAAGGCTAGAGGGGGGTGAATAGCCTCTTTTCGTTTCCACAAGAAAGGTTAGTGGAAGCAAAATAAAATACTAAACGAAATTAAGAAGCCAAAACACAATCGCTAACACGAAGGCTTTTATGTGGTTCGGAGATTAAGCTCCTACTCCACAGTGATCCATGAGGTGGATCAATTCAATCAAATCTCCACTAGAAAACTTTCTTTACAAACATACTTCTCTTCTTACAATTGATGAAG
This sequence comes from Wurfbainia villosa, assembly GCA_025175895.1. Lineage (NCBI taxonomy): Eukaryota > Viridiplantae > Streptophyta > Magnoliopsida > Zingiberales > Zingiberaceae > Wurfbainia > Wurfbainia villosa. The sequence continues at coordinate 50,666,927 of CM046003.1, forward strand.
ATGAAGATTAGAGAAGAAGAGGATTTAAAAGACTTAGAAAGCTTAAGAAAATATGGGGAGCTTGAGAGTATGGTTGGAATGTAAGCACTAGCCTCATCAAGCACCTCATGATCTTTTTTTATAGAGAAGAGGATGTTTTTCCTATTGAACCTTGATCAGTCAACTAATGGCCTCCATCAGTCGACTGCTGTTGTAGTCGATGCAATCCAATGGCTTCTAACGAGCCAGATTCGCAATCATCATTGTCCAATGGGAAGCTGATCAGTCGACTGATTAGGTGACCAGTCGAGTGTTCCAAGCGATCACTCGACTGATGACCTTTCTGTGCCAAAGTTGACTTATAGCAGTCAACTGCTAGGTATAGAAATCGACTGATGGGTGGATCAATCAACTGCCAAACCCTAGCAGTCGACTGTTCTACCCCAAAATCAGTCGTCTTCAGTCAAGTGACTGATCAGTCGACTGATACTTCAAGTATGATAAAAATCATACTTGAAACTAACTCCCTAGACCTAGACTCAACCTTCTAGCTCTTCTTTTAGCCTTGCGCCTCCAGGATCCCTCCGAGTCCGTGACTTGTTCATCATTTGCGCTTGCTTCCAAGAGCTTCCATCGGTTTCTTCATGTATTGGGTTTCTCTTTGCCAAAGTATGCTTGGACTTTATGCCGCCAAGACTACATGCTTAGACTTATGCTGCCAAGACTTGCCTTTGGACTTCCTTTGCTAAGGTCTGCTTGGACTTTACGCCGCCAAGACTACATGCTTGGACTTACGCCGCTAAGACCTTTCCTTGGACTTACGCCGCTAAGACCTTTCCTTGGACTTCTCTTGCCAAGATCACACTTGGACTTTTCTTTTACCAAGTTTTCATACTTGGATTTTCCCGTCACTTAAACATGTTCACAATTAGATCATAAATATTGCCTAACTTAGATGATTATCCAAACATCAAAACATATAAATGCTTGGGGCATTGTTGCACCAACACTTTCCACTTGCCAAGCATCAGGTCACCTTAACCTGCTGAGACTTCACTTCACCAAATATCCAGTCGTCCTTAACCTATTTAGACTTTCCACTTGCCAAGCATTCAGTTACCTTGACCGCCAGGACTTCACTTCGCCAAACATCCAGTCCTCCTTGACCTGTTTAGACTTTCTATCTCATGTCAAGTGTCCAGTCAACCATGACTCACTTGGTCTTCACACTTGCCAACTTTCTGTTGGACTTCAATAACCAAGTGTATGATCCTCCATAACCTACTTGAATTTCTTACTTGCCAACTCCCTGTTAGATTTTTGACCGTCAAGTGTTCGACCCTCCCTGACCCATTTCAATTTTTGACTTGTCAAGTACCTGGTTAACCTTAACCTACTTAACTTCCTATCACACCAACATTCTCCTTCATATGACCTCGGATGTCTCATACCATCCTATAGCCATATTTTCATATTGTCAAACATCGAAACATAACTCGAGCCAACTCGAGCTTGGTCAACCTTGACCTAAGGATGATTGCATTAATAATCTCTTCCTTTTTTATGTTTGATAATATCTTTAAGTTAGACTATTCTATAGTAGTGCTACAGTGCATCGGTCCTTGTTAGAAGAGAAAGAGATTCTTTCTTTTGAGAGAGTAGTGGACTCTCATTTCTTATTGAGAAGAACAAAAGGATCGTCACAATCACCAGGCTTAGGGTTGTGACATCATGACGTTGCATTGATAGTCCGTTTGTGATTATCATCCTGACTAAGAGTGTTTTGCGAGGTTGAGATTTCACAAAGTTCTTAAGTAGTGTAGTATCAGAGATTTGAGCATTACCAATTGAGGTATAAATTTTATTTTCGCAAAAATAGAAGTAATTACATGTTTTATTTCATCATCATCCAACATTAGTATTAGAGTCAGGTTGATTTGATGCACTTTGTTGATCAAATGATCAACGAATTCGTAGAGTACACAAGTTCATCATTGAGAAGATGAACATGAATTCTTTTTTGTCGAGTGGATGCCCGACTAAAAAAAGAATTGTACGAGCACTTTGAGTGCTCAGGATAGAAAAGCGCGAAGCGCTTTCTTTTCTCACATAAATTCCAAGTGAAAAAACTCCATTACAAATTTCTCTGTGTCGACCAAGCACTTTAGGTGCTCGACATAGTGAAATAGGTCACGACAGAGAGATGCCCGGGACACAATTCTAAGTCACGCACAAAAGTTCTCAAGAAAGCAAAGGTGCTCGGGATGCCTGGGAACTCGATCAAGTGCGGCGCTCAAATGTGTTGTGCTCGAAATCGTAGGATAAGCATTGGGTCACGGTGCTCGGGATGCCTGAGCATGCAAAGGTACTCAAGATGTGCATGCAAAGTGCACTGCTCGAGCATGCAGAGGTGCTCGAGCTCACAAGTGTGAAATACACGGGTCCTCGCAATTCTCTAGTGCACTATGATGCTCTGGCATGCTGAGGTTCTCGGCCACGAGGAGGTGCTCGAGTCGCACATGTGAAATGCTCGACCACAGTGAGAAACTCGAAGCTGAGTGTCACAATGCTTAGCTGTCACACCCAGAGAGTATGTCATGCCGAAAATCAAATGGACAACATCTCCCCTGTACGTGGCAACATTTCGGGTTAATACAAGGCCCATAGGCCCACAACATAACATAAATATACAACCACAGCGGAAACATAAACCACATACCCACAACAAATATACCAAAAACATACAGGTGTACACCACCTGACAAGTCCATAGTTATAAAATCGTAAATAAAACATCGACTACAGAAGTAAAGTCCACGACATCACGACAAAGTCCATAATAAAACAAGTCCATAATATATCAAAGTCCAAGACATAAAACAAACTCCTCGGGAGACTCAGAAAACGGAGATGGGATGGATCATCGGCGCAGCTCCGAGTCATCACAAAACTTCTACCTGTTACCTGGGAGACAGAAAAACCCAGGGTCTGTGGTGGTGAGTAAAACTCAGCAGGTAATAAGATAGAACATGTAAATATATGTATCAATATTACATGTCATTCAATAGTTTAATCTGCTCATACAACATATATACATCAGCATAACAAGTATACATGCATGCATACACTAAATAAACTGAACAACAAACGATGCTGACATACCTGACAGTAAGCTACTTTATCCTCCAACCAGGGCATATATCCACAACATAAGGTATAAAGAATCACACTAACTCACACTACATCCTTATATGGGTTGAGGGTATCATAGTGAATAACCAATAGGTATACAAGTGTCGACCTACTACCATACAGAAAATGCAATAGCATGTATGAATATATACAAACAAATGCAACAAGCATAGTACATACAAATGCATCATCAAAGTGAGTATACATATAGACTGTATCTGTATGTATACTGATCATCATCATTTAAGTATATATATATACAAGAATATATGTATATATATATCAATATGCAAAACACCATATGATACGGTAATGCAGCATGCATGGTCATGCCTGCGCACCCCTACTCGCTACCACGACTCTAGTGTGGCCTAGGTGGCACGACATGATAACTTTCCCAACTCACACCAACGACTGCTCTAGAGTGGCCGAGTGGGCAGTATGATCAAGTAGCATATGAGCGTAAAGAGCTCGCTACGCAATGGGGGTCCCTGCTGTTGGCCACTCCGACTGACACTACCAATGAGTGGTCGACTGCCACGCACCCAGGACAACTGCACGCACCCCAACTACCATCGTCTATAATGGTAGAGTGCGACACAACAAATGCTCTGCCCTCACGCCAGTTACTCTTCTGGGAGTAACCTGGGTGGCAGAATGACTGGCAACTCTCTCAACCCCAAGGGAGATGATGTCGTCAGTATGCATGCAATGTCATGAAGGTACTGTCTCACATACAGACATCTACCACTGGCTCTCTGTTCAACAAAGAGTTACATCCCTTGATCAGTACACTCTCTATCATGTAGAGGGGCATACTCAACTGATCATGGCAAGCTAGGACCACCAGTCCATAACACTATTTACGACTCACCTGACCATTTACACAACACGTGGTTGGTAAATAAGTATACAACATACGAGTATTGGTATAACTCCTACATTTAGGGCATTACCTACCCACGGATAACCTTTTTGCCAATTTATAAATTTGGTCATCACCCGTACTCTAACATCCACACCCTACTAAACATCTAGGCATATTTACATCACATCTATAACCCTAAATCATAATAAAAGGGAATGTGATATCAACCTTTGAGTAAATATAACCAACGACAAGTCCAAGTATAAGATAATAAGAGCAGGATCAAGGTAACATGATCATATAAGATGATCATGCATCTAAATCTGTATGCATTAAAACTACCTGACCAGGGTAGGAATTACCCACATGCTGTAAATGCTCGTAGTACTAGAGTCCTCACGTTCGCGGACCGGTCTCGTATTCACATCCTGCAAATATCAACAATTATAATCAAATCCAAGAACATGACAATATATAAATTCTCTATTCTATCATTTCTATATTCGCGTCCCTTTATCAAATACGAATTAGAAACCCCCCCCCAACTTGTACATTTAACACCATAATTAACTCAGTTAACAAATCCACTCGCAACATAAATAGGGCTTCACCCCAGCGCACTCTACTACTATTTATTCATACAGATATAAAAATTTGACAACCCTACATGAACACACCTCAACTTGTAGTAGATCACAGCCCATGAACAACTACATTGACACACATAGACCCATTTAATTTAACCCACCGGTTTCAATTAGCAAAAGTGATAACTGACTCATCCAATTCTATATTCAACTTAACAAAGTCAACCTCATAAAGATTTAACCCTTTTTACAACAAATTTACATCTCTATTCATAGCCAAAACAAAGCTACTACTTCACAACCGTTCACAACAACCCAAATTTACAGCCAGTAACACCTCTGTACAAATCCATCCTCCATCCATACGGCCTATCCAATGTCTCACCAATAACCCTTACATTACCACACTTACCATTAATTCAACCCCTGTTCCTGCCCAATCCATTAATTGTCGTTTCGACAAAGTTGAGCCCTCAATAGAATATTATCGACCTCACAGCTGATTCACCCCTTCATGGTCAAGAACCGCATCGTTCACAGCCCTTCTATTCACTGACACAATCCGTGAACAACTAACACCACCCACCGGAACCCTCAACCTTGACAAACACCCAAAATTTAGAAATTACAGACACGAGGTAGAGTAAATTGAACTTACCAGTCGTTGGAACCTCCACCGACAGCAAGGTCCCTAAAACCTAGCAGCCTCCTTTCACCAACCAACTTACTGCCCAAAACCTATCAACGCCTTATTAAGCTCTCAACTCCCTGTCCATCCACTGAATTGAACTGGATTTATAGCACAAAAGAGGGGAAATTGATTTTTCTTACCACAATTGAAACCTCAACGACAGCAGCAAGATCCCCAATAACTGGCAGCCCACAGAAACGTCGCTTCCCTAGCTCTCATCGGAACCCCTGTTCAAATGACTCAAAATCAACTACCCAATCGCATAAGAATTCCTTCTGACGTCGAAGGAGAACACTGCCTTACTCGGCTTCAGTAGCAAGTCGCCGCTTCCGATCAAGACACTGCGTCATCGTCGTTGATCCAACCTCACAACCTCGCACCCGCTTGCCTTTTCGTCTCGACCGTGGCCACAGGCGAGGGTACTCACTGGTTGTCGCTTGTAGTAGGGAAGGAGACCGGCGAGGAAGTAGGAGAAGGCACTCGACCAGTCGCGTGCGTCGGAAGGGAGGATGAAGATCGCATGGTGAGGCAGAGAGGTTATCGCGATGAGGGAAAAAGAGGAAGAGAGGGGAATGGAAATCGCGGCCAATTCGGTCGTGAACGCTGGCGAGGAGAAATCATCGGCGAGAAACGGAAGGGAAGAACGGTGGCGTTAAGAGATTAACGGGTCGGGTGGTTTTTAATGGGTTGTGCTTTAAACAATGCTTATTGGGTTTTAAATCCAATAAGCCATTAACCCTAGATTTAATTAAATCTAGGTTAACTAAACTATTAAAATTCCTTAAGCTAGGTTAGATGTAATTAACTCCTAACCATAATTTTTTTTCGTGGTATTTTACATTCTCCCCCACTTATTAAAATTTGGTCCCCCAAATTTCGTACTTAAATGAAAAAATTAATTCAAGCATATTCCGAAATAACCACATACCTTAGGTAAACATATGAGGGTATCGAGCTTGGATAGTATCTTCCAGCTCCCATGTAGCCTCCTCATCCGTATGATGCTGCCATCCCACCTTTACGAGTCGGATGGTTTTGTTCCACAACTGTCGCTCCTTGCGACCAAGAATCCGCACCGGAATCTCCTCATAAGTCGCATTCGCCTGGAGTGGTATCGGAACCTCTTTCAGAACATGGTCAGATCGCGGTACGTATTTCCTCAGCATAGATACATGGAATACGTTGTGAACACCCGCAAGTGTCGAAGGTAAAGCCAACCGATAAGCAACACCTCCAATTCGCTCCAATATCTCAAATGTACCAATGTAGCGTGAAGCTAATTTCCCTTTTAGCCCAAATCTCTTGACTCCTTTGGTGGGTGACACTCGTAGGAATACATGGTCCCCGACAGAGAATTCCAAAGGCCTTCGCCTCTGGTCTGCATAACTTTTCTGTCTATCCTGTGCCTCTGATAATCGTCATCTGATGACTCGTACCAACTCCGCATCATGCTGGATACTCTTAGGCCCCAATAACTGTCGTTCCCCAACTTCCTCCCATAACATAGGAGATCTGCAGAGTCTGCCGTATAATGCCTCGAAAGGAGCCATCTGGATAGAAGAGTGGTAGTTGTTGTTGTAGGCAAACTCCACTAAAGGAATGTGATCCTCCCAACTGCCACTGAAATCCATAACGCAAGATCTCAATAGATCCTCCAGAGTCTGAATGGTACGTTCAGACTGTCCATCTGTCTATGGATGAAAGGCTATACTGAGTCGAAGCTATGTGCCCATGACCTACTGCAGACTCTGCCAGAATCGCGAAGTAAATCACGGATCTCCATCAGATATGATACTCAATGGTACACCATGCAATCTGATGATCTCTCGGCAGTACAATTCCGCTAGACAATCCAATGAGTCCATCTCATGAATCGGAAGAAAGTGAGCTGATTTGGTTAATTGATCCACGATCACCCAAATCGCATCATGTCCTTTACGGGTTCTGGGTAATCCCGTAACGAAATCCATCGTGATATTTTCCCACTTCCATTCCGGGATCGGAATTTCCTGAAGCAAGCCAGCAGGTTTCTGATGTTCAGCCTTCACTTGCTGGCATACTAGACATCATGCAATAAAATCTGCAATATCTCATTTCATACCATTCCACTAGTATAAATGCTTCAAATCTCGGTACATCCGAGTACCACCATGATGTATAGCAAATCTCGACTGATGTGCTTCCTATAGGAATTCTTCCTTAACCGGGTGCGTGTCCGGAACACATAGTCGTCCTCGGAAATAAAGTACTCCATTCTCGTCACTCGAGAAATCCGTCTGACGTTCTGAGTCTATCGTGCTGCACAAGAACTATAGATGCTGGTCACTGACTTGTGCTTCCTTGATCCTCTCAGCAATAGCGGAATGGGCAACCATAGAAACTAATATCCCCCGGGATGTTTGACCGTGTTCAGACAATCCCAACTCTGAGAGCTCCAAACTAGATCAAGAATCATTTGTCGGATGATGGCGAACTCCACGAGACTTCTTGCTCAGCGCATATGCTACCACATTAGCCTTTCCCGGATGATACTGGATGGTGCAGTCGTAATCCTTTAGATATTCCATCCACCATCTCTGTCTAAAATTCAGCTCTTTCTAGGTGAACAGATACTTCAGAATTTTATTGTCTGTGTAGATCTCAAAGGTAATCCCATACAAGTAGTGCCTCCATATCTTCAATGCGAAAATAATGGCGGCTAACTCCAGATCGTGCACTGGGTAATTTCTCTCGTGATCTTTTAGTTGACGGGAGGCATAAGATACTACACGGTTGGACTGCATCAGAACTGCACCCAACCCTTGGATAGAAGCATCCATATAGAGAACCATCCCATCAACACCAGAAGGAATCACTAAGATTGGTGCAGAAACTAGCCGTCGCTTAAGCTCCTGGAAGCTAGTTTCACAAGCCTCTGATCAGGTGAACTTGACCCCTTTCTAAGTTAGGCGAGTGAGTGGCATGGTGATACTCGAGAATCCCTCCACGAATCTCTGATATTACCCGGCCAGACCAAGGAAACTACGGACCTCCTGAACAGATTTTGGCTGCTCCCAACTGGTAATCGCCTCAATCTTCTAGGGATCTATAGAAATACCTCTGTTGGACACCACATGTCCAAGAAAACCCACTGAGGATAACCAGAATGCACACTTGCTAAATTTGGCATACAACTGCTCCCGTCGCAATGTCTCCAATACTATCCGTAGATATTGTTCATGCTCCTCCTCAGATCGAGAATAAATCAATATATCATCGATGAATACTATCAAGAACTAATCTATATACCTCAGGAATACCCGATTCATTTAGTCCATAAATGCAGCTGGGGCATTCGTGAGACCAAATGACATCACTAGAAACTCGTAATGCCCATAACGAGTGCGGAAAGCTGTTTTCTGAACATCTTCATCTCTTATCCGAAGCTGATGATATCCTGAGCGCAGATCAATTTTAGAATACATGCATGTATCTTTTAGCTGATCGAACAAATCTTCTATCCTCGGCAGTGGATATTTGTTCTTAACTGTGACTGCATTCAGTTGCTGATAGTCAATACATAACCGCAACGATCCATCCTTCTTTTTGACAAAGAGTACCGGTGCTCCCCATGGTGAAACACTAGGTCAGATGAATCCATTATCCAGTAACTCCTGCAGTTGAACTTTAAGTTCATTCAGCTCTTTCGATGCCATCCGATAAGGAGGTTTTGATATAGGTGCGGTTCCTGGAATCACCTCTATTGCAAATTCAACTTGCCTAGGAGGTGGCAAGCCTGGAAGTTCATCTGGAAATACGTCTGGATACTCCCGGACTACTCGCACATCAGAGAGGGGTGGTAGTTCTTCGTTCTCAACTTTGACTAGAGATAATAAATAACCCTGACAACCCTGGGCCAATAGCTTCTGAGCCTGTAAAGTCGATATAATAGATAATCCATCATCTCTAGTACCAACAAATTCCCAAGCTGGCTGATCTGGTGGTTAGAATGTCACCACTCTTGCTCTACAATCCACTGTAGCGTGATAAGTGGCCAACCAGTCCATGCCGAGAATCGAACTCTATCATTTCCAACACCTGGAGGTCCACTGTAAAGATATGGCCGTCAAAATCTAATGGGCAACCCTTGATTTCTTGGTGGCTACAACACCTCTCCTGATGGCAAGGATACTGCTAACCCACAAGAACGAACCATTGGGATTCTTCCAACTCTACCCAGAAATACTCTAGATACGAATGAATGGGAACTACCAGTATTAATCAAAGTATCAGCATATATAGAATAAACTGAAACCATACCGCGTATGACTGATCCCTCAGCCCGCTGTGCCTCATCTCTAGTGATGGCATAAACTCGTCCAGTCTCGATATTCGTCGGTTGCATCCCTGACGAAGTAGTAGTGTGCCTCCACTCTGGCTGGATCTGGCTCTGTGGTACTGGAGGCTGAGTCACTGGTGCAAGCATAAGATATCCCTAAGAGTTGGCTGGTAAGAACTGCTGCGGTGCAGATACTCCTAGATAGTAGATCACCGGAGATGCAGGATACTGGATCGCTTCGGCATCACTGTATGGGCACCCCCTGCAGCTGGTACAACTGTGTTGGTGGAGGTACTGGATGCCTCTGACCATATGTCTGAGTCCTCGGTGTTGTCCTCTATTGCCGCTGTTGGGTAGACTTCTTCCCCTTGTTGGAGCTATCAGGAAACTCCAACTGTGCTTTCAGTGTACAATCACGACTAGTATGACCTGGTTGTTTGCAATAATAGCAAACCGACTGCTCCAAAGGACACTCTGATACTCTGTGGCTTTCAGATCCACATTTATAGCATCCATTCCTGCTTCGGCCCTTACGGCTACTCTGAGACCCTCCAGAATACTCACGATCTTTGGGCGTTTCCCTTTGCGATCTAGTGACCCTACGAGCACCTCGCATAGTTCCTTTTGCTCTCCTTTCTTCGAGTCCCGAAATTTGAACCTTCTGCCGCTTATAGTCATCTGCTTCTCTATATCCTTCTCCCTGAAAATTTGCTGGGAATTCATCTTGATGAAGAGGGCACGGTCCAATGCCTCCCTGTATGAGGTAATGATAGATCCTGACATCTGGCTCTGTATATAGGTAGCAAGACCCTGTGTGAACTGGTACATCCGATCTGCATCCTGTGCTACCAGGTGAGAGCAGAACTCTGATAGTCTGGTAAACTCTGCATTATACTCCATGGCAGAACGATCACCTTGCTTGGACTCGAAATTCTGACGACGCGTCAGAAAAGCCAAGGAAGAAATCAGCATCTCTAGAAAGCGTCTCGAAAGATGACCCAAGTAATCCCCTGCTCCCCGAGTAGAGTCTTCTGCAATTTCCACCAAGTGACAGCCTGATCTCTGAGATGATATGCAACAAGGCCCACCTTCTCCACATCTGTACAGTTCATGTACTCGAAGGTGTCTTCCATATTTTCCAGCCAAGACCGGGCAATCCATGGGTCGGACTCCCCTTGGAACAAGGTGAACTTTTCCTTGGTCGAACGTGCTAACATGAGTATCCGTGCCTTATCATTGAGCCAACTGGACTCTGCAAGCTCTGGCATAGTCAGTGGTACATCCGGATTCTGAGGCTCCGAATCACCAATAGGGGTAAGCTGAGGATGTTCCCGAATAACGGGCTCAGTAGCAGCAGCCTCTTGTCCCTCAACCTCGACAGATCGCCTTGATAGACAACCTTTACTATGAGTCTACATAGGTGTCATAACTTTGACTGTATACATCTGTTAAACAAATTTAGATAAGTAACTATCTGAAATATGAGCTATCAGACATACTCACTTCGTGGTGCCTGGAGCTTATGTCGATGTCAATCCCATCTCATAAAAACCAAATCCGAGAAATATACCGACTCCCGAGAATCCAAGACTCAAAACCAAAATCATTGTATGGCATCATAGAACCTTCGGCACTGATACCAATAAAGTTGTCACGCCCCGAGAGTATGCCATGCCAAAAATCAAATGGACGACATCTCCCCTGTATGTGGCAACATTTCGGGTTAATACAAGGCTCGTAGGCTCACAACAACAACATAACATAAATATACAACCACAGCGGAAACATAAACCACATACCCACAACAAATATACCAAAAACATATAGGTGTACACCACCTGACAAGTCTACAGTAATAAAATCGTAAATAAAACATCGACTACAGAAGTAAAGTCCACGACATCACGATAAAGTCCATAATAAAATAAGTCCATAACATATCAAAGTCCAAGACATAAAACAAACTCCTCGGGAGACTCGGAAAAAGAAGATGGGATGGATCATCGACGCAGCTCTGAGTCATCACGAAACTTCTACCTATTACCTGGGCAACAGAAAAACCCAGGGTCTGTGGTGGTGAGTAAAACTCAGCAGGTAATAAGATAGAACATGTAAATATATGTATCAATATTACATATCATTCAACAGTTTAATCTACTCGTACAACAAGTATACATCAGCATAACAAGTATACATGCATGCATACACTAAATAAACTGAACAACAAACGATGCTGACATACCTGACAGTCAGCTACTCTATCCTCCAACCTGGGCATATATCCACAACATAAGGTATAAAGAATCATACTAACTCACACTACATCCTGATATGGGTCGAGGGTATCACAGTGAATAACCAACAGGTATACAAGTACCGACCTACTACCATACAGAAAATGCAATAACATGTATGAATATGTACAAATAAATGCAACAAGCATAGTACATACAAATGCATCATCAAAGTGAGTATACATATAGACTGTATCTGTATGTATATTGATCACCATCATCCAAGTATATATATATACAAGCATATATGTGTATATATATATCAATATGCAAAACACCATATGATACAGTAATGCAGCATGCATGGTCATGTCTGCGAACCCCTACTCGCTACCACGACCCTAGTGTGGCCTAGGTGGCACGACATGACAACTGTCCCAACTCACACCAACCACTGCTCTAGAGTGGTCGAGTGGGAAGTATGATCAAGTAGCATATGAGCGTAAAGAGCTCGCTACGCAACGGGAGTCCCTGCTGCTGGCCATTTTGACTGACACTACCAATGAGTGGTCGAGTGCCACGCACCCAGGACAACTGCACGCACCCCAACTACCATCGTCTATAATGGTAGAGTGCGGCACAACAAATGCTCTGCCCTTATGCTAGTTACTCCTCTGGGAGTAACCTGGTAGGCAGAATGACTGATGACTCTCTCAACCCCAAGGGAGACTATGTCATCAGTATGCATGCAATGTCATGAAGGTATTGTCTCACATACAAACATCTACCACAGACTCTCTGTTCAACAGAGAGTTACATCCCTTGATCAGTACACTCTCTATCATGTAGAGAGGCGTACTCAACTGATCATGACAAGCTAGGACCACCGGTCCATAGCGACACACTATTTACGACTCACCTGACTATTTATGCAACACGTGGTTGGTAAATAAATGTACAACATATGAGTATTGGTATAACTCCTACATTTAGGGCATTACCTATCCACAGATGATCTTTTTGCCAATTTATAAATTTGGTCATCACCCGTACTCTAACATCCACACCCTACTAAACATCTAGGCCTATTTACATCACATCTATAACCCTAAATCATAATAAAAGGGAATGTGATATCAACCTTTGAGTAAATATAACCAACGACAAGTCCAAGCATAAGATAATAAGAGCAGGATCAAGGTAACATGATCATATAAGATGATCATGCATCTAAATCTGTATGCATTTAAACTACCTAACCAGGGTAGGAATTACCCACCTGCTGTAAATGCTCGTAGTACTAGAGTCCTCACGTTCGCAGACCGGTCTCGTATCCACGTCCTACAAATATCAACAATTACAATCAAATCCAAGCACATGAAAATATATAAATTCTCTATTCTATCATTTCTATATTCGCGTCCCTTTATCGAATACGAATTAGAACCCCCCACTTGTACATTTAACACCATAATTAACCCAGTTCACAAATCCACTCGCAACATAAATAGGGCTTCACCCCAGCGCACTCTACTACCATTTATTCATACAGATATAAAAATTTGACAACCCTACATGAACACACCTCAACTCGCAGTCGATCACAACCCATGAACAGCTACATTGACACACATAGACCCGTTTAATTTAACCCACCGGTTTCAATTAGCAAAAGTGATAACTGACTCATCCAATTCTATATTCAACTTAACAAAGTCAACCTCATAAAGATTTAACCCTTTTTACAACAAATTTACATCTATATTCGTAGCCAAAACAAAGCTACTACTTCACAACCGTTCACAACAACCCAAATTTACAGCCGATAACACCTCTGTACAAATCCATCCTCCATCCATACGACCTATCCAATGTCTCACCAATAACTCTTACATTACCACACTTACCATTAATTCAACCCTTGTTCCTGCCCAATCCATTAATTGTCGTTTCGACAAAGTTGAGCTCTCAAATAGAATATTACCAACCTCACAGCCGATTCACCCCTTCGTGGTCAAGAACTGCATCGTTCACAACCCTTCTATTCACCGACACAATCCGTGAACAACTAACACCACCCACCGGAACCCTCAACCTTGACAAACACCCAAAATTTAGAAATTACAGACACGAGGTAGAGTAAATTGAACTTACCAGTCGTTGGAACCTCCACTGATAGTAAGGTCCCCAAAACCTAGCAGCCTCCTTTCACCAACCAGCTTACTGCTCAAAACCTATCAACACCTCATTAAGCTCTCAATTGCCTGTCCATCCACTGAATTGAATTGGATTCACAGCACAAAAGAGGGGAAATTGATTTTGCTTACCACAATTGAAACCTCAACGACAGCAGCAAGATCCCCAATAACCGGCAACCCACAAAAACGTCACTGCCCTAGCTCTCGTCGGAACCCCTGTTCAAATGACTCAAAATCAACTACCCAATCGCATAAGAATTCTTTCTGACGTCGAAGAAGAACACTGCCTTACCCGGCTTCAACAGCAAGTCACCGCTTCTGATCAGGACACCGCGTCGTCGTCGTTGATCCAACCTCACACCCGCTTGTCGTTCTGTCTCGACCGTGGCCACAGGCGAGGGTACTCACTGGTCGTCGCTTGCAGCAGGGGAAGGAGACCAGCGAGGAAGTAGGAGAAGGCACTCGACCAGTCGCGTGCGTCAGAAGGGAGGATGAAGATCGCATGGTGAGGTAGAGAGGTTGTCGCGGTGAGGGAAAAAGAGGAAGAGAGGGGCTCGGGAAAGTCGGCACCGGCGGCGGAGTCGGCGACGAATGGAAATCGCCACAGCGTGAGTGAAACTCTCACGCGAGGAGAAATCGTCAGCGAGAAATGGAAGGGAAGAACGGCGGCGTTAAGAGATTAACGGGTCGGGTGGTTTTTAACGGGTTGGACTTTAAACAATGCTTATTGGGTTTTAAATCTAATAAGCCATTAACCCTAGATTTAATTAAATCTAGGTTAATTAAACTATTAAAATTCCTTAAGCTAGGTTAGATGTAATTAACTCCTAACCATAATTTTTTTTTTCGTGGTATTTTACATTAGCTATAGTGGTGCTCGACAGAGTGACGCGGTACTCGGGCGTGCTGAGGTACTCAAGCATGAAATGGTGCTCAAGTGCACGCAATGCTCGGACGCACTATGATGCTCCATAGTGTTCGGGCAACCCCGAGAAGAGGTGTTTAGGTGTGCACATGCACAGAGGTCTCATTTCTCACTCGGGCGCGTGAAATGGTGTTCAAGCGAGATGAGGTGCTTAGGCACAGAGGTGCTCAAGCTCGATGAGAAACCCGAAGTCACACGTGCAGTGCTCGGGTGCCCAGTGGTACTCAACGCTAGAGGTGCTCGAGAAAGCCATGATTCTTAGTCGGCATTGCTCGGCAAGTGCTTGGCAATGGTTGGCAAATACTCTCTATAGTCGACGAGTACTCGACAGTGCTTGAAGTAGTCGGCAATGTGGTCGACAACACTCGGGAGTGCTCGGGAAGAGCCGAGGTGCTCGAGAGCTCGGGATGTTGGGCACGAACAAAGATTATCGAGTACACGGGAAGAGTCGAGGAGCTCGAGAACTCAGCACAAGCAAGGTTATTAGTGCTTGAGGTCGCTGAGAATCTAGAGAGTTCGACAAGAGTAGAGGTACTCGGGTTGCACTAAGTTGATCGGCATGAGTGATATTGTTCGACAAATATCTAAATTCATTCGGACTTGGCCTAGAGAGTGGGAGTAGTCCACTTGGTCTAGGCCTAAGCCGAGTATCTTGGAGAAGACGACGAGATCTAACTCTGAGATGTGTGATAAAAAGGTTGTCGGAGTATGGCAACATGAAAACCCTTAAAGTAGTGCATAGGCTTACTGAGGGTATTATAGTACATGTGACTATTTATGTACCACATCTTAATTTGAATGGTGAGATGCAATTCTAGGTTATAGTATACAATGTTTGTTTATTCATATGCTCATCTTGGAATTTGTATTTAAGTTATTTTTGAATTTTAATGATTAGTAGGGTACACAAAATTGAGACATTAAGTATCAATTGTCACTTACATCTCTCTATTCCGTGTGACAAAGACATGATTGTGACAAAGAGTGTCATACTGGATCTCGTGAAGGGAGACAAGATGAACGGTGACAACTATGACATTTGGAACTAGAAGGTTTAATTTGTTTTCGAGGAACAAGAACTCGGAGAGGTTCTTAAGCACGAGATGGTGGACCCTGGGGAGGGTACCACAGCTCAAGCGAGACAGAATCAGGAGGTATATCACACTTGGAAAAAAAAAGGAAGGCCAAGCTAGGATAATTCTTCTTAATTAGTAGTATGCATGATGAGCTAATCCTGATTTATGAGCAGTATACTACAACAATATCAATCTGGCATGCTCTTAAAGAGCATTATGGCGTCCATTCAGCTCCTAAGTTAAGGAAGCTGACTTATAATTTCATCACTTATAATGAGAGACTTGATCATACTATGAAGCAGCATCTAATGCATATGTTGAGTATGATTGTTTCTCTGAAGGATATGAGAGAGTTAATGTCGAATGAGCTTTAAGTACTGAGAGTAATCCAGTCATTGTCTAACTACTGGGATGTAGTTAAGACCTATTTCTCTCACACTGAAAGTATATGTACTTTCATGGATTTGAGTAGGCACTATGAGCTCGAGGAAGAGAGTCAGGAGGTGACCAAGTCAACTTTAGGTCATGCTAACTTTGTAGAGTCGAGTAAGGGCTCTCAGGAAACAAATCACAAATGGTGCAAGCATGAGAAGAAGATTAAAGGTCTTGGCAAGAAGAAGTCATTCGTCAAGACAAATGAGAAGGGATAGAAAAGCAAGAAGAAGGAGTCTGTAAAGAGCAAAGTCTGATGCTATGTATGTGGTAAGCTTGGGCATTTTGCATGCGAGTGTAGCAATCAAAAGGTATATTCTTCTTCTTTATATGGTTTGAGTTATGTGTCATCTAGTGTGATGTTCACTAACTCTTCTACTTTGTGGATTGTAGACTTAGGAGTAGCAACCATGTAGCTCGTGATAAGAGTACATACTTAGAATTCTGTCATTTAAGTCTACATGCGAGAAGACTATACGTGGGGAATGGAGCATTTGTGGAAGTGAGAGGGATTGATACTTGCAAACTGATGCTGCAAAGTAATCAAGTCATGTATCTTCATAATGTGTTGTATGCTCTAGAGATTTGACGAAATCTCATTTCTGTCCGATGTCTAGACTAGTAAGGATACAATGTTTTTATTGGAAACTCTAAGGTTTCCATCTCGTATGACAATTCTTTAGTATGTTCCAGTATAGTTCATGAGGGATTTTATGTACTTAATTTGATTTCATTTCATGAGTATTATCCTGTTTCTTTTATTGCTTTGGCATCTAATAGTATAGTGGATGATGTGAATGTATGGAATAGTAGACTTGGTCATATAATGCAAGAGAGAATGGGTCGGTTAACATCAAGTGGTATGTTGGTCAGCTAACTAAGGTCGAGTTGCCCTTGTGTGAGTTTTACCTAGCAAGAAAATCTATGAGAAAATCATTTAGGAAAGAAATGAGGTTGGGACTCCATTACAGTTGGTTCATTTCGACATTTACGGACCCATGAATATGTGAGCACGAAACAGAGTCACATCTTTTATTACATTTATAGACGATTATACGTGTTTTGGTTATGTCTACCTGATCTTGCATAAGTCTAAGACACTAAAGTGCTTCAGGAGATTTATTAGTGAGGCTGAAAATCAACTAGATTTGAGAGTGAAAACTCTCATAACCGATTGAGAACGCTAGTATATGTCTAAGCAGTTTAAAGAGCTCTGTTTCGAAAAAGACATTACAAGATAGCTAACTATTCTTGCAACTCTTCGACAGAATGGAGTCATCGAGAGAAGGAATAAAACTTTTTTAGAAATAGTGAGGTCTATGATGGTGCAAGTAAATTTACCTATCTTCCATTGGGGAGATACATTATTGACTGTAGTCTATGTCCTTAATTGTGTTCCAACGAAGTTCGTAGTTAGCACCCCATATGAGCTTTGGACAAGGAGTCAGCATGCCCTTAGTCATTTGAGACCATGGGGTTGTGTCGCGTATGTTAATAATTCCTCATAAAAGTATGACAAGTTAGGCTCGTGAGGAAAGAAGTGTATCTTTATTGGATATTCTAAATACTCCAAGGGATATATGTTCTTAGGAGAACATATGGACGAGACAGTCACTGAGATTGAATCTCGTGATACCATATTTTTCAAGAATGATTTTTCTAAGAGAGGAGAAATCGATCGAGATTTCACCTTTTATGATATGGAAGAGCCTAGTGACTCAGTGAATCCCAGTGGTGGGATTCAATACCCTAAAATGGATCTTGGTCCTAGTGAAGTGGTCCATCTGAAATTGTGGAGGCTCTCTCTCCTTGTAGGAGTGGTCAGGGAAATGTACCTCATCGTCGTTTTTTGATTGAGAATGAGAGACTCATTGTGACTTCAGAGGACGAGGAAGATCCGAGGACTCTGAGAAAGGCCCTCAAGGGTTTTACAAAATACCAATTGTTTAAGGTCATGCAGGAAGAAATGAAATCAATGAAAGTTAATAAGGTCATGCAGAAAGAAATGAAATCAATGAAAGTTAATAAGGTTTGAGACCTAGTTGACTTACCTGAGAATAGAAAGGTCATTGGGAACAAATGAATTCTCAAAATCAAGAGGAAGGCTGATGGATTGATTGAGAGGTATAAAGCTCATTTGATAGTCAAGGGTTATACTCAAAAAAAGGGCATTGACTATGATGAGACCTTCTCTCCAGTAGTCAAGTTTACATCGATTTATTTACTTTTAGTGATTATCGTGAGTTTAGATATAGAGTTACATCAGATGGATGTGAAGACTATTTTCCTTAATAGAAGTTTGGATAAAAAGATCTACATGGAACAATCAACTAGCGATGGTACCTAAGATTTCACGAGGAGGTGATATCTTATGGTTTTACAATGGTCGAGGAGAATCATTGTGTCTATCTGATAAGATTAGATAACTCTTTTGTAATTATGTCGTTATTGTGGATGTCATAATGTTGGTTGGGAACAACATTGAGTATCTAATAACCATTACATGGTTATTATCCACTTTCAATATGAAATACATCGGTGAAGCTGAGTTCATTCTTGGAGTACATATCCAGAGGGATCGCTCGAGAAGATTTCTAGCTCTTTCACATGACATTAAGAAAATTCTCGAGTGCTTTGGGATAAGTAATTGCAATCCCATAGATACTCCAATCACTAAAGATGATGGTCTTAGTTTGATGATATGTTCTAAAACTTAGGAAAAAATAAGGGAAATGAGAAAAGTATCTTATTCTAGTGTAGTTGGAAGTTTGATGTACGGAATAATGTATACATGACCGAACATATGTTATGCAGTCAATCTGATATGTAGATATTAAGAAAATACAAGAAGGGGTCACTGGAGAGCAATGAAAATGATTTTTCGATATCTTAAAGGAACTACAACTTCTCTTTGTGTTACGAATGAGGTGATTTGCGACTTGTGAGTTATTCAGATGCCTATTGGGGAGGTGATCTAAATAAACACAAATCAACATTAGGTTTCACTTTCTTGCTCAATGGTGGGGACATCTCTTAGAATAGTAAGAAGAAAACTTGTGTTGCTCTATCTACGATGGAAGCTGAGGTCGTGACATGCTCAATAGCAGTTCAGGAGAGTGTTTGGCTCCGAAGACTGGATGACATAGGGGTTGTAGCGGATAGTGGGAGGCTAGTAATAATTTATTGTGATAATCAGGTCGCTATCGCTTACACTCGAGATCCTAAGTTTCATAGTATAACCAAATACATTGATACCAAAAATCATTTTGTAAGAGACATCATTGAGAAGAATGAAGAAGTACATTTCAATAAATAGTATGATGGTTGACCTCTTCACCAAACCTATCATGAGGGACTCCTTTGTGGGACATGAAGAGTCATTGGATTTGAACATTTTATAAAATTTCTCAATATGTACTTTATTGACAAGAGTGATACTTAATGAAACGTATTATATATATATATATATATATATATATATATATATATATATATATATATATATATATATATATATATATATATATAAAAGGCAGGCAAGGTCAACTCTCTCATATTAGTGACCACTTTCAAGAGTAGAAAAAAGATGGTTTCTAACTGTAAGAGATTTTAAGAGTAATCCTTCTGAAACTTAAGTCACCTTGATACGTGTTCAGGATATCTTGTGTGACATAATCAATATGGAAGTAGTCACATTCATATTGCTTGTAAGTAGCCAGGTTTGAGATTTCAGATACCACCTGCAATTTGTGATATTATTTCTGAGATCTCTGGGTGGAGTCTTATGTGTAGACTGAGTCCTATACATGCATAATGTTAAAGAAATCTAGCATATGCCCTTATACGAAATGGGGAGCAACATTGTAGCACGTGCTTGATACCACGTGTGATAAATCGACTAAGGAAAGTGGTAGCCATATTACTTGAGATGGTAAATGAATATCCTCGAGCTCCATTGTGTGAGATCCGAGATCCTCTAGGAGGGATCTCTTATACCCTTATTACTTTCGGCTGTTTTTGAGATCCTAATTCAGTGTTTGCTATTTTAGTCTATTTACCGATGGTCCGGAAGGTAAATTGAGGTCTGAGTGATAGGTCTAGGAAAGCAGCTGAGTTGAGACTAATATATTCAAGTTTGGAAAAAGGATGACTAATTGACAATACATCATTATGATATATTCACAGACTAATTTTTTATGTTTATCAATGAGGAAATTAAACATATTAATGAATATAATGTTGAGCAAAATCTGAGGATTACTTTCAATGAGGAAAGAAATTAGCTCGATAGATGTAATTAATCATGGATCTGGGGTGCAGCGAGATATTACATCTTATGATACAATGATGATGACTGCTCGGTCATCCTAATTGAGCAATTTTTGTTTGTAGATGTACTCGTAAGTCGCACGATATCCAATTCTATATGAAAACCTAATAGGATGATGTGATGGATCATATGAGATATAATCTAATAATGAAGATGAAATGCTCTCGTGTACAAATAGGAGATGTTGGTTATGCCCACGATGGGCATGGGATAACGATGGCTCCATTATCTCAAAGCCATAACTTCCCATATATAAAACACATAAACTACCTGTGGCTGGAGATAGGAAAAAGTGGAAGCAGTGTTGCAACTAGGGGAAGGCATAAGATGCAATGAGGAAGCACGTGTAAGGGGTGCATAGTAGTAGTGCATCGGTCCTTGTGAGAAGAAGAAGAGTTTCTTTCTTTTGAGAGAGTAGTGAACTCTCGTCTTTTGTTGAGAAGAATAATGATACTGCTGTTACCTCTTCTCTATGAACCAGATAGGAGGGCTCGCATGTAAGGCATTACCCGAACCAAATGATTGGTTCGATGGAGAAAGAGGGGAGGAACGGTTCGGGCACAAGCACCTGAGACAATTGGCACGGGAGAGCTAGTGGAGGTAATCGACAAGGTAAAGCAGAGGCAGGGGGGGGGGCGCTTCGCTAGGAAATAAGCAAGAATCGGTTCGGGTAGATAGGCCTAGAAGCAGATGGGACGGATAAGAATCGACTCGGCCTAGTCAGTCCGGAGGTAGTTCAGTGTGGGAAGAAGGGGAGTTGGTTCGGGCTGGTGAGGAGCCCAAGGGCTATGCCACCCGTGAGCTATAGACCTAAGTTAGTTTCACCAAAAGTAGATGGTTGAGAGGGACAGGCTAACCTAGTTTTTTGAAATGTAGATGAAGAGTTGTTATGTAACAGAAGAGGGGGTCCCCACACAATATTCTGAGGAGCCTTCGCTTCTCGTATCTGTAACAGAATTATTCTCCAGGTGGACGTGGTGGCCACGTGTACGATGGGGACAACTCGCGAAGTAACACTGGATCAGAGGAGGAGGATAAAAGGGAGGAAGAGGACAGAAGGAGGGGGATCTGCATTCTTCCAACTAGCAAGAAATGAAGACGCATCAGGAGAAGGAGAGCTACCACCACGCCGGAGAAGGAGAGTAGCGATCTTTGCTTTTGCGTTGCGTGTACTCTTTCTTGTATTGTGATTTGACTGTAAGAGGTTTTCTCCTCCACCTCTGGAAGTTTCCTTTCCGTGAAGGAGGACATTAATATTGAAAGTGCTTTGGCACTGCATCTGGTGAGAGAGCTCACCTCCGTGGAGTAGGAATCCTTATTCCAAACCATGTTACATCCTGTGTCTTAGTTTTGTTGCCTGTGTTGGTTTTGCGTTTCTCTGCTTCACTTTTTCATCTTTACTGTTGCGGTCGGAGAGAACCCCCAAAGCTCCCGTCGTGCTTCATCGCATTAAAAGTAAGCGAACGAATCTTCCTCGCCGCATCAGTTGGCGCCGTCTGTGGGAACATTTGAGCTAGACGTAGAGATGCAGCCAAAAGAGATACAACACCCAATTGCCTCCGCAGCAGAGGAAAACCCCATTACCATACTGCCATCACAATTGAGGGCTCTAGTTGACGACGTTGTAACTGAGGCCCTCGTTAGAGAAAGAAGAAGGACAAGATACCTTCATCCTCACTCTGGTGAACCTTCTTCTCGAGGCCCACTCCCAGAAGTGCCTCCTCCATCTCATGCAGCCATTAACATTGAAGTAGTGCCTGGAGAGGGGCCTGGAGGGCGAGCACATCAGAATACTATACCCTTAACCCAGACTCGACGGGAAGAACAGGGTGAAAGCCGGTCGACCAGGGCCCTAGAAGTTTATGAGCCCAGTCCTTTTACCATGGACATCCTCTCTGAAATCCCCCCATCATACTTCCGGAATCCCCAAGTAGACAAGTATGATGGCTCAACGGATCCCGAAGAACATCTATCGCAATTCGAT
Organism: Wurfbainia villosa; assembly: GCA_025175895.1. Classification (NCBI taxonomy): domain Eukaryota; kingdom Viridiplantae; phylum Streptophyta; class Magnoliopsida; order Zingiberales; family Zingiberaceae; genus Wurfbainia; species Wurfbainia villosa. Next base: position 50,689,741 of record CM046003.1, read on the forward strand.
GGAGCAGCCTCGCTCCACTGCTATACCGACGCCCTCAAGTGCCGAGTCTTTCGGACCACCTTAACTGGTTCGGCACAAAAATGGTTCAACACCCTGCCCCCGGGGTCTATTACCTGTTTTTGCTGATTTTCAGGGGATGTTCCGCCAGGAGTTCGCCAACTGTAAGGCGTATAAGCATGACGCCTCTGTTATGATGCACATTACGTAGGGGCCCTCAAATCATTCAGAAGGTATCTTCATCGATTCACCTCTACAGCTAGGAGTATCCCTTCGACAAGGTTGGAAGCTTTCAGAGTCGCAATCCCGCACAGGCTGAAGGAGGGCCCCTTCCTCAGTTCTCTTTTGAGGAAGCCTGCTAATAGCTACGAGGTGCTACTAAGTCGTGCGGAAAAATTCATCAACGAGAAAGAAGGACTAAGAGTGCGGAGAGCCGAATGCGCTGCCGCAGTAGTCCCAGCTGAAAGAAATCGCCCCGCCGCCCCTCAAGCACCCCCTCGTCGGGGATATGCGTGACCCCTTCTACTGGAGGCTCCAAGGACTCGGTTATTACTACAGGGTGCTCGCCCTGCGCAGCCATTACAGATTATGGCCGCTGATGCACTTCCTCCCGCGAGGACTTGGAAAGAGCGGGAGATGGAATTCTATGATCAGCAGGGTCTACTACAGCGACCCTCAGGATATAGGGGGGTACCACGTAACCCCCCCCCCCCCCCGCCCCATTTTTCTACCAATACCATATGGAGTACGGCCACGCCAGTGGCCAATGTTTCAAGCTACAGGAGGAGCTGGAGCGCCTCCGAGTCGCATACCCACAATTGCGGCTTCAGACGGGAGGGCCAGCACGACGAAGGCAACGACCCAATGTGGCTCGCCCAGGACCATATAACCAACCACCGCAAGTTACTTTCCCCCAAACGCCGTCCTAGGAGGTTGTTTCTCCAGAAGGCCCATCAGGTGAGGGCCCCTCATCTAATCCAAATAATGCGCTCCCACACGGGGGGTTATTCATGTCATTGCAGGAGGATCCACTGACGGGGACTCTAATCGGGCGCGGAAGTCATATGCCCGCCTCATGGAAAGTCTGGCCATCATCACCGACCAGACTGTCCAAACTGCGCCGCCTATTTCGTTCGGGCCAGAAGATCTCCGAGGTGTCCTGCTGCCCCACACGGACGCCTTAGTTATCCGCATATCCCTAGCCAATTACGAAGTGGCTAGGGTACTGGTTGACTCGGGAAGCTCTGTCAACATCCTCTTTCAGGAGGCCTTTGGACAGATGCAGCTAGGAAATGCCCAACTAGAAGATGTGGCCACACCCCTCTTCGGGTTCGCGGGACATGTGGTCCACCCCATAGGGCAGATTTCATTGCCCCTGACTCTGGGCGCAAAGCCCAGCCAAAAAACCAGTATAGTCCCCTTCCTCATCGTGGACGCTCCATCCACTTATAATGTCATTCTTGGTCGCCCTTTCCTTGCCATTTTTCAAGCGGTGGCTTCTCCGTACCACCAGAAGGTGAAATTCCTAGTCGGACAGTTGGTGGGAGAAGTCCGAGGCGAACAGAAAGCTGCTAGGAGCTGTTATGTGCAGATGGTTCGGGATGATCAGAAGAAGGCCTGAACTGATGATCTCAAAAGAAAGGCCATCGTCATTTCTGATGTCTGCATCCTAGAAGAATCTCCCCTCAAATCAGACAAGATAGAGGAAGGGGAGCTGGTGGAAATAGCTCCGGGAAAGGCCACACGGGTGGCACAGCAGCTGGAGGCCAAGGAGGAGCTGGTGGCCTGCCTGAAGAAGAACGAAGACATCTTCGCAGGAGATGTGCATGATCTCACGGGGATTAATGTTGGTGCAATCGGCCCAGGTCACGATTGACCAGGACTCGAGTTTGGCTCGAGTGATGTTTTTATGTGTTTTGATGTTTCGACAAAAACATATGACAATGTAATTGTCATTTGGGAAAGTCCAAGTCTTGAGTACTTGGCATGAAAAGTCCAAGCATGGGTCTTGGCAATGTAAAGTCCAACATGGGTTGGCAAGGAAAGTCCAAGCATGGTCTTGGCATGAAAAGTCCAACATGGGTTGGCAAGGGAAAGTCCAAGCTTGAGTCTTGGCATTTGAGAAGTCCAAGGGTTTGATATTGGCGGCGTAAAGTCCAAGCGGGAGTCTTGGCAGCATAAGACCAATGGTTGGCGGCGTAAAGTCCAAGCGGAGTCTTGGTGGCGTAAGTCCAATGTGCCTTGGCGGTGTAGACACCGTTAGCATGACATAGCCGACGGAAGCACCTGAAGGCTAGCGCGATGGATGAACAAGTCATGGATGACTTGGAGGGATCCGAGAGGCGTGAGGCTGATGGAGGTGGCTAGAAGGCTTAGGTCTAGGCTAAGGGTGGTCTAGCAAGTATGGGGGAACCATACTTGGGTTAAAACCTCATGTTTGAGGTGTGCCAGTCGACTGGTGCCATGTGGCAGTCGACTGGACCGAGTCAACTAGGGTTCGATCATGGGGTTATGGCCTAGCTGATCGCCATAGGTTGGCGGGCCGATCGATGGAGCTCGAGCCGATCGATCGTGTGATCAGTCGACTGGTGCTCGGTATTTCGGGCACAGAATGGAGTCGAGACTCGACTGGTCAAGTGAAGGCTCCATCAGTCGACTGATGGTCATGATCAGTCGACTGATGAAGGTTCTGTTGGACTTATCCAGCGTGGATCTAGCCGTTGTCTCACGACAACAGTGGCATCAGTCGACTGATGGTCCCGATCAGTCGACTGATAGACCTTTTCCAGTACAGGTTGAAGCTTTATAAGGAGATCGTGATGGAGGATTTTCGGATCGGTTCTTGAAAGCTATTGGGGCGATTTGTTGGTGCAAATCAGGTCTCCAAGTGCAAGCAAGCAACCAAGCATTCAAGCAATCAAAACAAGTGTTGTAAAGTCTTTTCTTTACTTGTATTTCGTATTCATTATTGTAATTGCTTGTATTTGTATCTTATTGTTGTAAGATTACTTGTAAGGGGTTTCTCCACCCTTGACTTGTGTCAAGAAGGAGTTTTATTGGTTAGTGGTGTTTGTGGCATCGCTAGGGTTCGTACGAACCCAATCCGTGGAGTAGGAACCGGTTCGATTCCGAACCACGTTATATGCTCTTGTTGTGATTTGTGTTGTGTCCATTTCGTTATTGCTTTTATTATTTCTATTTCCGCTGTGCACTAACGAAATTGTAGACACGAACGGGATCGAATTTCATCTACGCTATTCACCCCCCCTCTAGCTTCCAAACGATCTTTAACAAGTGGTATCAGAGCTCGGGGCTCTTCTACGGATTAACAACCGGGAGCTAAGGCAAAAGGCTAGAGGGTGAAGATGGAATTCCAAGACAAGCTTGGATGGGAAATCAACACTCCACCTCCATATGATCCAGAAGATTTTCCGGCATGGAGAGCAAGAATGGAAACATTCTTGATGATGAACATAGAGGATTGGTTCATCCTCATTGAAGGCCTTGAACCCCCTAGGGATAAGAAGGGGAATGTCCTAAAATTGAAAAAGTGGACCCAAGAGCAACGCCAAAAGCTCAAGACCGAAGTTAAGGTAACGAAACTTTTAGAAGATTTAATCCCTAATGATGTTTTGTGCAAGCTAGGGGATTACATGTATGCCAAGGAGCTATGGAGAAAATTGGCAAGATTCCATGAGGAGAGTTCATCCTCAAGTGAAAGTGAGGAATCGGAAGTTGAGATGGAGTCAACTTCCGAATCGGAGAAAGAAGAAGTAGAAGAGGTGGAAGAAGCATCTACTTCTAGGATTGAGGAGGAGAGACCATCCTCTACACCGGAGCAACCTCAAGAAGAGCTTTCAACATCCGATCAAGATGAGGAAGCTCAAAATTCAACTCCGGCACCTACCACCACCTTAGGTAACTCAAACACTTTACTTTCAAATAAAAATCATATTATGTGCTTTGAGTGTAGGGAGTATGGGCATTACAAGAGCAAATGCCCAAAGAGGATCAAGAAAGCTCCTCCGGCGCCTAAAAGTCAACAAAAGTCAACGAACGCCGGTTCTCCAAGTCAAAAGAGCAAGGAGCATGTCATTTGCTTCAAATGCCGACCACCAGGTCACTACCGGAGTCAATGCCCAAAGAAGAAGAAGAAGGGGCAAAGGGGAGCATCACAAGTAGGGGGAGCCACTAAGACAAACCCTAAGGTATATTTAAATAATGCTCCGTCTAATTTAAACATTAAAAAGCATGCTAGAACTAATTTTAGCAATTTTGTTATGTATCATAAAGAGCATGCTAGAAATAACAAACATATTTGTTTAGGAGCTAAGAATGTTCACCTTAAGAATAAGGAGAAATTTGGGACTAATGTCCCTAGAAAAACAATACCTAGGGAATCTATTAAGAAAATACAAGAACATCTAGTTTTTAATCCAAAATGGACTAGGCATATGCCAAGAAAGTCCAATGCCCAAGATTTAAATAAAAATTCTAAAATTGGGCAATTAGAATTAGAGAACCAAGCCTTGAGGTCAAGGCTTGAGACATTGGAAAAGACCCTAAACAAGATACAAAATCAATTTCAAGGGTCAAATTGTCAAACTCTAGGACCTAAGAGTCAAAAGTCAACCAAGGGCAAGAATGGTTTGGGTCACAAACCTAAGTCCAAGGTGACTTACCATAGTGTTCCATTCGACTATAGGACACTAACTAGGTCTAGAAAGACCAAGGTCAATGGGAAAGTCATTCCTAGAGTTGACCAAGGTTTGTGCCTAATGGCCAAGGTTTCGAAGAAACCTAGGATGACCACTAAGAAGGTTGTTAGGGAGGCAATCCCTAAGGTTAACCTAGGCAAGACCAAAATGACCAAGGCTAATAAGCCTAGGAGGGTCATTAGGAAGGTATCTAGGGAGGTTATCCCTAAGGAATACCTAATTAACCCTAGAAGCTCAAATCGGTTTTGGGTTCCTAAGAGCGTGATTGATTCACGCTAAATGGGTTTAGGGTGTGCCAACCTTGATTGGATGGGTAGTTAACTCAACCATGATAAAGGTGGCACCTTAGGTTACTTCCAAGGTTATGGTTACCTTGGAAATATCTTTGAGCCTTAACTTCAAAGAATTTTAGGATGTGTCAATATATATCTTGAAAACATGAAAATCAATAAAATTGACACAATCTAGATTTAGAGGTCATAGTGTGTAACTTTGATTATTGGCACACTTTGGAAGGTCATGTATCAAGAGATGTGTGGTTAAGATGTAAAGGTAACATCTAGAGTGATACTCAAGTGCCACACAACTTGATGTCTTGTATTCACCATGCTTCATATGTTTTACCATATTTTTGCATAGAAGGAATGTCTAGGATAGATTACATCTCACAAAACAAGTCTTTTACCTTGATTGTGTATTTTAACACTTAGAAAGGGTGAGATGTTAGGTTTTGGAAATCATTGAATGTTAATGTTTGCAAAAATGAAATAAAACATTAAAATACATTAACAAATACATGAATAAAAGTATAGCATCAATACATTCGATATACAAGATCTAACGTAATAAAATGGAATAATTAAGATGATGAAATCGAGATCCGATTTAATCGAAATCGATATCACGATCGATACAATTATCAGTCGACTGATAACACTGTAGCGCGATATGATACGGCCATCAGTCGAGTGCTAGCTTCATGACTCGACTAATTGAACATCAGTCGACTGATGAGGTCCATCAGTCGACTGATGGTACTGTTCACCGAGGTCGAGGGCCATCAGTCGAGTGCTCGACGAGCAGTCGAGTGATGTGCTCATCAGTCGACTGATGAGCAACATCAGTCGACTGATGCTACTGTAGCACGTTACAGAAGGTTCAGCAGTCGATTGCCGAGCCGGATCAGTCGACTGCCGGCTCGGTAAACCCGGTAATAAACCGCTATCAGTCGACTGATGCTCCACATCAGTCGACTGAATCGCGTTTTTATAATGCCGAACCGCTAGGGTTTGGCGTCTTCACGCGACGAGCTCTTCTTCTCCCTTCCTTCTCCGATCGCCGTCTCCCTCTCCGACCAACTCTTCCGGCCGTGCCAACCTCCCAAGTGTTAGGTTTGATAGACGAGTCTCTCCTCTTCTATTTTCTACCTATTTGGAGCCCTAGTTCACGCGATTTAGGGCTTATCTTTCCTTGTTCCGACTAGGGTTCCGACGTCTGAAGTTCTCCGGCGACTTTTCCGGTGACCCCCAGCAACATTTGAGTCTTCCCTCCGGCCACATCTTCAAATGGCACCTAAGTAACGATTTTTTTTCCGAGCCCTAAAATTCATTTCCATTACAATTTAGGTTTATCTAATCGTGTATTATTGTCATTGCATGTCATATCATTACATTGCATTCATAATAGGAGAGCCCGTAGGAATGATCCACCCGAGGGTGAATCTCGATTGTACCAACCTATGTTGGTTAGGTACATCGATAGAGATTTTTTCAATCGACATTGTAGTGATGTCATGAAATTAATTGCATACTACAATCTAATGGAAATCGTCTTATGCACGCATCCAATTAATGATGACCTTGTTAAGGAATTCTATCAAAACCTTAAAAAGGTGGATGACGGCCCTACTTACACTACTCGCGTTGCAAAACGCGAGTTAGAGTTCACTCTGCGATCAGAGTTTCGAGTGTAGGCCTTGGATGACACCTTTATCTTTACCCTACCATGGATTTTCCTTTACGAGCCTTTTGGCCATATCTCTATGGAGTCCATGCATGAGCATATCTTTGGTTATCCTCGCCCATCGCCTGTAATCTATTTCCTATCATCGAAGAAACAGACTGACAATGTCCTTTACAAGGTCATTGTTGGGTGTTTTCTTCCCATTGTCACTCACTGGTCCGCCAAGATTCGGCCTCCCCATCTTTTTTCTTCTATATGACATGCGTCATCGCTAGATATAAACTTTGCATTAAACATTTTCCACTGCATTGTGCACTTCATTTCCCCTGTACAAGGGAAAGTGCATATGCCATTTGGTCATATCATCACAGCATGGCTAGACTCCGTAGGCGTCAACATCCACAGGGGCTCTCTGCGAGCACTATCGGAGGTGTACGACTGTATATCAGTTCATAACTTCTCGTTAGCAAAGCTACGGATGGGCGTTGGACAGATGGAGTTGGCACCACGACCACCACCCAGGGCACGCAGACAGCATCCTCCGGTACCCAGAGAGGCGACAGAGGACCACGAGGATGCGGATACCACTGATGAGGATGACCAGACACGGCGCAACACATCGGCCGGCGGGTCCATCGATCGCCGTGGCTCTACCGGAGTCAGATTTCGGATTATCGCCAGCCGGTGGACTCTAGGTCGCCGGAGATATTGGCAGCCAGCATCCTTCAGCAAGACGCGTCTCGATAGGATGGAGGAGTCCCGAGTCGCATAGAGCAAAGATCACTGATATGCTAGAGATGATGCGCAACTGGACCTCGAAGTCGCTGACCTCCTCCACCGCCACCTTCTGCGGACGATTAGAGGATATTAGATGTTCTGTGGTTGTCAATTTTTGTAGTGAGATTGAGCATAGTCAATCTCCATTTTGAATGTAAAAGACAAATTTTAAGTTAAATGAAATCTCTGTTTCTGAAAAATCTTGTGTGTATGGATGAATATTTGTATAATTGTATTGCTTATGAAAGTTGATATATTATGACATGAAATTGCATCCTATCATATACCATGTCATGACATTGTTTAGGGTTATGTTAGATGTCATGTGTTCTTAAATTTCATCATATGTCATGACATCATGATCATTGGCCATGTTTTAATAATGCTATTATTTATGCCATGATCATACATTCATGCATTAACTTGATTGAAATTGATTTAAGGACTATGGCGTGACTTGAAGTCCCATTTATAAGGGAATCAAGTAGGGTTGCCTAGGAAATGCATGAAACTATAGATAAAGTGAACTCAAACCCACATCTCACATCACATTGACATGTATGTGTATTTATACATCATAGATACATGTGAGATGCTAGGATAATAAGTTAGGTTCAAGGTGCATAGGTAGTGCATCTAGATGAACTTAAACTTATTTTAATTATCACCAAGAATCATAAGGAAAGCTAATATACAAGCTATGTATATTTAGCCAATAAATTATGGTTCAAAATAGGTTTTCAAAAACCATCTTAAAATCAATTTAGAAAACCTTGGTGAAATCTATCTTTTGATACTCATCATCATTGTAGAAGTTGATACAAAGTAGATCAAAAACTTTAAAGTTTTAATAGTTTTGAACTTTGTACCAATCTCCTATTTCAATGGTAAAAATATTTTTCCAAAATTTTTCACTGATTGTATGTGTGTTAAGTAATATACATATCAAGTTTCATGATTTTTTGATTTACATAGAATTACTAAAATCATCAATGACCGATGGCGTGTTTGACTCGATCAGAAGATCAGATTGTATCACTCGATCGTTGTTTCATGCCGGGCCGATCGATGGACACATCACGACCGTAGCCGACAGAGTCGATCGATATTCGATTTGGGGTAACCAAAGTTGTTTAACCCGATTTCAGCTGCGATTAAGGTCCCTAATCACTCTTAACCCTATGATATGCTTTGGGAAGCATGATAAAGGGTGAAAATCCATTGGATATGGATTAGGAGAGGTGTTTAGGGTTTGTATCAATTTTAAGGTGCTGGAAAGTTCAATATTGAATTTCTAACCTTAATTTTGATGGCTTAGAATTCCTATTGGCTTACGAAATTCCCAAGGACATTATTGGTGCAATGGTCAAGGGGGAGCAAGCCTTTAGGGGAGGTATCCATCATTGGATGATGGATGGTGTTTGTTTTTCCTCATAAGGAGGAAAATGGGATTCTTGATACCAAAATTTGGAAATTGGGAGAGTGAATAGGATTGCCTCTCTTGAGTGATATGAGACTTATCACTAGGAAGATGGTAGGCATCCTAAGTATTTTTGGACCAAGGGGGAGATTGTAAGATCTCATTGGAACATGAGACATTGACCCTCGTGGGGAGACAACCTTTTTCCTGTTAGTCAAAAAGGGGGAGAATGTTTGGGGGAGAACATTTGGAGAGTATTTACCAATTTGGGATAATTGGTAAAGGATTGGAGTTAGTACTCTAACTCAATCATTTGTTTTGTTTTTTTTTTGTCAAACATCAAAAAGGGGGAGATTGTTGGTGCAATCGGCCCAGGTCACGATTGACCAGGACTCGAGTTTGGCTCGAGTGATGTTTTTATGTGTTTTGATGTTTCGACAAAAACATATGACAATGTAATTGTCATTTGGGAAAGTCCAAGTCTTGAGTACTTGGCATGAAAAGTCCAAGCATGGGTCTTGGCAATGTAAAGTCCAACATGGGTTGGCAAGGAAAGTCCAAGCATGGTCTTGGCATGAAAAGTCCAACATGGGTTGGCAAGGGAAAGTCCAAGCTTGAGTCTTGGCATTTGAGAAGTCCAAGGGTTTGATATTGGCGGCGTAAAGTCCAAGCGGGAGTCTTGGTAGCATAAGACCAATGGTTGGCGGCGTAAAGTCCAAGCGGAGTCTTGGCGGCGTAAGTCTAATGTGCCTTGGCGGTGTAGACACCGTTAGCATGACATAGCCGACGGAAGCACCTGAAGGCTAGCGCGATGGATGAACAAGTCATGGATGACTTGGAGGGATCCGAGAGGTGTGAGGCTGATGGAGGTGGCTAGAAGGCTTAGGTCTAGGCTAAGGGTGGTCTAGCAAGTATGGGGGAACCATACTTGGGTTAAAACCTCATGTTTGAGGTGTGCCAGTCGACTGGTGCCATGTGGCAGTCGACTGGACCGAGTCAACTAGGGTTTGACTGTGGGTTATGGCCTAGCAGTCGACTGCCATAGGTTGGTAGTCGACTGATGGCTCGAGCGATCGATCGTGTGATCGATCGGTGCTCGCATTTCAGACGTATCGGAGTCGAGACTGATCGTCGAGTGAAGGCTCCATCAGTCGACTGATGGTCATGATCAGTCGACTGATGAAGGTTCCGTTGGACTTATCCAGCGCGGATCTAGTCGTTGTCTCACGACAACAGTGGCATCAGTCGACTGATGGTCCCGATCAGTCGACTGATAGACCTTTTCCAGCACAGGTTGAAGCTTTATAAGGAGATCGTGATGGAGGATTTTCGGATTGGTTCTTGAGGGCTATTGGGGCGATTTGTTGGTGCAAATCAGGTCTCCAAGTGCAAGCAAGCAACCAAGCATTCAAGCAATCAAAACAAGTGTTGTAAAGTCTTTTCTTTACTTGTATTTCGTATTCATTATTGTAATTGCTTGTATTTGTATCTTATTGTTGTAAGATTACTTGTAAGGGATTTCTCCACCCTTGACTTGTGTCAAGAAGGAGTTTTATTGGTTAGTGGTGTTTGTGGTATCGCTAGGGTTCGTACGAACCCAATCCGTGGAGTAGGAACTGGTTCGGTTCCGAACCACGTTATATGCTCTTGTTGTGATTTGTGTTGTGTCCATTTCGTTATTGCTTTTATTATTTCTATTTCCACTGTGCACTAACGAAATTGTAGACACGAACGGGATCGAATTTCATCTACGCTATTCACCCCCCCTCTAGCTTCCAAACGATCTCTAACAATTAACCCTCGTGTTGTTGAACACCATCTCAACATAACCAGAGGAGTCCGACCCATCCAACAGAAGTGGCGACACTTTGGACCTAATAAGGACAAAGTCATAGCCGAGGAAGTAGATAAATTGTTAAAAGCAGGTCATGTGAAGGAAATCCAATTTCTTGAGTGGGTCTCCAATGTAGTCCTGGCCCCCAAGCCTTCTGGGTAGTGGAGGATGTGTATTGACTTTCGCGATTTGAATAAAGCGTGCCCTAAAGACTGCTACCCCTTGCCTCGTATTGATCAGTTGGTAGATTCTACTGTAGGATATGAAGTGGTGTCCTTAATGGATGCATACCAAGGATACCATCAAATACCCTTGGCTAAGGAAGATCAGAAGAGGGTTAGCTTTGTGACGGCAGGAGGGTTGTACGCTTATGTGGTAATGCCCTTCGGCCTAAAGAACTCAGGGGTCACCTACCAACAGCTCATGGATAAGATTTTCGCTGAGCAGAAAGGGAAAAATGTGGAAGTTTATGTGGACGATATCCTAGTCAAATCAAAAACCACTTGGGATTTGGTTAAGGATCTAAATGAAACCTTCGCTACACTGAGACAGTATAATATGAAGCTGAACCCCAAAAAATACCTGTTCAGGGTAAAAAGCGGCAAATTCTTAGGGTATATAGTGACTGAGAAGGGGCTACAGGCTAACCTCGAGAAGATGCAAGCACTGTGCAATATGAAGTCACCCACTAATTTGCGAGAGACTCAAAAGCTAGTGGGGAGGATTGTTTCCTTATCCTGATTCATAGCCAGATCGGCGGACAAAGGGTTACCTTTATTCAAGATCCTGCGTAAAGCTACCAAATTTCAATGGGACGATCAATGTGAGTAGGCTTTCCAAGAGTTGAAGAAATATTTAGCCGGGCTTCCGCTGTTAGCCAAGCCAGTGGCAGGAGAACCATTGTGGATGTATTTGGTCGTCTCGGAGGGAGCCATCAGTTCGGTTTTGCTGAAACAAGAAGACTCTAATCAACAACCTATTTATTATATCAGCCATATTCTGAAGGGGGTTAAATCCCGTTATACCGAGCTAGAGAAGCTGACATATATTTTAGTCCTAACCGCCCACAAATTGAGACTGTACTTTCTGGCTCATCCTATCACTGTTTTAACTCACGGTGAATTGGGTAAGGTGGTCACTAAGCCCAATTTTTTTCGGGAGATTGGCTAAATGGGTGGTAGAACTAAGTGAATATGACATTCATTACTAACCCCGAACCGTTATCAAGGCCCAGGTGCTTGCTGACTTTTTGGCGGAAGTACCTTTTGGTTCGGAAAATGGCTCGCCAACAAAGGAGGAAGGGTCAGATGCATGAAACATATTTGTTGACGGTTTTTCAGGATCTACAGGTAGCGGCGTTGGTGTTTTGTTAATTTCCCCTGATAAATAGGAGACTCGCATAGTCGTATGCCTAGGGTATTGGGCATCTAATAACGAAGCGGAGTATGAAGTCATTCTAGCGAGATTACAAGATGCCAAAGCTGTAGGGGCTTCTTCGATTATAATCCACTCAAACTCCCAGCTGGCAATATCACAGCTTCAAGGTTCTTTTACGGTTCGGGAAGAAAGGTTACAGAAGTATTTGAAAGCTTTCGAGAAAGCAAAATCTCATTTTTAGCAAGTCCTCTTGAAGCAAATTCCAAGGGAGAACAACAGGAAGGCAGATGAATTGGCTTGGGTGGCTAGCGCTATGGAAGGAGTGAAGTCATTTGAAATGGTCTGCGTGGAAATCCCTACTTCCCTAATGATATGCAATGTGGAGGCTACGCCCGAGCCGATCGTTGATTGGAGGACCGACATCATAACTTATCTACAGCGTGGAAAGGTTCTCGAAGAAAAAGGGGTGGCATCTGCTTTGATGTGCAGAGCCAGATGATTCACCCTCTTGAATGGAGACTTATACAAGATATCTTTTGGACGGCCCTTACTGAAGTGTTTGGGAAGTGAAGATGCTGAATGGGTACTCCGGGAGATTCATGAAGGTTGCTGCAGTAATCATCTGGGTGGGAGAGCTTTAGCAAGGAAGGCCCTGTTAGCAGGATATTTTTGGCCTACCCTCCAACAAGATGCCGCTCGTATAATGCAAACTTGCCCAGCCTGTCAAAAGAATAGCAACCGGTCCAAACGACCGATTGAATTAATGAAAGTTGTGGTCGCTTCATGCCCTTTTGATCAGTGGGGAATGGATATAGTGGGTCTGATGCCTGTGGCACCTTTGCAGAAAATTTTTTTATTGGTGGTCGTGGATTACTTCTCCAAGTGGGTGGAAGCAGAACCTCTTGCCAAAATTACTGAGAATGCTGTAATATAATTTCTGTGGAAGAATATTATTTGTCGATATGGTATTCCTCGGAGGATAGTTAGTGATAATGGATGACAATTCCAGGGCAAGAAAATTAAAGAATGATGTCAAAGTCTCAATATCCAGCAAGCTTTTACTTCAGTAGCCCACCCTCAAGCTAACGGGCAAGTTGAAGTCACTAATAGAATTCTCATTCAAGGGTTGAAGACTAAACTAGGGGCTCAGAGGGTGAACTGGGTGGAAGAACTGCCTAGGATCATGTGGGCCTACCGAACCACACCAAAAACCGCAACGGGAGAAACTCCTTTCAGTCTGGTATATGGGACGGAGGTCGTCATTCTGGTCGAAGCTCTCTTAAGTAGCGCCCGAATAGAAATGTATGAGCCGAAGCAGAACTAAATTATTCGAAGCACTGAGTTGGACTTGGTGGAAGAAAAGAGGGAGACGACACGAAGGCGAGCGGAGTTTTACAAGCGGAGAGTGCAACAAGACTTTAATAAAATGGTGATGCCCCGAAGATTTCAGGAGAGAGATTGGGTTCTGCATAAAGTTAATCCTACGGGAGATCCTAGAAAGTTAGCTCCAAATTGGGAAGGGCCCTATGAAGTGACGCGTCGCGTAGTAGGGTCGGCGTATTATCTAAAGGACGACCAGGGCAAGGAATTTCCCCGACCGTGGAACGCTATTCACTTGAAACCTTTTCACACTGTATAAGAAAGGATGGATAAGAGAAAAGGAGTTGAGGGGCTCTCGAGGGGGTGTACTTGATAATTTGTTGTATTGATTAGATGTATAGCGCATCTGAGTTTGATTGATTTACAGTAGTACTATAGTACTTATAGCGAACTATGAAAAAGAAAAGAAGATAACAAGGGGACCATGTTCCGAAGCAATACATCAGGTTATAACTTAAACCGATCGGGAGGATAACGTCAGAAGCCGACCTCCCAGTTTAAGGAGAAAGTAGGATGGTCCACCAGAGGAAGCCCTTGATCAGCGTACTGTCGAACCGCCTCATTAAACCCGTCTTGATAGGTGGCGCACATCAGGATGGCTAGCCGCTCCTGCCGGTTCGGGCGGTCAGGGCTCCGATTCCGATGGAGCCTGTGACACTTCTCTTGTTGCTCCCGAAGGGCTCGGCGCATGTCACTATAATGCTGGGATACTGGTGTAGGGCTCAGATTGTCGTCTAAATGAGCTCAACCAATTTAGTAATACTGAATCCCCCTAACAAAGTAGTATAGGGTAACTCGAGTCGTCTCCCAACGATTGAAGACGGTGTATGGTGATCCTAGCGGTTGTTGCAAGTTTGATCTCTCTTTTTTTTTATGTTTTTTTTTTAGATTGGACAGAGAAGGGGGGCTTGTGTATTGATTTCTAAATCATCTATCTCAAGAAAAATACTAAACAGGACAAACAATGTGCATTCATGAAGTAAAGAAACAACCGAGGAGTATATCAAAGCAACAATTGAATAAACGGATAAAAACTAAAACTAAAAAATTTCTGGAAAATCGATAGAGAAATTTAACCAAACACTCAACAAGCCAACAATTCTAATCCATGCTAAAAAAACTATAAAGGAAGCTAGATTTAGTAAATCTCCCTGTGTCACTCGCCACAAATTGAAATGAAGTGATATGAGCTCCGAAGAAGAGAGTCCTCGATCTTTGATACTACCCAAATTGGATCTAATGATACGGTGGAGAAGATAATCCTCTTGACTCCTTGGCTGCGGATCGAAGAGGAATCCCTTGCCTTCGCTTCGGTGAATGCGTGAAGTGAGTGCTGATCGGAGATAAACGAAACAAAGAGGAATCCCTTGCCTTCGCTCCGGTGAATGCGTGAAGTGATTGCTGATCGAAGATGAACGGATCGAAGAGGAATCCCTTGCCTTCGCTCCAGTGAATGCGTGAAGTGAGTGCTGATCGGAGATGAACGAAGCGAAGAGGAATCCCTTGCCTCCGCTCCGGTGGATGCGTGAAGTGGCTGCAGATCGGAGATGAACGAAAAACGAAGAGGAATCCCTTGCCTCCGTTCCTTTTATTCCAACCCAAAATCTTCGCTGAAATTTTAACTTTCTACCGCCAAGACGACATGCTCGTGTCGTCTAACGGAAGGAGAGAGACACGCCTATACTCGGCTGTATCCGCCAAGATGACATGCCCGTGTCGTCTAACAGAAAGAGAGTGACACGCCTATACTCGGCTGTATCCTACAAGAAGACATTGAAAATGTTAAAAATCAATCCAAATTATGTAGGAATGATCATTATAGTCCAAAACAAGTCCTGCTCATAAAATGTGCTAATTCTCGACAATTAAACAATAAGAGGATAGAATCATCAATTATTAAAGCCAATATAAACTACCAAATTGAGTGTTATCAATTCCCCCACACTTATTCTTGCACGTCCCGGGCAAGCAAAGGAAACAACTTCTCCCTAAGTAACTCATATCGTTGCTTCAAAAGAAAGTAAAAAGTAGTTACTTAGGCTTATCAAGTTTATTTAGACCAAGGCACAATAGATCCGATTCACACACAAGTCAATAAGCATGGTGATTTCAAACACATGATTAACTAAAACTTGATGCAATCCTCACAAGATATAGGGTGCGTAAGGTGGTGCTCTCACTCTCAATAGCATGTAAGTAAATGGGGTTTCACTCAATGCAACTAATGATGTTTCACTACCATATGCTTGCATATTTTCTACTCTCCATCACTAGATCATAAGTATCCGTGACTCCAAAGGCTTATCATCATGAAGTATAACTCGTGGGAAATCACAATAAAACATAAGAAAGCAAGAGGGTGTGGAAAGATGATATGACAATGTAATAAAGAAGACAATAAACACTATCTGGGGCTTGAGGAATTTAGAAATTCCTGTTCAGTTTCAGACTTCCAAATTGCTTCCAATTGAATTTTCCTAATTATATGAATTGCAATTCCTGCATTTCAAACTCTTTCTGCTCAAATTCCCTAGCCGTGCCAATTTCTACAGATTATGTAGCTTCTCAAATTACGCCCTTTAGATTTGAATGTTGCAGAATTCCTAGAGTTTCTAAAATACCGCTCCAATTCCAACATTCCAGAATTTCTAATTCATTTTTAATCTTTTATTTCCAGTATCTGGAAATTAAGTTTCAACACTTTCACTTGGCTCAAATTCCAGATTCTTGAGATGAGTTTCTGAATCATGTTTAACTCCCAGAATTTCAGAATTCAATAACTGCAGTCTCAATTTTTTTCATTCATTTTTTTTTAAAGTGCAGCTTCCCTTTTCAGACTTTCAAGCTGTTCAAAATTCAGGGTCAAGTGGCCCTTCAATCCTCTAAATTTAGTTTGAATTCCAACTTTACTTAACCTAGGTAACCGCCGGTCCAAGGTCCCAGGTCTGAGATGCCAAATGTTTGACGACAAAATTTTAAATTTAGTTATGCAAAAATTCAGAATTCTGTAGCTTCCTCCAATTACAGACAATTGGATTTCATCATCCTTACAGAGTATCCAGTTCCAGTGTCCTGATCTTTTCCATGATACCGAATAGTCCAGTAGACCAGAACACCAGGAAATCCCATATTAATCAGCTACAACTTTTTTTTTTTTATGGTTGATCTGATTTCTGCCTAGATGTTGTTATCCGATGTGTCAATAAAACCAGTGCATTGAATACTCTATTATCTCTGTGTGTACACATTTCTTCACAGCTGGTATGCAGTTTCCCTTTTCCTTAGTCCAAATTTCTCAACAAAGAAAATAGGACTTCAAAGACAATAAAGCTTAGTCCAACCCTGGTGATCAAGTGCTCATGCTACCCATTATATCTCGCCTTACATTCAACAAGACAACAATAACCTCACATCCCCTCAAGATCCCACACACTTAAAATTTGACCGTCTCGGGCAAGAAATCCAACAAGATAAATTGTTTGAGTCAATAAGAAGAAGGAATTTATACAAAGAGGATAGCGCAAGAGAAATTCCAAGAGTATAGATAAGATATCCTTTATCATCATCACAACTTTTATGAAATTGTAACCTTGAGAAGAAACATAGCAAGTTCTAGAGCTCCACAACAAGAGTGCATATCACACACAAGGAGATAATGGCTAGATCCTTACTAGGTGTGTAAAATCATCAAGTACAATCAACCAATTAGCATCCATCACCACACTAATTAGCATACGCATGTAAAATATCTAATCATGCCCTATAATCCAGAAAACATGATAATCAAACTTAACTAACTTTCACATCCCCTAAAACTGATACGAGCACTCAAGGATTCTATTCAAAGATTTTATTCACAACATATGTATGCAAGCAAAAATAACGAAAGCATTAAAACAAAAAAGAAAAGGGACAAATAAACTCCCCTTTAAGTTGAGTAGATGGGGTTGTCGAGTACTTCACATTCCACCACCGCCTGCATAATTCCATCATGAAATTTCTTCAAGCGGTGCCCATTCACTTTGAAGGTCCGCCCATCTTCCTTGTTTTGTAACTCAATCACTCCATAGGGAAAGATATTAATAATGTAGAAAGGACCATCCCACTTAGATCTCAATTTACCTGGAAACCATTTGAGTCTAGAGTTGTACAATAAAACTTTATCACCTATTTGAAACTCTTTCCTCAGTATGTGCTTATCATGATATGCTTTGGTCTTTTCCTTGTAAATCCGAGAGTTCTCATAGGCTTCAAGTCTTAACTCTTCCAATTCCTATAATTGCATTTTCCTCCCAACTCCAGCTTGATCCATGTCCAGGTTACATGACTTGACTGCCCAGAATGCTTTGTGTGCTATCTCAACTGGTAAGTGACATGCTTTGCCAAACACAATCCTGAATGGTGACATTCCAATTGGTGTTTTGAAGGCAGTTCTGTAAGCCCACAAAGCGTCATCCAACCTTTTGCTCCAATCTTTTCTGTCAGGTTTTACCATTTTTTCCAAAATCTGCTTAATCTCTCTATTTGATACCTCTGCTTGCCCGTTGGTCTGAGGATGGTAAGCAGTAGCAACTTTGTGCATAACGCCATATTTGTTAAGAAGCATCTTCATGTGTCTATTACAGAAATGGGACCCTTGATCACTAATGATCGCCCTGGGCCACCCAAACCTGCAAAAGATGTTTGACCTGACAAAACTAACAACCACAGATGCATCATTAGTCCTGGTAGGAATAGCTTCCACCCACTTAGAAACATAGTCCACTGCCAATAAGATGTATGTGAAACCATAAGAAACAGGAAATGGACCCATAAAATCGATTCCCCATACATCAAACACTTCACAAAACAAAATAGACTGTTGGGGCATCTCATTTCTACGTCCAATACTCCCGACTTTTTAACATTGTTCACATGTTCTAGTAAACTCATACTGAAGCAGACTAGGCCAATATAAACCTGAATCCAAAATTTTCTTAGCTGTTCTTTGTGGTCCAAAATGTCCTCCACAAGATAAAGAATGGCAAAATGTTAGAACAGAATGAAACTCGCCGTTAGGAACACATCGCCTAATTACCTGATCGCTGCACCACTTCCACAAGTAAGGTTCATCCCATACATAGTATTTAGCATCACATCTTAATTTGTTAACCTGTACTTGAGAGAAATTTGCAGGTATAACACGTGCAACCAAATAATTAACGATGTTGGCATACCATGGTACTTCCCCTTGCAGTGTCAGAAGTTGTTCATCTGGGAAACAATCTGGAATGGGTGTAAGCTCCCTATCTTGCATGATTCTGCTCAAATGATCAGCCACCATATTTTCCTTACCACTCCTATCATGTATTTCCACGGCGAATTCTTGGAGTAGAAGTATCCATCTGATTAATCTGGGCTTTGCATCTGACTTCTTTAAAAGGAATTTGAGAGTTGCATGATCTAAAAAGACAACCACATGAGAGCACAATAAATATGAACAAAACTTATTCAACGTAAACACAATGGCTAGAAGCTCTTTTTTCGTGGTTGTATAATTTGCTTGAGCAGGATCTAACGTCTTGGATGCATAATAGATAACATGTGAAGCTCCTTCAACCCTTTGAGCCAACACTACACCCACTGCAAAATTAGAAGCATCACACATTAATTCAAAAGGCAATTCCCAATTAGGAGAACGCATAATAGGAGCTGAGATGAGAGCGTCCCTGAGTTGGTTGAAAGCATCCTTGCATTTTTCATCGAATCCAAATTCCACATCCTTTTGCAGTAAGTGTGAAAGGGGTAGAGCTATAGCACTAAAATTCCAAATGAATCTTCTGTAAAATCCTGCATGTCCAAGGAAAGCTCGAACCTCCCGCACACATGCGGGGTAAGACAAAGAAGAAATCACCCTGATCTTAGCAGGATCTACCTCTATGCCCCTACTTGAAACAATATGTCCTAAAACAATGCCATGTTCAACCATGAAATGACACTTTTCAAAGTTTAAAACCAGGTCAGTTTCAACACATTTCTACAAAACATGAGAAAGACTATCTAAACATACATCGAATGATGAGCCATACACGGTAAAATCATCCAAAAATACTTCCATACAATGTTCTAATAAGTCTGCAAAAATGCTTACCATGCATCGCTGAAATGTACATGGAGCGTTGCAAAGCCCAAATGGCATATGTCGGAATGCAAATGTCCCATAGGGACATGTGAAGGTAGTCTTCTCCTGATCCTCGGGTGCTATGCAAATCTGATAATATCCAGAAAATCCATCCAAGAAGCAGTAATGAGTCTTTCTCGCTAATCTCTCCAACATCTGATCAATAAAAGGTAAGGGGAAATGATCCTTCCTTGTAGCCTGATTGAGCTTCCGGTAATCTATGCACACCCTCCATGAATTTTTCACTCTTGTGGAAATCATCTCACTGTCCTCATTGACAATCACTGTCATCCCCGATTTCTTTGGTACTACATGTATTGGGCTCACCCACTGACTATCGGAAATGGGGTAAATGATACCTGCTTGTAGCAATTTTTGAATCTCTGTCTTTACCACTTCAGCAAGCAATGGATTCAATCTTCTCTGTGGTTGCCTTACTGGGTATTTATTCTCCTCCAGGAAGATCCTATGCATACAAAAGGAAGGGTTGATGCCAGGAATATCTGCAATGGTCCATCCTATGGCCTTCTGATAAAGCCTTAACAGATTCAACAACCTTGTCTCTTGATCTGCCCCTAGGTTCTTAGCAATAATGACTGGTAATTTCTCCTCCTTCCCCAAGTAAGCATACTTCAAGTGATCCGGTAGAGGCTTCAATTCCAGTTTTGGAGGTTGAACATGGGAAGGAAACAATTTTTCAGGACCTACTTCCATTAAAGAAATCCCTACACAAGTATCCACCATGTCATCAATGATTCCAACAGAGTCATTATCTATTACCTTAGAGTCAACATCGCTATCAATCCACAAAGTCCCTGCGCTACATTCCAACTCATCAAGAATATCAATGTTAAGTAGTGAGTGATCTTCTTCAGGATACCTCATTGCTTCGAGTATGCTAAACTGCACCACTGCGTCTCCAAACTCCATGGTCAATGTTCCTACATGCACATCAATCTTTGTCCTTGCAGTCTTGAGAAACGGTCTCCCTAAAATCAGAGGAGTCTGGCTTGAAGATGTGTCGCCTTCCATATCAAGAATGTAGAAATCAGCTGGAAAAATCAAATCCTTCACCTTAACTAAAACATCTTCAATAACACCATCGGGATGAGCTAAACTTCGGTTGGCTAATTGAATAACTACCCCAGTCGGTTGTAATGGTCCAATACTTAGGGATAAGAAAACAGACTTAGGCATGACATTAATGGATGCTCCCAGATCCAACATTGCATTTGAGAAGCTGCATTTTCCAATCACACAAGGTATGGTAAACATTCCCAGATCTTTACATTTCGTGGGCATTGGCTGAATCAAAGCTGATACATTCTTTCCCATGCTTACCAGTTCATTACCCTTCAGTTTTCTCTTATTAACGCAAAGATCCTTCAAAAACTTAGCATATTTTGGAATATGTTTGATAACCTCCAATAATGGTATGTTTACTTCCACCTTATTGAAAATATCCACCAATTCTTCAAGATCTTTTGTCCTTCCTGCAGTAACATTTTTCTTAGAAAATCCTACTCTCTGAGGAAAGGGAATCTGCACTTCCTCTTGCTATTTAACACCTGATTGTGGTTCTTGTTCCTTCTCTTCGTCAGAAACTGTTATAGGTTCAGGTGCATGAACTGTGGCAGGTGTCTGAAGACTAGGGTATAGCATAGTTTTCCCACTCCTTAGTAACATAGCGCTCACATTCCCTCTGGGGTTTGGAATGGACTGAGATGGTAATTGACTGGACCCGTGGGACTGAAGCTGGCTGAGTGTAGTAGCCATTTGACTCATTTGCCATTCTAAATTCTGAATGGCAGTATCACTCCTTTGTTGTTGTTGCTGAAATTGTGCTTGTTGTTGTAACAAAAGTTGTTGCATCATGTCTTTCAAATCTTGTGTGGATGAGTCTAAATGACTTGGTCTAGAAATAAGCTGTGATTGTGAAATCTGGGAAGGTTTGTACTGCGTGGAACTATTATGAAATCCTAGAGGCTTCTGCAAGTTTGTTGCAGCAGGCTGGAATGATGGTTGTTGTGCCCGATTGGTCTGCTGCTGTGCAGAATTATTTCCATACCTCAGATTTGGATGATCCCTCCATCCAGGATTGTATGTAGTTGACATAGGATCATACTGTGATCTTTGTGTTTGCTGATATTGAGATCTGTTCTGAAACATATTTGTTGCTGCCACCTGATCCGAGACAAGCCCTCCTTTTTCTGGTTGCAAGGTTAAGCAGGTATCAGCCGAGTGTGCTGCACTGGCACAAATGCTGCAAACTCGTGTTGGTTGAGCAGACTGAGTAGATGCCTGTTGAGTCTGACTAATAGCTATCTGCCTTAACATTGTTTCAATCCCATCCAACCGACTCTCGATTCTAGGTTGTTCAGTATCAGAGTCCTGAACATGATGCACACTCTTGATGGGTACAGTCCGACTCCCAAATTGCTGATAGTTAGCTGCCATAATCTCAATAAGTTCCTTGGCTTGAAAAGGTGTTTTGTTTACAAGCGCTCCTCCACTAGCAGCATCTATTATATTCCTATCCATAGGCAACAATCCTTCGTAGAAGTATTGAATCAACAATTTCTCACTAATTTGGTGTTGGGGCAATGCATTGCAGTCTCTTGAAACGCTCCCAATACTCGTATAATGTTTCCCCAATCATTTGTTGAACTCCGCATATATTTTTCCTGATTGCTGCAATCCTTGATGCAGGAAAGAATTTTTCCAGAAATATTTTGCTCATATCATTCCAACTAATAATGGATCCTGGGGGAAGATAGTAATACCAATCCTTAGCCTTGTCTGTCAATGAGAATGGAAACGCCCTGAGCTTCATGTCATCCTCTGATATGGTTTGAGGCTTCATGGTTGAGCACACCATATGGAATTCCTGGAGGTGTCTGTTTGGATCCTCACCAGCTAAGCCATGAAACTTTGGTAGCAGATGAATTACCCCTGATCTCAGCTCAAAATCCCCTTCAAGTCCCTGATACCTGATACACGAAGGATGATAAGCTACATTTGGCTCTGCCAATTCTCTAAGTGTTCTATTACTGCTTTTTGTGTTGTTGTCTTCCATGTTAATCACTGAATCCCTCTGAGCTCTTTGTAAAGCGTGGAATGTTCTGTCAATCTCTGGATCGTACGCTATCAATTGCTCTGTATATGCCCTAGTCATGCACTATGGTCTCACTGTAAGCAAGAAAACAAGACACAACTAGTGTAGAACAGATATAGCAACGACAAGTATAATGAGGTTTTGGAGTGTCAAACAATTTTCTATAATTTTTATTACCTCCACAGCAACTAAGGTAAATGGAAATAGAATTGGAAAATGAAAAGTAAATATATTTTTTTCTTTTTCTTCAAGAAAACACACTAGAACTACCTATGCACCTCTATCAAATCCCCGGCAACGGCGCCAAAAATTGGTGTAGGGCTCAAATTGTCGTCTAAATGAGCTCAACCAATTTAGTAATACCGAGTCCCCCTAACAAAGTAGTATAGAGTAACTCGAGTCGTCTCCCAACGATTGAAGACGGTGTATGGTGATCCTAGCGGTTGTTGCAAGTTTGATCTCTCTTTTTTTTTTTTATGTTTTTTTTTAGATTGGACAGAGAAGGGGGGCTTGTGTATTGATTTCTAAATCATCTATCTCAAGAAAAATACTAAACAGGACAAACAATGTGCATTCATGAAGTAAAGAAACAACCGAGGAGTATATCAAAGCAACAATCGAATAAACGGATAAAAACTAAAACTAAACAACTTCTGGAAAATCGATAGAGAAATTTAACCAAACACTCAGCAAGCCAACGATTCTAATCCATGCTAAAAAACTGTAAAGGAAGCTAGATTTAGTAAATCTCCCTGTGTCACTCGCCACAGATTGAAATGAAGTGATATGAGCTCCGAAGAAGAGAGTCCTCGATCTTTGATGCTACCCAAATTGGATCTAATGATACGGTGGAGAAGATAATCCTCTTGACTCCTTGGCTGCGGATCGAAGATGAACGGATCGAAGAGGAATCCCTTGCCTTCGCTCCGGTGAATGCGTGAAGTGAGTGCTGATCGGAGATAAACGAAACGAAGAGGAATCCCTTGCCTTCGCTCCAGTGAATGCGTGAAGTGATTGTTGATCGAAGATGAACGGATCGAAGAGGAATCCCTTGCCTTCGTTCCGGTGAATGCGTGAAGTGAGTGCTGATCGGAGATGAACGAAACGAAGAGGAATCCCTTGCCTCCGCTCCGGTGGATGCGTGAAGTGGCTGCAGATCAGAGATGAATGAAAAACAAAGAGGAATCCCTTGCCTCCGCTCCTTTTATTCCAGCCCAAAATATTCGCTGAAATTTTAACTTTCTACCGCCAAGACGACATGCCCGTGTCGTCTAACGGAAGGAGAGCGACACGCCCATACTCGGCTGTATCTGCCAAGACGACATGCCCGTGTCGTCTAACGGAAGGAGAGCGACACGCCTATACTCGGCTGTATCCTACAAGAAGACATCGAAAATGTTAAAAATCAATCCAAATTATGTAGGAATGATCATTATAGTCCAAAACAAGTCCTTCTCATAAAATGTGCTAATTATCGACAATTAAACAATAAGAGAATAGAATCATCAATTATTAAAGCCAATATAAACTACCAAATTGAGTGTTATCAGATACTTCCATAATAGCATCTACTATGACCAAGATATCATTGGCTCAGGAAGTTTGATCTTGCTGGATAAGGTTCGTCATATCCACCATATTCTGGCGCATTGAGGCTGAAATTCCCTCTACCGCCTCGGAGTAGGATCTGGTGCGGATGAGCTCATTGCCCAGCCTCTGGAGGGAGGTTTCTTGCCTGCGTATACGGGCATAAGCATGCGCCCTAGAAGTTATGAGGGAGGAGTTTTCTTGTACCTCCTTGCACAGGCGAGTGCGGAGGTCCCCTATTTTGTCCTCTGCTTTCTGGTGTTGAACCCGCAGGCGGGCGATAATGTCAGAGTCTCGTTGCTTCTCTTGAAGAAGCTCTGTTACCTGCTCTCGAAGACGTAACGATTCTTGAGAGGGGGAGGCCTCCTTGTTAAGCTGTGCCGGCTGAACATCCCACTGGAGTGAGGGTGATTCCATGTCAACTCGCTGCTGTTCTTGCAATGCCGCTATAGTCTCGGCATCTTTTTGGTGTCGGTGGCGAGCTTCTGTCAGTTGCTCCTGACATTGCTGCAGTTGTTGCGATAAGAGGTGCTCTCGATTTTGAGCAGCCGTCAGATCCTCCCGTTGCTACTGTTCCAACTTCAGAGATTGAGCTTGATATTGTTGGAGGGAGCGATCCAATTCTTGGTAGTTGGTAAGGGCCTGTAAGTCGTTTGTCGGAAAGAAGTCATTCAGTCAGGAAAGTTAAAGGAGTTGATTGGAGAAACATACCAGTGCTAATGTTGGGTTTCCGGCACCGCGGCGTGTGTGTGTTCGATCATGTTTCGTAAACATGAGCACAGCGGAAGCAATTAAAAATAATAAATCTATATTTATTACAACACACACAACACACACATGCATATTACAACAAGTGTAGACATAACCGTAAATTAAAATTTGCAATAAAAGAAAATTATCTACGTTATACCTTTCGTATGACGTGTAGCGGGAACGGCATCAACCGGAACGATCCTCGTAAGAATCGTCTCTATCCGTATCCACGCCGAGCTCCTCGGGATGACTTCGCTAAGCCATGAGCTTCGTCTTCGTACGGGTTACTAGCCTCGTGTTGAAGACGACGTGATCGAGAGATGATCACGATCCGAATCCAAATTCGGATCCTAAAATGAGTTCTCAAAACTCGCTTCTCCGGAGAGGTATTCGTCAACCGTTTGACGAATCCTTCGTCCTCCACCTCAGAGGATTACCGAAGATCAAATCGTAGTTAGCCGCTGTCGGAGCACTAACCGCCGCCCAAACGACGCCCGACAACAAGAAACAAGCTGTCCAAAAACTGACAGCTTTTGTGTAGGAATAGAGGCCGGCCAAAGGAGATGTGGAGCTCACCTTATCACCGAACCCACAAGAGATCACCGGAGGGTCGCCGGAGCATCGCCGGCTGAAGCTTGGATGCCGGCGGCAAGGAGGTGGCAGCAGCTCCATGAAGTTGGCGGCAACACCATGTTGGGCGGCAACAACAAAAGGAGGCTAGGGTTGGGCGGCCAAAACTTCATTAGTTTTAGGGTTAGGGTTTAAGCCCTATTTTATAGAGAACTAATTCTCTTAATGGTTAATGGATCATATCCATAAAGCCCGTTAACCCGCTCCATTAAGATAAGTTAAAATAAACCAAACCATGATGGTTTATTTTAAGTTAAAACGAACCGAACCAACTTTTGGTTCATTCGCTTAAAATAAACCAAACCCTTTGGTTTATTCTTATCCATTGGATTAGAACCAAACCATTTTGGTCCATCCATTATGTCTTCATAAGACACTGCCAATCCACGCTTCCATTGCGACTGAAACAATTTCATGCTCGCTTTATGTTTGGTCCAACCAAACATAGTTTCTCTCGGTCTGAGAATCCCATTCTCAAGCTCGTTTTAAATCCTTTGGATTACACTCGTTGTGCGTGTGACCAAATAGGTTCTCGGTTTATGCTGGCCGCCTATAATTAACCATTAATTATAGAACGATCATGAGTGGCACCTAGTAGTACATCATGATCCCCACCAATTAACCAAAAGATCAACTTGATCCGTAACTATTTCAAACCCTTCAAGAGCTCGAATGAATCGTGCCCCATTCCCTTCACTCATCTTATACCCACTTGGTTCAGACATGGTCTATAGTGTCTCCCCTCACTAGGTCGACTACGCCACACCTAGCCCAAGTATCATTTCCTCGTCCCTACGGATTCTAGTTACTCCACATGTATCGAAGAGTACCTTACTCTAAACATGTAATGCTTTGGCCAAAGACTTTAGTAACAATCCGACGAGAGGCCATGGGTATACATCTCCTCGCAAGGAGTGGTGAATCCTTTATAGGCTATTCAAACACCTTCGATCATTTTGACTTATACCCAATCATCCCGGGTCCACATCTCCTCGGAGATGTTTGCTTAAGATGTCAAAGCATAAGTCTCCATGATCAAGATGACTTGAATACCGCAAGTCAAAGGAACATCGCACTTAAGCCACAGTAAGAACTTCATTGACATATCTATATATGCAGAGAACCATATGAAGTCTTACGGCTGGTCACTCCAATGAACTAGTTACCATAACTAGTATCCACGATTAACTCCGGACATCACTATGTCTCCAGCCAGTGAGAATCAGCTGCTTGGATACACCAAGGAGTATACCTCGTGCTAGTCTCGACAGAATTGATGGTGTCCAAATCCATCAATTCATCGACTAGGGATAATTCCGATACATCACAATTACACATGTAGAGATACTCACTAGTTGTGATCCAATCACAAATTCTCTCATGCTGTGAATCGTATCGTGGACATTCAGTAAATGAGTTTAATATCCAATCAAATACATTAAACATGTATACTCAAATAGTGAATCTTCATTTATCATATAAATGGTTCATACATAAGGCGATTGCCTTAGGACATCTCTCATATATTACTAACATACTCCCACTTGGCCTAATGCCAATCGCTACGGTATCCAATACCATAAGCACTAACATGACCCTCAAACTTACTTTGAGGTAATGCTTTAGTCAAAGGATCCGCTAAGTTCCTTTCAGTGGGAATTTTCTTGATTTGTATTTCGTTCCTACTGATGATCTCTCTGATAAGATGATAGCGGCGAAGCACATGTTTGGATCATTGATGAGACTACATCAAGTTCATAGATGAACTGCTTGATCCAAACCGCTTCCTTTGCTGCTTCCAAAGCTGCAACGTATTCTGCCTTAGTGGCA
Source organism: Wurfbainia villosa (assembly GCA_025175895.1). Taxonomy (NCBI): domain Eukaryota; kingdom Viridiplantae; phylum Streptophyta; class Magnoliopsida; order Zingiberales; family Zingiberaceae; genus Wurfbainia; species Wurfbainia villosa. The sequence continues at coordinate 50,717,281 of CM046003.1, forward strand.
GAATCCGCTATAGTGTCAAGCTTGGAACCTTTCCAACTTATTGCGCCTCCATTCTAGGTGAATACATACCCAGACTAAGACATGGAATCATCCTTGTCTGTCTGGATCTGGCATCCGTATACCCACGTATCACCATGTACCCTTCTCCATATATTAGGAACGTATCCTTAGTTCTTCTCAAGTACTTAAGGATCGTCTTAATACCACCCAATGATCCATTCCTCGATCGGATCGTATCCGCCGTGACACTCAAAGCATACGATGCATCGGGCCTCGTGACATAACATATAGCATACATGATAGATCCTATCATGGATGCATAGGAATCTTACTCATGCAAATCCTCTCGCCTTCAGCGCGACACATAGACTTCAAAGGTGTACCCTATGCCCGATGGGTAGGAAACCTTTCTTGGATTCCGACATGCTAAACCTCTTAGCACTCGGCCTATATATGTAGATCATGAAAGACCAAGCAACCGCTTCGATCTATCTCTATAGATCTTAATCCCGAGGATGTAGGTTGCTTCTCCTGTGTCTTTCATGGAGAATGTCTTGGATAACCAAACCTTCACGATCAGAAGATTGAAACATCGCTTCTATAAGTAGTATGTCATCGACATACAATACTAGGAACACGATCGCACTCCCACTAACCTTCTTGTACACACAAGGTTCTGTCTCGATTTTGTGAGAAATCAAACTTTTGATTGTCTCATCAAAACGGATATTCCAGCCTCGGATGCTTGCTTCAATCCATAAATGGACCGCCGCAATTTGCATACCTTGGTTTTATCAACCGATGTGAAACCTCAGTGTATCATATACACGCCCTCGAGCAGTGTTTCCATTAAGGAAAGCCGCTTTACATCCATCCGCCATATCTCATAATCATAATGAGCCGCTATGGCCAGGAGCATCCGAATGGATTTAAGATAGCTACAAAGTAATAGGTTTCGCCATAATCAACACCTTGTTTTTGACGATATCCTTTCGCCACCAATCTAGCCTTATAGGTAATCACATTACCATCCATGTCGGTTTTCTTCTTGAAAACCCACTTGCACCCTATAGGCTTTATCCTTCAGTGGGTCAACCAAGTTCCAAACTTGGTTTTCATACATGGAATCCATTTCACTTCATGGCACCAAGCCACTTATCCCTTTCTCAACTTGTTAGCACTTCTTCATAACTGTAGGCTCTCATCATCAATGAGTAACACGCTGCTCGATTCGACTTACGAAATCCATATCTCTCGTGAATATTATGCGTGTTCTACCGTGATCTACGAAGATGTGGTGTTACAATAGGTCCAATGATTGCTCATCACTATGAGTTGTCGTTGTGCTTCACCGTGTATCTCATTAATGTCTATTTGAGTCTCGAGCCTCAAGCTCGACGACACTCCCACTGCTTTCTTGCAAGAGAAACTCTTTCTAGAAACACAAAGATGCCTTGAAAACAAACACCTTTGTTCCACAGATGATAGAATTGGTAACCCTTGTTTCCTTAGGGTATCCAATAAATAGACATTTATCAGACTTAGCATCCAATTTGTCTGATACAGTCCGCTTCACATAAGCAGGACAACCCCATATCTTCAAGTAAGATACATGAGGTTTCTTACTATTCCATATCTCATATGGAGTAGTCGAGACTACCTGTAGGCATTCTGCTTAACAAGTAAACAATGTCTCAAGTGCATAGCCCCAAAAGGACTTGGGAAGAGTCGATGATTCATCATTGACCTGACCATGTCCAACAAGGTCCTAAGACGCCTCGATACACCATTATGCTGGGTGTATAGGGCGGAGTCCATTGAGACAATATGCCATTGTCTCTAGATAATCAAGAAACTCGACTTAAGTATTCACCACCGATCCGATCAAGTATTTTAATACTTTGTCATGTTGTTTCTCTACTTCATTTCTGAATTCTTTGAACCTTTCAAAGGCTTCAGACTTGTGTTTCATCAAGAACACATACCCAAACCGTGAGTGATCATCGGTGAAGGTAATGAAGTAGCTATAGCCTCCTAAAGCTTGAGTTGACATAGGTCCACATACATCAGTATGTACTAGACCTAGTAACTCTCCCACTCGTTCACCTTTTCCAGTAAAAGGTAACTTAGTCATCTTACCTTTTAAGCATGATTCGCATGTATCGTATGAATCCAATTCAAACGATTCCAGAATTCCACATCGGTGTAATTCGGACATGCGTTTCTTGCTTACATGGCCAAGACGACAATGCCACATGTAGGAGTCTATTTGATTATCCTTTCGAGCACTCTTGTTGCTCGCTTCGATATTGCAAATGTCACTGGATACGTCCAACGTATAAACACCATTGCTTAAAATTCCAAATTCTTTAAAGAACTCCATTCAAAGTTATGTAACAACAATTGTTACTAAAAGTCAAATGGTACCCATTTCTATTTAAACAAGAAATAGAAATGATGTTCTTTATTAACGAAGGAACATAAAAGCAATTGTCCAGTTCTAAGACAAGTCCTACAGGGAGTTCCAACAAATACGTTCCGATGGCGAGTGCAAAGAACCTTTGCTCCATTCCCAACACGTAAATTTGACTCTCCCCTTGACGAGTCTTCTTCTATTCCTTAGCCCATGTATGTCATTACATATATGTGAGCCACACCCAGTATCCAATACCCAAGTGTCTAAGGAAATAGAATGATAATCAATAAAGAAGATTTCTGAAGAAGATGGGGCATCCGATGCCTTATCCTTCTTCACGGACTCTTGATAAACCTTGCAATTTCTTCGCCAATGACCCTCCTTGCCATAATGATGGCAAGTGCCCTTTGAGTGGTTCCGCTTTTAGCCTTTTCTTCTTCCCTTCATACATTTGTTCCTTTGACTTCTCTTAGAACCTTTCTTCGAGGAATCAACTAACAACACGCCCCCTACTCATGCTTATCGTAAGGCTCCACAGCCTTTAGCATGTTGAGCAAGACTACGCATGAACCTCCTTGCATCTCAGAGGTGAAGAGGAGCTTGGAGACTTCGAACCTTTCGAATCTCACTTGCTCATCAACCAACTCACAAAGATGAAGGACTACGATATGAGCATCCATATGCTCATGCTGCTTTCGTAGCTTGGGTTCCATCGCGGCTAGCATGATGCAACTCATTTGTTCAGAATCACTCACATGTTTCTGATAGGCCAACAATTGGTCCAAAGTTGCATCGTCACTAGGACGGGCGGGAAGAGGCGCTTCGAGGACATACACAAGCTTTTCACCTTGAGAACAATTCTCAAGTTTCTAAGCCAGTCCAAGAAGTTCGGCCCAGTCAATTTATTTGAATCCAAAATGGAACGCAAATTCTAACACATCATGATCAATATATTAACTTAGAAATACAAAACGAGCATATATGAGAAAGATGATTTTAAAAATGCATCAATATACATTTATAAATCCCATTCATTTTTCGAATTTCAAAAACCCCAAAATCACTTCGGGAGATCGTAGGTCCATCTCCGAATGGGCTGATATCCATCATAGTTATGAACAACCTTGGAGAGAGTTCAACAAGCCATTCATAACTACGACGGTAGGTATCATCTATACCGATTGCATATCACGTATATGCAACTATCACAATGTGCTATCAACTATTTGAATGTTCACACATACATCGGGTTGTTAACACATTAACAAGTATGCATCATATGCATAGCACCCAACTTCACCTCCCTTTACATCGACCTTGGAGAGAGTCCAACAAGCCGATGCTCCAGGTTAAAGCCAACCCATTAATCAAGACATAGTTTTAATATGGTTAGAGCGCATTCAACCAATTAGCCCAGCTTGGAGAGAGTCCAACAACCAAAGCTAACGATTGACCTCTGACTCTTACCATATTAGTATTAAACTATTCCATGGTTTGAACATATTCGTTCGAGGGCTTGAGAGAGTCCAACAACCCAAACAAGAAATGTAACTCGTTCTAACCATATTAATGGAAGGTGTAGGCTTTAATATTGATTAAGGGTTTTTATGTCTCATCCTCTTTGCATGCAAATAACTATTATCTACATGACATGGCATACATGGCATACATCTACATGTCACGACACGCATGGCACAATGTTATGCATTTAATGCAATTACATGGCATACAATTATGTCATGTATATAATTTCCTTATATGTCATAACTATTTATGGAAATAAAATATGTTTAAGATTTGATTCTCCAAATCAAATCATAATTAAATTAGGAAACAAATTTCCAAATCTAATCACATATTTTATTCATGGAATTATTTGATTAAGAAAAATCTATTTAGGAAACCAATTTCCTAAATCATTAAAACTACTTATGGAAATAAAATATTTTAAGATTTGATTTCCCAAATCAAATCATGAATAAATTAGGAAACAAATTTCCAGAATCTAATCAAATATTTTATTTATGGAAAATATCAATTTCCATAAATACTTCCAACTTTCCAAAAGTGGAAGATTTCCATAAATACTTCTAGACTTTCCAAAATTGAAAATTTTCCATAAATACTTCTAAATTTCCAAAATTTAGAAAATTTCCAGAAATACATTATGACTATCGCAAAACCATTTTTACGATTATGTTGAAACACAACCTGGGCTCGACATACTTGTTGGGTTTCCGACACAAGGCAGTGTGTGTTCGATCATGTTTCGTAAACATGAGCACAGCGGAAGCAATTAAAAATAATAAATCTATATTTATTACAACACACACAACACACGCATGCATATTACAACAAGTGTAGACATAACCGTAAATTAAAATTTACAATAAAAGAAAATTATCTACGTTATACCTTTCGTATGACGTGTAGCGGGAACGGCATCAACCGGAACGATCCTCGTAAGAATCGTCTCTATCCGTATCCACGCCGAGCTCCTCGGGATGACTTCGCTAAGCCACGAGCTTCGTCTTCGTACGGGTTACTAGCCTCGTGTTGAAGACGACGTGATCGTGAGATGATCACGATCCGAATCCAAATTCGGATCCTAAAATGAGTTCTCAAAACTCGCTTCTCCGGAGAGGTATTCGTCAACCGTTTGACGAATCCTTCGTCCTCCACCTCAGAGGATTACCGGAGATCAAATCCCCGGTAAGTTAGCCGCTGTCGGAGCACTAACCGTCGTCCAAACGACGCTCCGACAACAAAGAAACAAGCTGTCCAGAAAAACTGGGCAGCTTTTGGTGGAGGAATAGAGGCCGGCCAAAGGAGATGTGGAGCTCACCTTATCACCGAACCCACAAGAGATCACCGGAGGGTCGCCGGCTGAAGCTTGGATGCCGACGGCAAGGAGGTGGCAGCAGCTCCATGAAGTTGGCGGCAACACCATGTTGGGCGGCAACAACAAAAGGAGGCTAGGGTTGGGCGGCCAAAACTTCATTAGTTTTAGGGTTAGGGTTTAAGCCCTATTTTATAGAGAACTAATTCTCTTAATGGTTAATGGATCATATCCATAAAGCCCGTTAACCCGCTCCATTAAGATAAGTTAAAATAAACCAAACCATGATGGTTTATTTTAAGTTAAAACGAACCGAACCAACTTTTGGTTCATTCGTTTAAAATAAACCAAACCCTTTGGTTTATTCTCATCCATTGGATTAGAACCAAACCATTTTGGTCCATCCATTATGTCTTCATAAGGCACGGCCCATCCACGCTTCTATTGCGACTGAAACAATTTCATGCTCGCTTTATGTTTGGTCCAACCAAACATAGTTTCTCTCGGTCTGAGAATCCCATTCTCAAGCTCATTTTAAATCCTTTGGATTACACTCTTTGTGAGTGTGACCAAATAGGTTCTCGGTTTATGTTGGCCGTCTATAATTAACCATTAATTATAGAACGATCATGAGTGGCACCTAGTAGTACATCATGATCCCCAATTAACCTAAAAAGATCAACCGCTTGATCGTAACTATTTCAAACCTTCAAGAGCTTCGAATGAATCGTGCCCCATTCCCTTCACTCATCTTATACCCACTTGGTTCAGGACATGGTCTATAGTGTCGGTCCCCACACTAGGTCGACTACGCCACACCTAGCCCAAGTATCATTTCCTCGTCCTACTGATTCTAGTTACTCCACATGTATCAAGAGTACCTTACTCTAAACATGTAATGCTTTGGCCAAAGACTTTAGTAACAATCCGACGAGAGGCCATGGGTATACATCTCCTCGCAAGGAGTGGTGAATCCTTTATAGGCTATTCAAACACCTTCGATCATTTCGACTTATACCCAATCATCCCGGTCCACATCTCCTGAGATGTTTGCTTAAGATGTCAAAGCATAAGTCTCCATGATCAAGATGACTTGAATACCGCAAGTCAAAGGAACATCGCACTTAAGCCACAGAAGAACTTCATTGACATATCTATATATGCAGAGAACCATATGAAGTCTTACTACCGGTCACTCCAATGAACTAGTTACCATAACTAGCATCCACGATTAACTCCGACATCACTATGTCTCGCCGTGAGAATCACCGCTTGGATACACCAAGGAGTACCTACTGTAGTCTCGATGTAATTGATGGTGTCCAAATCCATCAATTCATCGACTAGGATAATTCCGATACATCACAATTACACATGTAGAGATACTCACTAGTTGTGATCCAATCACAAATTCTCTCATGTGAATCGATCGTGGACATTCAAGAAATGAGTTTAAGATCCAATCAAATACATTAAACATGTATACTCAAATAGTGAATCTTCATTTATCATATAAATGGTTCATACATAAGGCGATTGCCTTAGGACATCTCTCATATATTACTAACAGCTAAAGCATGGCACAGGCCTTCCATTCTGGGAACCAGTTCTTCTAAATTCAAGATTCAAAGACCCCGGGGAGAAAGGGAAGAAGATGGGACGGACGATATCGAAGGTGGAGGTTCGCTTATAGGAGGAAGAATAGGAGTAGTAGCCATAGGTTGCGATAGAGATTCGAAAGGAAAAGAAGAAGGAGCACTGGTCAGGAGGCTCAAAGGGGTAAAAGTCAGGGGCAAAGAATCAAGGGCCTGAGGGGGAAAGTGTATTATGGCTGGCTGTGAGGTGGGCACACCAGAAGTTGCGGAAGGGGATGGGTTTGGCGAGGAATCTGGAGAGGATGATATAGTGAGCATAGGACTGGAGAAACCTTCGCTGGGAAGGTGAGAAGTAGAAGGACCTGAGCTAGCGCCCATAGGAGGTGAGGGGCTCTCCATGCGATGGGCAGAAGGGGAGATAGGCAGTGGAGGAATGTCAACTACCATGGGTTCAGAGGTGGTGTCATGTTTCGGAGAAAGAGAAGGCGAGGATGCAGAAGCATCTGTGGCCGATTGGCGTGGACGCACTACCTCCCTGAATTCCTCTTCAGATTGTGATGAAAGAGGGGGCGACTTCCGAATACCCAAGGCAGAGGGGGAGAAAATGGGAGAGTTAGGGTTCGTAAATAACAGGGGAAATGAGGATGGGCCGGTTACTTCGGTTTCATCTGGGGTAGGTGTAATAAGGGTTTCAGGCGGAGGCAAAGAAGAAGGGAGAGATGGGGCAAGTGGGATGGTAGTAAACGAGGGTGAGGGCGAAGATGAAGATGGTGGCTGGCTCTCACCCCACTTGGTGTGTGAGTAACGACTCGCTATCTCTCGGAAGAAAGAGGAATGCATCCTGCCCGTTGGAGAAAGAAGAAAAGCGCTGAGGTAGGTGACTGGGGCTTCGGAGGATGGCGGCGGAAAGAAGCACACATAAAGAAAGAGGAAACAAAAAGACGGAAAGGAGGAAGGTAATAGAAGAAAAGAAGACGAAGCATCCCCTATAAAAAGAGGAGGGAATGGGCTTGTAATGACTATTGGGCTCCTAGCTTATAGAAAAGGAGGCCCTAAGCAGAAGGGAAACGATGATTTATTTCTCTGATGGCCCGTTATGTACTAAAACCCTTGCTTGCATAAGAAGGGATGGATGAAGGTGTTCACCTTCGAGATAAAGGAAGGAAAGATAGTAGCATGGCAGCATCACACTCTTTATACAGAAGGCCTTTGGTCAACTATATATTATTTTATCCCCATGTGGTGGTAGAACGGAAGAACTGAGGTATCCTCAGTTATCTATCATTTTTATCACTGTAAAACGGAAGAGTTGAGTTTATTTCTCAACTATATATTATTTTATCCCCGTGTGGTGGTGGAACGGAAGAACTGAGGTCTCCTCAGTTAACTATCATTTTTATCCCCGTAAAACGAAAGAGTTGAGTTCATTTCTCAACTATATATTATTTTATCCCCGTGCGTTGGTGGAACGGAAGAGTTGAGTTCATTTCTCAACTATATATTATTTTATCCCCGTGTGGTGGTGGAACGGAAGAACTGAGGTCTCCTCAGTTATCTATCATTTTTATCCCCGTAAAACAGAAGAGTTGAGCTTACTCCTCAACTATATATTATTTTATCCCCGTGTGATGGTGGAACGGAAGAGTTGAGTGTTGGTGCAATCGGCCCAGGTCACGATTGACCAGGACTCGAGTTTGACTCGAGTGATGTTTTGATGTTTCGACAAAAATATATGACAATGTAATTGTCATTGGAAAGTCCAAGTCTTGTGTACTTGGCATGGAAAGTCCAAGTGGAACACTTGGCATTTGGTAAAGTCCAAGTCTTGAGTACTTGGCATGAAAAGTCCAAGTGAGACACTTGGCACATGAAAAGTCCAAGCATGGGTCTTGGCAATGTAAAAGTCCAACATGGGTTGGCAAGGGAAAGTCCAAGCATGGTCTTGGCATTTGAGAAGTCCAACATGGGTTGGCAAGGGAAAAGTCCAAACATGGTCTTGGCATTTGAGAAGTCCAACATGGGTTGGCAAGGGAAAAGTCCAAGCATGGGTCTTGGCAATGTAAAAGTCCAACATGGGTTGGCAAGGGAAAGTCCAAGCTTGAGTCTTGGCATGAGAAGTCCAAGGGGTTTGATATTGGCTGCGTAAAGTCCAAGCGAGAGTCTTGGCAGCATAAGTCCAATGGTTGGCGGCGTAAAGTCCAAGCGGAGTCTTGGCGGCGTAAGTCCAATGTGCCTTGGCGGTGTAGACACCGTTAGCATGACATAGCCGACGGAAGCACCTAGAGGCTAGCGCGATGGATGAACAAGTCATGGATGACTTGGAGGGATCCGAGAGGCGTGAGGCTGATGGAGGTGGCTAGAAGGCTTAGGTCTAGGCTAAGGGTGGTCTAGCAAGTATGGGGGCACCATACTTGGGTTAAAACCTCATTTTTGAGGTTGGCAGTCGACTGGCATTATGGCCGATTCGACTGCCGTGAGTCGACTTGAGTTCGACTGCCAGTTTAGAGCTGGAAATGCTCGCAGCGATCGCTCATCGGAGCAGCGATCGGTGTCGACGCAATGATCGCCAAAGGTCGGCAGCCGATCGCCACCCAATGTCGAGCATAGAATGCTCCATAGCCGACTGGCCAGTCGACTACGGGCGCTGGCAGTCGACTGCTAATGTTGGCAATCGACTGCCAAGAGTCCCGTTGGAACTTGTCCGACGTGGATTGAGTCGTTGTCTCACGACAACAGTGGCATCAGTCGACTGGGGACTTATGGCAGTCGACTGATAGGCAGAAATCCAGCCCGACGCAAGATAAAAAGGGAGGGTTTTTGGAATCAGTTCTTAAGCGATTTCTTGGACGTTTTTGAGGCAATTTGCTGCTGCAAATCAGGGTCTTCAACCACGGTTCAAGCGATCAACAAGCAAGCAATCAAAAGGCATTTGTAAAGCTTTTTCTTTACTTATATTGCATTGTATCTCATTGTATTTGCTTGTATCTACTTAGATTATTATTGTAATCTTTTGTACGAGGTTTCTCCGCCTCCGACTTGTTGTCGAGAAGGAGTATTTGTGATTAATGAGTGTGTGTGCATCACTAGGGCTCTTTAGAGCTCGATCCGTGGAGTAGGAATCGTTCGGTTCTGAACCACATTATATCTTTGTGTTAGCGTGTTGTTCATTTCGTTATCGTTATTATTTTTTCTATTTCCGCTGCGCTAACGAAATTGTAGAGACGACACGGCAACGAATTCCATCTACATATGAACCGCGCTATTCACCCCCCTCTAGCGGCCTCAATTCTCCAACAAGTGGTATCAGAGCTCGGTGGCTCTTCAACGGATTAACAACCGGGAGCAAGACGCTAGAGGGTGAAGATGGAATTCCAAGACAAGCTTGGATGGGATATCAACACACCTATCCCTTATACCTTCTATGGACAAGAAGGATTCAATCAATGGAAGGTGAGGATTGAAGAATTCTTGATGATGAAGGACTTTGAAGAGTGGGGCATTTTGATGGAGGGATTTCAATATCCAAAAGGGCCCAAGGGAGGAATTCTCAAGATGAAGAAGTGGACCGAGGAACAAATCCAAGAGTTCAAAAAGAATACAAAGGTAATTAAATTCTTGGTTGATTTGATTCCTAATAAAATTATGTGTGAGCTAGGTGAGTACAAGGATGCCAAAAAGCTTTGGAGTCAAGTGGCAAAATATCATGAAGGCTCACACCCGGTCCAAGAGGAAGAGACCGAAGAGGCTAATGCATCATCCTCACAAGGAAGTGAGGATTCGGAGGTTGATAGGGAATCAACATCCGGATCAGAAGAGGTGGAGGAAGTGGAAGAAGCATCCACCTCAAGGATTGAGGGGGAGGAGATAACTTTCACACCGGAACATCAAGAAGAAGCTTCGACATCCGGTCAAGATGAAGAAGCCCAAAGTCCAATTCCGGTCTCTATTAACCTAGGTAACTCAAACATATGTGTTAATAATAAAATGCATATAATATGTTTTGAGTGTAGGGAAACCGGGCACTATAAGAGCAAGTGCCCAAAGAAGAATAGGAAAGCTCCACCGGCTCCAAAGGTCAAGGATGTCGGTCCCTCAACGCAAAAGAGCAAAGAACAAGTAATTTGCTTCAAGTGCCGACAACCAGGACATTTCCAGAGTCAATGCAAGAAGGGGGACAAGAAGACTCAAAATGGAGCATCATATGTAGGGGGAGCTAAGGCAAACCCTAGGGTAACTTCTAATTTTGCTCCTTCTTCAATTTACAAGTAAAAGCATGCTAGGGATTTCAATTCACTTACAATTTATGAAAAGCATGCTAATAGGAACAAGTATTTTTGCTTAGGAGCTAAAAATGTCTACTTAGATAATAGGGTGAAATTTGGGACTAATGTCCCTAAAAACAATTTACCTAAGGACAAACCTAGGTCAAATAACTCAAGATCAATTTTACCTAGGGAGACAATTAGAAAGGTGCAAGAGCACCTAGGTCTAAACCCTAAATGGACTAGGCATATGCCTAGGAAGTCCAATGCCCAAGAATTTAATCAAAAATCAATTGGGCAATTAGAATTAGAGAATCAAGTCTTGAGGTCAAGGCTTGAAAAACTTGAAAAGACCCTAAATAAGATACAAAATCAATTTAAAGGGTCTAGTGGTCAAAATCAAGGGTCCAAAAGTCAAAGTCAACACCTAGGACCTAAGAGTCAAAAGTCAACAAAGGGCAAGCAAGGTTTGGGTCACAAACCTAAGCCTAAAGTGGCTTATCATAGTGTCCCATTTGACTATGGAACACAAACTAGGTCTAGGAAGACCAAGGTCAATAGGGAAGTCATCCCTAAGGTTGACCAAAGGTTGTGCCTAGTGGCTAGGGTTTCTAGGAAACCTAGGGTGGCCACCAAGAAGGTTGCAAGGGGAGTTACCCCTAGAGTCAACCTAGGCAAGACCCAAGTGACCAAGGCTAATAAGCCTAGAAGGGTCATTAGGAAGGTATCTAGGGAGGTTATCCCTAAGGAATACCTAATTAACCCTAGGAGTTCAAATCGATTTTGGGTTTCTAAGAGCGTGATTGATTCACGCTAAGATGGGTTTAGGGTGTGCCAACCTTGATTGGATGGGTAGTTAACTCAACCATGGCAAAGGTGGCATTTTAGATTATTTTCAAGGTTATGGTTACCTTGGAAATACATTTGAGCTTTAATCTTAAAAGATTTTAGGATGTGCCAATATTATTTGAAAAGTTTGATAAAATGATCAAATTGGCACGATTTAGGTTTAGAGGTTAGTGTGCCATTTTGGGTTTTTGGCACACTAGGGAGATTAGTGATAATATGGAAAAATATATTTAATTATATCAAATAAAAATTAATATTAAAATTTAGGTATACTTATACCTATACTTTTTACTTGCCATGATTTGCTTGTCATATGCCATGTCATGACATCATGTTTATTCTTAATCATTTTATATGTCATGATTATGCTTAGGGATTAAGGACCAATGTCATGTGTTTTTAGATTTTATCATATGCCATGACATCATGATCATTGGTCATGCTTAATTATTGCTATCTTTATGTCATGAACATTTCATGCATTTAATTGATTAAAATTGAACTAAGGACAATGGCATGACTTGAAGTCCCATTTATAAGGGAATCAAGTAGGGTTGCCTTAGAAGATGCATGAAACCCTAGTTTTAAATAAACCAAAACCCACATCTCACATCCAATTGACATGTATGTGTATTTATACATCCTAGATACATGTAAGATGTTAGGATATGAGTTGAGTTCAAGGTGCATAGTTTTTGCATCTAGATGAACTAAAACTCATCTTGTTTCATTTGTGGATCATTGGGAGAGCATGTGTACAAGTCATGTACATAGAGCCCAAGGAATATGATCCAAAATAAGGTTTTGAAAACATTTTAAAATCATTTTGAAAAACCTTGGTGAAGTCTATCTTTTGATAGCAATCACCATTGATGAAGTTGATACAAAATAGGGCCAAAACATTGAAAATTTCAATGGTTTTGAGTTTTGTATCAAACTCACTATTTTATGGGTAAAATAATTTTCAAATATTTTTCACCCATTGTAATGACTATAAGTAATATACGTATCAAATTTCGTTATTTTTTTATATACGTAGAATTACTTATGCTTTTCCAAATCTCGATTCTGATAGCTGAAATTCGGAAATTTCAACTATCACGATCGCCTTGGTGGCATGGCGATCGATATGGGTGGTAATGATCGACATCGTCAGAGTCGATCGCCAGTCTGATTTTGGGTTAACAAGGTTTGTTTAGCCCATTTTCAGCCATGGTAAAGGTCTCTAATCACTCCTAACCCTAGGATATGTTTTGGGAAGCATTATAAAAGGTGAAAATCCATTGGATATGGATTAGGAGATGTGTTAGGTCAAAGTATCAAATTTAGGGTGAGTGAAAGAGTTATGTTGAACTTAGAACCTTAATTTTGATAGTTTAGCGTTCCTATTGGCTTAGGAACTTCCCAAGGACATTGTTGGTGCAATGGTCAAGGGGGAGCAAGCCTTTAGGGGGAGTTATCCATCTTGGGATGATGGATGTGTTTCTCTTCTTGAAGGGGGAGAAGTTATTGGAAGAGTGACATCAATTGGGAATTTGATGGGACTTTTAGAAACCCAATTTGGAAATTGGGAGAGTGTATAGGATTGCCTCTCTTGAGTGATATGTGAATTATCACTAGGAAGATGGTAGGCATCCTAGGTATTTATTTTTAGATCAAGGGGGAGATTGTAAGATCTCATTGGGACATGAGACATTGACCTCCTTGGAGAGAAAACCTTTTTGATGTTAGTCAAAAAGGGGGAGAATGTTTGGGGGAGAACATTTGGAGAGTGTTTACCAATTTGGGATAATTTGTAAGGGATTTGAGTTAGTGGTCTAACTCACATTTGGAGAGTGTTTACCAATTTGGGATAATTGGTAAGGGATTTGAGTTAGTGGTCTAACTCAAATGATTTGTTTGGTTTTTGTCAAACATCAAAAAGGGGGAGATTGTTGGTGCAATCGGCCCAGGTCACGATTGACCAGGACTCGAGTTTGACTCGAGTGATGTTTTGATGTTTCGACAAAAACATATGACAATGTAATTGTCATGGGAAAGTCCAAGTCTTGTGTACTTGGCATGGAAAGTCCAAGTGGAACACTTGGCATTTGGTAAAGTCCAAGTCTTGAGTACTTGGCATGAAAAGTCCAAGTGGAACACTTGGCACATGAAAAGTCTAAGCATGGGTCTTGGCAATGTAAAAGTCCAACATGGGTTGGCAAGGGAAAGTCCAAGCATGGTCTTGGCATTTGAGAAGTCCAACATGGGTTGGCAAGGGTAAAGTCCAAGCATGGGTCTTGGCAATGTAAAAGTCCAACATGGGTTGGCAAGGGAAAGTCCAAGCTTGAGTCTTGGCATGAGAAGTCCAAGGGGTTTGATATTGGCTGCGTAAAGTCCAAGCGAGAGTCTTGGCAGCATAAGTCCAATGGTTGGCGGCGTAAAGTCCAAGCGGAGTCTTGGCGGCGTAAGTCCAATGTGCCTTGGCGGTGTAGACACCGTTAGCATGACATAGCCGACAGAAGCACCTAGAGGCTAGCGCGATGGATGAACAAGTCATGGATGACTTGGAGGGATCCGAGAGGCGTGAGGCTGATAGAGGTGGCTAGAAGGCTTAGGTCTAGGCTAAGGGTGGTCTAGCAAGTATGGGGGAACCATACTTGGGTTAAAACCTCATTTTTGAGGTTGGCAGTCGACTGGCATTATGGTCGGTTCGACTGTCGTGAGTCGACTTGAGTTCGACTGCCAGCTTTAGAGTCGAAATGCTCGCGCTGATCGCTCATTGGAGCGCCGACTCCCAAAGGTCGTGAGTCAATCGCCACCCAATGTCGAGCATAGAACGCCCGTAGCCGACCGTACCGGCTACGGCACCGAAGTCGACTGCTAATGTTGGTAGTCGACTGCCAAGAGTCCCGTTGGAACTTGTCCGACGTGGATTGAGCCATTGTCTCATGACAACAGTGACATCAGTCGACTGGAGACTTATGCCAGTCGACTGATAGGCAAAAATCTAGCCTGACACAAGATAAAAAGGGAGGGTTTTTGGAATCAGTTCTTAAGCGATTTCTTGGACGTTTTTGAGGCGATTTGCTGCTGCAAATCAGGGTCTTCAACCACGGTTCAAGCGATCAACAAGCAAGCAATCAAAAGGAATTTGTAAAGCTTTTTCTTTACTTATATTGCATTGTATCTCATTGTATTTGCTTGTATCTACTTAGATTATTGTTGTAATCTTTTGTACGAGGTTTCTCCACCTCCGACTTGTTGTTGAGAAGGAGTATTTGTGATTAGTGAGTGCGTGTGCATCACTAGGGCTCTTTAGAGCTCGATCCGTGGAGTATGAACCATTCGATTCTGAACCACGTTATATCTTTGTGTTAACGTGTTGTTCATTTCGTTATCATTATTATTTTTTCTATTTCCGCTGCGCTAACGAAATTGTAGAGACGACACGGCAACGAATTCCATCTACGTACAAACCGCGCTATTCACCCCCCCCCCTCTAGCGGCCTCAATTCTCCAACATTGAGTTCATTTCTCAACTATATATTATTTTATCCCCGTGTGGTGGTGGAACGGAAGAACTGATGCCTCCTCATTTATCTATCATTTTTATCCCCGTGTAGTGGTGGAACGGAAGAGTTGAGTTCATTTCTCAACTATATATTATTTTATCCCCGTGCGGTGGTGGAACGGAAGAGTTGAGTTCATTTCTCAACTATATATTATTTTATCCCCGTGTGGTGGTGGAACGGAAGAACTGAGGTCTCCTCAGTTATCTATCATTTTTATCCCCGTAAAACGGAAGAGTTGAGCTTACTCCTCAACTATATATTATTTTATCCCCATGCGGTGGTGAAACGGAAGAGTTGAGTTCATTTCTCAACTATATATTATTTTATCCCCGTGTGATGGTGGAACGGAAGAACTGAAATCTCCTCAGTTATCTATTATTTTTATCCCCGTGCGGTGGTGGAACGGAAGAGTTGAGTTCATTTCTCAACTATATATTATTTTATCCCCGTGTGGTGGTGGAACAGAAGAACTGAGGTCTCCTCTGTTATCTATCATTTTTATCCCCGTAAAACGGAAGAGTTGAGCTTACTCCTCAACTATATATTATTTTATCCCCGTGCGGTAGTGGAACGGAAGAGTTGAGTTCATTTCTCAACTATATATTATTTTATCCCCATGTGGTGGTGGAACGGAAGAACTGAGGTCTCCTCAGTTATCTATCATTTTTATCCCCGAGGAACGGAAGAGTTGAGCCCACTTCTCAACTATACATTATTTTTATCTTTATCCCCGTGCGGTGGTGGAACGGAAGAGTCGAGTCATTCCTCGACTATATATTATTATATTCCCAGTATGGTAAAGAGGCAGAGGAGCCGAAGTATGCCCTCAGCTATATGACATTTTATCTTGGTATAAGGAAGGTATATGTGTGATCCCTGCGCAATGAAGGGGTGAAGGAATGGTGTATCCATTGTATTTTCATACGAGGAAGGTATAATGTGGCACAACTTAAGAAATGTTGGAAGAAGAAGACGAGCGGGAAAAATAGGGGCGAAGGCTTACATTACAAAAAGTTCATTGTTTCAAAAAGATTACATATTCCAATTCCTTCACAAGGAGAAAATAGAAAAAGAAACCCTTATATATAGGGTATTACAGTTCTTTGTTGCGAGGAACTGACGGAGTTCCTTTGCGCGGCTGGGGTTGGCACAATAGTTGCCGAAGGTAAGATTGTTGCAGGAAGATTTGCTTAGATAGTTCCTTCTGGGACCCGGATAGTTGCTGGCGCAAAGAGTAGTTATTGGCATAAGCTTCCCTCAATCGTTGCTGCAAGTATCTCACCTATTCCTCTAAATTAGCAATATAACATTGCTCGTCGACCTTTTCTTCAGAAGGAGGGGAACTGCTGCCCTGTTCAGACATTTTGTCCATGGCGAGGAGAAGAAAAAGGAAAAGATGGATGTTGTACAGGTTAGAGGTCCTTATAACGATGAAGGAGGAGGGTGCATTTATTCGCAGAGGAAATAAGGATAATGAATGCTAGTAAAGAAGGGGAAACGTAAAGACAGTAGGTGAAAAGTTGCTGGTATAGTAATTATGAGGGAAAGAGTCTGAATCCCATGGAAATGATAAGAAAAAGTACGTTAAGGCGAGATTACAGTTTTTCTGATGACAGAAACTTTACATCCACAGGAAAATGACCAGAGTGGATACCAATTCCTTTCTTCATTTTTATTAACATACTTGAGAATGATTACATCATTTAATCTATGAAGGCTTTTTATGATTACTCTTAATAGGAGAATTGTTAGAAGGCTCCTCGGGGGGGGGGGGGGGGGAGGCGCCAAGATGACTCTGCAGAGCTCGCCTTGAGCAGAAGGTATCACTGGTGGAGCTTCATCAAAAGGGGGTAGACGGATCCTCGCTGGAGAGACCAGAACGAAAGCCAGGGTCGGTGGAAGTGGAGGAAGTTCAGCAGAGGCCCGGGGATCTCCCACTGTGTATTTCCATGTTAAAGGAGAGTTCCACACCCGATTGCGGAAGGAGGGGAAGGGCGCTCGGAAAGACCTCCCTACAGAGGGGGATGGAGCTGTGGTGTGAGGTGGAAAAGGAAGGGGTGAAAGGCCGAGGTAGCTATTGAGCGGGTCTCGGAATCTTCAGTGTCTCCAGTAAACCAGTCTCATAGCTCAAAAGATTCAAAATCTGAGGAGATCTCAATAGGGTGTTCTGCTGAAGCCATGAGAGTGAGATAGAAGGACGAAGACATGGGGGTGATAATTTATAGTTGAGGGGGAAGGAACTGCAGTAGTTCTCGGGAAGGAGAAGAAGGTGAAGAGACTAATATCATAATAGCAGCAGCATAGGTACTTATCAAGATATCGTTTCCAAAGTAGCAAGGTAGAGGAAGAAGATCAAAAGGCTGAAGTAATTTAATCTTTAGCCGAGCCAAAATTGGGTCGGACATGAATAAGATCATTCGGGACCTTCTGAGTGAGCTCCCGAACAAAGGAGGTGATTGCGCCAGGCGACACGGGAAAAGGAACATAATTGTAAAGAGGAAAAAACGCAGAGTTAATTTAGAATTCCCGACCCACAATGGGGTGTACAAAAAGAACAATGAAAAGCTATGCCAATATAAGCATTCTTCAACATCAAGAAAAGGGTCATTACAGGGAGTAAGATATTATGGGTTACAGTTCAAAGAGCTCGAGGGGACACTTAGACAATGCATCTACAGGATTTAGATAACTAGTGTCTGTGTCGGAGGGTGGATATCCCCATTCAGCATTTAGAGCTGAAGACCCGTCGAAGCCCAGTATGAACAGATCCACTCCCTTCTTGATGTACCGCCCTTTTAGGTCAGCCTCTTGCTCCTTCAGCTGAGACTGGCAACTGGTTAGTTGAGCCTGACAATCGGCCAGTTGGGCTTGAGTTTCGGTTAGCTGGGCTGCCAGGGCATCTTTCTCAGTTGATGCTTTTATGGCTTGCTAACCCAAAGCCGAAAGGGCCTTGAAGTATTCTCGATGAAGGTCTAATTGTTGCCGAGCCACTGCTGATAGGGCTTGAGGAAAGGCAGCCACCATGGAAGAGAGCTCTTGACACTTCTCTATGCAAGATTTTTTAGTGGCTTCCCACGCTTGGCGTTCTAGTCGAAGCTGTTGACGTTCTTACTGAAGCTGCTGAATGGTAGTAGAAGAATCAGCAGCCTGAATAATGGCGTCTCCAAGCTGTCTTTTGTACCCTGTTAATTCATGGGTAAGAAGATCCACCTGCTGAAGCTCGCTGGACTGCAGGAAGAGCTGTTGCTCAAGGTCTTCATTTTTTCGTTAAAGTTCTTCCTTCTCGCTCTGAACCAGGGCCAATTGTGTCATAGAGTCTTCACATTGCCCCCTCAGATCTGATTCCTTTTGCTCCTTCTTGCTTAATTGCCGAGCGAGTTGTTTTTGATGTGCCAAGGAGGTGAAGTGGCGCGCCTCCACACTGGATTGGAATTGGGCTATGTGAGATATCATTTTGCTATGCTTAGCCGAGGCCTGAAGGAAGGAAAATGACATCATCAGACGTTGACCTATAGTTGCATGTACATGTATGAATACATTAAAGGTTGGAAGGGGAAAGTAGTTACCTCAGCCAGCAATTTATCCACTTGGTCGCAAGGGCCTTGTATGCCCGATTGATTGAAGAACTTCACCTCTGAAAGGTGACAGATCTATAGCTGGAACCCCAATGTTGCCATTGAAGGGTCGGGAGGGGAAGATCTCCTCCCTCAGTAGGCAGAGTGGGACCGACATGTTGAAGGGGGACGGGAGAAGTAAGTGTTTCGGAGGGAGTAGGGGCGGAGACGGATTCGGTTCAGAAAGGCAGGGGAGAATCATGAGGAAGGGAGGATGAAGCAGGAGAATCAGAAAGGGAATCTCATCCTTGGGGGGACGAGGATGGGACGGAGAGGGTGGTATCCCTCATCCTCGGTTCATAGACGGTTAAAGATGTAGGATATTTGAGGCCGCTAGAGGGGGGTGAATAGCGTCGTGTTCGTACGATGATAGAATTCGTCGTGTTTGACTCTACAATTTCGTTAGCACAGCAGAAATAGAAAAATAATAATGATAATGAAATATACAACACGCAAACACAAATATTTAACGTGGTTCGGAACTGAACGGTTCCTACTCCACGGATTGGGTTCGTACGAACCCTAGCGATGCCAATCACACACCACTATGATAAACACTCCTTCTCGACACAAGTCGGAGGCGGAGAAACCCCTTACAAGCGATCTTACAACAGTAAGAAACAAAAACAAGCAATTACAATAATTAATGTGAAAGACAAGTAAAGAAAAACTTTACAACACTTGCGTTTGATTACTTGAATGATTGGTTGTTTGATTAGCACTTGGAGACCTGATTTGCAGCAACAAATCGCCCCTAAAGCTCTCAAAAATTGGATGCATTTTTCTCCATCACGAGCTCCTTTTATAGCTTCAACCTATGCTGGAAAATATCGATCAGTCAACTGCTCGGGACCATCAGTCGACTGATCACACTATTGTTGTGAGACAACGGTGTAATCCATGCTGGAAAAATCCAACGGCTAGGACATCAGTCGACTGATCATCCGCATCAGTCAACTGATCAAGCATCACTCGACTGCTCATCCCAGCGGTCGAGTTAGACTCCATTCTGTGCCCTAAAATCCGAGCATCAGTCGACTGATCACAAGATCACGATCATTGCTCGTCAATCACCGATCGCTTATCTATGGCGATCGCTAGGGCAATTCCCGCAGTCAAACCCTAGTTGACTACGCCAATCGACTGCCACATGGCACCAGTCGACTGGCACACCTCAAACATGAGGTTTTAGCCCAAGTATGGTGCCCCCATACTTGCTAGACCACCCTTAGCCTAGACCTAAGCCTTCTAGCCACCTCCATCAGTCTTACGCCTCTCGGATCCCTCCAAGTCATCCATGACTTGTTCATCCATCGCGCTAGCCTTCAGGTGCTTCCATCGGCTATGTCATGCTAACGGTGTCTACACTGCCAAGGCACATTGGACTTACGCCTCCAAGACTCCGCTTGGACTTTACGCCACCAAACCATTGGACTTATGCTGCCAAGACTCTCGCTTGGACTTTACGCCGCCAATATCAAACCCCTTGAACTTCTCAAATGCCAAGACTCAAGCTTGGACTTTCCCTTGCCAACCCATGTTGGACTTTCCATGCCAAGACCCATGCTTGGACTTTCCCAAATGCCAAGTGTCCCACTTGGACTTTCCATGCCAAGTACCCATGACTTGGACTTTCCATAACCACATGGTCAACCATCAAAGTCTCCCTTGAGTCAAACTCGAGTCCAGTTAACATAACCCGGGTTGATTATATAAACAATCTTCCCAAAATATCAATAGACATTAATGTCAAACATCAATGTCAACTTACTTTGTCAAATATCAAAACATCTCTCGAGTCAAACTCGAGTCTGATCAATCGTGACCTGGGCCGATTGCACCAACAATCTCCCCCTTTTTGATGTTTGACAAAATAAACCTTGAGTTAGGCCCCTAACTCAAATTCCCTTACCAATTGTCCAAATTGGTAATTTAATGTTCTCCCCCTTTTTGACATACATCAAAAAGATTATCTTTCCAAGGAGGTCAATGTCTCATATCCCAATGAGATCTTACAATCTCTCCCTTGGTCCAAAAATACCTAGGATGCCTACCATCTTCCTAGTGATAAGTCTCATATCACTCAAGAGAGACAATCCTATATGCTCTCCTAATTTCCAAATTGGGTCTCTCAAAATCTCATTTTCCTCCTCATGAGGAAAAATACCATTCATCATCCCATGATGAATTCCTCCCCCTAAAGGCTTGCTCCTCCTAGAGCATTGCACCAACAATGTCTTTGGGAAGTCCCTAAGCCAATAGGAACTCTAAACCATCAAAGATAAGGTTAGAAATTCAACATTGAACTTTCCAACACCTTAAATTTGATACAAACCCTAAACACCTCTCCAAATCCATATCCAATGGATTTTCACCCTTTATAATGCTTCCCAAAGCATATCCTAGGGTTAGGAGATGAAAACCGCCTAAACAAATCTAGTTTTCCGAAATCGCATTGGCAATCGACTCAACTACTACTGATCGATCGAGCAACAGTCGAGTGATACAGCACTACTAGTCGAGTCCAGGTGCTGCCCATCAGTCGACTGCCCTGTAGAGGAAGTCGACTGATAACTGAAAACCTGATTTTCAGTTATCAAACTCGACTTTTGAAAATTCATAAGTAATTCTACGTATATCGAAAAATCACGAAATTTGATACGTATATTACTTATCACACATACAATCAGTGAAAATATTTAGAAAAATATTTTAACCATTAAAATAGGATATTGGTACAAAGTTCAAAAACTGATAAAACTTTAAAGTTTTTGATCTACTTTGTATCAACTTCTACAATGATGATGGCTATCAAAAGATAGACTTCACCAAGGTTTTCTAAAGTGATTTTAAAACATTTTTGAAAACCTATTTTGAACCATGATTTATTGGCTAAATATACATAACTTGTATATTAGCTTTCCTCATAATTCTTAGTGATGATTGAAATAAGTTTGAGTTCATCTAGATGCACTATCTATGCACCTTGAACTTAACTTATTATCCTAACATCTCACATGTTATCTAAGATGTAAACACACACACACACACATGTCAATTTAGATGTGAGATGTGGAGTTAGGATTATTATGACCTCATGCATTTTCTAGGCAACCCTACTTGATTCCCTTATAAATGGGACTCCAAGTCATGTCATTTTTCCTTAAATCAATTTTAATCAAAATACAATGCATGAATGATCATGGCATAAATGATATCAATAATAACGCATAGCCAATGATCATGATGTCATGGCATGTGATATAATCTAAAAATAAACATGACATCTAAAATAATCCTAAACAATGGCATGACATGTTATATGATAAGATGAAATTTCATGTCATGATGTGGCAATTTTCCATAAACCAATACATTAATACAAGCACATAATCAAACACAAATGATTTTCATAAACAGAAATTTCATTCAATTTAAGAAAGCTCCAGTTTTTTTTTTACATCCAAAATGGAGATTTGAGACGCTCAATCTCACTACAATCAAACTAAAAACAAAAATCCTAACATCCTCTAGCTCTAATCATCTGCAAAAGGTGGAGGTGGAGGTTGTTGGCTCAAGGTCCAGGCTCGCATCATCTCATACATATTGAGCTGACGCTGCTCGATGCGGCTCTGGGACTCCTGAATCTGAATGTAGCACTCCTCCATCCGACTGAGATGCTCGCCCATGGAGGATTGCCCCATTAGCCGAGAGTCGATCGTCTGGCCGGTAGTCCCGAATCGCCTCGGCCCAAACCGACTCGATGGACTGCTGGCCGATGCATCTGCCGGGCATCCGGTCCTCCTCATCGCGACAGATCTGGATCCTCATAGTCCTCTCAGCCTCTCTAGGCACCAGAGGCGGCTTCGCGGTGCGAACTCCATCTGCCCACGTCCCATCCGCAGCTTCGCCAACGAGAAGTTACGAACTGATATGCAGTCGTACACCTCAGATAGCGCCCTCAGAGACCCCCTGTTGATGTTAATGCCTACAAACTCTAACCATGCAGTGATGATGTGGCCAAAAGGCATATGCACTTTCCCCTGCACAGGGGATATGAAATGTACAATGCAATGAAACATGTTCAATGCAATATTTATGTCTAGTCTATGACGTATGGCGTACAGGAGAAAGAGATGGGGAGGCCGAATCTTGGCCAGACCCCAAGTCACAATCGGAAGAAAACACCCAACAATGACTTTGTAGAGTACATTGTTAGGTGCAGATAGCTCAGTGATAGGAAATAAGTTCTGAGATGGTGGGCGAGGATGGTGAAAAACATGCTCATGCATGGAGTCCAAGGAGATATGATCAAAGGGCTCAGGTAAAGGGGCATCGAAGGTAGGGTAGAATATGAAGGTATCAGCCGATGGCTTACACTCGAGAAACTCCTACAATATCGCAGGAGTGAACTCTAAGTTGCGTTTTGCAACGCGGGTAGTGTAGGTAGGGCCATCGTCTACCTTCTTTAAATTCTGATAGAACTCCTTAAGGAGATCATCATTTATGGCATGAGTGCATAAAACAATCTTCATGAGATGATAATATGATAAAATTTCCATGACGTCACCGCAGTAACGATTAAATAAATCCCTATCAATGTACCTAACCAACATGGTTTGGTACAACCGTGATTCAACCTCAATCGGGTCATTTCTACGGGATCGCCTATATGAATGCAATGCAATGACATGAAATGCAAAGACACAAATGCACGATTAGATCATAATGAGTTATAATGGAAAAAAAAAATTAGGGTTTTGGAGGAGTAAGTGTTGGGTAGGATCGGTTGATCTATTGGCCGACTAGAGGGGGGTGAATAGCCCTCGTTCGTTGGATGTCGTATTTTGCTCGTCTACGAAAACGTTAGCGCAAGCGGAAGCAATAAACTAAGACAAGCAAATAGAAATAAAACAAAGACAATACAAACACGGAGATGTAACGTGGTTCACGGCTACGCCGCTAATCCACGGTCCGATTCATCCACGGTGAATCACTCCGCAATCTATCCACTAGATCTCTCCTTTGCACAAAGCTAGGTGGAGGTAACCTCTTTACAACAACACTCCTCTTACAAATATAATGAAAATAAGCTTGGGTAAGAGGATGGAAAGCTTTTGGGAACTTTGGGAGAGTGTTAGAGTATAAGCATTAGCCTCCCAAAGCCTTATCCCCTTCCTTTTTATAGAGGAAGAGGGTTTCTTCCCGTTGACACAGGATCAGTCGACTGATGGCACCCATCAGTCGACTGATGGCACCCATCACCGATCGTGGCCGTAGTCGCTTGCCCAATAATCTGCCGCTTCCACGCTGGATACTATCCATCCAGATCGCATCACCGATCGATGGCACCCATCAGTCGATTGATGTCAACCAGTCGAGTCCTCAACGAGGTCGACTCCATTCTGCGCTGCACGGTGACATCGATCCGACCGCCCTTGGCCGATCGATCGCCATCACCGACTGCCCATGCCAGCAGTCGACTGATCAACTTGATTCAGCCACATTAGACCAGTCGATCGACCCATCGACTCAGAGCAGTCGACTGCCATGACACGGCAGTCGACTGGTGTCGGGAAAAACCATCCGACACTTGGCCAAATGGCCAAGTTTCACCTAAGAGCTACCCTTCCCAGGTTACACTCGCCACTCATCCTCGAGTCCATCGCCTCGAAGTTCTCTTCGCTCGCGCCACGCCCCTCGCAAAGATCGCGTATGGCTCTGCAATGCTCCTTCGCGTCTCTTGCCTCGAAGTCTACTTCCTCCGGCTTCACTCCAAGCTCCTCGTCCGGCGGTCCCTCGGATGCTCCAAGTGCACGGCTTCCGCAAAGCTATCCTTCACCGACTCAAGGCACGAGTCATGAGATGTGAAACTCGCCATGGCTCCATGTTCGAATTACTAAGTCCTGCACGACTTCAACGCACATATCAAATCAACATATCAAACTAACTTAAACCCTTTGCCATACCATCAAAACCATATTACGGCAAGAGATTGCCCTAACAATCTCCCCCTTTTTGATGTGTGGCAATCCGTTTAAGTTAGGTAAAAACATTTGATATAAATTTTAAAGGAAAGAAAGCATGTAAACATAATCATGATATAGCAACATGCAACTCCCCCTTAATCCATGAAACTCTCTATGTAAATTTCTCCCTATCATAAATTTCTCCCCCTTTTATAATTAACTTAAACATAATATTTTTCTCCCCCTTTGACACCATCAAAAAGATTATCACTAAGTTAAAAACACATGGCATTAAGTCTAATAGAAAAAAAATACCACAAGTTGTTTTAATTTCTTGATGCGATATTCGGGCCATCGATCGACTAGTTGGATATACGGTCGATCGACACGTGAATTTCGGATTTTCGATTTTGGACAATTTCAGAAATGCATTAAAAATTCCAAAAAATTCAAAAAATCATGAAATTTGGGGAACACATTTCTTTTAAGTATATCTATCAGTGAAAAATATGTTTTCATGAAAAATCATTATATTTCCATGTATTTTCCAAAAATCCAAAAGCTTTAAAAACTACTAGGTTTTTTATCATAAGAGTATCCATTTTAACACCTAGTTTTGCATCCAATTGTTTCAAAACATGAATACATATATTTTAAAGTAAGAAATTGTTTTGAAAACCTATGAAATATCCAATCATGATCTTTGGGCAATATGTCTATGAATTAAACATAAGTCTTCCCCATGATTGGTCTATTATTGCTATTTTGATACTTTAAATGACCATCTAAATGCCATAGGCATTAGTGAACATTCGTATCATCCTAACATCTCACTCATGCTAAGTTTTCAATCAAGGTAGCCTATGGTGAGTGTGAGATGCATCCTAGGGGGTATTTGTATATACTTAACCAATATATTCATGCAATTCTATCATGGTCAAGTGTCAACCTAACATCCTACATGATCATAAAGACATATATGAATGAATTCTACATTATGATCATGAAACTCTTGTACTCATCAAATAATAGTCATGCATTAGGTATTATATGATGATAATAAACAGAGTATTAACTAAAGCATGATTCAAACCTATTTCTCATGATAACGTGCCAAATTTCAAAAACATAAATCATGATTGCAAATATATATAGGAATTACATCAATCATCATGATTTAAGCATTATTATCTATTTATGGGTACGTTATCATCACCCAACACTATCTAAAAAATGTTGTCCCGTCATCCTAAGTCAACCAAAATATGATATAGGCTAGGTCCATGTGGTTGACTACCCTAGGGTTATTCTAACCCTTAAGGATGGATTTTGGAACCCAAAATAAGTTCTTTCCTATTGGGTTCACTAGATACTCCTTGGGGATCCATTTCCTAGCTATTACTTTCTTCTTATCTTGTCCCCTAGCTATTAGGCATTTGTAGGCCTTTTTATTTTTCTTCTCTTTGTATCCTAGGCCCTTTTTGTTGAAACTAGCTCTTTGGCTCCCTATGATCATATTTAATGTGTTGGAGTCAATTGTGAATTTCTCTAGGGCTTTGGTTAAATAATCTACCTTTTCCCTTAATGCCCTATTTTCCTCTATGCATACATCATTAACATCCAAAGGCATATAGTCATGTGAGCATGCATCATCATGGCAAGAAGAAACATTATCATTTAAGCATGCTTTTTCTAGTTTATTTTCTAAGTCCTTAATTTGATCTAGCATGCTTTTGTTTTTCTTCTTAGCTCTAAATAAATCTCTAGTTAAGCTAGAAACCATGGAAACTATTTTCTTAGGAGTTAGATTTGTTACCGTAGTTTCCATGTCCTCTTCTTCTTTGAATGAGGAGGATGTGGAAGCTCCCCCTTCATTTGAGCTCTCCCCACTTGAGCTTGATTCTTCATTTGAGGAGGAGGAGGAGCAATCCGAGTCATGAAGAGCCATTAGTGCTAGGTTGGAGTAGACATGCTCTTCTTCTTCGGATGAGGATGAAGAGGCAAGGTCATCCCATGTCTTGGCTTTGAGTGTCATGGCCTTCCCTTTTCCTTTTGCCTTCTTCTCCTCTTCCTTCTTTTTACTTCCCTTCTTCTTCTTCTTTTCTTCTTTCTTCTTCCTTTCTTCCTTGCTCTTGTTTAGGAGGAGACAATTATCCCTTATATGTCCCTCTCCTTGGCAATTATAGCATATGACCTTCCCCCTTGGTCTTCTATTCCTATCATGAGATTTATCAAATCTAAAATTCTTAAATGCACGCCTTACCTTCCTTACCATGTAGGCTTCTTCTGTGCTATCCATGGAGGAGGTAGAGGCTTCATCGGATGAGGAGGAGGGGACTTCCATCTTCTTCTTCCCCTTGTTCGCTATCAAGGCTACTCCTCTTGAGGGTTGGATTCTAGGCTCTTCTTGTATTCCTTCTAGCCTAGTTTCATGAAGCTCCATTGTTGAGAAGAATTCCTCCAAGGTGCTTACTTCTAAGTTCTTGGAGATATAAAATGAGTCCACCATGGAGCTCCATCTTGAGGACCGGGGAAAGGCATCTATGGCCTTCATTACCATATCCCGGTTTGATAGCTTCTCACCTACACTTGTTAGCCCAATTAATATTTCTTTAAATCTAGAATGTAGGGAAGTTACCTTTTCTCCCTTTTCTAATTTGATGTTCGAGAGTTGGGAGCGGAGGAGGTCTCTTCTTGCTAGCTTAGCCTCCGAGGTACCTTCATGAAGCTCCACTAGCTTCTCCCACATCTCCTTAGCACTAGAACATTCCCCTATCCTATTGACTTCTTGTTGGGGGAGGATATTGTATAGGTGGTTCTTGGCCTTTGAATTTGCCAAGTATTCTTCTCTTTGCCTTTTGCTCCACCTCAATTTCTCCAATGGCTCCCCATCCTCGTTCCTAGGCAACTCGAAACTGTTTTCCATTATTAATAGAATTTCAAAGTCAGTTTCGAAGAATACCTCCATTCGCTTCTTCCACCAAGCGAATTCGCCATCGAACTTCGGTGGATGGATGTTTGAGCCGGCCATTTTGAAAATTGCTTGTTGTGGCGGTTAGTCCTCGACAAGCTTTCCTTGGCTCTGATACCACTTGTTGGGTCAGATCGGTTGATCTATTGGCCGGCTAGAGGGGGGTGAATAGCCCTCGTTCGTTGGATGCCGTTTTTTGCTCGTCTACGAAAACGTTAGCGCAAGCGGAAGCAATAAACTAAGACAAGCAAATAGAAATAAAACAAAGACAATACAAACACGGAGATGTAACGTGGTTCACGGCTACGCCGCTAATCCACGGTCTGATTCGTCCACGGTGAATCACTCCGCAATCTATCCACTAGATCTCTCCTTTGCACAAAGCTAGGTGGAGGTAACCTCTTTACAACAACACTCCTCTTACAAATATAATGAAAATAAGCTTGGGTAAGAGGATGGAAAGCTTTTGGGAACTTTGGGAGAGTGTTAGAGTATAAGCATTAGCCTCCCAAAGCCTTATCCCCTTCCTTTTATAGAGGAATTTCTTCCGTTGACGACGGGAAGCGATGCGGTCGGTGATGGCACCCATCGATGGCGGTGAAATCTTAGCCGATTACTTGATGCTTGTTGCCCAATAAGTTGGATACTATCCAGCGATGCGGCATCGATCGGTGATGGCACCCATCGATCGTGATGTCGACGGTCGAGTCCTCAGCGAGTCGACTCCGTTACATGCCCGTGCCGCGGTGACATCGATCAGCTGCCGTCCCTTGGCGGTCGGTGATCAAGTCATCGATCGGCCCCATGCCATCGATCGGTGATCAACGGTCGACCACATTAGACGGTCGATCGACCCATCGACTCGAAGCGATCATTGCCGCCATGACACGGCAGTCGACTGGTGTCGGGAAAAACCATCCGACACTTAGCCAAATGGCCAAGTTTCACCTAAGAGCTACCCTTCCCATGTTACACTCGCTCACTCTCATCCCTCGGAGTCCATCGCCTTCGAAGTTCTCTTCGTTCGCGGCCACGTCCCTCGGCAACATCAGGCGTACGGCTCTGCAATGCTCCTTCGCGTCTCTTGCCTCGAAGTCTACTTCCTCCGGCTTCACTCCAAGCTCCTCGTCCGGCGGTCCCTCGGATGCTCCAAGCGCACGGCTTTCGCAAAGCTATCCTTCACCGACTCAAGGCACGAGTCATGAGATGTGAAACTTGCCATGGCTCCATGTGCGAATTACTAAGTCCTGCACGACTTCAATGCACATATCAAATCAACATATCAAACTAACTTAAACCCTTTGCCATACCATCAAAACCATATTACGGCAAGAGATTGCCCTAACAGTAAGAAGGTTATACTTTGGCACCATTAGGATGATGAGGAGAGGGTACTCAGACATCGCTGAAAAGATCGCTGGAGCAGTGGATCGCCGGAATAGTGGATCACCGGAACCCTAATCGAAGAAGAAAAATCGCCGGAGAAGAGTAGATTAGGGCTATGAGATGCTAAAAACGTGAGTAGAGGAGTTTGGCTATCAAACCTAGGGCTTAGGTGGCCGGCGCGGTCGGAAAAGCTGGTCGGAGAAGGAAGCGGCAATCGGAGAGGAGGAAGAAGCGAGAGATCGACGCGTGAAGACGCCGAACCCTAGCGGTTCGGCATTATAAAATCGCGCCTCCAGTCGACTGATGTGCAACATCAGTCAACTGATTGCGGCTTATGAGCGGTTTTACCGAATCGGCAGGCGACTATCTGCGGCTCGACAATCGGCTAGCGATCATTCTATATCGTGCTCTGATAACATCGATCGGTGATGTTGCTCATCGATCGGCCCGATCGATCGCCGCTCTTTGCTCAGCGAGCACTCGATTGATGATCCTCTGCCTCGATGAACAATACCATCAGTCAACTGATGTACAAAACAGTCGAGTCCTGGAAGCTGACACTTTCGGTTAGCGCTAAATGATCGTGCCTACGATGTAACGGTCATTGATAAAGCAAATCTCGATTTCTTTATCCAACTTGTTTCATTTTCTCATGTTTAATCTTGTATATCGAATGTATTAATGTTATGCTTATATTCATGTATTCGTTAATGTATTTTGGTATTTTATTTCATTTTAGAAAATATTAACATCCAATGGTTTCAAAATACTAACATCTCACCCTTTCTAAGTGTTGAAATACACAATTAAGGTAAAAGACTTGTTTTGTGAGATGCAATTCACCCTAGACATTCCTTCCAAGCAAACACATGGTGAAACACATGAAGCATGGTAAGTGCAAGACATCAAGGTGTGTGTCACTTGAGTATCATTCTTGATGTAACTTCTACACCTTAAAAACACTTCTCTTGATACATTAATTCCTAAAATGTGTCAAAGATCAAAATGACACACTATGACATCTAAATCTAGATTGTGTCAATTTTATTGATTTTTCATGATTTCAAAAATATATTAGCACATCCTGAAATCTTTTAGGATAGAATATCAAACTTATTTCCAAGGTATCCATAACCTTGAAAATAACCTAAAAATGTCAACTTTGCTATGGTTGAGTTAACTACCCATCCAATCAAAATTGACACATTCTAACTCATTTAACGTGAATCAATCACGCTCTTTGGAACCCAAAATCTATTTGAGCTCATTGAATTAATTAGGTATTCCTTAGGGATAACCTCCCTAGATACCTTCCTAATGACCCTTCTAGGCTTATTAGCCTTGGTCATTATGGTCTTGCCACGGTTAGTCTTAGGGATTGCCTCCCTAATAACCTCCTTAATGGCTTCCTTAGGTTTCTTAGAAACCCTAGCCACTAAGCACACACTATGGTTGGCCTTAGGAATAATGTCCCTAGAGACCTTGGTTTTCTTAGATCTAGGTTTAGTTCCATAATCAAATGGAACATTGTGATAAGTAGGCATTACTTTCTTAGGCATAGGTTTGTGACCCCAAACCTTGTCTCCTAGATGAATCTTGCCTCTTCCACACTTTTTGTTGACTTCTAGATCCTAGAGTTTGACACTTTGACCTTTTAAATTGATTTTGCATATTTGCAAGGGTCTTTTCCAATTTCTCAAGCCTTGACCTCAATGCTTGATTTTCTAACTCTAATTGCCCAAATGTTTTTTGATTAGATTTTTGGGCATTACCATTCACTTTAGGCATATGTCTACCCTTATTGGGATTGATGCCTAAATGGTTTTCGATTTTCTTAATTGTTTTCTTAGGAAGGACATTTCTAGGGATATTAGTCCCAAATTTCTCCTTCTTTGAAATAGACCTAGAGTTATCATTTCTAGCATGCTTTGATTCATGAGTAATAGCAAAATTATTTGAATTAATTCTAGCATGCTTTTGCTTAGAATTTAAAGAATGAGCATTATGAAAATATACCTTAGGGTTAGTCTTAGAGACTCCCCCTACTTGTGAAGCTCCCTCCTTTCTTCTAGGACATTGGCTCCTATAGTGTCCCGGTCGTCGACATTTGAAGCACACCACGTGCTCCTTGCTCTTCTTGGTGGGGACACCGGCATCCTTGACTTTTTCATTGACTTTTGGTGCCGGAGGAGACTTCTTAACTCTTTTCGGACACTTACTCTTGTAGTGTCCGGATTCTCTACACTCAAAGAATATTATATGATTTTTATTTACAATTGACATGCTTGAGTTACCTATGGTGGTGGTAGGTGCCGGACTTGGAGCTTCTTCATCTTGACTGGATGTCAAGGCTTTCTCTTGTTGCTCCGGAGTGGAAATTCTTTCCTCCCCCTCAATCCTAGAGGTGGAGGTGTCTTCTACTTCTTCCACCTCCTCTTCCACCGATCCGGAAGTTGACTCCTCTTCAACTTTCGATTCCTCACTTGCTCGTGAGGATAATGAACTCTCTTCATCCTCTTCCTTATCTTCTTCTACTTGTGCCAAGTGGGGCTTCTCATTGAACTTGGCTAATTTTTCCCATAGCTCCTTGGCATCAAGATATTCACCTAGCCTAGACAAAACATCATTAGGTATCAAATCTTCTAAAAGTTTTGTTACCTTGGCTTCGGTTTTGAATTTTTGTCGTTGCTCTTGGGTCCATTTCTTCAACTTGAGGACTTGTCCCTTCCTGTCCCGAGGAGGTTCAAAACTTTCTACGAGGATGAACCAATCCTCTATATCCATCATCAAGAATGTCTCCATTATTGTTCTCCACGTCGGAAAGTCTTCACGATCATATGGCGGTGGAATGTTGATGTCCCATCCAAGCTTGTCTTGGAACTCCATCTTCCCTCTAGCCTTTTAGCTCCCGGAGGTTAATCCGTAGAAGAGCCCCGGACTCTGATACCAATTATAGGATATTTGAGGCCGCTAGAGGGGGGGTGAATAGCGTCGTGTTCGTACGATGATGGAATTCGTCGCGTTTGTCTCTACAATTTCGTTAGCACAGCGGAAATAGAAAAATAATAATGATAACAAAATATACAACACGCAAACATAAATATTTAACGTGGTTCAGAACCGAATGGTTCCTACTCCACAGATTGGGTTCGTACGAACCCTAGCGATGCCAATCACACACCACTATGATAAACACTCCTTCTTGACACAAGTCGGAGGTGGAGAAACCCCTTACAAGCGATCTTACAATAGTAAGAAACAAAAACAAGCAATTACAACAATTAATGTGAAAGACAAGTAAAGAAAAACTTTACAACACTTGCTTTTGATTGCTTGAATGCTTGGTTGTTTGATTAGCACTTGGAGACCTGATTTGCAGCAACAAATCGCCCCTAAAATTCTCAAAAACCGGATGCATTTTTCTCCATCACGAGCTCCTTTTATAGCTTCAACCTGTGCTGAAAAATGTCTATCAGTCGACTGCTCGGGACCATCAGTCGACTGATCATACTGTTGCTGTGAGACAATGGTGTAATCCACGCTGGAAAAATCCAACGGCTAGGACATCAGTCGACTGATCATCCGCATCAGTCGACTGATCAAGCATCACTCGACTGCTCGTCCCAGCGGTCGAGTGAGACTCCATTCTGTGCCCTAAAATCTGAGCATCAGTCGACTGATCACAAGATCAGTCGACTGCCTATCTATGGCAGTCGACTGCTAGGGCAATTCCCGTAGTCAAACCTTAGTTGACTATGCCAGTCGACTGTCACATGGCACCAGTTGACTGACACACCTCAAACATGAGGTTTTAGCCCAAGTATGGTGCCCCCATACTTGCTAGACCACCCTTAGCTTAGACCTAAGCCTTCTAGCCACCTCCATCAGCCTTACGCCTCTCGGATCCCTCCAAGTCATCCATGACTTGTTCATCCATCGCGCTAGCCTTCAGCTGCTTCCATCGGCTATGTCATGCTAACGGTGTCTACACCGCCAAGGCACATTGGACTTACCCCGCCAAGACTCCGCTTGGACTTTACGCCGCCAAACCATTGGACTTATGCTGCCAAGACTCCCGCTTGGACTTTACGCCGCCAATATCAAACCCCTTGGACTTCTCAAATGCCAAGACTCAAGCTTGGACTTTCCCTTGCCAACCCATGTTGGACTTTCCATGCCAAGACTAATGCTTGGACTTTCCCAAATGCCAAGTGTCCCACTTGGACTTTTCATGCCAAGTACCCATGACTTGGACTTTCCATAACCACATGGTCAACCCTAGTCAACCATCAAAGTCTCCCTTGAGTCAAACTCGAGTCCAATTAACATAACCCGGGTTGATTGTATAAACAATCTTCCCAAAATATCAACAGACATTAATGTCAAACATCAATGTCAACTTACTTTGTCAAACATTAAAACATCTCTTGAGTCAAACTCGAGTCTGGTCAATCGTGACCTGGGCCGATTGCACCAACAAAAGATTGGGAGTTATGCTGACCATAAGAAGATGGAGGAGGAGCTGACGAACTAGGAGCTCCTTCCTTAATGAGCTGCAATCTTTTCCGAGGGGAAGAAGGGGTTGCCACTGACTTGCCTCTCTTTGTTGAGGTCTTCTTCTTCTTGGCAGCCTCAACCTCTTCTCCTTTCACTAGAGCGTCCTGCATTAGATTATCTGCAAAATGCATTGATAAGAAAGACGGTTGATGCAAATAAAAAGTTATATTGAAAGGTAAGTGTCATCCTACCTATGGCGGCTGAGGCCGTTGAAGGGAAGGGGGACAGCCCAAAGTGACTCAGGAGGGGAGTTTTCATTAGGTGGTTCGAACAATAGTGTGACTCTCCCAGTACTTTATAAACTTCCGAGAAAGGGCATTGGGTCCTCATTTCACGGAAAGAAGGTAGTTCAGGGAATTCTAACTTCTAGGTGTCCGAGTGGGGTAGAGGTACCGGAAGCTGAACAAAGAAGTACAATTCTTCCCATCCTTTATGGGAAGTGGGCATATTCATTAGAAATTGACAGTCCGGGCGGCTAGACAGGTAAAAGAGGTATGCTTTGGAAGATTTTAATTGGAAGAAACAGTGGAATATTTGAGGAGATAGAGAAAGATTTATGTGTTGAAATACTATAGAGGCCCCTGATAGAATGCGAAAAGAATTGGGAGTAAATTGGTTTAAAGGTAGTCCGTAAAAGTCTAAGATTTCTAGATAAGTGGAGGGTGCTGGTAGAAACAGACCATTAAGGAACTGTTTAGAAAAGAAGCAAGTTAAACCGGGAGGAGGATGGTGTGGTCGGTGCATCTTGGTCGTAAAACAACATTTTATAGAAGAGGCTATAAACCTATCTTTAAGGTTAAAGAAGTAATGGTCGCAGTCTAGTTGGGTTACGGTGTGCTCATACCACGCAGGTGAGGGGATGGTCTTAGGGGCCATGGGTATAAAACAGGACAGAATACTTACTTGGGGGTTAGAGGAGAAGCGTGTAGGAAAGAAAGGGCTGGGTCGCTGAAACGCCGCCGGTGAAAACCGCTGGAGGGAAGAAGTGGAAGGGATGGGATTGTTAGGCACGCTAAGTAATACCTAAAAGGAAAAGGTAGAGATTGATATAGGATTTTGTGACGGTTCGACTATATAAGAGAAAAGGAAAAGCGAGACCCATGGGCCCATTAGGCCGCTTCAAGTATATAGGGTGGAGCTATAAGAGAAAAATGAATTTGAATTAATGAGCCAAGGATGGAGTAGGGACTTTATATAGTTGGAAAGTCAAGCTTATAACTTCGCTTGACTATTTTTGGGGTTGACTAATGATATTGTTGTTACCTCTTCTCTATGAACTAGATAGGAGGGCTCGCATGTAAGGCATTACCCGAACCAAATGATTGGTTCGTCGGAGAAAGAGGGGAGGAACGGTTCGGGCGCAAGCGCTTGAGACAATTGACACGAGAGAGCTAGTGGAGGTAATCGACACGGCAAAGCGGAGGCGGGGGGGGGGGGGGCGCTTCGCTAGGAAATAAGCAAGAATCGGTTCTGGTAGATAGGCCTAGAAGCAGATAGGATGGATAAGAATCGACTCGGCCTAGTCAGTCCGGAGGTAGTTCGGTGTGGGAAGAAGGGGAGTTGGTTCTGGCTGGTGAGGAGCCCAAGGGTTATGCCACCCGTGAGCTATAGACCTAAGTTAGTTTCACCAAAAGCAGATGGTTGAGAGAGACAGGCTAACCTAGTTTTCTTAAATGTAGATGAAGAGGCGTTATGTAACAGAAGAGGGGGTCCCCACACAATATTCCAAGGAGCCTTCGCTTCTCGTATCTGTAACAGAATTATTCTCCAGGTGGACGTGGTGGCCACGTGTATGATGGGGACAACTCACGAAGTAATGCTGGATCAGAGGAGGAGGATAAAAGGGAGGAAGAGGACAGAAGGAGGGGGATCCGCATTATTTCAACTAGTAAGAAACGAAGACGCATCAGGAGAAGGAGAGCTACCACCACGCCGGAGAAGGAGAGTAGCGATCTTTGCTTTTGCGTTGCGTGTACTCTTTCTTGTATTGTGATTTGACTGTAAGAGGTTTTCTCCTCCACCTCCGGAAGTTTCCTTTCCGTGAAGGAGGACGTTCATAATCCTTATTTCGAACCACGTTACATCCTATGTCTTAGTTTTGTTGCCTGTGTTAGTTTTGCGTTTCTCTGCTTCACTTTTTCATCTTTACTGTTGCGGTCGGAGAGAACCCCCAAAGCTCCCGTCGTGCTTCATCGCATTGAAAGGAAGCGAACGAATCTTCCTCGCCGCATCAAATAAGAAGAATATTATAATCATCGGATTTAAGATTGCGACGTCGTGATGTTATGTTAATAGTCCATTTGTAATTATCATTCCGACTACGAGTATTCCATGAGGTCTATATTTTATAAAGTTCATGAAAAATGCAGTCATCAATCGAGGTATAAATTTAATTTCTACAAATTAAAAATAATTACGTATTTTACTTCTTCATCATCTAACAATTTTAAACATTTATACGTCTATTTGTTGTACCTTTTTATTCCCGTTTATATTGTTGAGATGATATGTCGTAGTCATTATTATCTGGAGATTGTGTTATTGTGATATATATGCTTGTCTCGAATATTGTAATATATTTATTTTACCTTTAATATATTCGCCTTTATAAGTTATTTCATAAAAATTGAAATCGTCAATCTAGCGGTCCCTATCGATATATTCCATGATCATTATGAGAAAAGTAAATCATGAAAGTCTTTGGTCTTGATGTAATTGACCATAACATAGAAGAGTCATCTGAATATAAAAAAAAAAATTTAAATCCTCTCTCGAAATTGATCAATACTTATTTCGTAAGTACTGTTCTTGTCCTGCCCGACTCACCATAGACCGCCTGTACAAGTTATTGATCGGAGGTGATATTACACGTTGCGTATAAAGTTTCTATTGGTTCAAATATTAACTATAAAAGATTAATCAATTTAGAAAAGTGGAATTTTTATGATCAAACAGCAACTGAATAAACACTGCTTCAATATTTTAGGGAGATCCAGAATCCTTAATCCCTGAGATTGACTAATTCCCCAAAAAAAGTCAACCCGAAATCTCTTCTCCATGTTCTCTGAAGCATCCTACTCTGATTGTTTTGACTTTTAGACCCATAAAAGCAGCCCAACGTAGAGTTTCTTCTTTCTTTATCTTTCCTCTGATCTCAGGCCTTTTTTCCTTCTACGTAAACGCACAGTATCTTCCTGCCGCCGCACTTCAAGCTTGAAGCTTCAATTCGTAACCAATGACTGCAATAGTTTTAATCTTCCAACTAACGCTTTATTTCTTTGCAACAAAAAGCTTAAACTTAATTAGAAACCAAATCAAATCACAGCACTCGAGTCAGTAAGATTAAATTAATTATTCTATTTCTCTAATTTATTTGGTAGGAAGGGAAAATGAAGAAGGTATTGATTTCGTCGAATCCTTTGGTTTTATTTCCATTTCGATTGAACTAAAGAAGGTAAGATCATTTAAGTTCCCGTTAAAGATGATAATATACTTCTTCTTTTTTTCCAGTTTATTTTTATTGAAACGACAAGAATATGATCTAATAATTATTTTTTTTCCTCATTTGAATTGTATTTAATTACTTCCTTCTTGTTTCCTCTGTTCCAAACAAATCACAGCATGTGGAGTAGAGATTACAGTTTCCGTGCTCTTTGCTGTATATTTATATATGTATGAATCTACACGCTAATCTGCCATAGAAACAAGTAATGAAGGAGAAAGAGCATGCATCCATGGCGTTATCATCGAATCGTCTCCTCCGTCGCGATCCAATTCCCGCTGGAGCCTCCTCTCGAGTCTACTACAGAGCCTGCGGCCGTGTCCCCTTCGACTGGGAGATCGAGCCCGGCCAGCCAAAGAGCCCTGCAGTGGTGGAGACTCTGAGACCGCCACTGAGCCCGCCGCCGTCGGTGTGGGGTACGGAGGAGGTCGCCAAACGCGGCGGCCGTGATCAATTCGTGGCTGCGACTGGGAAGAGAAAAAGATCAGGGAAGCACGGCGTGGACTCGAGGAACCAATCTGTGACGCCGCCGCCGCCGCCGGCGAGCTGCTTCGTCGTGCCGGAGCAGCTAAGGAGGTGGGACTTTTCTCGAATACTTGGTGCCATTTGGAGGAAGTAGTAGAAACTACACGTCGTGTACTGCGATTAGCCAAGTTTAATTGAACATTTAACAGTGAAATTTGATGCGAATATATATTAAATATTAAACTTCTCCTGCTTGTGCCTGGCTGAGTTTCCACAACGATACTGAATTTTCAGGTAGATCATTTTTGTATACAGCTGCAAAAGCGTTCTTTTGCTCGTTAACTTCCTTTTTTACCGTCAACTTTTTGTATGTTCCATGGAGATACCATGATAGCTAAGATATGGATCGATTTTAAAAAAGATCTAAAATTTTTTTTTGAATTTAAATGATCCATACGTCAAGACCTACAGAATCGATGAGAACTACTAAATGATCGTGGGATAAATCGATGAGAACTACTAAATTAACGATTTCAATATTTTACAAAAAAAAAATTTTGAGTAAAAGATAAAATTCTTATTGCGATCACTAAAAATTAATATAATAAAAAAATAAATATTTTAAAAAAATTTAGAATCTTCAAAAATTAATCTTTATTCTTTAAAATAATTTTATCATTATCTGTGTCACAATACAAAACAAATGACAGCATCACTCCTCCCAGACAAAACAAAAGGCACACGGAATTTTATTCCACTCATGGATGAACTTCCACCCATTAGAAAAGAAAAAAGAAAACGAATTTTGTTGTCCCGGTGTACGGTAACAAAATTTAATTCTGGTTAAAGATAGCTCTTCAAAAAATTTTAAATTTAAATGTTTGAAGGAATAATTCTAACTATTTGTATCATTGAATCATCAACTGATCTCTTTCATGCTATTTGGATTTATTTTAGGGTCGATATAAAAACTTTCGTATGATCGAATTGTCCATCTAGAAATAGTCAAGTTTAAGATCTAAATATTTTAGTTATCAATAAAAAGAGATAATTTTATCATCGAGACATAGTGCGATGATAAAATATAAAATGATTTTCTAAATAATCAGGATTTGAGATTCATACAGTGCAAATTAGGTCTCTACAGTGCTTGAATTATTAATGATGCTGAATTATTCATTAGAATCTATTTGTATTCTCCACATTTATTCTGGTATTAGATAAGAAGTTTTTGTGAATTTTTAAAGTCTTATACTTAGATTATAAAAAAAATAGTTTTTTTTACTAGCATTAAGTATTTAAATTTCAATCTAATTAATCTTAGGAATGACCGATTCAATTCTACGGATCGTTGACGAAGCAACACGTAATCTCTAAACGAGACATGCTCCATTGACTATTAGAATAAATCAGAGAAGTATTCGCAGTTTAACAGTTAAGTCCAACGACACGGTCGTGCCGTCCCTATAAGATAGGTTCGACGTCGAAAATATACTCCGTCTGAAAAAATAAATTCTTGATTTGCATTTGGCTCATAAATCGCTTGTTTAATTTTTTTTTAAAATTCAAAACTGAATTTATCTTATTAAAAAAATCAAATTACGTTAACCAATCAGATATCGTTCTAGTTTACCGTTCCGTGTCTCCTGAGGCAAAAATAGACCTCCTCTGGCTATATTTGCACCTTGCTTTTGCATTGATCTGTCTTGCCAATTTCATGAATCACTATTAATGACTGTCAAATAGTAGACACTAGTAGGTTGTGTTTATTTGATGCTTAGAACACCGTCAAAGAGTGT
Organism: Wurfbainia villosa; assembly: GCA_025175895.1. NCBI lineage: Eukaryota > Viridiplantae > Streptophyta > Magnoliopsida > Zingiberales > Zingiberaceae > Wurfbainia > Wurfbainia villosa. Next base: position 50,757,059 of record CM046003.1, read on the forward strand.
CAGAGATAGGAATTAACTTAATTAAAAATTGTTGAATTTAAAGTCTTAATCCCTAAAGTCCATTATTCAAGAAAAAAATAAAAAATAGAATGATCATATTAACGATCTCTTTCGATTGTCTTTACCGTTAGAAGAGAATTAAAAATTTAAATAACAAATATAAAAAAGAAGATTGATCGATAATTTAAAATCATGACCTCTTCAAAAATTAATTTCCATCCATATAAAAATTATCTTTTTATATTTATCAATTAAGTTAGCTTCGTAAACTTCTAAATTCCATTATTCTAGTCTATCGAGATGAACTCCGCTTCTCTCTCTTTCTCTCTGTTTTTGAGCACAGACAGTTACAGGTCATTACCATCCAACTATTTCAATTAGGCCTATTAATATGTATATTAGGTTCAGTGCGATACGGATTTTAAATTTTCATTTATACGTACGTGTGTATAAGAAAATCTTTCATCCGTATATATTCACAATACTAAAAGTTCTGATTAAACTCTTATTTTATATTGAATGTGAAAATTTCAACATTGAATTGAAGTTCATTCATTTTTTATTTATTTTTCCAATGCACCTTTCCTATCATGTTAATTTAAACATTGTTTCTTCCATATCTTCAGAATTTTTGAAGGAAATAGTCCGAAAATCAAATCTAGATTGCTCAGATGGAAAAGAAATAGGGAATTATTCTAGATTAGTGAAATACTTGTTAATCGAGTCGTCGAGATTACAAAAGCGCTAGCCTCACCAATTGGCCATTGCTGGAGGGTTTTGATGGTTGCTCCAAGAACCAGTTGCTAGAACATTTGGATGCCCTCGTATTCCTTTATAAAAAGTTAGAATCGTTAATTTAGTGGCCCATATCGATCTATCCTATGATCATTATAAGAGATAAATCACAGAGAATTCTTTGGACCTTGACGTGGATACTCTCGCATTCCTAGAGCATGCAATTGTATTGTACATGAGAGTCCCACTGTAATGCCAGTCACCCAATATTGATCCATAGGCATTCGCGATGATCGTAATGGATCGATCGATGGTTATTGGTTGGTGATGAATGGTTGACTAAAAGTTTTGTTTTACAAACCCAAACATATTGACATAGTTAGTAAGAAAATCCAATGTATGTAGTGTGTGAAAATTGATTTAAGAAGAGGAAGCAATCTAGATGAAAAATACCGTGCTCCTCCATGGCATGTCGCTTAAGGTTCAAGATTGCTAGATTAAAATCCACTGAACAACTTCTTAAAGAGTCAAGGGGAGTGATCTATCCGAAATCACTGAGATGATTTCAACAGAAAGTCAATGGTCGAGTCTTTTCGATCGACTGAGTACTAATCAAATCATTCTTTAATGTGTCGATCTAGTTAGATAGGCTTTCTTTTTCAGAGCTTCGTCAAGCCGGATTATGATTGGACTTAGGTCGGGCGACAATTGAGCCTTAAGAAATCTATCATCGTCGGGCCCTCAGAAGATTGAAAGTCAACAAGACTTCAGGAGATCGACCGTATATGGGACTTCGAGAGATCGGGTGTCCTTAGATTGACCTTTGCAAGGTCGGTCTTCTTTAGATCGATTGTCTGAACGTCAAGTACTTCGGATCTAAAAAAACTTGAAAATAAGTGAGAAGGGGATCGAGGAGGACCTCGACGTATTCCCTCCGATGCTAAGTCAAAAAGTGGAGCAAAGGAAAAAAGAATGACAGAAAGAGTAGAGTCTTCCATAGAGAGAACCCCTCTTCTTTCGTCGTCCAAGGACTTAAATACTTGGAGAGAGGTGTAGGTGATGTGGATATGAATCATGGGGATATGTAGATACATCGTGGATATGTGGGGACATGGAGATACACCGTGGAAACAAGGAGATGTAAAGACATGCCTTTATAGGAAGACGTAGAGAGGTGTTAATCTCATATATACCTTATTTGTCAGAGTAATCGTCGAGCTACTTGGAAAAAAACTTGAGTATAACTCAGGTGAACTCGAATTGACTCAGACTCGATCTGACCGTACTATGCTTACTTTGATATTCCATACAGCTTGACTATTAACCGATGGATCCTTCGGATCCCTCAATGGATTGTGTATCCATATTTGTAATTAAAAAATCAAAAACAAAAATGATCCATACCACTACAAAAAAAAAAATCAAATTAGCGACGAAATTTGGCAACGAAAAAAAGTTGTTGCAAATCTGCAATAAAATTTGCGACGAATTTTAAATTTTGTCATAAATTAGTAACGAAAATTCCAACAAAATTTTTTTTGTTACAAAATTATTTAAATTTCCAACATTTAATTTTCGTCGCAAAATTCGTCACAAATTGGCGCCGAAAATGATTTTTCGTCGCCAATTTGCGACGAAAAAATATTTTCGTTGTAAATGTTTGCAACAAAAATTTAATTCGTTGCAGATTATGCAACGAATTAAATTTTTGTTGCAAACATTTGCAACGATTTCATAAATTCGTTGCAAATTTTGCAACGAAATTTTTTTTCATTGGAAATTAGCAACGAATCTAAAATATCATCGCAAAATTAGCGACGAGAAATGAATTCGTCGCCAATTTTGCGACGAATAATAAATTTCATCGCCAATTTGGCGATGAATTTAGCAACGAAATAAGATTCATCGCCAATTTCTCCCTAATGATTCCCCCATTCCTTTCCCCAATCGAATCACACGACTATTCCTTCCTCCTAGGCCGATCTCGGTATGCCCTCCGCCCTCCGCTTCTTTTTCTTCTTCTTCCGTCGCCATCACTGGAGCAGCGACGGCGATGCCGTGAGCTCGCAGCATCTGCCGCAAGGGCAGCCGACAGCATCTGCCATGAGGGCACGTGACAGCTGGTGCGGGCCTCGCGGTAGGGCAATTGCCACCTGGTGACTATCCGCGGCGGCAGCCTCGTGAGCAGCCCGCCGCCGGCCACGCGACGCTTGTTGCGCCGTGTGCATGCCTCGTGGCGCTTGTCGCGTGCCTCGTGAATTTCTATCACGCGAGGTTAATCGGGTGTCCGACTTTGTAGAGGCACGCTACACTTTGAGGTCGTTGGCGCACTTTGTGGGCAGCTGCCACATTCTGATGCTCTTATAGGAAATGTGCCCTCCACCTCTTCTCCAGTTGCAGGATCTTCTAGTCCTCAGCAGATACCTGCTAATGTATCTTTCCCGGTACAATAATCACTCGTTGAGAGGGAAGATATGTGAGAGTTTATATCATAGATTCGTAAGTATTCGAGTTTTAGATTATCTATGTTTATTTTTTAATATGATATGTATTTTTATAAGTATCTAACGAGGTTTGTTTTTATTTTATGTTAGATTTACAAATTCTGTACATATTATTCATGAGGTGAATAAAATAGTGAATAACCATTGGGGCGGAGCTTCTATGACTTATACGAGCACGCCGGAAGAAATAAAAGTTTTGTGGTGAAATGAGTTCAAGGTAACTTATTTAAATCATTTTATATATAAAATTACAGTTAATATAATCAATTTAATTTTTCTCTACTGCAGTGGGTATTTACTTGGGAGGAGAGTCAAACACTAGAGATTAGGAGGATTTTTAAGAAAAAGTGTGGCGATCATATGAGAAACATACTCAATCATGTGAAAACTAGAAATAAGAAACCACACTGTATAACCAAGGAGAATTGAAATAAAATTGTTGCACATTGGGGATATAAGGAAAGCAAATGGAGGAGTGAGCAGAATAAGTAAAATCAACATTGTAATTATGCCATTATATCTGTCATGTATGCGGGAGGATCAATAAATATCGATGAGCATAGACATCGATTGGTGAGTGTTTTCAAATTATAATTTTGTAATCTAATACTCACTAATTTATAAATTTTAACTATTTAATTTGTTTAGGCCAAGGAGACGGGGACTGAGCTATTATTTATAGATACTTTCACCCGTACATTTCAAAAGAAAGATAAGATGTAGAGTGGGGAAAGAGCTAGAACAATGAAGGGTTGTAATTTTAAAAATTTAATTTCTTATGTTAGTATTTAATTTTTTTCTTTCACAACAGGAGAAATACGATGAACTTTCACAGAGAAATTCGAGTGCAAGCGATGATGCAGTCAAATCTGAGCCTTCTGTTAGCAATATAAATTTATGGCTCGAAGTAACTAGAGGGCCGAAAAGTGGAAGAATAATTGGACTCGGTTCTTTGAGCTGATCCTATAAAGTCCCTGGTGCTTCTTCTTCATCCTCCCCGACATCAAAAGCACAAGTAATTCAATTAACCAAAGAGGTTAATCATTTGAGGGAGTTACTAGCGCAGAAGAAAATTGAATCGAGAGAAAACGCTCAGAAAGTACAAGACTTAAATGAAAAGATGAACAAATTTCAAAGGCAACAAATGTTCATTATGCAACATCTTCAATTAACGTCTAATTCAAGTCAACTTCCTCCTTCTGGATCTGCTTCTCCTCCTGATCCCTGTCATGGAGACAATGATGATGTATTTTTTTGAAGATGATGGTGGTTAACTTTGAATGTATTTGTTATATTTAAATGTTATTTGACTTATGACATATACGATATTTATGTATTTGTAAGTTTGTTTAGGTTTGTTATATATATATTAATTCCGTATTAATGTTTGATGTCTAAATTTGTTAATATTGTTGTGTGTGTTTGTTGTAAAATAGGAAAAAAAAGGATAATCTATAAAATTATATTTTTTTAATTTTTCCAGATTTGCAACGAAAATACTATTTTCGTTGCAAAAATAGATGCATCAGTCAACTAATGTAAACAATCAGTCGACTGATACATCAAAAACTGCGGCTTCAAAATAAATTTTCAACAATGATCGATGGTATCGTAGAAGCTACGTAATATTTCAGAGTGATCGAGCAATGATTACTCACTGGGCAATGATCGCCATTATCGTAGCATGTCACGTAACCTTTGATAGCCTAATCGATCACCGAATCGTCATATATATTCAGATCGATGTATTCGCTGATCGATGTTGAAAAATTTGGCATTTAATCTTAATTTTCGGTTAAATTTGATTTAAAAATAAATTTGTCGCTAAATTTAATTTTATTCGTTGAAATATGTTTATTAGATTTTTGCGACGAATATATTTTCCATCACAAATTTGGCGACGAAAAATATTTTTTGTCACAAATTTGGTGCTAAAAAGCAAGATTCATCACCAAATTTGGTGACGAAAAGAAAGATTCGTCGCCAAATTTGGCGACGAATTTTGCAGCAAAAATATTATTCGTTGCAATTTGGCGAAGATTTTTTATTTTTCGTTGCAGAATTTGGCGGCGAATTATTTGCAACAAAATTTTTTTCGTTGCAAATTTCATTGTAAAAAATTTTTGCAAAGAATTTTTTTCCAAAATTCGTTGCAAAATCCATCGCCAAATTTACTTATTTTTGTAGTGTACATAGGATCTTGTCTGACGATCTATAACAAATATGCGAAAGTAAAAACGAAAACGGAAGCGTAAAACCATGTACCTGATTCCCGAGTCTGCGTCGCCGGAAGAATCTGAAGTCTAGAAAAGCCGACAAGCCGAAGGGCTTGATCTTCCATAGGTCAAGAAAGAGCGGCCCCAGATGCTCTGCCCGATGGAGAAAAGGATAGTCGGTCGAATCGTCCTCTCCTGCGGGGATCACACCCTATATATAGTATTAACCCAAAACCCGTAAACATCCCATCAATGCTAACGGTACAGGTTGAAGGGTTCTACACATATGGATCCAAAATGTAGACGATTCGTTGACCGCTAGAGGGGGGGTGAGTAGCTCGTTTCGATGCTCGATGGAATTCGTTTCGTGTTCATCTACAAATCTTGTTAGCACAGCGGAAATAGAAATAATAGCAATAACGAAAGCGAAGGCAAACACAAATACACCAATACACAAGTATGTAACGTGGTTCGGAATAGAACGGTTCCTACTCCATGGATCGAGCTCAACGAGCTCTAGCGATGCGACCACACACCACTAATCAAGAATAACTCCTCGGAACAATCCAGAGGTGGAGAAACCTCATACAAAGATTACACTAAGTAATACGAAAGATACAAACTAATACAAGAATGACATACAATGCAGTAAAGAAAAACACTTTACAAGAGCACTTTGGTTGCTTGATCTTTGATTGCCTTGGACTAGCCTTGAAGGACTGGAAAACACCAACTATCCCCTTCAATTCGCCCAAGAAAAATCGCTGCAAAAATCCTCCTTCCAAGGTGCCTTTATATCCTGCGTCGGGCTGGATTTCTACCGATCAGTCGACTGTCATAAGGCACCAGTCGACTGATGCCACTGTTGTCGTGAGACAACGGCTCGATCCACACTGGAAAAATTCCAACGGATCTTTTGGCTGATACCATACCGTGATCGCCTAAATACCACGGAGTATTCGTGCTCGTGGTCAACCATCACCGATCGTCATCCATGGCACGATTGATCAACCCATCACCGATCGCTCCAATGAATGAATGACTTCCGAGCCTTTTCGGCCTTTAAATGGCAGTCGAACTCTAGTCGACTCAGGCAGTCGAACCGACCATAATGCCAGTCGACTGCCAACCTTAAATATGAGGTTTTAACCCAAGTATGGTTCCCCTATACTTGCTAGACCACCTGTAGCCTAGACTTAAAGCCTTCTAGCCACCTCCGTCAGCCTCGCGCCTATCAGATCCCTCCAAGTTATCCATGACTTGTTCATCCATATGCTAGCCTTCAGATGCTTCCATTGACTATGTCATGATAACGGTGTCTACACCGCCAAGGCACATTGGACTTACATTGCCAAGACTCCGCTTGGACTTTATGCCGCCAACCATTAGACTTATGCTGCCAAGATTCTCGCTTGGATTTTACGCCGCCAATATCAAACCCCTTGGACTTTCCAAATGCCAAGTACTCATGACTTGGACTTTCACCGCCAAGACTACACCCTTGAACTTTCCAAATGCCAAGACTCAAGCTTGGACTTTTCCTTGCCAACCCATGTTGGACTTTACATGCCAAGACCCATGCTTGGACTTTCTTCATCACATGGTCAACCCTAGTCAACCATCAAAATCCCCTCGAGTTAAACTCGAGTCCGGTCAATCGTGACCCGGGTCGATTGCTCCAACAATCTCCCTAAAACATTATCAGACATCAATGTCAAATCTCCATGTCAAACATCAAAATATTGCTCGAGTCAAACTCAAGTCTGGTCAATCGTGACCTGGGCCGATTGCACCAACAATCTCCCCCTTTTTGATGTTTGACAAAAACACATACCTTTGAGTTAGAACACTAACTCAAATTCCCTTACCAATTATCCCAAATTGGTAATTTCACTTTCTCCCCCCTTTTTGACATACATAAAAAAGGTTCTCTCCAAGGAGGTCAATGTCTCATGTCCCAATGAGATCTTACAATCTCCCTCTTGGTCCAAAAATACCTAGGATGCCTATCATCTTCCTAGTGATAAGTCACATATCACTCAAGAGAGGCAATCCTATACACTCTCCCAATTTCCAAATTGGGTATCTCCTAATTCCATTTTTGACCTTATGAGGAGAAATACCATCCATCATCCCATGATGGATACCTCCCCCTAAAGTCTTGCTCCCCTTTAACCATTGCACCAACAATGTCCTTGGAAAGTTCCTAAGCCAATAGGAACTCTAAACCATCAAAATAAGGTCTAAAGTTCAATATTGAACTTTCCAACACCTTAAATTTGATACATCACCCTTACACCTCTCCTAATCCATGTCCAATGGATTTTCACCCTTTATAATGCTCCCTAAAGCATATCCTAGGGTTAGGAGTGGTTAGGAAACTTTACCGTAGCTGAAAACGAGCTAAACAACCTTGTTTTTCCCAAAATCAATTTTAGCAATGACTCTATCAGAGATCACGATCGTCAGAAATTAAATGATCGCCACCAAGGGCAATGATCGATAATCAAAATATTAGAATTTCAGTTATCAGAAATGAAATTCAAAAATTCATAAATAATTATACGTAATTCGAAAAATCATGAAATTTCATACGTAAATTACTTATGACCAATACAATTGGTGAAAAATGTTGGAAAAATATTTTATCCACAAAATATCGAAATTGATACAAAGTTCAAAAGTGAAGAAAAACTTCAATGTTTTAGCTCACTTTGTATCAACTTCATCAATGGTGATTGCTATCAAAAGATAGACTTCACCAAGGTTTTCTAAAAATATTTTAAAATGATTTTGAAAACCTATATTGGATCATATTCCTTGGGCTTAATGTACATGACTTGTACACTAGTTTTCCCAATGATCCACCATTACGATAAGATTAGTTTAAGTTCATCTAGATGCAAAAACTATGCACCTTGAACTTTACTCATATCCTATCATCTCACATATATCTAGGGTATATAAAACACACACAAGTCAATGTGATGTGAGATGTGAGTTTTGTTCATCCTAATCTATGGTTTCATGCATTTTTCTAAAATAACCCTACTTGATTCCCTTATAAATGAGACTTCAAGTCATGTCATTGTCCTTGAGTCAATTTTAATCAAATTAAATGCATGAATGATCATGGCATAAATGATAGCAAAATTAAGCATGACCAATGATCATGATGTCATGACATATGATATAACTAAAAACACATGACATTTTTAACCTTAATTCTAAACATGATCATGACATATTAAATGATTAAAAATAAATATGATGTCATGGCATGTTATATGACAAACAAAGCATGACAAATAAAATGTATAGGTATAATAATACCCAAATTTTAATATTAATTGTCATTTGATATAATTAAGTATATTTTGCCATATTATGTAAATTTCCCAAAGTGTGCCAAAACCCAAAATGACACACAAAGACATCTAAACTTAAATTGTGCCAATTTGATTGATTTTTCAAACTTCTTAAGTAGTATTGACACATCCTAAAAACCTTTAGGATTTAAGATCAAAACACATTCCCAAGGTAACCATAACCTTGAAAATGACCTAAAGTGTCATCTTTATCATGGTTAGATTAACTACCCATCCATTTAAAGTTGGCACACCTAAACCCATCTAGCGTGAATCGATCACGCTCTTAGGAACCCAAAACCTATTTGAGCTCCTAGGATTTACTAGGTATTCCTTAGGGATGACCTCCCTAGATACCCTCCTTCTAGGCTTGTTAACCTTGGTCATTGTGGTCTTGCCATGGTTAACTCTAGGGGTAACTCCCCTTGTAACCTTCTTAGTGGCCACCCTAGGTTTCTTCGAAACCCTAGCCACTAGGCACACACCTTGGTCACCTCTAGGGATGACTTCCCTTGTGACCTTGGCTTTCCTAGACCTAGGTTTAGTTCCATAGTCAAATGGAACATTGTGATAGGCCTTCTTAGGCTTAGGTTTGTGACCCAAACCTTTCTTGCCCTTGGTTGACTCTTGTCTCCTATGCCCTAGGCCTTGACTCTTGGACCTAGACCCTTGACTTTGACCATTTGACCCTTTTAGTTGATTTTGCATAATCTTGAGGGTCTTCTCAAGTTTTTCAAGCCTTGACCTCAAGACTTGATTTTCAACCTCTAATTGCCCAATTTTTGAATTTTGATTTAATCCTTAGGCATGGTTCTTCCTAGGCATATGTCTAGTCCATTTAGGATTAAAACCTAGGTGGTCCTCAATTTTCTTAATGCTTGCCCTAGGTAAAATATTTTTAGGGACATTAGTCCTAAATTTCTCCTTATTCCTAAGGTTGACTTTTTAAGCTCCTAAACAATATTCCCTATTTCTAGCATGCTCTTTATGATAAATTGCAAGAGAATTAAAATTCCTAGCATGCTTTTGCCTATAACTTAAAGTAGAAGCATTATTGAATTTTACCTTAGGGTTTACCTTAGAGGATCCCCTTACATGTGTAGCTTCTCCTTTTCTCCTAGGGCATTGGCTCCTATAGTGTCCCAGTTGTCGGCATTTGAAGCACACCACGTGCTCCTTGCTCTTCTTGGTGGGGACACCGGCATCCTTTGACTTCTCTTGACTTTTAGGCACCGGTGGAGCTTTCCTTACTCTCTTTTGACACTTGCTCTTATAGTGCCCGATTTCCCTACACTCAAAGCAAATTATATGAATTTTATTTTGAAATAAATTGCTTGAGTCACCTAGGGTATTTGTGGTGGTCGGAGTGAATTCTTCATCTCTCTTGGAAGTAGATGGCTCTTCTTGAGGTTGCTCCGGTGTGGGAATTCTCTCATCCCCCTCAATCCTAGAGGTGGAGGCTTCTTCCACCTCTTCCAATTCCTCTCCCACCGATCCGGAAGTTGACTCCTCCTCAACTTCTAAATCCTCACTTGCTTGTGAGGATGAGGTGCTCTCTTCTTCGGTCTCCTCCTCTAACTGAGCCGATGAGCACTCTTGTTCTTTGGGCTCCTCATGAAATCTTGCCAACTTGCTCCATAGCTCCTTGGCATCCATGTAATCTCCTAGCCTAGACAAAACATCATTAGGTATCAAATCTTCTAAAAGTTTCGTTACCTTGGTTTCGGTTTTGAACTTGAGACATTGCTCTTGTGTCTTCAAGACATTTCCCTTCTTATCTCTAGGAGGTTCAAATCCATCCATGATGATGAACCAATCTTCTATATTCATCATTAAGAAGTTCTCCATTCTTGCCCTCCATGTCGAGAAATCTTCTTGGTCGTATGGTGGCGGTGTGTTTATGTCTCATCCTAGTTTTTCTTGAAACTCCATCTTCTTCCTCTGGCAGTTTGCTCCCGGTGGTTAGTCCGTAGAAGAGCCCCGGGCTCTGATACCAATTGTAGACGATTCATTGACCACTAGAGGGGGGGGTGAATAGCTCGTTTCGATGCTCGATGGAATTCGTTTCGTGTTCGTCTACAAATCTCGTTAGCGCAGTGGAAATAGAAATAATAGCAATAACGAAAGCGAAGGCAAACACAAATACACCAATACACAAGTATGTAACGTGGTTCAGAACTGAACGGTTTCTACTCCACGGATTGAGCTCAACGAGCTCTAGCGATGCGACCACACACCACTAATCAAGAATAACTTTTTCTCGGAACAATCCGAAGGTGGAGAAACCTCATACAAAGATTACACTAAGTAATACAAAAGATACAAGCTAATACAAGAATGAAATACAATGCAAGTAAAGAAAAACACTTTACAAGAGAACCTTGGTTACTTGATCTTTGATTGCCTTGGACTAGCCTTGAAGGGCTGGAAAGCACCAACTATCCCCTTCAATTCGCCCAAGAAAAATCACTACAAAACCCCTCTTTCCGAGCTGCCTTTATATCCTGCATCGGGCTGAATTTCTGCCGATCAGTCGTCTGCCATAAGGCACTAGTCGATTGATGCCACTGTTGTTGTGAGACAATGGCTCGATCCACGCTGGAAAAATTCCAACGGATCTCTGGCTGATCGCCAACATTGCGCTGATCGATAAAGACCGTGAGCCGACGCCCATTCGGCCATGAGCGCTTTGTTCGTGGTCAATCATCACCGATCATTCGCCCATGATAATGATCATACCCATCAGTTGATCGCCCAATGAGTGATCGTCGTGAGCCTTTAGCCCTTAAATGGCAGTCGAACTCTAGTTGACTCAGGCAGTCGAACCGGCCATAATTCCAGTCGACTTCCAACCTCAAATATGAGGTTTTAACTCAAGTATGGTTCCCCCATACTTGCTAGACCACCCGTAGCCTAGACCTAAGCCTTCTAGCCACATTTGTCAGCCTCGCGCCTATCGGATCCCTCCAAGTCATCCATGACTTGTTCATCCATACGCTAGCCTTCATGTGCTTCCATTGGCTATGTCATGCTAATGGTGTCTACACCGCCAAGGCACATTGGACTTATGCTGTCAAGACTCCGCTTGGACTTTACGTCGCCAACTATTGGACTTATGTTGCCAAGACTCTCGCTTGGATTTTACGCCGCCAATATCAAACCCCTTGGACTTTCCAAATGCCAAGTAATCATGACTTGGACTTTCACCGCCAAGACTACACCCTTGGACTTACGTGGCTAAGACTACACCCTTGGACTTTCCAAATGCCAAGACTCAAGCTTGGACTTTTCCTTGCCAGCCCATGTTGGACTTTACATGCCAAGACCCATGCTTGGACTTTCTTCATCACATGGGCAACCCTAGTCAACCATCAAAATCCCCTCGAGTCAAACTCGAGTTCGATCAATCGTGACCCGGGTCAATTGCTCCAACAATCTCCCCAAAATATTATCACACATCAATATCAAACATCAATGTCAAATCTCCATGTCAAACATCAAAACATCACTCGAGTCAAACTCGAGTCCGGTCAATCGTGACCTGGGCCGATTGCACTAACACAAAATCCATTAACCCACGTCCAATAACACAAACCCATTCACTTAAACTATAATGGTTAGATCCCTTTTAATCGGGTTCGAACCAATATGACACACTCGAATGCGTTACGATAATCATATGTAAGTCCACCACCAACAATCTCCTACTTGGACTACATGTGATTCCGAATGTAACACATAATCGAAATTCCTTAGTTGCTCATATCATGTCGTATTGAATTGAAACAATCTGGTCCATCAACTTTATTGGCATAGGACTAAAGTGATCATTGCTACTCCATATATGTAATCAGTAGTAGGATCCATCAATAATCACAATACCAATGTCGTCAATGACATAGATCTGATGTGGATGTGAGAAATGCATAAAATGTGATCTGTACATACCTATTCTCAACTGATCCTCCTTATGATCCAATACTGGATCTGATCACATTTGCAAGCATCATATGCTAAACCACATTAGCAAATCATGATCACCTTATGACTCAATAATGAGTCTTACATCACATTACAATCACTATATGCAAATTTTACTAGTAAATCATGATGTTTCTTTATTCAGAGTGTCAACAAATACACATGTAAAAGGAAACTTTATTCGTATGATAATCAAAATTTACATGTGCCTAATATATACATAAGAGCATTCAAAATATAAATAAATATAGACTCCCACTAAACGGGTACTTCATCCATATGAAGGACCCCCATACATAATACATGCTGATGAAACACCTTGGTGTTGGATCGATTTGAGCACTAGAGGGGGGGGGCGAATAGCGAAAAACAATTTTTCGTTTGCTCGTCGATTCGATACACAAGAAGAGTAAAGTGCAGTGAAAAATAAATATAACACTTTTTGTTTTTACTTGGTTCACAGCCTTCGGCTGCTAATCCAAGGCCCTAACGATCCTAGACCATGTATGGAGGGCAAAACACTAAAGTACTCCTCCTCGTTGGAGGTAGGAGTTAACGATTTACAAAAGCACAAGAATACTCGAGGTAGAGAGACAATCCCTCTCTCCTCGTTACGATGAAAGCTCGAAAATGTAAATTAAGAACAAGTAAACTGAAAAGACAACTTCAAATATTACCAATGACTAAGGAGTTAGAAGGAAGAGCTCGGGTCGTCAGCGTTTTGGCAACACTTCGTCGTCATAGGATCGTCAGAGAGTCACGACGTTGCGGGAGCAATTGAGAGCACTTAGGATGATGAAAATGGTGTGGAGAACCCCTTCTTTTATAGCCTTGAGAAACCCTAATCATTGAGATGAGGTTTCATGAGGTGATGCCACCTAGCCCTTAAGAAATGGTGATAAGCTTTGACTCTTCTTGAGACTGATCCTTGACTAGCAATCGACTGATCAGCCCTAGCAGTCAACTGATCAAGGCAGCAATCGACTGCCAACAGTCGACTGTTGTTAGGGTTTCTAGCTGCAATAGAAAGTTAGCTCGAAAATAAGTGATTTCGACGACCACCAACCATCCGATCTCTATATAGACCTTCCTTTGGAAGTCTTTAGTCATATCATTGCCTAAGGATGTCCCCATACGGAGGACACGACCTTACTTACACTTACTCACACGAGCTTACCTCAACCTTTACCTTTGAAGCTTCGCTTTCGGTCTTCACCGGAGTTCTTCAGCTCCCTCCGAAGTCCTCCCGGTGTCGCCCGACCACCACGGTTCCCTCCGGGTGTCGTCGACCTTCCTCTTAAGCTTAGCATTCCTACACACTTTATTAAGCTCGTGAGATAACCAAATGAACTTAACTTTGTGTATTTTCTATGATCAAAACTCAGATTCGATTCAGGTGCCTACTGCACCAACAATCTCCCCCTTTTTGATCTATGGCAAACCCACACAAAGTTAAGGAAATAATTGAAGTGCATTAAGTGAATGACTAGCATAAAACAAGAATGAGTATACTTAGCTTAACAAGTTAAGTAGGAGTATGAAAAACTCTTTTTCAAGTCCTCCCCTTGAGGTAACCTCCCCCTTGATCGAGGGTGAGTATTTGAAAAAGGGTTTTAACCCTCCCCCTTGATGTTTGCTAATTAAGAAGAGTTTAAGTAATCAAAATTACTTAACATCAGCCTTAGTGTTTAGAATAAATTCAAGTTAATTAATCAAAGATTAATTTTTTATTTCTTAATCTTGGCCTTTCTCCCCTTTTACAATTAAGAAAGTTTAACCATAAAGGTTAAGTTTAAAAATTAAGTTAAGTACTCGGGCCATTAAAAGATACATAATATGTGTATTAAGTTAAGTTATCAAAAAAAAAAAACAAATGATCCCTTAACTTTGGCCTTTTCTCCCCCTTTTGCCATAAATCGAAAAGAGCGGGGGGTTTTGGAAAACATAAGTCGTAAAATAAGTTTTAAGTCCAAGCATATTCCAAACAAATTTTGAAAATAGTAGTTTAAACATAAGCTCATCTACTTGGATGTTCAACTCTATTTGACTCGATTGATATGAAATGATCAACAAGTCCTGATTAGAGTTGGTTAATTTATGTAATTATACTCCGTGGTTCATGTTGATGCACTAAATCTACATCTGGAACCAGGAGTAAGGTCCTAACATCTCACGCTCATCTACGTGGCTAAGTACACAAACACATTAGTCCTATGTATTGTGAGATGTACTGGCTCCTTAAATCTATAGGTACATGATTTCTAGGGTAAGACCTAAGCTAGTTCCATTTTGCATGAAAAGTAAATAATAGATTATACTAGAAATATAAGTTTAAGTCCTACTCTATTACACACATACCTAATTTACGTCTTAGTAGACTAAATTTGGCTTCGGGTAAAGGCTTGGTAAAAAGATCGGCTAGGTTTGACTTGGATTCCACATATTCTAGCTGAATGGTTTCGTTAGCTACATATTCTCAAATAAAGTGGTGTTTAACTTCTATATGTTTTGTCCTAGAGTGGCATATAGGGTTCTTGGTTAAGTTGATTGAGCTAATATTATCTATGTGAGTTTTAATATTGTTGAAGTTTAAGTTAAAGTCTTGGAGAGTGTGCTTCATCCAAAGAAGTTGAGCCACACACTCACCCATTGCGACGTATTCGTCTTCGGTGGTAGATAAGGCAACACAGTGTTGCTTCCTACTGCACCAACTCACTAGATTCGAGACGAGAAGTCCTACTCTAATTGCTCGTTAGTAGGATCGAATTAGTGGTTCCAAATATTATGTCATCTACGTAGATTTGGGCTATAAAAATTTCTTTGCCTACAGATTTTACGAAAAGGGTTGGGTCGACTAAGTCTTGGCTAAACCCTTTAGACTTAAGGTATACAGAAAGCCTCTCATACCAAGCTCTAGGAGCTTGTTTTAGTCCATATAAAGCTTTCTTGAGTTTAAACACATGGTCGGGTTTATCTAAGCTTTCGAATCCTGGGGGTTGACTAACGTACACTTCTTCCTTAATAAGTCTATTCAAGAATGCCGACTTGACATCCATTTGAAATAATTTAAATCCTTAATGTGCAACGTATGCCAACAACATTCGGATGGATTCTAATCTAGCTACGGGGGCATAGGTTTCATCGTAATCTAACCCTTCTACTTGACTAAACCCTTTTGCGACCAATCTCGCTTTGTTTCTAACTACTTCACCTTTGTTATCAAGTTTATTTCGGAAGACCCACCTTGTTCCAATAATTGATTTATCTTTAGGTGGTGGTACTAATTCCCAAACTTCGTTCCTAGTAAATTGAGCTAGCTCTTCTTGCATTGCAATAATCCAATTGGGATCAAGAAGAGCATGTTCAATTGACTTGGGTTCGATTTTCGAAATCAAGGAAATTTGACTAAGGTTTCGATATGACGCTCTCATTCGAACCCCTAGGTTAGGATCACCTATCACTTGGTTGATAGGATGATTTGATTGAACTCTTGGATTAGGATCACCTATCACTTGGTTGATAGGATGATTTGTTTGAACCCTAGGTTGACTCGAGTTTAAGATTAATATTAGACTCGATTTCAAGGTCAGAATCGAGTCTGGTATGCACTAGTTCGTTAGTTGGTTTTATTGTAGGTTTTGTGGGTTCAGATCTTTCGTCGAATACTACATTAATGGTTTCCTCAATTCTAAGGGTGTCATTGTTATATACTCTATAGGCTCTACTCGTAGTTGAGTAACCTAGAAAGATTCCGGTGAAGGTTTTGGATGTGAACTTTTCTAGGTAATCCTAGGTTGTTTACCTTGTTGACAAGCATTACAAATTTTATTGTCTAAGTTGTTAAGGTTAGGCAAACCTCTGACTAAGCCACTTTGACTCATCTTGTAAATGAGTCTTGGGTGCGAGTGACCAAGTCGTCGGTGCCACAACCAAGATTCCTCTTGCTGTGTCATAAGACACTTGGTTGAGGAGTTGGGTAAGTTAATTGTGTAGATGTTGCTATTCCTAGTTCCTTTAAGTATTATTTTAGAGGTTTCATTTGTTTTAATTAAGCATTCATTTTCTAAGAATATAACCTTATAGTTGTTATCACACACTTGTCTTACACTAAGTAAATTATATTGAAAATCTTCAACTAATAAAAAATTGTGAATCGTGAAATTAGAATTTAGCTCAATATCACCTGATCCGATGATTTTGAGCTTGCCATTGTTTCCGAAAGCTACCAATCCTTGTCGTTTGAATCTAAGCTTTGAAAACTTAAGTTGGTCTCCAGTCATATGTTGGGGGCACCCACTATCCAACATCCATTGATCCTACACACAAGGTAGCTGGATCGAA
Source organism: Wurfbainia villosa (assembly GCA_025175895.1). NCBI lineage: Eukaryota > Viridiplantae > Streptophyta > Magnoliopsida > Zingiberales > Zingiberaceae > Wurfbainia > Wurfbainia villosa. The sequence goes on from CM046003.1 coordinate 50,774,204, forward strand.
TATTGGAATTTAAGGTTTGGTTGAAGATTATTAGTTCTAGATCATCTCTTTCATTTCTACATGATCAAACACGTTATCCTTATGTGTTCTTGTGAGATGACTTCAATTTTACTTGATTAATTTTAATGAATTAAAACTAGTCAACCTTGTGTTAGATTCAGATTTAACCCTAAGCTCGTCAAGTCACCTTTTCAAGAAATTGGCTTCCAGGTCGTGGTGAGGCACAGAGGCCTTCTTTGATCGAAACAACGATCACTTCCTTAGACAAAACTAAATTCAAGAAAATAATAACTTGATTCACTTAGAATTATTTCCTGGTCTAACTAGTTAAGGATATAGCGAGGTAGCTTCGGCTAGTTCAACTTAGTCGAGTGCACCGAGCTAGATACGCCTTATCTAGCTTGGATACACAGGACTTTATTTTCCTAACGTACTATCATCTCATCGCGTCCTAGTACTATGTTGTCAAGTGTTGACGAGTTATAGTTCCTATCTAACCATTCTAAAAAGAAGAAGAGAACAAACCTAAGCATGCAAAGTCTAATTAATGGCATAAACAAATTTTGTACTAGCTCCCCCTGGACCATTGAATCGGTTCGGTGTTTCCACATAGTGGATTTGGTCCTTGGAAACCCAGTACTTGTTGGATCCTAATTTAGAAATCAAAACGGTCTTAGGGACCCATGCTTGGATATATTTTTTATTTCGACTTACAATCGACATATATGACTTGTTAGTTGTATTTGAGCTAAACCCAAGCCCGACCTTGTTGTACATGACCCTTTGGGATCCAAGTAAAAGGTCAAGTCCCTTGGATCCCAAAGTAAATCTTTCCAACATATGCCTAAGGTCTTCGACTTGACTTTTCAAAAGTGAGTTCTCAAATTCGAGCTTTTCAACTCGAGTTGAGTCCTCCTTTTGAACTTGGCTAGTCGAAGAGGTTAGGGAGACCTCGTGTTTAAGAAGTTTAACCTCCTCAACTAAGGTCTCGACCTTGGACTTGGAATTAGCTAACTTTCTAGTTAAGAATTTAATTGCATTGTATAAAGTGCTAAGTAAAGATTGACTTACCTTAAGTGACCCTTTTGAACCGGATGTGTATCCGTGGCTTGTCTTGAATAGCAACTCATCGTCGGATCCGGACTTGGACTCTTCCTCGGGTTCGGAGTCTTGTTCGGGCTCGGTTGGCTTGGCCATGAAGACGAGATCATCGTCTTCCTCCTTCGACAATTCTTCCCAAGTAGGGTTAAGCGCTTTCTTGGACTTGGGTGCTTTGTTCTTGAGTTTCGGACACTCTGACTTGATGTGTCCGAACCTGTTACATTAAAAACATCTAAAATTAGAATTAGGTTTAGATTTACCTTGATTGATGGGTCATCTTCGGCTCTTGATCATCTTCTAAACTAGATTTACTAGTTCGGTTTCCATCTCAGGGTCTACCTCCGACTCGTACTCGTCCTCTTCCTTGGGGGGGTGGTTTGTTTGCGGGCTTCTTCTTCGAACCTGCAAGTAAGGCAATACCTTTCTCGGGAACTGAATTAGACTGTTCTTGAAGTTCAAATTCAGAAAATAATTCATCTAGTTTAATTTTTGAAAGGTCCTTAGAGACCTTGTAGGCATCGACCATGGATGCCTATAGGTAGTCCTAGGGAAAGCATTTAAAGCATACCTTATAAGGTCTCGATTTTCGACCTTTTGTTCGATGGCGTGCAAGCTATTGACGATATCTTAAATGCAGGCGTGTAGTTGTGTTGCCGTCTTGTGTTACTGCATCTTAAGATTATATAAATTATTGAAAAGCAAGTCACGTTTACATACCTTCGCATCGTCAGTTCCTTTGTGTAGCTCTACGAGTTTAGTCCACAGATCTTTTGCGCTAATGAAGGGGTCGACGCAGTTTAACTCCTCTTTGGACAAGCTACATTGTAAGATTTGGGTTGCCTTGGCGTCGACTTCCACTTGTCTTTTCATGGCATTCGTCCATTGATCGTAATCTAATGATTCACCCACTTCATTAGTAGGAAGCGTGAATCCGGTTTGGATTACAATCCACATCTCGATTTGGGTCTTTAGGAAGCACTCCATCCGACCCTTCCAATAACGGAAGTCGTCTCCATTGTAAAATGAAGGTCGGATGGTACTAAACCCTTCGAGATAGGACATTTAAGAAAAGAAGGAAAACATGTACCTTGCAACAACAAAAATAAGTGAATTGTTAGTGCCTATAAGATTCATATATCTCCACAATGGTATGATATTATCCACTTTGGGACCAAGCCCTCATGGTTTTATTTTTGGGCTCTACCCAAAAGGTCTCATTCCAATGGAGATATTTTTTCATCTTATAAGCGCATGATCTTTTCCATATCTTACCAATGTGGGACTTTGATTGTATTCCTAATATTCCAATAATCCCCCCTTTAAACGAAGGACCACATTGACCCCCCTCAAGCCTATCCGTCCTCGAAGGACATCCTCTGCTTGATGTCCGATTCTCAACCCACCAGGACTTCCTGCCAACTGTCTGACCTTCTGACCCAGCTGGACTTCCTGCCAGTTGTCTAGCCCTTCTGGCCCAACTGGACTTCCTGCCAATTGTTCGGTCCTCCCGACCCAACTAGACTTCCTGCTTGGTGTCTGATTTTCTTGATCTGGACATGGAAGCTCAACTTCCTTCGTTCGAGGTTCATGGTTTGACATGGACCATAGCTCTGATACCAATTGTTAGTGCCTATAAGATTCACATATCTCCACAATAGTATGATATTGTCCACTTTGGGGCCCAAGCAATCATGGTTTTATTTTTGAGCTCTACTCAAATGACCTCATTCTAATGGAGATATCTTTTTATCTTATAAGCACATGATCTTTTTCATGTCTTACCAATGTGGGACTTTGATTGTATTCCCCATATTCCCAACAATCCCCCCCTCAAACGAAGGACCACATTGAGCCCCCCTCAAGCCTATCCCTCCTTGAAGGACTTTCTCTGCTTGATGTCCGATCTTCAACCCACCAGGACTTTCTACTAACTATCTGGTCCTCCTGACCTAGTTGGACTTCCTACCAGTTGTCCAACCCTTTTGTCCCAACTGGACTTCCTGCCCGGTGTCTGGTTCTCTAGATCCAGACATGGGAGTTCTACTTCCTTCGTTCGAGGTTCATGAATGTGTGTTGATGATGTTCGGAAGGAAATCGGGAGTCCATTGACGGTTTCTCTCTAGTTGTTTCCATCACACTACTCTCGACTACTTTTTGTTTTTGCCTAATGATGCAAAAATTTATACCCAAAATGAGAATGCAATATGATGCGATATGATGAATGATAGAAGTCAAAAGATGATTAGTGAACACAGTTAACTGCTAAACTTGAAAACAAGGAGAAGAGGTAGAGATCTATACTTTGGCGCCATTGGATGTTGTTCAGGAAGATTTGGTCCGGAGAAACCTCAGAGACGACAGGATCTCCGGGCGAGAGTGATTTCTCAGGTGAGAAGAAAAATCCGACGAACCCTAGCTGTGGAGAACACCGACGATTAGGGTTAGGTCTTGACCAGGAAAAAGATGAGAAGCTAGAGGACTTACTCTAGGTTAGTTTAGAAACGAGGGAGGTAGTCTAGGGTTTAGTCGGCGTCGAACTTGGCCGGAGAGTTCAGCAGCGACAGTGAAGGCGACGGGAGCGAAATCGCTAAGGGAAATCAGTCAAGGCAAAAATTGAGTATGGGAGAGGCGGAAAGCGAGTTTCCTTATATATTCCCGAGTTGAGCAGTAGAGGCGATAAGTTGAATGCCTCGACTGATAAATCAGTCAAGGCGCTGGTCGAGTGCGCCTCGCTTCTGTGCTTTCATTCAGACGGATAGTCGAGGCGTGGGCCGAGTTTACCTAGCCTCCGTGCCTTCGCAAACTTGTCCAGTCGAGGCACTGGTCAAGTGCGCCTCGGTTCTGTAAGTGGGTTAATTTTGACAGTCGAGATGCTGGTCGAGCGCGCCTCAATTTTGTTCATTGGTGGTTGTTGCTGAGAGTGTCAGTTGAGTTGGTGCCTCGACTGACAGTGTAGTTGAGCCCTTGATTGTGAGCAAATTCGGGTTAAACCATGGGCAGTCGAGGCACTGCCTCTACTGGTTTCTGACAACTGATTTGATCAGTTTTTCAGATGAACTTCAAAAATTCATAGATAATTCTAGAGATTTTAAAAAATCTTGAAATTTTACGTACAGAATTCTAAAGTCATGATCTTACATAGAAAAATCTGCAAAAAATATACAACCTAGTATTTTCATGGGTTGATACAATTTTCAAAAACTTGAAAATTAGCTTTTCTTGAGTTCCAATAGTATCACTAACTTCAAAGGTGATCCATACACTAACACGTGACTGACCACCGTGAAGATAGCATCCTTTTAAAACGTTTTAAAACACTTATTTAGGTTTGCATTTGTCTTAAGTGGTCCAACCAATTTTACTTGGTTGGAATGTCCAACTATGATCTTCAGACCAAATGCACTTGAATTATGCAAAGGTCTTCCCCATAATTGGTCAAATTAATGATCGTTGTCTCGATAACGACCTTGCCCAAGGGATGCAATGAAAATTTTGGGTAAGTTGGTTATACCTAAACATCTCACCCCTTCAATTAGAAATACAAAAACAGATTTGTTAAACCTTATAGTTTGTGTGAGGTGCTTCCCAAGGTTCCCATAATTTCCATAATTTCTTCTTGTTATGGTGAATTAATCCTTATCATCATTTGGGGGTTTCTAATTCCTTACTCAGTGACACACATGCCTAACTCTCTTCTTAAATAACTAAATTCATTTTCTGAAAGATGTTTTATGAAAATATCAGCAAGATTAGCCTTAGACTCAACATAATTGAGTATAATATCTCCTCTTGCTGCATGATCCCTAATGAAGTGATGTCTCACTTCAATGTGTTTCGTTCTGGAATGATGGACTGGGTTTTTTGTTAAGTTTATCGTGCTAATATTATCACAAAACAATTGCACGTTCTTATATGAAAAACCATAATCTTCCAAGGTGTGAGTCATCCATAACAATTGTGATACACTCTCTCCCATGGCTATGTACTCAGCTTCAGTCGTAGAGAGAGCGACACAATGTTGCTTTCGACTTGACCAACTAACTAATGTTGAACCTAAGAATTGGCAGCCTCCGCTAGTGCTTTTCCTATCTAGTTTTCATCCTGCATAATCTGAATCGATATAGCCTACTAAATCAAAAGACTCAGTTCAGGGATACCATAATCCAACTGTTATGGTTGCTCTAAGATATCTTTTCCATGTTTTACCAATGTGAAACTTTGATTGTATTCTCAATACTCCAACAATCCCCCCCTTAAACGAAGGACCACATTGACCCCCCCCCCCCTCAAGCTTATCTGTCCTCGAAGGACATCCTCTGCATGATATCAGATCCTCAACCCACCAAGACTTCCCCGCCAATTGTCCTCCTCCGACCCACCGACTTCCTACTGGGCTTGTCCAAATTCTTCGCCAATTGTTCACCCTCCCACCTAATCGACTTCCTATTTAGTGTATGGTTCTCTTGATCCGAACATGGAAGCTCAACTTCCTTCATTAAAGGTTTATGGTTTGACATGGACCATGACTCTGATACCAATTGTTAGTGCCTATAAGATTCATATATCTCCACAATGGTATGATATTGTCCACTTTGGGCCCAAGCCCTCATGGTTTTATTTTTGGGCACTACCCAAAAGGCCTCATTCCAATGGAGATATTTTTTTCATTTTATAAGCACATGATCTTTTCCATGTCTTACTAATGTGAGACTTTGATTGTATTCCCAATACTCCAACACGAATGTACCAAGACTTTCATCTTGGATTAGTAGTGCAGGAAAATGAAATTAAACGAAATGAAAAGATCGTAAAACCAAAAATAAAAAGAAAAAATATGTAAGAAATTACTAGATTGGTGGTTTCACCAAATCGTAGTGCCCCCGTCTCTGATACCACTTGTTGGATCGATTTGAGCGCTAGAGGGGGGGGGTGAATAGCGCAAAATAATTTTTTGTTCGTTCGTCGATTCGATACACAAGAAGAGTAAAGTGCAGCGGAAAATAAATATAACACTTTTTGTTTTTACTTGGTTCACAGCCTTCGGCTACTAATCCAAGGCCCTAATGGTCCTAGACCATGTATAGAGGGCAAAACACTAAAGTACTCCTCCTCGTTGGAGGTAGGAGTTAACGATTTACAAAAGCACAAGAATACTTGAGGTAAAGAGACAATCCCTCTCTCCTCGTTACAATGAAAGCTTGGAAATGTAAATTAAGAACAAGTAAACTGAAAAGACAACTTCAAATATTACCAACGACTAAGGAGTTAGAAGGAAGAGCTCGGGTCGTCGGCGTTTTGGCAGCGCTTCATCATCGTAGGATTGTCGAAGAGTCGCAGCGTTGCGGGAGCAATTGAGAACACTTAGGATGATGAAAATGGTGTGGAGAACCCCTTCTTTTATAGGCTTGAGAAACCCTAATCGTTGAGATGAAGTTTCATGAGGTGATGCCACCTAGCGCTTGAAAAATGGTGATAAACTTTGACTCTCCTCGAGGCTGATCCTTGACCAGCAGTCGACTGATCAGCCCTAGTAGTCGATTGATTGAAGCAGCAGTCAATTGCCAATAGCTGGTAGTCGACTGTTGTTAGGGTTTCCAACTACAATATAAAGTTAGCTCGAAAATAAGTGATTTCAACGGCCACCAACCATCCGATCTCGACATAGACCTTCCTTTGAAAGTCTTTAGTCGGATCATTGCCTAAGGATATCCCCGTACAGAGGACACAACCTTACTTACACTCACTCACACGAGCTTACCTCAACCTTTATCTTTGAAGCTTCGCTTCCGATCTTCACCTGAGTTCTTCAGCTCCCTCCGAAGTCCTCCCGGTGTCGCCCGACCACCACAGTTCCTTCCGGGTGTCGCCGACCTTCCGCTTAAGCTTAGCATTCTTACACACTTGATTCAGCTCATGAGATAACCAAATAAACTTAACTTTGTGTATTTTCTATGATCAAAACTCAGGTTCGATTCAGGTGCCTACTACACAACACTTGGGTAGCAGTCCTTTGGTGAGTGGATCCGCCAGCATTGAGTCTGTCTAAATATGTTCTATCATTCTTTAGCCACTCTGTACTCTTTTCTTAATCGCCAAGTACTTGATGTTGATGTGCATTGACTTCGACGAGCTATGATTGTTCTTGGAATAGAGTTCTGCAACTTTGTTATCACAGAAAATTTTCAATGGTCTTTCAACAACATCGATGACCTGTAATTCTATGATAAAATTTTGCAGCCATATCCTGTGATTTGATGTTTCATAGCAGACTATTAATTCTGCCTTCATCGTAGAAGTCACTATAAGCATTTGTTTGACACTTTTCCATGATACAGCTCCTCCAGCAAGCATGTAAACAAAATCTGAGGTAGACCTCCTGCTATCTAAGCATCCAGCAAAATCAGAATCTGAATATCCAATCACCTCCAACTGACTGGATCTTCGATATGTGAGCATGAGTTCTTTGGTTCTCTGTAGATACTGCATTACTCTTTTTATAACTTTCCAATGACCTTGTCCAGGGTTACTTAGATACTTACCTAACATTCCAACAATATACGCTAAATTCGGATGCGTACAAACCCGAGCATACATGAGACTCCCTACTGCCGATGCATAGGGAAATTTCTTTATCTAATTTATTTCAAGTTCACGTTGTGGATATTTTTGCAAGCTAAACTTATCACCTCTAGACACAGGTGGGTCTCCAGGTGTACAATTTTACATGTCATACCGTATGAGCACCTTTTTAATATAGGCCTTTTGTGATAATCCAAGTATACACTTGCATCTATCACGATATATCTGTATGCCTAATACAAAAGATTCTTCACCAAGATCATTCATTTCAAATTTACCTGATAGAAATGACTTGGTCTCATGCAATAATTATTTACAATTGCTTGCCAATAAAATGTCATCCATATATAGGACAAGTATCACAAACTTGCTCCCATTGAACTTGACATAAGTGCATTGATCAACTGGATTCTCTTTAAAACCAAATAAAGTAACCACTTGATCAAATTTCTTATACCACTGACGGGATGCCTACTTTAAGTCATAAATGGACTTCTTCAACTTACATACTAGATGTTTTGAATCATCAAATTCAGAGTTATTTGGTTGCACCATGTATATAGACTCTTCAATGACTCCATTAAGGAATGCAGTCTTGACGTCCATTTGATGTAGCTCCAAATCATAATGAGCTACAAGTGTCATAATTACCCTTAGGGAGTCTTTCGTAAATACAGGTGAGAAAGTTTTCTTGTAATCAATATCCTCCTTCTAAGTGAATCCCTTGGCTACAAGGCATGCCTTATACTTTTCTATATTTCCTAGTGAATCCCATTTGGTTTTAAATATCCATTTACAACCAATAGGTTTCACACCTTCAGACAATTCGACTAGTTCTCATATGTCATTGTCTGCCATAGACTTCATCTCATCTTTCATGGCTTCAATCCACTTTTCAGGATAAGAGCACTATTTGACTTCCTGGAAAGATGAAGGATTATCTTCCAGCCCTATGTCAAACTCATGCTCTTAGAGGCACTTGTTCTTAAGGCATTTGAGGTTCTTGGGGAATCTGCTCAACCATAGGAGGGTGTCCCTCAATTTGAGAAGATGGTTCATCTACTTGCATAGGGGAGGATACAGGGACATCATGAAGTACTACTCCTGCCGGATGTGCAACATCAATAATGTAGGGTATAGTAACCATACCACTACTAGTTACATTTGTAGTAACTGAGGTAGGATAACAAGTGTTATCCTCCTCAAAAGATATATCTCTTGGGTATATTCTCCCACTGTCCTAAATGAACTTGACATTTTTTGTTTCGAAAAAGGACCTATTTGAGAGATCATAAAACTTAAATCCCCTTGACCTTTCAGAATACCTTACAAAATGACAGCTAGTTGTCCTTGGGTCCAGTTTCTTTTCTTTAAGCTTTTAAGGCCTAGCCTCAGCTGGACAAACTCAAACATGTAAATTCCTAATACTAGGTTGCTTACCCATCCATAACTCATATGGGGTTTTACTTACTTCCTTACTGGGTACTCTATTGAGTAAGTACACTACAGTTTTGAGTGTATCACCCCACAAAGACTCCGATAAAGAAGTGAAAGACATCATGCTTCTCACTATGTCCTTTAGGGTTCGATTTCTTCACTCAACTACACCATTCTGATGAGGAGTACCAGGCATGGTGTATTGAGCTACAATACCACACTCATATATGTAATTGGCAAAAGATCCTGGACGTTGTTCACCTGATACATCATAATGACCGTAATATTGACATCCACGATCAGATCTGACAGCTTTGATCTTCTTACCTAGTTGATTTTCAACTTCAGCTTTGAAGATCTTAAACATGTCCAAGGACTGTGACTTCTCATGCAAAAGGTACAAGTAGCCATATCGGGAATAATCATCTATAAAACTGATAAAATATGTCTTTCCATTCCAAGATGCCTTAGGGAATGACCCACATATATCCGTATGTATCAGTTCTAAAGTGCTACTACACCGACTTGCACCTTTATTCCTTTTGTTAGTCATTTTCTCTTTGACACACTGCATGCAAACATCAAAGTCTGACATGTCAAGGGAATGGAGAATTCCTTGTGACATTAATCTTTCTAGGAGTTGTTTGGATATATATCCTAAACGCCTATGAAACAACATGAATGAATTCTCGTGAGTCAAATTATATTTCATACATATATTGTGCATTCTTATGTTGTCAATGAGAGCAATAGTGTTTAACCTGTATAGCTTGTCAACTAGGGAACCAGTACCAATAAGTTTTGAATTTTGAAAAATACTAAATATTCCATTTCAAATGAACAAGTATATCCTGATTTGTCCAAAAAAAAATAGAAATTAAATTCTTCCTAAAGGATGGAACTACAAATGTATTTTCCAAATCCAAAAATATATCGGTCCCTAGACAAAGCCTAAAAACACCTATAGCAGTCACTCTAGCTTTCTTGCCATTACCAGTATAGATGTATCTTTCACCATCAATAACAGTCGACTAGTAAGACAATCATGCTCAGTGACACTAATATGAGTGGTAGCACCAGTGTCTATCCACCATGTGTCAGTAGGTACAGTAACGAAATTGACTTCTGAACTAACTAAGCTGAGAAGTTCATTTCCAGATACTGCAGTTTTAGTAATCTTACTCCTAATAATAGTCCTTTTATGTCCAGTGGTTTCTAAAATTAAAGTTGTTGGAATATTAAGTTTATTGGTAGATATCATTTTTGCTATAAAATAAATGAAAGAACAGAACAGATGCTCACATCAATAACGTTAAACATGCACATATATATAAGCAGTGATATAAAGCAAACACTAAGAAATAAATATATGCATATATGATAGGTCCCTTATGAGATACCAAATACAACATTATAATTAATCTTTGGATTAAATTTCAACTTGTTAGTAGTACTCTCTAATCCTAACTCAAAACACTGTAATCTGCCACATAATGTGCCTTCCTTTGGGCCAACACAATATGTGCATGATTGATAACCCAATATGAGTTAGGTTTGGTTATATAACCACAGTTCAATATTCCTTTAATCAGTCACATAACATTTCTTTTTTTGGGCCGACATCTTACATGTATGATGTTTATAGTGAATCATCTTTAAATATATATCTGGCATAAAGATGATTTTCCTTTGGGCCAATTATCCTTAGCATAGATATACATCCACTCACACAATGATGCACTAAGTTTAGCTAATAGTTCTCACTTTGGTGATAATATTAGTTCAACTTAATAACACGTGTTAATGGATACAAATAAAATCCTAGGTTGCTCGGTTGTATTGTTGCTATTAAATGATGTAAGGAACGCAAAATGATAATAACACGAGACTTAAAAACTTCGGAGCCTCCGAAAAGACACTAAACGATATTTTTAAGGCCCGAAATAAGTCGTTATGTGGGGGGGGGGGGTATCCTACAATAAGACACGTAGAGCTTTGAATGAGCTTCGAAACCCCACCGAGAATGCCTCAAAACTCATCTTGAGCGAAAAATTATGATCTCCGAAAATTCCCTACGTCATCAGTCGACTGACAAAGCTTCTGTGTTCAAACTAAGGTCCAACAGTCAACTGGTGCTTAATGGCAGTTAATTGACAAAGCTTCTGTGTTTAAACTAAGGCCCAACAGTCAATTGATGCTTGATGGCAGTCGACTGATGTCCTCAGTTGATTGCCTAGTTAACTAAAAATCATTATGTACCGAAGTTTAAACCAATCAGTCGACTGCCATACACCAGTCGAGTTCCGCAGTCGTCTAACAAATATTTTGTTTGAAATTTCCCGTACAGCAGTCGATTGAACCTTATGGCAGTCGATTGATGGAGATCATTATCGCTCGCTTGATTATGAACCTTTCAGCGCGTCGACTTCGACCCAAGAATGATCGATGGTCCACATCACGATCGATAGTGCTCAATGACCGATGTGGACCATCACGATCGGGTGACCTAATTTCTACAGATCTGAGCTATGGTTTTGACGAAAACGGCAGTGGTTACATTGTCGTTCTTCGTGTTCTTCGCGAAAAAATACGAAAAACTTCAATCTGCCTCACCTAGGACTTCTAACCCTTAGATTCGACAATTATGCGTGTTTAAAGGTGTTAAATGAAGATTTAATGCAAAACACACGCATTTAGACCAAAATCATCGAAAAAACTGCATCATAATGTGTACGATCATCGATACAAAACCTGTGGCTCTGATAACAATTGATGGATCCTTCGGATCCCTCAATGGATCGTGTATTCACATTTGTAATCAGAAAATCGAAAACAAAAATGATCCATATACACAGTATCTTGTCTGATGATCTACAACAAATATGTGAAAGTAAAAACGAAAACGGAAGCGTAAAACCATGTACCTGATTCTGGAGTCTGCATCGTCGGAAGAATTTGAAGTCTGGAGAAGTCGACGAGCCGAAGGGTTTGATCTTCTACAAGTCGAGAAAGAGTGGCCCCGGATGCTCTGCCCGATGGGGAAAACGAGAGTCGATTGAATCATCCTCTTCTGCGGAGATCACACCCTACATTTAGTATTAACCCAAAACCCGTTAACATTCCATCAATGTTAACAGTACGAGTTAAAGGGTTCTACACATATGGATCCGAAATCTATTAACCCATATCCAATAACACAAACCTGTTAATTTAAACCATAATAGTTAGATCATTTTTAATCGGGTTCGAACCAATACGACATACTCGGATGCATTACGATAATCATATGTAAGTCTACCACCAATATTAACCCGTCCTGAGAGCTTAGCAACATAAACAATTCTAGATCCCTTAAAAAATGCTCTAAGACAAACAAATGCGTCTAGATCCCCTTAGGCTCTAGAAGAAGAATATAAGCATTAATATAAGAGAAATGACTCACGACTAAGCTCACTTCAAAGCTTGAAATCAAGAACAAAGTGAAAAAGAAATTTACCAAAAGAGAGCTTGAGATTGAATATTAAAGCCTTGAATCAAACATTGCAAGTCGTTTGGATTTGGATCTGACAAAAGTGTTAGTAAATTGTAAAATTGATTTAATATTTAGGTGGCGTTTGATTGGTGGGTTTAGAATGAGAGAATGAGAATGAGAATCATATATAATATTTGATTAATGATTTTAGGAATGAGGGTTTGAAAATCGATTCTAAATAATTGAGAATCAACAAAACTTATCTCACATGGTGAACTTGGGTTTCATTCCGGTTTGTCATTGTCCGTCGCTCGCCCGACGGTCGCCGACCACCGACCGTCGTCGTCGGTCGCCGACCACCGACCGCCGTCGCCGTCGATCGCTCTCATTCCCAACTTATAAACCAAACAATATTATTGGAATGACTAAATCCATTCTCATTCCAGTCTACTATCCAATCTATTTTCATTCATATTCCCACCTTCCAATTAAACGTTACCTTAGTAAATAGAAAAGAAATCCCAAAGTCGTCACTTTTGACAACAAAAAATAATAATAAAACAAAAGTCAGATCTTTGGCATATGAGATGCGAGAGATTGAAAGATTATTTGTAATATTGAAATTTTGGATAGACTCTTACTATACATGCACTCAACCAAGTAATAAGTCGTTTCTCGATCACAATTGATAATTTAAATCTTAATAAACATATTTAATCGGTTGGAAGTTAAGTTTGATCTACTAAATTATCGAATCAACTCAGGTAGTCATCTCAAGACATTCTACTCACAAGTAAAAGCATTTTTATTTTGACTTAATTCGATTGAATAGATATTTAGTTAGCTATAGTGAATTAAGTCTGTTTCATATTGGACTGATGAAAATAACTTAGTCTTTATTTGATTTGATTTTGGCTAAACAATAATGTAATTGACTATTTAATTTTAAAATTTAGATCATTTGATTAAATCATTTCTCGTGTGCCCTTGAGTCTAATGGATTAGATTTGACTTAATTGAAAATATTTTTAGTCAATTTGTGTTGGAAATATACTTATGAAAGAAAATTACGGAAACATAAATATATCTCATAGAATGTAGATGCTAAAAGATTCGTTTGGAACTGCTGTGGATCTCTGTAACTCTTGATCCCACGGTCGAAAGCTCGCGGTCGGGATGAAAGTCACGAGGGTTAACTAGAACTTTCATCATTGTACCACAACGCCGCAGCCCTTAAACTCGGTGATGACGATTCCTCTTGTTCTACTCAACAAGAGTCATGAGTTATCTCTGCCTTTGCACCGTCTACCTTCACGCAAACAATGGCACACGAGAACTCATTGTTGTCTACTCACAGCCTTTCAACCCTCTGCTTCCGATGCACACAAAGACTTCCTCCAATCTCAACAACAACACTCAATACTTCTTCACAATAGGTATATATATAAGGGAAGAGAGGAGAAAAAGATAGGTTCATGGTTTATGAGATATGGGATAATGGGTATGCCCCTTCGTGGGCATAACCATCCAACATCTCCCACTTGCACACAAGAGCATATAACTTTAATCGTCATCAGATCACATCTCATGTGATCCATCACCCTACTGAGCTTTCACACAGAGTTGGACGTCGTGCGACTTGCGAGTACACCTTCATATAAAAACTACTCAATACACTTGTTAGGATGATTGAGTAGTCATCTTTGTATTATAAGATACAATCTAGTTACATCCCAGATCCAAGACTTATTACATCCAATCGAACTACTTTCCTCATCGAAAGTATCCCCAAATTTTGTTCGATATTATATTCACTAATATGTTTAATCTCTCCACAGATAAACATAAAAGACTAGTCAGTGAAAATTAAACCTTGATGTAACGTCCATTGGTGTTCCTTTTCCCAAACTTGAATCTATTAGCCACAACTCAGCTACTTTTCTAGACCTGTCCCTTAAGCCTCAATTTATCTTACGGATCATCGGTAAACAGACTAAAGTAGCAAACATTGAATAAGGACTTTAAGAAACAACCAAAAGTAATAAGGGTACAAGAGATCCCTCTCAGTGGATCTTAGATCTCACACAGTGGGGCTCGAGGATATATTTCCTGTCTCAAGTAATATGGCTCCCACTCTCCCTAGTCGATTTATCACACATGGTATGAAACACGTACTGTAGTGTTATTCCCCATTTATCAAAATGGCGTATATCAGATTTCTCTAACACTGTATAGGTATGAGACTCAGTCTACACATACGACTCTACCCAGAGATCTAAGAGAGAGCCTCTCAAATATAGTATCACAAATCGCAGGTGATATCTGAGATCTCAAACCTGACTACTTACAGGGAACATGGATATGACTATGTCTATGTCTATCATGTCGCACATGATCTCATCCTAAACACATATCAGAGTGACTTAAGTTCTAGCATAGTTACTCTCAAAACCTCTTACAGTTAAAAACCATCTTATCTCTATTTTTGGAGGTGGTCACTTGTGTGTGAGAGTGAACCTACCTACATGACATATCTATTTTATATATATATATATATATATATATATATACCACTAATGCACATAAAGTTATATATTCCATTAAGCATCTGTTGTCAATACAGTACAAGTTGAAAAATCTCATAAAGTATCCAAACCCAATGACTCTCTATGTCCCAAAAAGGAGTCTCTAAGGATAGATTTGGTAAAGGGGTCAGTCACCATACTGCGTGTTGAAATGTACTTGACAGTCACTTCATGCTTCTCAATAATGTCTCTCACATAATGGTATCTGGCATCTATGTCTGGTTCTACTTTGAAACTTAGGGTCTCGAGTGTAAGTGATGGTGACCTGATTATCACAATAAATCATCATTGGCTTCCTACTATCCGCTACAACCCCTAAGTCATCCAATAGTCTTCTGAGCCAAACACTCTCCTGAACTGCTATTGAGCATGCCACGAACTTAGCCACCATCGTAGATAGAACAACACAGGTTTGCTTCTTACTGCTCCAAGAGATGACCCCGCCATTAAGTAAGAAAGCAAAACCTGACGTTGGATTTGTGATTATCCAGATTGCCTACCCAGTCATCATCTAAATATCCCATGAGATGCAAATCACCTCCCTATAACACAGAGAGAAATTCGCAGTTCCTTTAAGATATTGAAAAATCCTTTTCACTCTCCAGTGATCCCTTCTAGGATTTGCTTGATATCTACATACCAGACCGACTGCATAACATATGCCCGTTCGTATACACAACATTGCATATATCAGATTTCCTACTGCACTAGAATAATGTACTTTCCTCATTTCCCTTATTTTTTTCCTAAGCCTTAGAACACATCGTCAAGCTCAAACCCTCACCTTTAGCGATCAGAGAATCTATGAGATTACAATTACTCATCCCAAAGCGCTTGAGAAGTTTATTAATATAAGTCTCTTATGAAAAAGCTACAAATCTTTTCGAGCGATCGCTCTGGATATGTACCCTAAGGATGAATTCAGCTTCACCCATGTTTTTTATGTCGAAAAGTGGATGACAACCATGTTTTAATGGTTATTAGATACTCAATGTTGTTCCTAGCTAATACTATATCATCCACATATAACGACATAATCACAAATGAGTTATTGGATCTTATCAGATAGCCACAATGATCCTCCTCGATCATTGTAAAACTATAAGATATCACTTCCTCGTGAAATCTTAGATACCACCATCTGGATGATTGTTTAAGGTCATATATTGACTTCTGAAGCCGACAGACCTTATCCTCTTGACCTACTTGAACAAACCCTTCAGGTTGTTCCATATATATCTCTTCATCCAAACTTCCATTAACGAAGATAGTCTTTACATCTATCTGATGTAACTCTAGATCTAAACTCGCGATAATCACTAAGAGTAAATGGATCGAAGTAAACTTGACTACAGGAGAGAAAGTATTCTCATAGTCAATGCCCTTTTTCTATGTGTAACCCTTGGCTACCAGACAAACTTTGTACCTCTCGATCGATCCGTCAGCCTTTCTCTTGATTTTGAGAACCCACTTGTTCCCAATGACCTTTCTATTATCAGGTAAGTCAACTAGCTCCTAGTCTTGGTTGACTTTCATCGATTCTATTTTCTCCTCCATGGCCTTAAACCATTGGTCTTTTGCAGAATCCTTGAGAGCCTCTCTCAGAGTCCTCGGATCTTCCTCATCCTCTAGAGTCACATTGAGTGTCTCATTCTCAATCGAGAAACGACGATAAGGTACATTTCCCCGCCCACTCCGACTAGGAGAGAGAACATCCTCACCTTGGGATGGACCACTCCCACTAGGACCAAGATCCATCTCAGGGTCTTGAATCCCGCCACTGGGATCTATTGAGCTAATAGGCTCATCCATCTCATAAAAGGTGAAATCTCAATCGATTTCTTCTCTCTTAGGAAAATCATTCTCGAGAAATATGACATCACAAGACTCAATCTCAGTGATAGTCCTGTATGTATGTTCTCCTAGGAACACATATCCTTTGGAGTGTTCAGAGTATCTGATAAAGATACACTTCTTTCCTCTTGGGTCTAACTTGCCGTAACTGTGCGAAGAATCATTAACATATGCGGCACAACCTCATGACCTAAAATGACTAAGGACAGTTGCCTCCCTATCCAAAGCTTGTATGGAGTACTAACTACGGACTTTGTTGGAATGCGATTAAGGATATAGGTAGCAGTCAATAATGGATCCCTTCAATGGGAGATAGGTAAATTGGCCTACACCATCATAGACCTTACCATTCCCAATAGAGTCCTATTACTTCTCTCAGCAATTCCATTATACTAAGGAGTAGCAGGAATAATTAGCTATCGTGTAATGTCTTTCTCGAAATAGAGCTCTTTAAATTGCTCAAACAAACACTCACGCCCATGATCGGTTCTAAGAGTTTTCACTCTCAAGTCTAGATGATTTTCAACCTCGTTTATAAATGTCTTGAAGCACTCCAGTGCCTCAGACTTGTGCGAGATCAGATAGACATAATCGAAATGTATGTAATCATCTATAAACGTAATAAAATATATGGCTCTATTTCGTGCTCTCACATTCATGGGTTTGTAAATATCGGATTGAACCAACTACAATGGAGTCCCGGCTCTCACTACTTTTCCAAATGGTTTTCTCTTAGATTTGCCTACTAGGAAAAACTCACACAAGGGCAACTCGACCTTGGTTAGCTGGCCTAATGCGCCAGATGCTACTAACTGGCCTATCCTCTCTTTCCCTATGTGGCAAAGTCTACTATGCCATACACCCACATCATACACTACACTATCAAATGCAAAGGCAATAGGAGAAGTAGGATATAAATCATGAAATGAATTAAATCTAGTGCATAAAGTGTTGGTGCAACAAGCCTCGGGTCAATGTTGACCAAACTCGAGTGGGACTCGAGTAAGGTTTTGATATTTGACAATTTGATTTGACCATATGTTAACCATATGACCAATAGATGATTGTAATATCCAAAGTCATATAGGAGAGATTATTGGAGCAATCAACCTCGAAAGTCAAAGTTTAGATACTTGGCAAGGAAAGTCCAAAGGCAAAGTCTTGGCAGCATAAGTCTAAGTGTGTAGTCTTGGTGGCGTAAAGTCTAAGTAAACTTTGGCAATAAGAAAGTTCAACATAGAGTTGGCAAGGAAAGTCCAAGCATGGATTTGGCATGGAAAGTCCAAGCATGACCTTGGTAATTGGAAAGTCCAAGTCATGGGTACTTGGCAATTGAAAGTCCAAGTCATGAGTACTTGGCAAAGGGAAAGTCCAAGTTTGTAGGTTTGGAAGCGTAAAGTCTAAGCATGTAGTTTTGGCGGCGTAAGTCCAAATGGTGTTGGTGCAATCAGTCCAAGTTGACTCGAGTTTGACTCGAGCAGTACTTTGATAGTATTTTGATGATAGACAAAACTCATGACATGGGATTGTCATGGGAAAGTCCAACATGGAGTTGGCATGGAAAATCCAAGCATGGAGCTTGGTGTGGGAAAGTCCAACATGGAGTTGGCATGGAAAATCCAAGCATGGAGCTTGGTGTGGGAAAGTCCAACATGGAGTTGGCATAGAAAATCCAAAGCATTGCGAAGCCGTGCGCTTGGTGCATGTGGGAAGTCTTGAGGACTTGGTAAGTTCACTAAGCTCGGGGTCCTTGAGTCGGTGAAGGATGGCATTGCGAAGCCGTGCGCTTGGTGCATCCGAGGGACTGCCAGACGGGGAGCGAATGGAGTGAGACCAAAGGGAAGCATACTTCGAGGGAAAGAGACGCGAAGGATGGCATTGCGAAGTCGTGCGCTTGGCGCATCCGAGAAACGTAGGCTGAGGGAAGAGAGCTTCGGTGGGGAACTCCATGAGGGATGATGTGGACTTGGCCAAGTGGCTAAGACTGGTTGTCGGATGCTTAAACAACTTGATGTTTGATGTTTTACCCGACATCAGTCGATTGACATAGGTGTCAGTCGATTGCTCTAGGTCATATGGGTTTGACCAAGTTCGATCAATAGAGTCCGCCGATCGATCGCCATGGGAGGGCAATGATCGTGACAACATCATCATCGCTTAAGGGAAGTCAATGATCGATCGATGATCGTACGCATACGAAGCTTAGTTGAGCTCGCCAAAGACTCGACCGATAGACTACCGATCGGTGATGGGTGCCATCAGTCGACTAATGTGTGATCCATTGGAACTTAACCAATGTGGATCTGGCCGTTGTGAGACAATGACTACAGGACCAGTCGACTGATGGTCGTGATCAGTCGACTGATGCGCGCAAAATCATCTTGATGCAGGTTATAAATGGAGCTCAAGTGGGAGGATTTCGCCAAGACTTTAATGAAGCGATTGGAGGGGAATTGCTGCTGCATTCCAGTCCTTCAAGAGCCATCCAAAGCAAGCAACAAGAAAGGGTTCAAAGCAAAGAGTTGTAAAGTGCTCTTTACTTGTATTTCTTGTGTCTTTGTATTTCTTGTAGTATTGCTTTTGTAATATCTTGTACGAGGTTTCTCCACCTCCGACGTGTAGTCGAGAAGGAGTTTAGTTAGTGTTGTGCGCATAACTAGAGCTCGGAGAGCTCACCCATGGAGTAGGAACCATTCGGTTCCGAACCATGTATATCGTGTGTATTTGAGTATGCTTGTATTTGTTGTTAGTATTCATATTTGTATTAGTATTCCGCTGCACTAACGACAATTGTAGACGAGCACGCAACGAGAACGATCGTATTCCACCGTACAACGATTGAGGGCTATTCACCCCCCTCTAGCCGGCCAACACAACACATCGATCCCCTACAAATGGAACTTGTCAAGAATGTCCAAGGGTGAGGTTTTGGCAGCATAAAGTCTAAGCATGTGGTCTTGGCGACATAAGTTTAAATGAATCTTGGTAAAGGACCTGGTTAGCATGATATAGCTAATGGAAGCACCTAAAGACTAACATGAATAATGAAGAGTCACGGACTCGAAGGATCCGAGAGGCGTGAGACTGATGGAGGTGGCTACAAGGTGTAGGTCTAGGCTAAGGGTGGTATATCAAGTATGAGGGGATCATACTTAGGTTAAATCTCATGGTTGAGGTTTATCAGTCGACTGGGACTTTGGGTCAGTCGACTGATCGAGTGTTTTTCACTCGAGAGCCTAGTCAACTCAGAGCAATCAACTAGTCATGTAGTCGACTGAGACGTGAATGGTAGTCGACTGATCATAAGTGTCCAGAGCACAGAAGCTCTGGTAGTCGACTGATGATGCAGCAATCGACTACTAGTAAGGGTAGTCGACTGCTGAGGTATCCGTTGGGTGAGTCCAATGTGGATTAAGTCCGTTATGAGACAACGACACTATGGGCAGTCGACTGAGGCCTTTTGACAGTCGATTGCTAAGCACAAAATTAGCTCGATGCAGGTAATAAATGGAGAAGCTCGTGGAGGATTTTGGATAAGATTTTTGGAGAGATTTTGAAGGGGAAGTGTTGTTGCATTCCAGACCTTCAAAAGCAATCCAAAGTAACCAACAAGCAAGCAATCAAAAGTTCTCTTGTAAAGTGTTCTTTACTTATTGTTATATTTGTTTCTTGTTTTGGTTGTATCTTGTGTTCTTTTTGTTGTAAGACTTTTGTATGAGGTTTCTCCACTTTTGGAGTGTTTTCCAAGAAGGAGAAGTTTATTAGTTGTGGTGTGCATCACTAGAGCTCAACCGTGAAGTAGGAACTAGGGTTTTGAATCACGTTAAATCTTCTTGTGTTCATGTTGTGATTGTTTTGTATTTTATCTTTGTATATTTATATTCCATTGCATATAACATTTTTGTAAACTAGAATGACACAATCACGATCGACAAAATCATGAAAAATGATATTCACCCTCCCTTTAGCACAGTCATTGATTCCTCTACAATTGGTATAAGAGTGAGGATGCCCTTCAAGGATTAATAACTGAGGGAGCATGCACTAGAAGAAATGGAGTGTCAAGATAGATTGGGAGATGACATCACTATTCCGCCTTCCTTCGACCGTGAAAATTTCACATATTGGAAAGGTAGAATGATGTATTTTCTCATGTGTGATTTTAATAATTGGATTAGCATTGTAGTAGGGTTCGATGCTCTAAATGATAAGGAGGGGAGAATACTCAAGAAGAAGAAATGAACCAAGGAGCAAATCCGATATTTTGAAATAAATAATAAGGTAACGAAATACTGGTTAATTTGTTACTTAACGATATTTTGGCAAAGTTAGGTGAGTTTAAGGATGCTAAGAAACTATGAAGTAATCTAGCCAAGATCCATGAGAATCCATCACCGGCTCAAGAAGTAGAGGAGAAAGCCGAAGAAGAATCAAGGTGCTCATCCTCTCAAGCTCAAGAAGCAAGCACATCATCATCCCAAGAGCTTGAGGATTCGAAAGTTGAGAGATGCTCAACATCTAGGTCGGTAGAGGAGGTTGAGGAAGTCTCTAACTCTAGGATTGAGGGGGAGGAGAGACCATTGACACTAAAGAAAAATCAAGAGGAAGCCTCTACTTCCGGAAGAGAAGAAGAATCCGTCCAAAATTCTCTTGCCATTCAAGAAGGTAACTCAAGTGCATTGGTTAAAAATAAAAAATCATATCATACGCTTTGAGTGTAGAGTGAAAGGGAACTACAAGAACAAATGCCTAAAATTGATTAAGAATAAATCTCAAGTAGGACCTAAGATGAAGGAGAAGGTAAAGGAAGTCGGAGCCCACATAGGCAAAGGTAAGGAGCATGTGGTGTGTTTCAAATGTCAACAAAAATGACACTATAGAAGTCAATGTTCGAGGGGGAGTCACCCTAGCAAGGACAAAGAGGGAGCTTCTAAGGCTAAGGTATCATTTAATAATGCTCTTCAAATTATTAATGATAAGAAGCATGCTAGGAATTTGTCATGTAATAATTTTCTTGCTATTGTTCATGATCATAAGAAGCATGCTAGAGAAAAATATTTTTGTTTAGGGGAAAAATCTTGTAAATTTAGAACTAAGGATAACTCTAAGACTACTATACCTAATGATAAAAAGAAAGTAGGCATTAATATGAAAAAGACTAGACATATGCTTAGGTGGCTAGAAGGCTTAGGTCTAGGCAAAGGGTGGTCTAGTAAGTATGAGGGCATCATACTTGGGGTAAACCTCATGGTTGAGGTTTAGCAGTCGATTAGGGTTATGAACCAATTGATTGGTCAAGTGTTTGACACTTGGCAATCGAGTCAACACTGAGCAGTCGATTGGGATTATGACCAGTCGACTGCTGTGAGTCGACTAGCGTTCGACTGAGGCAAGTAGTCTTGGCAATCGACTGCCATCATTGGGCAGTCGACTGGCCTTAACAGTCGACTGCCATGGAGGGCAATCGAATGCTAATGGTGTTGGTCATGAGGACAGAATGCTCAGTAGCCGACTGAGTAGCCGACTGAGCAGTCGGCTACGGGTTTGAGCAGTCGACTATTGGAAATGACAGTTGACTACCAGTGTATCCGTTGGCTTGAATACCAACGTGGATTAAGCCCATTGTGAGACAACGACACTATTGGCAGTCGACTGCCAGGCACGGAATCAACCCGATGCAGGGATAAAAGGAGCATCTTGTGGAGTATTTCGACCATGGTTTCTTGGGAGGTTATTGAGGCGATTTGAAGGCGAAGTGCAGGTGCATTTCAGGGTCCTTCAAGCTCATCCAAGCAACCAACAAGTAAAGCATTCAAAGCCCTAGTTTGTAAAGTATTCTTTACATTTTGATTGTATTTCTTTGTATTTGCTTGTATCTTTTGTATTACTGTTGTAATCGCTTGTAAGAGGTTTCTCCACCTTCGGTGTGTCACCAAGAAGGAGAGGTTGATTAATGGTGTTTGGCATCACTAGGGCTCGTTTGAGCTCAACCCGTGGAGTAGGAACCCTAATGTTCCGAACCACGTTATATTATTATCTTATGTTTGTGTTTGTCTCTTTTTATTATTGCTTTATTATTATTTCCACTGCGCATAACAAGCCTTGTAGACAAATGCGATCGAATTCCATCGATGAACGAGAATGTGCCATTCACCCCCCCTCTAGCACTCACCGAAGTCTCTACAATTTGTATCAGAATGAGGTCGCTCTTCAAAGTTTAACAACTAAGGGAGCACCGCTAGAGGGTAGAAGGAAGATAGAGTTGCCAAATGATGGATTGGGATGGGATATCAAAACGGCAATCCCATACACCTTCTACGGACGAGAAAGCTTCAATCAATGGAAGGCAAGGATTGAAGACTTCATGATGATGATGGACATCGAAGATTGGTCCACCTTGATGGAAGGATTCGAATATCCAAGAGGGCCAAAGGGAGGATTCCTCAAGATGAAGAAATGGACCGAGAAACAACTCCAAAAGTTCGAGAAAAATAGGAAGGTAATAAAATTTTTAAGTGATTTAATTCCTAATTATGTTTTGTCTAGGTTAGGTGAATATAAGGATGCCAAGGAGATTTGGAACGAGTTGGCAAAATATCATGAAGACCCATCATCGGGTTAATTGGATAGGGAGACCAAAGAAGCAAGCTTGTCCACACAAGAAAGTGAGGATTCGAAGGTTGAGAGAGATTCAACGTCCGAAGGAGAAGAGGTAGAAGAAGTCTCCACCTCTATGATTGAAGGGGAGGAGATTAGGCCAATCTCAACGCTGGAGCAACAAGAGGAAGCCTCAACCTCTGGAAGAGATGAAGAACCAATTCTGGCCACCATCGACCTAGGTAACTCGAGCATTTCAATTAAAAATAAAAATCATATTGTATGCTTTGAGTGTAGGGAAGTCGAGCACTACAAGATTAAGTGTCCAAGAAGAGTCAAGAAGACTCAACCGGTGCCAAAAGTTCAAGAAAAATTAAAGGATGTTGGAGTCCCCACTAGGAAGAGCAAGGAGCGTGTGGTGTGCTTCAAATGCCAACAACGGGGACATTATAGAAGTCAATGCTCTAGGGGGAGGAAGAAGGTCCAAGAAGGAGCATCACATGTAGGGGGAGCTTTAAAAGAAAACCCTAAGATATATTTTAGTAATGCACTTTCAAATTTTCATGTCAAAAAGCATGCTAGGAGTAATGTTAATAATCTTGCTATTGTTTATGAAAAGCATGCTAGAAATAATAAATTCTATTAATTGTTTAGATGCTAAGAGTTGTAATTTTAGAACTAAGGAGAAATTTAAAACTAATAACTCTAGACCAATTCTGCCTAGGGAGTCAATTAGGAAGATAGAGAGGATCATTTATGCATTAATTCTAAGAAGGGTAGACATATGCCTAAAAAGAAAGACAATTCCTAAAGACAAAATAAAAAATAAAAAATTGGGCAATTAGAATTAGAAAACCAAGCTTTGAGTTCAAGGCTTGAGAAATTAGAAAATACTCTTAGAAATATGCAAAATCAAATACAAGGGTCAAATGGTCAAAACTTAGGATCAAGGAGTCAAAACCTAGGGTCTAAGAAGCAAGATCCGCCTAAGGGAAAGAAATGTTTGGGTCACAAACCTAAGCCCAAGGAGACCTATCATAGTGTTCCATTTGATTATGGAACCATCTATAGGTCTAGGAAGACCAAGGTTACTAGGGAAGTTATCCCTATGGGTAACCATGGTGTGTGCCTAGTGGCTAAGGTTTCAAGAAAACCTAGGAAAGCCACTAAGAAGGTTACAAGGGGAGTCACCCCTAGAGTTAACCTAGGCAAGACCACAATGACCAAGGTTTCTAAGCCTAGAAGGGTCATTAGGAGGGTGTCTAGGGAAGTTATCCCTAAGGAATACCTAGTAAACCCAAGGAGTTTTAGGTATTGGGTTCCTAGGAGCGTGATTGATTCACACTAAATGGGTTAGGATGTGTCAACCTTGATTGGATGGGTAGTTAACTCAACCATAGCAAAGTTGACACTTTAGGTCATTTCCAAGTTTATGGGATACTTTGGAAATTAGGTTGAATTTAATCCTAAAGGATTTCAGGATGTGCCAATATAATTCATGGAAGTTGAAAAATCAATCAAATTGGCACGATTAGGTTTAGAGGTATTGATGTGCCATTTTTGGGTTTTGGCACACTTGGGAGAAAGTTAGTGTTATGGCAAATTGGGTATAACTATAACAAATGAAAATTAATACTAAAATTTAGGTATTCTTATACCTCTATATTTTATTTGTCATGCCTTGATTGTCATATAACATATCATGACATCATCCTTATTTTTATCATATAATATATCATGATAATGCCTAGGATTAATTTTTATGTCATGTGTACTTAGATTGTCTTCATATTCCATGACATCATGATTTTTGGTACATGTTTTATTTATGCTACCATTATATGTCATAATCATCATTCATGCATTTAGGATTAATTAAAATTGAACTAAGGACTATGACATGATTTGAAGTCTCATGTATAAGGGAATCAAAAAGTGTTGCCTTAGAAAAATGCATGAGACCTTAGTTTAGGATGAACAAAACTCACATCTCACAAGAACATTTGACTTGTGTGTGTTTTGATACACCCTAGACACATGTGAGATGCTAGGAAATAAGTTAAATGCAAGGTGCATAGTTCTTGCATCTAGATGAACTCAAACTCATCTTATATCATGGACAAATCATGAGGAAAGCTAGTATACAAGTCATGTATACTTAGCCCATAGACCATGATCGAAATTAAGGTTTTAAAATTATTTTAAAATCATTTTAGAAAACCTTGGTAAAGTCTATATTTTGATAGAAGTCACCATTGATGAAGTTGATACAAAGTAGGCTCAAAACAATGAAGTTTTTCTTGTTTTTGAACTTTGTATCAATCTCACTATTTTATGGGTATTTTATTTTTCAAATATTTTTCACCCATTATGATTGTTATAAGTATTATACATATGAAGTTTCACTATTTTTTAAATTACGTATAATTACTTATGTATTTTACAATTTCATTTTCTGAAACTTGATTTCTGCAACTGCACTTGCAGAAATCAGTCGACTGCCATGGATGACAATCGACTGACGTCAAGGGCAGTCAATTGTTGACTGATAAAGTCGACTAGCAATGCTGATTTCGGGTAAACAAGGTTGTTTAGCCATTGTTTCAGCTATGTTAGGCTACCCTAACTACTCCTAACCTTAAGATATGCTTTGGAAAGCATTATAAAGAGTGAAAATCCATTGGATATGGATTAGGAGAATTATTTAGGGTGTGTATCGAATTTTAAGGGAGGTGAAAGTTCAATGTTGAATCTTTGCTTTAATTTTGATTGGTTAGTATTTCTATAGGCTTAGGGACTCTCCAAGGGCATTGTTGGTGCAATAGTCAAGGGGGAGCAAGCCTTTAGGGGGAGGTTATCCATCAATAGGATGATGGATGTGTTCTTCCTCATAAGGGGGAGAATTTGGAGAGTTGAAGAGTTTGAAGGATTGCCTCTCTTTAGTGATATGGGACTTATCACTAGGAAGAGTGAAGGCATCCTAGATATTTTTGGACCAAGGGGAGATTGTAAGATCTCATTGGGATATGAGGCATTGATACCCTTAGGGAGAGCCTTTTTGATGTATATCAAAAAGAGGAAGAATTATGAGTTAATTGATGGGAGAATGTGAGAATTCCCAATTTGACAATTGGGAGGATTGGTTTGAGTTAGTGTTCTAACTCAAAGGTATTTGATTTTTGTCAAACATCAAAAAAGGGGAGATTATTGGTGCGATCGGCCCAGGTCACGATTGACCAGACTCGAGTTTGACTCGAGTAGTATTTTGATGTTTGACGATGAGTTGACCGTTGTTTGACAATGGGTTGATTGTATGGTTTACATGGGGTTGATCATATGATGGAGAAGTCCAAGTGGGATACTTGGCATGGAAAGTCCCAGCATTGGTCTTGGCAATGGGAAAGTCCAAGTCTTGGGTACTTGGCATGGAAAGTCCAAGCATGAGTCTTGGCATTTGGAAAGTCCAACATGGGTTGACATGGAAAGTCCAAGCATGAATCTTGGCATTTGGTAAGTCCAACATGGGTTGACATGGAAAGTCCAAGCATAGGTCTTGGCATTTGGAAAGTCCAACATGGGTTGGCATGGAAAGTCCAAGGGTATAGTCTTGGTCACGTAAGTCCAAGTATGTAGTCTTGGCGGTGAAAGTCCAAGTCATGGTTACTTGGCAATTGGGAAGTCCAAGGATTGATATTGGCGGTGTAAAGTCTAAGGGTGGAGTCTTGGCAGTATAAGTCCAATGGTTAGTGGTGTAAAGTCCAAGTGTGTGTCTTGGCAGCGTAAGCCCAAATGTGCCTTAGCGGTGTAGACCAGCTTAGCATGATAATAGCCGATGGAAGCATCTGAAGGCTAGCGTATGGATGAACAAGTCATGGATGACTTGGAGGAATCCAATAGGCGTGAGGCTGATGGAGGTGGCTAGAAGGATTAGGTCTAGGCTAAGGGTGATCTACCAATTATGAGGGCATCATACTTGTGGTAAATCTCATGGTTGAGGTTTAGTAGTCGACTGGGGTTATGGACCAGTTGACTGGTCAAGTATTTGACACTTGGCAACCGAGTCGATACTGAGCAATCGACTGGGATTATGTTGTGAGTCAACTGACATTCAACTTCGGCAAGTAGCCTTGGCAGTCGACTGCCATGGAAGGTAGTCGACTGTTGCTGGTGTTGGTTGCGAGGATAGAATGCTTAGTAGCCGACTGAGAAGTCGGCTACCGGCTTGAGCAGTCGACTGTCAGTGTATCTGTTGGCTTGAATGCCAATATGGATTAAGTCCATTGTGAGACAATGACACTATTGACAGTCAACTGCCAGGCACGAAATTAGCCCGATGCAGGGATAAAAGGAGCAGCTCATGGAGGATTTTGGTCATGGTTTCTTGGGAGGTTATTGAGGAAATTTGAGGGCGCATTTCAGGATCCTTCAAGCTCATCCAAGCTACCAACAAGCAAAGCATTCAAATCCCTAATTTATAAAGTGCTCTTTACATTTCAGTTGTATTTCTTTGTATTTTCTTGTATGTTTTGTATTACTGTTGTAATCGCTTGTAAGAGGTTTCTCTACCTCCGGTGTGTCAACGAGAAGGAGAGGTTGCTAGTGGTGTTTGGCATCGCTAGGGCTCGTTTGCTCAACCCGTGGAGTAGGAACTCTAAGGTTCCGAACCACGTTATATTGTTGTCTTGTGTTTGTGTTTGTCACTTTTGTTATTGTTTTATTATTATTTTTGTTGCGCATAACAAGCCTTGTAGACAAACGCGATCGAATTCCATCGACGAATGAGAACGCACCATTCACCCCCCCTCTAGTGCTCACCGAAGTTCCTACATGGTCTTGGCAATTGAGAAGTCCAAGCATGGGTCTTGGCATAGGAAAAGTCCAAGCATAGGTCTTAGCAATGGTAAAGTCCAAGTCATGGGTACTTGGCATGGAAAGTTTAAAGGTATAGTTTTGGCGGCATAAGTCCAAGTGTGTAGTCTTGACGGTGTAAAGTGCAAGTGAACTTTTGCGGTGAAAATCCAAGTATGGATACTTGACAATTGAGAAGTCCAAGGGTGTGATATTCGTGGCGTAAAGTCCATGTTGTAGTCTTGGTGACATAAGTCCAATGTTTGGCGGTGTAAAGTCCAACCGTTTGTCTCGGCAGTATAAGTCCAAATGTACCTTGGCAAAGTAAACCCAGTTAGAATGACAATAGCCGATGGAAACACCTAAAGGCTAGTGTATAGATGAACAAGACATGGAGGACTTGGAGGGATATTGTTGGTGCAATCGGCCCAGGTTGACTCGAGTTTGACTCGAGCAGTACCTTGATAGTATTTTGATGATGGACAAAACTCATGACATGGGATTGTCATGGGAAAGTCCAACATGGGGTTGGCATGGAAAATCCAAGCATGGAGCTTGGTGTGGAAGTCCAAGGGGGAAGCCTTGGCATGGGAAAGTCCAAAGCATTGCGAAGTCGTGCGCTTGGTGCTTGGCATGGGAAAGTCCAAAGCATTGAGAAGCCGTTCGCTTGGTGCTTGGTGAGAAATGCATTGCGAAGCCGTGCGCTTGGTGCATTTGGGAAGTCTTGAGGACTTGGTAAGTTCACTAGGCTCGGGGTCCTTGAGTCGGTGAAGGATGGCATTGCGAAGCCGTGTGCTTGGTGCATCCGAGGGACCGCCGGACGAGGAGCTTGGAGTGAAGCCGGAGGAAGTAGACTTCGAGGCAAGAGACGCGAAGGAGCATTGCAGAGTCGTGCGCCTGATGCTGCCGAGGGGCGTGGCCGCGAACGAAGAGAACTTCGAATGTGAGGGACTCCGAGAGATGAGAGTGAGCGAATGTAACCCGGGAAGGGGTAGCTCTTAGGTGAAACTTGGTCATTTGGCTAAGTGTCGGATGGGATTTCCCGACACCGGGCGATCGCATGGAATGGCAATGATCGCTCGAGTCGAACGTGGTTCGACCGGTATTCGATCGCTATTTTGAGGCCGAATGATGACACATATGTGGGCAATGATGCCAAGACCACTCGGGCCGATCAGCAAGGCGCAGCCGATCGAAGACCATCAATGACCGAAGGCGCAAATGCGGGTCGAAAGGGTTTAGCCATTCCGCCTGACTCGACCGATACCGACTACGGAGGCAGCAGAATGATCGATGAGGTCCATCGCTTGATCGCCAAGTGTTCCGCTGACTACAACGGCCGGATCTCGACGTGTTCGGAGGCTATCGAGGATTTGCAGCCGATCGCCAAAGGGCGAATGACCGGGTGGCGGCCAACGGGAAGAAAATCTTCCTCTCTATAAAAAGAGAGGGTGTGGAGCTTTGGGGGGTAAATGCTCTTACTCCAAATGACCATCCAAGTGCCCCACAAGCTCTAAACTCTTCTTACTTGCTTTTACTCCATTCTTATTGTAAGAAGAGTGATCTTGTTTGTAAAGGTTACCTCCACCTAGCTTGGTGCAAAGGAGAGACCAATAGTGATTGGCTTTGAAGGAGTGATTCACCTTGGATGAATCAGACCGTCGAGGACTAACCGCCACAACAAGCAACATTCAAAATGGCCGGCTCCAACATCCACCCACCGAAGTTCGACGGCGAATTCTCTTGGTGGAAAAAGAGAATGGAGGTATTTTTCGAAACGGATTTTGATATTATGATTACAATGGAATCCGGTTTCGTTTTGCCTAGGGATGAAGAAGGGAAGCCAATAGAGAAATCTAGGTGGACCAAAAAGCAAAGGGAAGAGCACCTTGCAAACTCAAAAGCCAAGCATCATCTTTTCAATGTGCTCCCCCAACAAGAGATCAACT
Source organism: Wurfbainia villosa (assembly GCA_025175895.1). Taxonomy (NCBI): domain Eukaryota; kingdom Viridiplantae; phylum Streptophyta; class Magnoliopsida; order Zingiberales; family Zingiberaceae; genus Wurfbainia; species Wurfbainia villosa. The sequence continues at coordinate 50,804,626 of CM046003.1, forward strand.
AAATTGGAGAATGCCTAAGTACCAAGGAGATGTGGGAGAAGCTAATTGAGCTTCATGAAGGCACATCCGAGGTGAAGCTAGCAAGGAGAGACCTCCTCCGCTCCCAACTCAACAACATTAAACTAGAAAAGGGAGAAAAGGTCATTTCCTTACATTCTCGTTTCAAGAAAATTATAACCAGTTTGTCAAGTGTAGGTGAAAAGATCTCCAACCGGCATATGGTAATGAAGGCCATAGATGCCTTTCCCCGGTCCTCAAAGTGGAGCTCCATGGTGGACTCATTCTATATCTCAAAGAATTTAGAAGTGAGCACCTTGGAGGAGTTCTTCTCAACAATGGAACTCCACAAAACGAGGCTTGAAGGAATACAAGAAGAGCCAAGAATCCAACCTTCAAGAGGAGTAGCTTTGATGGCAAACAAAGGGAAGAAGAAGATGGAGATCCCCTCCTCCTCTGATGATGAAGCATCCTCCTCCTCCTCCATGGATAGCACGGAAGAAGCGTATATGGTAAGGAGGGTAAGGCATGCTTTAAAGGGTTTTCATTTTAATAAATCTAATGATAGGAATAGAAGACCAAGGGGGAAGGTCATATGCTACAATTGCCAAGGAGAGGGACATATAAGGGATAATTGTCCCCTCCTAAACAAAAGCAAGGAGGAGAAGAGAAAGAAAGAAGAAAAGAAGAAGAAAAAGGGGAGCAAGAAGAAAAAGGAAGAGGAGAAGAAGGCAAAGGAAAAGGGGAAGGCCAAGGCATTTAAAGCAAAGACTGTTGGATCGATCGGATCACTAGAGGGGGGGGGGGTGAATAGCGATAGAAACTTTTTAGTATGAATTCATTTTTAAAAAAAAACTTATATGCAGCGGAAAGATAAACAAAACAAAAAGTAAAGGAGACAATAGACACAAGAGATTTACTTGGTTCGTAGCCGAAGGCAACTACTCCAAGGCCCTAGTGGTCCTTGACCACGTACGGAGGGCAAACTACTAAAGAACTCCTCCTCGTTGGAGGTAGGAGTTAGAACGATACAAAAAGCCCGAGGTAGAAGGACACTCCCCCTCTCCTCGTTATAATGAAAGCTTTACTAAAAGGAATAAACTGAAATACAATTTAGAACTTTTGTTACCGACGGCTTTAAAGGTTGGAGGTTGAAGCTCTAGTCGTCGTCTCGACAACGCTTCGTCGTAGGGATGTCGGAGAGTCGGAGCGTATCGGAAGAAATTGGAAGCTTTTGAATTGATCAAAAACCCTAGGTTTGGCCCTCCTTTTATAGCCTTTGAGCCCCTCATCGAATGGGTCTTTAGCCAATCACAAATGGGCACAAAACCCCTTGAAAAATGGTGATAACTCTTGACTACTCGAGGCTAATCCTTTGACCGATGATCGATGGCCATCATCACCGATCGTGATGGCGATCGGGCCGACATCGACCTTCTAGATGATCGCTTGACGGCAAATGAGTCCTCCAAGGTTAGCTCAACAAAAACATAATTTCGATGGTCGTCGACCATCCGATCTCGACCTAGACCATCTATAAGAAGTCTTTGGTCGGATCTACGCTTAAGATCATCCCCGTAAAGAGGATACGACCTTACTTACGCTCGCACACACGAGCTTACCTCAGTACTTACGTGTTGCTTTTGCTTTCGGCCTTCCACTCAATTCCTTCGGCTCCCTCCGAAGTCTCTTGAGTGTCGCCCGACCACCGCGACTTCCTCCGGGTGTCGCTAGCCTTCAGCTCCAGTGTTGAGACTTTTCTGCACACTTGATTTAGCTCATGAGATAACAATATATGTTTAACTTTGTATCGTTTGCTATAATCAAAACTTAGGTTCGACTTAGGTGCCTACTGCACCAACAATCTCCCCCTTTTTGATTTATGGCAAACCCACATACAAAGTTAAGTAAATAGCAAGCATGAAGAGTAATAATGTGCATGAGAAACAAAAAATATGAAGATTAAGTTGGAGTAGTAAGGATTTTCTTCAAGTACTCCCCCTTGAGGAAACCTCCCCCTTGACCGAGGGTGAGTCTTGAAGAAAGACCTTAATCCTCCCCCTTGAGGGTTGCTTTAAGTAATTAACATTACTTAAAGTTGGCCTTAGTAAAACGTTTTAGTTAAGCCCTTTCTCCCCCTTAAGTAAAACATTAACGACATAAAGTTTAAAAAATAAGTTTAAGTAAAACGTAGACGACACAAATAAGTTTAAGTTAAGAATTCTTTGGCCTTTTGGTAAAAGTTAACTAACTTTTATGAAGTAAGAGTTAAGTTATCAAAAAAAATTTTGACCCCTTAACTTTGGCCTTTTTCTCCCCCTTTTGCCGTATATCGAAAAGAGTAAGGGGTGTGTGGAAAATAAAATAAGTGTTAAATTTAAAGTCCAAGCATGTTCCCTATTTTTTATAAAAAAATATACTGAAAATAAGCTCATCTATAAAATGTTCGACTCATATTTGGCTTGATTGATATGTAAGATCAACCAGTCCTGGTTAGAGTCGGTTAGTATGTATGATTATACTCCGTGGTTCATAGCGATGCACTAGCTCTACATCTGGAACCAGGAGTAAGGTCCTAACATCTCACGCCCATCTACGTGGCTAAGTACACAAACACATTAGTCCTATGTGTTGTGAGATGTACTGGCTCCTTAAATCTATAGGTGCATGATATCTAAGGTATGTCCTATGCTAGTTCCATAAAAATGAAATTAAAGAAATAGTAGTGAGAACATATAATTTGCATGTACCTATTCTATTATGCACATGCCCAATTTTCGGCTTAATAGAATAAATTCGGCTTCGGGTAGGGGTTTAGTAAATAGGTCTGCTAAGTTAGACTTCGATTCGACGTATTCGAGTTGTATTGCTCCGTTGGTCACATGTTCTCGAATGAAATGGTTTTTGACCTCTATATGTTTGGTCCTAGAGTGACATATCAGATTCTTTGTAAGATTAATTGAACTAATGTTATCTACATGAAGTTTAGTATTCGTAAAGTCTAACTTAAAGTCGCGGAGGGTGTGCTTCATCCAAAGAAGCTGCGTGACACACTCACCCATCGCGATGTATTCGGCTTCGGTGGTAGATAAAGCAACACAGTGATGTTTCCTACTGCACCAACTCACTAGACTCGAGCCGAGAAGTTGACAACAACCACTCGTGCTCTTTCTATCGAGCTTACTACCGGCATAATCCGAATCGGAGTAGCCGATTAGTTCGAACTCCGTAGATCTAGGGTACCAAATACCAACGTTAAGTGTACCCTTAAGATATCTAAGGATACGCTTAACTAGAGTTAGGTGAGACTCCTTAGCACAGGTTTGAAACCTGGCGCACATACTTACTGCGAATAGGATGTCGGGTCGACTCGCAGTTAAGTATAGGAGACTCCCTATTACGCTCCTATAGTATTTTAAGTCAATGGACTTACTTTCTAGGTCTTCTCCTATAGATGCCAAGGAGCTTTGGAGCCAAGTGGCAAAGCTCCATGAAGATTCATTACTGGTTCATAAAGACTCATCGCCGGCTCAAGAAGAGGAGGCTGAAGATGAATCCTCATCCTCACAAGTGAGGATTCGGAAGTTGAGGAGGAGTCAACTTCCGGATCGGTGGGAGAGGAATTGGAAGAGGTGGAAGAAGCCTCCACCTCTAGAATTGAGAGGGAGGAGAGAATTCTCACACCGGAGCAACCTCAAGAGGAGGCATCTACATCCGGTCGAGAGGAAGAGCAAGCTCAAGAGGCTTCCACCACAGATCTAGGTAACTCGAGCATGTTAATTAAAAATAAAAACCATATAATATGCTTTGAGTGTAGGGAATCCGAACACTATAAGAGTAAGTGCCCGAAAAGAATAAAGAAGACTCCACCGATGCCTAAAAGATAAGAAAAGTCAAATAAAGCCGGAGTCCCCACCAAGAAGAGCAAGGAGCACGTGATTTGCTTCAAATGCCGACTACCGGGGCATTATAGGAGTCAATGCCCTAGAGGGAGCAAAAAGACCCAAGAAGGAGCATCACAAGTAGGGGGAGCTAAGGCTAACCCTAAGGTATATTTTAATAATGCACCTTCTAGCTTAAATGTCAAAAAGCATGCTAGGAATAATTTTAACAATCTTGCTATTGTACATGAAAAGCATGCTAGGAACAATGAATATTGTTTAGGAGCTAAGAAGGTCAACCTTAGGAATAAGGAGAAATTTGAGACTAATGTCCCTAAAACAAATTTATCTAAAGACAAATCGAAGTCAAATAATTCTAGACCAATTCTACCTAGGGAGACAATTAGAAAGGTACAAGAGCACCTAGGTTTTAACCCCAAATGGACTAGGCATATGCCTAGGAAGGACAATGCTCAAAGATTAAATCAAAATTCTAAAATTGGGCAATTATAGTTGGAAAATCAAGCCTTGAGATCAAGGCTTGAGAAACTTGAAAAGACCCTTGCAAAAATGAAAAATCAAATGCAAAGGTCAAATGGTCAAACTCTAGGGTCTAGAAGTCAATGTCAAAACCTAGGGCATATGAGACAAGAGTCATCCAAAGGCAAGAAAGATTTGGGTCACAAACCTAAGCCTAAGGTGACTTATCATAATGTTTCATTTGATTATGGAACTAAACCTAGGTCTAAGAAGACCAAGGTAAATAGGGAAGTCATCCCTAAGGTTGACCAAGGTAGGTGCTTAGTGACCAAGGTTTCCATGAAACCTAGGAAGACCACTAAGAAGGTTACTAGGGAGGCAATCCCTAAGGTTAACCTAGTCAAGACCCAAATGACCAAGGCTAACAAGCCTAGAAGGGTCATTAGGAAGGTATCTAGGGAGGTCATCCCTAAGGAATACCTAGTAAACCCTAGGAGCTCAAATAGGTTTTGGGTTCCTAAGAGCGTGATCGATTCATGCTAGATGGGTTTAGGTGTACCAACTTTAAATGGATGGGTAGCTAATCTAACCATAGTAAAGGGGGCACCTTAGGTCATTTTCAAGGTTATGGATACCTTGAAAATAGATTTGAATAATTATTTTAAAAGATTTTAGGATGTGCTAATATTATTCAAGAAGTTTGATAAATCAATCAAATTGGCACAATTTAGGTTTAGAGGTCTTAGTGTGTCATTTTGGGTTTTTGGCACATTTGGGAAATTTTGGGTAATATGGAAAAATATATTTAACTATATCAAATGACAACAAATATTAAAAGTTAGGTATTATTATACCTATACCTTTTATTTGTCATGCTTTGTTTGTCATATAACATTCCATGACATCATATTTATTTTTAATCATTTAATATGTCATGATCATGTTTAGGATTAAGGTTTAATGTCATGTGTTTTTAGATTATATCATATGTCATGACATCATGATCATTGGCCATGCTTAATTTTGCTATCATTTATGCCATGATCATTCATGCATTTAAATTTGATTAAAATTAATTTAAGGACAATGACATGACTTGAAGTCCCATTTATAAGGGAATCAAGTAGGGTTGCCTTAGAAAAATGCATGAAATCCTAGATTAGGATGAACAAAACCCACATCTCACGTCACATTGACTTTTGTGTGTTTTATACACCCTAGATATATGTGAGATGATAGGATATGAGTTAAGTTCAAGGTGCATAGTTTTTGCATCTAGATGAACTTAAACTCATCTTATTGTATTTGTGGATAATTGGGAATGCTTGTGTACAAGTCATGTACATTAAGCCCAAGGAATATGATCCAATATAGGTTTTCAAAATCATTTTAAAATCCATTTAGAAAACCTTGGTGAAGTCTATCTTTTGATAGCAATAATCATTGATGAAGTTGATACAAAATGAGCTAAAACATTGAAGTTTTTCTTCACTTTTGAACTTTTTATCAATTTCGATATTTTATGGGTAAAATATTTTTCAAACATTTTTCACCCATTGTATTGCTTATAAGTAATGTACGTATGAATTTTCACAATTTTTCAAAATACATAGAATTACTTATGCTTTTTCAAAACTCGATTTCTGAAACTGAATTTGGGCAGTTTCAATTATCAGTCGACTGCCGCTTGAATACAGTCGACTGATAAAGGGCAGTTCAACTAATAACTGTAAGTAGTCGACTGTCAGGCTGATTTCGGGAAAAATAAGGTTGTTTAGCCCATTTTCAGCTACGGTAAAATTCCCTAACCACTCCTAACCCTAGGATATACTTTAGGAAGCATTATAAGGGGTGAAAATCCATTGGATATAGATTAGGAGAGTTGTTAAGGTGATGTATCAAATTTAAGGTGTTGGAAAGTTCAATGTTGAACTTTAGATCTTATTTTTGATGGTTTAGAGTTTCTATTGGCTTAGGGACTTCCCAAGGACATTGTTGGTGCATGGTCAAGGGGGAGCAAGCCTTTAGGGGGAGCTATCCATCATGGGATGATGGATGATATTTTTTTTTATCATGAGGGGGAAAATGGGAATTTTTTAGATACTCAATTTGGAAATTGGGAGAGTGTATAAGATTGCCTCTCTTGAGTGATATGAGACTTATCACTAGGAAGATGGTAGGCATCCTAGATATTTTTAGACCAAGGGGGAGATTGTAAGATCTCATTAGGACATGAGACATTGACCTCCTTGGAGAGAACCTTTTTGATGTTAGTCAAAAAGAGGAAGAATGTTTGGGAAAATTTATGGGTTACCAATTTGGGATAATTGGTAAGAAGATTTGAGTTAGTGTTCTAACTCAAAGGTATGTGGTTTTGTCAAATATCAAAAAGGGAGAGATTGTTGATGCAATCAGCCCAGGTCACGATTGACCGGACTCGAGTTTGACTCGAGTGATGTTTTGATGTTTGACATGGAAGTTTGATATTGATGTCTGATAATGTTTTGGGGAGATTGTTGGTACAATCGACCCTGGTCATGATTGACCGGATTCGAGTTTGACTCAAGGGGGATGTTGATGGTTGACTGGAGTTAACCATGTCATGGAAAGTCCAAGTCTTGAGTACTTGGCATGTAAAGTCCAAGCATGGGTCTTGGCAAGGAAAAGTCCAAGCATGGGTCTTGGCATGGAAAGTCCAAGCTTGAGTCTTGGCATTTGAGAAGTCCAAGGGGTTTGATATTGGCGGCCTAAAGTTCAAGGGTGAAGTCTTGGCAGCATAAGTCCAATGGTTGACGACGTAAAGTCCAAGCGGAGTCTTGGCAGCGTAAGTTCAATGTGCCTTGGCGGTGTAGACACTGTTAGCATGCCATAGCCGATGGAAGCATTTGAAGGCTAGCGTATGGATGAACAAGTCATGGATGACTTGGAGGGATCCGATAGGCGCAAGGCTAACGGAGGTGGCTAGAAGGCTTAGGTCTAGGCTAAGGGTGGTCTAGCAAGTATGGGGGGACCATACTTGAGGTTAAAACCTCATGTTTGAGGTTGACAGTCGACTGGCATTATGGCCGGTTCGATTGTCATGAGTATACTAGAGTTCGACTGCCGTTTAGGAGCTGAAAAGGCTCTGGCAGTCGAGTACTCATTGGAGCAGTCGATTGATAGGCTGATCAATCGACTATCATAGATGACAGTCGACTGATGGTTCGGTCGCGAGCACAGAATGCTTCGTAGCCGACTGGGCAATCGGCTACGGGCGTTGGAAGTCGACTATCAATGTTGGCAGTCGATTGATGGGAGTACCATTGGAGTCTTTTCAGTGTGGATCGAGTCATTGTCTCACAACAACAGTGTTGGCAGTCGACCGGGGCCTTATGGCAGTCGACTGCCAGGCGGAAATCCAGCCCGATGCAAGTTAAAAGGAAGCTGTTCGTGGAGATTCCGGCATTGATTCTTTGAAAGCTTTGGTGAGGCGATTTGAAAGCGAATTGCAGGTGCATTTTAGGGTCCTTCAAGCTCATCTAAGCAACCAACAAGCAAGCGCTCAAAAACCCTAGATTGTAAAGTGCTCGTTACATTTCTTTGTATTTTGCTTGTATTTTCGTGTATTGCTTTTGTAATCACTTGTAAGAGGTTTCTCTGCCTCCGACGTGTTGTCGAGAAGGATTTTATTGTTTAGTGGTGTTTGTGGCATCGCTAGACCTCTTTAGAGCTCGATCCGTGGAGTAGGAACCTTTCGGTTCCGAACCATATTACATCCTTGCATACTTGTGTTTGTCTTTATTTTTGTTATTGCTATTATACATATTCTGCTGCGCTAACGAGATTTGTAGACGAACATGGAACGAACTCCATTGAGCAATGAAAATGCGCTATTCACCCCCCCCTCTAGCGGTCACCGAATCCTCAACAAAGACTTCCTCCGATCTCAACATAGCACTCAATACTTCTTCACAAAAGGTATATATATAAGGGAAGAGAGAAGACAAAAAATGGGATCATGGTTTATGAGACATGGGATCCCATTATCCCCATCTCATAGATGCCCCTTCGTCGGCATAACCAACCAACAATTTGAATAAAAAAAAGTCTTAAGGATAGACAAACCTTCCATGATCAATATTTTAATTACTTGACTGAAATTTAAGTTGATTAAAATCAAAAGAAATAGTTTGTTGAAACTTATTCGAGCTCATTTTGAAAGCTATAAGGTGACGTTTGGTTTGAGTGCGAAAATAGAAATGGGAATGGGTTTGATTGTAGACTAAAATGATAATGAGTTTAGTCATTCTAATATTATTATTTGGTTTATAAGCTGGGATTATGCATAATTGCTGACAAGGGTGGTCGACTGGCGACGGGTGACAGACAGTGGTTGGCGGCGATCAACGGTGGTCGGCAACCAGTGGGCAACGGTTGACGGTGAACAGATGGCGGGCGACCGACAGCGAACAGATGGCGAGCGACCGACAACGGGTGGTGGCCAATGGGCGATGGGCAGCGGTCGATAGGAGGTGTTCGATGGGCGACGGGCGATGAGCGACCGGCGACGGGCGACGAGCGAAGGGCGCCTGTGTGTGCGACAACTTCTCATATGTTTGATCAAATGGGATTGCATAATAATAAAGAATGCATAGTGTTTTCCTCTGTCTCTTCTTCTTCGATGACTTCTCTTATCTAATGCACACTATAGCTCAATCCCTGAATTTGTTGAGGTTGTTGCTATCGTCACCATGGTCGTCCGACCGATCGAACCCCCGCCAAATTCCTATCAAATTTCGATCGAATTATGGCTGCCAGCGATCGCAATCTGACTATGATTCGATCGTGCATGAAGTTCATTCAGACCGCAGTCGGATTCCAGCCGAATCACGGTCAGAATTCGGCCACGATTAAATCAGACTTGATGTTTGATCAAATCGCGATAGATTCTGACTGTGATTCAGTCAAAATCTGGCCGATTTGTTGCTGGCGGCCATAATTCGATGAATTCCGATCGAAATCTGGTCGAAATTCGATCGCTCGACGGTGATGTTGAGCAGCAGGTTACTCGATGTCGACATGGAAAGGAAGAAGTCAGGCAGGTGCTTGGGCAAGTACTTGGGCCAAGTGCTTGGGCAATGGAAGTTACTGTGCATTCCCCATTAACGTGCAGAAATCGCACAGAAACAGGTGACTATACGGACAAAACCTTCTATCTTTTTTAAACTCTCTCTCTCTCTCTCTCTCTCTCTCTCTCTCTCTATATATATATATATATATATATATATATATATATATATATATATATATATATATATCGATAGATAGAGTTTGAAAAAGACAAGATTTTGTCTGTATAGTCTTTTTCGGTTTAATATGTTTAATTATTCGTTTGAGAATATTTCCACAGTTCTATCTATATCTATGATTTCTTCAATTCTATGTTAACTTGTATTATGGCTTTGTAGGTTATCTAACCATGTCATGCTAGAAGGAGTGCCTGAAATAGATCATCTCCCACTAATTGTCCTAGAAGGTCCAGAGAATAAATCTGTAGTGGTTCTATTTATTTTTTTCTCATGATATGTTACGAATGAATATGTAGTAGGCCTTTTTTTTATAATTCCTCTTGTAGATAACTTTCTCAAGTCTTTACTTAGAGTTTCTATTGTTTGATTCCAATTTTTTATATTACTTACTTTTGTAGTATTTGTAGAGGAATCGGTGTCGTACTAGAGGGTGAATAGCAATTTCAATCTCACTAGTTCGATTACATTCGTGCTTATATACAATAAGTTAGTGCGATTTAACAAGAGATTTAGTGATGCAAGAGATTTAATGTGGTTCGGAACTAGAGTTCCTACTCCATAGGGCAAGCTCTAATTGAGCTCTAGTGATGCACACCACCACTATCAAACTTCCACTTCTCGGTATGACATCGAAGGTGGAGAAACCTCATACAATAAGTGTTTACAACAATAAACAAGAAGATACAACCAAATACAAGAATGAAGCAAAAATAAAAGTAAAGAACACTTTACAAAAACTTGATTTCTTGCTTGTTGATTGCTTTGGATTGCTCTTGAAGGTCTAGAATGCAATAATACTTCCCCTCCAAAATCGCTCCAAAAATCTTAGCCGAAATCCTTCATGAGCAGCTCCCTTTTATAACTTGCAGTTGGCTGATTTCACTCCTAGCAGTCGACTGCCAAAAGGCACCAGTCGACTACTAGCCTATCCATTGTCTGACAATGACTCCATCCACTTTGAAATCTGGCCAACAGATACATCAGTAGTCAACTGCTCTTACCAACAATCGACTGCTGTCTCATAGTCGACTGGCCAGTCGACTACATAATAATTTGTGCACTGCTATAGTACCAATAGTCGACTGTCCATCCATAGCAGTCGATTGCTCAAGGCCAATCGACTATGCATACATATGGCGATAATCGCCATAGCTTCACCGGTGGCGATTCGGCCTCGATTGACTCTAAGTCAACTAGGCTCCAGAGTGTCAACTAGGCTCCAGAGTGTCAAATACTCTGCTAGTCAACTGGTCCATAACCCCAATCGACTGGTAAACCTCAAACATGAGGTTTAATCCAAGTATGATCTCCTCATACTTGATACTCACCCACATCCTAGACCTAAGCCTTCTAGCCACCTCCATCAGCCTCACGCCTCTCGGATCCCTCAAGTCTGCGACTCTTCATCCTTCGTGTTAGTCTTCAGGTGCTTCCATCAGATATGTCATGCTAATCGGGTCTTTTGCCAAGGTTCATTTGGACTTATACTGCCAAGACTCCGTGCTTGGACTTTACGCTGCCAAAACCTCACCCTTGGACTTCCTTGCCAAGATTTATTTGGACATACGCTGCCAAGACCCATGCTTGGACTTTATGCTACCAAACTTACCCTTGGACTTCCCAATTGCCAAAGTTCACTTGGACTTTACGCTGCCAAGACTACATGCTTGGACTTATGCCGCCAAGAATATACCTTTGGATTTTACTATTGTCAAGTACCATGACTTGGACTTTCTTTGCCAAGATCATTCTTAGACTTTCCAATTGCCAAGACCATGCTTGGACTTTTCCATGTCAAGACCATACTTGGACATTCCCTTGCCAAGATCATTCTTGGACTTTCCTTGCCAACTCCATGTTGGACTTTTCAATTGTCAAAGTTCACTTAAACTTTATGTCGCCAAGACTACATACTTGGACTTATACTGCTAAGACTTTACCTTTGGACATCCGAGGTTGATTGCTGATGCACGCGAATGCAACCTCAAATATTGCGATGGGAGCTGTCAAGGACTCAAAGCGTGCGCTCGCGCTCAACGCCTACAAGTGCACGGATGTCATCAAGTAATAAATAGATTATCGATCCCATAGGGACTGAGATTCGAATACCGTTTGTCCAGTGAATGTTTGTTGTTCGGAATTCAATTCTAAGGTTATGGTGGTGAGGTTGACGGTGGTCCTAACTCTAGTATGGTGTCACACGGAGGAAGTGAAGGTTGGTTCCAGGTTCAAAAAGGGATTCTAGGACTTCAATTTCACTTGTGCATCGTGGAACATACTATCAATTAAATGTTATCTAGATCTCTAATCATAATATTGTGGAAGGGACATCATACACTTTCCCGATGAGCTCTCGCATCTATCGGGAACTACCTGCTCCTAACAAGCGAACTTTTCGGATCACCAGAGCTAAGGGGGTTGATACCGTTGGGAGCCCCCTGTCACTAAGGTCCCTCAACTCTTCTAGAGTTAATTTCTCCTATTGTGGCCGCCCTATATTGTTAAGATAGGATAGATGGTACGAGGATGCCAAATCAATCCCTATGAAGAGTCGAAACGTATCCCGTTTCCTACTCTATCATACCCTTCTATCAACAATTATCGGAGAGATGACAACCATTAGGTTCCTCCTTAGTTCTCCTAGATCTTTGATACAAGGGTTGTCACCCCTTGTATCGTCTATGCACAATAGTTAGAAAACCAAAACACAATCATCATCAATCCAAACAACACAAACTGCGAATATAAATTCAAAGACGAAACATATATTCAACTAGCATGTTCTATGCACACAAGCTACTCCCTAATCCTAGAATCAGAGTATCTACTCCATAAACGAAAAAGAAGAAACACAAGGCACGATTGAATTCATCATTACAATGCAGAAGATGTATAGAAAATAAATTACAGTGCTCTTTGGTTCTTCCCTCTGGCGTTGGAGTGCAAAATTTGGTCCTCGAGCCGCTTCCTTCCTTCCCGTTGTGAGTTTCCGATGCTTTTTAGGGCACCGGTGCACCGTCTCGGCCGTCGGGCCTCCCTCCTAGGGTTTGGGCATGACCTTCCTTATATAGACTTGAGGTCGGCGCCGCCCGATTCCATGAAAAATCCCTAGTCACGTCGAAAAATTCCAACGCCACATGACCATGTGGATCCACACAGCCAGGTTGTGTGTGGCATGGTCGTGTGATTTCACACGGTCGAGTCATGCCTCCCTTCGTTACGTTTGTCGAATGCCTTCCTTTTGCTCCAAAAGTGTGTCGTTTATCTCATAAAATATTGTCTTGTATGCAAAAGCACAAAGAGCATATCTCCGAACTAGAAAATAGGAAATGCATGCAAAATAAAGTATGATATGCATGAAACAAGTATTAAATGCAGCGAGATGTGAGCGAAAACTACTCCTAAAATCCTATGGGTGTGTTTGGTTGGGAGTCATCTGTGGTAACCTTGGTTATCCATCTAAGGTTATCAAAGAAAACCTTGTTTGATTTAGGATTTGAACGATTACCAAGTCATGATGGATGCCCGACATGTCATGCCACGTCAGCAAAAGGGTTATGGATGGGGGAATTGGAAAACCTCCAAGAAGCTTGGTTTTTCTTGATTCCTTTGGTTATGGATTTTTTTTCCCAAAAATACCCTCTAATTTTTACCATTTTGGACAAAACTATCCTTATCAATTTATCAAATTACAATCTAGTCGATTATCGATTGCCCGTTTAATCGTCATTGCCGTCGTTGCGTCGACCGCCACGCTTTGGTCGCCGGCCGCTGGTCGCCACCACCGCCATCGGCCGCCGATTGCCGCCATCGCTGTCAATGGCCGCCGTCGGCCGATCGCCGCCGTCGCCGTTGCCGATTAGCTCTCGCTGCCGGCCGCCGATCGGGTCGCTGATCGCCGCTCGCCGGCGCGATCGCCGCCTCGGCCATCGCCGCCGCGCATCGGCCGCCGCTGCCGATCGCCGGCCATCGCCATCGGCCGCCGACGACGCCGCCGTCGGCCGATTGGCCGACCGGCCACCATGTGCTTGGTTGGGGGTAATATTATAAATATCACAATAAGTAATACATTAAAACCTTCAAACAAACAAGGTTTTGTCTCATTACCTAGGATTAAACCAAATAGCATTAAGTTATGTTTTATTCCCCATAACCTTGGTTATGTGATTACTTGGTAATCACATGACTAAGGTAATCGTAGATGACCCCAACCAAATGCACCCTATATGTTTTGCTCACATCAATTCCCCCAAACTTAAATATTTGCTTGTCCTCAAGCAAATCTCAGTGCCATGAAATTTTAAAAAGAATTGTTCCATACTTAGCATGTCAACTAGATTTATTAAGTGGTAGTTTCAATAAAAGCAAAATAAATATGTTCTAAAAGTTCACTAAGTTAGCTTCTTGTGCACATGCTAAGGGAATCGTCTTAAGGGATACATCATTCCATGGTAAGTTAAGTCATCATCTTATAGCTTTCCTAAGGTTTCTGACTTTTAGGCACTAGTCTGCCCTAAGCGAGGGTCATTCCCTAGATCTAGCACAAAGTCTCAAAGGTGTGCTCGGAATTGAAAGAAATTAGTAGGTGTTTCTCCAGTAATCTAACTTGGTCTCAAAGGGACACCTAGTCATTTCCACCCACGACAACTATATTTTTTTTATCCCTCTTTTTATTGAACTTTTGTTCTTCTCCTACTCACAGAGATTTTGATTTTTTCGAATGGGCTAACACAATCTGTAAGATATCGAAAAATAAAATAATAATAAATACCCTTGTTAATTAAAAAATTATCTTATATAATTATTTTCAAGAATTTTCAGAATTTTTTTGGAATTAAAAGGAGTTTGTATGACCATTTAGGAGGAAGATTAAAACCTAAATGGATGTTGGGGTCAAGTTGGGTTCGCTCAAATTTGATCTAGACTAGCTCAACCACCTAGAATAGCCGTCGGAAAAGCCCTGATCGCGAGTTTCTCACTCATGATAGCCTTTTCTCTTCCTCACCGCAAACTGGTTTCTCCCGTGCATTTCTAAGCCGCTACTCCTTAATGGCCAGCCGCCCTTTCTCTTCACCTGTCGCCGATTCCTCTTCTCATGCCGTGACATCCCTTTCTTCTCCCCGATCGGCAATAGTTCCTTTCTCTTCACCCATCGCCAATTACTCTTCTCACGCCACAACATCCCTTTCTTCTCCCCGATCGGCAACAGTTCTACTCGTCACCGTCACCTCCTTTCGATCTCGACGGTAGTGAGCTCCTCCAACCGTCAATTTTGCCTCGGCGCAAGGGACAACCTCCGCAGCCACCGAGCCACCTCGTCTCCGGTCCCTCTGTTCTGTCGATCCAGCATCGCCACTTCTTCTCATCCTCAGTTCACTGCCGCTTCGTCACCACTATGAGCTCCGTCATTGTCATCTCTTTTTGCTCCATCGACTCACTTTCAGTTGCTAAGAGCTTTGTCTATCGTCGCCTCTCTTCGCTCAATCGATCCTCCTCTGGGATCGTCACAGTCCTCTGCATCACCGCCAACTTCCGGCTGCATTAGGGCAGGCTACGATTCCACAGTTCCTTTCAGGTTGAGTGATTTGTCATTGTCACCCTTTCTCCTCTGATCTGCAAGCAACAAGGGTCGTCGGCCAACACTGATCGTGGATGGTGTTGCCCCTTCTGTGATGTTGTTGCTGTCTCCACCGATCGCTGCTTCTGATGTTCATCGCCAAGGTCAGGGATGTGATCGACCTTGCCATATATCATCCACGGTGCACAAACCACAATGTCGGCATCGATCGATGTCTCTGCCAGGGGTTCCACAGTAGGCTCTATTCGGCAATCTGTCTTCTCCACAGAATTTCTGATTCAAGTCACCAATCTGATCTATTTTCTGTCGACTTGTTTCTCTATGGTGATTTCCGAGCTATTGGCCTGCGTTTCGGTGAGTATTCCCGATCTGGAATTTTAGTGTCTCATGAGTTAAGATAGGGTTCAAGGAGGAGAGTTTCTTATCTCACGGATTTGCCATTTCCACAGGATTGGGACTGCATTATCATTGCGAAGAGGAGGGTGGTTTACTAAAGTTTTTGGTGATTGGAGTATCAATCTGTGAATTGGATAATGGTAATATCTTCAGGCAGATTGCTTCGGATTTGTCTCTCTTTAAGCGAGATCAATTGGGTAAGTTTAATATAGTATAATATGTCATTTCAGGTGCTAAAGAATAGAGAAGTGAGGTAAGGTTTTGGTGTTGTTCTATTCCCTTTGGAATAAGGATTTTGGAATGTGTGAAGTAGTGGTACATGATCATTTGCAGGCGTGCTCTGAATTAATATATATCTTTGTAATTTCAGGATTTAGGGGGGGGGGATTATTGAATTGAATGGATCTGATATCCTAATTGAGATCAAGAAGCTATGCAAGCGTAGATAAGCTTGGACCTTGATTGTGATAAATTCTTGGACATGGAGATTTATTTGGATATTCTTCATAGCAGGCAGGTAATTTCCTATCCCGATCAGGTAGCAGTTAAACCTGAAGTATATAACTTCATATTATTGTCACTTTGACCTTGATTCCACTCTAATTTTTCTGATGCTTGATACTTTTGCATTTGCACTTAAATACTCTGTTATTGTTGTTATCTATTCATTCATCTTTGTTATGAATTATAGATTGTTATGGTAAGTGGACCTGTAGTGGTTTACCTATGTGTACGTAGCTAAATTCGGTTGTAAAACTGAATTGTGCAATCTAGATAAATCATCCGGGGATGAGTAGGATTCTAGAAGTAAAGTTGAGTTTCCATGTTATATCCTAATGATGTGTACATACCCCCTATGGATCAAGTAGTCATGTATGGACGTGTGATTGTCGATACAGCATTGCTATAGACCGGTGGTCCTAGCTTGGTTATGATCAATCGAGTATAACTCTCTACATGATAGAAAGTGTGTTGATCAGTCGAGTATGACTCTCTACAGAATAGAGAGTGTTATGATCAGTTGTGTACGACTCTCTGCATGATAGAGAGTGCATTGATCAGTCGAGTATGACTCTCTACAGGATAGAGAGTGTTATGATCAGTTGTGTACGACTCTCTGCAGGATAGAGAGTGTATTGATCAGTTGAGTATGACTCTCTGCAGGATAGAGAGTGTTATGATCAGTTGTGTACGACTCTCTACAGGATAGAGAGTATGTTGATCAGTCGAGTATGACTCTCTGCAGGATAGAGAGTGTTATGATCAGTTGAGTATGTGTGACTGTGCATTCATGTCATTTACATGCATGCTGGCGACTTGGTCTCCCTTGTGGTTGAGAGGGTCGTCAGTCATCCTGCCTCCCAGATTACTCATGGAGGGGTAACTGGTGTGAGGGCAGAGCATTGTTGCGTCGCACTCAACCACTATAGACAGTGGTAGTTGGAATTGCATGTAGTTGTCCTGCGTGTGTGGCACTCGACCACTCATGGGTAGTGACTGTCAGAGTGGCCAACAGTAGGGACCCCCGCGTGTAGCTAGCTCTTTATACTTATATGCTACTTGACCATACTTCCCACTTGACCACTCGAGAGTAGTGGTTGGTGTTGAGTTGAGACAGTTATCATATCGAACCACCGAGGCCACACTAGGGTCGTGGTAGCTTTAGGGTGAGCCGTCATGACCATGCATTCTGCATTGTCGTATCTTATGGCATTTTTCATATATATATATATATATATATACATGGATGATTGTGATTAGTGTATATATAGATGCAGTCTATATGTATGCTTATTGTGATGTTGCACTTGTTTGTACTATGTTTGCTGCATTTATTTGTACATCATCATACATATACTGCATTTGCTATATGATAGTGTGTGGGATACCTGTGTATGAGTTGGTCAAACTATAGTATACCTTTGACCAGTACCTTGAGATGATACGAGATGGACCCGGTTCATCATTGTATTTGCCATAGAATGTTAGTATGGCGGTTTGTCGCTTATAGAGTTAGAATTACTCTACCATGTTGTAGGTGTTGTATTGTGTTACTTATACTCAAGTTGTATGAGTTGCATCGTTGCCGATCTTCAGATATGTCAGTACCTTATGATGTTATTGTTGATCAATTTAGTATACAATTGTTATATCATGCTGGTGTATACCTGTTATACCATTAGATAGCATATTGTGGACTTCCATGTGATATATATAAATTATTCATGCACTTTTATTCTTATTACCGCTGAGTTTTGTACTCACCACCACAGACCCTGGGTTTTCTGTCGCCCAGGTAACAGGTACTCGACTCTGTGATGGGCTTGGAGCAACACTGGCTGACAACCTCTCATCTCACTTCCGAGGGTCCCGGCTTGGTTTTATGTTTTCGTTATTTTTGGATGTTTCTTATATCGATCCAGATTTATATACTCCTTTTGTCCAAATGCTGTAAAGAACATAACTCACTACGGACATCCTCACCAAAAGATTGATTAGTAGATTCTATTATGTCAAATGAAATTTTATCATTAAAAATCACTAAAAGAGCTTCGCTATTGATAACTAAAGTTTCGATGAGAGTTAAGACAGGCTCTTCTGGGTCCTTGAGGTTAGGAGGTATTTTAATTGAAGCAATGCACTCCTCGATTAAAGTATCAATTATACAATCCTCAAGTTCTCCTTCAAGTGGTGATTGAATGGATTATCCTTCCTCACTTCCTATGTCATCTACGTCTTCCTCATCCATTCATTCAAAGTTAGTCTCCACCATATTAGGTGTAATCCAGTCGTCAAAACCACCTTCTCGTCATTTGGTTTCTTCTCTTGCTAGATCTCGTTGCATAAGATCTGTGAATTGTCACCTATGCTCCTTGCATTCCCTAGTAAAATTATCTAGCAAGGCTTCTAAGTGGGGACTTGATTCTGAATAAAATTCGCATGGAGATTCATAGCTCTCATTCTCACTTGAGAAACAATATTGAGGGTTCAAGTAGCCAGGGTCATAACTATATAAATAAGAATCATCTTGTGCCCACTGGTTGTAATCATAGGTGACATCTTCTTGTTCAAATTGCGTAGGTTCAAATATATCCGGACAATCATTAATGGTATGTCATGTTTCACCACAATGTTCACAATAAATGTTACCAAAACTCATAGCATTAAATTGACTATAATCATGAGAAAAAGCATGCATGTTTATTTACAAGAAAATATGAATAAGGAAAGGAATAGCAGTTCCATAGCAAGAGACTAAAGCTGCTAAAACTATGATTAAACTAAAAGAAAAATTGAAAAGAAAAACTACTAGAAAATAACTGAAGCTAGAAGAAAACTAAAACCTAAACTTAGTACTAAATTAAACTAGAAATTAATAAAGACTAGGAAAATAACCCTAGACTAAATAGAGATAACAAAAATTTAAAACTATATAAACTGAAATAAAATAAAACTAGAAAGTAAATATAATCTAGGTCTGATCCAATTGTCCACTTTTTATTCGATATCGAATCAATCAGTACCCGACAACGGAGCCAAAAACTTGATACACACGAACACGACCTCAAATCTCGCGACGGGAGCCGTCGAGGACTCGAAGCGCGCGCTCACTCTCAACGCCCGCAAATGCACAGATGTCGTCAAGTAATAAATAGATTATCGATCCCACAGGGACTGAGATTTGAATATCGATTGTCCAGTGGATGTTTGTTATTCGGAATTAAATTCTAAGGTTGTGGTGGTGAGGTTGAAGGTGGTTCTAACTCTAGTATGATGTCACACGAAGGAAGTGAAGGTCAGTTCGAGGTTCAAAAAGGGATTCTAGGACTTCAATTTCACTTGTGCATCGTGAAACATACTATCAATTAAATGTTGTCTAGATCTCTAATCATAATCTTGTGAAAGGGACATCATACACTTTTCCGATGAGCTCTCGCATCTATCGGGAACTACCTACTCCTAACAAGCAAATCTTTCGGATCATCAGAGCTCAGGGGGTTGATACCGTTGGGAGCCCCCTGTCACTAAGGTCCCTCAACCCTTCTAAAGTTAATTTCTCCTATTGTGGCCACCCTATATTGTTAAGATAGGATAGATGGTACGAGGGTGCCAAATCAATCCTATGAAGAGTCGAAACGTATCCCATTTCCTACTCCATCATACCCTTCTATCTATGATTATCGGAGAGAGGACAACCACTAGGTTCCTCCTTAGTTCTCCTAGATCTTTGATACAAGGGTTGTCACCCCTTGTATCGGCTATGCACAATAGACAGAAACCAAAACACAATCATCATCAATCCAAACAACACAAACTGTGAATATAAATTCAAAGATGAAACATATATTCAACTAGCATGTTCTACGCACACAAGCTACTCCCTAATCCTAGAATCAGAGTATCTACTCCATAAACGAAAGAGAAGAAACACAAGGCATGATTGAATTCATCATTACAATGTAGAAGATGTATATAAAATAAATTACAATGCTCTTTGGTTCTTCCCTCCGGTATTATAGCGCAGAATTTGGTCCTCGGGCCGCTTCCTGCTCCCCGTTGCAAGTTTTCGGTGCTTTTTAGGGCACCGGTGTGTCGTCCCGACCGTCGGGCCTTCCTCCTAGGGTTTGGGCATGACCTTCCTTATATAGACTTGAGGTCGGCGCCGCTCGAATCCATGAAAAAATCCTAGTCGCACTGAAAAATGCCAGCGCCACATGGGCATGTGGATCCACACGGCCAGGCCGTGTGTGGCGCTGGGCTGGTGGGGCATGACCATGTGATTTCACATGGTCGGGTCGTGCCTCCCTTCGTTCTGCTTGCCGAATGTCTTCCTTTTGCTCCAAAAGTGTGTCGTTTATCCCGTAAAATGTTGTTCTGTACATAAAAGCACAAAGAGCATATCTCCAAACTAGAAAATAGGAAATGCATGCAAAACAAAGTACAATATGCGTGAAACAAATATAAAATACAGCGAGATGTGAGCGAAAACTACTCATAAAACTCTATATATTTTGCTCACATTAATTGCTCCAACAATCTCTCCCAAATAATCTCTGCCATATGACTTTAGATATCCCAATCATCCATTAGTCATATGGTCAAACCATATAGTTAAACAATGGTCAAACCTATTGTCAAACATCAAAATACTATTCGAGTCTCACTCGAGTTTGGTCAACATTGACTCGGGGCTTGTTGCACCAACAGTATTTCTTTCTATTTTAAGTGTTTGCCATGAATTATTGTTTTGGTTATATTTTAATTGATATGATGCAAATCTTGAAGACTAATTTTAGATGACAGCTATTCCTATGATTAGATCTGTTATAGAGTTTAGTTGTGGATTTTCAGAATGTACTTTATGGCATGCTAAATGTTGTCCATCAAATTGAGTATTGAATATTGGTTCAGATGTATATTTAATGAGATTAGGGGAAAGGATGTCTTGTATGGTTTTAAGGTCTAATGTGGAACTAGTGGCTCCAGTGTCTAATAGGGCTTGTAATTTGAATTCATAGCCTTTGATATTGAGTATGCACTGAATCCTTAGATCTACTAATCTTCCAGTGTTGCATATGCTAGGGGTTTTAATAAAGACTAGTTGGTGTCATTATATGGTTATTGTATTATGTTTTCTTGTTCATTTTCGAATTCCGATCTTATCAACCAACCTTAGAGAGTTATCTCTTTTAAGAGAAAAAGGACTGAAGAACAGTCTTGTAAGAAAAAGTCTTAATTTCAGACAACTTGATACATGCTTGGAATTAAATATCCAAACAAACTAGTACATGCTTAGGATTAGATAGTACAACAAACTATTACATGCTTGAAAAATAGAACAAAACAAAAAACTCTTACATGCTTTAAAAAAAAATAGAAACACAGCTTAAAGGACATGCAGAGCACTTACAACTTATAGTGACTATAGCAAACTAGGACTCCTAGACTTGATGTTAACTATAGACTTAGAGATTGGAGAGAAAACTAGGAATGGATGCCTCTAGTCTTGAGAGCTTCCTCTTTTATAGAGAGGTTCCTTCATGAAGAAGTTCTTCTTTATGAGTGGTTTTGCTTTAGAATTGCACTGGATCCTTAGATCTACTGATCTTTCGGTGTTGCACATGCTAGGGGTTTTAATAAAGACCATGTTGGTGTCGTTATATGGTTCTTGTATTATATTTTCTTATTCGTTTTTGAATTCCTCATACTGTCGATTTTGTAGGGTTCATTGTAGGAGAGACAAGTCATTTTCTAAGATGTTGATTCTTATTTCTAGTGCAGATATTCTAGTTTCTAGTAGAGCGTGTTTAGCATTGGGTCTGAGGATTCAGGTATACTAACTTGGTGTATTTCTAGTAGGCAATAATTGCACAGTTAGATGTCCTTCCCCTTAATCTCATTAAATATACATATGAATCAATATTCAGTACTCAATTTGATAGACAACATTTAGCATGTCATACATTCATAAAAAAAACTCGCATCTAAAAATATATAACAATTATGGCCAGTATAGTTCCTCGGTGCCTCTACCCCAGGTTTGGGTTCGCCCAGTCAACCACCCAGACTTACAACTTATACTAGGTCTCCAATTCCTTCTCACCAGTGACAAAGCCCTTTTCCTATTCCTAAACTATGTTTTCTTCCTCTCTAACCCTATCATCTCACCCATTTTATCTGAATATCGTTCCTCTTTCTGCACTCCGGAGCATGGTGCTACCCCATGCTCATGTCCTGAGGACAATGAAACATGTGCTTGCTCACATAACATAACCAACACCCCAGAACCTGGCTTAGATCTATGATAGCAATTGTGGTTTCTTAGATCTTGTGTTTGTATCCTTCGAACGGAAGAGATTGCTAAGTCTAAGTAGTTTATTGTCAACCATCTGTTGGTGCAACAATGCTCCAAGCATTTATATATGTTTTGATGTTTGGATAATCATCTAAGTTAGGCAATGTTTTGTGATCTAATTACGAATATGTTTAAGTGACAGGGAAATCCAAGGATGAAGCCTTGGTAAAAGAGAAGTCCAAGTATGATCTTGGCAAGGAAAGTCCAAGGGACAGACTTGGCAGCATAAGACCAAGCTTGTAGTCTTGGCAGCGTAAGGTCCAAAGTGAACCTTGGCAAAGGAAGACCAAGTATGATCTTGGCAAGGAAAGTCCAAGGGATGTACTTGGCAGCGTAAGACCAAGCTTGTAGTCTTGGCAGCATAAAGTCCAAGTGAACCTTGGCAAAGGAAGTCCAAAGTAAGGTCTTGGCAGCATAAGTCCAAACTTGGAGTCTTGGCGGCATAAAGTCCAAGCATTTGGCAACCCAAGACATGAGGAAACCAAAGGAAGCTCCTGGAAGCAAGCGCAAAGGATGAACAAGTCACGGACTCGGAGGGATCCTGAAGACGCAAGGCTTAATGAGGAGCTAGAAGGTTAAGTCTAGGTCTAGGGTGTAAAATCAAGTGTGAATTACTCACACTTGATGAGTATCAGTCGACTGATACGATGTATCACCGATCGTCGTGCCTCGATCGAGTCGATTGAAACCTCGACCATCGATCGATTGTGAGTAGCCGATCGTGATGTTACCATCACGATCGGACAACGAGCGATCGATCGATCAACGCAAAAACGAGCACGTAATGTAGTCGCACTAGATCGCGATGCGATCACTGACCGATCCGCTCCATCACCGATCGTGATGGAGGAATCAGTCGACTGATCACCTGGCCGTTGGAAATTACGGCTACGAATCTCCGCGGAGATCTCGGTTCAGAAGCCGTTGGCTTCAGCGGCAGTCGACTGATGGTAAGCATCAGTCGACTGATCGAGGCCCAACGGGAAAAACAGCCCCTCTTCTATAAAAAGGGGCCTTGGAGAGCTTGGTGAAGCTAGTGCTCTCATTCCTAACTACACCCTCGTGCTCACCAAGCTTTCCCAAGTGTTTTAGCAATTCAAAACCTCCTCTTCTTTAGTTCTTAATCATCCATCATTGTAAAGAAGAGGAGAGCATTGTAAGAAAGGTTTCTCCACCTTGGTTCACCCAAAGGAGAATATAGTGAAGCTTGGCTAGGACTAATCCACCTTACGGATTGCCGTGGAGTAGGAGCGTCATCTCCGAACCACGTACATCGGGTGTTAGCGTTGCTTTCATCGTTTTCTTACTTGTATTCTTATTCGTATTTGTATTGCTTCCGCTAACTTGCTTGTAGAAACGGAGAAAGGCTATTCACCCCCCTCTAGCCGTTACAAAGATCCTAACAAGTGGTATCAGAGCCCGGATAGCTTGGAAGATCTCACCATCAACCAAGGCATCAATGGCTCTTCAAGAGGGATATAGCACCGCCAAGCCACCGCTCTTCGATGGGAGTCATTTTGCGTATTGGAAAAATAGGATGAAGTACTATCTAATGAGTAATATTGAAATTTGGCATAGCATTGTAGATGGCTTCGAGGAACCGGTGGATGAACATGGAAATCCTATTCCAAGCAAGGATTGGACAAGGGAAATAAATAAGAAATTTGAATCAAATGCAAAGGCTGTCATGCCCCGGGGTAGACTCTGTCCAGCCAACGGACGGCACCCCCTTATGACAATTCCAATACGGTACAAAGTCGCAGCCAGTATAACACATATCGAAAATGTATAACAACACAGCAAAACGTATAACATCAATAGAGGAAGCCAAACACATGGAAATACAACCTCGTCAACATAAGTACATCGGTATATCAGTCCATACTAGAATAAAATCCATACTGAATATCAAAAGGGAAACATACAGCATGATCTCCAAAACAATAAGAGTCCATATAAAGATACATGCGATGGGAAGCAAAACCCTCGGAAAACAGCGAGATGGGATCAGGTGGCAATGCTCCAAGCCTCTGCCGAAGTCTTCTATCTACTACCTGGGCGACAGGAAACCCAGGGTCCAGGGTGGTGAGTATAAAACTCAGGGGTAATATATAGAAGTGCATGAACAACATAAAGGGTAAAGAGATCTACAAGTATGCAGCATGAGTCCAACAGACATACGGTACTAAGCATAGTAATCAGTAATCACAGATATGTCCTACACATGGTATAACTGAACTAATCAACTGACATAAAGTAATGTACATACCTGACGGTCTGTCCTCCATATGATCTATAACATCCTGAACAGGTATATCATGACATAATCCAAATAGTACCCACTCATGCTCAACACATACTGTGATATATAAAATATGCAAAAGACATGTAACATGATGTACAATCATATGCAACAACCAAATGCAGCATCTCACAGGCATATGTAAAACATATATCAAATACATGCATACATATATATCAGCAATGCATATGCATGGTCATGTCTGCGGACCCGTCCAACCACGACCCCAGTATGGCCCGGGTGGCACGGCATGACGACTAGCCCGACTCCAGCCGCCACTACTCTCGAGTGACCGAGTTGGGTAGTATGAATGAGTAGCATATAAGCGTAAAGAGCTAACTACTCCCCGGGGGTCCCTGCTGCTGGTCGCTCCGTCACTACCCATGAGTAAACGAGCTCTGCACACAGGACAACTGCACGTCACACAACCACCGTCTATAGTGGGCGAGTGCTAACACCACTCTGCTCAGTGGCCAGGTGCGCATCTCCAGCTACCACCATCCTTAGTGGCCGAGCGCGGCACATCCAATGCTCTGCCCTCAACCCTGCTACCACTACCCCGAGTGGCCGGGGAGGCAGGATGACTGGCGACCCATCTCATCCATAAGGGAGACCCAGTCGTCAGCATGCATGCAAATGTAATGATGCATGGCTCACATACATCCCCACAACACTCCCTAAACCACAAGGAGATCTAGTCAACAAAAGTCAACCATGCAAGGACGACTAATCCGTAACCCCAACTTATTTACCTATGTACAGATAAATAGGTTCATCAAGTTAACTCACTAATATATGTACGGTACAACGACCGACCCTATAATTTGGACTCATCACCTAACCTAGTGATGGAACCCGGTAACCCCATCTAAGTCCACACTAGTGACTACATGCATTTAACTGAATACCTATCAGCTAACATACAAACAGGGTTATAATTCCTATCCGAGATAAAGGTATGATAGATTAACAGTAATATCTCAAAGATCGCAGGTTAAGTACAAGCACAAGATACAATATGAGTGGATCTAAGGTAAACAAGAATAACCATATGTAAAATGTCATGCACTAGAATTGATCAAACTACCGGACCAGGTAGATATTACCCACCTGATACGAAGCTCGTATAATCTTCACGACCGCGAACCTGCTCCGTATCCCAAACCTGCACAATAGTAACAATTTACGATTAAGTACAATCACCGATACTTTTACGAATAAAATACTAACTTATTTATATTCGTATTCTTTTTCCCTTGTTTAACCCAATCATCATCTTCCTAACAATATATAACCAATATCATCCAATACCTTAAAATCTCCCAGATTCAGACATGTCAGTCATCCACTAATATTAACCGCAAACACTATGGACATCAAACAAGACAATCGGCAAACACCAATTCCACCTCCTGATCACAATCCACAATCTTACCAAACAACCCATCCCCTTGCTCCACCGATCTATCCATACACTCAACCAAGCCATCGATAGAACCTACACCTACAATCAACAATACTACTCAAATCACATGTAAATTCTAAATCAACTCTGAACAAAATCCTACCACTCCAATCACAACCTAGATTCAAATTGAAATCCCTTACAAGCAACTAAAATTCCCGATAAAAACCCCTCACAAATGATACCATAAGAGTATGCACCACTTACCAATTCCCGGTCTCTTCCGGCAGCCACTCCTGTTCAACCTCTGCTCACCGAAGAAAAATCCAGATCAAGCACATCGACAACCATAACCACACAGAGACTTCCTCAACACAGAAACGAAGGAACTAAATTGAACTCACCACATCCAATCCATCGAATACCCAAAATCACCTTAACAGAACATCAAAATCACAGTACCGCAGATGGAAATGTTAGGTTAGATCCAAACTTACCCGATCTAAACTCCACCGGTGGCGTAATTCCCAAATCCCAACTGCTCGCCGAAACAATCCAGACTCCCGCTCACTGCCAACCCATGGATCTCAGCCATCAACCACCCGAAAAACCAGATCTCTACTCGAAAAGAAAGACGGCACATGATCCTTACCTCCGATGGCAGCTCGCTGCCGCGATGACAGCTCTGCCGTCCCGTCGAGCGAAGGAAACACCGACACCCCCCTTCAGCGACGCACCTATTGACCTCCGACCAGAGATCAGCTACTAGGCGGCGCTGTCGAGCGGCTCTCCCCGGACGCCGACGCTCTGGAATCCGGCGACGCGACTCCGCGGAGCGATGGAACGAGGCGAAGACGAAGGTGAATTGCGATGAAAATGGGACGATCAGCGTTCGGCCGGCTTTTAAATGTCGTTCACTTGATCCGGTTAACCCAAATTTCACCAACCGTCTAAGCCCGATTTCAAATTTCAAATCCGATTTCAAATTTCAAATCCAATTTCAGATTTACTTTCAAATTTGCCTAATTAATCCCTTAATTAATCCCAATTAATTATGGGTTAATTTTTTTTATTTTTTTTTGTATACTACAAAGGCGGTACTCACCATTCAATGTGGCATTACCATGGAGCAACTCAACAAGGTGGGGCCTTTCGAATCCGCCAAGGAGTTATGGGAAAAGCTCATTGAGCTAAATGAAGGTTCCAAGGAGTCAAAGAGGGCCAAGAAGGACCTACTAATTGGACAACTTCAAGCCTTCCAAATGAAGATGCATGAACCCGTAAGCTAAATGCATGGAAGGTTCAAGGAGATTGTGAATGGACTTCACATCATAGGTGAGCGAGTTGACAACCGGGACTTGGTAAGATACATACTTCAAGCATTTCCTAGAAATTCTTTATGGACTTCTATAGTTGATGCCATTAAGGTAACTAGGGATCTTTCTCAAATTAAAATTGATGAATTATTTTGTGAGTTTGAATTACATGAGCATACTAACATGTCCTCTAAGGAAAAGGGTTTAGCTCTATTTGTTGAAAAGAAGGAAAAGAAGAAGAAGGAAAGAAAAGAAGTATCATCATCATCTGAATCGGAGCATAACTCAAGTAGTGATGAAGACTCATCTAGTGAGATGGCCAATTTTGTCAAGAAGCTCTATAGGAAATCAAAGGAGTTCAAGAGTAGAGAAGCAAGGAAGGGGTCTCATTCTTCAAAAGGTAAGTTTAGTGGTAATTCAAGTTTCAATAACAATGTGATTTGCCATGCTTGCAACAAGAAGGGACACATAAAGCCAAATTGCCCGGAGCTAAAGAAGGAGGAAAAAGAAAAGAAAAAGAAGGAGAAGAAGAAGAAGGAGGCTATGGTAGCTCAAACCACATGGGACACACCAAGTGTTGAAGACTCCTCCTCCGATGATAAGTTTTGCCACATCACACGCCATGTGGCACTCATGGCCCTAGGAGATGATTCCGATACATCAAGCCAAGAAGACTCCTCAAGTGATGAATCGTCATCTAGTGACGATGAGGTAATGAACTCTCCCAAAGTTAAGCTTCTCTATAAATCAATTGCCTATCTTAAAGAAGCTCTAGATAAGTCTAAATCTAAGGTTAAGAGCATGAAGGTAGAACTACAGGCAATTAGGAATGAAAAACCTTCACATGTTGATTCTTGCATGCTTAAGGAAGAAAATGACAAACTTAAGGATGAGGTTAGTGAATTAAAAACATGTTTAGAAAAATTTTCAAATGGCTCAAAATGTCTTGATATGATCCTTAGTCGACAAAGAGCCGTTTACAACAAGGTCGGTTTAGGATATAAGCCAAAAGAAAAAGAAGTTGCTTATATTTCATTGATTAATAGGAAAGCAACCATTAAGGGAAAGGTTAAGAAAGCATGGGTACCTAAGAAGTTTTTACTTAATGTTACCGGTCTAAATGTTTGGGTACCAAAAGCTTGTATTTTTCATGTGATTTAGGTAGGAGAGCAAGGTATGTGGATTGTGGATAGCGGTTGCTCAACACATATGACCGGGGATGTGAGCAAGTTCTTCACAATTAAGTATGTGAAGAAGGGAGCGGTGTCCTTTGGGAATAGTGGAAAACTCAAGATATTAGGTAGAGGTACAATTGAGGTATCCCCTAAAATTGTCATTCACAAAGTCTTACTAGTTGAAAATATGAAATTTAATTTATTAAGTGTTAGTCAACTTTGTGATGCAAACTATCATGTCTCGTTTGAATCCTCTAAATGCATGATTAGGCACAAGGAATTAAATGATTGTATGTTAGTGGGATATAGGAAGTCAAATATTTATTATGTTGATCTTTCATATGCTTCTAACATTTCTACTAAGTGTCTTGTTGCAAAAGAAGAAGAAAGTTGGCTATGATATAGGAGATTGGGGCACATCAACATGAAAAACATAGTCAAGGTAGCCAAGATGGAGTTGGTCAAAGGGCTACCAAAGATCAAGTATGTCAAGAACAAAATGTGTGATGCATGCCAAGAAGGAAAACAAACAAAGGCATCACACAAAGGTAAAACCTTAACTAATACTTCCTTACCATTAGAATTATTGCATCTTGACTTATTTGATTGCCATAGTACTCCATCTTTAAGTGGTAACAAATATTGTTTGGTTATAGTAGATGATTTTTCTAGATATACTTGGGTCTACTTTATGAAACATAAGGATGATACCTTAGAAATAATCATAGGATTTAGTAAAAGGGTTGAAAATGAAAAGAGTCTCAAAATCAACCGGATCCGTAGTGATCATGGTGGTGAATTTGAGAACTCAAAATTTTCATAATTTTGTTTAGAGAAAGGGTACAAGCATGAGTTCTCTTGTCCTAGAACACCCCAACAAAATGGGGTGGTGGAAAGGAGAAATCGTGCCTTACAAGAGGCAGCTAGGACTATGCTTAATGCATATTCTTTACCTAGCTACTTGTGGGCGGAACCAGTTAATACCGCTTGCTATATCCAAAATAGGATTCAAATCCATAGGTTTTTAGGAAAGACACCATTTGAATTATGGAATGGGACTATCCCCACAATTCATTATTTCAAAGTCTTTGGATGTAAAGTGTATATTCTAAACACCAAGGATAACTTAGGAAAATTTGAATCCAAAGCGGATGAGGGAATCCTAGTTGGATACTCATCCACAAGTAGAGGGTATAGAGTCTACAATAAGAGAACCCAAGGAATTGAGGAATCTTCTAATGTTCAATTTGATGAAACCACTAGTACCTACCCTAGAAAGTCCTCCATTGATAAGGATATTAATGACAATAATCAAGGCATTACCCAAAAACTTCAAAATTTGATCATAAGGGGTAATGATCAAGGGGGAGAAAGAGGAGATTCCGATGATGAAAGGAGGGTAGAAGATAATAATGATCAATTTGAAACCCCTTCTAGAACCCTAAGAGTTCATCAAGATCATCCACTTAACCAAGTAGTAGGAGATCTATCTCAAGGAGTAAGAACTAGGTCATTTCATAGACCTCCTACTAGTCAAGTAGCTCTTATTTCACAAATTGAGCCCAAATTGATCAATGATGCATTACATGATCCGGATTGGATTTTGGCAATGCAAGATGAATTGGCCCAATTTGAGAGAAGTCAAGTATGGGAATTAGTACCTAGACCCAATGATAGCACCATAATTACTACAAGATGGGTCTTTAGGAATAAGCTAGATGACCAAGGAAATATCACTAGAAATAAGGCTAGGTTGGTTGCTAGGGGATTTAATCAAGTTGAGGGGCTTGACTATGATGAGACTTATGCCCCGGTTGCTAGGTTAGAATCTATTAGAATTCTCTTAGGGTATGCTTCCTATATGGGATTTAAACTTTACCAAATGGATGTTAAATCAGCATTCTTAAATGGTTATATTAAGGAGGAAGTATATGTAGAGCAACCACCCGGGTTTGAGAATATAGATTATCCAAACCACGTATATAAGCTTAGGAAAGTATTATATGGGTTAAAACAAGCTCCCCGGGCATGGTATGAAAGATTGTCATCTTTCTTAATTTCGAAGGATTTTAGGAGAGGCCAAGTAGATCAAACCTTGTTTATAAAGTCAACATTAAAGGATATCTTTATAGCCCAAATATATGTTGATGACATTATTTTTGGGTCAACAAATGATGATCTTCTTCAAGACTTTATAAAAAACATGGAAAATGAATTTGAAATGAGTTTAGTTGGAGAGCTCAATTTTTTCCTAGGGTTACAAGTCAAACAAACTAGTGAAGGTATTTATATTTATCAAACCAAATATGCAAATGAAATGATCAAGAAATTTGGTTTGGAAAATGCAAAAATTGTAACCACTCCAATGGCCACTAGCACTAGAATAGATAGTGATCATGATGGCAAATCAATTGATCTTAAACTTTATAGGAGTATGATTGGTAGCCTACTATACCTAACCGCTAGTAGACCCAATATTTTATTTGCGGTAGGTATGTGTGCAAGATACCAATCTTGTGCCAAAGAATCACATTTAGTAGCCGTTAAGAGAATTTTAAGATATATTAAAGGCACTCTAAATGTAGGACTTTGGTATCCTAGGACTAGGTCCTTTGAGTTGCTTGGCTATACCGATTCCGATTATGCCGGATGCAAATTGGATAGGAAGAGTACTAGTGGTGGATGCCAATTTCTTGGGTCCTCCCTAGTTAGTTGGAGTAGTAGGAAGCAACATTGTGTTGCTTTATCAACCACCGAAGCCGAATATGTGGCTATGGGTGGTTGTGTAGCTCAATTACTTTGGATGAGACATACTCTTGTGGACTATGAGCTACACTACTCTAACATTAAAGTTATTGTGATAATGTGAGTACCATCAACTTGACCAAAAATCCGGTACATCACTCTAGGACCAAGCACATTGAAGTGAAACATCACTTCATAAGAGATCATGTGGCAAGAGGGGACATTGAACTTAATTATGTAGAATCTAAGTCTAACCTTGCCGATATCTTCACCAAAGCTCTTCCCGAAACCGAATTTTCATCATTAAGGAGAGAGCTTGGTATGTGCTTTGTAGAGTAAAAGTCTAGGTTTGCATGATCCCATGTTAAGCTTTATACCTTGATACATCTCACAAAAGCCTTAAGAAACCTTGATTTTTGTATTGAGACACTTAGAAATATATGAGATGATAGGGAAGGTGTACTTGGCTCATCATGCTTATTATGATGCATTACTATGAGCCAATGACACACCTAGAGACATAAATACCTTATGGATCAATCATTGGGAAGGCTTGTATTCAAGTAATGAATACATAGCTCTAAGAACATGGTTGGAAATTCCAAATTATATATAGTTTAAACTATGTTCATCATGTTTTGAAAAACAGTTTTCAAGTGGAATACAAAAGTGATACAAAGTTTGCAAAATCTTTAGAACTTTTGTTAGGTTCCAAGTTTGTATCAATATTGAAATCTGGAAAATATATATTTTTCAAACTATTTTTCCTTAATAAAGTATGATCTCAGAAATGTGTACACAAAATTTTGTGATTTTTCGAGGTTTCTAGAATTTCTAACACATTTCTGAAGTTGGGCTGAAAAGGCTGAAATTTCGATTTCAGGCGTAGCAGTCGACTAGTTCAGAAATCAGTCGACTGATACATTGTATTTTCTGATAAACAGCTCCATTTTCTGATATTTAGTGTATCTTTGACGTCCTAAAACTATAGTATGATAATATTGCGTATACACAAAGTTTTAGGACTGTTTATTGCAGTTTCATAAATTATATCTTTTTCATCCCCAAAATCCATTGTTGGTGCAAAGTTAGGACTTAATTTTTTGAAGTTTTGTTATGCTTTGCTTCAAATATTGTTTACACATTATAAAGCATATCTTGGATTAAGGGGGAGCTTAATTTCAATCTTATACCTTAGTCCAAGATCCAACACATTAATTTTTTTTTCATGTTTGAATCCTTCTCTTTTTGATGTATGTCAAAGGGGGAGAAGGAGTGTTTAAGTTATAATTCATATTGAAAATATGATTATGTGCGTATTTTTAAAGACCTAACTTAAATGATTGCCAAACATCAAAAAGGGGGAGATTGTTGGTGCAACAATGCTCCAAGCATTTATATATGTTTTGATGTTTGGATAATCATCTAAGTTAGGCAATGTTTTGTGATCTAATTGCGAATATGTTTAAGTGACAGGGAAATCCAAGGATGAAGCCTTGGTAAAAGAGAAGTCCAAGTATGATCTTGGCAAGGAAAGTCCAAGGGACGGACTTGGCAGCATAAGACCAAGCTTGTAGTCTTGGCAGCGTAAGGTCCAAAGTGAACCTTGGCAAAGGAAGACCAAGTATGATCTTGGCAAGGAAAGTCCAAGGGATGGACTTGGCAGCGTAAGACCAAGCTTGTAGTCTTTGCAGCATAAAGTCCAAGTGAACCTTGGCAAAGGAAGTCCAAAGTAAGGTCTTGGCATCATAAGTCCAAACTTGGAGTCTTAGCGGCATAAAGTCCAAGCATTTGGCAACCCAAGACATGACGAAACCAAAGGAAGCTCTTGGAAGCAAGCGCAAAGGATGAACAAGTCACGGACTCGAAGGGATCCTGAAGATGCAAGGCTTAATGAGGAGCTAGAAGGTTAAGTCAAGGTCTAGGGTGTAAAATCAAGTATGAATTACTCACACTTGATGATCATCGATCGACGATGTATCACCGATCGGTCGTGTGCTCGATCGAGTCGAGTTGAAACTCGACCATCGGTCGACCGATTTCGATGGCGATCGATCGATGTTACCATCGATCGGACCGACAACGCGGATCGGTCGATCAACGCAAAACGAGCACGCAGAATGTAGTCGCACTCGATTCGGCCTGCGATCACTGATCGATCGCTCCATCGATCGGCCGATGGAGGAATCGATCGGCCGATCACCCGCCGTTGAAATTGCGACTACGAATCTCCGCGAGATCTCGGTTCAGTCGTTAGCCGGCAATGATCGATGGTAAGCATTAGTCGACTGATCGAGGCCCAACGGGAAAAACAGCCCCTCTTCTATAAAAAGGGGCCTTGGAGAGCTTGGTGAAGCTAGTGCTCTCATTCCTAACTACACCCTCGTGCTCACCAAGCTTTCCCAAGTGTTTTAGCAATTCAAAACCTCCTCTTCTTTAGTTCTTAATCATCCATCATTGTAAAGAAGAGGAGAGCATTGTAAGAAAGGTTTCTCCACCTTGGTTCACCCAAAGGAGAATATAGTGAAGCTTGGCTAGGACTAATCCACCTTACGGATTGCCGTGGAGTAGGAGTGTCATCTCCGAACCACGTACATCGGGTGTTAGCGTTGCTTTCATCGTTTTCTTACTTGTATTCTTATTCGTATTTGTATTGCTTCCGCTAACTTGCTTGTAGAAACGGAGAAAGGCTATTCACCCCCCCCCCCTCTAGCCGTTACAAAGATCCTAACACCATCCATCTTGCCTAGGTCGATAGACTCTGACACCATTAATTAAACACTCTTTTTTTTTCCTTCTCAAGACTTTCTAGTGAGCCTCACCTCTCTAACTGGTTCCTTTGAACCCCAATTTCTAAACTTTCAAGTTAAAAAAACTAGTGCATGCTTAGGATTAGACAGTATAGCAAACTATTACATGCTTAAAAATAGAATAGAACACAAAACTATTACATGCTTAAAAAACAAAACAGAAACACAAAGCTAAAAGAACATGCAGAGCACTTATAGCTTAAAGTGACAACAACAAACTAGGACTCCTGGACTTGATGTTAACTATAGACTTAGAGACTGGAGAGAAAACTAGGGAGTGGATGTCTCTAGTCTTGAGAGCTTCCTCTTTTATAGAGAGGTTCCTTCATGAAGAAGTTCTTCTTTATGAGTGGTTTTGTTTTAGTTGTATGGTTTTGTTTTGGAATCAACTTTTGAGATGTGTGGTTTTGCTTTGGAATCTGCTTTTGAGCTATAAAGTCTTGCTTTAGTGGTTCTTTTCGTGAGTGGTCCCTTCAGCTTTCCATCATGTTATCTAAATTTCTGTCCTGGGTGGATATGGTTGAACTTGGAGTGTCTTACGGGTGTGGGGTCGCCATGCTCGTTCTGTATTCTCTAGTGATGATTTGACTGGATTTTTTAAGTAGTCATTTAAAATGTCATCTTTTGTATTGTTCTACTAATTCTCCATTTTTGGTGTGGTACTTAAAAGGGAAAAAATGGTTTCTCATGTGGACTAGCTAGTATATTTTTTAGGTAAATGTTTCCGCTACAAGATTAGATTCAAGATTATCTCTTATTTCATCCCATAGCCAATATGTGTCTTGTATGGAGGCCCTTCAATGTTTAACCTGCTCTAGGATAGGAGTTAAATACAACTCCTAAAAGACAACCCTAACAAACCTACTATCTGAAAAGAAGCAGAGCAAAGAAACCCTATATAAGAAAGGAGAGACGCGTTAGAAAATTTAAACCAAAGAAAACATACTCAAATTTAATAACATGCTATGCCTGTATCGACAAGGACATTTGTCATCAGCTTGTCCTAATAAAAAATACCTTTTCACAAGAGAAGCAACATTAGTAGCCCCTACTAACGAAGACCTTATAGAAGCACAGACCGATGTTTCTGACACCTCCTCAATATACTCAATCGTCTAGGTCATTGACCAAGAAGAAGTGTCTAAAACGACAGACTACTCACTCATAAACTCATTCTTAGAAAATAACCACACTCCCATAGCTGAAAAATGTGGGATACCTTACCAAGACATTTTTTATTTTAGTGATATAGGACAATCCTTGAATGATCACCACATATTGTATCCCGAAACTCCAGAATATAACTACATGTTTAGATAAGCTCCAACTCCATCCATGTGTCTCCATATTTGGGACCTAAAAACATCTGGGAAGCATATAAAAGAAATCCTGAAGAAATAGCTATACTAGCAAATAGAGGGAATAATATATTAAATTTTTGTTATGCTATCCATAGAATATTGACAGCTAGAGATGTTAATACAGGCCTAGACATAAGGCAAAAGGAAGCCATGGGAGATCTAGAATAATTACAACTTTTCGATTGGTCCCTCATAAAAAAATTTTGCAATGACTTCCTTTACCTCACGGCAATATCTAGGAACTAAAATTTTCTTGTTTGGTTTTTGAAAAAAATAGAGTTTCCGAGATACCATCAAAACATATTCATCTATAAATGCTTAGATGAATCCCTCTAGTTGCTTCATATAGATGTTTTCCTCAAGACTTCCATTAAGGAAAGTTGTCTTGACATCCATCTGCCACACCTCATAATCCATATGAGCTGCTATGCATAAGAGCTCCCAGACCTGACTTGAATCCATAGATTCAATCTCAGTATTCATTGCGCTTTGCCAAGATGCCGTATTTATATCTTGGATTGTCTCGTCGTATGTCTAGGGATCAGGTTCATGTTTGCTAGGGACCAAATCAGAAGATTCACCCAAAAACATGAATCTAATAGGCTGTCTAACAACCCTCCCACTACGACGAGGTATCATCTATGTATCCTTTGTGACACGCGGTGCAGTGACATGTGGTATATCCTCTTGTACCGGTGGTACTAAAGAAGTGACTTCCCTTTTTAACTCTTCCAGAACAATTTTACTCTTGGGCTTGTGGCTTTATCACATAGTCTTTCTCTAGAAATCTGGTGTTCGTGTTAACGATCACCCTCTGATCTCTAGGACTATAAAACAAGTCAGAATAACTCATCATCTATCTAACCATCTCCATAAGAGTCCTATTCCTTCGCTCTGCTACACCGTTCTGCTGGGGTGTGCCAGGTGCAGTCAATTGGGATTGAATCCCAACCTCTGATAAGTAGTTCCTAAACTCTCCCAAGAAGTTGTCACCACCACGATCAGATCGTAGTGTCATCCATATCTTGAATAATCATCTACAAAAGAGACGAAATATTCAAGATTACCTCTTGCCTAGATAGCCATAGGACCACACAAATCAGAATGAACCATCTCTAATACATCTTTGGCTCTATACCCCTTGGCCTTAAAAAGGCCTCTTGGTCATCTTACCCTCCAAGCAAGATTCGTAGGTTGGGAGATCCTCCACCACTAATGAACCCAAAGGTCCATCATCTTTCAACCTTTGAATTCTGCTTAGGTTAATATGACCAAGCCTAAGAAGCCAAAGATATGTTTGGTTCATCTTCGAAGGTTCTTTTCTCTTATTGGAATTAGAAGATGAGTTATTAACTTCAATTTGCATCGTAGGAGGTTTTGGTTCAAATTTTCTTTCAATGTACCTGAATAGATATTCTCCCTATTCCTTTTATAACAACTTTGTCATTAAAAGAAATAGAATATCCATCCATAATAATTTAGAAACTTAAACTAAATTCTCTCTAAATAAAGGTACATAAAGGGAATTTTCCAGAACCAAAGTTTTATTATTCTCAAGAGATAAATAAAACTTCTCCCACTGCAATAGCCGCTACCATCATGGCATTGCCCAAGTAAATGGTAATCTCCCCTTTAGCTAGTCATCGAGTTTCTTGGAACCCCTGCAAATTGTTGCAGACATGATTAGTGGCTCCCGTATCAACTCACCAGGTGCCGGTAGATATCACCGCTAATCATGTTTCAATGACTAGTCCAAAAGATATACCTTTGTTCTGTTTTGGATTGGGACAGTCCTTCTTCCAATGTCCATCCTGCTTGCAAGTGAAGTACTTGCCTTTCGGCTTCTTCACTCTTCCCTGAGATCCTCCCACCATCTTTGCTCCACCTTGTTTCTTCTTCTTCTTGCCTTTCGGCTTAGAAGTAGAAACCCTTTTTGAGCAACGATGGCTTGAGGACACTATTTGAAGAGCGTTATCTAGAATCTTTTCCAATCAACATTATTTAGAATCTTTTCCAATCAACATTATTTAGGTACAGTAAGTTTATTTCCTTTAGTATCACAGCAAGTGGACTGAAAGTCAATTTTGAAAATCCTAAGAATCACATAGATCATTACTTTAGATTTCAAAAAAAATTTATTGATTCCTCAAACAATAAAATTTCGAAATCAACCAACACCTCAAAACACCAAGAATATATCGCATGCCACGATAGTGTGGACGTATACGAATTCTACATTTGTAAGAGGAGGTTTTACCCATTAATTTTATTATCTTGTCAACCTTACTTTTTGACAAATAAAATTAATAATTGGTTCCTCTTTGGCCCTACAAATAAAAGCAATGACTCCGATGGGGAGGATACTTTTTATTTGCATCTAAGTGTGTACCATTACACGGTACTAAGGGAATTATTTTGGATTATGTGCCTTACCGCTGTGGAAGTACACATGCTCCTAGATAATTTCCTATAACCATTATTTGACCTAGTGATCCGCAAACAAAATCATCCGATGGGGAGGAAGACACTCAGAGTCGATGCGCAAGTTTGTTGCATCACATGTCAAATTGTAATGGAGGCCGCGGGAATTAATTAAAATGTCCCTCTCCCACTTAGTAAATTGAAAATGAGGAATTTTCAAGCACACACAACATGCTTATTATTACTGTAGATTTCAATAAAAATTATTGATTCCTCAAACAATAAAATTTCGAAATCAACCAACACCTCAAACACCGAGAATATCGCATGCCACGATAGTGTGGACGTATACGAATTCTACATTTGTAAGAGGAGGTTTAACCCATTAATTTTATTATCTTGTCAACCTTACTTTTTTGACAAATAAAATTAATAGTTGGTTTCTCTTCGGCCCTACAAATAAAACTACTTTTTATTTGCATCTAAGTGTGCACCATTACACGGTACTAAGGGAATTATTTCAGATTATGTGCCTTACCGCTGTGGAAGTACACACGCTCCTAGATAATTTTCTATAACCATTATTTGACCTAGTGATCCGCAAACAAACTCATCCGATGGGGAGGAAGGCACTCAGAGCCGACGCGCAAGTTTGTTGCATCACACGTCAAATTGTAATGGAGGCCGCGGGAATTAATTAAAATATACCTCTCCCACTTAGTAAATTGAAAATGAGGAATTTTCAAGCACACACAACATGCATATAAAACAAATCAGCAATAAATATGGAAAAAAATAGAATTTTTTCCAACTATTATGACATTGTTCTCCAATATGCGTCCCGTCATGTCGCCACCTCGTCCGCTCCTCCTACGCCATGTACGAGTCATCCGGAGATCCGAGCCGAGAATAAAACCTATTTTATTTTACATCCATCGATCCTATACTCTACAAGGGAGTGTACATGAAATCTAGATCGAAAGTAAAATAAAATAAAGAGTGGCTAAACAATGTCATATTCAATTACAAAAATTAAATACTAATTTAGCCTCGTCAACCCCGAGGATTCAAATAATATACAATCACACACACACAACCACATACACACATATAGCCATAATAGTCGGATCTTATGCCTGCAACCAAAAAGTTAGCCTACACACATCCTACTATTATCCGGCATACTCAATATATGATATGTGCATGAAAGTAACCGAATCCAAAACACACAAAACCGGAAACCGTGGCTCTGATACCATTTGATGGCAACGTGCTATTCCTCGGAAGGCTCATCGGCTCCCATGTCCCCGGATTAAAATTTTCACCAATGAAAACTAATCCGGATGGGATGAGTTTCCTAAGCACAACAAATTCGTCATCGTGCCAACGACTCGAGCAATCACTTAAACAAACTTGTTGTTCAAGCAATCAACTCTTCTAGTCGGTTAGCCGCGGAAGAGACGACGGACGGATCGGCGATTTTTGTGTTTCTTATCGGGGTCCATGATTATACAAATACATGCAAATGTAAACTAGTATAATCAACATATACTAACATAAAGAACATAAGCTAACATATCAATAAGAACATGCAAAGAACAATAATAAAAGTTGTAAAACTTTTATACCTCTTGATCTTCTATCGTATGTCCTAACCTCCTTGTAGACTTCATGTGGGCGAAGATCCTCCACAAGTTGAAGCTTCCTAGATCTTCTTCAATCCAAAGAAAAAAGAACTCTCTTTCCCTTCTTGCTTGAGCCAACCACCAATCCTCAAAGGATTGATGCCGCCGGCCCCAAGATTAGAGAGAACAAAATGGAAACAAAACTCATCTCTTATCTAGAACCAACCATCAAGCTCCAAGCATGATATTTGCCGCCGGCCCAAAGAGAGCAAAAGGATTGCCGACCAACCTTGAAGAAGGTTGCCGCCGGCCAAGAGAAGAGGAGAGGATGCTCCGACCATGAGATGAAGATGAGAAGCTTCTCCCTTCCCTCCTTGCCCCGGCCACATCCCATAGGCCATGGGCGCCGCCCAACCATTAGGGTTCTAAACCCTAATGGTTGCCGCCCATGCATTAGGGTTCTCAACCCCAATCTTGCCGTCCAAGCATTAGGGTTCTCCACCCTAATTCTTGCCGCCCATGGTCTCTCCAAAACCCTAATCCTTGGCCATTCCCCTGCCGCCCAAGCCAAGAATCTCTATTTATAGAGTTAGGCTTAAGCCTTGTTTTAATCTCCACCGTCGGTTCTAGGGTTTTAATCTCAACCGTCGGATCTAGGGATTTAATCTCGACCATCGGTTCTAGAGATTTAATCCCAACCATCGGATCTAGAGATTTAAACTCAACCGTCGGTTCTAGAGATTTAATCTCCACCGTCGGTTCTAGGGATTTAATCCCAACCATCGGTTCTAGGGATTTAATCCCAACCGTCGGATCTAGAGATTTAATCTCAACCGTCGGTTCTAGAGATTTAATCTCCACCGTCGGTTCTAGGGATTTAATCCCAATCGTCGGATCTAGAGATTTAATCTCAACCATCAGTTCTAGAGATTTAATCTCCATCATTTGATCTAGACTTCATGAGGTTTATATTAGGCTACGATAAGGACCATGAGGAGGAGTTGGATCTTGGCCACCCGATGGATCGGAACCACACAAACTTGATCCATCAATGATGTTCCATTCCACTAGAGGATCATCATTGAACTACCTCACCAACCCCCATAAATTAATATGGGCTCCATATATTATTTATACATCCATCTCCCCGTGTTTAAGATATCGAATGTCCGTCAATTAATTGATTTACTGACCATCAATTAATCAACATCTAACTCCTCGAGTAGTACCACTCAACCTTATCATCATGTTGACTAAGTCAA
This sequence comes from Wurfbainia villosa, assembly GCA_025175895.1. Classification (NCBI taxonomy): domain Eukaryota; kingdom Viridiplantae; phylum Streptophyta; class Magnoliopsida; order Zingiberales; family Zingiberaceae; genus Wurfbainia; species Wurfbainia villosa. The sequence goes on from CM046003.1 coordinate 50,845,524, forward strand.
CCTACAGGGTTTACATGATGAACCTTATGAGCTCCTCAAGGGGACATCATCAACCTAATACATAGGACACGGATTCCTCCTATAATCAACGGCACACCATGTAAATAATATCATTTCTCAACTTACCGGGCATATTGATTTAATCCATAGAAATCTCACCCTCTGTTAAATCAAAGAAATAAATACTAAGTACATGTGCCCGTTATTATATCGGGATTAAGAGCATGTATAACATAATATCCGAGGTCCGATTCAATTATGTAGTCAGCAATAAATTGAATCACCTCTATGTCGGTCCTGCTCAATACACCTAAGTGTACTAGTGTAACTCTATGTTCAAGATAAAACAATACCAAGCTACACTACCACCATGTCAATGGTTTGTCCAAAACCATCTTGGTTGTGAGCCTCTACTTATACTCTACAAGGGACTGATAACATGATCTTCTGTGCCACACCCAAGCACCATGTTATCTACAATGTAAAGTATTAGACAATATGCACATTTATAAATAAAGTGAAAACAATGATCATGTGATTCTTATTTCAAAATAAAGATGTTCATACAAAAGAGCTAGGCTTTCAGTATACATCCCAACATAGAGAGTGTGTTGTGGACATGTGTATGTATTGTCGTGCATTCATTTCATTTACATGCATGTTGACGACTTGGTCTCCCTTGTGGTTGAGAGGGTCGTCAGTCATCTTGCCTCCCAGGTTACTCGTAGAGGAGTAACTGGTTGAGGGCAGTGCATTTGTTGTGCCACACTCGCCCCACTATTGACAGTGGTTGTTGGAGTAGCATGCAGTTGTCCTGGGTGCGTGGCACTTGACCACTCATGGATAGCGACAGTCAGAGTGGCCAGCAGTGGGGACCCCCATTGTATAGTTAGCTCTTTACGCTTATATGCTACTTCATACTGCCCACTCAGTCACTCGAGAGCAGTGGTTGTTGTTGAGTTGGGACAGTTGTCATGTTATGCCACCTAGGCTATACTGGGGTCGTGGTAGCAATAGGGTGCGCAGGCATGCCCATGCATCTGCATTGCTGTGGTAGATGGAATTTGCATATACATATATATATACGTATACATGTATATATATATATATACATATAGTTGAGTGTAATGAGAATATATATAGCTAGAGTCTATATATATGATCGTTGGATGTTGCATTTGTTTGAGTTATGCTTGCTGCATTTGATTGTACATCATCTTGCATTCCACTTGCATATTCTTGTATGGTCGTGTGTGGATTACTAGAGTTGAGTTGGTTAGATTGTCGTATACCTTTGACCAGTACCTTGAGGTGATACGGGATGGACCTAGTTCATGGTTGTATTAGCCATAGAATGTTAGTATGGTCGTTTTGTTGATTATAGAGTCAGTATTTACTCTACCATGTTGTAGGTGTTGTATTATGGTACTTATACTCAGGTTGTATGAGTTACATCGTTGCCAATCTTCAGGTATGTCAGTACTTTATGTTGTTATTGTTGATCAGTTTAGTTATACAATTGTTGTATCATGCTGGTGTATACCTATTATACCTTTAGACAACATATTATTGATATATATATATATATATATATATATACACTCTTCTATTCTTATTACCGCTGAGTTTTGTACTCACCACCACAAACCGTGGGTTTTCTTGTCGCCCAGGTAACAGGTACTCGACTCCGTGATGGGCTTGGAGTAACACTGGCTGGCAATCTCTCATTTCACTTCCGAGGGTCTCGACTTGGATTTATGTTTCCTTTTGTTTTCGGATGTTTCGTATATCAATCTGGATGTATATGGTGGATGTTGTGTTTGACATTGTTGATGTACGCACTTGTTGATTCGGGTTTTGACCATGCTTTCTTTATGTTATGTTAGCCATACCAGTATGCACTGTATGTAGTTGTTATGTCATTGTAATAGTTTCCGCTGTGTTTTGTTATATATACATTTATATATATGTTATTGTGATTGTGGTCGAAAGGTCTTGTATCAACAAGATATATTGTCATATACAGGGGAGATGCTGTCCGTTTGCTTTTCGATTCGTCATACTCTCAGAGCGTGACAACTGTACTTTCCTTATGTAATAGGAAATTATCATTATGTTTTTTTGCTAGATACTTGCATATTTGGTCATAGTAGGAAATGTCACCTAGTGAGACTACCCCTACACATGGTCATGGATGAGGTCAACCTCGAAAGTGACCTGTTGACACTGCGGGACCTAACCCTGATATCGGAAATGTAGACTCTTTGGAAGTGTCGACTGATGTCGAGTTAGGAAGCCAGGGTTAGGCCTACCAGCCACCCATTAGAGGTCAAAGAGTATCCCCTTAAAGAGTACCAGTCTCTACCACTACCAATTGGGTCGTGGACAAGGCAGAAATACCTACACTGGCCAAGACGATGAAAGATCATTTTACCTTATTTCAGGAGGATACCGATCCATGGATTGCTCGTGGATGGATGGACAATCTAGAAGACTCATTTGGATACATAACTTGCATGGAAGCAAAGAAGGTGGAGCTTGTTGTGTACCACTTACGAGGTCAGGCCATCACATGGTGGAAAATGCAATGGATGATTTTCAGAGAACAGAGCATCACTTGGAGACTATTCCGAGAGGCTTTTGAGAGACAGTAATTCCCTGCCTCCCTTTTTTCCATAGGCCCTTAAGTAAGGCGATCAAAGCATCATGGAGTACAATGCAGAGTTTAGACGACTTGTAGAATTTTACCCCACTCAGGAGTCCAGAACTATCACTACAAAAATACATCAAAATAGTGACGAGATTTAGCAACGAAAATAATTTATTGTAAATTAGCAATAAAATTTGCGATGAATTGTTAAATCGTCGCAAATTAGTAATAAAATTTCCACCAAAAAATTTTTTGTTGCAAAGATAAGAACATTTGTAACAAATTAAATTTCGTCACAAATTTAGTCGTTGTTTTGCAATGAATTTGATTTTTCGTCGCAAATTTGCTATGAAAAATAAATTTCGTCACAAATATACGGCAAAAAATAAATTTCATTGTAAAATTTTACAATGAAATATAAATTCATCGTAGAATTTGCAACGAAATTGGGATTCAATGCAAACTCTACGACGAATTTTATTTTCATTGTAAATTTTGCAACGAATCTAGAATTTGTTGCAAATATTCTGACAAATTTTGCGATGAAATATTTTCATCGGATGTTTTCAAATATTTGGCAAAAAATCGGTGGGAATTAGGAAATTTGCGATGAATTTAATATTCGTCGCTAATTTTGCAACAAATTTATTTTTTATCGCCAAATTTACGACAAAAAATCAAATTTGTCGTAGAATTTTACAACGAAATAAGAATTCGTCGTAGAATTTGCAATAATTTAATAATTCGTTGCAAATTTTACTATAAATTTATTGACAAAAAAATCGTAGGATTTCTTTAATTTATTTGGATAAAAAATGAGAGAAAATTTGCAACGAATTTATCTTTCGTCGCAAAATTTGCAAGTAATTTAAATTATCATCGCCAAATATTGCGATGAATATTTTATTCATCGCAGAATTGGCGACGATACAATATTGGTCACCAATGTGCGACGAATATTGTATTCATCACCAATTTGCAATGAATTTTGCAACGAATTATAAATCATCGCCAATTTCCCCCTAATTAACTTCCTCCCCCTCCCTTTCCCCTTCTTACGTGCTCCGATCGTCCCTCTCTGGTACGTCATCTCCCTCTCCTCTTCCACTGCCAAGCACATCCAGCGTCGCCGCGTTCGGCAGCGAGTAGCTGTCGTGAGATGGCGAGCTCACAGCAGCACGCGACAACTGCCACGAGAACCACTCGCGTGCTCACGGCTGCTGCCACCCCAAACACTGCGCGTGCGCGTGCGTGTGGCTGCTGCCATCGCGAGCATGCGGGAAGGGCACGACGCGGCAGGGGCATCGCCCCTACCACATGCGTGCATCACGATCGTTGCTTACGGTAGCTCTGTCTACACAATTTAATTAGGCCTCTATGTTGATACATCTCATGAGTTTTAATTCGCCTGTATGGATGTCACGGTCCTTGCTAGCAAGGTCGCAACCCTCTACAGTGTGTGTTGACATTGGGCAGCCGAGCTGTATAAGCCGGATGGCTAATTAACATGATTTGTCAGATTAATATGTTATTTTAATAAAATCCTTTAAAATTTATAATGTGTAATAAAACATAAATTTAATAATTTATTTTTCTTAGGTTTATCATACCGATATTCGTACTCCAGGTGATTCGTATTTTCGTAAATTCTTCTATTGTCAGCTCATCCGTTGCTTCTACCAGGAAAGGTATAATTTATATTTCAAAATTTTTACATTATTATTCTATAATATATATAATGTATGATTTTATGTATTTCTTTTACTATAAAAATTTAATATTAGTTTGATATGTTCTAGTTTTTAATTCAATATCATACACAAAATAAATAAGTACTAGAAGAATTTTTGTAAGTACAAATTGATTGTTCAATTAATATTGATGAAAAATGATGATAATATAATTATTTATTGATATAAATTTGGAAACAGGATAAATGGAGAGAGAGAGAAGTTGGATGTATAAAAATAATTTACCAGAACATCGAGGTTTAACCGATGAATTTATTATTGGACTAGAACAATTTTTAAATTTTTCTTGTAGTAATGTTGAGTTTATGGATGGGAATAAATTAAGGTGTTCATGCAAAAAGTGTCATAATAGTAAATTTTTTCAATGTGATAAAGTTCGAGAACATCTTTATAGATTTGATTTTACCCCAAATTATTATAATTGGACATGTCATGGTGAACCTTTCATATCCGATGAAGAGGTTGGATGAAACATACAAAAGACATATAATGGAGATCAAAGATATTATGATCAATTCAATCCATATCAGAAGATGATAGTTTATGCAATTGGTCATAATTTGAATACCGAATCGAACGCTGCAAGTTCTAGTTATCCTCAAACATTTGAACACATGTATACCAGTTATTCATCACCGTCGGAGGAGGTAGAAGTAACAGGTGTTCATGAAAATATATACAATGAACCATATCTCAAATTTCAAGAAGTGTCGAGAGTTGCAGATGAACTCATATGGTCTGTTGTGACAGTCACACTAAATTATCTTTAATTGTAAGATTGTTGAATGTTAAAGCTGAGCATAATATGTCTGAAGATCATTTTAATGATTTCGTTCAAGTTATTGGAGAAGTATTGTCGCGTGATAACATAATGCCTAATGTTTTTTACAGTATAAAAAAACTTATGAAAGAATTAGGTCTTTCGGTGGAAAGAATAGATTTTTGTAGAGATGGTTGTATGCTATATTAGGGAGATAATGCAAATGGAGAGATTTGTAAATTCTGTAATCGATATAGGTACAAGAGTACCACGCGATTGAATCGTAATAAGCGATGTAAATCATACATACAAATGTTCTATTTGCCTTTAACTCCTAGATTGCAAAGGCTTTATGCATCAAAGTTCATTGCTGAACACATGACTTGGCATGCAAATTATGAACCATAAGTACGGCTAAAGTGTCATCCATTAGATACAGAGGCGTGGAAAAATTTTGATAGAACATATCCTGAGTTTGCGAATGAGACTCAAAACATTAGGTTGGGTCTATGTGCTGATGGATTTGCTCCATTTGGTAACTCAAAATGCAGAAACAACATAGGATAAAATCCTAAAACAAACAATCCAAAATAATACAACAATATGGAATAAAATCCATACACTCAGTGTGAGATGGGATCAGCTGGCGGAGCTCCGAGCACCCAAAGAATCTTCTACCTGTTACCTGGGCAACAAGAAAAACTCAGGGTCAGTGGTGGTGAGTCTAAGACTCAACGGTAATATGAAAGATAGTGCATGGACATCATATAAACATATGGAGATCTACAGGTATACAGATAGAGATCAACAGGTATACAGATAGAGATCAATAGGTATACAGTCTTAAAGGCAACAACAAATAACCAGTAGTATAACTATAATTAATGCATAAACAAACTAACTGATCAACTGAACATAACGTAAAGTACTGACATACCTAAAAACCTACAATGATACAACCCATACAACCTGAACACATACCATAATATAACACATATAACATAGAAGAACAATACTACACCTGTAATCAACACACTACCATACGAAACATCCTATAAACAAATACATCAATGAACCTGGTCCATCCTATACAATAATATGATGCTGATCAAATGTGTACAATAGTCCGACCTAACTTGTACATTGTACTCCACACACAATAGCATAGAATACAAACATATGTGGCAAGCATAGCTCAAACAAATGCAACATCACAACAAGCATATATAGACTATATCTATATATACTGATTACACACACACACACATATATATATATGACATCATACATGACAATGCAAATTCATGGTCATGCCTACACACCCCGCTTGATACCATGACCCCAGTGTGGCCTATGTGGCACGACATGATAACTGTCCCAACTCAACAACTACTACTACTCTCGAGTGGCCGAGTGGGTAGTAAAAATAAGTAGCGATAAGTAAAATAGCTATAAGCTATATGACGAGGGTCCCTGCTGCTGGCTTCTCCGACTATCACTACCCATGAGTGGTCGAGCATCATACACAGGACAAACTGCACGCAACTCCAACTACCACCATCAATAGTAACTGAGTGCAGCACAACAAATGATCTACCCTCACACCAACTACTACTACCACGAGTAACCATAGAGGTAGGATGACTGACGACCCTCTCAACCACAAGGGAGACCAAGTCGACAACATGCATGGAAATGTAATGAATGCACAACCCCACACACATTTATCTAAAATACACTCTCTATCTCACAGAGAGTCATGCACAACTAGCAGTCAACCCTGCTAGGACCTCCAGTCCGTAGCGACACACTATTGACAACCCTCGCAACCACACAAAAAATATGATCCATAAGAGATGCACAACGTAAGGGATGTGACACGATGATCAAACCCACCTTTGGATCCACCGCCTACCACCAGTAATACAACATGATAACTCAATCCAGGTTTACAACTATACTCGACTACATGCACTTAATTACCTCTATAGGTCAACATATAATAGAGCATGTAATCCATAACAGTGATGAACGAACTGTAAAGAATACAACAATGCATCTCAAAGTGCAAAGACTAAGTATCAAGCACATGAATAAATAAGAGTGGAGTCAATATAATGGTGTCATCATCATTGTAAAATTCATGCACTAAAATCAACAAACTACTTGACCAAGGTAGGGATTACCCACCTGATATGTAAACTATGCTGACTGTATTCGTGTTCGTGAAACTACTTCGTATCAAAGTCCTGAAACTATAGAATACCAATGTAACCAAATGCTAGCATAATCAAACAGTAGGAATAAGAATCTAATCCAATCTTAATCCCTGATTAATTAACCAAATTCCACAGTGGCATAATCTCATTCCATTTATTAATACCCAACAATTCTCCATTATTAATCAGATTAAATTCACCGTATAATTCATGAATCAACTCTAGCATCAACAATAAAGGTAACACATCCTACTTCATAACGTACCAAATCAAAGCTTACCTTTCAATCGTTGCAATCAACCACAGCTTCTTGATCCACATCCGAAGTAGCAATCTATAACAATTAGATAGATAAGCTCAATCATTAATTCAATTACTCTCCTCACCTAATCATCACCACATTTCACGGCTGCCAATCAATAACACAACCAATCAAACTCACCTTAGTTAGACTCTCTCCGCAACTTCTTGTTCCACTATAGGAAAACACCGATCTAATGACTCCCAGCTAGCTCCTTGATTCCCTCAGATGAATCCAACTTGCTCAATCCAGAAATCTGATAATTATAACATAGGAAAATCACTAATTGCTTCACATACCTCCACTGAATCTGCCCCTTACATCCATGGAGCTATTACTAGAAATTGGAGGTGGCAGCACGTGGCGATTCACCATGAAGGAAGATACCCGATGACAGATCTGAGTTGCGGCACCGCCGGAAGATCATTGGTGACAGCAATGATCGGGGTGAGTGACGACGTCATCGAGCTGAGATCACATGAAGAACAGTGGTGTCGCACACAATGCAGAGGTCAGTGACGACGATCGACCGAGCACAGGGGAAGAAGAGCACTGACACTGAGGAAGAAAGTGGCGACAATCGGCACAGGGAAACGATGGCTACAAAGTTTTGCTGCCGTCAAGACCCGAAGAATAAGGGTGATGACAAAAGATCACTCCGGCGGGGCTCGATGCAGAGAGAAGAAGCGACGACGATGGGGCACGGGGAGAGGATGAGCTGCGACGACAAGTCAAGCTCAGGTGACAGTGAAATTGGGAAGAGAGAGTTGTGCGATCGGGAGAGGAAGAGAAGAGGTGACATCGACAAGAGAGAAATCGGGAAAAATAGGGAATCACAGTTGTGGCTCGAGCTCACGGAACGGATTGGGTGTCGATAGGGAAAAGAATAGATCGAGGGAAAAATAAGAGAAGAACAACCTAAGTGTAGGTATTTAAGCATAAGGTTAATTAAACCCATTAATCCCCCAACTATAGATAACCTAAACAGGCCCTATCAAAGCCTATTTATTTTATCCCCATGGAATATCATAAAATATCCATTTAATTTCATAAAAACTTCTACAAATTCCTGGTAAATTGCATAAGATAATTTCTTAATTAAGAAGGGGTATTTTATTATTATTTTATTTTATTTTATTAATATCTTACATTCTTTCCACTAATAAAAATTTGGTTCCTAAATTTCATATTCATGTACGAGTATGATATGCCACTGTAATCAACTCAAGTACTTTAAGAAAAGTCACACACCTCAAGTAACCAAGTGAGGTATTGAGCTCAAATATTATTTTTCAGCTCTCATATAGCCTCCAAAATCTATCACACATGCTTTCAACAGCTCTTTTAAAATATAAACAGTACCTTTATATTAACCATCTATCAAAAGGTAACTACTGTACCAAAGTGGAGCTCTATATCTGTGACTCGTTGGAGACTTTTCTAGAATCGTGAGATGAATCATGAATCACTATCGGAAATGATACTCAAGGATACTCCAAGAAAACTGAAAAATCTCCTTGTAGTATAATTTCGTCGAGCGACCCAATGAAATCCATCTTCCGACTCGGTAGAAAAATGAGCGGACTTGGTTAATCAACCATAGATTATCCAAATTCCTTTTTGAATTCTAGATAATCTCTCAACACTGTCCATCGTACTAGGCTACCACTTTCATCTTGGTACGTAACCCTATGGGTCACTAATATTTCACCTTTACTTGTTGGCACACCCAACATCAAACTACGAAATCAACCATGTCCTACATGTCATTCCACCAACACGAATGTTTCAAAACTCGCTATTTCCCAAATACAATTTGAATAAATCACAAATCTCGAATGACGAGCCTCCTGAATCAACTCTTCCTAAATCTAATGCAACTCCATAAACCACTATCCTTCCCAGAGACGGAGAATTATTTTCTCACAAGAGAAATCAATCTACTGTCCAAGATCCACTCTACCACACAGAACTGGAAGTGACCAGGACACTATAATGACCAATCTCCCCTATTGCATCTATCCGTGTTCTAGCAACTCTATAGTAGCCACCCAGTAGTTAGCCAAACTCCATGAGTACTCCTGCTCCATACATCTATAAAATAAGATAATAACTGCAAAATCCACATCATGTGTATGATAGCTTATCTCATAGTTCCTCAACTGACGTAAACATGAGATACGTCCCAAGCAACTACATCAGAATTGCTCCATTCCCTGAAATGATGCATCCACATACCCTTCCATCCACACTGGAAGGATTAACTATCACTGATGCAAAAGTCAACCATCGTCTGGCCCTGAAACTGGTTTCACTAGTTCCTGACCAATGGAATTCCATCACCTTCTTCGTCAAACAAGTCAGTGGTATAGTAACGCTAGAAACATCCTATCCACATCCGTGGTAATAACCAAATCGATCCAGGGAAACCACAACTTCCCTTAAGATTGTGAATATATCCAAAAATATCATCTAAGACGACAACCACTAACTAATCCAATCGCTTCCAGAATACTCGATTCCTCGAGTCCATGGATGAATAAATCGTTAATGAGTCTAATATTATTATCAAAAGCTCATAAAATTCATACCGAGTATGAAATATCGTCTTCTACATGTTAGTAATATATGAGAGATGTCCTAAGGCAATCGCCTTATGTTTGAACTATTTATATGATAAATGAAGATTCACTATTTGAGTATACATGTTTTCATGTATTTGATTAGATCTTAAACTCAATTACTGAATGTCCACGCTACGATTCACAGCATGAGAGAATTTGTGATAGGACCACAACTAGTGAGTATCTCTACATGTGTAATTGTGATGTATCAGAATTATCCCTAGTCGATAAATTGATGGATTTGGACACCATCGATTCTGTCGAGACTAGCACGAGGTATACTCCTTGGTGTATCCAAGCAGCTGATTCTCACTGGCTGGAGACATTGTGATGTTCGGAGTTAATCGTGGATGCTAGTTATGGTAACTAGTTCATTGGAGTGACCAATCGTAAGACTTCATATGGTTCTCTGCATATATAGATATGTCAATGAAGTTCTTACTGCAGCTTAAGTGCGATGTTCCTTTGACTTGCGGTATTCAAGTCATCTTGATCATAAAGACTTATGCTTTGACATCTTAAGCAAGCACCTCTGAGGAGATGTGGATCCGGGATGATTGGGTATAAGTCGAAGTGATCGAAGGTGTTTGAATAGTCTATAAAGGATTCACCACTCCTTGCGAGGAGATGTATACCCATGGCCTCTCGTCGGATTGTTACTAAAGTCTTTGGCCAAAGCATTACATGTTTAGAGTAAGGTACTCTTGGATACATGTGCAGTAACTAGAATCCGTAGGACGAGGAAATGATACTTGGGCTAGGTGTGACGTAGTCAACCTAGTGGGGACTTACACTATAGACCATGTCCTGAACTAAGTGGGTATAAGATGAGTGAAGGGAATGGGGCACGATTCATTGTAGCTGCTGAAGGGTTTCAGAAATAGTTCTGGATCAACCGTTGATCTTTTCGGTTAATTAGGGATCATGATGTACTACTAGGTGTCACTCATGATCGTTCTATAATTAATGGTTAATTATAGACGGCCAACATAAACCGAGAACCTATTTGGTCACATGCACAACGAGCGTAATCCGAAGGATTTAAAACAAGCTTGAGAATGAGATTCTCAGACCGAGAGAAACTAGGTTTGGTTGGACCAAACAAGGAGCGAGCATGAAATCATTTCAGTCGCAATGGAAGCGTGGATGGGCCGTGTCTTATGAAGACATGATGAATGAACCAAATTGATTTGGTTCTAATCCAATGGTGGAGAATAAACCAAAGGGGTTTGGTTTGTTTTAAACGAATGCACCAAAGTTGGTTCGGTTCGTTTTAACTTAAAATAGACCAAATCGGTTTGGTTTATTTTAACTTAAATTAATGGAGCGGGTTAATGGGATTTTGGTTATGATCCGATAACCATTAGGAGAATTTGTTCTCTATAAAATAGGGCTTAAGGGTTTTGTGAAAATCTAATCCAATCAACCCATAGTTGCCGCCCACCCTCTCCCTCTCCTCTTGTGGTCGGCGCCCAACCCTAGCCGCCGCCCACCCTTGTGTCGCCGTCCAAGCTTGTTGTCGACGTCCAAGCTCCAGTCGGCTATCCTCCGGCGACCCTCCGGTGATCCTCCTTGGCTCCGGTGACCAAGGACTTGTTGGCCCTCTTCTCTTTGGCCGGCGCAAACTCCAAGCTGTCCAGTTTTCTGGACAGCTTGCTTTTTCTGAGTCGGAGCGTCGTTTGGACGACGTTTGGAGCTCCAACAATGGCTACTTTACTGGAGATTCAATCTCCGGTAATCCTCATAGGTGGAGGATGAAGGATTCGTCAACCGGTTGACGAATATCTCTCCGGAGAAGCGAGTTTTTGAGGACTCGTTTTGGATCCGAATTTTGATTCGGATTGTGACCTTCTCTCGATCACATCGTCTTCAACACGAGGCTAGTAACTCGTACGAAGACGAGGCTCGTGACTTTGTGAAGTCATCCCGAAGATACTTGATGTGGATACGGATAAAGGCGATTCTAGCGAGGATCGCTCCGGTTGATGTCTTTCCCGCTACACGTGATACGTCAGGTATACGTAGTATAAATTTTCTTTTATTGCAAAATTTGAAATTGCGGTTATGTCTACACATGTTGTACTATGAATGTGTGTGGTGTGTGTTGTAATAAATTATATTTATTAATTTTATTTCTTCTGCTGTGCACATGTTTACGAAACATGTTCGAACACACACTCGCCGCAGTGCCGGAAACCCAACAGTGGTATCAGAGCCCAGGTTGTATTTCGACATAATTATAAAATTGTTTTGCGATAGTCGTAATGATATTTATGAAAATTTTCTACTTTTGGAAAGTTAGAAGTATTTATGAAAATTTTAATTTTGGAAAGTCTAGAAGTATTTATGGAAATCTTCTACTTTTGGGGAGTTAGAAGTATTTATGGAAATTGATATTTTCCATAAATAAAATATTTGATTAGATTTGGAAATTTCTTTCCTAATTTAATCATGATTTGATTTGAGAAATCAAATCTTAAAATATTTTATTTCCATAAGTAGTTTTGATGATTTAGAAAATTTGTTTCCTAAATTGACTTTCCTTAATCAACACTTTCCATAAATAAAATATGTGATTAGATTTGGAAATTTGTTTTCTAATTTAATCATGATTTGATTTGGAGAATCAAATCTCAAACATATTTTATTTCAATAAATAGTTATGACATATAAGAAAATTTTGTACATGTTATAATTGTATGTCATGTAATTGCATTAGATGTATATCATTATGTCATGCGTGTCGTGACATGTAGATGTATGTCATGTATGTCATGTCATGTAGATAATAGTTATTTACATGCAAAGAGGATGAGACATAAAAACCCTTAGGGTGCGTTTGGTTGGGGGTTTTTATTGATAACCTTGTTAGGTTATCAACAAAAACCTTGTTTGGTTTAAGTTATAAACAATTACTTGGCAATTGTTCATTACCTGGTTATAAACAAAAACCTTTTTAGGGGGAATCGAAAAACCTTAGAGAACCAAGGTTTTTGTTGATTCCCGGGGTTAAGGAAACTTTTTTCCAATATTACCCCTAGCAATATATTAAAAGTCAATTTGTCAAAACTCGCTGCCGCCGCTTGCCGCCGGGCCATCGCTGCCGCCGCCATCGCTCGTCGCCGGCCACCGCCGCCGCCTATCGCTGTCGCCGCCGCTTGCTGCCGGCCATCGCCGCCGGGCCATCGCTGCCGCTGGGGCCATCGCCGCCGCTGCGCCGCCGCCGGCCGCCGCTGCCGCCGTTGCCACCGCTTGCCGCCATCGCTGCTGCCGCCGCCACCGCCGATCGGCCGCCGCCATCACGCCGCTGCCGCCGCTGCGCCGCTGCCGCTGCTGCATGCCGCTGCGCCGCCGCTGCCGCCGCTGCCGCCGCTGCCGCCTATCGCCGATCGCCGCCGCCGCCGCCATCGCTGCCGCTTCGCCGCCGCCATCGCCGCCATGCTGCCGCGTCGCACTCCACCACCGTCGCCGCTCGCCGCCGGCCCACCTCCGCGCCGTCATCATCGCCGCCCGCCGTGCCGCCGCCTGCTAGCCGCCGCCACATCGTTCGCCGCCACCGCCGCCACCACCTGCCGCCGCCAATCGCTTCCATCGCCGCTATCGCCGACGGCGGCCGTCGCCCGGCCAGTCGTCGTCGCCGCCAATCGGTTGCCCATCGTTGTCGCCGCTGGTTGACCGATCGTCGTTGTCGCCGCCGATCAGTCGACTACCATCGTCGCCACCGGTCGGTCGACCGTCGTCGTCGGCGACCGGTCACCACTATCGCTGGTCGGTCAGCCAGGCACTGCCGACGGCAGATCGCTGCCGTCGTCATTAATATTTCTGTCGTCTTCATCGAATTGATTGAGCAAAGACAAAGGATAATTTAGTAAAATGTTAAACTAAGTTATATATTAAAACTTCCAACCAAACAAGGTTTTTATCTAAGGTATACTTTATTCCAAGGTTATGTTTTATTCTCTGGTAATCACATAACCAAGGTTATGTATGATTACTTGAACCAAACGCACCCTTAATATTAAAGCCTACACCTTCCATTAATATGGTTAGAACCAGAGTTCCGTTTCTTGTTTGGGTTGTTGGACTCTCTCCAAGCCCGGCTCGAACCTGAACATGTTCAAACCATGGAATAGTTTAATACTAATATGGTAAGAGTCAAAGGTCAATCATTAGCTTTGGTTGATGGACTGTCTCCAAGCTGGGCTAATTGGTTGAATGCGCTCCAACCATATTAAAACTATTTCTCGATTAATGGGTTGGCTTTAACCTGGAGCATCGGCTTGTTGGACTCTCTCCAAGGTCGATGTGAAGGGAGGTGAAGTTGGGTGTTATGCATATGATGCATACTTGTTAATGTGTTAACAACCCGATGTATGTGTGAGCATTCAATAAGTTGATAGCACATTGTGATAGTTGCATATATGTGATATGCAATCGGTATATTTGATACCTACCCTCGTAGTTATGAATGGTTTGTTGGACTCTCTCCAAGGTTGTTCATATCTATGTTGGATATCAGCCCATTCGGAGATGGACCTACGATCTCCCGAAGTGATTTTGGGGTTTTTGAAATTCAAAAAATGAATGGGATTTATAAATGCATGTTGATGCTTTTTAAAATCATTTTCTCATATATGCTCGTTTTGTATTTCTAAGTTAATCTATTGATCATGATGTCTTTGAATTTGCGTTCCATTTTTTATTCGAATAAATTGACTGGGCCGAACTTCTTGGACTGGCTTAAAACTTGAGAATTGTTCTCAAGGTTGAAAAGCTTGCAAATGTCCTCGAAGCGCCTCTTCCCACCCGTCCTAGTGACAATGCAACTCTGGACCAATTGTTGGCCTATCAGAAACATGTGACTGATTCTGAAATGACGAGTTACATCATGCTAGCCACGATGGTACCTGAGCTGCGGAAGTAGCATGAGCATACGAATGTCCATCCAAGTCTTTCATCTTTATGAGTTGGTTGATGAGCAAGTGAGATTCAAAAGGTTCGAAGTCTCCAAGCTCCTCTTCACCTCTGAGATGCAAGAAGGTTCATCTGTGGTACTACTCAACATGCTGAAGACTGTGGAGCCTTCTGTGAAGTATGAACAGGGGACGGTGTTGTAAGTTGATTCCTCGAAGAAAGGTTCTAAGAGGAAGTCAAAGGAATAGCAAAAGGGGAAGAAAAGGCTAAAAAGGCAGAACCAACTCAAAAGGGCACTTGCCATCATTATGGCAAGGAGGGCCATTGGCGAAGAAATTACAAGATTTATCTTGAGTTCGTGAAGAAGAATAAGGCATCGGATGCCCCATCTTCTTCAGATATCTTCGTTATTGATTGTCATTCTATTTCCTTAGACACTTGGGTATTGGATACTGAGTGTGGCTCACATATATGTAATGACATACAGGGGCTAAGGAATAGAAGAAGACTCGTCAAGGGAGAGTCAAATTTACGTGTTGGGAATGGAGCAAAGGTTGCTGCACTCGCCATCGGAACGTATTTGTTGAAACTCCCTGCAGGACTTGTCTTAGATCTGGACAATTGCTTTTATGTTCCTTCGTTGATAAAGAACATCATTTCTATTTCTTGTTTAAATAGAAATGGGTACCATTTGACTTTTAGTAACAATTGTTGTTACATAACTTTGAATGGAGTTCTTTATGGGATTGGAACTTTAAGCAATGGTATTTATACGTTGGACGTATCCAGTGATATTTTCAATATCGAAGCGAGCAACAAGCGTGCTCGAAAGGATAATCAATTAGACTCCTATATGTGGCATTGTCGTCTTGGCCATGCAAGCAAGAAACGCATGTCTGAATTACACCGATGTGGAATTCTGGAATCATTTGAATTGGATTCATACGATATATGCGAATCATGCTTAAAAGGCAAGATGACTAAGTTACCTTTTACAGGAAAAGGTGAACGAGTGAGAGAGTTGCTAGGTATAATACATACTGATGTATGTGGACCTATGTCAACTCAAGCTTTAGGAGGCTATAGCTACTTCATTACCTTCACCGATGATCACTCACGGTTTGGTTATGTGTTCTTGATGAAACACAAGTCTGAAGCCTTTGAAAGGTTCAAAGAATTCAGAAATGAAGTAGAGAAACAACATGACAAGAGTATTAAAATACTTCGATCGGATCGAGGTGGTGAATACTTAAGTCAAGAGTTTCTTGATTATCTAAGAGACAATGGTATATTATCACAATGGACTTTGTCAAATACACCACAGCATAATGGTGTATCTGAGAGGTGTAACCGGACCTTGTTGGACATGGTCAGGTCAATGATGAATCATGCGAATCTTCTCAAGTCCTTTTGGGGATATGCACTTCAGACAGTTGTTTACTTGTTAAACAGAATGTCAACCAAGGTAGTCTCTACTACTCCATATGAGATATAGAATAGTAAGAAACCTCATGTATCTTACTTGAAGATATGGGGTTGTCTTGCTTATGTAAAGCGGACTGTATCAGACAAATTGGATGCTAAGTCTGATAAATGTCTATTTATTGGATACCCTAAGGAAATAAGGGGTTACCAATTCTATCATCCTGTGGAACAAAAGGTGTTTGTTTCAAGGCATGCTGTGTTTCTAGAGAAAGAGTTTCTCTTGCAAGAAAACAGTGGGAGTGTCGTTGAGCTTGAGGAGGCTCGAGAGACTTAAATAAACATTGATGAGATACCTGGTGAAGCACAACAGTCAATAACTCATAGTGATGAGCCATCGGCTGGACCTATTGTGACACCACATCTTTGTAGATCTGGTAGAACATGCAATATTCCTGCGAGATATGGATTTCTCGTAAGCGAATCGAATGACGTGTTACTCATTGATGATGAGGATCCTACCAGTTATGAAGAAGTTCTGACAAGTTCAGAAAGGGATAAGTGGCTTGAAGCCATGAAGTCGGAAATGGATTCCATGTATGAAAACCAAGTTTGGAACTTGGTTGACCCACCTGAAGGCATAAAACCTATAGGGTGCAAGTGGGTTTTCAAGAAGAAAACTGACAAGGATGGTAATGTGATTACCTATAAGGCAAGACTGGTGGCGAAAGGATATCGTCAAAAGCAAAGTGTTGATTATGACGAAACCTATTCGCCTGTTGCTATGCTTAAATCCATTCGGATGCTCCTGGCCATATCGGCTCATTATGATTATGAGATATGGAAAATGGATGTGAAAATAGCTTTCCTTAATGGAAACCTTCTCGAGGACGTATATATGATACAGCCTGAGGGTTTCACATCAGTTGATAAAACTAAGGTATGCAAATTGCGACGGTCCATATAAGGATTGAAGCAAGCATCCAGGAGTTGGAATATCCGTTTTGATGAGACAATCAAAAAGTTTGATTTCTCACAAAATCCAGACAAACCTTATGTGTACAAGAAGGTTAGTGAGAGTGCAGTTGTGTTCCTAGTATTGTATGTCGATGGCATATTACTTATAGGAAATGATGTTTCAGTCTTACAGTCAGTTAAGATTTGGTTGTCCAAGACATTCTCCATGAAAGACCTGGGAGGAGCAACCTACATTCTCGGGATTAAGATCTATAGAGATAGATCGAAATGGTTGCTTGGTCTTTCACAGTCTACATATATAGACCGAGTGCTAAAAAGGTTTAGCATTTCGGAATCCAAGAAAGGTTTCCTACCCATCAGGCATGGGATACACCTTTCGAAGTCTATGTGTCCGCGCATAGAAGATGAGAGGATTTGCATGAGTAAGATTCCAAATGCATCCGCAATAGGTTCTATCATGTATGCTATGTTATGTACGAGGCCCGATGTATCGTATGCTCTGAGTGTCATGAGTAGATACCAGTCTGATCCAGGAATGGATCATTGGGCGGCTGTTAAGACAATCCTTAAGTACTTGAGAAGAATTAAGGATGTGTTCCTAATATATGGAGAAGGGGACATGGTGATACGCGGGTATACGGATGCCAGCTTCCAGATAGACAAGGATGATTCCAGGTCTCAGTCTGGATACGTGTTCACCTTGAATGGGGGCGCAATGAGTTGGAAAAGTTTCAAACAAGATACTGTAGCGGATTCTACCACTGAGGCAGAATACATTGCAGCTTCGGAAGCAGCAAAGGAAGCGGTTTGGATCAAGAAGTTCATTTATGAACTTAGTGTGGTTCCAGCCATTGTTGAAGTAATACCGGTCTACTGCGACAACAATGGAGCAATTGCACAGGGGAAAGAGCCAAGGTCTCATCAACGATCCAAACATGTGTTTCGCCGCTATCATCTGATCAGAGAGATCATTAGTAGGAAGGAAATACAAATCGACAAAATCCCCACTAAAAGGAACTTAGCGGATCCTTTGACTAAGGCATTACCTTAAAGTAAGTTTGAGGTTCATGTTAGAGCTTATGGTATTGGATACCGTAGCGATTGGCATTAGGCCAAGTGGGAGTTTGTTAGTAATATATGAGAGATGTCCTAAGGCAATCGCCTTATGTTTGAACCATTTATATGATAAATGAAGATTCACTATTTGAGTATACATGTTTTCATGTATTTGATTAGATCATAAACTCATTAACTGAATGTCCACACTACGATTCACAGCATGAGAGAATTTGTGATTGGATCACAACTAGGGAGTATCTCTACATGTGTAATTGTGATGTATCGGAATTATCCCTAGTCGATGAATTAATGGATTTGGACACCATCGATTCTGTCGAGACTAGCACGAGGTATACTCCTTGGTGTATCCAAGCAGCTGATTCTCACTGGCTGGAGACATTGTGATGTCTGGAGTTAATCGTGGATGCTAGTTATGGTAACTAGGTCATTGGAGTGATCAGTCGTAAGACTTCATATGGTTCTCTGCATATATAGATATGTCAATGAAGTTCTTACTGCAGCTTAAGTGCGATGTTCCTTAAACTTGCGGTATTCAAGTCATCTTGATCATAAAGACTTATGCTTTGACATCTTAAGAAAGCATCTCTGAGGAGATGTGGACCCGGGATGATTGGGTATAAGTCGAAGTGATCGAAGGTGTTTGAATAGTCTATAAAGGATTCACCACTCCTTGTGAGGAGATGTATACCCATGGCCTCTCGTCGGATTGTTACTAAAGTCTTTGGCCAAAGCATTACATGTTTAGAGTAAGGTACTCTTGGATATATGTGCAGTAACTAGAATCCGTAGGACGAGGAAATGATACTTGGGCTAGGTGTGACATAGTCAACCTAGTGGGGACTGATACTATAGACCATGTCCTGAACCAAGTGGGTATAAGATGAGTGAAGAGAATGGGGCACGATTCATTGTAGCTGCTGAAGGGTTTCAGAAATAGTTCTGGATCAACCGTTGATCTTTTCGGTTAATTGGGGATCATGATGTACTACTAGGTGTCACTCATGATCGTTCTATAATTAATGGTTAATTATAGATGGCCAACATAAACCGAGAACCTATTTGGTCACATGCACAACGAGCATAATCTGAAGGATTTAAAACAAGCTTGAGAATAAGATTCTCAGACCGAGAGAAACTAGGTTTGGTTGGACCAAACAAGGAGCAAGCATGAAATCGTTTCAGTCGCAATGGAAGTGTGGATGGGTCGTGTCTTATGAAGACATGATGGATGAACCAAATTGGTTTGGTTCTAATCCAATGGTGGAGAATAAACCAAAGGGGTTTGGTTTGTTTTAAATGAATGAACCAAAGTTGGTTCGGTTCGTTTTAACTTAAAATAGACCAAATCGGTTTGGTTTATTTTAACTTAAATTAATGAAGCGGGTTAATGGGCTTTTGGTTATGATCCGATAACCATTAGGTGAATTTGTTCTCTATAAAATAGGGCTTAAGGGTTTTGTGAAAACCTAATCCAAGAAACCCATAGTTGCCGCCCACCCTCTCCCTCTCCTCTTGTGGTCGGCGCCCAACCCTAGCCGTCGTCCACCCTTGTGCCGGCATCCAAGCTCCAGCTGGCTATCCTCCGACGACCCTCCGGTGATTCTCCTTGGGTCCGGTGACCAAGGACTTGCTGGCCCTCTTCTCTTTGGCCGGCGCAAACTCCACCAAGCTGTCCAGTTTTCTGGACAGCTTGCTTTCTTTTAGTCGGAGCATCGTTTGGACGACGTTTGGAGCTCCGACAGTGGCTACTTTGCCGGAGATTCGATCTCCGGTAATCCTCATAAGTGGAGGACGAAGGATTCGTCAACCGATTGACGAATATCTCTCCGGAGAAGTGAGTTTTTGAGGACTCGTTTTGGATCCGAATTTTGATTCGGATTGTGATCTTCTCTCGATCACATCGTCTTCAACACGAGGCTAGTAACTCATACGAAGACGAGGCTCGTGACTTTGTGAAGTCATCCCGAAGATACTCGGCGTGGATACGGATAGAGGCGATTCTAGCGAGGATCACTCCGGTTGATGTCTTTCCCACTACACGTGATACGTCAGGTATACATAGTATAAATTTCCTTTTATTGCAAAATTTGAAATTGCGGTTATGTCTACACATGTTATACTATGCATGCATGTGGTGTGTGTGTTGTAATAAATTAGATTTATTAATTTTATTTCTTCCGCTGTGCACATGTTTATGAAACATGTTCAAACACACACTCGCCTCGGTGCTGGAAACCCAACACTACACACTAGAATCCTTTTTACTCTAAGCTGATGATATCTTAATCATCACACCGGCAATGATAATTATATGACACCAAGTCACTATAATATCAACACTCTAATCATAAAGCCACCCTAGAGTATACACAAGTGTCCTTTAGCTGATCTAAACAGATCATCCATCAACAACAAAGGATATCCATTCTCAATAGCTACTGCATTTCATCATCGATAATTAATGCATAACCTCAAAGGTATATCTCTCTTTTAACAAAGAGTTCCGAATCTTCTCAAAAAGAAACATTGGGACAGATAAATCTTCCATCCAACAACCCCTACAATCGCAACTTACATTCTTCCAATTTCCATAGTATTTAGCAACACTATACCAATAAAATTATCTCTTGATATGAGGTCTTCAATATCGAAACTATTCCCGAAATCACTCCACTTGCCTATGCAGTGGCAAGCCTGGGAGTTCATTCAAAATTACATCCAAATACTTTCGAATCATATGCACATCCAAGAGAAATATTACACCATCATTTCAACAATTTAACTATCCATAAGGATATATCTATAGTAAAGGTATGTTTATCAAAGTCTAAGGGAATCCCTTGACTTCTTGGTTGTTGGTTAACATCTCACCTGACGATAGAGAAACAACTAATACACATGATCTAAATATAGAAATCCTTCTAATCCTATCTAAGAATATTCTAGACATAGATACATGTAAACTACCAGTATCTCTCGATATATCGACAAATAAGGTAAACTGAAATAATACCCCAAATGATCAATCCTTCGACCCTCTATGTCTCCTCTCTAGTAATCATGTAAACTCGTCCAACTTCTATTCTTGATGGTTGAGTTCTTGTAGATGAAAAAGACTAGCATGGAGGAACTAAAATCGATTGCTGAAACTGAGATACAACCAAACGACTGCAATGAAGGTGGTAAACACTGTTGTACTTGTAAAGAATACACCACCGATTGCAAAATACTGAATAACTGTTAATATCATAGCACGCTCCAACTCGGCAAATGATATAGATGCCCCTGAGGAGATAACAGTTGTTGATGTTGTTGAGTCTTCTAAGATGTCTCCTACTAATATTGCTGAGTAAATCGCTTCTCCCGGATGGAAGTATCAAGGAACTCCAACTATGCCTGAAGTAGTAGATCGCTGCTGGTGTGATAACCCAATCTTCTGTGATGATCTCTGTTGTTGAGATTGTGAATCATCCTCCCGAAAGCAACATCAATAGTCTTCAACTGAGTCTTCAAAGTACATTCTCCTCGTATGTACTGGTTGCTTACAATAGCAACAGATGAACTAATCCAACAGATAATCCGACTTTGCGTGTCATCGTGACCCACACTGACGCACATAATCCCTTCGGAGTCTTTCTTCTGGTTTTGCTGACAAGCATGAGAAGGTTCTGACAATCTACGGTTGGTCTTCTATGATCGAAAAGTAGGTCATGACCCATGACTCCGATCTTGCTCCTTTTGTCCAACATTTGGAGACTTCTGGTTCCAATTTCTGACTTGCAATGTCTGCTTATCAATCTCCAACTCTTAACACACTTGTACGAAGTCATTTCTATACTCATGACTTGATCAAATATCTTCTGGTAGGATCTGATAGAAGATCCAAACATCCTAATCTGAATGTAAGTCAATAGACCGTGAGTGGCCGAAGACATCAATTCACCTTCTTAAGCTATTAGGTGGTCGTAACCTTTGCGAGTCTAACGACTCTACATGGTACTCCCATTACCAAACGATCACCCTACTTGATACTCAAGAATTTCCTGACAATGAGTCAAAGAAAGTGACGCGAGGAAATACTCTCTCAACATCACTACACCGTGACCAAGTGATTTGTTATTTCCCGAAGGTTATTTCCTACATCTTCCACCAAGTACCGGCTTGATCCCGATAATGGTATGCAACTAACTCTAGTTTCTCTGTATAACACGAGTTAAGTACTCAAAAGTACCTTCAAAATTATACAATCCAGCACGAATAACTCAGGGATCAAAATCCCTATGAAACACCATATACAAACCCTCCACTATCTGCATCAGTAATAGTATACTCGCTTGTCCATTACCCCACAGGTAATGATCTGACTAGCATAATTAGTGAAAAACCCTAAGACTGTAATGTTTGATCTCCATAAGAAATGTGACCACCTGACCTCTGCTTTCCGACTCGGTATTCAAAGGTACTTCACCTTTTCGAAAAAAGGTACATGTCTAATAGACTCAACATGTTGTTCCCATGGTCAACCCAAACCACAGTTACAAATAGTAACTAACACGCTACATGTCATTCTCTGTTATAAACAACTAAATGCATAGCCAACAAAAGGATATGTGATAACAATTTGCATATCTTAAACCTTGTAGCTCGGAGATGTCCCGCTACTGCCAGATCCCAGAACTCATAAAATCAAAATCGAGTAAAACAAAACTCGATGTCCGAATGAAATAAAATCCGATAGTGGACTTCGCAACCTAGGGCTCTGATACCAATAAAATTATCACGCCCCGAGAGTATATCTGTCCGTTAACCGGACGATACCCTCTTGTGACAATATAAGATAAACTATTGATACATTACCCAAATAGCTGCTATAACAGATAAGTCATAAAACACAGCAAAATACATCAAAAAATAATAAAGATACAAGAACTCAAATATATGCGTACCGATACGACTTTGACATAATAAGAAAACATAGTCAAAACCAACATCCAAATCAAATCTATAGTAAAGGTCAAATACATACAACACAACCATACACTCAAAATGTGGAAACAACATAGGATAAAATCCCAAAATAAACAATCCAAAATAATACAATAATATGGAATAAAATTCATACACTCGGTATTGTTGGATCGAGAAGCGTCGCTAGAGGGGGGGGTGAATAGCGATCGTAAATCTTTTCGTTCGTTTTGTTCGAGTAGACAATTAAATGAGTAAGCACAGCGGAAAATAAAAAGACACGTTTATTTTACTTGGTTCACAACCCAGCGGTTGCTACTCCAAGGCCCTATCGGTCCTAGACCGCGTACGGAGGGCAAAGCACTATAACGTCTCCTCCTCGTTGGAGGTAGGAGACAACAATCATAAAACCGGAAGTACGAGGATGAGGCAACAAGCCTACCTCACCTCGTTACGATTAAAACAAAGAATACAATAAAAATAATTACTTGCTATTGCTGCCGACGAAGGAGATTTGAACTTGTCGTCGCGTCGGCGTTATGACGGCGTTGGAGCGTTAGTGTTGTAGGAGCACTTGATGAATAAACTTGATGATATATGGAGTTGGAATCCACCCCTCCTTTTATAGATTTTGCCCTCTGAATATGTCTTCTCTTTTTTTGGAACAGATCACGAAGTTGTATAATTTTTATCGCGAAGTGGCCGCGTCAAACCTTATCGTTTTGACCTAGCGCAAGGGCTGATTCGTCGCCATCAATCGACTGATGCCTCCCATCAGTCGACTGATGAGCATCAGTCGACTGCCCCATGTCCAACAGTCGACTGCCAGCCTAGCCACTTCCCTGCAGTGAGAGGTTAGCTCGGAAAATGATAAATACGACGGTTTCTAACCGTCCGATCTCGACCTAGACCTTCCACAAGAAGTCTTAGTCGGATCGCCGCCTACGGTCGTCCCCGTACAGAGGACACGACCTTACCATCTCTCACTCACACGAGCTTACCTCGATTCTTACTGTGTCGCTTTCGCTTCCGGCCTTCCACTAGATTTCTTCGGCTCCCTCCGAAGTCACTCGAGTGTCGCCCGACCACCGCGGCTTCCTCCGGGTGTCGCTAGCCTTTAGCTCTAGCTTTAGTACTTTTCTGCACACTCGATTTAGCTCGTGAGATAACGATGTAAACTTAACTTTGTGTCTTTTCCATAATCAAAACACAGGTTCGATTATCTGGTGCCCCTGCACCAACAGGTATGCGATGGGATCGGCTGGCGGAGCTCCGAGCACCCAAAGAATCTTCTACCTTTTACCTGGGTGACAATAAAAACTCAGGGTCAATGGTGGTGAGTCTAAGACTCAGCGGTAATATGAAAGATAGTGCATGAATATCATATAAACATATGGAGATCTACAGGTATACAGATGGAGATCAACAGGTATACAGTCTTAAAGGTAATAACAAATAACCAGTAGTATAACTATAATCAATGCATAAACAAACTAACTGATCAACTGAACATAACATAAGGTACTGACATACCTGAAAACCTGCAACGATACAACCCATACAACTTGAACACATATACCACAATATAACACATACAACATAGAAGAACAATACTACACCTGTAATCAACACACTGCCATACGAAACATCCTATAAACAAATACATCAACGAACCTGGTCCATCCTATACAACAACATGACATTGATCAAATGTGTACAACAGTCTGACCCAACTCGTACGCTGTACTCCACACACAATAGTATAGAATATGCAAATAGTATGCAAAATGATGAACAAACATATGCAGCAAGCATAGCTCAAACAAATGCAACATCACAAAGAGCATATATAGACTATATCTATATATACTGATCACACACACACACACACACATATACATATATATAGACGCCATCATACATGGCAATGCAAATGCATGGTCAGTCATGCCTGCACACCTGACTCGCTACCACAACCCCAGTGTGACCTAGGTGGCACGACATGACAATTGTCCCAACTCAATAACTACCACTACTCTCAAGTGGCCGAGTGGGCAGTATGAATAAGTAGTGATAAGCTAAATAGCTAAGCTACACAATGGGGGTCTCTTCTGCTGGTTGCTCCGACTATTACTATCCATGAGTGGTCGAGCACCACACACAGGACAAACTGCATGCAACTCTAACTACCACCATCTATAGTGGCCGAGAGCGACACAATAGATGATCTGCCATCACACCAGCTACTACTACCATGAGTGCCTTGGAGGCAAGATGACTGACGACCCTCTCAACCATAAGAGAGACCAAGTCGACAGCATGCATAGAAATGTAATGAATGTACAACCCCACACACATTCATCTAAAACACACTCTCTATCTCATAGAGAGTCATGCACAATTAACAGTCAACCATACTATGACCTCCAGTCCGTAGCGACACACTATTGACAACCCCCGCAACCACACCCAAAATATGATCCACAATAGATGCACAACGTAAGGGATGTGACATGATGATCAAACCCACCTTTGGATCCATCGCCTACCACCAGTAATACAACATGATAACTCAATCCAGGTTTACAACTATACCCGGCTACACTCACTTAAACCTCTATAGGTCAACATATAATAGAGTCTGTAATCCATAACATTGATGAACGAACTGTAAAGAATACAACAATGCATCTCAAAGTGCAAAGACTAAGTATCAAGCACATGAATAAATAAGAGCGGAGTCAAGGTAATGGTGTCATCATCATCGTAAAATGCATGCACTAGAATCAACAAACTACCTAACCAAGGTAGGGATTACCCACCTGGTATGTAAAGTGTGTTGGCTGCATTCGCGTCCGTGAAACTACTTCGTATCAAAATCTTGAAATTGTAGAATACCAATATAACCAAATGCTAGCATAATCAAATAGTAGGAATGAGAATCTAATCCAATCTTAATCCCTGATTAATTAACCAAATCCCATAGTGGCATAATCTCATTTCATTTATTAATACCCAACAATTCTCCATTCTTAATCATATTAAATTCACCGTATAATTCATGAATCAACTCTAGCATCAACAATAAAGGTAACACATCCTACTTCATAACGTATCAAATCAAAGCTTATCTTTCAATCGTTGCAATCAACCACAGCTTCTTGATCCACATCCGAAGTAGCAATCTATAACAATTAGATAGATAAGTTGAATCATTAATTCAATTACTCTCCTCACCTAATCATCACCATGTTTCATGGCTACCAACCAATAACACAACCAATCAAACTCACCTTAGTTAGACTCTCTCCGCAGCTTCTTGTTCCACTGTAGGAAAACACCGATCCAATGACTCCCAGCTAGCTCCTTGATTCCCTCAGATGAATCTAACTTGCTCAATCCAGTTAAACTGAATACAACCTCCAAATTCCACACATCGGAAATCTGATAATTATATCATAGGAAAATCACTAATTGCTTCACAAACCTCCACTGAATCTGCCCCTTGTATCCACAGAGCTATTACTAGCAATCGGAGTTGGTGGCACGTGGTGATTCACCATGAAGGAAGATACCCAATGACATATCTGAGCTACGGCGGCACCGGAAGATTACCGGTGACAGCAATGATCGGACGAGTGACGGCGTCGCTGAGCTGAGATCACACGAAGAATAGTGGTGTCACGCACAATGCAGAGGTCAGTGACGGTGATCGACCGAGCACAGGGGAAGAAGAGCATCGATGCTGAGGAAGAAAGGTGGCGACGATCGACACAAGGAAACGGTGGCTACAAAGTTTTGCTGTCGTCAGGACCCGAAGAATAAGGGCGATGACAATAGATCACTCCGGCGAGGCTCGATGCAGAGAGAAGAAGCAACGACGATGGGCACGAGGAGAGGATGAGCTACGGTGACGAGTCGAGCTCAGGTGACAGTGAAATCGGGAAGAGAGAGTTGCACGATCGGGAGAGGAAGAGAAGAGGCGACAACAAGAAGAGAGGAAACGGGAAAAATAGGGAATCGCGGTTGTGGCTCGAGCTCACGGAACTGATCAGCACCGATAGGGAAAATAATAGATCGAGGGGAAAATAAGAGAAGAACAACTTAAGTTTAGGTTTTTAAGCATAAGGTTAATTATTTTATCCCCATGGAATATCATAACACATCCATTTAATTTTAGAAAAACTTCTGCAAATTCCTGGTAAATTTCATAATATAATTTCTTAATTAAGAAGAGGTATTTTATTATTATTTTATTTTATTTTTCGATATCTTACACATAGAGTGCTTAACTTTCTCTCTTTTAATGAAGAACCAAATGTTACAATATATGGCTATGGAAGTATGCATCAATGGACTAAATGGAGTATTTTTTGGGATTTACCGTATTGGCAGAGTAATTTTATTCATCACAATCTCGATGTAATGCATATTGAGAAGAATGTTTTTGATAATATGATAAATATAGTGATGGATATTACTAGAAAAACAAAAGACAATCTGAATGCAAGAAAAGATATGTGTCTCATCTATAAATGACTCACTCTTGATGTCGATGAAAATTGTAAGAGACCAAAGCCAAAAAATAGTTTATACATTGAATAAGGATCAGAGACGGATTATTTGTGAATGGTTGAAATCATTGAGATTTCCTGATGGTTATGTCTCTATCTTGGAAGATGTGTCGATTTGAAGGAATGCAAATTGATTGGCTTGAAAAGTTATGACGGTCATATATTCATGGAAAGACTAATTCCTATTGCATTTAAGAAAATATTGCCAAATTTTGTATGGGGTGTAATTATGGAATTAAGTATTTTTCTT
Source organism: Wurfbainia villosa (assembly GCA_025175895.1). NCBI lineage: Eukaryota > Viridiplantae > Streptophyta > Magnoliopsida > Zingiberales > Zingiberaceae > Wurfbainia > Wurfbainia villosa. The sequence goes on from CM046003.1 coordinate 50,874,012, forward strand.
CATGATATTTGCTCGATGGTATTGAGTCATTCACACATTAAGACATTAGAGAGAGATATTCAATAATTTTGTGTAACTTAGAAAGAATATTTCCATCTGTCATTTTTCGATTCCGTGGAACATTTTTGCTTCACTTGTCATACGAGGCTAAAGTTGGAGGTCCTGTTCAATTTCGATGGATGTATCCATTTGAAAGGTGAACTTTTCATTTTCTTTGATCGTTGTTAATGTATTTGCTTATTTTTATTATAAGTTAATTTCTAATATTTTTTTTATTACTATTAGATTCCTCTATCACTTGAAGAAAAAAGTGAAAAATAAGACACATGTTGAGGCTTCTATTCTTAATGTATATATTGTGGAGAAAGTTACAACTTTTGTATCATATTATTTTGAACCTCACATTCAATATAAATGGTGGAGAGTAGGAAGAATGATGAGGGTCCTATTGATCCAAATTTGAATTCATTCTCAATTTTTAACTATCTTGGTCATAAATTTGTATTTCATATATCGTAAATTTTTGTTTGTGTTATATTTATTTTTATGGTAGGAATTTTCAAATCCTATATTCGGAGCTCTCGGAGCATGAATTCGATCGTTTCTGCTATGACGAATTTGCACCATGATTAAAAAAAAATGTAAGTATGCTATAATAATCAATTGGTTAAATATTGAGTTTAACACATATTTATTTGACTTTAGGTTCATGATAATCAAGCTCACATTGATCAAGAATTGATAAACCATCTATCATGGGGTCCAAAATCAATGGTGAAAACTTGGCCAGCATATTTTATAAATGGATATAATTTTTATACTCAAGAATATGGGATAGGTAAAACTACAATAAATAGTAGGGTTTGTGTTCATCCATCAAATGATGGAGGTGCAACGAATGATTTTTATGGTTTGTTGGATGAAATTTTAGAGGTAGAGTACCCTGGCTCAGATTTGCAAGTTTTTTTATTTATGTGTCGCTGGTTTGACCCTATCAAAGGCATGAAAGTGCATCCACGATTTAATTTGGTTGAAATAAATCATAAAAAATTATACAAGAGGTATAAATCATTTGTGTTAGCACAACAAGCGAGTCAAGTATTTTATGTTTCATCACCTAATTTGAGACGTGACAAAATTGATTGGTAGGTTATTTGTTAAACAAAAGCATGGAACAAAATCGAGAAACGTTGGGAAGACATAGTATATCAACAAGATGAAGTTGTTAATAGATTTCAGATAGAAGAATATAATATTTCAACATTACGAGATCCCAGTGGCGTAGTAATAGATATTGATGCAAGTGAAATAAATGAAGATGAAGATGAGGAATTTAATTTAGAGGATGAGGATGAGGATGACGATGACGATGACAATGAGGATGATGAAATTGAAGAGAGACGTATGATGATGATGAAAATGAAAATGAGAACTTCGATTTATGAATATCGGTAACTTTTATTCGGTATCAATTATGTTTCTATTTACTATATTATTTTAAATTTCATATATTTGATATATTAATGGACTGTCTTTTTTCTATAAGTTATCCAGTTGCTGCATATATGGTAATTTTTTTCATATTGTCAATATTATACATCCAATGTGAAGATGCAATCTTTTTTTACTTAATTATTCTAATAATTATTGCTATTGATAGTTTCGATGTGGCGGTCATAGACAGAGTAGTGATGGAAGATCACACTCTTCCTCTGCTTCTGCTCCTGCACAATCTGATTCTCTTGCAGGAAATGTGCCTGCGACCCATTCTCCAGTTGCAGGATCTTCTGGTTCTCCTGCTAATGTATCTTTCCTAGTACAACAATCACTTGTTGAGAGAGAAGATACGCGAGAGTTGATATCCCCGCGTGGAGATTTGTACATATTCCAATTTTAGATTTTTAATATTTTTAATAAGATATGTTTTTTTATAAATATCTAACATGGCTTATTTTTATTTTATCATAGATTTACAAATTCTGTATATGTTATTCACGAAGTGAATAAAATAGCAAATAACCATTGAGGCAAAGCTTCTGTGACTTATACGAGTACACCGAAAGAAATAAAAAATTTATGGTGGAATAAGTTCAAGATAAGTTATTTAAATAATTTTATATATATAATTACAGTTAATATAATCAATTCATTTTTTCTCTACTGCAGCGGGTATTTACTTGGGAGGAGAGTGAACACTAGAGATAAGGAGGATTTTCAAGAAAAAGTGTGGCGATTATATCAGAAACATACTAAGTCATGCGAAAACCAGAAGTAAAAAGCCACACTGCATAACTGAGGAGAATTGAAATAAGATTATTGTATATTGGAGATCTGAGGATAGCAAACGAAGGAGTAAACAAAATAAGAAAAATCAAAATTGTAATTCCGGCGCTATGTCTGCCACATATGCGGGAGGCTCAATCAATATCGATGAACATAGACATCAATTGGTGAGTTTTTTCAAATCCTAATTTTTTTAATCTAATACTCACTAATTTATTATTTATAACGATGTTTATTTAGGCCCAAGAAATGAGGACTGAGCCATTATTCACAGACACTTTCACCCGTACATTTCAAAAGAAAGACAAGACGTGGAGTGGAGAGAGAGCTAGAATAATGAAGATTTATAATTTTAAAAGTTTTACAGTCTTTTATTATTATTTAACTTTTTTTCAAAACAGAAGAAATACGATGAACTTGCATAGATAAATTCAGGTGCAAGTGATGATGCAGTCAAATCTGAGCCTTCTATTAGTAATATGAATTTATAGCTTGAAGCAACTGGAGGGGCAAAAGGTGAAAGAATAATTGGACTCGATTCTTTGAGTCGAACCTATAAAGTCCCTGGTGCTTCTTCTTCATCCTCACCGACAGTAAGAGCAGAAATAAATCAATTGACTGAAAGAGATTAGTCATTTGAAGGAGTTACTAGCGCAAAAGGAAAATGAATCAAGACAAAGAGATCAAGAAGTAAAAGAATTAAATGAACAAATGAACGAATTTCGGAGACAACAGATGTTAATTATGTAGCATCTTCAATTATCGTCTAGTTCAAGTCAACTTCCTCCTCCTCGATCTGGTCCTTCTGTTAATGCCTGTAATAATGACAATGACGATATATTTTTTAATGATGATGGTGACAATGGTGGTTACGTTTGAATTTGTTATATCTAAATATTACTTAACTTATCACATTCGATATCCTTATATTATAAGTTACGCTTATGTTTGTTATGTATATATTGATTTGGTATTGAATTATTTTCATTTATTAGATGATTATGAAGTTTGATATGTGAATTAGTTTATATTGTTAGATGTGTTTGTTGTAAAACAGGTAAAAATAGTAGATTTTAGCATGATATTTTTTTTATTTCCCCATATTAGCAACGAAAATAAATTTCATCATAGATTTGTGACAAAAAATCATTTTTCGTCACAGAATTGGCAACAAAAAAATCATTGCAAAAAAAGAAGCATCAGTCGACTGTCTCATGCGAACAGTCGACTGGTATACTATCAATCGACTGGGCAGTCTATTAAATACTGGAAAATTAAAATATAAATAAAATGGCCAAAGAGTTAAGGAAATAATCCTGAAAATTTTTCGAGATTTTTAGAAATTTTAGGAATTTTTCTGGATTTAAACGGAGCCTGTAAGAGATATTTATGGGGATAAAATAAATAGGCTTTGGTAAAACCTATTTAAGGGAGTTAATAGGTGTGATTACCTAAAGTTTAAATACCTAGACCTAAGTGTAATTTTCGATCGCGCCGACTATTTTTTTTTTCTCTTTCTCTCTCGGTTTCTCACGCCGTCTCGACAGTTTTCTCCCTCACGACGTTCCTTCGCCGGCGCAACGGACAAGCAGAGCAGTAAGTTTGGGGTCGACGGCTGGACGATTTCGCCGGATCTCCTTCCATGCGATGCCCTCCCCTTGTGCCACATCTCCAGGTTGCGGCCGCCTCCTTCTCTGCCACCGTCGTCGCCGCCCGAACTCAAGTGGACGGCGAGCGACGTTTCCTCGCCGGTGAAGCCTAAACCTTAAACTGAAGGTCCATAGTTCGTTCCTGCGTGAGGGCAGTCGGTGGAGACTACCGTCGGTGTTCTGGCCGAGCGTCGCTGGAGGATTTTGAGCGCCGATCGTAGCCCTTCTGACTGAGCATCGCCGGAGTTTCGTGAGTTGGTGCTTCTCTTCTTCGATCTTGGACGAGATTTCGGGGTTACGATGGTTTTATTTCACTGAAATCCTTCTGTGGTTTGGGCAGTGATGGTTTTCGACAGACTGAGCAAATGGGGGAAGAGAACTGATGGGGGAAGGTTCCAATTTGCAGGTATAATTCGAACTATCTCCTCCTTTTTGTAAGTTGTTTATTTTGGTTTGGTTGTTGATTGTTGAGGTGTAGATTTCTATCGGCTATGAGGGCTATGTTTTCGGTGAATGGGTTTGAGGGGCTGTGAGGGCTGAGATGTCCTATTTGGGATCGTTGTGATTGGGTTTGATGTCGATTGTACGATTGTAATTGGTAGGTTAAGTGAGCTGTGAATGGTTTAGATGTGTTTGATCGTTAATGAAACTATTTGGGTATGGGTCTGGCCTGTGGTAATAGTGGATAGATCTAGGAGTGGCTTGTTTATGGGCAGCGAATAGATTGGGTTGTTCCGATGAATAGAACGGGTTGTGTTGGTTGGTTAACGGTTGTAAGTGTATTGTGGGTGCCAAGTTGTGGGATCCAAGGGTTGGATCGAGGTTGAGGTAAAGTTTGGTTGAGATGTTGTATGTCACCTAGGGTTAGGTTGGATGCATACTTCTGATCGGTGAGATATTCTGTTATTGTTGTGGAGTTGTAAATTAGGCTTGAGGAAAATGAAGGATTTATTTAGGGTGTCGTTAAATTCCATTGCTGCAATGGGGATGATTGTGATTGATTGGTTGGATTACATACAGGATGATTTTAATTTAATTATAGGTTATTGACAGTGGTTGTCTGTACTATGGTTATATGATTGGGTGTATGTTAGTTCTTAGTGAACTATGGTTGGCTGGGTTGTTGATTTCGGTGTGACGTTGATCGGTTCTGTAATTATATATGGAGGATTGATTAAGTTAAATAGGATAACTAAATCAATCTAGTGGATTGGATATGAGGTCGAAGTAGGATTCGATTCGATCATTTGTCGTGTGCTTGGATTTGATGGAGTTACTTTGGATTAATTGGTTATGGAAGGAATCGATTAAGTATTTGATTTGTAGGCGAATGGTATTTTGTGCTTAACAATAGTTATGCATTATGCAGGTTTCGGTCACGAGGCAGGTCCCCGGTCGTGACGATCTGGTTCTTTTTGCGGATATATTATCAGGCGGGTATTTTGACTTATCTTTTAGATATAGTCAAGTTGATATGCTAGTTAGGATAGTTTGCAATATTTTTCATGTTTATAGTATGATTTTGGTGCCTACTTGATACATGCATGTGATAGGTTATGATTATACCTTCCCTATTTATTTGGATCATAGTTACTTGGATTATGGATATGTACATATTGATTGTGCAAATTATTCGGATAGGTGTATTTAGTTGGATTTACATGCTTTAGTATCATGCACCATCTTGCATGATTGCATGCTGGCTGGACGGGGTTCCTTTATTGTTGAGCCCGCAGCCAGTTACATGGCCTGCACACTGTCACTCATGGGTTAGTGGTACATCAGGAGGGTGTGTGCAGTTGCTCTGTCAGGCTCCGCTAGTCTGCTCATGGGTAGCGATGAGGCAGCGTGGTAGCGGGCAGGGATCCCTCCTCTGGTCTATGATCGGAGATGAGCTTAGCTCCCCACTCTGTTTGGGCGTAAGGATAGGTGTACTCCGACAAAGATCCGCCCACTCTCACTCGGCCACCGCGTGATGGCAGAGTGCACAGTTGTCATAGCCCTACCCACTCGACTTCACCATCGCGTTTGAGGCGGCTGACTGGCGTCAGGGGTGACCATGTCATTAGAACGGCATGCATTTTGCATGGATAGCATTTGTATTGTGTTTGCTGCATTTTTATTGCTGCCTTGGATGTGCATATGATTGTCATGCATACAGGATACATATTTATATATATGGTGAGGACTTTATTACTTCTAGTCAGGCACATGCTCCTATATCAGGGTAGGAGATTCAGGTTAGTACAGTCCTGTTGTATTTATTTCTTACATACCCTATATGTGAGACTGTACTGGTATGATTTTTATTGTTAGCTATATCTTACTTTGCATATCGACTATACCCGCTGAGTTCTTTGAACTTACCCCGTTGATTTATATCTATTTCAGGATGAAGCTATTAGGAGAGTCCAGCTGTCAAACCCCACTCATCGTGTTATTTGTTTCTATGGTTTGGATATTTTGATTAGAGGGCATGTTTAGGATTGGAGTTGGATATTTGTATTCGTGGATTTTTGGCATCCTTATGGACCTTATTCGGATTTTATTTGGATTGGTTTTGGTTGAGTATTCTCGCCTGATGGGCGTAAGGGTAAGTCTAGTTGTGATAGATGTTACCTATCTATTTTGGTTGATGGCCAGAGGCCTATTTTATTATCTGCATGTGTGTTTGGATTCCGATCGTGTTGACCGATGTATAGTGGACGTGTAGGCCTTGTATAAAATTGGTATTGTCACCCGTACAGGGGAGATGCTGCCGGATTTTCATCTGGCGGGGACTCCATCGGGGCGTGATAATTTATTTGGTATCACAACGCCTAGGTTTTCGAGTTCCTAGGGGTTTTTGGATTTTTCGAAGTTCGCCATGTTTTGGCAGGTTTTTGCGAGGCAATCTGAAAATTTTGGATTGGTATGGATTTCCAACGATTTTTATGTTTCGGAAATTCGAGGATTTATGACGAGGTCAATATGGGGATTTGGCGGCGACCGGACCTCTCCTGCGACAAAATAGGTATGATGATTAATTTTATATGTTATTACTTCTAGTAATATCTGTTCTAGTAACATATGTAATAATTTAACAGATATAAGACGAGGTGGGCGTGCTCCTGCACCGAGACGTGGTGCAAGGTAACCACGCAAGAGGACAGTGAGATCTCTAGCTATGGAGTTGCCAGAAGGGTCTATAGAGTTATGACACATGTGCAGACTCGTAGTTGGGGTCGTCCACTAAGGTGACCAGCCGGAGTTGCCGTAGTGTTTATACTCCAGGTTAGATTAGCTATGTGTTTAGTGGATAACAGGAAATAACATTTAGTGTATTGGTCACTATTCGTAAGCATGGATGGAGTTGACCACGTGAACAATCTGTTCAGTTTGTGAGTCTTGAACCTGTGTCGAAAAGATGAATTTCCTTTGAGAGCTGACTGATACCGAGTCAGAAAGCAGGGGTCAAGTCGTCACATTGGTTGTGGAAATCAAGGACTACAGTGTTAGGGATTTTCACTAATTATGCTAGGCAGATTATTACCCTGGTGGGTAATGGACAAGGAATGTATACTATTGTTGATACAAACAATGGAGGTTTAAGTTATGAAGTTCCATAGGGATTTTGATCCTTGAGCGGCTTGAGCCTTAGATTGATAACATTGAAGGTACTGTTAAGTACCTAACTGGTATTTATATAGGGAGAGTGGAGTTAGTTTCTTACTATGGCAATGATCAAGTTGTTACTTGGTGGAATATGTAGAAGGAATTTATTTGGGGAAATAACCCATTACGGGATCACGGGTTCAGGATGTTTTCGAGAGACAGTATTTCTCCATGTTATTTTGTATGACTCATTGTTGGGAAATGCTTGAGCCTTAAGTTGAGTGATCAATTGATAATGGAGTTTCACTTAGAGTTTGTTAGACTTGCAGAGTTTACCCCCATTTAAGGGCTCAAGATAGTGATTGAGTTGTTTTCGATCACCCACGATTTATTGGCTTACATTTGGATTAGGATAGTTGGATCTTCCATCAGTTCCTACCGGGAGGCATTAGGGTGAGTCATATTTATGAAAATGACACTGCAGCAAGTGTCTCCAGAGAATAGTGTAGTCAATCTAGTAATAATAACCTACACTTCGGATAAGGCAATGGTAGAAGTCGTGAACGTGCTTTTCTAGCGGGATTCACGTGGCATTATTTCGTTCCCATGTTGTTGCTCAATATTGATCAAGTCTGTTGCTAGAGATGGTAACTTGATGTTGATGATGGAGGTTTACAACCTCTTGAGTGATTGAGGGTTTAGTTGGAATTTTAGTTTATTTTGGTGGTGATCAAGGCTCTATCTCGGGAATGAAAGATTGATGAAACACTTCATTTCCCAGCGAAAAACAGGGATATGGATTAAAGCTTTCTCCTCAGATTTAGGTGGCTATCAGAAGTGGCTTGTGCACTTGTGGAGATATGAGGTTGGTTGATAATGATAGGAAGAGGTGTATACACCTAGATTCATACAGTTACCGAATTCTTATTCTAGGTCACTGTGAAATAGGGAATCCGTTAATAGCAGAAGTTGGATGAGTTTGCATCTTTACTCGAAAGGAATTGTAGATGGTTGAAGGATTGATCATTAAGGTATTACTATAGTTTACCTTACTTGATGATATATTGAGAGATACAAGTATTTACAGATATCTGTGGTTAAAACATGTACAGATAGGATTAAAAGGATGTCTATATTTGGATTATGTGGATTAATAGTGTTCCCACCGACAGGTGAGATGTTGAGATGATTACTGTGATGATTATCAGAGGGGTATGATATTAATTTTTAATGTTTAGAGGATGGTTGATGGGAATGTTATATTATGGTGAGAGAGTTGACTTAGTTGAGTTATAGTTAACTTGGTTGATATGATGTGGATATTTGGATATTAACTTGGAGGTTATGCTTGTGACATGATGGTATAAGAAGGTCTCTCGGATGCCTGTATAATTCGAGAGTAATCAGATGTAGTGTCGGATGAACTTCTAGGTTTGCCGCTGTATAGGAAAGTAGAGTAGGCGACCGGAGGGATCTCGGAAATAGTTTTCGATATCGAAGATTCCCTACTGGGTGATATTTTATTTGGTACTGAGGTAATGATATTTTACGAGCCAAATGTTGTACTTATGGTGCGTTAGCTAAGGGCTAGTGTAAAGAGCACAAGGTTGTTAAAGCTCGTGATATACTCAAAGCAATGTCATTAAATTGGATATAAGCCAAATCGAGTTGCTTGGATACCGTCATCGATCGGTCTTTCAAAGTTGGCAAGGTTGATGATGTTGAGAGGTATTTGTTAGAATGACGATTTTACCAGGGGATAATTTAGTTGGTATCAATGTTGCTTAACACTATGGGAATTGGAAGAATCTAAGTTCCAATTATAGGAGGTGTTGGATGGGATATTTATTTGTCCCAGTATTTTATTTCTTGAGAAGCTCTGGAACTCGTTGTTCAAAGAGAGATTGACCTTTAAGGTTATACATCGATTATCGATGAAGGAATGCAGTAGTGGTAGAAGGAAATGAATATCCTTCATGGTGGATTGAGGATCTATTTAGATCAACTATAGGACACCTGTGTATACTCTAGGATTGATTTATGATTGGTGTGTTGATATTGTAGTGACAGGGTGTCATACAATTATTAAAGTTGTAGGGATGATTGATATATCATCGGCCTAGAGTAAAGAGGATGCAGGTGTATAGCAATGACAATTTCATACTTGGTATAAATTGTATGAGCTTTTGGATTATCTTATTTGACTTATTGACGACCTTGTCGTCCAGGGATTTGGGAAATCGTGTATTCTGGACACGATTGGATCATTTGTGATAGTGGCAGTTGGAGTTGAGCACTCGACCACCGTAGATGATGATTTTCTGGTATTGATTTGATTATTATCATAGATATGGATAGGATGCTCTAGTGGTTTTACATCGCTGACTGGTTGGATCAGGAAGGTGTTGGAATTTACTTGGTCTAAAGCTTGTGAAACTAGTTTCACAGCTCAGATGATGGTTGACTGTTACACCAGTGTTGTTTGATCATTCTTGGGTGGAAGGAAGGGTATTATATGCGGATGCGATGTTACTGGGAATGGAGCGTTTCTGATGTAGTTGATCAAGACGTATCCCATGTTTACGTCAAATGAGGAACTACGAGATGGGTTGTCATATATATGACATGGATGTAGCGGTGTTATGTTGTTTTGTATAGGTGAGGAGCCAGAATGCTCATGGGATTTTGGCTAGCTACTGAGTAGCTGCGAGAAGATAAATAGTGGAAAAAGAAAGCAAGTTCTATTACAAATAGATCTCAGTAAACAGGTAGGTTTCTCTTGTGAGGAAATATTTCTCCGTCTCCGAGAAGAATGGTGGGTAACATAGTTACATTCGAATTTAGGAAGAGTTACTTTTGGTTCAGGACAACAGATAGATTCCTGGGATGATAGAGAGCATCTACCATAGAGTTGTACTCTTGCTCTACCGGTTCGGAATAAGTGATAGTGTAATTTGTATGTCGTAGGTGGCTAGATAACTACCTGACATCTTGACTGCCCACGAGATCTGGTCGTGGTAGCATGTCGTTGCCTGTAAGTAGTGCCTTTTGCATTACTCCAAGAGCCACGAGGTTTGGTCACGATATTTTGATAAGTATTGCTGAAGATTGCAATAGGTTTTATATGTTGCAGATGTATAGGATTGTATCCGGAAAATAGTAGGTATTGAAACGTTCTCCATGGTGGAACGACATGTGGAACATAGTTGATTTGGTAGTCTGGTGTTCAGTGTGTCAACTAGTAAAGGTGGTATATAAATAATCAGCAAGGTTCTGTATCGAGATGGACGTGAAAGCATAGTATGATGGACAGTGTTGGGAGGTTATTTAGAATTCGGAAAGGACTTAGTATGATTAGTTAAGTCCGCTCATTTTCGTTCGATCCATACGATGAGTTTGTTGGATCGCTGGATAGGTTATACTGTGGAGATTTTCAGTTCATGGAGTATCTTTGAGTATCGTATGCGATAACGATTCAGAATTTACCATAGGATTATGGTATAGTCTTTCACAGGTCACGGATATAGAGCTCCACTCGGGTACAGTTATGTACTTTTTGATAGGTGGTCGATATGAAGATACTATTCATACTTTGGAAGGGCTGCTGGAAGCAGGTGTGATAGATTTGAGGGGATATCAGTAACCCCACTTGGTCACTTGAGGTGTGATTTGTCTCCAGATTCCTGAGATGGTTGTTGTGATATCTCGTACTCATATATGAGTGGAAATTTGGAGACCAAATTTTTATTAGTGGGGGAGAATGTTAAATACTGGAAAATTAAAATATAAATAAAATGGCCAAAGAGTTAAGGAAATAATCTTGAAAATTTTTTGGGATTTTTAGGAATTTTAGGAATTTTTTCAGAATTTTTCTGGATTTAACGGAGCCTGTAAGAGATATTTACGGGGATAAAATAAATAGTCTTTGGTAAAACCTATTTAAGGGAGTTAATAGGTGTGATTAACCTAAAGTTTAAATACCTAGACCTAAGTGTAATTTTCGATCGCGCCGACTATTTTTTTTTCTCTTTCTCTCTCGGTTTCTCACGCCGTCTCGACAGTTTTCTCCCTCGCGACGTTCCTTCGTCGGCGCCACGGACAAGCAGAGCAGTAAGTTTGGGGTCGGCGGCTGGATGATTTCGCCGGATCTCCTTCCACGCGACGCCTTCCCCTTGCGCCACATCTCCAGGTTGCGGCCGCCTCCTTCTCTGCCACCGTCGTCGCCGCCCGAACTCAAGTGGACGGCGAGCGACGTTTCCTCGCCGGTGAAACCTAAACCTTAAACTGAAGGTCCATAGTTCGTTCCTGCGTGAGGGCAGTCGGTGGAGACTACCGTCGGTGTTCTGGCCAAGCGTCGCTGGAGGATTTTGAGCGCTGATCGCAGCCCTTCTGACTGAGCATCGCCGGAGTTTCGTGAGTTGGTGCTTCTCTTCTTCGATCTTGGATGAGATTTCGGGGTTACGATGGTTTTATTTCACTGAAATCCTTCTGTGGTTTGGGCAATGATGGTTTTCGGCAGACTGAGCAAATGGGGGAAGAGAACTGATGGGGGAAGGTTCCAATTTACAGGTATAATTCGAACTATCTCCTCCTTTTTGTAAGTTGTTTATTTTGGTTTGGTTGTTGATTGTTGAGGTGTAGATTTCTATCGGTTGTGAGGGCTATGTTTTCGGTGAATGGGTTTGAGGGGTTGTGAGGGCTGAGATGTCCTATTTGGGATCGCTGTGATTGGGTTTGATGTCGATTGTACGATTGTAATTGGTAGGTTAAGTGAGCTGTGAATGGTTTAGATGTGTTTGATCATTAATGAAACTATTTGGGTATGGGTCCAGCCTGTGGTAATGGTGGATAGATCTAGGAGTGGCTTGTTTATGGGCAGCGAATAGATTGGGTTGTTCCGATGAATAGAACGGGTTATGTTGGTTGGTTAACGGTTGTAAGTGTATTGTGGGTGCCAAGTTGTGGGATCCAAGGGTTGGATCGAGGTTGAGGTAAGATTTGGTTGAGCTGTTGTATGTCACCTAGGGTTAGGTTGGATGCATACTTCTGATCGGTGAGATATTCTATTATTGTTGTGGAGTTGTAAATTAGGCTTGAGGAAAATGAAGGATTTATTTAGGGTGTCGTTAAATTCCATTGCTGCAATGGGGAGGATTGTGATTGATTGGTTGGATTACATACAGGATGATTTTAATTTAATTACAGGTTATTGACAGTGGTTGTCTGTACTATGGTTATATGATTGGGTGTGTGTTAGTTCTTAGTGAACTATGGTTGGCTGGGTTGTTGATTTCGGTGTAACGTTGATCGGTTCTATAATTATATATGGAGGATTGATTAAGTTAAATAGGATAACTAAATCAATCTAGTGGATTGGATATGAGGTCGAAGTAGGATTCGATTCGATCATTTATCGTGTGCTTGGATTTGATGGAGTTACTTTGGATTAATTGGTTATGGAAGGAATCGATTAAGTATTCGATTTGTCGGCGAATGGTATTTTGTGCTTAACAATAGTTATGCATTATGCAGGTTTCGGTCACGAGGCAGGTCCCCGGTCATGACGATCTGGTTCTTTTTGCGGATATATTATCAGGCAGGTATTTTGACTTATCTTTTAGATATAGTCAAGTTGATATGCTAGTTAGGATAGTTTGCAATATTTTTCATGTTTATATGTCTAGTATGTTTTTGGTGCCTACTTGATACATGCATGTGATGGGTTATGATTATACCTTCCCTGTTTATTTGGATCATAGTTACTTGGATTATGGATATGTACATATTGATTGTGCAAATTCTTCGGATAGGTGTATTTAGTTGGATTTACATGATTCAGTATCATGCACCATCTTGCATGATTGCATGCTGGCTGGACGGGGTTCCTTTATTGCTGAACCCGTAGCCAGTTACATGGCCTGCACACACTGCCACTCATGGGTTAGTGGTACATCAGGAGGGTGTGTGCAGTTGCTCTGTCAGGCTCCGCTGGTCCGCTCATGGGTAGCAATGAGGCAGCATGGTAGCGGGCAGGGATCCCTCCTCTGGTCTATGACACCGGGAGATGAGAGCTTAGCTCCCCCACTCTGTTTGGGACAGGAGGATAGGTGTACTCCGACAGCATCCTGTCCACTCGGTCACTCAGGAGCAATGATGGCAGAGTGCACAGTTGTCATAGCCCTACCCACTTGGCTTCACCATCATGTGTGAGGCGGCTAACTGGCGTCAGGGGTGACCATGTCATTGGCACGACATGCATTTTGCATGGATAGCATTTGTATTGTGTTTGATGCATTTTTATTGCTGCCTTGGATGTGCATATGATTGTCATGCATACAAGATACATATTTATATATATGGTGAGGACTTTATTACTTATAGTCAGGCACATGCTCCTATATCAGGGTAGGAGATTCAGGTTAGTACAGTCCTGTTGTATTTATTTCTTGCATACCCTATATGTGAGACTGTACTGGCATGATTTTTATTGTTAGCTATATCTTACTTTGCATATCGACTATACCCGCTGAGTTCTTTGAACTTACCCCGTTGATTTATATCTATTTCAGGATGAAGCTGTCAGGAGAGTCCAGCTGTCAAACCCCACTCGTCGTGTTATTTGTTTCTATGGTTTGGATATTTTGATTAGAGGACATGCTTAGGATTGGAGTTGGATATTTGTATTCGTGGATTTTTGGCATCCTTATGGACCTTATTCGGATTTTGTTTGGATTGGTTTTGGTTGAGTATTCCTGCCCAGATGGCAGAAGGGGTAAGTCTAGTTGTGATAGATGTTACCTATCTATTTTGGTTGATGGCCAGAGGCCTATTTTATTATCTGCATGTGTGTTTGGATTCCGGTCGTGTTGACCGATGTATAGTGGTCGTGTAGGCCTTGTATAAAATTGGTATTGTCACCCATACAGGGGAGATGCTGCCGGATTTTCGTCTGGCGGAGACTCCATCGGGGTGTGACACAGTCAACTAAAAAATATTTTGTGACCTATACTCCACTACCAGTCGACTGACACCCACCATCAGTCGACTGATGAATGCATGGGTGCGACAAAATATTGTTTTCGTCGCAGAAATTACGTTGAAAAAATTTTTTGTCGCAAATTATCCACTATTAGTCGACTGATTTACTATAGCACCTTATAGAAACTTTTTTAGCCGACTGCCCAGTCGACTGGTCAAGCATCAATCAACTGATCATGTTGATCAGTCGACTGATTTACTGTAGCACCTTACAGAAACTTTTTTAGTCGACTGCCCAGTCAACTGATAGCCTTCTTCAATCGACTGACCTTGAATATTTTCCAACTAAAATTCAATTCGTGGCAAATTTTACGACGAAATTTATTTTCGATGCAAAGTTTTCTTGAAAATATGGTAAATAAATTTATTAGTTTTTTACGACGAATAAGTTTTCATCACAGATTTGGCGACGAAAATAATTATTCGCCTCAAAAGTTTGCGACGAAATTTGTTTCGTCGCTAAATTTGGCAACGAATAATTGTTTTCATCATTGAATTTGACGACGAATAATTATTTTTGTCGGTAAATTTAGCGACGAGTTATTTTTGTTGTCATTTTTATCGCTAAGTAGCAATTAATTTTGCAACATAAATTTTATTCGTTGTAATTTTTTAGACGAATTTTTATTTTTCATTGCAAAATTTTGCGGTGAATTATTTACAATGAAAAATATTTCGTTTCAAATTTTTTTGAAAAAAAAATTGTAACATATTTTTATTCAAAATTCGTCGCCAAAATATAGCTTTTTGTAGTGTATGATCGTATGTTCCAGTTCGTCCAAGGTCTTATAGCCTATATCTGAATTAGAATGCCTGAATCCCTCATTAGTACTTATTGAAAGGTGTTAGACCAAGTCATACTGATCGAGATGACCCAACAACAAGTAACTCGGGAGAAGGAATCAGAGAGACAAATATTGCATACAAAGTCTCAGACACATGACAAGCAGCTCGATGGTCAAAAAATGCAAAATCATACTCAAAGGTCACGATCTAGTACTAGAGGAGCCTCCCAAACAGCGAAGCCAACTTGAACACCCTCCGAGTCTACCCAACAGAAACGACCATATAATCCTAGTTTGGTAAGATGTTATTATTGTAGATTAGTTATAATGATACTATCAAGGGGGACTCTAACATCCATCTGCGAAGTAAAAGAGTTGCCCTTAGATTTTAGTAGTCATATCTTGACATGAGATTAGACTACTGTCCACTTAGAGTAAGAGATTCTGACATATAAAAACTCAACACAAATGCACTAGATCTCACACTTGCTGAAGATGAGAAGACTAGTAATCAATTTAGGATATGAATCAAAAGTTGTACGGTGGAAGCATGGTGGACCCATACCCCACAAAGAAGTTGTATAAGATAAGTTTACACTCATAAAATTTTGGAATGTTAAAATATTAGAATAAGTTGGGAGAACGATATAACACTTAGGGTTATCTAACCATAGAAATACATAATGACTTTGATATTTTGCTAATATGGGAGTATGTACTCAATTTATTTACATTGTGAAAGTTATAGGTGGAGTTCTAGATGATATTTCAAATGCAAAGAATGTTGATTGAAGCAAGGACATCTGTTGGATAGAGATTGGATGGTAACGTAATTTTGATGAAGAAACTACCGAGAGCAGAAGAATGATGAGTAAATAGGATATCTTTATTAGCGCATCTTAAGTAGGTATATATATATATATATATATATGATAATTAAAAATGAAATGAATATATTTATTTAATTTATTAAAAATGAAATTTAGTTATTAATATTTATTAGAAAATTTTGGGATAATTTTATTAGGCTTTGACTAAGTCTAAATGACTTTGCCCAATCATAAGAGTTGATTATTTCAATCAATTCTAAATTATAAATAAACCCTAAGTTAGAGATTTAGGGATAAGTTCTATTTTCCCTATTTCCCTCTTGTGTCATCCTATTCTTGCATCGCCGTCACCATCTTTCCAACCACGAATAGAGCCATCGACTCCGCCACTAGCCTCCGCCTAGTCGTGAGTGGAGTCCGGCGACTACCGCCGGCCATCAAGGTTCATTTCCAACAACAAACGAGGTAAGGAATTTGATAAATAGTCATTTGATTAATCGATTAATTGAAGTTGATTAATCGGGTTAAAATAGGAGATAGAATATGGTTGATTAAGATTTAATTGATTTAATTCTGAATTAGTTAATCCCATTAATCATCATTTGATTTTAGATTTCATTAATTAAGTTGATGAATCTTTGATTAATCTGGATTTGAAATGAATAATTGATTTGGATTAATTAATATGTGTAATTGATTAAGTGGTTAAGTTAATTAATTGTATTTGCCTAATCAAAAGGTAGTAAGATTTTATTTTAATTGATTAATTAGATAAAAATTGGGAGTATGGTTTGAATAATGAGATTAAGCAATTAATCTTTTAATGTATCTTGATTTAATTAATTAATTGGTTTAATTAATTATCTGGTTTAATTGATTAATTTGTTTTAGGATAATTAATCAAAGTGTTGGGTTAATTTATTTATTTAGGTTTGATTAATTAATATGATTATTTTGTCTAATTAATTAATCTATTTTTTTTGTCTAATTTGAATTAATTCTTTAAATTAAAGTTTAATTTAGGTATAGATTTTAATCAGTTACTTTATTAGATTAACTAAACTATCCGAATGATTAAATTAAGTTGATTTGGGTTTAATTGAAAATTTTATTTAGATTAATTAATTAATCAGTATTAGATTAATTAAATTGGTTTAAATAATTAATTAGCTTTAGGGTAATTAATCAAAGTTTAGATTAATTGAATTATTAATTTGATTTAGTGGTTTAAGTAATTAATCTGTTTTGGTTCAACCTGTTAATTAATTAATTTAATTAATTCGGTATGTTTAATCTAATTTAATTAACTTAGTTATTGAATTTAAATAATTAATTAATTAATTAGATTGGCACCATTAATTAAGTTAATAGTAATTCATTTGTTAATTGTATTAATTAATTAGATTACTATCTAATTAATTAAGCAAATTAAGTTAATTTGGAAAATCAATAAGTTAATCCAGGCGTTGCCAAATTAATTGAATAAGGAAACAATTATATTAACAAGAAGACTCACAATTGATTTGATAATAAATTTAGAGATTTATTTCAAAGGTGAGTTAATAATGGATTAATTATGACAGAGTTGGGAGCTGAAGCAAATCTTCAGATTGGGAGATAGCTAAGACACTCTGCAGTTAGAAGTGGGTGGTTTTTTATTTGATCTCTTTAGATCTTTTAATCTTAGTGCATGATTATTTTGATTACGTTGTTTACTTAGGTTATATTATCTTTTCATTCTATGTTCTTTCTAGTATTGCTTTGATCTTATATTTGCTTGATCTTTTTATACTTTATTTGACTTCTAGGCTATTTGATTTTCATTAGTATGTGAATGCTTATGCTATTATTTAATGGATATTATTATTATATGTGCTTATTTGTTTATTTACGGCTTTGATTAAAATCATGATTGGACTAGTAGAGATAATATGATTAAAATGAGATTAATCTTTAGAAGGTATATAACGTTTCTCATATATCGGTTGCTAACTATGTCTCTTATTCATGGTTGAGAGGGTCTGCAGTAGAGTTTCCTTACTTTCGAATTATTGTTGCTTTGTATACCTATGATCGATCATGTCTCTCATTCATGATTGAGAGAATCTACCGTAGAGTTATACTTTTAGACTACCCGTTCAGAGTTAGTGATAGTTGGATTCGTGTATCGTCTGTAGCTAGATAGCTACCTTACATCTTGACTGCCCACGAGATCGATTTGTGGTAGCATGTTGTTGCATGCAATCTATAGCTAGATTGCTATATACTTTGTCTGCCCACGAGACTCGTTCGTGGTAGCATATCGTTGCCCGCACACATTAAGTCTTTGTATTGCCTATCTGCCCACGAGACTCATTCATGGTAGCATGTCGTTGTGCGCAGACAATGCTCTGTATGTTGCCTATCTGCCCACGAGTTATGTTCGTGGTAGCATGTTGTTGCCCGTAGAAAGTGCCCCTTGGTATTACTACGAGAGCCATAAGACTTTGTTGTGGTATCTTGATATTTATTGCTTGCAAGTTTGCGGTTGGTTGTGTATGTCATGGGTGTATTTATTATATGGCTGGCCAGGTTAGTTATGGATTGATATTAGTACTCTGAGGTTTGGGTTATTCGGGTTTACTTTCCTTTGACCTCTATTTTGTTTTTATTATCATGCACTATCTTTCTATACATCCACTGAGTGATTTGTACTCGTTCCCTCTTTTCTTTAACCTCCAGGTTAGCTGATAGAGGATATGTCCTATTGAACTATCTTCGCATCGCTCAAAGAGTCCCTTACTGTGCTAGTCCCACTGCATCGTCGAGATGCCGATTTGTTTTCTTTATTGTTATCGCATTTTGTTTACGCACTTTGGATTTTGTCACAATTTGATTTGGATGTCATAAATCTATTTTACTTTCACTGACTTATGTTTTAGTCATGCATGCATGCAGTTAATAAAATAATTATATTTTATATTTTGATTATTTTAAAGTTTTTACCATATCTGGTTCTCGTAATATATTTCAAAATATTATCACTAAGGGGCTCCTCCGTCATTTGGACGACGAATATGTCCCGGGGCATAATATGAAGACTACGAAAATTTAGACGTAGAAATAGATAATTTAGATACGAGGGACTCATAATTTCTAATCGGACTGTGATCGGAATCTGACTGCGATTTGGCAAGACTAGAAGTATGACCGGATCGTGACTGGAATCCGGTTCGATTGCGATGATAGTGGTCATGATCCGATCGAAATCCGACCGTGATCTGACGAAAGCGACAGTGACAACAACCTCGATATGTTCATGAATTGACTATAATGATCATCGAAGAAAATTGCCACAAGCAAAAGCATTGTGCATTTCTCAATTATTGTACAATCCCACAGACCAGACAATGGATGGAAAAGTCATCGTGTATGTGGCACGTAGGATAAGTTACGCAGCAGATCATATATATATACAAGAATGTTATCCTACACAACTCATCCTTAAGCACCCATGAGCACATCAATTATCCATCGTCCGATCCCCTAGGGTTCGAAGATTGAGATATAGTGCTCACCCGATCAGATAATAGATAATGGATGCGCTCACAGGTACTTACGAAACATTCCTCTATATATATAGAGAGAGAAATGTTATGTTACACAACTCATCCATGAACACTTCCATTATCCACCGTTCGATCAGGTGTGCACTATAACCCTACGAGATCGGATGATGGATAATAGATATGCTCACGAATAAGATATATATATATATATATACCTAATTCATTCCTAAGCACCTCTATTATTCATCATCCGATATCTTAGAGGATTGGGTACAGTGCACACCCGATCGGACGGTGGATAATGTGTTGGGAGTATGGGGAATACAATCAAAGTCCCACATTGGTAAGACATGGAAAAGATCATGTGCTTATAAGAAAAAAGATATCTCCATTGGTATGAGGCCTTTTGGGTAAAGCCCAAAAACAAAACCATGAGGGCTTGGGCCCAAAGTGGACAATATCATACCATTGTGGAGATATGTGGATCTTATATGCACTAACAATTGGTATCAGAGCCATGGTCCATGTCAAGCCATGAACCTCGAACGAAGGAAGTTGAGCTCCCACGTCCGGATCAAGAGAACCAGACATCAGGAAGGAAGTCTAGTTGGGTCGGGGGGACCGAACAACTGGCAGGAAGTCCTGGTGGGTTGAAGATCGGACATCAAGCAGAGAAAATCCTTCGAGGAGGGATAGGCTTGAGGGGGGGCCCAATGTGGTCCTTCGTTTGAGGGGGGGATTGTTGGGAGTATGGGGAATACAATCAAAGTCCCACATTGGTAAGACATGGAAAAGATCATGTGCTTATAAGAAAAAAGATATCTCCATTGGTATGAGGCCTTTTGGGTAAAGCCCAAAAACAAAATCATGAGGGCTTGGGCCCAAAGTGGACAATATCATACCATTGTGGAGATATGTGGATCTTATATGCACTAACAATTGGTATCAGAGCCGGGGGCGCTAAGATTCGGTGAAACCACCAATCTAGCTTTGTTTTTCTTTTTTTTACAGATTTTTTATTTATTTATTTCTGTTTTCGTATAATTATTTCACTTGCTTATCTTCTCCTACATATAGAATTGCATTAGAGGCTTTAGGATCCGGATAAGGTTGTCCTTCGGGTTAGATCCGAGTAAGGTTGTCCTCCGAACTTCAACGACATTCGCATTTGATTGTTTATTTCTTTTGCAAGTTACATTTTATATATCTTTTTACTTCTCAAGATTACTAATCCAAGACGAAAGTCTTGGAATATTCTTTCCGTGTGTGTTTTGCAAGATTCTTTTCGCCGTTCTTCTTCTTGTTTTTAAATGGCCCATCTCGAAGGGTTTAGCAGCTGACCCCGTTTTACAACGGTAATGACTTTCGTTATTGGAAGGGTCGGATGGAATGCTTTCTTAAAACCCAAATCGAGATGTGGATCGTAATCAAACCGGTTTCACACTTCCTATTAATGAAGATGGTGAATCTTTGGGTTACGATCAATGGTCAAATTCCATGAAAAACAAGTAGAAGCCGATGTCAAGGCAACTCAAATCTTGCAATGTGGGTTGTCCCAGGAAGAGCTCAACCGCGTCGGCCCCTTCATGAGTGCAAAGGACTTATGGACCAAGCTAGTGGAACTACACGAAGGCACCGACGACACGAAGGTATGTAAAAGAGATTTACTTTTAAATAAATTGTATAACTTGAAAATGCAGGAAAACGAGACCGCAACTCAACTACATGCTCGTATCCAAGACATCGCCAACCAACTCCATGCCATCGGACAAAAGGTCGAGAATCGCGACCTTATCGGTATTCTCTTAACTCGTTTCCTAGGACCACCTTGTGGCATCCATGGTCGATGCCTACAAGGTCTCCAAGGACCTTTCTAAAATTAGGTTAGGCGAATTGTTTTGAACTTGAATTACATGAGCAAACTAACGTGGTCGTGCCGAGAAGAGTATTGCGTTAGTTGCAGTTCCAAGAAGAAGAAGCCCGCAAGCAAGCCACCCCAAGGAAGAAGACGAGTCGAATCGGAAGTAGAATCGAAATAGAATCCGAACTAGTCAATCTAGTTGGAAGATGATCAAGAGACGAAACGACCAACAACTCAAGGTAAGCCTAAACCTAATTCAAATACTTCTAATTTTAGATGCTATGAGTGCAGGTTCGGTCACATCAAGTCCGAGTGCCCAAAGCTAAAGAATAGCATCAAAGACCAAGAAAGCGCTAAACGCTACTTGGGAGGAGTTGTCGGAGGAAGAAGGCGATATCCAAGCTCTAATGGCCAAGCCGATAGCACGCGACTCAAACCAGAAGAAGAGTCCGAGTCCGAATCCGATGATGAGCTTCCATTCAAGACAAGCCACGGATCCGTATCCGGTTCAAAAGAATCATTAAGGGTAAGTCGGTCGTTACTTAATACTTTGTATGGTGCAATTAAATTTTTAAATAAGAAACTAGCTAAGTCCGAGTCCAAGGTCGAGACCCTAATTGAGGAGGTTAACCTTCTCAAACATGAGGTCTCCTAACCTCTTCGACTACTAGATTCAAGAGGAGGACTCAACTGCTTGAAAAGCTTGAAGTTGAGAACTCGCTTTGAAAACACAAGTCAAGACCTTAGGAACACGTTGAAAGGTTCACTTTGGGATCCAAGGGACTTGACCTCTTACTTGGATCACAAAGGGCCGTGTACAACAAGGCGGACTCGGGTTTAACTCAAATACAACCAATAAGTCATATATGTCTATAGTAAACCAACATAAGAAAAATGTCCAAGCATGGGTCCCTAAGACCACTTTGATTTCAACTTTAGGATCTAACATGTATTGGGTTCCCAGGACCAAATTCACTATGTGAATAGACCCACTCGATTCAATGGTCCAGGGGAGCCAATACAAAATGTATTTTTGTTAAGTCTTAGAAATTGCATGCTTAGTTTTTCCTTTATTTTTAGAATGGTTAGATAGGACTCATAACCAACTAAAATCCTGCGAAAAGATTGAGCCTCGGGAGCCTCTTTTCAAAAATAAACCAACTAAAATCCTAAAAGATTGAGCCTCGGGAGCCTCTTTTCAAAATAACTAGTTAGACCAAGACGTAGTCTCAAGTAAGTCGAGTTATCAATTTCTTGAAATTAGCTTTGTCTAAGGAAGTGGTCGTTGTTCCGATCAAAGAAGGCCTCGTGCCTCGCCACGACTGAAGCTAATCTCTTGAAAAGATTACTTGATGAGCTCGGACTAAATCGAATCTAACCTAATGTTGGTTAATTTAAATTCATTAAAATTAATCAAGTAAAATTGATAGTCATCTCACAATAACACATAGGAATAACATGTTTTGATCATGTAGATATTGGTGAGATGATTTAGGTTTAAAACTTACAAACAACCCTTTAGTAATTCCAATATCCGATCCAACTACCTTATGTGTAGGATCAATGGATGTTGACGTGGTTGCTCCCGACACATGACCGGGATCAACTCAAATTTTCGGGTTACGATTCAAACGACAAGGATCGGTAGCCTTGAAATAACGGCAAGCTCAAAATCATCGGATCGTGATATTGAGCTCAACTCTAACTTTACAATTCAAAATGTCTTATTAGTAGAAAACTTTCAATATAATTTACTTAGTGTAAGCCAATTGTGTGATAACAATTATAAGGTCATATTTCTAGAAAATGAATGCGTAATCAAAATAAATGCAACATCTAAAATAATACTTAAAGGAACTAGGAGTAGCAACATCTACACAATAAATTTACCCAACTCCTCAACCAAGTGTCTTATGACACAAAGAAGAGGAATCTTGGTTATGGCAATCAAGACTGGACACTGCACCCAAGACTCAGTCCACAAGATGAGTCGAGTGGCTAGTTATAGGTTTGCCTAAACTAAACAGCTTGGATAATAAAATATGCAATGCTTGTCAACAAGGTAAAGCAATCTAGGACACAACATCGATTAACTAATCAGAGCAGACCAAAAGTGTTCTTGAGCTCCTACACATGGATCTATTTGATTCACATGGAGCTAAGTCACTCAATGGTAGTCAATTTTGCTTAGTCATAATTGGCGACTATTCTAGATTTACTTGGGTTAGGTTTATCAAACATAAAAATGATACCTAGACCAACTAATCAATCTTTGTAGGTTAATCGAAAATCAAAAGAACCTTAAGATTAAAAAGACTTAGAAGCGATCATGGTGGTGAATTCGAAAACCACGGGTTCTGATTTACGTAACCTAAGCGGATACCACCATGAGTTTTCATGTCCTAGAACCCCACAACAAAATGGGTTAGTCGAGCGGAAAAATAGAACCCTACAAGAAGCCGCTAGGACAATGTTAGCAGTATAACCTACCAGATAGATTTTGGGCGGAGGCCGTTAAATGCGACTTGCTATGTCCAAAATAGGATCCTTATGGTAAAGAGGCACCAAAAGACCTGCGTGCGAGATTTATCACTATAAAATACCAACATCAAGTACTTTAGAGTATTTGGATGCAAGTTACATATCTTAAACACTAAGGATAACCTATGGAAATACAAATCAAAAAACTATACTGTAACCTTTCTAGTATACACAAAAACCATTATAGATTATAGGGTATACAATCACTACACTCTTAGAGTCGAAGAAACCATTAATATAGTTTTCGACGAAGGACACGAACCCGCTCAATCCTTAACAAAACCAACTAGCAAATCAACTTATAGCTTAACCCGACTGATCTTGAACTCAATCTCGTCCTAACCCATGTCATCCTATCGACCAAGTGATAGGTGACTCTAACCCAAGTCAATCTAGAACTAACCCAAGTCATACTATCGACCAAGTGATAGATGACCCTAACCCGAGTCACTCTAAGACTCAAACAAATCATCCTATCAATCAAGTTATAGGTGATCCAAATTTAGGGGTTCGAACTAGAGCTTCATATCGAAAACTTAGTAAAATCTAGTTAATTTCCAAAATCGAACCCAAAACTATTGAACAAGCACTTCTTGATCCCGACTGGATTATTGCTATGCAAGAAGAGCTAGCTCAATTGACTAGAAATGAAGTCGGAATTAGTACCACCACCTAAAGAAAAATCAATTATTGGAACAAGGTGGGTATTTCAAATAAACTTGATGATAAAGGTGAAGTAGTTAGAAATAAAGCTAGGTTAGTCGCAAAGGGTTTAGTCAAGTCGAAGGTTTAGATTACGATGAGACCTACGCCCGTAGCGGACTAGAGTCCATCCGAATGTTGTTAGCATATGCCGCACATCGAGGTTTTAAATTGTTTCAAATGGATGTCAAGTCAGCATTTTTGAATGGATACATTAAGGAAGAAGTTTACGCTACCAACCTCCGGATTCAAAATCTAGATAAACTGACCATGTCCTTAGACTTAAGAAAGCCCTATATGGACTCAAACAAGCCCCAAGAGCTTGGTACGAAAGGCTTTCGATCTATCTTAAGTCCAAAGGATTCAACCAAGGTTTAGTCGACCCAACCTTATTCGTTAAAACCGTAGGAAAAGAAATCTTTATAGCCCAAATCTATGTAGATGATATAATTTTTGGAACTACCAACTCGATCCTGCTAAACTAATTCATCTCACTTATGGAAAGTGAATTTGAAATGAATTTAGTGGGAGAGTTAAGTTTCTTCTTAGGTTTACAAATTAAACAAACTAAAGATGGAATATATTTACATCAACAAAAATATACTAAGGACTTAATAAATCGATTTGGAATGCAAGATGCTAAAATAATCAATACACCTATGGCAACTAATGTTAATATAAACGAAGATGTAGAAGGAAAACCCGTTGACCTAAAATACTATAGAGCGTTAATAGGAAGTCTCCTATACTTAACCATGAGCCGACGACATTTTATTCAGGTAAGTATGTGCGCAAGGTTACAAACCTGCCAAGGAGTCTCACCTAACCCTAGTCAAGCGTATCCTTAGATATCTAAAGGGCACGCTAAACGTAGGTATTTGGTACCCTAGATCTACCGAGTTTAATCTAATCGGCTACTCCGACTCGACTACGTAGTAAACTCGATAGAAAGAGCACGAGTGGTTGTTGTCAAATCCTCGGCTCGAGTCTAGTAAGTTGTGCGAGGGAAGCGATTGCGTTGCCTTATCTACCACCGCCGAATACATTGCGATGGGTGAGTGTGTCTCTCACTCGTGGGATGAAGCACACTCTCCAAGACTTTAGCTTAATCTTTAACAACATTAAAACCTACATAGATAACATTAGTTCAATTAACTTAACTAAAAATCCAATATGTCATTCTAGGACAAAACATATAGAAGTTAAACACCACTTCATTAGGGAACATGTAACTAATGGAACTATACAACTAGAGTATGTTGAGTCCAAATCAAACCTAGCGGACATCTTCACCAAACCACTACCGGAAGCCGAATTTAGTTTATTAAGACGAAAGTTAGGTATGTGCGTAATAGAGTAGGATTTAAATTTTTCTATATATGTACTCTACTTTTGCTTCTTTTTATGAAATTAGCCTAAGTCTTACCTTAGAAATCATATACCTATAGATTTAAGGAGCTAACACATCTCACAACACATAGGACTAATGTGTTTGTGTACTTAGCCACGAGACGGGCGTGAGATGTTAGGACCTTACTCCCAGTTCCAGACGTAAATTCAAGCATCGACATGAACCATGGAGTATAATTATTTAAATTAATCAACTCCTTCAAGACTTATTGATCATTCTATATCAATCAAGTCCAACCGGAGTTGTACATTTTAGATGAACATATTTTCAAGCTTATTATTATTTTAAAAAAAATATATTTATATTGGGAACTTGCTTGGACTTACAAACCCTAAAATATATTTACAAACTTTTTGAGTTAAGGCAAAAGGGGAGAAAGTCACAAAGTAAGGAAGAAAGTAAACAAAATTATTTTTATATTAAGTAATTCCGTTACTTAAGCAACTATTAAGGGGAGTAAAATTATTTTTCAAGAACTCACCTTGGTCAAGGGAGGTTACCTCAAAGGGGAGAACTTGAAACAATAATATTTCTCACTCATGCTTAATCTTTATGCTAGCTCATTCATACTTAATCATTATGCTAGCTCATTCATATTTAATCATTATGCTAGCTCATTCATACTTAATCATTATGCTAGCTCATTCATATTTAATCATTATGCTAGCTCATTCATATTTAATCATTATGCTAGCTCATTCATATTTAATCTTTATGCTAGCTCATTCATGCTTAATCATTATGCTAGCTTCGTTATGCTTAATTTTTCCTTAACTTTTGTGGTTTGCCATGAATCAAAAGGGGGAGATTGTTGGTGCGGTGGGCACCAAAGTCGAACCGGTATTTTGATTATGGCAAAAGGCTCAATAGTTAAGGGTATATTTGTTATCTTACGAGCTCAATTAAGTGTGCAGAAATGCTAAAGTTGAGCGGAAGGTCTGCGACACCCGGTGGGAACCGAGGTGGTCGGGCAACGCCAGAGGGACTTCGGAGGAAGCCGAGGTACTCGGGTGAAGACCGGAAGCGAGGCTACAAGGTAAGCTCGTGTGAAAGCGAAGCAAGGTCGTTAAGCGTAGATCCGACCCAATACCTCCAATGGAAGGTCTAGGTCGAGATCAGATGGTTAGAACCATCGTACTTTATATTTTAAGCTAACTTGTACTGCAGTCCAAAACCCTTTGACTACAGTCAACTGCTAGTCAAGTTCCAGCCTCGAGAAGAGCTCGAATTTCTAGGGGGTGAATTTGGACTTGACTCGTGTTTTGGTACAAAGGGTGATGTGGCATCAAGGTGGACATCCAAACCATCACCAAGCTTCCTTGTGATTGACTTGGGTTAGAGTCTATCACAAGGAATTGTTGGATCGAAAGTGTCGCTAGAGGGGGGGGTGAATAGCGATACGATGTCGTTAAAAAACTTTTGCAATAAGTAAAAAGCAAGTAGAGAATGCACAGCGGAAATATAAAGTGGACAAGATATTTTTACGTGGTTCACAATCTTTCGATTGCTAATCCACGGCCCTAGTGATCCTTGATCACGTACGGAGGGCAATTCACTAAAACCACTCCTCCTCGTTGGAGGTAGGAGCAACGATTACAAAAAGAAATCAAGGCAAAGGGACACTCCCCCTTTCCTTGTTACGATTAAAGCACAAAGACAATTTAAAGAAGTAGAACTTAAATAAATATACCGACAACTCTTATAAGTAGAAGATGTAGCTTTCGTTGTCGGCGTCACTTCGTCGTAGCAAATGTGAGTAGTAGTAGCGGCGCATTACGGCGTGTTGAGAGCTCTTGAATTCTTGTTATTTGCTTGGCTTGAACATGTCTATTTATGGATATTGATCTATGAATTTAGACATAGGTAGTGTCAGTGAGGTTCTTATCCCCAAGACTTGTTCATCCACATCCTTTGCGCTAACTCAAGGATGAGGTGTTTCATCCAACCACCTTGTGCCACCTCCAACCTTCTTGTGCGCCAACTCAAGGATGAGGTGTTTCATCCAACCACCTTGTGCCACCTCCAACCTCCTTGTGCGCCAACTTGAGGATGAGGTGTTTCATCCAACCACCTTGTGCCACCTCCAACCTCCTTGGGCGCCAACTTGAGGATGAGGTGTTTCATCCAACCACCTTGTGCCACCTCCAACCTCCTTGGGCGCCAACTTGTTGGAGCCATTCAACTTGTGCCACATCATGGGAGCCAACCATTTTGCGCCAACTCAAGGATGAGGTGTTTCATCCAACCACCTTGTGCCACCTCCAACCTCCTTGTGCGCCAACTCAAGGATGAGGTGTTTCATCCAACCACCTTGTGCCACCTCCAACCTCCTTGGGCGCCAACTTGAGGATGAGGTGTTTCATCCAACCACCTTGTGCCACCTCCAACCTCCTTGGGCGCCAACTTGAGGATGAGGTGTTTCATCCAACCACCTTGTGCCACCTCCAACCTCCTTGGGCGCCAACTTGTTGGAGCCATTCAACTTGTGCCACATCATGGGAGCCAACCATCTTGTGCCAACTCACCTTATTTTGGGCGTCCACCACAAGGAAGCTTGGTGATGGTTTGGATGTCCACCTTGATGCCACATCACCCTTTGTACCAAAACACGAGTCAAGTCCAAATTCACCCCCTAGAAATTCGAGCTCTTCTCGAGGCTGGAACTTGACTAGCAGTTGACTGTAGTCAAAGGGTTTTGGACTGCAGTACAAGTTAGCTTAAAATATAAAGTACGATGGTTCTAACCATCTGATCTCGACCTAGACCTTCCATTGGAGGTATTGGGTCAGATCTACGCTTAACGACCTTGCTTCGCTTTCACACGAGCTTACCTTGTAGCCTCGCTTCCGGTCTTCACCCGAGTACCTCGGCTTCCTCCGAAGTCCCTCTGGCGTTGCCCGACCACCTCGGTTCCCACCGGGTGTCGCAGACCTTCCGCTCAACTTTAGCATTTCTGCACACTTAATTGAGCTCGTAAGATAACAAATATACCCTTAACTATTGAGCCTTTTGCCATAATCAAAATACCGGTTCGACTTTGGTGCCCACTGCACCAACATAATGAAGATGTTTATGGGTGTTCACGGATAAATTGGATAGGATAACATTTCTCTCTCTCTCCGTCTGATCCTCTATGGTTCAAAGATTGGATTATAGTGCATACATGATCGGACGCTGATAATGAAGGTACTCACGGATGCTCATGGATGAGTTATGTAGGATAATATTTCTCTCTATATATAAAGAAATGTTATGCTACACAACTCATTCGTAAGCACCCGTAAGCATCTCCATTATCCACCGTTCAATCCTCTAAGATTTAAGGATTGAATTATAGTGTACACTCGATCCGACAGTGAATAATGGAAGTGCTCATAGATGAAATATATAGCATAACATTTCTCTATATATATATATATATAGAGGAATGATCCCCTACATAACTCATCCGTGAGTACCTCCATTATCAACCGTCCAATCGAATGAACATTATAGCTCAATCCTTGAATTCTAAAGAATCGGACGATGGATAATAGAGGTGTTCACAAATGAATTATGTAACTCGATTAAACGATGAATATTAAAAATGTTCATGGATACTCACGAATGAATTGCATAGTATATATATATATATATATATATATATATATATATATATATATATATATATATATATATGAAAGATGACCTTTCAGCCAATGTGACAATTATTTATCAAATGAAATCTTATATTATTTAAGTACAAAAGGTCAACATTTTCTTTTTAACGATAAGGGTCAACGAGATACTTCTTCAACTCCGTGCTCTTGACGTACCATTAAAAAAAAAAAAAAAGCCTTTTGCACGTGGTTGGTTTACCTCGTTCAGTTCCAGAAACCATTACCTCAACCTCCCAAAACACGATGAGTCAGTAACGATGAGTTAGAAGTACTCGTAAAATCAGAATGATTATCACACGTATTCATTAGAAATATTCAAATCACTCAAAATTAACGATGAAATAAAAATATTCATACAATAAAAATTTGATTATATATCCATAAAAAAATGTTTGAATCAACTCGCAATACTAAATCGTCCATTAAAATTTAATTATATTTTTCGAATTTATTTTAATGAACGATATATATTAAAAAATAAAATAAAACTATAATTTATTTTTTTATTTTAAAATTAATTAAAAATACTTGATCAAAATTACTTCAGCTTTAAGATATTTTAACTAATTCAAAAATATATTAATTAAATTTAAATAGTTTTAATCAAACTCATAAAGATTATTTTATTTAATAGTTTCTGTGTAAAATAATTTTTCGGTAAATTTAGCAACTGCAATAATAATGATATTAAAAAAAGAACGAGACTATCGATTGCTAAAAATACCTTAATTTTTATAAAATGTTTAAAATGTCTTTCTTCATTCTCGCTTTCTCCCTTCCTTCTCACGCATAGGTGATCTCCGATGATCAACATACCAATCCAAAATCCGTTGGAATCGGAATCGTGATCGAATTATGCACCCATGCTCCTGCGACTCGTACACAAGAACTGCACAGAAACTCAATAACTAGGATTTCTCTTCGCACCCAAGCACCTCAGCTTGACTACTTGCTGTCGCTCAACATCATCGTCGAGCAGACGGATTCTGAGCCTATTCAATCAGAATCCCACTGCGATTCGATCAGTATTGGAGTTTAGTTGGACTACGATCGAATTTCGACTGAATTACGGTTAGAATCCATCGTGATTGTGCTCGCTAGCGGTCATAATTTGATCGAATTTCAATAGCAAATCAGTCGTAATTCGATTGTTATCCGATCAGATTCTAATTGAATTGTCGCGATTGCGACAGTTAACCCCCGTAATTCAGTTGGATTTCGATCGTAGCTCGATCGAAATCCTATTGCAGTTTTATTAGACTCCGATGCCGATCAAATCGCGATCAAATTTCAATTAGATTGCAGTTTGAATTTGGTCGCTCGACAACAATGTCGAGCGATAGCAAATGGTCGAGCATGGATGTTCAAGATCGCAACGCTCGAGCAGGAATGAAGGATATTTTAGACTTTTCCTAAAAATAAGGATGGGTTTAGCAGTCGGGGATAACCTTGCCCTTAAAAAAATATATTAAAATATTTTTTTATTTAAAAAATGTCCTTTGGGCGAATGGTAATAAAGGATACCTTTTAATTTTTACCATAAATATTTGGATGCCTGTTTGCTCGTTCAAAAATAATTAAATTATATAAATTTTAAAATAGGAAAATTCTGAACTGGGTGAAGTTTTAACTTTCCCTAAAGGTCCACCTACTATTGTACTTGTTTTCTGATTGAAGGAATATCAGCACTGATAGATGGGTAGGTTGGGTGTGAAGGTGCAAAAAGAAGGAAATTATGGGGTTTCCAGATTTAATAGATCCTTTAATCAATGGACACGCAGCGTCGGGGAGAAGAGGAAGAGACCAATTTCGCGTATTTTTGGATTCATTCGGTTGGCCACAAACCCAAATCCTTGCGCGCGACCTCGTTGGTCGCCGGCGATCGATCTGTCCATCCGCCCCCCGGCGTAGTACGAATCTGAACGCGAGGAGGAAGGGGCAAATTTTGGAAACTCCTCCGGCCGCGGATTCCTTTCTCGGTTTCCGGATCGCTCCTCTCTCTCTCTCTCTCTCTCTCTCTTAGTTGGGTTGTAGTGTAACCGTAAGGCATTCAAAAATTCTGAGTTTTTGATGAAACTATTGCTGTCCTTCGTTTTGGATGGACGTGCGGCCTCGAAGGTGGCCGGAAAGAGTAAGTTTTGAGGAAGCAATGTGAAGGGAAGAGGAGCCGAAGCCATCTGCCATGGATCCGCCTTTTTCTGGTTGATTTTTAGCCTTTTTCTTCCACTTTTTTTTTTTCTTTTACTATTCTTTTCCTGTCTTTTATTTTGGCAATTGACATGTCGGGAGCACCTGATCTGTTCGTTGCTGTGGATTTAGAACGGATCGCATTCGTGATTTCTGCACAATTAAAGGTTGTTGTGGTCACCTCTTTTTAGTGTGAGTTTTCTAATTATTGGTTTGATAAAGTTGGGAAAGTCGAAGGGCTTAGTGGTTTTTTTCGAGTTCGGCGTAAAAAAAAATTGGACTTTGATGGGATTTAGGCGGTTTTCTTAGTGTGTGGAGATCGTTGCTTCGCTGCATTTTGTGGGGCTTTCTCCCGATATCTCAGTTTGGGTAACTGCAAATCATCTCCAAAATATCAATCTTTCAAAAATATAAAAATATGAAAACAGAAGTCCCGTTCTTGGGCTGTTTTCCTCTTCCTTTCATCATCAAAAAACCCCTTGTAGCGATTGTATTTTCTTGATTTCTATGTACTCTTGCGATTAGCGGAGCGTTGTCTCCTCAAGCCCTGGCCCATATCAAATAATGGTTTACCGTGCCCAAATTTCACTTATCGTTAGATAAAAGCATTTACTAGCAGAAATGTATAATGTGGTTTAGTTCTTGATTTTTTCCCCCTGATTTCTAGTTTGTTTCTCATCTTAAATTTCTTTTCTTTAGGTGATCACATGACAGACATCATTTCTGATTTATCTAACCAAAATATGCCTAAACTTGTTTAGCATCTTCACCCTGCAGGTTTTGTGCTTGATCCATCCAAATGCAGCAAGTTGAGCATTGAGGAGAAGAGAGAGCTTGTTCATGAATTGTCCAAATGGCCAGAGAGTGCTCCTGAGAAGCTACAGACATGGACCCGCCATGACATTTCAGAAATCCTGTGTGTAGAGTTAGGAAAGGAGAGAAAGTATACTAGCTTAACTAAACAGAAGATGATAGACTACCTTCTTCGGGTAGTTTCTGAAAGGAAATCTGGAGAAAATGCAAACAGAAGGGATCCATCACAGGTGCCATCTACACCAAATCCTCAAACCACAGCTAAGAGACAAAGGAAGAGTGAAAATCCATCACGGTTGCCAATTGTCATAAATTACCCCCAGATACATGATGTAGAAGAAGCTCTAGACAATCTAAGATGTTGTCAGAATTCTGCCTGCAGAGCTACTCTTAACATGGAAGATTCATTCTGCAAACGTTGCTCATGTTGTATATGTCACAAGTATGATGACAACAAGGACCCTAGTATTTGGCTGTTTTGTGTCTCTGAGACTCCTGCTCAGGGTGAATTTTGTGGCATGTCTTGCCATCTTGAGTGTGCCCTCAAGCATGAAAGAGCTGGTATGATGAATAGTGAGAAGTGCAAAAAGTTGGATGGGAGTTATTACTGTGTTCACTGCGGAAAATCTAATGACTTGCTTGGGTAATTCTTAATCACACTGTTTAATAGTTTCTTTAATTGTTCGTCTTTGTCAATACCTATTTAATTTCTATGTAAACATTCTGAGTTATATCAGTGCTTAAACAAAATGCAACAGTATTATTAACTGGTATTGTAGTTAGGGCTCATGACTATATAATTTTCAGTTTGTTGCACTGTCTTTTCTTTTAGTATTTATCCATATTTTTTTGACAAATAACTAGTACTCATTTGCACAAAACAAAGAAAAAAAAAGATAACTAGTACTCAAGAAACAGTATCATTTAATGATCCCCCAACCTGTATAGTTAATGATCCTCCAAACTTGTCATTTTTTTTTTATAGTTATGCATTCATGAACTTGCACATGGAAAATCCATCCAAGTATCTTGTGTTTAAATCCATATTCAGTGTGATCTCTTTTGTTGCGTTGAAGGTTTTTAATTCTACATAACACGTTTTCCTCTATGTGCATATGATAAATGATGAATCTGATGTACTGACACATGCTAACTTCCATATTCTACATGCATATTTTTATCCTCCTTATCAAGTTATAAAAAAAATGTAACCAATATGACCCCCTTTGATGCAATCCAGTTACTCGTTTCTCTATGAGGTTGTTGAATAAGTTAACAAATATACCTTTTTATTTCTCTATCTGAGATTATTGAATAAGTTAAAAGTATAGACCTTTATCAATCCTTGCTTTAAGGAGGCTAACTGACATTTATCTACTGGGCGTATTGGGTTATGATTTATGAAACATCTGTTCAGTATTTGTCAAGAGGATTTTGATGAATATATCATGGTTTGCTTATGGTGACTCTCCATCAAAGGATAGACTAGTTTTTTAGAATAACATAAACAATGTGGAACTATTAGATGCAGTTTAGTGATATGTTAGGATGCTGGTTGGAACTATTAGATATAGTTCAGTAAGGTCAGCATGATAAACTGCATCATCAACATATATATTCCCCAACTATTTTGAGGTTGGCTACGTCAACCTTATCCTCCATGGAGCTCTATAAAAGGCTGTATCACTAATAATATTCAAATTAAATCAGTGTTTACTACATTGACTAGTGCGTTTTTTTGGTCTCCCTCTATCTCTTAAACCTTTTGCCTTAGATTTGACTCTTCTGCCACTCCCTTCGACATTCTAATCTTTCAGAATATATGTTTTATATCTCAGAGGACTGTAAATATAATGAGGAAAAAGGTTCTGTTTTTACCTAGTTCAAAAGGATATTTAGGGAGGTTGAAATCTGAAGAAAGAGATTTTTATTTATCTAATTCCAACTGATATTAAGAGAGGTCAAAATGTTATGAGGAAAGTTTTTTTTTTTTGTTTATCTAATTCAAAGGGATATTGACCAAGGTCAAATTGTAATTCGGAAAGAGATTTTTGTTTTGTCTAATTCGAAGGGATATTTATCGATGACAAATTGTAATTAGGAAAGAGATTTTTGTTTTTCTAATTCCAAGTGATATTAATAGAGGTCAAAATATTATGAGGAAAGAGTTTAATTCAAATGAATATTCATGGTTAAACTGCAACCGGGAAAGAGATTTTTTGTTTATCTAATTGAAAGGGAGCCATTAGGATTTGGATTCCCGGTTGTATGCACCTAGTTATAATCTATCAAAATAAAGAGCACACCTCCAACAATTTAAAATGGTTATTTAAGATAAGTGATGAATATTGTTGGCATTTGGCAACAACTATAAGAAAATGATAACGATATTTATTCGTAAAAAGTGAAATTTATATATGAATTAATTTCATTGGATGAGTTTATTTTGAGTAGGTACTAGATTTTAATAATAGGAGCAAGGAGTAGATGAATGATTTAGTAAATGACTAATATACGCATCTAGATGGTAACTTGAGATTTGACTTTTGTGTCTCACAAACTTAAAATGAATAGGATGAAAGTTGGGCATGCATGGGTTAATACCAAGAAACTTCATTGTGAATGGTACATTGAATCAAACATGATAATTTTTTCTATTTATCATTGATTTTGTGAAAGAGAGCCCACAGTGACTGAAAAATTAATTTGGATTCATACTTAGAAGGGTGATAATAAAAAGTATACATCTTCTCAGGCAACTAATTGAAAAGTATTAGAAATAGAAGTAAGAGTTACACAGGTGTTCATTGATCTAACAAAAGCTTATGATAGAGTTCCAAGAGAAATCATATGGAAAATTCTAGAAAAAAAAGTGTTAGTATAACATATATTGAAATAATTATGGATATGTATAAGGATGTAATGAAAAGAGTGAAGACTTTAGGAGGATTAATTGAAGTGTTTCATATAAAGATAAAGTTATATCAATGATCAATTCTAAATCCCTGCCATTTTACACTAATCATGGATGAATTCATTGGATATCCCCAAGACACGATACCATGGTACATGATGTTTGCATGTGATATTGTTTTGATAGATGAGATATATAAATGAGTGAATGCTAAACTTGAATCTTGGAGGGGAAATATTAGCTGTTAAAAGGTTTTAAGCTTAGTAGAGTAAAAATAGAATAAATTAAATTTAAGTTTAGCAATATTAAATGTAATGAGATAATTGTTACACAAGGATATAGGATTGAGGGAGATGTCTTACATAAAATATAAGTAGGATGATTGAAATGAAAGAAAACATTAGGGCTTCTTTGTGATCATAAAATACCTTTAAAACTTAAAGGAAAGTTTTGCAAGACGATGGTTAGACCTACTGTATTATATGGAGTTGAATGTTTGTCTATAATTCAAGCACATGAGCAAAAGATGAGGATCGTAAAGATAAGGATGCTAAGATGGATGTATGGATATACGAAGATGAATAAAATAAAAAATGAGAATATTAGAGAGAAAGTCGAGGTGACATCTATTGAAGGAAAAAATCCAGCAGACATGTTTAAGATGGTGTGGACATGTACTTAAATGACAAATATGCACATCAAATGAGGAAGAGGAAGACCAAAGAAGATTTAGTTAGCAACGATAAAATAAAATTTATTTAAATATAGATAATGATATAGTAAGATAGAATCCAACGACATAGAAGGATCCATATAGTTGACCTCACCTAGTAGGATAAAGATTGATTGTTGTTGTTGTAGTGAAAGAGAGTCGTAGTGCAACGGTAAAATTGTTGCCGTGTGATTTTGTAGTCACGGGTTCTAATCAAGGAAACAACTTCTTGTAATGCAGGATAAGACTGTGTACAGTAGACCTAATATGATCTAACCCTTCCTCGGGACTCCGCATTGGCAAAGCTTCCTACACCGGAGTACTCTTTTATCGTTGATTTTGTGCAGCCATTTCAATTTTTTACAAGGCTGTTCCCTATTTGCTATTGTTTAAAATCTAACAATCTTGATTTGCTAGGTAATGGATTGTCTATTTTAGATTTTTGAAAATGAAAGTAGTCAATTACAACTGTTATGTCTTCAAGGACTATAATTTGGTTTCACATTAATGAGAGTTCTTATCTTTTTTTGTTGAAAATGGTTAATTTTCTATATGCTGATAAAAGTGTTGTCTTAAAAAACCATATTTATGAGGAGGAAAGGAACATGTAAATAGGCATAAGATGAGCTCAGACTGCCACAGGAATTGAAGAAGAGTGCAAGCTGTTGAGGTTGATGGAAAATTTTCATGGTGAATGCATGCAGTCTTCTCAAGTTTGAGATTTGAAGTATGCACATTCTAGAGAGAAATTCTTAGAGTGACCCATATCTGAATCTACATAATGATTGGTGGGAGAAGTCTTCTTTTCTTTTGAGATGACTATCAAGTTGGCATTGACCTATAATAATCTTAAATGAAGCCGATTTACCTTATCACCTCGAATGAAACAGATAATCATTGATACAATTTATGTTGATGTACTCAACTTTGGGAAAACTATGACTAACTAGTGAAAAGTCAGGGAGGTACCATGACCCAGTAAGCATGCTATTATCATCTTCTTGCTAAGATGAATAAGCAAATTTTAAGTGGCTGCTGTTATAAACTT
Organism: Wurfbainia villosa; assembly: GCA_025175895.1. Classification (NCBI taxonomy): domain Eukaryota; kingdom Viridiplantae; phylum Streptophyta; class Magnoliopsida; order Zingiberales; family Zingiberaceae; genus Wurfbainia; species Wurfbainia villosa. The sequence continues at coordinate 50,911,587 of CM046003.1, forward strand.
AAGTTGCTTATTCAAGAAAAATACACAGTAAGGGATAAAGGGGATCCAAATGGACTACAAATGCTTTTTGATAGTAGATCTAAGAGTAAAAACAGCTCTAACTTCCTCTGATCTGTCATGGAAGAACCAATAAGATTATAGTTGTTGGATTGAAGACCTTTGACTAGGCTACCTAGTCAATAAGTTGTTAGATACAAGTGTCCTACCTAAATGAACCTTTCAAGATTGCAAGGGTAGCATACTGCCTCAAAAAGATGTGTGGTTGCAATGCCACTTCCTAGATTATACAACAGCATCCATGTTGGGAGATGGGGACAACACCTTGGGTCTGAAACATTCCACCAGATTCTATGTACCAGGATCAGTGAATTTTCTGAACTTCCTATCTAGTTTCTTAAATGTTCTGGATCCACTCTGACCCTCCAACTCTCCCTCAGACATGTCCTCTTTGTGCAGCTAACTTCATAAAATGAAGGATGAATTTTTCTGTGCTTCTCTGCCAAGTCAATGATCAACTTGAGTCTCATATCACTAGAGTAAATAGTTGTTTTTGTATATTTTGGGTTTATCATTGAAAGAATCATATAGGACACAATCTACCATGCACTAAGATATTAGGGTTGAGTTAATCATTATTTGCAATGTTTCAAATAAAGAGTTTTGTATACAATGTTCGGTGGAGGCAAACCAAGTTTTTAAAATTGGCTATACTTATGTAATGCTTACAAAATGATAAAAAGCATGTTGTATCTCAATAATTTTTTTTTCTCTCTTCTTTTTGTTCTCTTCTAAGAGCATATTTCTTCTCTTCTACGAAAGTATTCAAGATCACCATTCTCTTCTTCTCTAGAGAATACCTGAGATTATGCTCTCAGCCCCAAAAATGCCTGTTATCTTCAAGTTTGGATTTGATTCTGTTGATCTGTAACACAAACCATCTCATGTATATATTTCACTGGGAGTATATAAAAATCTTTTAGTGTGGTAGGGTATGTAGAATTCTTGTTAGATTGCATAAAATGTGTTTATCCTGTTCGGAACTAATTTTTCTCTCAGTTTGTTCGGCCTAGTGTAAAAATCTGTTTTCTGTGTTTGTCATTCCTCGAAGCACTTAGGAAAAGTACTTTGATCTCTAATAAGTAACAATAATTTATCTTGAAACACTTTTAACTGTTGCACTTTTTCCTATACGACAAACAAATTGCATGACTACTTGCTGCAATTGTGGGCGTAAGGATGTTTGATCATGAAATTCATGAAATATATTGATTAAATGTCCGTGCACTATTCTGAACTCTTGTATGCCTACCCTTGTAAATTAGTGTGGACAACTTAAACATATAGCATCCAATTTTTCTACTGAAACCTCCCTTGATATCTGTTGGTCTGACTCACACTATTGCTCAGCGGTCACAGTTTAGACAGTATTATGGACAGATAGGAACTGCTTCAGATATGAAGATGTCTTGGGTTCACACTGAAACATATCACAATAGTGTGCTTATACTAGCTGTATAATCTTACTTTTTTCAATTGTGCAGATGCTGGAAGAAGCAGCTAGTGATTGCAAAATATGCACGTCGTGTTGATGTACTGTGTTATAGGATTTCTCTTAGTCATAAACTTCTCAACTTAACAGAAAAGTATCAAAATTTGCATGAGATAGTTGACCAAGCACGGAAGAAATTGGAGTCTGAAGTTGGATCTATTGATGATTTAGCAAATATGGCACGTGGAATTGTCAACCGACTTTCAGTTGGTGCTGAAGTTCAAAAACTATGTGCCAGTGCAGTAGACTTACTTGATTCCATGCGCTTCGACACCCAATCAGCTCATTCTCAAGTTCACAGTAAGCTTCAAATTTCTTGAGCATTATGCTGCTATTTGCCCACTAATTGTTTCCTTGAATTGATGTGTGCAGAAATGGTTACGGTATCCCCTAGCATCATACTATTTGAACAAATATCACCCACATCCCTTACTGTGGTTTTTGATATAGAAAATGACTCACCTTTAACTCAAGAACTAGTTGGTTTTAATTTGTGGCTAAGACTAGCTGACACCCTAGAATACCCTGAGGAGCCATCATTTTCTCTGTGTAATCCAAAGAGGAGATTGCTGATAACAGAACTAGCTCCAAATACAGAATATATGTTTAAGGTAGTAGCTTTTAGCATTACGAATGACCTGGGCACATGGGAAGCTGGAGTAAAAACTGAAGGCAATTACCTGAACAACTCTGTCGACTTAGCACTCGAGACTGCTATTTCAAAACCAAATTGCCAGAGTCCCAAAGCAACAAGTAGTGGCTTGTCAAATCCCTCTGAGGGAGATGAATCTAATACTAATAGTACGACATGTGCTGACTTGAATAAGTTGCCAGAAATGGATTATGATGATTTTGAGAAGCCTGAGATTGTTGAGACAGAAAGATCATCGGACCATGATGGAAATGATAACCAACAGTCGACTGAATGCACAGGCATTATTTCTGCAGCAGAAGCCATTGAACCAGAGACAGCACCTGGGCACTCCGAGTCTGCTATAGATGAGGAACCAAACTCGACTATTCGCACAGATTCCACTAACTCCATGGAAAATAACCAGGCATCTGACATCCCAAAATCCGAGAATGAATCCAACAATCTGGTTGCGAATGCCATCATGATCGTACCATATGGAAAATTGGATTCCACTCTCCCTGCTACACTCTGCAGAGTGGAAACTGGACCAGATGGCTCTGGGAGGTGCAGCAAGGGGAAATCTAAGGTGGATTTATTTGAGAATGGTTCAACGAAGCAGCCGGACAAAGAGCCAGGGAGTTCATCAAAAAAAAGAAAATTTGACTCTGTGAATCTTAAAGATAGCTGCTCACTGGAAGGGACCTATGAGTACTGCGTGAAGGTGATTAGATGGCTGGAATGTGAAGGGCATATCGAGACAAACTTCCGAGTAAAATTCTTGACGTGGTTCAGCTTGCGGGCAACCCCCCAGGAGAGAAGAGTCGTTAGTGTATACGTTGATACTCTGATTGAAGATCTTCCAAGCCTTGCAGGGCAATTAGTGGACACCTTTTCGGAGGCAATCTACAGCAAGAGACCACCCCCAATGCCAAATGGTTTCTGCATGAAGCTTTGGCATTGAGTAACAGAGTCCATTCTTCTTGATTCTGAGATAGTGATTTAGATGCAAATTGTTGCATTAATTCTTCAGCATATACTAATTCATGGATCAGCCAGTTGAGGCCAATCCGCACTGTTGCTCATTGAAGATTACACTTTTTTTTTTAATGTATTTACTAGTTACCATTGACAGACTTTTATTTTTCTTCTTTGTAGTTGTTATGACATTATGTGATACTGATCTTTATTTCAAGAAGCTCGAGGATCAATATTTATCTGTCGAACAACCAGAAACAATGTTAAGCCTATGTATTTGTGTTTAGTAAAACAGACAAATGGCCAAGCAATGGATCCACCTGAAAAAAATAAATGGAATCATCTTTCGAAACAATTTTCTTGCTTGTTTTAGATGCATATAATCTGCTCAGCTATGAGCCAGCTCCCAAATCTCGTCTTATTATCATTTAAGTCGACTGCATGATATAATTATTGCACACTCAAAGATGCCAATTGCTTTAAACTGAATGTCATTTCCAAACAAAGCATGATTATTATGACCCTCAAATGCATGCCATGTATATCTCCAGAGTTGTTCGGCAAGTTTCAAATTTTACCATTAATTTCAGATTACCACGCTCCCTAAGAAGAGTAATAAAAAAAAAATAGGTTTAAATTTTAAATGAGATGAATATTTTAGAGATCGATTTTTAAATATATATAAACTGCACAAGAGCTCATTGGAGGTGTTGTTGGAATTTAGAACCATATACCAGTTGTTATGAAATTTGTATCTAAGTACTTGATGAACTTGCGTTGGCTAAATGGTTAATGCATTAAGAATATACAAATATTTGGATGTCCCAATTATTGGGGAAAATATATTTTGCCTTGTAGTTGGAGAATATACAAATACTTGCTTCGTTTTAATGTGTTGATGAGTTTAAGCGCATTTTTTGTGATCTTAATATGAGCATAAATCGTGCAGGTATTTGGATAGTGCAAATGATGATATATATATATATATATATTGTCTTTAAATTGGCTTGGATCGAGTTACTGCACTAGAGCTCGAAGAGAAGTTTGATGAACTCAAGAGATAGGTTTAGATTGAGATGTTGCTTTAGATTGGATTGTCACATCCGATTCAACAAGGAGCTCAATGGACTCAACTAGAGGGAGACATAAAAGACATGAAATATTTTGAAGTAAATAATATTTTTTGTTTTTTTTAATGTTTGAGCATATTATATATATATATATATATATATATATATATATATAGACGACGTTTTCTCCATTGTCCGATCAATCACGATTGCACAGTAAATAAAAAATACACAGTATTTCTTCCACCGCAATTTCACCCGTGCACAGCTTTGATTCATCGATAACCGGTCGGATTACGATTGGAAACAGCTGCGATCCGACCGCAATCCGACTAGATTTCAGTGTCGATCGGATTGCGGTCGGATTTCGATCGGACCGTCGTCGAATTCCGACTGGATCGTGGTCGAAATCTGGCCTCCCGCCAGTGAGTGCGAGCGGGCATCGAGCGTGGTTACTGTGTATTTTCCTTCGTCGTGCACGGGCCACACAAAAACGAGCACTCAGGATATATATATATATATATATATATATATATATATATATATATATATATATATATATATATATATATATATATAGTCATGTTATGTTGGGTGCACATAGTGCGCGCCCTGCATGAGCGACTGAGGTGAACAATATTTTCATTGGGCTATATATATAGGGGTATATGTTAGCATGCATTATTAATAATGTGCATCCGTGCGCAACTCCATCTCAATCGTTCGATGGCACATAATGGACAATTCAATCGTCCCATGCATCGTTGCTCCAGTGAGCATTATAGTCAACCCCTAAACCTATTGGGATCGTTATCACTGTCCGTTCGATCGGACTACAATTGGATTGTGATAAGAATCCGACCAAATTGTGATTGCCTACGACAGCTACGTTGGCGAACTCAATCACGTCGGATTCTGACCGTAATCTAGTTAGAATCCGATCGAACTCGAAGTCGAGTTGGATTCCAATCGAAATCCGACCATATTGCGATCGTCAACACCGCGACCACTAATGACCGCAATTGTGCATGATTCCGATCGGATCGTAGCGGGAATCTAGCAATCACAAGTGATGTCGAGCAGCGACAGAGGTGAGTGTAGGTGCTCGCCTGGGGTGTTCGGGCGCGCAACACTATGCATTCTTAATTACTATGTTGTCGCGCATGAGTATATACAGCACAATAAATCAGAAATGTATAATATTTTTCATTGGAGAAGAATTGATCTCGACGCTCCTAGGTCGAATTCCAATTGAGATCCAACCAAAATCTGGTCGTGGTCCAGTCGACATCGGAGTCCTACCGTAATTGGCCGCGATTGTGGCCACAACCGCAATCGACCGTGATTGTGACCGTGACCGCAATTCAGTCGGAATCCAACAGGACTTCAAGCCCGGTCGGATTGCAGTCAGATTTCGACTGGATTGCAGTTGGAATCCGACTGCGGTCTGATCGAACTTCATGCCCGGTCGGATTACGACCAGATTTCAACCTGATTACGGTCAGAATTGATCGTGATTACGGTAACCAACAACCGTAGCGTTGATAGCTATAATTTAATTGAAATTCGACCGTGATTCGATCAATCGATCGATCGAACGATGATGACGACACCAACGACGACCCAGATGTATATATAATGAATACTAAATGTGTTCATGAATGATAAATTCATTTACAAATATAAATTCACCTAATAGGTCATTAGGCCATAGAGTAAGTTAGAACCACAAAAATTCTTTTGTTAGCATTGTATTTGTTATTGTTGGAAATTTTATTCCACAATCAAGCCGGAATTACAGGGAATAATCCGAATTGAAAATTACAAGAACACAAACTCGGACTTATTTGTTGAGATGGTTTTCGTCACCCGTGTAGGAATGAAGACGCCGAGTCCTGCCAAGACGCAGTCTCCTTAAGACAGATTCGTCCCCTCCAGCGGTGCTACGAGGTGACGTAGGACGTCTGTCTCCCAGGATAAAATGGCGAAACCACTAGCACAACCTAGCACAGGTTGTAGTGACGACTTGATCAGTGTATCTGAACACTATCACAGGGTCTGCCGAGTGAAGGATAACTCGGCAGAATGAAGGAAAACTGGTGGGGATTCACTATCTTTCTTCTTGGATGAAGAAAGTTCTTACCGGAAAAAGAAATCTTTTAATTTCTTTTTCTTTTCCCCCCTCTCTCTCTTCTTTCTCACTCTCTCCTTTTTTTTTTCTTCCACGATGAAGAAATGTCTTGGAAATGGCTTATCCTCTTCTCTTCATGCTCTTCTCCTTATAAAGAGCAACCAATCCATGGTGAGCTTGTCACCTCCACCTCCACATGGCTTGTGGTGGTAAGTGCTCAATGCATGCAAGTCATGTGGGGCTTAGGTGGCTTTGTCATGCTACATGCTCAAGGCATGTAAAGGCATGTGGAGCATGATGTGGCACTATTCATGATGGATTGGGCTTTATAAGGGCTTTAGGCCATCATGATGCATGAAGCTCATATGATCTTAATTATGCATTAATCATGCATTTAGATCTTTACTTAATGAAGGCTTATGCCATAATTAATTGTAGACTTATACTTTAATGTATAAGCATCATGAGCTTGAGTGAGCAAGCAAGACATATTGTGGTAAACTCTAGCTTATCTTTATGACCATATCACCTTTTGATTGGTCTAATATGTGCAATAATGTTCTCATAAGAACCATTTTGAGTTCGCGTAATCCAGGCCCTGGATTAGCACCATCTTTTGCATTATTTACCACTATTATGTCATTTGAATGTGGAACTAAGTTTATCCACTATGCAATTTTCCATTCATATTATCTAACAATCCCCCACATGAATGGAAATAAGGTATGTGATAGTCTTCAGCAGTTGAGTCATGTATAAGATAGGTAGGTGTTACCCTTTGAACCTTCCCTTATGAAGTTCTGTTTACTTACTGGCTGATCAGTAGACGAGATGTCTTTGAATTGTTCTACCGTTTGCGTAAGCATTGACATCTCTTCACCCAAGACTCTCCTTAATACAGTCAAGTCTCATGAGTGTATTCGTTCTTGGCCATGAATACGCCTAGTTCTGTGAGAATGTCTAAGAATTGTGCCCTCAATTCTCTTCGAAGCGGCCCCACTTCTTTCTCACATAGGTGATCTCTCGAAAGTAAGAATTATTTTACTGGGATCATTAAAAGTCGTAGTTTATCCTTCATTTATTCACTGTTTCATCGGGATCGTGCCTACAGTGATTTCGTAAATTGGTACAATTAGGTTGTCCCTTTGAACCTAGTTCATGGGATCTCCAATCAGCATAGGTTGGGTTTCCTTTGCACATATTTTGTTCCTCGGCATTCTTATCAAGCCCATTCTTCGTGATGAGCTAGCAACTAACTCTCTGTTTAACTCTTTGGTTAATGGATCCGCTAAATTATCCTTTGACTTCACATAGTCAATAGTGATAACTCCTGTTGAGAGTAGTTGCCGAATGGTATTATGTCTACGACGTATATGTTTAGACTTACCATTATAAAGATGGTTTTGTGTCCGACCAATTGCCGATTGACTATCGCAATGTATGCAAATTGTCGACACTGGTTTTGACCATCTAGGAACATCTTCTAAGAATTGTCGTAGTCATTCAGCTTCTTCTCCACTTTTGTTAAGGGCGACAAACTCAGATTCCATTGTGAATCTGGTAATTACAGTTTGCTTAGAAGATTTCCATGAAATAGCTACACCTCCTAAAGTGAATAAATATCCACTTGTAGATTTTGAATCTTTTATATCAGATATCCAATTCGCATCGCTGTATCCTTCGATCACAGCTGGATATCTTGTATAGTGCAGTCCATAATCACGAGTATAGCTTAAATACCTCAGTATTCTTGTTATTGCTTTCCAGTGTTCAACACCGGGATTACTCGTGTATCGACTTAACTTGCTTACTGCATAGGTTAAGTCTGGTCGTGTACAAGTCATCAAGTACATTAGATTTCCAATCACCCTAGAGTACTTTATTTGAGAGATACTTTCTCCTCGATTTTTCGATAGGTGTAGACTCGTATCTAATGGAGTCCATGCCTCTGCAGTATCACATTTGTTAAATTTCTCAAGAATTTTATCCACATAATGGGATTGACTAAGAACAAGTCCTTCCGCTGTTCTAAGCAATTTAATTCCTAGAATTACATCAGTGAGACCCATGTCTTTCATATCAAATCTTGAGTTTAACATATTTTTAGTGGATTTAATTATCTTATCATTACTCCCAATGATAAGTATGTCATCTACGTAGAGACATAAAATAACATAAGCATTTTCTATGTCTTTTACATAGACACATTTATCGCATGCATTAATTGTAAATCCACTTTCCTTCATGGCATCATCGAATTTTTTATGTCACTGCTTTGGAGCTTGCTTCAAGCCATATAAAGACTTTACCAATCTACAAACTTTGTTTTCTTACCCTGGTGCAGAAAATCCCTCAGGTTGCTCCATGTAGATTTCTTCTTCTAAATCTCCATTTAGAAAAGTCGTCTTTACATCCATTTGATATACTTCCAAATTCGATAAAGTGGCAATAGCCAACAATATTCTGATGGAAGTTATTCTCGATACTGGAGAATATGTATCAAAGTAATCAAGGCCTTCACGTTGTCGGTAACCTTTAATTACCAATTGTGCCTTGTATTTATCGATTGTGCCATCTGCTTTCATCTTTTTCTTAAAAATCCACTTACAACCTAGTGGTTGACTTCCTGAAGGAAGATTCACAAGTTCCCAAGTGTGATTTTGCAAGATTGAATCAATTTCAGATGCAATTGCTTCTTTCCAGTGAGGTCCCTTGGAGCAGCTTACTGCCTCTGAGTAATTTTGGGGCTCACTTTCTAACATAAAAGTGATAAAATCTGTTCCGAAGGATTTTGACACCCGAGCTCTTTTACTTCGTCTGAGCTCTACCTCAACTGGTTTACCAGTCTCTACTTCTTCTTGTGGTTCTAATGCCCGTTTTGAAGAACTTGCTTCATTTCGGGTCTTGTATGGAAACACATGTTCAAAGAATGAGGCATTTCTCGATTCAAGAATTGAATTATTATGTATCTCTGATATCTGCGATTGATACACAAGAAATCGATATGCACTGCTGTTATTTGCATATCCAATAAATATGCAATCAACAGTCTTTGGTCCTATCTTAATTCTTTTTGGATTCGGTACCAAAACTTTGGCAAGACACCCCCACACTCGCAAGTATTTGTAGGAAGGTTGTCTTCCAGTCCATAACTCATAAGGGCTCTTCTCTATTTTCTTTCGGGGTACCTTATTTAAAAGGTAATTTGCTGTTAATATAGCTTCCCCCCACATGAACTCTGGCAGTCCAGAGCTTAATAGAAGAGCATTTGTCATCTCCTTTAGAGTGCGATTCTTCCGCTCAGCAATACCATTTTGCTGAGGAGAATAAGGAGCGGTTGTTTCATGTCTGATCCCATGATCAACACATAACTCAGTAAATAGTGATACATATTCACCACCTCTGTCACTCCGAACCACCTTAATTTTCTTATTAAGTTGGTTTTCTACCTCATTTTTATAGAGAATAAATTTCTCTATTGCTTCATCTTTACTTTGAAGAAGATACACATAACAATACTTTGTGTGATCATCAACAAAGGTGATGAAGTATTTGTTCCCACCACATGTCGGAGTGCTTTTCAGGTCACACACGTCGGTGTGGATTAGGTCAAGTGTTTCGTTGCTTCTTTCAATATGTTGAAAGGATGACCTTGTCAATTTTGCTTCAACACATGTCTCGCATTTATGTTTTAGATCAAGTTGGAATGTAGGTATACTTTGCATGTTAATTAATCTACGCAGTATATCATAATTAACATGTCCTAGTCTACCATGCCATAAAGTGGAAGACTCAAGCATATACACAGAAGAGCTTTCATTCTTATTTATTTTAGGTCGAATGACCATTACACTGAGTTTAAACAACCCATCATTTACATAGCCCTTTCCTACAAACATTCCACGTTTAGACAGTACAACTCTGTCTGCTTCAAAAATAGTGCGAAAACCATGCTTACAGAGGAGTGATCCAGATACTAAATTCTTTCGAATTTCTGGAACATATAGCACTTTGTTCAAGGTGAGTTCTTTTTTGGAGGTCATCTTTAGCACCACTTGTCCTTGGCCTTTAATCTCCGCAGTTGCTGAGTTCCCCATGAACAACTTGTCTCCATTTTTTATTTCTTCAAAATTGTGGAGCAACTCCTGATTACAGCATACATGCCTGGTGGAGCCAGTATCAATCCACTATTGTCGCGGATTGGAACCCATCAAGTTTACCTCTGAAATTACTGCACAGAGATCTATATCTGATCCCTCGTTCAAGTTGGTTTCTTGCTTCTTCTTCGGCTTCTTGCAATCCGAAGATTTGTGACCGACTTTGTTACAATTGTAACATTTCCCAGAGAACTTCTTTTTGAAGCCACCTCCTTTGGGTTGTATCTTAGAAGCTTTGGAATTCTTCCGTTTCGAGCTTTGACCGTGCTCGACTACGTTGGCTTTTACAGTAGCCTGAGGGAAAAACTTTCTTTCTGAACTTTTGTTGTCTTCTTCAATTCGAAGGCGAACAACTAGTTCCTCCATAGTTATTTCCTTTCGCTTATGTTTCAGATAATTCTTGAAGTCCTTCCAGCCAGGAGGCAATTTTTCAATGATTGCTTCTACTTCAAAGATTTCACTCAGAATCATGTCTTATGAGTGTATCTCGTGCAGAATTACCTGAAGTTCTTGAACTTGGCTGATTACTGTTTTAGAATCAACCATTTTATAATCCAGGAATCTGCCAACAATAGATTTCTTGGCTCCAGCATCCTCTGACTTATATTTCTTACCCAGAGATTCCCATAAGTCTTTTGTCGTGTCCTTTGTAGCATATACAATGTACAATGAATTGGCAAGACAGTTGAGGATATAGTTACGACACATGAAATCAAAATGATTCCATGCGTCTACAACAGTGATGGTTTGAACATCACTTATACCCTCAGAATATTTGGGAGGTTCCTCCTTCAAAACACGAGTCAAATTCAGTGTGGTCAGGTAGAAGAACATCTTCTGCTGTCATCTTTTGAAGTTCACCCCGGTGAACTTGTCCAGCTTTTTCCCATGATTGATTGGTATATTTCTAATCGGGGCAGAAGGGACCATTACGTGTTGAGTCTGTTGCATCTCAACATCATTTGTGGTCATCTCAACAGAACGAATCTGTCTTAAGATTGTTGGAAATTTTATTCCACAATCAAGCCGGAATTACAGGGAATAATCCGAATTGAAAATTACAAGAACACAAACTCGGACTTATCTGTTGAGATGGTTTTCGTCACCCGTGTAGGAATGAAGACGCCGAGTCCTGCCAAGACGCAGTCTCCTTAAGACAGATTCGTCCCCTCCAGCGGTGTTACGAGGTGACGTAGGACGTCTGTCTCCCAGGATAAAACGGCGAAACCACTAGCACAACCTAGCACAGGTTGTAGTGACGACTTGATCAGTGTATCTGAACACTATCACAGGGTCTGCCGAGTGAAGGATAACTCGGCAGAATGAAGGAAGACTGGTGGGGATTCACTATCTTTCTTCTTGGATGAAGAAAGTTCTTACCGGAAAAAGAAATCTTTTAATTTCTTTTTCTTTTCCTCTCTCTCTCTTCTTTCTCACTCTCTCCTTTTTTTTTTTCTTTCCACGATGAAGAAATGTCTTGGAAATGACTTATCCTCTTCTCCTTATAAAGAGCAACCAATCCATGGTGAGCTTGCCACCTCCACCTCCACATGGCTTGTGGTGGCAAGTGCTCAATGCATGCAAGCCATGTGGGGCTTAGGTGACTTTGTCATGTCACATGCTCAAAGCATGTAAAGGCATGTGGAGCATGATGTGGTACTATTCATGATGGATTGGGCTTTATAAGGGCTTTAGGCCATCATGATGCATGAAGCCCATATGATGCATGAAGCCCATATGATCTTAATTATGCATTAATCATACATTTAGATCTTTACTTAATGAAGGCTTATGCCATAATTAATTGTAGACTTATACTTTAATGTATAAGCATCATGAGCTTGAGTGAGCAAGCAAGACATATTGTGATAAACTCTAGCTTGTCTTTATGACCATATCACCTTTTGATTAGTCTAATATGTGCAATAGTGTTCTCATAAGAATCATTTTGAGTTCGCGTAATCCGAACCCTGGATTAGCACCCTCTTTTGCATTATTTATCATTATTATGTCATTTGAATGTGGAACTAAATTTATCCACTATATAATTTTCTATTCATATTATCTAACAGTTATTGGCATATATGATATATATATTATTACTCTACTTTACTTACTCTAACTCTACAAGAGTACGATAGAAACCACTAACAAATTATTTGATTTTGCACAAATCCAAGAGAAAGTAAAATTGTATTTGGTAGAACAAGGCATTATTCACTCCACACAACCCATCCCGCTGCCCAGCACTTTGGTTCACATTACGGATCTTCAACAGTATGATGTTGTAGTTGCCTACGTAGTGGATGAGCTACCTAGGAATTAATAGTTGTGATGCCTTTGATTGTGGGTTAGTTTCCTAAGTCATAGTCCATCAACTAGCTTGGTCCAAAGCTTTGCACCATTTTGCATAGGCTTACAACAATTGTAAGCCAAGTGAAGGTGTGACTGGCAGTGTTAGTTAATCAGTCAATCAATTAGATGCATATCAATTAACTAGGTCGACTAGATGTGATTTCTAGACGATCAGAATATTTTTTGTTCAAAGTTCAATCGAGATATCGGTCAATTAATTAAAGAGTGTCACCAATAGAGTTACTAAAGTTCCTATATAAAAGCTCTTAAAGATATTTTGAGCACTTAGCCTTAATGAAAATACTTACCTTTTATCGATGCTCAATGTATTCAAATACTTAAAAAAATTTCAAGGGATTGGATCAAAGGAGTCGAAGAGTATAACATAAGTTCTTAGCAATCTAGTACTCACTGTTAAGTTTTCATTTACTCCCTTAGGATAGCGAGGATATTTGTTAGAGAGTATCCCATTAGTTGGAATTCTAAGAGGCTACTTTTGTTCTATAAAAATTGGAATCGTCAACCTAATGATCTTCATCGGTTTGTTCTACGGTCATTGTGAGAGATATAAATTACGGAGGATCCTATATGTCTTGACATGGTGGCCAAAACACATGGAGATCAACTGAATCCAAAAAAGAACTTTAGACTTTATCTGAAATCGATTCATACTATATCTGCAAGTACTGTCATATCTTAGTCATCAGACCATCTCCGTAGAGATGAGGCTACCCTTGTTACATAAAAAGAATGTAATTAGTAGACTAAATTGGGGTCGATACACAACACACAACATAAGTTGTAGTGTAGAAGCATGTAATTGAACCATGTAAAATCATGCTACATTGTGTTTATTTATATTTCATTTTTTACTTAAAATTATATTTGATAAAAATTGAATCCAACAATAATGCTCTTATATTTATGTGAGGTTTAAATTGATTTGGGTCCATCATCTATCCACTCCCTGTTGGATCGATTGAGATGGATGTGGGCAGTGAATGCAACTTTTTACTTATAGTGCTAGTTTTTTAGACACAAAAAAACATAGCAACGAAAATTAAAGATTTGAGATAGGCACACCAATGAATATTTCGATTTGCTTGGTTCGTAACTCTCAATAGTTGCTATATATATGTCCAAGTCCTATGCACCCGTGGTCCACTATTTTTTTTTCTCTTTTGTAAATCATTTGAGATGGAAAAATTTCTTACAGTCAACTAATTTAATATGACAAAAGTATAGCAATGAATGTTGAAAAATAATATAGCTTGGATGTGATTTTTTAATGGAGGGTTGTTTTCTTATAGTCCCTTGATTTTTTTTTTATAATCTTCAACTCAAATTTATTCGTTGGTTAATCTAGCAACTAACAATCGACTGTCTATTATCATCAATTAATTAATCTTCAAATTATATTCAAATAGTATCGTTGATTTTTTTTTATCTTTGACTATAATTTGAATGGTTGTTACTGTAGTTGACTAGTATGATCTATCAATCAATTGCTCTAATTAATTCTTGAACTCATAATGCATCTTTCAAAATCACCCATCAATTGTGCTAATCGATTATTGAACTTTTATTTGGCTTATCACAATCTTGTCATCAATAGTCAATTAATCCTTATCCATCAGTCGACTTTTATCCTAACTTGGACTAATTTTAAGATCAAGTCCACCTAATACAATTGTCTATCTTCGACCTAAGTGTATATTACACTCCACGCATCTGTCATGGAGTACCTTTCAGTAGTGAAACCTTCTATCATCAACTTGTGTCCCCTCATATGCTTTGAGTCCACGGTTCCTTTTTAATCATCATTCTTGTAATGCTTTGATGTTTCTCATCTTGTAGTCTCTAAGACTTGCAAGACGCATTATGCGATCAGTGACAATGGGTCAATCCCTCACAAATGCGAGGGTACCGTCCCTCCATGCGTTAGTTATTAGTTTCAAGGATCAAAGGTCTATCGTGATTTACCTCTCTTACGATGGTTCGGGGGCAGACTGATAGGGGTCACTAGGTTGACGAATTCCAACCTTTTGCATCATAAGATGCACTATCCTTCTTCGATCTTATAAATCTTGTGTCCCTCGGATGATTTGCGCCCACAATTCCCTTTTAACCATCATTCTTGTCATGCTTTGATACTTCTAATCTTGTAATCTCTGAGATGCACCATCTTCTAAGATCTTACAAATCTTGAGCTATTAAATAATAGACACATCATATTACTATATAAAATATTAACTTGAACACTTTGTCATCGCCATCAAAACTAATAAGGGATGGGAGCCCTAACACTCCTCTCCCTGTAATTGAACTAACTTAGTGGTGTAAAAAAGGATCAATCAAACAAAGCATATGACTGAGTCAAATTGATCTGTTTATGTGCCGAGTTGAGTCGAGTCGAGTCGAGTCAGACTCGACACAAGCCTAGTTTGTTTAGCCCTATGCTAGCTCAAGCCAATAGGGTTATTTTTAAAATAAAATAATTACAGAGTTTTTTTAAAATAAAATAATCTAAAATTTAACAAATACATATTAAAAAAGGGGATCAAAACAATAAAAAAGAACAAATTAAAGAAGTATAAAACTAAATTATTCAAAAATATATATAATTAGGTTTCTAATTTTATTTAATAGTTTATTATTTTACTATTTTTAAATTTTAAAACTTTTTGGATCAGGCCATGCTCGACCCAACCCACGGACAAGGTCAAACTTGGCATAACATGACCCAACCTCTATCAAGTCTGAGTGCCACATGTAGATCGTTTAAGTTCTTATTTTAAGTATGAAATAATTTAGAGTATGGGGTTGTTTAACGTTTAATGTTTATGGTTTAGGATTTATTGTATTAGATCATTTATATATAGTTTGGGTTTTGGGATTTTAAGATTTGGGTTGGGGTACACTTTATCGGTTTTATGTGTTATGATTTAGTATTTCAGGAATGGTTTGTCTCCGCGAACTAATTCAGATAAATATATATAAAATTTATTCAAAAAAAGTAAAATTCAAATTTTCACTTCTGTTGAGTGTCGATTTTCCATCTGATTTACTAATAGATTTTGGATAAAAACTCTGTTTGATTTATTTTCTTTACGATGAATTGAGAGCGAATTAATAGAAATCGCTAGGTTTATGGATTCCAACCCAAAGATTTTGGACATTAATAATCTACCTATTCTCATTTTGTTTTTATATCAAAACCAAGTTTGACCTTCTGTGGCTCAATCTAGCTGATAATTTTACAAATAAATTTAAATTCATGTTGTAAGTATTATTGCATCTGTTTGTACTAATTTAAATGTCAAAAAAAAAATTGTAGACTGTAAGCAAAACTTACAGTGCTCGTCAGAATCTTCACGCTTCCTAGGACCTATGGGAAAGACGATCTCTGCTCGTCGTCTGAGGATCAATCATGTCGGAAGGATCCTGCTCCTCCACAAGCCAAATTCCACTCGCTCCTTGAAGTTCTCGGAATTCAGTGTTCACTTCGGTAGCCTGACGACATTTCACACTTCCTTCACTCCGACAACACTTTCGCCTCTAAGCATTCAACTCTTACACTTGGCATCACTCTCATCTTGGACGCACATCCCCTTTTAAAGGGGATGCTCTATGTTGTAGCAACACTGCACGAAGGGCTGTGCGTGCACTTCGTGCAGTGCGGCACGATGAGCACGCAATAGTTAAGAAACTGCTTTCATCTTCCACTCGTCCAAGTTATGTCGCATATGCAAATGGTCATATATGTTGAATCGAGAAGCGTCGCTAGAGGAGGGGTGAATAGCGAGCGTAAATCTTTTCGTTCGTTCGTTCGATACACACGTAAGCACAGCGAAAAAATAAAAAGACACATTTATTTTTACTTGGTTCACAACCCAGCGGTTGCTACTCCAAGGCCCTAACGGTCCTAGACCACGTACGAAGGGCAAAACACTATAATGTCTCCTCCTCGTTGGAGGTAGGAGACAACGATCACAAAACCGAAAGTACGAGGATGAGGCAACAAGCCTACCTCACATCGTTATGAATAAAAATAAAGAATACAATAACAAAATATGTTACTTGTTGCTGCTGCCGACGAAGAGGATTAGAACTTGTCGTCGTGTCGGCGTTATGACGGTGTTGGAGCTTTGGCGTTGTAGGAGCACTTGAGAATAATCTTGATGACGTTTGGAGTTGGAATCCTCCCCTCCTTTTATAGAGTTTGACCTCTGAATATGTCTCCTCATCTTTTGGAACAAATCACGAAGTTGTACCAAATTTTATCGTGAAGTGACCGCGTCAAACCTTATCCGTTTTGACCTAGCGCAAAGGCTGATTCGTCGTCATCAGTCAACTGATGCCTTCCATCAGTCGACTGCCCAATGTCCAGCAGTCGACTGCCAGCCTGGCCACTTCCCTGCAATAAGAGGTTAGCACGGAAAATAGTAAATGCGATGGTTTCTAACCGTCCGATCTCGACCTAGACCTTCCACAGGAAGTCTTAGTCGGATCGTCGCCTACGGTCGTCCCCATACAGAGGACACGATCTTACCATCTCTCACTCACACGAGCTTACCTCAATACTTACTTTGTAGCTCTCGTTTCCGGTTTTCCACTCGATTCCTTCGGCTCCCTTCGAAGTCACTCGAGTGTCGCCCGACCATCGCGGCTTCCTCCGGGTGTCGCTAGCCTTCAGCTCCAGCTTTAGCACTTTTCTGCACACTCGATTTAGCTCATGAGATAACAATGTAAGCTTAACTTTGTGTCTTTGCCATAATCAAACCACATGTTCGATTATCTGGTGCCCCTGCACCAACAATCTCCCCCTTTTTGATCTATGACAAATCAACACAAAGTTGAGGGAAATTAAAGCATAAAATAAGTATTGTAAATGATGAATGTCATTTCCAAAAACTCCCCCTTAACCAAAACTCTCCCTTAACCCTAGGTGAGTTTTGAAAGAGATACTTTAGTTTTCAAATTCAAATTTTATGTTACTCCCCCTTAACTTTCGCTCTTCTCCTCCTTTTGCCATAAATAAAAAAAAATATTGGGGTTTTTTGTATAAAATAGGGGTTTAAAAATAATATCGTATATGCATGCATCTAGATAAATCAAATATGAGTCCAAGCATGCGTCTAGCAGTAGTTAGATAGATTGGTTCGAGGTGTGACCCTCTGCACTAATAATCTAAAGGTTTGTAATATAACCCTTAGGGTTAGTTTGCTCTCCCCCTTAGTCAAATATATAAAGTATAAGAGATATAGGGGGCGCTAAACTTTGGCCTAAAGGATTGTAAATAGTCGTTAAGTATAATAGTTGAGAAAATAAGTAGTATTTTGAAAAGGTTATTTTAAGTATATTTCAATTATCCTTAACATCTCACTCATTCTATGTGTCTCAGAATTTGTTGACCTTATATGTTTTGTGAGATGATTTAAAATTGATTAAAGATAGTCAACCTTGTGTTAGATTCGGATTTAGCCTTTAGATCGTTAAGTAACTCTTCGAGAAACTGGCTTCCAAGTCGTGGTGAAGCACAGGGGCCTTCTTTGATCGGAACAACGACCACTTCCTTAGACAAAGCCAAATTCAAGAAAATATCACTTAAGTCACTTAGGGTTACTTCCTGGTCTAACTAGTTTAGGATACGGCGAGGTAGCTTCAGCTAGTTCCACTCGGTCAAGTGCACCAAGCTAGATACGTCTTATCTAGTTCGAATACACGAGACTTTGTTTCCCTAACGTACTATCATCTCGCCGCATCCTGATACTATGTTGTCAAGAGTTGACTAACTATTTTCCCTATCTAGCCATTCTAAAAATTAAAATAAATATGCAATGGTTTTGTTAAGTAAGCGGGTATACTATTTTAGTGTTAGCTCCCCCTGGACCATTGAACCAATATGGTCTATTCAAATAATAAACTTGATCCTGGAGAATCCAAATAAAACCTTTGGGACCCATGCTTGGACTCTTTGATGACTATGATTTACGATAGACATATATGATTTATTCGTAGTCTTTGGACTAAACCCGAGTCCGGCTTTGTTGTACACGGCTCTTTGGGTTCCAAGTAGTCGGTTAAGATTCTTAGATCCCAACGTGAACCTTTCCAACCTAGCCTCGACCTCTTGAACTCGATCTTTCAAGAGAGAATTCTCCTCCTCAAGTTTTTCAACTTGGGCTGAGTTTCCCTCTTGAACTTGACTAGTTGAAGAGGTTAGAGTAGCCTCTTGCTTGAGGGTTTCAACCTCCTCAAGTAACGACTCAACCCTAGACTCGGACTTAGTTAATTTCCTAGTAAGCATTTTAATTGTAAGGTAAAGTGTACTAATTAAAGAGCGGCTAACCTTGACTTTCCCTTTTGGTCCGGCTTTGAGTTTTCTCTCGAAGTATTCTTCGGGGTCAGAGTCGGAGTTGTAGTTGGACTCAGCTTCGGATTCTGACTCGGACTCCTCTGGTCTTGCCATGTAAGCTATGTCTTCTTTGTTGTCCCAAGTTGCATGGAAGGTCTTCTTTTGATTTGATTTGAAGTGTGTGCCCTCTTTTGGTTCTTTAGTAGCCTCCTTTCCCTCTGAACAATCTTCTGCACTACGTTCACTATTGTTTCCACCTCTTCGGATTCGGACTTTGATTCGTCTTGGGGTTCGAGTCCATCTTTTTGCCTGGTAGACAACTTACTTCTTTGTCCCGCAAGTAGAGCAATATCTCTCTCAGCCCGGACCATGTTTGTCTGCTCGTGAAGTTCAAACTCGGAAAATAATTCGTCTAACCTAAGCTTCGAAAGGTCCTTAGAGACCTTGTAGGCATCGACCATGGATGCCCACAAGGTAGTCCTAGGAAATGAATTAAGAACATACCTTAGGAGGTCGCGATTTTTGACCTTGTGTCCGATGGTGTGCAGGTCGTTGACAATGTCCTGGACGCGGGCGTGTAGTTGCATCACCATCTTGTATTCCTGCATCTTAAGGTTATACAACTTATTGAAAAGAAGGTCACGTTTACATACCTTAGCATCGGACGTTCCTTCGTGTAGCTCGATTAATTTGTTCCACAGGTCCTTGGCGCTAATAAATGGTCCGATGTGATTGAGTTCCTCCTTGGACAAGCCGCATTGCAATATTTGGATTGCTCTTGCATCGGCTTTGATTTGCCTCTTGGTTGCATTTGTCCATTTGTTAAAGTCCAAGGGCTCCCCTTGATCATTGGTGGGTAGAGCAAAGCCGGTTTGAATTATTATCCAAGTCTCGACTTGTGTTTTCAAGAAACACTTCATTCGACCTTTCCAATAACGGAAATCATTTTCGTTAAAGAACGGAGGTCGAGTGGTGCTATACCTCTCAATGTGAGCCATTAAGTATCTTGCAAAACATGAATAAAAACCAAAGGGAATTCCAAGACTTGGTCTTGGATTAATAGTGAGGGAAATAATAGGAAATAAATAGAAATAAATAAGAAGAATAAGAAACTAACAAAAACTAACAACTTACGACCTTCGATGTCCCCAAAAGGGTACTAAACGTTGGTTTTTGGGGCTGAAAACAACTTATTATGAGGGTAAAAAAAATGTAGATCTCTCAGAGAGCTTCGATTTGGTAGGTAGATCGTTTTGTGAGTCCACTTGTGTGAAAAGTTATGGTCGTTTTACCGTCGACTACTCCAAAAGAGAATACTTACAAACACACAACCAAAAGAAGCGTACCAAGACTTCGTCTTGGATTAGTAGTGCGGGAGGAAAAAAAACTAAAAAAAAATGACTCAAAAAATACGAAAAGAAAACCAAAAAGTGCTAGATTGGTGGTTTCATCAAATCTTAGCGCCCCCGCTCTAATACCAATTGTTGGATCGAGAAGCGTCGCTAGAGGGGGGATGAATAGCGAGCGTAAATCTTTTCATTCGTTCGTTCGATACACGCGTAAGCACAGCGGAAAAATAAAAAGACACATTTATTTTTACTTGTTTCACAACCCAACGGTTGCTACTCCAAGGCCCTAACGGTCCTAGACCGCGTACGGAGGGCAAAGCTCTATAACGTCTCCTCCTCGTTGGAGGTAGGAGACAATGATCACAAAATCGAAAGTACGAGGATGAGGCAACAAGCCTACCTCACCTCATTACAAATAAAAATAAAGAATACAATAACAAAATATGTTACTTGTTGCTGCTGCCGACGAAGAGGATTAGAACTTGTCGTCGCGTCGGCGTTATGACGGTGTTGGAGCTTTGGCATTGTAGGAGCACTTGAGAATAATCTTGATGATCTTTGGAGTTAGAATCCTCCCCTCCTTTTATAGAGTTTAGCCTCTGAATATGTTTCCTCATCTTTTGGAACAGATCACGAAGTTGTACAAAATTTTATCACGAAGTAGCCACGTCAAACCTTATCTGTTTTGACCTAGCACAAAGACTGATTCGTCGCCATCAGTCGACTGATGCCTTCCATCAGTCGACTGATGAGCATCAGTCGACTTCCTAATGTCCAGCAGTCGACTGCCAGCTTGACCACTTCCCTGCAGTAAGAGGTTAGCACTGAAAATGGTAAATGCGACGGTTTCTAACCGTCTGATCTCGACCTAGACCTTCCACAGGAAGTCTTAGTCGGATCGCCGCCTACGGTCGTCCCCGTACAGAGGACACGACCTTACCATCTCTCACTCACACGAGCTTACCTCGATACTTACTTTGTAGCTCTCGCTTCCGGCTTTCCACTCGATTCCTTCGGCTCCCTCCGAAGTCACTCAAGTGTCGCCCGACCACCGTGGCTTCCTCTGGGTGTCGCTAGCCTTCAGCTATAGCTTTAACACTTTTCTGCACACTCGATTTAGCTCATGAGATAACAATGTAAGCTTAACTTTGTGTCTTTGCCATAATCAAAATATAGGTTATATTATCTGGTGCCCCTGCACCAACAATATAGACCAATAAGAGACATTTAGTCACTTAGACTAAATAGAGCCGGAGTCAATAATCACATAGACTAATAGAAGTATTTAGTCACATAGACTAAAAATAGAGTCGGAGTTCATAGTCAAAAAAAAAACTAATAGAACAGAGATTGATGGTCACAAAAACCAATAGAACAACCAATTCATATATAGGAAAATGGTTCGTGTGACAGCAAGCACACTGATCAATTCAATGCTAAGAAAGTTGTTACACCTTGCATAGCTGCTCATAGAGCGATCCATGCTAAGAAAAGTTGTTACGTTTACCTTAGCTGCTCTATAAATGGTACATAACTATTCTTTGAATGACACATAGTCATTCACCTGATTGCGCACAGCCATCCTCCAGGTGATACATAATCGTTTTCCAGGTGTTACAAAACCATTCTCCTGGTGGTACATAACAATTTTTCTGGATATAATATCTTGCTATTTACCCAGATTAAATACTTTCCATTTACATCAATATGAACATCTCTAATCCCTCATAATGACCATCAAGTCAAGAACATATTCCATATTCTCAATATTCACAATTATTTCCATACATAACAGAAATGGGTCGACCAGTGAATAAATTTCAAAAAATGTAAATATATTTAACCTTCCTTTTTAGTGTGAATCTATTCATTTTAATCAGTTACTTTCCTAGTCATGTTTCATAGACCGAATCATCCATAGTCAATAGGTTTACATGCTAAAGTAGCAGACCCTTATTAAAACTTCAAGCATATAGCTAAATAGTCACAAAGGATAAATTCTAAGATTAACATATAATCTCAAAAGGGATCACATAGTAGAGAAGCAGGGATCCATTCTCCTACTACTCTTATTGTCACCTTAGCACATGTGGTATGAATCACATGCTACGATGTTATTCTCTTTACCAACAAAGAGCGCATATTTTCTTCAACATCGTACAGATTTTGATCCAAACATTCCAAATGTCTAATCTTGAATATAACATATGAATTTTAATCTGGCTCATAAATAGGTATAGTAAATGGTGGGAACATTTACTTCGATCACTTTTCTTAAATGATTGATACACATATCAAGACGACCCCAGCTTATAAGTATGTATCTCTATACACATAACTTCCAAAGTTATCCTATAAATAATTGTCTTACCCCTATTCGTACTTAACAAATAGAGATGATTGCCCATGTGAGAGAACCAATCACTACCTACCAACATACTTACCGAGAGATTATCACCAGAATGTAACATCACATATACTGAATAAATTATAACTTACATTTAAAACAATCAAATTACAATATCCGATTGTCATTACAAAATTGTTACATTTTACGAAGTCTCATAGACTTTACATGCTCAAAAAATGACTCTCTAGTCATCGGCTTAGTAAAAGGATCTGCAAGCATAGCACGTGTAGGGATATACTCAAGAATCACTTTCTTCTTGGCAACAATATCCCTGATAAAGTTATACTTTATTGCTATATGCTTGCCCTTGCTGTGATATTTGAGATCCTTGAAAAAAGCTATAGCAGCTTGACTGTCATAGTAGATAGTCACTGCACTCCCACTGTCTTCAGCAATCTTTAAATGCTTCAGGAACCTCCCTAACTAGACTGCTTCTTGTACAGTTGTTGAACATGCCACATATTCAACTTCCATAGTTGACAAGGCCACACAGGCCTGTTTCTTGCTGTTCCAGGAGATGGCGCCGCCATTCAACAAGAACGCATAGCCTGATGTGGATTTTCTATCATCCAGGTCTCTCGCCCAATCTGTATCTGAATAGCCCTTCAGACTTATATATGATCCTTGATAACAGAGACTATAACCTGTTGTCACTTTTAGATATCTGAATATCCTTTTCACTACCTTCCAGTGTCTCGGTCCTGGATTTGACTGGAACCGACTGACTAAGCCAACAACATAGCTAATATCGGGACGAGTACACAACATAATGTACATCAAACTACCAACATCACTGACATATAGTTTTTTATTCATCTCAGCTATTTCTTCAGGAGTCTTGGGACTCATACTCTTACTCAGAATAGTACCTTTCACAATAGGTGTCTGTTCACTGTTACAATCAGACATACTGAAATGTTGTAATATCTTTATTTATATAAGACTCTTGAGATAAATCCAAAAGTCTCTTAGATCGATCTCTGATGATCTTTACTCCTAAGATGTATTCAACTTCTCCCATATCTATTGTGTCAGACTGTGATGAAAGTCACTTTTTGGCTTCTATTATAAAACATATGTCATTTTCTGCTATCAGCATATCATCAACATATAATGATAAAATAATATACTTTCTTTTTTCCTTTTTCAGGAAAATGCAATGATCCTCATTAATCATTTCAAAACCATAAGACAAAACTACTTCGTTAAATCTTATGTTCCATTGTCTTGATGTTTGCTTTAGCCCATATATAGATTTCTTCAATTTACATATTTTATCTTCTTGGCCTTCAGCAATGAAATATTCTGGTTGAACCATATAGATTTCTTCATCAAGCTCACCATTTAGGAAAGCGGTTTTTACATCCATCTGATGTAACTCCAAGTCATAATGCATCACTAAAGCTAAAATAACTCGGATTAACACAAACTTTACTATGGGAGAAAATGTCTCCTCAAAGTCTATACCCTCCAATTGGGTAAATCCTTTCGCAACCAAACGAGCTTTGTATTGGTTAATCGATCCATCTACTTTCCTCTTTATTTTGAGAATCCATTTATTCCTAATAGCCCTTTGGCCAAGAGGAAGATCGATCAACTAACTCCCAAACATGATTCTTAATCATTGACTCCATCTCTTCGACCATTGCATCTCTCCATTTTCCTCTAACTCTAAAGCCCAAAGCTTCCCTAACTGATTGAGGTTCATCATCGTCAATTGGGAGTGTCATCATTGCCTCATTCTCAATATCAAACCTCTTCTTAGGTTTGATTTTACGAATACTTTTCCGTAAGTTGGGCTCATGAGAAGTCACCCCGTGACTAGGTAAATTACTCCCACTGGATTGACTAGGTCCAGGTATTCCACTAGACACCTATCTTATTGATAACGACTCATCCTCCTCAAATAGAGGAATTGTCTTATCAACTTCACCTCTAGTTGGGAACTCAGTTTCGAGAAAAGTAGCATCTCGAATCTAATTCGAAGATTGTTCCATCTTGTTGCTCACCTATGAAAACATAACCTTTGGAGGTATTAGAATATCTTATAAAGGTACATTTCTTACCTCTAGGTCCCAGTTTTCCATACTTGTGAGAACTATTATGAACATAGGCAGTTAACTCCCAGGGTCTCAAATTGCTCAAATCTAGTTTTCTGTCTGTCCAACGTTCATATGGGATAGATGGAACTGTCTTTAAAGGCACTTTGTTAAGTATATAGGTTACAACTAATAATGCATCTCCCCAATAGGAGATCGGCAAATTAGCCTGCGCCATCATAGACCTAACCATTTCTAGAAGAGTCCTATTTCTTCTCTCAGCAATTCCATTTTACTGTGGAGTTCCAGGGATTGTCAGCTGTCTAATAATCCCCTTATCATTACATATTATCTTGAACATATCAGACAAATATTCTCTTCCATGGTCAATACGTAAAGTCTTAACTTTACGTTCCGTTTGATTCTCAACTTCGTTCATATAATGAATGAAGCAATCCAATGCTTCAGATTTATGAGAAATCAAATATACATGACTGAAACGAGAGAAATCATCAATAAATGCAATGAAATAGGAAGTTCCACGCCTAGCCTTCACATTCATTGGACCACAAATATCCGAATGAATAAGTTGCAATAGTGACTCAGCCGTTATAACCTTACCAAATGGTTTTCTAGTTGTTTTTCCAGCCAGACAATGCTCACACACAAACAAGCTAATCTTACCACGAGAGCCCAAATAACCCTCTTTAGCTAAC
Source organism: Wurfbainia villosa (assembly GCA_025175895.1). NCBI lineage: Eukaryota > Viridiplantae > Streptophyta > Magnoliopsida > Zingiberales > Zingiberaceae > Wurfbainia > Wurfbainia villosa. The sequence continues at coordinate 50,937,330 of CM046003.1, forward strand.
CAATTCATGCGATCTTGTCCTATATGTCTTAATCTAGCATGCCAAACATCATCATTTATTTCTGCATCACTAGTAAGAGCAATGTTCAAAAAATAACTATTAATTGCATAATTGACATTTGGTTCCACATCAAGAACCATAAAACCATTTATTAAAAAACCATATCCGATTGACACGGAGTCAATCTTAAGTTCAACACACCGATTGTAAAAATTAATACAATGCCCTAAATCAAGAAGACGAGTAACAGAAATAAGATTCCTTCGAATCTCAAGAGCGTACAAGACATCATGTAGAAACAAAGTACTTCCACCCTGAAGGTTAAGTTTGCAAGTGTCAATTCCTTTGACTTCAACTCTTGCATTGTTTCCTACATATATCCATTTGTTGCCAGCTGATACCCTGTGGTACTCCACATATGTAACTCGCTCCCGAGCTATATGGTTGGTTGCTCCCGAATCTATAATCCACAAAGGATAAGAGTCAGCCAACAACATATAACTAGCAACAAAATGCTCAGAAGATAGATTTGAAGTTACCTTTCTTGGCTCAGTGCACTCCCGGGCGTAATGACCTTTTTTTTCACAATTAAAGCAAGTCACCTTGCTTTTAGTTTTCTTCCATATCTTCTTGTTCTTCTTCTTCTTGATTGGGCCTCCACCACCTACAGTAGCAGTTTCCTTATTCTTTCTCTTTCCCTTCTTAAACCATCTATTTTTCTTAGATCCAGATGATCCAGCAGAATCGACAGTCAAATAGGCTTGGCCAGAAATTCTTACGGATTCTACTCTCTTTGCCTCCAGTTCAACATGGCGTGAGACATCAATGAAAGTCTTAATACTCTCACTGTGAGTTAAGGTCTGCTTTATGGTTTCCCAAGAATCCGGAAGGGAACAAATAACTGCTTAAACCTGTTGTTCATCTGTCAGCTCATGACCAGCAGTTTTAAGCTCCCGAATCATGTTAGACATCTCCCTGAGATGTTGATCCATCATAACATTCAAGTGCTTTTTATAGCTATCAAACTTGATCGTCAACTGTCGAAACTTGCTAGACTCATTCCACTGTATCTATCCCTAAGGGCAACCCAGACTGTATGAGCCGAAGGATACGACTCATACTCAAAAACTAGGTCATCAACCATTGAACTAATTAATATTTCCTTAGTAGTGGAATCCTTTTTCTTCCAAACCTTGTATGCATCAAGGTCACGTCTGTGATGTGTTGTGGGACCCTCAATAGGTTCTTCCATAACTTGATGTACAGCCTCAAGAACTTCTTGTTCCTCAAGTATATACTGAATCTTGAGGTGCCATATTTTGTAATTTTCACCATTAAGTTTTTCACCCTTATTCGGTTCAGCTATGATGTTCTTGTTGGGACCTCGGTGGCCGCTAGAGGGGGGGGGGTGAATACCATCTCGGTGTTGCTTGATTGAATTTGATCGCACTTGCTACAAAATGTGTTATACGCATATAACGTGGTTCGGAACCGAATGGTTCATACTCCACGGATTAGGCTCGAACGAGCCCTAGCAATGTCAATCACACACCACTACTCAATAACTCCTTCTCGGAACAATCCGAAGGTGGAGAAACCTCGTACAATGTATTACAATAGTAATAAAGACAAATACAAGCTAATATAAGTAAACTACACAAATACAAGTAAAGAAACACTTTACAATTATGAACTTGGATGCAATCTTCCTAGTGATAAGTCTCATATCACTTAAGAAAGACAATCCTACAAACTATCTCAATTTTCAAATTAGGCATCTCAAATTCTGATTTCTCCCCCTCATGAGGAAAAATACATTCATCATCCCATGATTGATACCTCCCCTTAAAGGCTTGCTCCCCCTTGACCATTGCACCAACAATGTCCTTGGGAAGTCCCTAAGCCAATAGGAACACTAAACCATCAAAAATAAGGTTTAAAGTTCAACATTGAACTTTCCAACACCTTAAAATTGATACACACCCTAACAACTCTCATAATCCATATCCAATGGATTTTCACCTTTTCCAATGCTTTCCAAAGCATATCCTAGGGTTAGGAGTGGTTAGGGAACCCTAACACAACTGAAACATGGGCTAAACATCCTTGTTTACTTGAAATCAGCTCTGGCAGTCGACTCTATCAGTCAACAGTCGACTGTCGTGCTCATCAATCGACTACCATTATGCGGCAATCGACTGATAATTGCAATTTTCGAATTTCAATTATCAGAAATGAATTTCAAAAATTCATAAGTAAATATATGCAATTTGAAAAATCGTGAAAATTCATATGTATAATACTTATAACAAATATAATGGGTAAAAAATATTTAAAAAATATTTTACCCATAAAATAGTGAAATTGATACAAAGTTCAAAAGTGAAGAAAAACTTCAATGTTTTAGCTCACTTTGTATCAACATCATCAATGGTGATTGCTATCAAAAGATAGACTTCACCCAAGGTTTTCTAAAATGATTTTGAAACGTTTTTGAAAACCTATATTGGATCGTGATCAATGGGCTCAATGCACATGACTTACACATTAGCTTTCTCCATGATCCACCAATAATGTAAGATGAGTTTGAGTTTATCTAGATGCAAAAATTATGCACCTTGAACTTAACTCATATCCTAGCATCTCACATGTATCTAGGATGTATCAATACACATACATATCAATGTGATGTGAGATATTGGTTTTGTTCATCCTAATTTAGGGTTTCATGTATTTTTCTAAGGCAACACTACTTGATTCCCTTATACATGGGACTTCAAGTCATACCAATGTCCTTAATTCAATTTTCATAAATGCATGAATGATTATGGCATTAAGAATGATATAAATAGACATGTGCTCATAATCATGATGTCATGGCATAAAATGGAGTCTAAGCATACATGATATTTAACCTTAATCCTAAGTAATATCATGATATATTAAATGATTAAAAGTAGATATGATGTCATGACATGTTATATGACAAATCAAGTATGACAAATAAAATATAAAGGTATATAAATACCTAAATTTTAATGTTAATTGTCATTTGTTATTATTAAGTCCATTTTGCCATATTGCTATTAATCCCCCAAGTGTGCTAAAAACCCAAAATGACACACCTCAACCTCTACACCTAAATTGTGCCAATTTGATCAGTTTATCAAACTTCTTAAGTAATATTGCCACATCCTAAACTCTTTTAGGATTAAAATCAAAACTTATTTCCAAAGTACCCCATTACCTTGGAAATGACCTAAAGTGTCACCTTTACTATGGTTAGGTTAACTACCCATCCATTTAAAGTTGGTACACCTAAACCCATTTAGCGTGAATTGATCACTCTCCTAGGAACCCAATACCTATTGGAGCTCCTTGGATTTACTAGGTATTCGCTAGGGATAACTTCCCTAGATACCCTCCTAATGGCCTTCCTAGGCTTAGAAGCCTTGGTCATTGTGGTCTTAACTAGGTTAACTCTAGGGGGTAACTACCCTTGTAACCTTCTTAATTGCTTCCTTAGGTTTTTTCAAAACCCTAGCCACTAAGCACCTACCATGGTCAACTCTAGGGATGACTTCCCTAGTGGCCTTAGTTTTTCTAGACCTAACTTGAGTTCCATAATCGAATGAAACATTATGATATGTCTCCTTAGGCTTAGGTTTGTGATCCAAACCTCTCTTGCCCTTGGTTAGACCTTGCTTCCTAACACCTAGGTTTTGATCCCTTGACCTAAATTTTTGATCATTTGACCCTTGTATTTGATTTTGCATAATCCTAAGGCCTAAGGGTCTTTTCCATTTTCTCAAGTCTTGACCTCAAGACTTGATTTTCTAGCTCTAATTGCCCAATTTTTGAATTTTTGTTTAATCTTTGGGTATTACCATTCCTAGGCATATGTCTAGTTCATTTAGGGTTAAAACATAGGTGCTCTTCTACCTTTCTAATGGTCTCCCTAGGTAGGATTTTTCTAGGGACATTAGTCCTAAATTTCTCCTTAGTTCTAATGTTGACATTCTTAGCCCCTAAACAATAAAACTTATTTCTAGCATGCTCTATATGATAAATAGTAAGATTACTCCTAACATGCTTTTGCCTATTAATTAAGGAAGGAGAAAAATTAGAAGTTACCTTAGGGTTTGCCTTAGCTCCCCCTACATGTGTAGCTCTTCCTTCATGAGTCTTCTTCCCTCCCTTTGGGCATTGACTCCTATAGTGCCCCTTTTGATGACACTTGAAGCACACCACGTGCTCCTTGCTCTTCTTGGTGGGGACTCCGACTTCATTGGTCTTTTCGTTGACTTTTGGTGCCAGAGGACTTTTATTGACTTTCTTTGGGCACTTGCTCTTGTAGTGTCTGGATTTCCTACACTCAAAGTATATTATATGATTTTTATTATTAATCAAAATGCTTGAGTTACCTAGGTCAATGATGGAAACTGGAGTTGATTCTTCATCTCCTCGACTGGAGGTAGATGACTCTTCCTCTTGCTCCGGCATGGAAGGTGATCTCTCCTCCCCCTCAATCCTAGAGGTGGAGGCTTCTTCCAATTCCACCTCCTCTTCCACTGATCCGGAAGTTGACTCCTCTTCAACCTCTGAATCCTTACTTTCTTGTGAGGAAGAGCTTGCTTCTTCTTGTGTCAATTTGGATTTTTCGTGAAGCATTGCTAATTTTTTCCATAGATCCTTGACATCTTGAAATTCACCTACTTTGGATAATAACTCGTTAGGTATTAAATCAACTACCATATTGATTACCTTGTTATTCATTTCGGATTTTTGGAGTTGGTCTTGAGTCCATCTCTTCTTCTTGAGATATCCTCCCTTCGACCCTCTTGGCAATTCAAAGCCTTCCATCAAGGCAGATCATAACTCAATGTCCATCATCATCATGAAATTCTCCATCCGAGTCCTCCATTACTCAAACCCTTCTTGTCCATAGAAGGTATACGGGACTGGAGTGTTGATGTCCCATCCCAAATTCTCAAGATTTCATCTTCTTCCTCTAGAGGTGCTCTCTTGGTTATTAATCCTTGAAGAGCAACCTCGCTCTAATACCAATTGTTGGGACCTTGGTGGCCGCTAGAGGGGGGTGAATAGCGTCTCGACATTGCTTGATTGAATTTGATTGCGCTTGCTACAAAATGTGTTATATGTAGCAGAATATATATATAACAAAGATAAATACACACAAGCATAATCACAACACCAAATATAACGTGGTTCGAAACCGAATGGTTCATACTCCACGGATTGTGCTCGAATGAGTCCTAGCGATGCCAATCACATATCACTACTCAATAACTCATTCTCGAAACAAATTGGAGGTGGAGAAATCTCGTACAATATATTACAACAGTAATAAAGAGAAATACAAGCTAATACAAGTAAACTACACAAATACAAGTAAAGAAACACTTTACAATTGTGAACTTGGATGTTTGCTTTGTGATTGCTTGAGTTGCACTTGGAGACCCCGAATTGCAGCAGCAAATCACCCTAAAGATGCTCAAGAAACCTTGCCAAAAATCCTCCCCACGAGTTGCTTTTATAACCTACATTCGGGTTAGATTTTTGCCTAGTAATTAACTGATCGGGACCATCAGTCGACTGCCCCTGTAGCCATTGTCTCACAACGGCATGAGCCACGTCAGATAAGTTCAAATGGATAGACCATCAGTCGACTGATCATGCCCATCAGTCGACTAATAGAGCCTTCACTTGACTGCCAAACCCTAACAGTCGACTCGGGAACATTCTCTTTTGATTATCACCGATCGATCTCCGTGATCGGGCCGATCGCCGTGCCATCACCGATCGGTCGATTCGTCCGGCAATGACTACTAGGTCAACTCTAGCAGTCAAACTCTAGTCGACTCCCATCAGTCAACTTACCATAGTCCCAGTCGACTGATATACCTCAAACATGAGGTTTTAACTCAAGTATAGTGCCCCCATACTTGTTAGATGACTCATAGCCTAGACCTAAGCCTTTTAGCCACCTCCATCAGCCTCACGCCTATCGGATCCCTCCAAATTATCCATGACTTGTTCATCCATACGCTAGTCTTCAGGTGCTTCCATCAACTATTGTCATGCTAATGTGGTCTACATCGCCAAGGCACATTGGACTTACGCTACCAATATTCCCCTTGGACTTTCTAATTGCCAAGACTCAAGCTTAGACTTTCCCTAGCCAGCCCATGTTGGACTTTCCATGACAAGACCCATGCTTGGACTTTTCCTTGCCAACCCATGTTGGACTTTCCATGCCAAGACTCAAGCTTGGACTTTTCATGTCAAGTACATAAGACTTGGACTTCTCCCATGACAATGGTCAAACCATCGTCAAACATCAAAATACTGACCTGGGTCGATTGCACCAACAATCTCCCCAATACTTGTCAGACATCAATGTTAGACATCAATGTCAAACATCAAAATATTACTCGAGTCTAACTCGAGTCTGGTCAATCGTGACTTGGGCCGATTGCACCAACAATTCTTCATTGTCATAATCTACCATAAATAAATAGATTATTCAGTAATTCAGTGTATGTATTTATGTATGTAATCTCTAAATTGACTCAATGTAAATCTAATTTGGTTTACAAAATCAAGTGATAACTATGTTACCACTCATCATCTATATGTGCCAATCTGACTTACATTGATCTATTTTTATTACATACATCCCATCATAATTCAAACATGATATTCAACATTAAATGAACTTATCATTTAAATTATACTCTTAATGAACAAATCAAAGAACATAAACTAATATCATGCATCATGTAGAGTAAACAACATAAAATGAACTATTCATTTCGAATGAACATATCATTAACTTAAACATATTGTATAATGTTAACAGATAACAGAACTCTACTAAGAATGTTACACATAACATTCTTCCTACTTATAACTAACAGAAAACAACCCTAACAAACTAGACAGGTGATTATTACTCTCACTAGTACAAACACTAGCGCAGTAATAATCTAAACATGCCTAACCTTCTTGGGCTGAACTAGGACACCGTCTGCTGAGATGCTTTCTAGATGATGCCAGGACGTAGAATCCTGTGAATGACATACACAAAGACATTCCACAGGAAAAATCTCTTTAGGGTCTTCTTCTGGATCTTCTTCTGGATCCTGTTTTGGATCGTCTTCACAAGCCTCGTGGTGAAGTAACTCAAGCCACAACTGGGTGTAGGATACATGCTCCTCATAGCGCCCCCAGATCTGATGTGCGATATCATTAAGGAGCTCAGGCAGTGAACGGATCAAAGCTCAGATCCTGTAGTTATCCAAAATTGAAAACTCCTGCATCTCGAGTCTCTAAAATAGCCTGTCTAGTCTCCCAATGTGCCACCCAACTCCATGAGCTAAGTCATAGCGTCGAGTCATAGTGGTAATCATTTGTGCCATCTGAACAAATTGAAATTGATTAAGTCAGTAAAAACCGACAAACCAGTACATATACCAACTTAATTCAATTTATATATAGGCATAGAATCAACACAATAAATCAAGAACAAATTTCCTTGATTCTCGGGAGAACAATTGACTAAATCGCTTAGATTAGTCAATTGATACTTTTATCAATCAACTATGATCTAAGTCTAATCTTTTTAAACTGTTATGACTTAACATGACCATTATTATGTGAAAACTCAAACACCATCTAATTTTCTCCGAGTACCCCAGGCACTCGAACATGTATGGTTATTTGTCTTTTCATCATTCCTAGCCATCAACTCTAGTTCTTTTAACCTATCTATAAGTTGTTTATATCAAGACCTAGTTGTTCCAAACAAATACTCGACAATTCAATGATGAGTTTAGTTGACTAAAGTCAACTCTGTCAACCAATGTTGACTAACAGTAGAACTAGCCCTCTGGCCGAGCTCTTACTGTGGACCTCGACCTCTTTTAACGCTGGCCAAGCACTATAGGGTTCTATAAGAAATCCAAACTAGTTTGACATCAATCTAGACTGGTTGACATCCTTCCAGACCAGTTTGACATCAATCTAGACTGGTTTGACATCCTTCCAAATCGGTTTGACATCAATCCAGACTGGTTTGACATCCTTCCAAACCGGTTTGACATCAATCCAGACTAGTTTGACATTAATCTAGACCGGTTTGACATCATCTAGACTGGTTTGACATTAATCCAGACCGCTCTAAAATTTCAATCGGTCTGTAAACCAAATCGGTCTAAAATTTTAACCTGTAAACCAGACTAGTCTGAAATCCAGAGCAATTTTTAATCTAGACTGGTCTATTCTCCAGACCAGTCTGAAATCCTGAGTAATTTTTTTGGAACTGCTCAATCGGTCTGTAATCCAAATTGGTCTGTTCTCTAGACCGGTCTGAAATCCCGACCAATTTTTTATCTAGACCGATCTAGTCTCCAGACCGGTCTAAAATCCCGAGCAGTTTTTTTTTAATCCAGACCAGTCTGAAATCCCAAGCAGTTTCGGGAACTGCTTGGGAAGCAGTTTCCCATCAAGGAACTGTTCCCACTAGGGAACTATTCCCAAATTTTAATTGGTCTGTAAATCAGACCGGTCTTAAATTGCTCGGGAAGCAGTTTCCCATTAGGGAATTGTTCCCATCAGGGAATTGTTCTGAAATTGCAACCGGTCTATAAATCAGACCAATCTTAAACTGCTTGGGAAGCAGTTTCCCATCAGGGAACTGTTCCCACCAGGGAATTGTTCCGAACCAGTCTGAAACTGCTCGAGCAAACCACTGTTCTTCATTCTCGCGACTAACTGTCACGATGAACAGTGATTTTTACAGGTAGAAGCATTTGAACAGATGCAAACCAACCTGGGTTCTGATACCATTGTAGGTATTATTGCATCTTTTTGTACTAATTTAAATGCCAAAAAAAATGTAGATTGTAAATAAAACTTACAGTGATCGTCAGAATCTTCACGCTTCCTGGGACCTGTGGGGAAGACGATCTCTGCTCAACGTCTAAGGATCAATCACGTCGGATGGATCGTATTTTTGTTAGAATTAATAGCAATCAATGTAAGTCCTTGCGAGAAGGACATAGTGGCTAGTACATGTAGACGTTGCACAATAGAACAACAGATCAATCCCTGCAAATGCAAGGGTGTCGTCTCTTCATGCACTGGTTATTAGTCTCAAGGGTCAAAGATCCATCATGATTTACCTTCCTTATGATGGATCGAAAATGGACTGACAGAGATCGCAAGATTGACAGATTCCAACCTTCACAATATTAGCAATCAACATAGAGTTTCATAGAAAATATCAATTTGAATTCCAAAGTGAGAAGATAAAAAAACGAAGTAGAGCTTTAACATGAATTACTTGAGAAATTCTTCTTAGAGTAGTCAAGAAGCGATTTAATTATATTTTCCCTAAACTCGATGAGATTTAATAAACAATAATCTAACACACTAAATAAATCGATAAGCGAAACCATTCCGATAAGATTCTTGCAAGAAACCTTAAAAATTGACTCGAAACCAAAGAAATCAAAAGAAGATAGAATAATAAATTACTGAACTACGTAGCCAGATTTGTTGAATATTAGATGATCAATACGGTTTTGCAAAGAAAAATCAAGGTATCATCAATCGATGAAAATTTGAATTGACTTCAAAATCAAAATATATGTTTCACATAGATGAATTTAGACTATTAATTTGCTCAAAACCAATTATGGATGAATGAGAAATTAATTATTTAAAGTCAATCCAAAATAGTATTAATTACAGATTAATGTTATAAAATAATGTAGATGGGGAATAGTCCCACATCGGAAATTTCAAAGAGAATTTGCTTTCTTATATGTGTTGTTGTGTTAATAAAGTTAACACACAAAAAATAGATGTTCTCTTCTAATTAGCGAGCAGGTGCTAGCACCTGCAAGCCCACAGCTCGCCACTCGCCATGCGCACACGGGGTGCAATGGGTGCTTTGTTGGCGCACTTTACACTTTGTGAGGAGCATTGAGGAGCTTAAATGTATGCTTTAGATGACGTGACAATGTCTACGTGGCACTCGAATGATGTGGCATGCTTATGTGGCACTCGGTTGGGGCAGAGAGAGAGATAATTGGGATGTTGACTGGGCAGACAAATGGTAATCGTTGGATTGAAGAGGGATGATGGATCGCAAATGACGCGATCTAGAGCGTTGATCGCGAAGAGTCGCGTTCTGATCATTGTGATGAAGGTTGATTTGGAGCATTGATCAAGTGGATCGCTACATCTAGATTTGACCGCTCAGATCAAAGGGCTATCTAAAGGGTTACAACCCTCCAAATCGAACAACCCAGATGCATCCTGACCAAAGGATACAGCCAATCACCAAAGGGTACATCACCTCTTCACCTTGTATAAATAAGATCTTCTAGACGATGGAACTCAACTCAACTCAAGTTCTCTCAATCCATTTATTCAATACCTCCCTCCCATCTTCTGCATCCAGAGTCCAAAAAGCCTACGAGAAGGTTCATAAGTCTTGAAATTTATAGTGTTGCTATTTCGAGATGTCGTCGTTGTATCTTGGGAAACAATTTGCTACTATCCATAAGCACCTGTAGTGGAGCAATATCGTTTTACGGAAATAGTCAGCACTAGTCACTGTATTGACTCACAATAATCGTAAATGATATTGGTGTAAACTGATATGGCTATGATCAACGACATCCCGACCACCGTTTCTCTCGTAGAGAAGCCGGAGAGGTTCAACGGAGCTGACTACAAATTATGGCAGCAAAAGATGATGTTCTATCTAACGATGCTAAACCTCGTACATTTTTTGCGTGAAGACCTACCAGCTGCTAAGGAATATGATTCCAATAGTAAGGTTGCTTGCGATGCATGGTCGCACGGAGATTTCTTGTGTCGTAACTATATTCTCAATGCATCGAACAATACGTTGTATAACATGTATAATCCGATGGAGACGGCAAAATCTCTTTGGGAATCACTCGAAAAGAAATACAAAATAGAAAATGTCAGATTGAAAAAATTCATCGTCAGACGATTTTTGGATTTCAAAATGATAGATTCCAAGAGTGTGATATCTCAAGTCCAAGACATGCAACTTATATTGCATGATCTAGATATCGAAGGCATAAAACTGAACGAGTCATTTAAAGTAGCTGCGGTAATCAAGAAACTCTCTCTGTCGTGAAAGGATTTAAAAAATTACCTCAAGCACAAGCAAAAGGAGATGAGACTTGAAGACTTGATTCTAAGGCTATGAATAGAGGAAGATGATCGAAAGTTATCCGACTCCAGAGGAACGAAGTGGGTTGTCGATGAGATATCCAACCTGGCTGAGCCAAACACCAAGAAGCCGAAACAATACAAAAAGAAGGCTCAAGACAAGAAATTCAAGGGCTCGTGCTACAACTGTAGAAAGTCAGGACACATGTCCAAAGACTGCAGACGCCCGAAGAAACCAACCAAGGATCAGAAGGATACTGCAAACCAGGTCACAACTTCTGACGATATGGAACTGGATCTCACTGCGGTCGTGTTTGAAGCCAACACGGTGGTGGACAACCTTAAGCAGTGATGGATCGATACTAGAGTAACACGTCATATCTGTTCTGATAAGGTGATATTCTCCAAGTATACTCCGATAAGTGGAAGAAAACTCTATATTGGCAATTCCATGACATCTCCGATTGTCAAACTCAGGAAAGTTGTTCTGAAAATGACGTTTGGGAAGGAGTTAATGCTTATTGATGTGCTTCATGTTCCGGACATCAGGAAGAACCTAGTTTCTGGATCGACACTTCTTAAAGTCGGGTTTAGACTAGTGTTCCAGTCAAATAACTTTGTACTTACGAAGAATGGTTTCTTTATAGGTAAGGGGTATTTGGAACAAAATTTGTTCAAAATAGTTGTAATGACTGTACACCGTGAATTTGATAGTAATAAAATAAAAGCTTTCAGTTACGTTGTTGAGTGTTTTAATTTATGGCATGATCGACTTGGACACGTCAATAATAATACTCTGAAATGTCTCATCAAATTAAATTTATTACCAAACGTCAATATTGACAAAAACACACAAATGTAAAGTGTGCGTAGAAGCAAAAATGACAAGACTACCCTTTCATTCGGTGGAAAGTCAACGACTCCTCTAGAGTTAATACATAGTGACCTATGTGACTTAAAATTCGTGCAAACTAGAGGAGGTAAAAAGTATTTTATTATTTTTATCGTTGACTGCACGAGATTCTGTTATGTCTTTCTTTTAAGAAGTAAAGACGAAGCCATAGAGGCATTCAAAACCTATAAAACAGAAGTTGAGAATCAACTAGATAAATGAATTAAAATAATTCGTAGCGATAGAGGTGGAGAATATGGTGCACTGTTTGATGAGTATTGTTCAGAATCTGGCATTATCCATAAGAAAATGATGCCTTACTCACCTCAATCGAATGGTGTTGCCGAACGTAAAAATCGAACACTAAAGGAAATGATGAATGCCTTGTTGATAAATTCAGACTTACCCTAGAACTTGTGGGGGGAAGCTATATTATCGACAAATCACATTCTCAATAAAATCCCTCACAAGAAAAATGATAAACCACCATATAAACTATAGAAAGGCCGCAAGTCATCGTACAAATACTTGAAAGTGTGGGGGTGCTTGGCAAAGGTCGAAGTACCCAAGCCAAAGAAAATAAAGATCGGACCTAAAATGTTCGATGCAATATTTATCGGATATGCCCAAAATAGTAGTGAATATCATTTCATAATTCACAAGTCAGACATTCCTAATATTCATGTGGGAACAACCATAGAATCTCGGAATGCGATATTTTTTGAAAAAGTATTCCCAAATAAGAAGGAAAACATTCAAAGTGATAGCAATGGAAGTTCTAACGAAAATGACATTTCTGAACTTAGTTTTTGTAAAAGGACTATTGATTAGCAAAGCGAAGAGCCATGTCGGAGTAAATGTGCTAGAGTTGAGAAATCGTTCAGGCCAGACTTCATGACTTTTATGTCAGAAACTGACCCAAGAACATTAAATGAAGCTCTCTCTAGTCCCGATGCCCCATTGTGGAAAGAAACTATGAATAGTGAAATTGAGTCCATCATGAATAACCATACTTGGGAATTAGTGGACCTTCCTTCTTGTTCTAAACCATTAGGCTGTAAGTGGATACTAAAATGCAAGTATAAAGCTGATGGATCGATTGACAAGTATAAGGCCAGACTTATAGCCATAGGGTACAAGCAAAAGGAAGACCTTGATTATTTCGATACCTACTCACTTGTGACAAGGATTATGTCCATACAAGTGTTGATAGCCATCGCTACATTATATGACCTTGAAATACATCAAATGGATGTTAAGACTACATTCTTAAATGGTGAGTTGGAAGAAGAAATCTATATGGAGTAATCCGAGGAGTTCGTAGCTCCAGGAAAAGAGGAAAATGTGTGTCGACTTGTTAAGTTGTTGTACGGACTTAAACAAGTGCCTAAATAATAACACGAGAAATTTGAAAAAAATAATGTTGTCAAATGAATTCAAAATAAATGAATGTGACAAATACATTTATGTCAAAGACACACCTAAATGTCATGTAATTATCTATTTATACGTAGACGATATGCTTATAATGGACAGTAATCATGAGATAATCATGAGTACAAAGAAAATATTGACCAAAAATTTTGATATGAAAGATATGGGTCGAGCAGATGTTATATTGGGAATTAAAATTCTCAGGACATCGGAGGGGATAGTTTTGACACAATCCCACTATGTAGAATCAACGTTGAAGAAGTTCAATGCGTATAATCTCTCTACAGTGAAAACACCTATGGATCTAAGTCAACACTTAGCAAAAAACTGAGGTGAGCCCATATCGCAATTAGAATATTCTCGGATAATAGGCAGTTTGATGTATCTCAGAAACTGCACACATTCAGATATTGCCTATACGGTCAACAAGCTGAGTTGTTTTATAAGTAATCCAAATGACACCCATTGGAAAGCACCGATGCGAATTTTTAGATATTTGAAATATACTATGAACTACGGATTATATTACGGAAGATATCCCACTGTCTTAGAGTGATATTGTGATGCTAATTGGATATCAGATACAAAAGATTACAAATCCACTAGTGGATATGTATTCATGATTGGTGGGGGAGCGGTATCTTGGAAATCCACTAAGCAGACGTACATTGTGTTAGTACGAGCCCTTAGTATCAATTATAAGATGATTGGTGAGAGAAACTTTTGTATCATATCTTATATTAATATAGGCAAACATTGGTTATTATATTTACTTTATGCATGTGTCAGCTAAATAAATATAATAATGCCCTTGAATATTATGTTTTAATCTACAGTATATCAATTGGTAGAATTGATTATGAGAAGCTGTAGAGAATATTATTCTTAATATTCCTAGTCAAGTATTAATAGACAAGGGCAATATTAATACATTGAGACTAGCATGTAGGTCAATGGATGACTTGATCTCATAAGTCATAGATATGAGATATCACATTGACACATAGGTATATATATTGGAGAATATATATACTGAATTGACCAACTATGAAAAAGTATCATGGATCATTATATGAGTGTCATATATTTTCTCATGTGACTATTGGTATGAATAGTCCTTATACCTGAAGTCACTATGGTCCCCTATATAAGGAGTTATGTACTTTGGTATTGTCTAACGTCACATCGTAACAGGGTGCACTATAACGGTGATCACTGGATATGTACTGAATTATGCGGAGGGATATGAGTGATGTAGATGGGATCTATCCCTCCTATATGACGGGAGTGATATCTTTAGCCTCTTGATATAGTATGACCACGAAATGCATGGTCATGCTCAAATGAGTCAATATGAGATATTGAGCTCATTTGTTTGAGTGAGTCTACTTGGGGATCAAGAAACATAAAGATCGATAAGGGGATGACATGGTTTATGTCTCATTGATTGATCTAAGGTATCAAGGATAGAAGGACACTGTCATACATGATAATGGTCACGGAAAGGTTGTCGGATCTCGACTATCTTATAGCTTGGGTAGCAATGAAGTATTGTTAGATGTCGCTCATTGCTTATGTATCTAAAATCATTTTAGATACATTGCCAACGTTACAAAAGTCTATTGGGTCACACACAAATGACATTCTATTTTGAAGATGATTTCTTTTAGTTGGACTAAAAGAACAATTGAGCATATGACCAAGACTTGAGTTAGACTCAAACTAGTTAAACTTGAGTTAGACTCAAGTTGAACCATGGAAATTGATTCATCATCATCATGCATGATTAATGTGAATAATCATGCATATGAATACCAAGGGTCTTGGTATTCATGATGAGGAGAAAGGTTCATGCATTTAAAAGCTAAATAGGATTTGGCTTAAATGGCTTTCAACGTGATAAAGCTAAATTGGATTTGGCTTGATAAAGCTAAATAGGATTTGGCTTAAATGGCTTTCAGCGTGATAAAGCTAAATTGGATTTGGCTTGATAAAGCAAAATAGGATTTGGCTTAAATGGCTTTCAACGTGAAAAGCAAAATTGGATTTGGCTTGAAGAGACTTTATAAAGAGAATGGGTGGCTTTGTGTTGTGGGGGCGTGCAGAATTTTTCCTAGAAGTGTTCTAACATGCAAAGCAAGGAAAGCTAAGAGAAAGAGTTCTCTTCTTCCCTCTCCTTCTCTCTTCTAAGTGGTCTTGGTGTTTTGCTAGGGTTGCTAGCACAACGTCACTCCAAAATTGTTGAGTGCCAGTGTGGATACCTTAGAGATGCGGTTATTCTTATCGTATTGAGATCCAACAACATTTGGATTCACGGGATAGTGAAGGGCACACACCGAAGGTATATCTCTTCTTCTAGATAAGATCTAGATAAGATTAATAAAACTATTTGTATGTTTTTACATGGATCTCTGGAGGGATCCGGGTTTTATTATTGTTTCCGCTGCGGTTGTGCGAAGTATTCGCCCGCAGTATTATGAACGTCAAAGATCCGGATTTCCCAACAGTGGTATCAGAGTCACTTGCGAAATATACATTTTATTGTTTATATAATTTATATGTAATATAAATTTAGATTTTCATGTTTTATATGAGATATAAAATGTGTGTATTATGGGTACACGAATTTTAGGCTTGCAATTGTTCTAAAGAGGCAAAACAGGGAGTCTACGGCCTAGCCGTGGATGCCACTGTTCACCCTAGCGGGACCGCCGTGGCATTGCGGCTTATCAGCAAAGCGGCTTTAAAATTCATGTATGTATAATCAATTTTATAAAATCACATCATTATGAATGATATGATGCATGATGCATGGTTATGGCCTAGGACCCAATATGATTGTGGTTGTGTGCTGTGTGTGCATGTTGTAATTCATAATGCGGCTTGCATGCCGCACCTTCATCTCTATTTTTTCTACAGTAAAATAGATTTAGGCTCGAATGTAACTCGATTATTCTTATTTTGTAATGTACAAAACAAAGAAATAGAAGGTCCATTGAAGGTTGAAGTTACAAGGAGGATGCCGACAACACAGGGTGACCGAAGGAAGCACTTGGAGAAGATGTCAT
The DNA here is from genome assembly GCA_025175895.1 of Wurfbainia villosa. NCBI lineage: Eukaryota > Viridiplantae > Streptophyta > Magnoliopsida > Zingiberales > Zingiberaceae > Wurfbainia > Wurfbainia villosa. Next base: position 50,953,962 of record CM046003.1, read on the forward strand.
CCCTAGGTTCACCATTCGATTTTCTCATTGGCTTGAGAAGATCGTAGATTCAGGTCATAACCATGTCACGTTTAAGATTATTTGCTATGTGTGTATGTGATACATGTATGTGCTATGTGTGTATGTGATGCTAAATAATAATCTTATTTTAAATTAAGTCAATTTAATATGCCTACCAAAGTTTGGTACTCATAAACTACCTCGATCATTTGTTGTTGGGTTTGCCAAAGCAAAGCAACACATTTTATATTGGTAGAGTACGAGAGGACAATTGTGATATCCCGCTATCAAACTTTGGATGAGATTTAACTAAGTGTCTCAATTAGATTGAGAAACACCTAGAGGCATATCCTAATAGTTAGGAAACATGGGTTAGAGCATCTACACTCAATCTTGGGCGATTAGCCAAAGCTAACTCAAGATAATGTGTAATATGGGTCTTGGCCCCTCTTTATGCAAGAATTGCATGTGATGCAATTGGTAAATTGTTACCTACACTACAACAAAAATGCTAAAAGACAACACCACAAAGACAACAGTTTTAAGAGAAACCGTTGTGATTTTGGTAAAAGACAACGGTTTTTGACAAAACCGTTGTCTTTGAGCGTCAATATAACACAAAAGACAACATTTTTACACTATCCGTTGTCGTTGAACATATTTTTTTTATCAACAACGCATTTTATAACGGTTTTCCAGAACCGTTGTCTTTAAATTTTTTTTTGTAATATAACAAAAATAAATAAATAAATAATTTAATAATGTAATAATATAATTTAAAACGAGATAAATAAAATAAATTTATTTATTAAAATTCGAATTTAGTTATTAAATATTTATAAAAAAATTTCTGAATAAATTTTAGGACTTGATTGGGTGAATTAATCCTAGGTTATAAATAAGCTAGGTTTAGGTTTTCCCTTCGCATCCAATTTTTTTCCTTTCTCCCGATTCCTCTTTTTTTTTTCTCTGCGTCGTCGTTCCTCCCCGCACCGTCGCCCGTTCTGTCGTGCCCTTTTCCCGTGAGCCGCCTCGCACCGCCGCTTCCTTGCCGTGCTCCGCCGATCCAGACGGCAGCGAGCGCCGATGGTCATCCTTTTCCTGTGTTGCTGCCACCAACCAACCATAGCTTTGTCTCCCTTTCACGATCGTCACGAGCTCGATCTCGTCGCAACCTTGTATATGCCGCATCCTTCCTCCCTTGTGTCAAAGCACCATGTCCTGTGACCCTAATCCATCGCCGATCATACTCCTCGAGTCGGCTTTGGCATTGCCTCTCTGACAGGTTTGGCTTTAACTCAAAACTTTAACTTATCTTCCTCTCGAACCCTAGCGCTACCTCCGACTTTCTTACACCTCGCCTGCGAAAGTCCGACGACCGAACTTCCCTTGTCTTGTTGGTTCTCGCAACCAGGGAAACTGCGCCTCATTGTTTCTGGACCATCTCTTCTAGACACTTTGCACCAGGAGAATTTCTTTTTTCTTCTTAATTCAGGCTTGTAACCTCGTCTAGTTGCATATTGAATGAATAACATTAGTGAAGAGGACAGTTAGAGCAAATGAAAGAATAACATTTAGGCATGCTATGTTAGTGTTAGAGTGCCTTTATTAATTGGCTTAGCTTCTTAGATGTGTTTACAATTATCTATTGTATAATGCTGGTAAGATATTGTCTCACACATATTTTTTTTTGCAGGTTGCTTGCAGAGGTTGATCTCCGTAAACGTGGTTGAGCTTCTTTTTGAAGACATCTTTACTTTGACAAGAATAGACCCAGATGTCAAAAAGTTTGATAGGTATGCTACATGATCTATGTTTGTAATAGATGTTGTGCATCTTATCACTTGTGAGATTCATGTTTTGATGAAACTAGCGGCGGAATTGATTTGTTGTTTGTACTTTAAACTGTGAGACAAGTGATACGTTATGGTGTCATTCCAATGCTTGAAACTTTGTACATTTCTATTCTCAATGTAGAACTCTGTATAATATAATTCCTTCAACTGTTTTCAGATTAGAGTACAAACTTCGGCTAATCATGAAAACTGACTAACTACCAGACATCACTGTTTGTTTTGTATTTTGTAGGTTGAAATTGCTCAGACCATATCAAAGATGTGCCTTGAATTCTCAGATATTTACATAGGTAAGAACAAGAAATTTTCCACAAGGTCATGACATCAGGTGTCCAAGAAGGAACTTATGAACCAATCTGACTTAAAAGATCTTGTTCCCAAGTAGGATCAAAAATATGCTAGAAGGTCATGACCCTACGATTTACTTGCTTATTGTGTCTATGTAGGATCTCGATCACAACAAGCTTAACTAGATTGAATATACATAAGTTAAATAAGACATTGTAAGTATTGACACTAATCAGAGCAAGTATTTTTCTTCATGTCATAGTGTTTAAGAAAATTCTGAATTATAAAACATTTTTTAATTCATATGTAGAAGATTCCTTTCAAATTATTCTTATCTTGCCCATCTTATAATTATTTTATCACATAGAAGTTGTTATCTCATATATGAATATGGTACACTAAGAATTATATAATAAATTTCATATATATTGTATGATTAATTTTAATAATGTTTTGTGAGATGGCAATGATAAAGTGTTAATAATAAATTATAAATGTTAATATAGGTTTAAAATATTTAAGTTAAATTATAAGATCTTACAATTTATGTTTGGGTCTTATGATCTATACCTATGGACCCTTCTCCTAACAACCTTGTTTTTTAAAGTATATATTATAATCATAATTAAATCCAAACCTTGCATGTGATATTATGTTTTAACAATTGAAATTGAGTAATTAAGCGTTGAGACATCATCGGTAATCTTATTTAAGGACTTAAATCTTAATATTTCAGTTCTTATCCTTTTCTTCCATCCTTGCATTTCAAGCCCAACTTTCTTTCTGAAATGAGTATTTATGTTAAAGGATGTCGATTATTGATAAATATAAGGACATGGGAGTAGTGGTCATGGGGAAAGTAGAATCTGGAAGCATCTGCGAAGGTGATAGTTTGTTGGTCATGCATAACAAGGTATTTTGTTTCTTCAATATTTCTGCCTTCAGGTTGCAATTGCTGAACTTGCATCGTGTCCCTTTGCTTTTCTCCAGGCTAATGTCAAAGTTCTTGCAATATTTTGTGACGAAAATAAAGTCAAGCGCGTAGGCCCTGGTGAGAATATTAGAGTAAGATTATCTGGGGTTGAAGAAGAAGATATACTTTCTGGTTTTGTACTCTCAAGTGTTGGTAAGTATTACTATATGTAAACATAAACTTTATTTACTATCTTAATAAACTTTATCTGATAAAGAATTTGACTAACGGTCAACATAAACTTCTTTTTGGTAAATTGAGGTATATAGTTCTTATTATTTTTTGTTGGGAACCATGTGCAATAGGGTAAGGCTTCTAATGACCTTAATTAGCTTTTCATATTTTTATAGCTCCTGCAATTTTTCATTGAGAAGCAAGAACCATTCACATTAGAATTAGATATGTTTAGGGGCATTAGAAGGATTCTCATATCCAAAGTTTGATTTATTTTTTTCCGACTACTGATGTATTTTAGAACAGATATGGTTTGGGATCTTAAGTGATAGCTATTAGGTGGTAATATGACTCTTGACCATATAAAATACATCTTAGTCTTGGGCATTCTTTATCTGAAATATTATTTGCCCCAAATCTCAACAGTTTCTTTCAGGGCTTCCAGAAGATCACATGTCGTGTCTAAATAACAGACTTATATAATTTGATGTGATTTGATCTAATTACTCCGTCACCTGAGTAATTATTTTATTTTGTGATATATGAGAGATATAATTGAAGGCGTCACATCCATTGACAAGTCTTCCCTATGACCAATAGTAATATTAGATATATTTTCAAATTTTCTTATTGATACCATAGTGTTTAATTATATTTTCATTCATTTATTCACATGCAGTTTGTAAAATCTGTGATAGCAGCAAAGGAAATTGATGAAGTATGTTCGGAGTGGGCTGAATGCATACAAGATCACATATCTGATGATTAGGAGAGATTTAAGTGTACATACCTCTTTTGGTTACATGTGGTAATCTATAAGTGTTTTGCTTATTATGCATAATACTTTTGGTGCATATGATGTGTAGTTGTTTTGCCACAATACTTTTTAATATATATCGATAAGAGTGATCATTTTAAATGTAATGTGACCTTGTACTTTACATTGCTACAAGTGCGAGTGTATATATGTGTTTTCTATAATTCTGTTTGATGTTGTATGATTTATATTAAAAACGCAACAATATAAATCTACAACAGTTTATTGTGTTATAGAGTAACTGTTGAGAAATGACAACGGTGAAAAACCGTTGTCTATGAGCAAAAAAAATTCGTGGTAAATCGGGGGTCGGTCAAAGACAACGGTGAAAGACCGTTGTAGATTTAAAGAAAAGACAACGGTGAAAAACCGTTGTCTATGAGCAAAAAAATCCGTGGTAAATCGACCCGTTGTGAAAAGTGGTTCGGGTAAAGACAACGGTTAAAAACTGTTGTCTTATCCTTGAAACGACAACGGTTTTTCACCGTTGTCTTTGCCCGAACCACTTTTCACAACGGGTCGATTTACCACGGATTTTTTTGCTCATAGACAACGGTTTTTCACCGTTGTCTATTCGATTTTTTTTTGTAGTGCTACCTAGTCATACTAAATCTTGGGCGATTAGCTAAAGCTAACTCAAGGTGAAGTATGATGTTGATTTTGTCCCACATGCATCTATGATTCAGTGAGAGTCTCATTTAATCAAAGGCTTAATTAAATGATTTAAAGATATGATACTCATTTTTTGTATATTATTTCTATTGTAGATCACTATGTCTTCAAATACGTCAAATACCCTATCTTTGCGATCGATCCTTGAGAAGGACAAGCTCAATGGAGAAAACTTTATTGACTGGTATAGGAATTTGAGAATAGTTCTCAAACATGAGCGGAAACTCTATGTCCTATAGCAACCCATTCCTGAACCACCCACCAACAATGTCACTCGTGATGATAAGGATGCTTACAAGAAACATCAAGATGATGCATTAGATGCATCATGCCTTATGCTTGCAACCATGAACTCTGAGCTTCAGAAGCAACATGAGAACATGGATGCCTTTGTTATGGTTGCACACCTGAAGCAACTATATCAAGGGCAAGCGAGGCACGAGAGATCCGAGGTATCTAAGGCATTGTTTCAATGCAAGATGCAAGAAGGAACACCCGTAGGAACTCATGTACTCAAGATAATTGGGTACGTGGAGAACCTTGATAGATTGAGATTTCCTTTAGGCCAAGAGTTGGCCACTGACCTTATTCTGTAGTCCTTGCCTGGAGTCTTTAGTCAATTTGTCATGAATTATTATATGAGTGAAATTGACAAACCATTTCCTGAGCTCTTAAGCATGTTAAGAATTGCTGAAAGCAATCTTAAGAAGATACAATCTAGTACTGGTGATGTACTTATGGTTAAAAAGGGCAAAGGTAAGAAGAAGTCTAAAGGCAAGACCCAAGAAGAGGGAAAGAAAGCATTGAAGCCAAAAGGTGGGGTGGCCAAGGAAGGGAATTGCTTCCACTATAAGGAAGTTGGACATTGGAAGAGGAACTATAAAAAGTATCTTGAGGAAGTCAAGAAGAAGCAAAGTGAGACTTCTACTTCAGGTATACATATTATAGAAGTTAACCTATCTACTTCTTCTTCATGAGTATTGGATACCGGTTGTGCTTCTCACATTTGTACTAATGTGCAAGGCTTGAGAAGAAGTAGATCAATGACGCAAGGAGAAGTGGACCTGCGTGTGGGCAATGACGCAAGAGTTGCTGCTATAGCTGTAGGAACATATTCTTTATTGTTGCCGAGTGGTTTGATTTTAGAACTTGATGAGTGCTATTTTGTACCTGCAATAACTAAGAACAAAGGTTTTTCATTTACTATAAAGGACAAACATTGTTCTATTTATTTAAATGAAATGTTCTATTGCAGTGCACATTTAATGAATGAACTCTATGTTCTAGATCTAGAAAACTCAGTCTATAACATAAATACCAAACGATTCAAATCTAATGATTTGAATCAGACATATCTTTGACAGGTCACATAAATGAGAGTCGCATATCCCAGCTCCATAGAGATAGATTACTGGACTCATTTGATTTTGAATCATATGAGACATACGAATCTTGTCTTTTAGGCAAGATGACCAAGACTCCATTTAGTGGACAAGGTGAACGAGCGACATATTTATTAGGCCTCATACATAGTGATGTTTGTGGTCCTTTCAAAGTCGCAGCCAGAGGTGGTTATCAGTACTTCATTACATTTACTGATGATTTCAGTAGATATGGATATGTGTATCTTATGAGGTACAAATCAGAATCCTTTGAAAAGTTCAAAGAATTCAAGAATGAAGTACAGAACCAACTTAGAAAGAGTATTAAGATGCTTCAATCAGATCGAGGTGGAAATACCTTAGCCAAGAGTTTCATGACTATCTAGTTGAGTGTGAGATACGATCTCAACTCACTCCACCCGGAACACCACAGTTGAATGGTGTATCCGAGAGGAAAAATCGTACTCTATTAGATATGGTACAATCAATGATGAGTCATACAGATCTTCCTCCTTCCTTCTGGGGATATGCTCTAGAGACAGCTATTTTCACACTTAACTGTGTTCCATCTAAGGTAGTCATAAAGACACCATATGCAATATGGACTGAGAAGAGTCCTAAGATGTCTTTTATGAGGATTTAGGGATGTGAAGCTTATGTGAGACGTCAAGTTTCAGATAAATTAGGCCTCAAATCAGATAAATGTTATTTTGTTGGATATCCCAAGGAAAGTAAGGAATATTACTTTTACAACCTCATGTTAGACAAAGTGTTTGTGTTAAATACTGAAATTTAAAATACTAAATTAAATGGCCAAATAATTAAGGAAATAATCCTGGAAATTTTTCGGGATTTTTAGGAAATTTTAGGAATTTTTTCGGAATTTTTCTGAATTTAAACGGGATATTTACGGGGATAAGAAAAATAGGCTTTTAAAAGGCCTGTTTGGATTATCTGACCTAAGGTTTTAAATAGAAAACCTCCCCGATTTTTTTTAGTTTCCCCTCCGCGCGTCGGTTTCTTCTCCTCGCGACTGCGGCCACACCGACGCCCGACGCCCTCTGCCGTCTCCTTCTCCGCGCGCGCCCCTCTCCGCTGCTTCTCGCCGAGCCGCAAGCGCCGGCGGCCATGCCACTGTCTCTTCTCCGCTCGCGCCGGCCTCTGCGGCCACGGAATCGTCGCCGACCACAACCGCGACAACAGGATCGCGCCGGCCGCCGCGGTCACAGAACTGCCCGACGCCGCACGGTGTTTCTCTTCGCCGGCGACGCCTTTCTTCCTCGAGCCCGAGTCCTTCCTTGCAGCAAGCAACGACGTTCAATCTTGACGGCGCCCCCAGGCGAGTCGACAGTGAACGCGCAAGCTGGGAGGTGGCGTCGGTGGCGGCAGGGTTTTGGTTCTGACCTAGGTTCACTATTTTTGCCGGAGCAGGCGATTAGGGCAAATTGGGTGAGATTGTTGCCGGTGGGGAGCCGCCTTCTAAAGGCGTTGATTGGGGTTTTGTCTAATCCCTACGGTATGTTTCTGTGATTTGACAGTGGATTGAGTTTGGGCAGTGATTTAGGGCAACAAGGAAATTTGCCGGCGAACTGTGCAGTCGAGAAGGTTTTTGCTAGCGCAGGTATATCTTGAGGATATTTTTGTAGGTGATGAATTAGGTTAATTGATTTGGAATTAATTGGGCTAAATTAATTGTGTGGATATTTATGGACAAGGAAAATTGGAAATAGTTTGGGTTAATTGGGTTATGAAGGAAATCGATTAAGTATTCGATTTGTCGGTGGGTTGCATTTTTATGCTTAATAATAATTATCTTTGTATCACGAGTTTTTGATCCTGGCGAGTTCGATCGTGACGATTTGGTTCTTTTACGGACATTTTATCAGGCGGGTATTTTGACTTAACTTTTAGATTAAGTCAAATTGATATGCTAGTTAGGATAGCTTGCAATAATTTTTCATGTTTATATGCCTAGTATGTTTTCTGTGCCTACTAGATACATGCATTGGATCAGTATGATTATATCTTCCCTGTTTTATTTGGACCATAGTTACTTGGATCATAGATATGCACTTATTGATTGTGCATATTATTCGGATAGGTATTTTTAGTTGGATTTACATGCTTTAGTATCATGCACCATTTTCGCATGATTGCATGCTAGCTGGACGGGGTTCCATTATTGTTGAGCCGCACTAGTTACATGGCTCGCACACACACGCCACTCATGGGTTAGTGGTACATCAGAGGGTGTGCGATTGCTCTGTCGAGCTCATTGGACCGCTCATGGGTAGCGCGAGGCGCGTGGTAGCGGCGGATCCCCTCCTCCGAGATGAGCTTAGCTCCCCACTATGTTTGGGGCGGGAGGATAGGTGTACTCAGACTCCATCACTCGGTCACTCGGGAAGCGATGATGGCAGAGTGCCGATTGTCATAGCCCTACCCACTCGGCTTCACCATTGCGTGTGAGGCGGCTGACTGGCGTCAGGGGTGACCATGTCATTGGCACGGCATGCACTTTGCACATATTGCATTTGTATTGTGTTTGCTGTATTTTTATTGATGCCTTGGATGTGCATATGATTGTCATGCATACAGGATACATGTTTATATATGGTCAGGACTTTATTACTCCTAGTCAGGCACATGCTCCTATATCAGGGTAGGAGATTCAGGTAAGTACAGTCATTTTGTATTTCTTGCTTGCATACCCTATTTATGTGAGACTGTACTGGCATGATATTTTTATTGTTAGCTATACCTTACTTTGCATATCTACTATACATGAGTTCTTTGAACTCACCCGCTGATTCATTTTATTTCGTGATGAAGCTGTCAGGAGAGTCCAGTTGCCAATCCCCCTCGTCGAAGTGGATAGGTTTTTATTGGTCTTATGGTTTTGGATCTTGTATAGAAGAGATGTTTAGGTCCTGATGTTTTGGTTATGTACTCGTGGATTTGTGGTGTCCTTGTAGACCTTTATTCGGATTTTATTCCGGTTGGTTTTGGTTGGGTTATTCCTGCTCAGATGGCAGAAGGGGTAAGTCTAGTTAGTGTAGACTTATATTTACCTTGATTTGTTGGCCTGAGGCCTATTTGATTACCTGCATGTGATGTTTGGATTCCGGTCGTGTTGACCGATGTATAGTGGCCGTGTAGGCTTTGTATAAAAATTGATATTGTCAACCGTACAGGGGAGATGCTGCCGGATTTTTGTCTGGCGGGGACTCCCTCGGGGCGTGACAATTTATTTGGTATCAGAGCGTAGGTTTCCGAGTTCCTTAGGGTCTTTGGGTTTATGGAGTTCGCCAAGTTTGGCAGGTTAACTGGGTATTTTCGGAGTTGTACGGATTTCCGACGATTTTTATGTTTCGGAAATTCGAGGTATTATTGACGAGGTCAATATGGGGGATTTGGCGGCAACAGGACATCTCCAGACGGCTAACAGGTAAATAAATTCTAGAAAATTTTCTAGATTTATTATCTATTTATATTTGGTTATGCGGTGATATCATGTTTTATCTAGTATTGTTTTAACCTGATATCTGTTGGACAATTGGATTTTTTTTTAGGTTGCTGGTTTATAGATAGCATTTGGTTATTAATTGCTATTACTGTTATACGTAGCTAGTTATCATTGTGATATAAATGATAAGATATTATTGGTAGTTGTTTACCTCTTAGGATTTGACTAGTATTATGATTGGACTAGTTGAATAATATGACTAAGATGGATAAATTCGTAGAAGGTATGAGGACATGATTACATAGCTTATGTAGTTTAGAGTATATATAAGCATCTGATGCTTTATTTATATATTGCCTCGACTTTGTTCGCATTGACTTTGATCCGCATGACCCTTTAGATATACCCTAATTAATTTTGCTATTGATTGCCATTGGTATGACTATCTTTATGCCGTTTATTAGACAAAGATGTTATATGTTTATGGTTATGAGTTTTTGCGGTGGATATCATGATTAAGACTAGTAGAAATAGAATAACTTAGATGAAGTTATTCTGTAGGAGCGGATCTCAGAAATGAAACAACATTAGTGGAACCCTAGGCGAAATGATCCGGATGTGCATATTGGTATATGTGATTACCCATTTACTGTTTCAGTGATATGGTGATCGGAGGTCGAATGATTAGGATGCGATTAATCCTTACTATATCTCCCATTCTTGGTTGAGAGAGAGAGTCTGCAGTAGAGTCTCTCTATAGGTAGGTGCTTTGTATACATGTGGTCTCTCATGCATGGTTGAGATGATCTACTGCAAGATATATTCTTGCGTTATTCGTTCGGAGTTGGTAATAATCGGATTTGGATGACGTCTGTAGCTAGATAGCTACTTTACAGGTTAAGTAACCACGAGATCTGTTCTTGGTAGCATGTTGTAGTATGCATGATTGAGCTGGTAGGACGATATAATTTGGGATTAACCCTCTTGAAGGGCTTGATAGTAGACTTGTGGTCCTTATTGGCCTTGATAGGCGTTTCTTGTTAGTTGGGACGAAACCCTATGATTAATTGTCTCGACGCGATTATTAGTGGACTTATGATTTTGATCGACCTTGATACCGATCATGTTGGAAGGGTTGGAAGGCTAGATTTAATCATCTAGACTTATTTATTTATAAGTTGATGATCTTTACCGACTTTGGTAAACGTTTGGTATTAGAGGTGTTGAAACCCTCGCTTGATCGCCTCAATGGGTTTAATTGTAGATCGATGATCTTTGTCGACGTTGAAAGTCGATTTATGCAAAATGTATTGGATAACCCTAGGCTTAACAACCTAGGACAATCGACTGCTCACGCGACCTATTGGTGGTAGTACGCCAGAGCGTGCAGTCAATAATTAGATATTTATATACAGTCTGTCTATCCACGAGTCTCATTTGTGGTAGTATATAGTTGCGCGTAGACCGTGCTATTGATTGTCGGCCATGGGTTACGTTCGTAGTAGCTCATAGATAGTTTCCTTTTTGTGTGAGAGCCACGAGACTTTATCGTGGTATCTGGATGTGCACTGCTTGTTGCAGTGGTTGTATATGTTGCAGGTATATTTATTATACTGCTGATTAGGTTAGTTGTAGACTGATATTGGTACTCTGAGGGTTGGGTTACTTTAGTTTGTTCCTTGTGACTTCCATTGTGTGCATTATGATTATGCACTATTATCTATCCATCTACTGAGTGGTTGTACCCACCCCCTCCTCACTTATCCTCTAGGTTAACTGATGGAGGACGTGTCCTGATGACCTACCTTGGTGTCGCTCAGAGAGTTCCTTGCCGTGCTTGTCTCCCTGCATCGTCGAGATGCTGCTTTGTTTACTTTATCGGTGTTGCATTTTGATTATGCACTTTGGATTTTGTCGCAATTGGATTTGGGGGTCATAAAACTATTTTACTTTGATTGATATATGTTTAGTCGTGCATGCATGCAGTTATTGAAATACTAGTATTTCTATAATTATTTCGAGGCTTTTACCAGATCTGGTCCAGGTATTTCTGGATATTGTCACTAAGGGGCTCCTCTGTCATTTGGATGACGGATATGCCCCCAGGACGTAACAATTTTATTGGTTTGCGGTTTTGGTTTGTGGGTTTTGGTGTATCGAGGATTTTCTTTTCCTTGGATTTTTGGGAGTTCTCGTGTTTTGGGATCGGCAAGTTGAAGGATATCTCTGAGCTATAGGAAAAGTATAGTCTTTAGTGGTTACTGTACTTCAGTGGTTAGGAAAAATATTGACTTAGGGAAATTTCCCCTACTCATGGTCGTGGACGAGTTCGACGACGTATTGATCTTGAGAAATCTAATGATGATTTCAGAGGTACGGATTCTTTAGAGGTGTCGACTGATGTCGAATTTGAAAGCTAGGGATTTGGCCTGCTAGTCACCAATTGGAGGATAAGGAGTAAACCCTCGGAGAGTATCAGTCCCTACTATTAGTGATTTGGTTATGGATAAGGCGTGTATGCGTACACTGGTTAAGACGATGAAAGCTCGTTTTACCTTATTATAGGAGGTATTGGAGCGGACATTTATACATCCCGAATTTCTTCGAGAAAGATTCGAACTCTTTGTTAAAGAGAGCGGACCTTTGAGTTATGCATCGATTATCGATGATAGAATCAGTAGCTGTAGAAGGAAATGAATATCTTTCATTGTGGAAATATATGATCTATTTAGATCAGCTATAGGATACCTATATATACTCTAGGATTGATTGGTGATTGGTGTGATGATATTGTAGTGACATGGTGTCCTACAATTATCATTGTCGTTGTGATGATTTGTATATCATCAGCTTAAAGAGAATACATGTGTGTAGCGATGACAATTTCATACTTGATATGAATTGTTTGAGCTTTTGATTATCTTATTAGACTTATTGTGACTTAGTCGTCGAGGATTTGGGAAATCGTGTATTCGGACACGATTGGATCATTGTGATGGTGGTAGTTGGAGTTGAGCACTTTCGGCCACCGTAGATGATGATTTTTTTGTATTGATTTGATTATTACCATAGATATGGATAGGATGTTCTAGTGGTACGATACGGTGATGGAATTTATTTGGTCTAAAGCTTGTGAAATTAGTTTCACACTTGACATGATTGACTTTACACCGTGTTGTTTGATCATTCTCGGGTGGAAGGAAGGGTATTGTATCACGGATGCAATGTTTCGTAGAAAATGGAGCGTTTCTGATTTAGTTGATCGAGACGTATCCCGTGTTTACGTCAAATGAGGAACTACGAGATGGGTTGTCATATATTTATGACGTGGACTTCGCAGTTATTATATGGTTTAGAAAAGGTGAGGAGCAGAAATGCTCATGGAGTTTTGGCTAGCTACTGGATAGCTACTATAGAGTAGCTGGAACACGAACGGTTGTAACAAGGAAGTTTGGTCGCGATAGCCTCCCATGCACTTACAGAGTGTGTGGTGGAGTGGATTTTGGACGGTAGATGGACTACCATCTCTGACTCCGAGGAGGATAATGGTTTCCGGAGTTGCATTAGTTTAAGGAACATATGCTTCAGGAAATTCTGATTCCGGAATGGAAGTGGAAGCATATTATTATGGATTTTGTGGCGAGTTTGCCTAGGACACGTCAAGGCCATGACGCGATTTGGATAGTCGTTGACCGACTAACCAATCCGCGCACTTCTTAGCGATTCGGAAGACCGACTCTTTGGATCGTTTGACAGAGTTATATATTGTCGGGATATCATCAGATTGCATGATGTTCCTTTGAACATTATATCAGATAGAGATCCCTGGTTTCATATCTCGGTTCTGGCAGAGTCTGCAGACCTTAGGCACACAGTTTTGTTTTGGTATTGCATTCCATCCGTAGATAGATGGACAGTCTGAGCGGACCATTTAGACACTAGAGGACTTGCTGAAGTCCTGTGTTATGGATTTCAGGGCAACTGGGAGGACCAGTTGCTAGGACCCATAGAGCTCAGCATGAGGCAGAGTTGGTCCGTACCATCAGACGTAGGATGACAGAGGCGCAGGATCGCCAGAAGAGTTATGCAGATCGTAGACGGAGACCTTTGGAGTTCTCTGTTGGTGATCATGTATTCTTGAGTCTCACCCACGAAAGGGGTGAAGAGGTTTGACTCGTGGTAAGCTAGCTCCTAGATATATCGGTCCGTTTGAGATTTTGGAGAGGATCGGGCGATTGCTTATCGTCTAGGGCTACCACCGCTTTTGGCCGTATCCGAGGATGTGTTTCATGTGTTCATCGAAGTATGTATCGATTCTACACATATTCTATCGATATGTCAGTTACATTCAACTGATGCTACTTACGTAGAGGTTTAGAGGATTTTGGATTTCAAGGAACGCGATTCTACGAATCAAGATAGTCGGCTTGTCAAGGTCGGGTGGAGTCACCTCACGGATGAGGAGGCTATGTGGGAGCTTGAGGAAAGATTCAAGCTCAAGATTACCCTACATTTACTTAAGGTATGTGAGATATGTCTTGATTTGTGGTATTTCTTACTCGTTATACATTCGAGTAGGAAATTTGGGGACCAAATTTTATTAGTGGGGGAGAATGTTAAATACTGAAATTTAAAATACTAAATTAAATGGCCAAATAATTAAGGAAATAATCCTGGAAATTTTTCGGGATTTTTAGGAAATTTTAGGAATTTTTTCGGAATTTTTCTGAATTTAAACGGGATATTTACGGGGATCAGAAAAATAGGCTTTTAAAAGGCCTGTTTGGATTATCTGACCTAAGGTTTTAAATAGAAAACCTCCCCGATTTTTTTTAGTTTCCCCTCCGCGTCGGTTTCTTCTCCTCGATGCGGCCACACCGACGCCTGCGCCTCTGCGTCTCCTTCTCGCGCGCCTCTCAGCTTCTCGCCGAGCCGCAAGCGCCGGCGGCCAGGCCACTGTCTCTTCTCCGCTCGCGCCGGCGTCTGCGGCCACGGAATCGTCGCCGACCACAACTGCGACAACAGGATCGCACGGCCGCGCGATCCAGAATCGCCTGACGCGCAGCGGTGTTTCTCGGCGACGCCTTTCTTCCTCGAGCCCGAGTCCGTCCTTGCAGCAAGCAACGACGTTCAATCTTGACGGCGCCCCCAGGCGAGTCGACAGTGAACGCGCAAGCTGGGAGGTGGCGTCGGTGGCGGCAGGGTTTTGGTTCTGACCTAGGTTCACTATTTTTGCCGGAGCAGGCGATTAGGGCAAATTGGGTGAGATTGTTGCCGGTGGGGAGCCGCTTCTAGGAAACCTTCGGAAGCAAGGTAAGGCGTTGTTAGGGTTTTGTCTAATCCCTACGGTATGTTTACGTGATTTGACGGATTGAGTTGGGCATAGATTTAGGGCAACAAGGAAATTTGCCGGCGAACTGTGCAGTCGAGAAGGTTTTTGCTAGCGCAGGTATATCTTGAGGATATTTTTGTAGGTGATGAATTAGGTTAATTGATTTGGAATTAATTGGGCTAAATTAATTGTGTGGATATTTATGGACAAGGAAAATTGGAAATAGTTTGGGTTAATTGGGTTATGAAGGAAATCGATTAAGTATTCGATTTGTCGGTGGGTTGCATTTTTATGCTTAATAATAATTATGCTGTATGCAGGTTTCGGTCACGAGGCAGGTTCACGGTCGTGACGATTTGGTTCTTTTACGGACATTTTATCAGGCGGGTATTTTGACTTAACTTTTAGATTAAGTCAAATTGATATGCTAGTTAGGATAGCTTGCAATAATTTTTCATGTTTATATGCCTAGTATGTTTTCTGTGCCTACTAGATACATGCATTGGATCAGTATGATTATATCTTCCCTGTTTTATTTGGACCATAGTTACTTGGATCATAGATATGCACTTATTGATTGTGCATATTATTCGGATAGGTATTTTTAGTTGATTTACATGCTTTAGTATCATGCACCATTTTCGATGATTGCGGACGGGGTTCCATTATTGTTGAGCCCGCAGCTAGTTACATGGCCTGCACACACTGCCACTCATGGGTTAGTGGTACATCAGGAGGGTGTGTGCAGTTGCTCTGTCAGGCTCCGCTGGACCGCTCATGGGTAGCGACGAGGCAGCGTGGTAGCGGGCAGGGATCCCTCCTCTGGTCTATGACACCGGGAGATGAGAGCTTAGCTCCCCCACTATGTTTGGGGCAGGAGGATAGGTGTACTCCGACAGCATCCTGTCCACTCGGTCACTCAGGAGCAGTGATGGCAGAGTGCACAGTTGTCATAGCCCTACCCACTCGGCTTCACCATTGCGTGTGAGGCGGCTGACTGGCGTCAGGGGTGACCATGTCATTGGCACTGCATGCACTTTTCACATATTGATTTTGTTTTGTGTTTTCTGCATTTTTATTGATGCCTTGGATGTTGCATATGATTGACATGCATACAGGATACATGTTTATATATGGTCAGGACCTTATTACTCCTAGTCAGGCACATGCTCCTATATCGAGTAGGAGATCTGTAAGTCTGATCATTTTGTATTTCTTGCTTGCATACCCTATTTATGTGAGACTGTACTGACATGATATTTTTATTGTTAGCTATACCTTACTTTGCATATCTACTATACCCGCAGAGTTCTTTGAACTCACCCCGTTGATTCATTTTTATTTCAGGATGAAGCTGTCAGGAGAGTCCAGTTGCCAATCCCCCTCGTCGAAGTGGATAGGTTTTTATTGGTCTTATGGTTTTGGATCTTGTATAGAAGAGATGTTTAGGTCCTGATGTTTTGGTTATGTACTCGTGGATTTGTGGTGTCCTTGTAGACCTTTATTCGGATTTTATTCCGGTTGGTTTTGGTTGGGTTATTCCTGCTCAGATGGCAGAAGGGGTAAGTCTAGTTAGTGTAGACTTATATTTACCTTGATTTGTTGGCCTGAGGCCTATTTGATTACCTGCATGTGATGTTTGGATTCCGGTCGTGTTGACCGATGTATAGTGGCCGTGTAGGCTTTGTATAAAAATTGATATTGTCAACCGTACAGGGGAGATGCTGCCGGATTTTTGTCTGGCGGGGACTCCCTCGGGGCGTGACAGTTTGTCGCCAGAAATGGTGTTTTTCTAGAAAGGGAATTTATTTCTAGAAAGGCTAGTAGGAGTAAAATTGATCTTAAAGAAGTTCAAGATACACAAAATAACATTGATGCCTTAATGCAACAAGAACATACACCACAAGGTGATGAGCATTATGAATCAAGGTCATCACAAGGAGTTGTGGTATAACCTATTCAAGTAGACCAAGCTCTGCGCAGGTCTGATAGGATACGTCGTTAACTCGAGAGATATTCTTTTCTCTTGGATGACAACGATTGTGTAATGCTTGATGAGCCAACATCCTATCAGAAAGCTATAATGAGCCCAGATTCTAAAAAATGACTTGAGGCCATAAGATCTGAAATGGAATCCATATACACTAACCAAGTATGGGCTTTGGTTGATCCACCTGAAGGGGTCAAACCCATTGGGTGTAAGTGGATCTTTAGGAGAAAGACTGACATGAATGGCAATGTGCATATCTATAAAGGGTGATTGGTAGCAAAAGGATTCAAGCAGATTCATGGTATTGACTATGATGAAATATTTTCTCCAGTTGCGATGCTCAAATCCATTCGGATCATGCTTGCTATTGCTGCTTACTATGACTATGAAATATGATAGATGAATGTCAAAACTATATTTCTTAACAGAAATCTACTCTAGGATGTGTATATGACACAGCCTAAGGGTTTTGTCAATCCAAATAATACTGGAAAGGTTTGTAAGTTGCATAAGTCCATTTATGGTTTAAAGCAAGCTTCTAGAAGCTGGAATCTTCGATTTGATGATGCGATCAAAACGTTTGATTTTATTAAGAACAAAGATGAACCTTGTGTCTACAAGAAGACTAGTGGGAGCACAATTGTTTTCCTCATTTTGTATATAAATGACATCCTACTCATTGGAAATGATATCCCTATGTTGGAGTCTGTGAAGACTTGGCTTGGAAATTATTTCTCAATGAAGGACTTAGGTGAAGCAGTCTATATTCTTGGCATCAAGATCTATAGGGATAGATCTAGGAGATTGCTTGGCCTGAGTCAGAGTACATATATTGACAAGGTGCTTAAGTGTTTTGCCATGCAAAATTCCAAGAAGAGATTTTTGCCAATATCACACGGTGTAAGTCTTTCGAAGACTCAATGTCCCTCTTATGTGGAAGAGAAGCAATGCATGGATCAGATCCTTTATGCATTTGCTATAGGATCTATCATATACGCCATGATTTGTACTCGCCCCGATGTCTCGTATGCTTTGAGCATGATAAGTAGGTACCAGTCATATCCCGGTGAGTGTCACTGGACAGCAGTCAAGAATAATTTTAAGTACTTGAGAAGGACGAAAGAATATTTCTTGATCTTTGGAGGTGATGAGGAGTTGTAAAGGGTTACAACGATGCAAACTTCCAAACCGACAGAGATGATTCGCGATCGCAGTCAGGGTATGTATTTTTTTTGAATGGTGGTGCTATGAGCTGAAAGAGTTCGAAGCAGGACACAATCACAGATTCTACAACATAAGCAGAGTACATTGCAGCATCTGATGCAGCAAAGGAGGCTGTTTGGATCAGGAAGTTCATTGCTGAACTTGGGGTGGTTCCTAACATAGCAGATCCTATAGCCCTCTATTGTGACAACAATGGGGCTATTACTCAGGCTAAGGAACATCGCTCTCATCAGAGGACCAAACACATACTACGACGGTTTCATCTCATTCGAGAGATCATCGATTGAGGAGATATGAGAATATGCAGAGTAGATTCTGATGCTAACATTGCGGATCCCTTGACCAAGGCTTTGGCACAGAGAAAGCATGATGGTCATACCAGATCACTGGGTATGAGATATTACAGTGATTAACACTAGTGCTAGTGGGAGATTGTTAGTATGAGCCCTTAGTGCTAATTATGAGATAATTGGAGAGGGAAACTTTTGTATCATATCTTATATTAATATAGACAAACATTGGTTATTATATTTACTTTATGCATGTGCTAGCTAAATAAATATAATAATGCCCTTGAATAGTAGGTTCTAATCTACAGTATATCAATTGGTAGAATTGATTATGAGAAGCTATAGAGAACACTATTCTTAATATTCCTAGTCAAGTATTAATAGACAAGGGCAATATTAATATATTGAGACTAGCATGTAGGTCAATGGATGACTTGATCTCACAAGTCATGGATATGAGATATCATATTGACACGTGAGTATATATATTGGAGAATATATATACTAAATTGACCTGCCATGAGAAAGTGTCATGGATCATTATATGAGTGTCATATACTTTTTCATGTGACTATTGGTATGAATAGTCCTTAGACCTGAAGTCACTACGATTCCCTACATAAGGAGTTATGTACTTTGGTATCGTCTAACGTCACACCGTAACAGGGTGCACTATAACGGCGATCACTGAGTATGTAATGAATTATGCAGAGAGATGTGAGCGATATAGATGGGATTTATCCCTCCTATATGACGGGAGTGATATCTTTGGCCTCTTGATAGAGTATGACCACGAAATACATGGTCATGCTCAAATGAGTCAATATGAGATATTGAGCTCATTTGTTTGAGTGAGTCTACTTGGGGATCAAGAAACATAAAGATCGATAAGGGAATGACACGGTCTATGCCTCATTAATCGATCTAAGGTATCAAGGATAGGACACTGTCATACATGATAATGGTCACGGAAAAGTTGTCGAATCTCGACTATCTTATAGCTTGGATAGCAATGATATATTGCTAGATGCTGCTCATTGCTTATGTATCTAAAATGATTTTAGATACATTGCCAACGTTACAAGATCCTATTGGGTCACACACAAATGACATTCTATTTTGGAGATGATTTCTTTTAGTTGGACTAAAAGAACAATTGAGTATATGGCCAAGACTTGAGTTAGACTCAAGTTGAACCATGGAAATTGATTCATCATCATCATGCATGATTAATGTGAATAATCATGCATATGAATACCAAGGGTCTTGGTATTCATGATGAGGAGAAAGGTTTGTGCATTTAAAAGCTAAATAGGATTTGGCTTAAATGACTTTCAATGTGATAAAGCTAAATTGGATTTAGCTTGATAAAGCTAAATAGGATTTGACTTAAATGACTTTTAACATGATAAAGCTAAATTGGATTTGGCTTGATAAAGCAAAATAGGATTTGGCTTGATAAAGCAAAATAGGATTTGGCTTAAATGGCTTTCAACGTGAAAAGCAAAATTAGATTTGGCTTGAAGAGATTTTATAAAGAGAATGGGTGGCTTTGTGTTGTGGGGGCGTGCATAATTTTTCCTAGAAGTGTTCTAATGTGCAAAGCAAGGAAAGCCAAGAGAAAGAGTTCTCTCCTTCCCTCCCCTTCTCTCCTTCTCTCTTCTAAGTGGTCTTGGTGTTTTGCTAGAGTTGCTAGCACAACGTTACTCCAAAACTGCTGAGTGTCAGTATGGATACCTTAGAGATACGATTATTCTTACCGTATTGAGATCCAACAACATTTGGATTCACAGGATAGCGAAGGGCACGCACCGAAAGTATATCTCTTCTTCCAGATAAGATTAATAAAACAATTTTTATATTTTTGCATGGATCTCTAGAGGGATCTGGGTTTTATTATTGTTTCCGCTGTAGTTGTGCGAAATATTTGCCCGCGATGTTATGAACATCAAAGATCCGAATTTTTCAACACATTGCTCGGTCAACTATGGAATCATAGTTTATAACACTAGACAAAGTAGCTGAAGAAACTGAATGGCTGCAAAATTTCTTGGAAGATATTTCGAGCTGGACGAAATTTGTGTCCGTCATACTTATACACTGTGATAGTCAATCAGTGATTAGAATGGCACAGAGTAGTATGTATAATAGTAAGTCACGATATATATGTCGTAGACACAATACCATTAGACAGTTGATCTCGAATGGAATAATTGCAATCAACTATGTCAAGTCCAAAGATAATTTGGCAGATCCTCTTACGAAGGGGCTAAATCGAGATCAAATATACTCCTCATCAAGAGGAATGAGATTAAAAATCTATAACTAAAATGAATATAGCAGTAAACCAACTTTATTGACTGGAGATCTCAAGATCTTGGTTCAATAGGACAACGAAGTTACAGAAGTTGTGTTACAATACACGAGATATATTATCTCTATCCCAATCCTAGGATGAACATTTGTTGTCCTACCATATGTAGTGAGGTTAAGCTTATGCTTTTAATGATTTATATACCTTTATAAGGTGGAGTATGGTAGGATACTCTTGATAGAAGTGTCACCTATGATAGTGTGAAGACAGATAGCTTCAATGAAATACTCTTGAATCCAAGATGGTATCCATGGCCAAAATGAAACAAACCATGAAAACCAAAAGTAGGTAAGATAAGTCTTTGTGTTGGTGTTATTATCTTAGTATACATAAACAATTGAGCAGTTCAAGACATCACGTTCACTGCGTAGCCTAGTATGCTCGATAGCATTCTACTACGGAAGGTTCAAAGCCACAAGCTACCTCTCCCGATGCATTGACTTATCGATTGGACTCTTGTAAAGTGTCAGCATGCATTCATGCATTAATTTCCATTCATGTGAGGGATTGTTGAATATTGGGTGGCCAATACGATTTTACAAGGAAAAATCGAGGTGCCATCAATTGATGAAAATCTGAATTGACTTCAAAATCGAAATCTATATTTCGCGTAGATGAATCTAGACTATTAATTTGCTCAAAACTGATTACGGGTGAATGAGAAATTAATTATTTAAAGTCAACCCAAAATAACATTAATTGCATATTAATGTTATAAAAGGAAGTAGCTGGGGAATAGTCCCACATCGAAAATTCCAAAGGGGATTTGCTTCCTTATATGTGTTGTTGTGTTAATAAAATTAATACAAAAAGCACAGATGCTCTCTTCTAACGGGCGAGCAAGTGCTAGCACCTACAAGCCTATGGCCCGCCATGCACATACGCACACAATGAGCCCTTTGTTAGCATACTTTGCACTTCGTGCGTACGCATCATCGCGAGGAGCACTGAGGAGCTTAAATTTATGCTCCAAATGGCGTGGCAATGTCTATGTGACACTCAGGTGATGTGGTGTGCCTATGTGACACTTGGTTGGGGACAGAGAGAGATGATTGAGATACTGACTGGGCAGGCAGATGGTAACCGTTGGATTGAAGAGGGATGATTGATCGCAAATGACGTGATCTGGAGCATTGATCACAAAGAGTCGTGATCTGATCGTTGGTGATGAAGGTTGATCTGGAGAGTTGATCAAGTGGATCGTTGCATCCAGATCTGATAGCTAAGATCAAAGGGCTATCTGAAGGGTTACAACCCTCCAAATTGAATGTCTCAGATGCATCCTGATCAAAGGATACAACCAATCACCAAAGAGTACATTATTGGTGCAATCGGCTCAGGTCACGATTGACCAGGACTCGAGTTTGACTCGAGTGATGTTTTGATGTTCGACAAAAACATATGACAATATGATTGTCATGGGAAAGTCCAAGTCATGGGTACTTGGCATGGAAAGTTCAAGTGAGACACTTGGCATTTGAAAAAGTCCAAGTCTTGAGTACTTGGCATGTAAAGTCCAAGCATGGGTCTTGGCAAGGAAAGTCCAAGCATGGGTGTTGGCAAGGAAAAATCCAAGCATGGGTCTTGGCAATGGAAAGTCCAAGCTTGAGTCTTAGCATTTGAGAAGTCCAAAGGGTTTGATATTGGCGGCGTAAAGTCCAAGCGGGAGTCTTGACAGCATAAGTCCAATGGTTGGTGGCGTAAAGTCCAAGCGGAGTCTTGGCGGCGTAAGTCCAAGCATGAGTCTTGGCAATGGAAAGTCCAAGCTTAAGTCTTGGAATTTGAGAAGTCCAAGGGGTTTGATATTGGCGGCGTAAAGTCCAAGCGGGAGTCTTGGCAGCATAAATCCAATGGTTGGCGGCGTAAAGTCCAAGCGGAGTCTTGGCGGCGGAAGTCCAATGTGCCTTGGCGATGTAGACACCGTTAGCATGACATAGCCGATGGAAGCACCTGAAGACTAGAGCAATGGCTGAACAAGTCATGGATGACTTGGAGGGATTCGAGAGGCGTGAGGATGATGGAGGTGGCTAGAAGGCTTAGGTCTAGGCTAAGGGTGGTCTAGCAAGTATGGGGGAACCATACTTGGGCTAAAACCTCATATTTGAGGTGTGCCAGTCGACTGGTGTCATGTAGCAGTCGACTGGTAAGAGTCAACTAGGGTTTGGGAAGTGGAGCCTAGCATCATTGCTAGAGATGGGCAATGATCGATGGATGAGAGCAATGATCCGATCATGTGATCGATCCGATCGATGATAGGTGTTTCGGCCACAGAATGGAGTCTCACTCGACCGCTGCGGTTAGCAGTCAAGTGATGGCTTGATCAGTCGACTGATGGTCATAATCAGTCGACTGATGATGGATTCGTTGGATTTTTCCAGCGTGGATCTAGCCGTTGTCTCACGACAACAGTGGCATCAGTCGACTGATGGTCCCGAGCAGTCGACTAATTGGCGTTTTCTAGCCCAGGTAGAAGCTTTAAAAGGAGCTCGTTGAGGAGGAAAATGCTAAGTTTTCTTGAGGGCTTTTGGGGCGATTTGCTGCTGCAAATCAGGGTCTCCAAGTTGATTTCAAGCAACCAAGCGATCAAGCATTCAAAGAGCAATTGTAAAGTAGTTTTCTTTACTTGCATTGTATTTCAATATTGTAATTGCTTGTATCCATTTCTTATTGTTGTAAGAATAGTCTATATGAGGTTGCTCCGCCTCCGGATTGTTCTGAGAAGGAGTGTTTATTAGTGGTTGCGTGTGCATCACTAGAGCTCGTTGAGCTCAACCGTGGAGTAGGAACCTTGAGGTTTCGAACCACGTTATATTCTTGTGTTCTTGTGTGATTGTTTATTTCGCTACTTTTATTATTATCTATATTCCGCTGCGCTAACAAAGTTTGTAGACGAACACGCGAACCAATTCCATCGTACGAGCACACCGCTATTCACCCCCCCCCCTCTAGCGTTCCAACGATCCCCTACAATTGGTTTCAGAGTCAGGTTCTTTTACGGACTAACCGTCGGGAGCTAAAGAAGCTAGAGGGAAGATGGAATTCCAAGACAAGCTTGGATGGGACATCAACACTCCACCACCATACGACCGAGAAGATTTTTCGACGTGGAGAGAAAGAATGGAGACATTCTTAATGATGGATATAGAGAATTGGTTCATCCTTGTAGAAGGCTTTGAACCCCCTCGGGATAAGAAGGGAAATGTCTTGAAGTTGAAGAAGTGGACACAAGAGCAATGTCTCAAGTTCAAGACCGAAGTTAAGGTAACAAAGCTTTTAGAAGATTTGATACCTAATGACATTTTGTCTAGCTTAGGTGAATTTCAAGATGCCAAGGAGCTATGGGACAAATTGACCAAGTTCCATGAGAAGTCTCACTTGGCACAAGTAGAAGAAGAAGAATCTTCATCGTCTCAAGAAGAGGAAGAAGTCGAGGAAGAATCATCATCATCCTCACAAGCGAGTGAGGACTCGTAAGTTGAAAAGGAATCAATTTCTGGATCGATGGAAGAAGAGGAGACCTCCACCTCTAGGATTGAGGGTGAGGAGATTAGAGCATCTACACCTGAGCAATCTCAAGAAGAACCATCCACATCCGGTCGAGAAGAAGCTCAAAATTCTACCATTGACCTAGGTAACTCAAGCATTTCGGTTCAAAATAAAATCCATATAATTTACTTTGAGTGTAGAGAAACCGGACATTATAAGAGCAAGTTGTTAGTGATATATGAGAGATGTCCTAAGGCAATCACCTTATGTTTGAACCATTTATATGATAAATGAAGATTCACTATTTGAGTATACATGTTTTCATGTATTTAATTAGATCTTAAACTCATTTACTGAATGTCCACGATACGATTCACAGCATGAGAGAATTTGTGATTGGATCACAACTAGTGAGTATCTCTACATGTGTAATTGTGATGTATCGGAATTATCCCTAGTCGATGAATTGATGGATTTGGACACCATTGATTCTGTCGAGACTAGCACGAGGTATACTCCTTGGTGTATTCAAGCAGTTGATTCTCACTGACTGGAGACATTGTGATGTCCGGAGTTAATCGTGGATGCTAGTTATGGTAACTAGTTCATTAGAGTGACCAGCTGTAGGACTTCATATGGTTCTCTGCATATATAGATATGTCAATGAAGTTCTTACTGCAGCTTAAGTGCGATGTTCCTTTGACTTGCGGTATTCAAGTCATCTTGATCATAAAGACGTATGCTTTGACATCTTAAGCAAGCATCTCTAAGGAGATGTGGACCCGGGATGATTGGGTATAAGTCGAAGTGATCGAAGGTGTTTGAATAGCCTATAAAGGATTCACCACTCCTTACGAGGAGATGTATACCCATGACCTCTCGTCGGATTATTACTAAAGATTTTGGCCAAAACATTACATGTTTAGAGTAAGGTACTCTTCGATACATGTGCAGTAACTAGAATCCGTAGGACGAGGAAATGATACTTAGGCTAGGTGTGACGTAGTCAACCTAGTGGGAACTGACACTATAGACCATGTCCTGAACCAAGAGAGTATAAGATGAGTGAAGGGAATGGAGCACGATTCATTCGAGCTGCTGAAGGGGTTTCAGAAATAGTTCTGGATCAACCGTTGATCTTTTCGGTTAATTGGGGATCATGATATACTACTAGGTGTCACTCATGATCGTTCTATAATTAATGGTTAATTATAGACGACCAACATAAATCGAGAACCTATTTGGTCACACACACAACGAGCGTAATCCGAAGGATTTAAAACAAGCTTGAGAATGAGATTCTCAGACCGAGAGAAACTAGGTTTGGTTGGACCAAACAATGAAGCGAGCATGAAATCATTTCAGTCGCAATGGAAGCGTGGATGGGTCGTGTCTTATGAAGACATGATGGATGAACCAAATTGGTTTGGTTCTAATCCAATGGAGGAGAATAAACCAAAGGGGTTTGGTTTGTTTTAAACGAATGAACCAAAGTTGGTTTGGTTCGTTTTAACTTAAAATAGACCAACATTGTTTGGTTTATTTTAACTTAAATTAATGGAGCGGGTTAACGGGCTTTTGGTTATGATCCGATAACCATTAAGAGAATTTGTTCTCTATAAAATAGGGCTTAAGGGTTTTGTTAAGCCCTAATCCAAAATCCTTGCAACCCTAATTGTTGCCGCCCACTTCTCCTTGGTGTAGTCGGCGCCCTCCCCTTGTCGCCGCCCACCACCACCCAAGCTCCCTTGCCGGCGTCCAGCAGCTGCCGTCCTCTCCCCTTGCCGGCGTAGAGCTGCTGCCGAAGGAGCTTCGGTGATCTCCTTTGGGTTCGGCAACAAGGTGAGCTTCAACCTTCCTTATTTGGCTGACCCATATTTCTCCACCAAAGCTGTCCAATTTTTTGGACAGCTTGTTTCCCTCTTGTCGGAGCGTCATTTAGATGATGTTTGGAGCTCCGACAGCGGTAGCCTTGCCGGGGATTCGATCTCCGATAATCCTCATAGGTGGAGGACGAAGGATTCGTCAAACGGTTGACGAATACCTCTCCAGAGAAGCGAGTTTTTGAGGACTCATTTTGGATCCGAATTTTGATTCGGATCGTGATTTTCTCTCGATCACATCGTCTTCAACACGAGGCTAGTAACCCGTATGAAGACGAGGCTCGTGACTTTGTGAAGTCATCCCGAAGATACTCAGCGTTGATACGGATAGAGGCAATTCTAGCGAGGATCGCTCCGGTTGATGCCTTTCCCACTACACGTGATATGTCAGGTATACATAGTATAAATTTTCTTTTATTGCAAAATTTGAAATTGCAATTATGTCTACACATATTGTACTATGCATGCGTGTGGTGTGTGTGTTGTAATAAATTAGATTTATTATTTTATTCCTTCTGTTATGCACAAGTTTACGAAACATGTTCGAACACACACTCGCCGCGGTGTCGGAAACCCAACAGTGGTATCAGAGCCCAGGTTATGTTTCGACATAATCGTAAAATTGTTTTGCGATAGTCATAATGATATTTCTGGAAATTTTCTACTTTTGGAAAGTTAGAAGTATTTATGGAATTTTTTTTAATTTTGAAAAGTCTAGAAGTATTTATGGAAATCTTCTACTTTTGGAAAGTTGGAAGTATTTATGGAAATTGATATTTTCCATAAATAAAATATTTGATTAGATTTTGGAAAAAAATTTCCTAATTTAATCATGATTTGATTTGGGAAATCAAATCTTAAAATATTTTATTTTCATAAGTAGTTTTGATGATTTAGGAAATTAGTTTCCTAAATTGACTTTCCTTAATCAACTATTTCCACAAATAAAATATGTGATTAGATTTGAAAATTTATTTCCTAATTTAATCATGATTTGATTTGGAGAATCAAATCTTAAACATATTTTATTTCTATAAATAGTTATAACATATAAGGAAATTTTGTACATGACATAATTGTATGTCATGTAATTGCATTAGATGCATATCATTATGTCATGCGCGTTGTGACATGTAGATGTATGTCATGTATGTTATGTCATGTAGATAATAGTTATTTGCATGCAAAGAGGATGAGACATAAAAATCCTAACTCAATATTAAAGCCTACACCTTCCATTAATATGGTTAGAACTAGAGTTCCGTTTCTTGTTTGGGTTGTTGGACTCTCTCCAAACCCGGCTCGAACCCGAACATGTTCAAACCATGGAATAGTTTAATACTAATATGATAAGAGTCAGAGGTCAATCGTTAGCTTTGGTTGTTGGACTCTCTCCAAGCCGGGCTAATTGGTTGAATGCACTCTAACCATATTAAAACTATTTCTCGATTAATGGGTTGGCTTTAACCTGGAGCATCGGCTTGTTGGACTCTCTCCAAGGTCGATGTAAAGGGAGGTGAAGTTGGGTGCTATGCATATGATGCATACTTGTTAATGTGTTAACAACCCGATGTATGTGTGAACATTCAATTAGTTGATAGCACATTGTGATAGTTGCATATACGTGATATACAATCGATATATTTGATACCTACCATCGTAGTTATGAATGACTTGTTAGACTCTCTCCAAGGTTGTTCATATCTATGATGGATATCAGCCCATTCGGAGATGGACCTACGATCTTCCGAAGTGATTTTGGGGTTTTGAAATTCGCAAAATGAATGGGATTTATGAATGTATATTGATGCATTTTAAAATCATTTTTTCATATATGCTCGTTTTGTATTTCTAGGTTAATCGATTGATAATGACGTCTTTGAATTTGCGCACTATTTTGGATTCAAACAAATTGACTGGGCCTAACTTCCTGGACTGGCTTAGAAACTTGAGAATTGTTCTCAAGGCGGAAAAGCTAGCATATGTCCTTGAAGAGCCTTTTCCCAACCGTCCTAGGGACGATGCAACTCCAGACCAAATATTGGTCTATCAGAAGCATGTGGCAGATTCTGAACTGGCGAGTTGCATCATGCTAGCTGCGATGGTACCTGAGCTGCAAAAGCAGCATGAGCATATGGATGCTAATACCATGGTCTTCCATCTTCATGAGTTGTTTGATGAGCAAGCGAGATCCGAAAGGTTCGAAGTCTCCAGGCTCCTCTTCACCACGAAGATGCAAGAAGGTTCGTCTGTAGTGCAATTTGTGCTAAAGATGAATGGGTACATCGAGCGGCTAGCCACCCTCGGGTTTGTGATAGATCATGAATTAAGTATTAACTTAATTCTGCATTGTTTGCCCAAGAGTTTCTCACAATTTGTGATGAACTATTGGATGAACAAATTAGAATCCACTATTCCTGAGCTCCTTAATATGCTGAAGACTGTGGAGCCTTCTGTGAAACATGAGGAGAAGGCAGTTCTGTTAGTTGATTCCTCAAAGAAAGGTTCTAAGAGAAAGGCAAAGGAACAGAAGAAAGGGAAGAACAAGAAGGCTAAGAAGGCAGAACCAGTACAAAAGGGCACTTGCCATCATTGTGGCAAGGAAGGCCACTGGCGAAGAAACTGCAAGATTTATCTTGAGTCCATGAAAAAGAAGAAGGCATCCAATGCCCCATCCTCTTCGGATATCTTCGTTATTGATTGTCATTCTATTTTCTTAGACACTTGGGTATTGGATACTGGGTGTGGCTCACATATATATAATGACATACAGGAGCTAAGGAATAGAAGAAGACTCGTCAGAGGGGAGTCAAATTTGCGAGTTGGCAATGGAGCAAAGGTTGATGCGGTCGCCATCGGAACTTATTTGCTGAAGCTCCCTAACGGACTAGTCTTGGAACTGGACAATTGCTATTGTGTTCCTTCTCTAATAAAGAACATTGTTTCTATTTCCTATTTAAATAGAAATGGTTACCATTTGACGTTTAGTAACAATTGTTGTTATATAACTTTGAATGACGTACTTTATGGAATTGGAACTTTGAGCAATGACATTTATACGTTGGATGTATCCAGTGATATTTTCAATATCGAAGCGAGCAACAAGCGTGCTCGAAAGGATAATCAATTAGACTCCTACATGTGGCATTGTCGTCTTGGCCATGTAAGCAAGAAACACATGTCCGAATTACACCGATGTGGAATTCTAGAATCGTTTGAATTGGATTCATACGATACATGTGAATCATGCTTAAAAGGCAAGATGACTAAGTTACCTTTTACAGGAAAAGGTGAACGAGTGGGAGAGTTGCTAGGTCTAATACATACTGATGTATGTGGACCTATGTCAACTCAAGCTTTAGGAGGCTATAGCTACTTCATTACCTTCACCGATGATCACTCACGGTTTGGGTATGTGTTCTTGATGAAACACAAGTCTGAAGCCTTTGAAAGGTTCAAAGAATTCAGAAATGAAGTAGAGAAACAACATGACAAGAGTATTAAAATACTTCGATCGGATCGAGGTGGTGAATACTTAAGTCAAGAGTTTCTTGATTATCTAAGAAACAATGGTATATTGTCTCAATGGACTCCGCCATATACACCACAGTATAATGGTGTATCTGAGAGGCATAACCGGACCTTGTTGGACATGGTCAGGTCAATGATGAATCATGCGAATCTTCCCAAGTCCTTTTGGGGCTATGCACTTCAGATAACTGTTTACTTGTTAAACAAAATGTCAACCAAGGTAGTCTCTACTACTCCATATGAGATATGGAATAGTAAGAAACCTCATGTATCTTACTTGAAGATATGGGGTTGTCCTGCTTATGTGAAGCGGACTGTATCAGACAAATTGGATGCTAAGTCTGATAAATGTATATTTATTAGATACCCTAAGGAAACAAGGGGTTACCAATTCTATCATCCTGTGGAACAAAAGGTGTTTGTTTCAAAGCATGTTGTATTTCTAGAGAAAGAGTTTCTCTTGCAAGAAAATAGTGGGAGTGTCGTCGAGCTTGAGGAGGCTCGAGAGACTCAAATAGACATTGATGAGATACCTGGTGAAGTACAACAATCGATAACTCATAGTGATGAGCAATCGACTGGACCTATTAAAACACCACATCTTCGTAGAACACGCAACATTCCTGAGAGATATGGATTTCTCGTAAGTGAATCGAACGACGTGTTACTCATTGATGATGAGGAGCCTACCAGTTATGGAGAAGTGCTGACAAGTTCAGAAAGGGATAAGTGGCTTGATGCCATGAAGTCGGAAATGGATTCCATGTATGAAAACCAAGTTTGGAACTTGGTTGACCCACCTGAAGGCATCAAGCCTATAGGGTGCAAGTGGGTTTTCAAGAAGAAAACCGACATGGATGGTAATGTGATTACCTATAAGGCTAGATTAGTGGCGAAAGGATATCGTCAAAAACAAGGTGTTGATTATGACGAAACCTATTCGCCTGTAGCTATTCTGAAATCCATTTGGATGCTCCTGGCCATAGCGGCTCATTATGATTATGAGATATGGCAGATGGATGTGAAAACAGTTTTCCTTAATGGAAACCTGCTCGAGGACATGTATATGATACAATCTGAGGGTTTCACATCGATTGATAAAACCAAGGTATGCAAATTGCGACGGTCCATATATGGATTGAAGCAAGCATCCAGGAGCTGGAATATCCGTTTTGATGAGACAATCAAAAAGTTTTATTTCTCACAAAATCCAGACGAACCTTGTGTGTACAAGAAGGTTAGTGGGAGTGCAGTCGTGTTCCTAGTATTGTATGTTGATGACATATTACTTATAGGAGACGATGTTTCAGTCTTACAGTCAGTTAAGATTTGGTTATCCAAGACATTCTCAATGAAAGACCTGGGAGAAGCAACCTACATCCTCGGAATTAAGATCTATAGAGATAGATTGAAACGGTTGCTTGGTCTTTCGCAATCTACATATATAGACCGAGTGCTAAAGAGGTTTAGCATATCGAAATCCAAGAAAGGTTTCCTACCCATCAGGCATGGGATACACCTTTCGAAGTCTATGTGTCCGCGCACAGAAGACGAGAGGATTTGCATGAGTAAGATTCCCTATGTATCCGCAATAGGATCTATCATGTATGCTATGTTGTGTACGAGGCTCGATGTATTGTATGCTCTGAGTGTCACGAGTAGATACCAGTCTGATCTAGGAATGGATCATTGGGTGGCTGTTAAGACGATCCTTAAGTACTTAAGATGAACTAAGGATGTGTTCCTAATATATAGAGAAGGGGACATGGTGATACGCGGGTATACGGATGTCAGCTTCCAGACAGACAAGGATGATTCCAGGTCTCAGTCTGGATACGTCACCTTGAATGAGGGCGCAGTGAGTTGGAAAAGTTCCAAATAAGATACTGTAGCGGATTCTACCACTGAGGCAGAATACATTGCAGCTTCGGAAGCAGCAAAGGAAGCGGTTTGGATTAAGAAGTTCATTTATGAACTTGGTGTGATTCCAGCCATTGTTGAAGCAATACCGGTCTACTGCGACAACAATGGAGCTATTGTACAGGCGAAAGAGCCAAGGTCTCATCAACGATCCAAACATGTGCTTCGCCGCTATCATCTTATCAGAGAGATCATCAGTAGGAAGGAAATACAAATCGAGAAAATCCCCACTGAAAGGAACTTAGCGGATCCTTTGACTAAGGCATTACCTCAAAGCAGTGTTCTAAAAATCGCCGATTTTATCCGATTAGGCAGCGTGTAGGCGGTGGACGCTCGTCCACCGCCCCGACATTTACAGAGGCGACGCCGCTAGGCATCGCCGCATTAATCGGCGGCGTCGCCGCTTTAATTGGCGCCCAGAGCGATTAATCGACGACGCTTTGCTTCGATTAATCGGGGCGACCGATCGATTACGACCGCCGATGTCGAGTTTCGGGCCAACAAAGAATCGACACGCCCCGTTAAATGTGCGACACGCCCATGCCAAATGAGGGCACAGGCGTGTCGCAAATTTGGCATGGGCGTGTCACACATTTCCAATTCTTATTATTGCAATGGATTTTTAATATTGTTTGCAATTATGTTTTTAATTCTTATATTTTGCAATTCTTATTCTTTACAATCTTAAACGTTTTTAATATTCTTGTTACTTGTTGAGTTGTTGTTAGTTGTTATTTGTTACATGCACGTGGAGGCTACAAAGTGAGTTTTGACTTTTGAGTGCCCCTAATATATTAATTTTTTTATATATTATTATATTTAAAATATTAAAAAAATCGACCGCCTAGAAATCGCCTAGAAACCGCCTAGCCTCCTAGGCGCTAGGCGGCGAGTGACCGCCCGCCTACCGTCTAGCGCTTTTTAGAACACTGCCTCAAAGTAAGTTTGAGGGTCATGTTAGAGCTTATGGTATTGGATACCGTAGCGATTGACATTAGGCCAAGTGGAAGTTTGTTAGTGATATATGAGAGATGTTCTAAGGCAATCGCCTTATGTTTGAACCATTTATATGATAAATGAAGATTCACTATTTAAGTATACATGTTTTCATGTATTTAATTAGATCTTAAACTCATTTACTGAATGCCCACGATACGATTCACAGCATGAGAAAATTTGTGATTAGATCACAACTAGTGAGTATCTCTACATGTGTAATTGTGATGTATCGAAATTATCCCTAGTCGATGAATTGATGGATTTGGACACCATTGATTCTGTCGAGACTAGCACGAGGTATACTCCTTGGTGTATCCAAGCAGCTGATTCTCACTGGCTGGAGACATTGTGATGTCCGGAGTTAATCGTGGATGCTAGTTATGGTAACTAGTTCATTGGAGTGACGGTAGTAAGACTTCATATGGTTCTCTGCATATATAGATATGTCAATGAAGTTCTTACTGCAGCTTAAGTGCGATGTTCCTTTGACTTGCGGTATTCAAGTCATCTTGATCATAAAGACTTATGCTTTGACATCTTAAGCAAGCATCTCTAAGAAGATGTGGACCCGGGATGATTGGGTATAAGTCGAAGTGATCGAAGGTGTTTGAATAGCCTATAAAGGATTCACCACTCCTTGCGAGGAGATGTATACCCATGGCCTCTCGTCGGATTGTTACTAAAGTCTTTGGCCAAAGCATTACATGTTTAGAGTAAAGTACTTGTAACGACTGCCCCTATTGGAATTCGACCCCTATTGGTCAATCGTCATCGCCGCTGGGTCTGGCCGTTACTCACCTGGACTTCCCACCCCTGGAAGTGGGTTTTTTGCCTTCCCCAGGATTCGAACTCTAGACCTCCAGGCTAAGTACTAAAGTTTATGAATCCTGGTAACCAAGTGATCCAGGATTCTCTGCCTCCGGATTGTTCCGAGAAGGAGTGTTTATTAGTGGTTGCGTGTGCATCACTAGAGCTTGTTGAGCTCAACCATGGAGTAGGAACCTTGAGGTTTTGAACCACGTTATATTCTTGTGTTCTTGTGTGATTGTCTATTTCGTTACTTTTATTATTATATAAATTCCGCTGCGCTAACAAAGTTTGTAGACGAACACACGAACGAATTCCATCGTACGAGCACACCGCTATTCACCCCCCCCTCTAGCGTTCCAACGATCCTCTACATACATCTCCTCTTCACCTTGTATAAATAAGATCCTCTAGATGATGGAACTCAACTCAACTCAAGTTCTCTTAATCCATTCATTCAATACCTCCCTCCCATCTTCTACATCCATAATCCAAAAGGCCTACGAGAAGGTTCGTAGATCTTGAAATTTGTAGTGCTACTATTTCGAGACGTCGTCATTGTATCTTGAAAAACGATTTGCTGCTATCTGTAAGCATATGTAGTGGAGCAATATTGTTTTACGGAGATATCATTGAACACTAGCCTCGACGATATGATATTAGTTTGCACCCTCCCCGACGATAATCACCGTATCAACTCACAACAACATTTTTATAATATCAAAATGTATATCCAACTTTCATATTTATCAAGATATGTAATTGTGTTTTTTTTTATCCCATGAAAGGATTAAATAACTAGTACAGACGGTAAAATTATTCTAAGAAGAAAAGGTCCATTTTCGAGGGCCATAAAGTTTTTCGGAGTACTTATTCTTCCACCGTTCTAATGATTTACCTCTGATTGTGAAACCAATCGATAGGGACCATCAGAGTGATGGATTTCACCTTTTATACTCTAAAAATATGTAATTATTTGTAGGTGCAGGGGCACCAGATAATCAAACGTAGATTTTAATTATGACAAAGATCTAAAATTAAGGTCATATTATTATCTCATGAGCTAAATTAAGTGTGTAGGAAATGGTTAAGCTAAGTCGAAGGTTAGCGACACCCGAAGAATTCCAAGTCGGAAAACCATGGTGGTCGGACGACACTGAGAGAACTTCGTGGGAGTCGAAGAATCCAGGTGAAGATCGAAAGCAAAGTGACAGGTCATAAAGAACCAGAGATAAGCACGAGTGCGAAGAGAGATGATAAGGTCGTGTCCTTTGTACAGGGATGACCGTAGGCGGCGATCCAACTAAGACTTCTAGTGGAAGGTCTAGGTCGAGATCGGACGGTAAAGAACCATCATATTTACCATTTTCCATGCTAACCTCTTACTGCATGGAAGTGGCTAGGCTGGCAGTCGACTGCTATAGCTATTGGCAGTCGACTGATGGCGACGAATCAGCCTTTTGCACTAGGTTAAACAGGATAATATTTGACGTCGCTACTTCGCGATAAGATAAGGTGTCACCTCGTGATAAGTTCCAAAAGTTGAGGATCTGCATCTAGACTTTATTCTAAGACACAAATCTATAAAAGGAGGGGAGGACTCCAACCCAAAGATTATCCGTTTTGCTCTCAAAGTACTCCCGCAATGCCAAAGCTCTAACGCCGTCATAACGCCGTCGCAACACCAAGTTCAGAATCTCTTCGTCGGCATCAACAAGTATTAGTTTTTGTTTATTGTATTTATGGCTTTAATCGTAACGAGGTGAGGTAGACTTGTTGTCTCATCCTTGTGTTTTCGATTTTTGTGATCGTTGTCTCCTATCTCCAACGAGGAGGAGACTCTATAGTGAATTGTCCCTTCGTACGCGGTCAAGGATCATGGGACCTTGGATTAACAACCGTTGGGTTGTGAACCAAGTAAACATAAACTTGTGTTCTTTTATTTTCCGTTGCATTACTCTTGTTTAATTAAATGAACGAAAAAGAAATGAAAGTTTTACGCTCGCTATTCACCCCCTCTAGCGACGTTTTTCGATCCAATAATATTTTCAATTAAACTCTTGTTTTATGAGCAATTGTCTATTTAAAATGAAAAGTTGAATTTACTGTGATCAATTTATGATCAACAATCGACCACTAGCTAAATATTTTGTGCTTTTATTATATGCTATGACAAAATAATTCAAAATTGTGCTAATTTAAAAAATTTACAATCCTTATTTAGGACATGTGTTGGTAGTTTTAGCATCTAATTAGAGATAATCTTAGCAAAATTAAAAGGAAGAACGAAATGCAAAACTGAAAACAGAAAACTTACAGCGGTTTCGTCAGAATCTTCTCGCGTCCAAGGAAGAAGATGATGCTCTCTGTCTGAGGAACAATCATAGTGGAAAGCTCCTACTATTCCACAAGACAAGATCCAACGAAGCCTTGGTGTTCGTTCTTCTCTCCGACGGCAGCCTTTCGACGTCAAAACCCTAAACTCTCTCCTTCTCTTTGGACGCATCACACCCCCTTATAAAGGGGGTGTTACTTGCACTGCACGAAGTGCGCCATCTACGCGCACTTCCTGCGTAGCCGTGCAACGCAGCACGCATACATATCCCACTGCCCCAAAGTCAAAGTATGTCACATAGACAAAATGGTCACATAGACCAATAAGAGATATATAGTCACATAGACCAAATAGACCTGGAGTCATTAGTCCCAAATGACTAATAGAAGTATCCAGTCACATAGACCAGAATCATGTCGGAGACCATAGTCTTAAAAGACTAATAGAATAGAGATCAATAGTCGCTAAGACTATTAGAACAACCAATTCATACTTAGGAAAATGGCTCGTGCGACAGCAAGCACACTGAGCAATCCAATACTATGAAAGTTGTTACACCTTACATAGCTGCTCATAAATGGTGTATTACCATTTTCTGAATGACACATAGTCACTCACCTGATGACCCATTGTCATCCTCCAGGTGACTCCCAGCCATTTACCAGGTGGTACTGAACCTTTCTCCTGGTGGTACTTAACCGTTTTCCTAGATATAACGTCTTGCTATTTGCTCAGATTAAATAATCTCCACTTACATCAATATGAACATCTCTAATCCCTCATTATGACCATCAAGTCAAGAGCATGTTCTATATTCTTAATATTCACAAACATTTCCATACATAACAGAAATGGGTCGACCAGTGAATAATTATCAAAGGATGTAAACATATTTAATCTTCCTTTTTAGTGTGAATCCATTCATTTTAATTAGTCGCTTTCCTAGTCATGTTCCATAGACCGAATCATCCATAGTCAATAGGTTTACATGCTAAAGTAGCAAACCCTGATTAAAACTTCAAGCAGACACCTAAATAGTCACAAAGGGCAAACACTGAGATCAACATATAATCTCAAAAGAGCTCACATAGTAGAGAAGCAGGGATCCTTTCTCCTACTACCCTTATCGTCGCCTTAGCACACGTGGTATGAATCAAATGCTACGATGTTATTCTCTTTATCAATAAAGAGCGCATGTTTACCTCAACATCGTACAGATTTTGATCCAGACATTCCAAATGTCTAATCCTGAATTCAACATATGAATTCTAATCTAGCTCACAAACAGGTATAATAAATATTGGGAACATTTACTTCGATCACTTTTCTTAAATGATCTTATCTTGATACATATATTAAGACGACTCCAACTTATAGGTATGTATCTCATACATATAACTTCCAAAGTTATCCTATAAGTAATAGTCTTACCTCTATTCGTACTTAACAAACAGAGATGAATGTCCATGTGAGAGGACCAATCACTACCTGTCAACATGCTCATCGAGATTTTATCAGAATGTAACATCACATACACTGAATAAATTATGGCTTGCATTAAAGAACAATCAAATTACAATATCTGATTGTCATTACAAAATTGTTACATTCTTCGAAGTCCCATAGACTTTACATGCTCATTAAATGACTCTCTAGTCATTGGCTTAGTAAAAGGATCTGCAAGCATAGCTCGAGTAGGGATATACTCAAGAATAACCTTCTTCTTAGCAACAATATCCCTGATAAAGTTGTATTTTATAACAATATGCTTGCCCTTGCTGTGATATTTAGGATGATTGTCAAAGAGATCTGGACTCCCACGCCTTCAAAGAATCTTCAGATGCTTTAGGAACCTTCTTAACCAGACCGCTTCTTATGACAAATGAACATGCCACATATTCAGCTTCCATGGTTGATAAGGCCACACAGGCCTGTTTCTTGCTGTTCCAAGAGATGGCGCCACCATTCAACAAGAACGCATAGCTTAATGTAGATTTTCTATCATCTAGGTCCCCAGCCCAATCTCCATCTGAATATCCCATCAGGCTCATATCTGATCCTTGATAACAGAGACTGTAATCTGTCGTCGCTTTCAGATATCTAAATATCCTTTTTACTGCCTTCCAGTGTCTCGATCCTAGGTTTGACTGGAAACGGCTGACTAAGCCAACAACATAGCTGATATCGGGATGAGTACACAACATAGTGTACATTAAACTACCAACAGCACTGGCATATGGTTTTTTATTCATCTCGGCTATTTCATTTGGAGTTTTGGGACTCATACTCTTGCTCAGAACAGTACCTTTTACAATAGGTGTCTGTTCACTATTGCAATTGGACATGTTGAAATGTTGTAACATCTTATTTATATAAGACACTTGAGACAAATCCAAAAGTCTCTTAGATCTATCCCTGATAATCTTTACTCCTAAGATGTATTCAGCTTCTCCCATATCTATTGTGTCAAACTGTGATGAAAGTCACTTTTTGACTTCTATCACAAAACCTATGTCATTTCCTGCAATCAGCATATCATCAACATATAACGAAAAAATGACATACTTTCCTTTATCCTTCTTCAGGAAAACGCAATGATCCTCATTGATCATTTCGAAACCATAAGATAAAACCACTTCATTAAATCTTATGTTCCATTGTCTTGATGCTTGCTTTAGCCCATATATAGATTTCTTCAATCTACATACTTTATCTTCTTGGCCTTCAACAACGAAACCTTCTGGTTGAACCATATAGATTTCTTCATCAAGCTCACCGTTAAGGAAAGCAGTTTTTACATCCATTTGATGTAACTCCAAGTCATAGTGAGCCACTAAAGCCAAAATGACTCAGATTGACACAAACTTTACTACGGGAGAAAATGTCTCCTCAAAGTCAATACCCTCTAATTGGATAAATCCTTTTTGCAACTAGATGAGCTTTGTATCGGTTAATCGATCCATCAGCTTTCCTCTTTATTTTTAGAATCCACTTATTCCCAATAGCCCTTCGGCCAGGAGGAAGATCGACTAACTCTCAAACATGATTCTTAATCATTGACTCCATTTCTTCAACCATTGCAACTTTCCACCTTTCTCCAGCTCTAGAGCCCAGAGCTTCCTTTACTGACTGAGGTTCCTCATCGTCAACAGGGAGTGTAATCATTGCCTCATTCTCAATATCAAACCTTTTCTTAGGTTTGATCTTACGAACACTTTTCCGTAAGTTGGGTTGTTGAGAAGTCACCCCGTGACTAGGCAAAGTACTCCCACTGGGTTGACTAGTTCCAGGTATCCCACTTGACACCTGTCCAGTTGATAACGACTCTTCTTCCTCAAATAGAGGAACTATCTTATCAACTTCACCTCTTGTTGGGAACTCAGTTTCAAGAAAAGTGACATCTCTTGAATCCAATTCAGAGATTGTTCCATCTGACGTCTCACCTATGAAAACATAATCTTTTGAGGTATCAGAATATCTTATAAAGATACACTTCTTACCTCTAGGTCCTAGTTTTCCATACTTGTAAGAACTGTCATGAACGTAGGCAGCCGACCCCCAGGGTCTTAGATTTCCCAAATCTGGTTTTCTGCCCGTCCACCGTTCATATGGGGTAGTTGGAATTGACTTTGAAGGCACTTTGTTAAGTATATAGGCTGCAGCTAATAATGCATCTCCCCAAAAGGAGATCGACAAATTAGCCTGCGCCATCATAGACCTAACCATTTCGAGAAGAGTCCTATTTCTTCTCTCAACAACCCC
This sequence comes from Wurfbainia villosa, assembly GCA_025175895.1. Lineage (NCBI taxonomy): Eukaryota > Viridiplantae > Streptophyta > Magnoliopsida > Zingiberales > Zingiberaceae > Wurfbainia > Wurfbainia villosa. The sequence goes on from CM046003.1 coordinate 50,993,523, forward strand.
ATTTTGCTGTGGAGTTCTAGGGATCGTTAGCTGTCTAATAATCCCTTTATCATTACATATTATCTTGAACATATCAGACAAATATTCTCTACCACGGTCAGTGCGTAAAGTCTTAACCTTACGTTCCGTTTGATTCTCAACTTCGTTCATATAACGAATGAAGCAATCTAATGCTTCAGATTTGTGAGAAATCAAATACACATGACCAAAACGAGAGAAATCATCAATAAATGTAATGAAATAGGAAGCTCCATGTCTAGCCCTCACATTCATTGGACCACAAATATTCGAATGAATCAATTGCAATGGCTGTTGGGGGATCGATTGGCCGGCTAGAGGGGGGTGAATAGCCCTCGTACGATGGATGTTGGAATTTGCTCATCTACACAAAGATTAGCGCAAGCGGAATATACAAATAAAGACAAGCAAATAGAAAGACAAGCAATACAAACACGAGATGTAACGTGGTTCACGGCTACGCCGCTAATCCACGGTCCGATTCGTCCAAGGTGAATCACTCCTCCAAATCTATCCACTAGATCTCTCCTTTGCACAAAGCTAGGTGGAGGTAATCTTTTTACACAAGGATCACTCTTCTACAATAGAATAGAGATTAGAACAAGTAGAAGAGTAGGAAATCGTTTAGGGCACTTTGGGAGTAGTTGGGCGTTCAAGCATTAACCTCCCAAGGCCCCATCCCCTTCCTTTTTATAGAGGAAGAGCTGATCCCGATGCCGACGATAATACGCTTCCATGTTGGATTCCATCCAATCGGTATTGGCATCGGTCGATCGATCCTAGCATCGATCGATGCTCGATCAATCGAGTGCTCAACCCAGTCGACTCCATTCTGCCGTGCATAGTGCCATCGCTGATCGCCATTCTCGGCAAGCGATCGCTGTCGACATCGACTCGACTTCCACCCGATAATCGACGCCAAGCACTAAATCAGGTATTATACCGGTCGATCGAACCATCGACTTGAGCGATGACGCCATGACGATGACGGCAATGATCGTGTCGAAAACCCATCCGACACTTGGCCAAATGGCCAAGTTTCACTTAAGAGCTACCCTTCCCGGGTTACAATCGCTCACTCTCATCCCTCGGAGTCCCTCGCCTTCGAAGTTCTCTTCGTTCGCGGCCACGTCCCTCGGCAGCATCAGGCGCACAGCTCTGCAATGCTCCTTCGCGTCTCTTGCCTCGAAGTCTACTTCCTCCGGCTTCACTCCAAGCTTCTTGTCCGGCGGTCCCTCGGATGCTCCAAGCGCACGGCTTCCGCAAAGCTATCCTTTACCGACTCAAGGCACGAGTCATGAGATGTGAAACTTGCCACGGCTCCATGTGTGAATTACTAAGTCCTGCACGACTTCAACGCACATATCAAATCAACATATCAAACTAACTTAAACCCTTTGCCACACCATCAAAACCATATTACGGTAAGAGATTGCCTTAACAATCTCCCCATTTTTGATGTGTGGCAATCCGTTTAAGTTAGGTAAAAACATTTGATATAAATTTTAAAGGAAAGAAAGCATGTAAACATAAACATGATATAGCAACATGCAACTCCCCCTTAATTTCTCCCCCTATCATAATTAACTTAAACATAATCATTTCTCCCCCTTTGACACCATCAAAAGGATTATCACGAAGTTAAAAGCACATGACATCAAGTCTAATAGAGGGAAAATACCACAAGTTGATTTAAATCAATCGTCGGATTCAGTTGGACTACGGTCATTGACTACACGCATGCTTTCGAATTCGATTGGGTGAATTTCAGAAATGCATTAAAAATTCCAAAAAATTTGAAAAATCATGAAATTTGGGGAACACATTTCTCTTAAGTATATCTATCAGTGAAAAATATGTTTTCATGAAAAATCATTATATTTCCACATATTTGCCAAAAATCCAAAAGCTTTAAAAACTACTAGGTTTTTTATCATAAGAGTATCCATTTTAACACCTAGTCTTGCATCCAATTGTTTCAAAACATGAATACATGTATTTTAAAGTAAGAAATTGTTTTGAAAACATATGAAATATCCAACCATGATCTTTGGGCAATATGTCTATGAATTAAACATAAGTCTTCCCCATGATTGGTCTATTATTGCTATTTTGATACTTTAAATGACCATCTAAATGCTATAGGCACTAGTGGACATTTGTATCATCCTAACATCTCACCCATGCTAAGTTTGCAATCAAGTTAGCCTATAGTGAGTGTGAGATGCATCCTAGGGGGTATTTGTATATACTTAACCAATATATTCATGCAATTCTATCAAGGTTAAGTATCAACCTAATAATCCTCATGATCATAAAGACATATATGAATGAATTTTACATTATGATCATGAAATATATGTATTCATTAAATAAAAATCATGCATTAGGTATTATATGATGATAATAAACAAAGTATCACCTAAAGCATGATTCAACCCTATTTCTCATGATTACGTGCCAAATATTAAAATCATAAATCATGATTTCAAACATACATAGCAATTACATTAATCATCATGATTTAAGCATTATTATCTATTTATGGGCACGTTATCATCACCCAACACTATTCTTAAAATGTTATCCCGCCATTCTAAGTCAACCAAAATATGATATAGGTCAATTCCATATGGTTGACTACCCTAGGGTTTTCCTAACCCTTAAGGATGGATTTTGGAACCCAAAATAAGTTCTTTCCTATTGGGTTCACTAAGTATTCCTTGGGGATCCATTTCCTAGCTATTATTTTCTTCTTATCTTGTCCCCTAGCAATTAGGCATTTATAGGCATTTTCATTTTTCTTTTCTTTGTATCCTAGGCCCTTTTTGTTAAAACTAGCTCTTTGGCTCCCAATAATCATATTTAATGTGTTGGAGCCAATAGTGAATTTCTCTAGGGCTTTTGTCAAATAGTCTACCTTTTCCCTTAAAGCCCTATTTTCCTCTATGCATGCATCATTAACATCCAAAGGCATATAGTCATGTGAACATGCATCATTTAAGCTAGAAGAAAAATCATTATTATTTAAGCATGCATTTTCTAGCTTATTTTCTAATGTCTTAATTTGATCAAGCATGCTTTTATTTTTCTTTTTCATTCCAAATAAGTCCCTAGTTAAACTAGAAATTATGAAAACTATTTTCTTAGGAGAGACATTCGTTACCATAGTTTCCATGTCTTCTTCTTCTTCGGATGAGGAGGATATAGAAGCTCCCCCTTCACTTGAGCTCTCTCCACTTGAGCTTGATTCTTCATTTGAGGAGGAGGAGGAGCAATCCCAGTCATGAAGAGCCATTAGTGCTAGGTTGGAATAGACATGCTCTTCTTCTTCGATGAAGATGAGGAAGCAAGGTCATCCCATGTCTTTGCTTTGAGAGCCATGACCTTCCCTTTTCCTTTTGCCTTCTTTTCTTCTTCCTTTCTCTTGCTCCCCTTCTTCTTCCTCTTTTATTCTTTCTTTTTCTTCTCTTCCTTGCTCTTGTTTAGGAGGGGACAATTATCCCTTATGTGTCCCTCTCCTTGGCAATTGTAGCATATGACCTTCCCCCTTGGTCTTCTATTCCTATCATTAGATTTATTAAAATGAAAACCCTTTAAAGCACGTCTTACCCTCCTTACCATATATGCTTCTTCGGTGCTATCCATAGAGGAGGATGAGGATGCTTCATCATCGGAGGAGGAGGGGATTTCCATCTTCTTCTTCCCCTTGTTCGCTATCAAAGCTACTCCTCTTGAGGGTTGAATTCTAGGCTCTTCTTGTATTCCTTCAAGCCTAGTTTCGTGGAGCTCCATTGTTGAGAAAAATTCCTCCAAGGTACTTACTTCCAAGTTCTTGGAGATGTAAAACGAATCCACCATGGAGCTCCATCTTGAGGACCGGGGAAAGGCATCTATGGCCTTCATTACCATATCCCGGTTGGAGAGCTTTTCTCCTACACTTGTTAGCCCAATTAATATTTCTTTAAATCTAGAATGTAGGGAAGTTACCTTTTCTCCCTTTTCTAATTTGATGTTTAAGAGTTGGGAGCGAAGGAGGTCTCTCCTAGCTAGCTTGGCCTCGGATGTGCCTTCATAGAGTTCTACAAGCTTTTCCCACATCTCTTTGGCGCTAGCATATTCTCCGATCCGGTTGATCTCTTGTTGAGGGAGCACATTGAGAAGATGATGTTTTGCCTTTGAGTTTGCAAGGTGCTCCTCTCTTTGCTTCTTAGTCCAATGTGATTTTTCAATTGGTTCACCCCTTTCATCCCTAGGCAACTCGAAACCATTTTCCATTATAAGCATAATATCAAAATCGGTCTCGAAGAATACCTCCATTCTCTTTTTCCACCAAGAGAATTCGCCGTCGAACTTCGGTGGGTGGATGTTTGAGCCGGCCATTTTTTATGTAGAGCTTGTTGCGGCGGTTAGTCCGGTGACAAGCAACCTGGCTCTAATACCACTTGTTGGGGGGTCGATTGGCCGGCTAGAGGGGGGTGAATAGCCCTCGTACGATGGATGTCGGAATTTGCTCGTGTACACAAAGATTAGCGCAAGCGGAATATACAAATAAAGACAATCAAATAGAAAGACAAGCAATACAAACACGAGATGTAACGTGGTTCACGGCTACGCCGCTAATCTACGGTCCGATTCGTCCAAGGTGAATCACTCCTCCAAATCTATCTACCAGATCTCTCCTTTGCACAAAGCTAGGTGGAGGTAACCTCTTTACACAAGGATCACTCTTCTACAATAGAATAGAGATTAGAACAAGTAGAAGAGTAGGAAATCGTTTAGGGCACTTTGGGAGTAGTTGGGCGTTCAAGCATTAACCTCCCAAGGCCCCATCCCCTTCCTTGTTATAGAGGAAGAGGGTTTCTTGTGCTTCCGCGTTGGATTCCATCCAGCGGTATTGACATCGATCGGTGATCCTAGCATCGATCGGTGATGCCGATCGATCGAGTGCTCAAGCGAGTCGACTCCATTACGTGCCCGTGCGGTGCCATCGATCGGCTGCCGATCACATTTCGCGGTCGGCCGAGCTATTATCGATTATTTGCCGATCCATGGCGATCGGCCCGCATCAAGCTAAAGCGGTATTATACCAGTCGATCGAATCATCGACTTAGAGCAGTCGACTGCCATGACATGGCAGTCGACTGGTGTCGGGAAAACCCATCCGACACTTGGCCAAATGACCAAGTTTCACCTAAGAGCTACCCTTCCCAGGTTACAATCGCTCACTCTCATCCCTCGGAGTCCCTCGCCTTCGAAGTTCTCTTCGTTCGCGGCCACGTCCCTCGGCAACATCAGGCGCACGGCTCTGCAATGCTCCTTCGCATCTCTTGCCTCGAAGTCTACTTCCTCCGGCTTCACTCCAAGCTTCTCGTCCGGCGGTCCCTCGGATGCTCCAAGCGTACGGCTTCCGCAAAGCTATCCTTCACCGACTCAAGGCACGAGTCATGAGATGTGAAACTCGTCACGGCTCCATGTGCGAATTACTAAGTCATGCACGACTTCAACGCACATATCAAATCAACATATCAAACTAACTTAAACCCTTTGCCACACCATCAAAACCATATTACGGCAAGAGATTGCCCTAACAATGGCGACTCTGCCCTAATAGCCTTACCAAATGGTTTCCTAATTGCTTTTCCAGCAAGACAATGCTCACATATAGACAAGCTAACCTTAGCTCGAGAGCCCAATAAGCCCTCTTTAGCTAATCGATTCATGCAATCTTGTCCTATATGTCCTAATCTAGCATGTCAAATATCATCAGTTATTTCTGCATCACTAGTAAGAGCAATATTTGAAAAACAATTATCAATCGCACAATTGTCATTTGGTTCCACATCAAGAACCATAAAACCATTCGTTAAAAAACCATAACCGATTGACACTGAGTCAATCTTGAGTTCAACACACCGACTGTAAAAATTTATACAATACCCTAGATCAAGAAAACAAGTAACAGAAACAAGATTCCTCCGAATCTCAGGAGCATACAAGACATCATGTAGAAACAAAGTTCTTCCACCCTGAAGGTTAAGTTTGCAAGTGCCGACTCCTTTGACTTCGACTCTTGCATTGTTTCCTACATATATCCATTTGTTGCCAGCTGATACCCGGCGGTACTCCACATATGTAACTCGCTCCCGAGCTACATGGTTGGTTGCTCCCGAATCTATTATCCACAAAGGATAAGAATCAGCCAACAACACAGAACTAGCAACAAGATGCTCAGAAGACAGAATGGAAGTTACCTTTCTTGGCTCGGTACACTCCCGAGCATAGTGACCCTTCTTATCACAATTAAAGCAAGTTATCTTGCTTTTAGGTTTCTTCTCTGTCTTCTTGTTCTTCTTCTTCTTGATTGGGCCAGTCCCACCTGCAGCTGCAACTTCCTTCTTCTTTTCCTTCCCTTTCTTGAACCATCTCTTTTTCTTGGATCCAAATGATCTAGCAGAACCGGCAGCCAAGTAGGCTTGGCCAGAAATCCTCGCGGATTCTACTCTTTCCGCCTCAAGTTCTACATGACGTGAGACATCAGCGAAAGTCTTAATACTCAGTAAGGGTCCGCCTGTGGTCTCCAAGAATCGTGAAGGATTGAATGACGTTCAACTCGTTGTTCATCTGTCAACTCGTGACCGGCAGTTCTAAGCTCCCGAATCATATTCGACATCTCCCTGAGATGTTGAACCATAGTGACATTCGGGCGCTTTCGTAGCTATCGAACTCGATCGTTAGTCGCCGAAGTTTGCTCGACCGACTCCATCGTACTTGTCCTTAAGGGCAACCTGCATAAAGATGAGTCAAGGATACGGCTCATACTCAAAGACTAGGTCATCTATCATCGAACTAATCAAGATGCCCTTAGCGGTGAGTCTTTCTTCTTCCATGCCTTGTAGACATCAATATCTCGTCTGCTTTGTACAAGAGGACCATCTCTCTGAGTTCTACCATTACGATTACAACCTCTAGAACTTCTTGTTCCTCAAGTACATACTGTATCTTGAGGTGCCAGATCTTGTAGTTATCCCCATTGAGTTTCTCACCCTTATTGAGTTCAGCTATGATGTTTTTAGTTGTCATAACCTAACATAAATAAACACATTATTTAGTTATTCAGTGTATGATTTTATGTATATAATCTACAAATTGACTCAACGTAAATTCGATTTGGTTACAAAATCAAGTGACAATCCAATTCCCACTCATCATTTGTATGTTTCAATCGAATCGACTTTGATCAATTACATTACATACATCCCATATTAACATGATATCATTAAATGAACATTTTCATTTAAATTGTACTCACTATGAACAAATCAAAGAGTAAAAAAAATATCATGCATCATGTAGAGTTAACAGCATAAAATGAACATATCATTAAATTAAACTTGCTGTACATTGTCAACCAATAACAAAGATAACTCTACTAAGAATGTTACATATAATTAACATTCTTTCTACTCATAACTGAAAAATAAAAATTAAACAACTAGATAGATAATCAGTACTCCCACTAGGACAAACACTAGTGCAGTAATGATCCAAACATGTCCAATCTTTTTGGGCTGAACTAGGACATGCCCCGTCGATATAAGAGTACAATTATACTTGAGAGATTTAAAAAAATATAATGATCTTAATTTAATGTTCTTAAGACCATTAGTGAATTGTTGTGTCCTTGCTTTAATAACATTAAGTTCTACTAGAAATCTCATATGGATCAAATAATTGAATTGACGCAAAGAAAGGGTTCGAAATAGATCCCATTGAGTTCAACAAAATAGAAAAAGCAAAATGAAAAAAAAAAAGCAGCTTATGGAAGATACGTTGATTTTAAAATGTGAACTCTCTCTCTCTCTGGACAATTAACTAAAGTTGGATATTTCAAAAAATACAAATGGACCTTTGAGAAAATTTTATTAAATTACACGAAGGTACACATTTCAATAAGTCATGCATTTTTTTTTTGTCCCTTCGAAGGATGATCGAGTCAGCTTTATGGTTCATTCTTTCATAATTTTGTTTAGAAATGTAGTTTAAGATTGCAATTGGGCATGAGGACTCAAGCGAAGGTATACATTTATCTCAGTTTTTTCTATGACCATTCCTATAACTGTCAAACGGATTCACACCGGGCGAAACGAATTAATCTATTGTAAATTTAATATTTAGCAAAAGAGACGAGGTGTGATGCAGATCGATCCACCTTCTCGATTAGTTAAAAAATTTCTAATCCAATATCCGAGACGGATTACAAATTAAGCATATGGAACATAAAAAATATAAAAAAAAATCTTTAAAATTATTAAGACATTGGAGGTCCAAACCGATAAAAAAAACATTTGAAGCAAACATTCACTTAATTTTTTTTTAAATTGTAATAAATGAAACAATAAAAATTATATACTGGATTTTTTTTATAGAAATAATCCAAAAATATTTATCTACTTAAATTTAAAAATTAATTATTTAATAAAATCAGATTTACTAAATAAAGGACAGGATTTCAAAAACATAATCATTTGATAAAATTAAACCAGATTTTTTTTTTCAATTCACAGATCAATTCAAGTTCGTCACGGACCGATCGACTGATCCATCTAAATATAAAATCCATATGAATTAATCGACTGATCCATTTAAATATAAAATCCATATGAATTAATCTATTTAAATTGGATGAATTAATAAAATTTCAATTCAATTTATTTAAATTATTTTACAAGCCGAGCTAATCCGATGCGCCTATCTAATTGGTGGGCTCTAACGGTTGTATTTCCTTCTCTACGTTAACTACCAAAGTCAATGGAAGTAAAACTATAAAATACGACCATCATTTGTAAGAAGCACGTTGCCGCGGCACAAATTGGAAGGCAATTGGGCCAGCGTGATTGCATATGCGACCAGCGAGAAGAGCACGGCGCCGAGGCAAGCGAACGGTCGAAATCCATCCGCACAGATGCCACCGTGGAACCAGTCGGATAGAAGAAATATGTTGACGGCCCCTTGCCTGATCCGATCACGCATCCCACCTGACCTGATCCCCCCCCTTTTTCTCCTCGGTAGAAAGTAGAAACCCGCCGGCCCCCGCTTTCTTTCCAACTTTCCAATTCCCGATATTTGCTTCTGCAAGGGAGGCGAGGAGGAGCTCCACCAAGTCTTTAGGGTTTTGGGTTATGGGAGTTGGCCGATGTCAGTCGAGAAACCGCCGGTAGAGATCTGCAAGGGCGTCAATGGCCTCGACAAGGTCGTCCTCAGGGAGGTCCGCGGAAGCTCCGCCGAGGTTCGTTCCGCCTATCTTCCTCTCCTTCCCACGATCTGGATCCTTTTTGTTCCGCCGTTTTTTTTTACTTGTTCCTTTTATGGCTCTCTTGTTAAATTTGCAACGCGAATATGGTTCGTGGTCGTCGTATTTGTGGGCATGGTGGATCTGATTAAATAATATGAGATCTGGCGCTTCTGTACGTGTTATCGACATTCTTATTTCGCCAGTTTTGTTGATCTACGACAGTTTTTGATTTTTCGACGGGTTAATTATCTGCTGCTTACTCCTGGAAATTATCGTGGAAATTGATCTGGATAACACGATAGCTTGTGGCAAAGGTAAATTAGATGCAATGCTTATGTTCTACGTGCACATTTGAAGACTGACACCTGACCGAAGGAAGATATGCTGATTGTGAGGGGTCGAATAAATTCTTCTTGGTCTTCTATTTGTATCGCTAAAATGTTTGGCAAAACTTCCTACGTAAGAACTTTGTAATGTGTCGTACCTAATCATTTCATGATTCATGGCCTATAGTGGAACAACATCGAAGGAAAGTTTAGACTTTTGATTGATTTACTTTTTCTTTTTCAAGAGCTTAACCTGTTTGAAAATGGGAAAATTCGCATACGTATTTGTAGGTAAATGAAAAATTAAGCTTGATGCAATTGCAAAGTGGTGCAACTCAGCCTGTAAGCTTTGCACGAAATTAGGTCAGCTACTAGTAATTCCATAAAGCATAAGATATTTAATCATATGATGAAGAGTGTGTTTATAAAATTTTCATTTTAACACCCCTTGATGGTGACGAAAGTTTAGGCTTGAACTTGAAGCACAGACTCAACTGTAAGATAGATCAAAAGTTTCATATACTCATAATAGGTTATTAACAATAAGGAAAGGGAGCTAATTATTATAAGAGTTGAGATTCAAATCATGACTTGCTTGGCAGTGGGGAAGGAACTGATTGGGCATCCTTAGTTCTAACATGCTTACGCTACTAGGAATTCTCATAACTAATATTCAAGGTTTGACAAGCCAAAATTACAAAATGACACCGTCTTACAGGGATTAGGTTTTCTTTGTTTTTGTGGTAAACCAAACTTAATGCGAGGACGACCTCAATAGCTTTTTGATCAATAAGTTCCCATGGTAAGAATGTAGCAAAGGGAAATAGCTTTCTATAGTGGCTACTTTGTGAATCATGTTTTCTGTTCTTTAACTGTGATAAATATTTGATTTGATGTCAAGCACTTCCAAAAGAGTATAAACAGCCAGTTTGAGCACTCAAATTACTTTTTATTGTTAGATATATAAAAGGTGTGAAGATAATGTGTATATTATCAAATTAATTGTAAAAAGTAAAAAAAAGTGCTTTTAGAATCATATCCAACTCTTCTTTTTAGAAGTTCTTAAAAGCCTAACCTTTATCATTGACAATGCAGTTAGTTATTTTATTTACTTTTTTTATCTTGACAATTTTTTCCTTTCTTTGCTATCTATATTGGTCATAGGAATCTTTAATAGATTGAATAAGAGAGGTAGCGACACATTTGCATATATAAAAAAAAGAGGAATACTAGTTATTCATTTTTTTCATGAATATAACTCTTGCATTGCGATTTGTAAATTTTGTATAGCTTTTATTTATTTAATAAAATCTTCCAAAATTAAGGGAAAAAATGATGTTTAGTCATCTGAGAGGAAAATTAATCATACCATAAAATTTTTGGAGTACCTGATATATTTTTATAATTTTCAAACTTTAAATCTGAAATCCATTTTTATTTCTCAAATTCTTCTTTCAATGGAACACATTTAAAAAAAAAGATTCTTCTCCCAAGCAGGGCCTAATAATTTTAAATGCCGTTGCCATTCAGTTGGCATGGGCAAACCATACCATTTTGCATGTCAATTGAAACATAAATGAAAACCACACCGATGATACATACTTCAAAACACTTCCTTTGCTGCTTGTTGATGTCGCTCCACTTCGTCGCCGCAGGATGAGTAAACAAGTGAAGAGATTTGGACTGAAGTTCAATTTAAAACCTAACCTAAACCATTGTTCTCCCCCTCCTTGATTCCACTTTTTTCTACCACATTGGTGTCATTAGCATCCTTTGTTGACTTGCCAATACAATCTCGATATGGTTTCATTTTGACTGGAGACTGAAACTTTGATTCAGAATGGAACTTCAAACATTGATTCCAACAAAGTATGATTTCTAGATTTGTGGCTTTTAAAAGTTTAGATGCAAAAAAATTTCTTTCTTGAACTAGTGCTTTATTTTCAAACTTTTCTTGCCATATTAAGTTTAGATGGTTTGTTTTCCTATAGTTTGGTGGTTAGGATTTGTGAGGTTGTCTCTTTCTTGAAATTGTAGGAACACTTGTCAAATTGAAAATAATTGAATTATATTTTAGGATTGTAGAGTGAATATGAAACCACAAACTATTGGCGACAAAGGGCAAAAAGAGAACATCTGATTTATGATTATTTGTCTGCTTCACCATATGCTTACAAGTAACTGTCTCTTAAAATTTTGTCAATATCACGTTGCCATGCAATATCCATAACTAGTGGAGAATGGGCAGAAGGTTCATATACTAGAGTCCTATTGTACGTCATGGTGAAAGTATACAGGCTGTATTTTAAAAGAGTTTATGACTATTTCTTATGCAATAATGATAGTCAAATATGGAATGTTATTGTACCTTCCGTCACTAACTTTTGTTGACTAATTATGCCAATATTTGGCTAACTTTTTTCTTTTAAATATTAGCAATAATATCAGTTTAAGATGAGTATCTATTTCCTATTCATTTGCAGGTGTATTTGTACGGAGGTCATGTGACATCTTGGAGAAATGACCATGGCGAGGAGTTGCTTTTTCTCAGCACTAAGGTATCTAAACTATTTCCTATAGTTGATGTTTAATTGTGGAATTGGTCAAAATTATGTTATAGGTCAACCAGAAGGTATCTATGACTTTCTGATTGAGATTCAGTACGGTTATATAAGGATATTATATGAACTATTTGGCTTGGCAGTAGTCATCAACTTGTTGACAAGGGATAGGTTCAACGACCTGTTCTGGAAACTTGAGTTGCTTGTATATCACATCTACGGATACTGGTCCCAATTATTTTTATTATTTCTACATGATAGGTTTTTGTTGCTTGAGGAATTAAGAACATAAACAATAAAAAAAAAAGAACTGCATTCTGAGACCTTAGAGCAAAAGATGATCGTGGGAATAGAGAATATGAGGTTGGATCTGTTAAAGTTGATTGGCTTCACCATTCCCCAAAAGTCATGCTATTATGAAATTAACCAATTTATATATTTATACCTCTAACACTCCTCCTCCATGTTTGAGAGGATACTTAACTTGATTCACTCAAATTTGCTAGCACATGAATTGATTAGATATTTTTTGTCACGAGCAGATTCAAACTAAGTAGCCCCTCCCCTCAACCATGTAATGTTGATTGGCCAATCATTATTCCCAAAGGCTTAAGATATTGACATATTCTTTATGTTTAACATATTATGAATATTATATTTGAAAGAACAAAAAAAAATCTACAAAATTGTTATTAATATTTTTCATATATATTATTTTTGGCAAATTAAATTTGGTATAAGTTAATAAATAAGTTTTTTCATAAATTGTTCACTAACATTGTTTACGAACGTTAATGAACCGAACTCATTAGTGTTCAAGCTTATTTATTATATATTTCTTTTACAATTAAATGAGCATAAACAAGTTTTATCGAATTGAACATCAAGCTTGTTCATGAATGTCTGCTTCATTTACAACCCTAATGATCCAATATTGATTAGTGATGTTAGATTTGCACCGCAAACATAGTATCAATAGAAGAAAAAGGTTCATGACTTTTAGGATCAAGTGATGGATGTTAAAGGATATGAAGCAAAGTATCTTTAAGGAGACGTAGACCATTAGAATATGTCGTAGGATAAGATAACATCAAATTTGAAAATGGTGGCCAAGAACGTATTCGGTGAGTTAAGAGGACAAATGCTACTAAATAAAAATCTTAGTAATGGAATAAAAAAGTACATGAGAAAATCATAGGAAAAACAAATAACCTATAAATTATTGTATATTCGTAAGAATAATTTTTTTTTTAAAAAGTATGCATTAGCTAAAAAAGGAAGCAATGATTAAAGCTAAGAATGGAGCTTTTGAATACTTGTATCAATAACTTATATAAAAGAAAGGGAAAGAGACATCTACAATATGGATAAAACAAGATAGAGGAAAGCAAGGGTCCTTATTTAAGTAAGATGCATTAAAATTAATCTAATAGAGTACTAATGAAGAATGAGAAAATAAAGGAGTGATAGAAGAGATATTTCATCAACTTTTTAATAAGGTGTATGTGACTGACTTAGCTCAAAATTTAAGGAGGTCAGAGAAGTATAGAAATTTAATTTTTTATTGGAGAATTCAAATTTCAAAGTAGAATAGGTGTAATTGGATGTAAAATGGGAAAGTGATTGGAGGTATGAAAGTGTCTAGAGAAGTAAGGTATTGAATGACTTGCAAAGTCATTCAACTTGATATTGAAAATGATGACAATGTATAATTAATAGAGGAGGGTAACTGCTTTTGTTTTCTTGTATAAAAATAAATAAAACATACAAAATTGTGTGGATTATACGGGGCATTAAGCTAATGAGCCATCCTATGAAATTTTGAAAACTAATATGATCGAAAATCAATTTGAAAAGGTTGACGATAGAAGCTATACATCTCCTCAGATAATTGATTGAAAAGTATCTAGAAAAGTAGTAGGATTTACAAATAATGTTCATTGATTTAAAAACAACAATTTACCGTTTTACTTTTTCAAAGTTGAGAAATACCGAAATCGTGTACATAACTTTCATAATTACCAAATCGCGTATCACTTTCCGGATTTACCCCTCCGCTCAATACTATTTTTTTAATTAATGGAATAGCTTCATCAGTCGGTTTCATTCGAAATCAATTGATGGACCTAAACAGCTCGGAATTACATGATTCGAAGACATTTGTGCTTCTCTCGCACTTCATAATATGTATGTGACCTCAGAAAGCATTGTGATATATCGTGTTGGGAGCAACGATTTTTGAAAGTTCAAATTTTTTTAATGGAATAATTTTATCAGTCGGTTTTGTCCAAAATCAGTTGATGGACCTAAACAATTCGAAATCACGTAACTCGAAGATCCATGTGCTCCTCTCGCACTCCATAATACGTACGTGACCTCGAAAAACATTGCGATACATTATATTAGGAGCAGTGATTTTTGAAACTTCAAATTTTTTTTAATGGAATAGCTCTATCAGTCGGTTTTGTCTGAAACTAGTTGATGGACCTAGATAGCTCGGAATCACGTAATTTGAAGATGTGCTCCTCTCACACTCCATAATACGTATGTGACCTTGGAAAGCATTGTGATAAACCGTGTTGGGAGCAACAATTTTTGTTAGTTGTGTCCGACATGTGAAGTGTGGTCGAAAGAACATTTCAAATGCTACGACGATGATACCCGCTAGACGAAGCCACCAATGAGTTTTTGGGACTCCCCCACTCATTTAGATATAAAATTTTGAATTTTTTTAATGGAATAGCTCCATCAGTTGGTTTCGTCTGAAACTAGCTAATGAACCTAAACAACTCAGAATCACATGATTCGAAGACCTTTGTGCTCTCGCACTTCATAATACGTACGTGTCACTTAGGCCAGCGGGTATCCTCGTTGTAACATTTGAAACGACACTTCACGTGTCTGGTATGAGTGACAAAAATCATTACTCCTAATACGGTGTGTCACAATGCTTTCCGAGGTCACATACGTATTATGGAGTGCGATAGGAGCACAAAGGTCTTCGAATCATATGATTCCAAGCTGTATAGGTCTATTAGTTGATTTCGGATGAAATCAGTTGATGGAGCTATTCTATTAAAAAAATTCAAAGTTTTATATCTGCACGAGTGAGGGAGTCCGAAGAACTCATCGGTGGCTTCGTTCAGCGGGTATCATTGTCGTAGCATTTGAAATATTTTTTCAACCACACTTCACATGTGGGGCATGAGTGACAAAAATCGTTGTTCCCAGCATGGTTTATCGCAATACTTTCTGAGGTCACGTAACATATTATGAAATGCGAGAAAAGCACATGAGTCTTCAAATCACGTGATTCTGAGATGTCTAGGTCTATCAGTCGGTTTCGAACGAAATTGGCTGATGGAACTATTCCATTAAAAAAATTCAAAGTTTCAAAAATCGCTGCTTCCAACATGGTATATCACAATGCTTTCTAAGGTCACGTACATATTATGGAGTGCGAGAGGAGCACATGAGTCTTTGAATCACATGATTCCAAGCTGTCTAGATCCATCAACCGGTTTCGGAAGAAATCGGTTGATGAAGCTATTCCAATAAAAAAATTTGAAGTTTCAAAAATCACTGCTCCCAACACGATATATCACAATGCTTTCCGAGGTCACGTATGTATTATGGAGTGTGAGAGGAGCACAAAGATCTTCGAATTATGTAATTCCGAGCTGTCTAGGTCCATCAATTGGTTTCAGAAGAAATCGACTGATGGAGCTATTCCATTAATTTAAAAAATAGTGAAATATTGAGTGGTGGGGTAAATCCGGAAAGTGATATGCGATTTGGTAATTATGAAAGTTATGTACGCGATTTTGGTATTTCTCAACTTTGAAAAAGTGAAATGGTAAATTGCCAATTAAAAAAAAAAACTTATGATAAAGTATGAGGGAAATTATGTGAAGAATTTTATAAAAGAAATGTGTTAATCAAGCATCTATTAAAACATTTAAGTCTATATTAGAGAATTCTAGGATATGTACGAGGACGTAATAATAATAGTGAAGAATTCAGGTGGAAATTGTAGTGTTTCCTATAAATATAGAGTTACATCAAAAATCAGCCGTAAGTCTATATTTTTTTACATTGGTCATAGATAATACACTAGATACATTCAAGTTACGGTATCATGATGCATGTTGTTTGTAAATGATATTGTTCTGATTGATGAGATACGTGAAGGAGTAAATACTAAGCTCGAATCTTATAGGGAAATATTGATAATGCAAAGAAGGAAACCAATCATTATAATAGGCAACTCTTAAAGAAATAGAAATTGAAGATAATTCCAAGTTTGCACTTTGACGATAAAAGGAAATAACTTAGAGAATAAAGTGATTACAATAATTAGAGATTTGATTCTTCTAGATTTATCCACATTGTGTATTATTAATTTCTAAAGTATGTTGGGGCATATTTAGGTATAGATGATGATATAGTAGGGGATAGAGCCCAATAACGTAGAAGGATCCATATAACTATTTTGAGCCTCACGTTCAGTACAAAAGGCGAAGAGCGACAAGAAATGATGAGGGTTTTGTTAATCTAAATTCAAAGTCATTCTGAATTTTTAATTGTCTTGGTCGATCGAGTGGACCATGTACACATAGATACTTAAATAGTCAAGAATGACGGACAACCTACATATATATTTTACCGAACTATCCAGAAGTAACATCGTATTTTGAGTTAGTATATATTTGTTATATTATGTATTTCTTATGCCGTAAATTTGGGATAAGGCTTGGTTCTTGTTGTTGTTGTTGGGACATATTCTTTATTTAGAATCCGTTTCATTTCCATGATTGGTTCTTCGCTGTTTGCAGCATATTGATTTTGGACAATTTGCCAATAGTTTTTCGTCGAACTGATGAGTTTGATTTATGCAAATCGTGCTCATTTAGTTTGGGTCATACCATGCTAGTCAAAGTAGCCCTCAATCTCAACGACTTAATCAAGGAATGCATTTGGATCTAATCGACCATCAAAATTAGGGGCATCTAGTTTGACTCCATGGGCAGTATCTATTTCTGATTTAAGTTCATGTCTAATTCTAGTCTGGACTTGGGTGTTTTGAAAGTGGTCTTCCTCATCAATGGTTTGGAGGTGGTTAATGTCTAGGTGATTGTTGAGTTATGTGGGATATATTGTCTATGGGCTCAAGACTTATATCTTGTCACTTGTCGAATTTGCTTACAATAATTTGATAAACCGATCTACTAGTCGCAGTCCATTTGAAATCATGTATGGATCAAAAGCTCGTTAACCTATTAATCTAATTCCATTACCTACCACTTTTCATTCTTCAAAATTAGCTGAGAATTTTACTGAGCGTATTAATTGCATTGAGTAATGAGATTTATAAAATACAAGCTAATATGCATCGTAAATTTAAGGAACACAATATAGGAGACTATGTGCCTGTCCGTATTCGCCTAGAACGTTTTCCCTAAAGGTCCAAAAAACTTCACGCTTGCTCCTTTGGCCCATTTCAAATTTTGAGAAAAATTAGGACTAATACATCGTTGACTTGCCAACTAATTTTAATGTAAGTCCAATTTTCAACATTGAGGAATTACTACCATATCGAAGGACATTCGAACTTTCGTCTGTCTGTTGATTTGCCTATAGGGCATACCCACGGTGCCTATTCCTACACTTCCATCCATGACATGACGTAACCTTCACATCTAATCGAGAGTATCCTAGTTGATATCTCTGGATGGAAGTACTCATGGATATCTAGTTTGTTGGAAAGGACTTTCAGAAATTGATGATACCTAGATCACTTAAAGAGTTTTCTCCTGAGCTTTTAGAAGAAATAGAGTGACAACCATTCAATTCAGTTAAAGAGACACGACCACCTCACACCAATAGGCAATGCCAAGGGATTTGATTTCTAAACTCATCTCCCCACTCGACGGAGTCGAGTTCTTTTGGGTGGAGGAGAATAATGCAAAGAAGAAAATCAATTATCATAATAGGCAACTCTTCTGAAAAAGAAATTGGAGATGATTCCAAATTTGCACTTCGACAATAAAAGGAAATAAATTGGAGAATAAAGTGATTGCAATAATTAGAAATTTGATTTGTTTATCATTTAGTAACTAGCATTTTTCTATTTTGGCAATAAATAGGGACTAATTATAATCCCTACTAAATTATTATGTTTTCCTTATTTAGTATATTTATTTCTGTAGTTATTATTGAGTCAAGTTTATAAAAAGAGCCCAGAGTTCTGAATTATGATCATCTTGAATTACTTGAATTTCTACTTTCTTCTTTGTGTGAGAATTTACACTTCTGGATGAGGATTGTATTTGTTTGTTAGTTGTGCTACATCAATTGGATTAAAAAGTTTTTAAACTTAATGAAGTAAAGACATAATATATGAAATTTAAGTTTAATAGTAATGGAGGTAGAAGACAATTGTTAAAATAGGAGATAATGAATTATTGATAGCTACGAGCTTTTAGTATCTATGATCTTTTTTGCAAAAGGATAAATAGGTTGATAGAGATGTTTTACATGGGATACATGTAGGATGATTAAAATAGAGGGTGTGCGAGGTGTTCTTTGTGATCGTAAGGTGGCTCCAAGGCTTAAAGTAAAGTTCTACAAAATCACAAATAGATATGTTATTTTATATGGAACTAAATATTGGATTATGTATTGAGCGCATGAGTAGGAGATGAGAATGTTAGGTTGGATGTGCGAACATATGAGAATAGATTGGATAAGAAATGAGAATATTAGAGAGAAAACTCTAAAAGTTACGTTTAAAATGGTATGATCATGTACATTAGTCGTCAATAAATATCCTAATTAGACGATGTGAGACTATAACAAATATACACATTAATTGAGTAAGAGGGAGATTAAAGAAAATTTGGTTAGCAATGTTAAAAAAAAATAAAATTCATTTAAATATAGATAAGGATGTAGCAGGGATTGAATCCAATGATATATAGGGATCCATATAGCCGACTTCATTTAGTGTGATAAAGATTTGGTTGTTATTGTTATTGCAGGGTGATAAGGTGCCACACCAATATATATATATATATATATATATATATATATTAAGTAATAGACTAATGCTCTCTCTACTTGAGGGGAGGAGGGGGAAGGAAGTTACCCTGTTAGGAGAGGGAAAAAGGGTAAGAAGAGATGGGATAGATTTTCTTTGTTTTGCCAACTTGAAAAGATTGGTGAGAATTAGGAAATGAGAGAAAATGATAACTTTAACAATTCGATTTAGTCGTCCTAAGACATACAGGGTTGAACCAGTCTTTTCAACACTTATACTCTTTTTCCTCTTCTTCCGTCAGGAAAAGAGATCCAAATTCTTCCTCTCTCTTCCGTTTTGTTTTCCCACTGAAGTGGACAAGAGAAATGATTGTGTTTTCTCCCTTCCCTCTATCTAGACTTCCTCTCAAGTGGACACAACATAAATGCAGAGGCTTGGTACTTGCTTGTTTAAATTAACTTGTTCCATAGTTATTCTTTCAAAATTTGTTGTAAGATTGATATGGCTTTGATTTTGTATAAATTTGCGTTGAATCCACAATGATCAATAATTAACTAAGAATCTGGTTGAACGATGACATCTTTTGTGCGCTTTCTATCACTTTATAAGAGTTGAATAGATGATCTAATCTTCATTGTTGCAACTAGAAATAACTCACAATTCTTGAGCTGAACTTACATTATCACTTCGAGGTTGCATCTGCATCTGCTACTCTAACCCAAGGTATTCCTTCGTAAAGTGAACTTACAATTTGAATTACAAACTCCGCCATGTTGTGGAAGCTCTTATGCTCATCAAATTGTGAAACCATTAATTCACAATTATTAAGCTGTTCTCACATTGTCACTTTGAGGTTGATTCTGGATTTGCACCCACGGTTCTATCCCAAGGTATTCCTTCGTAAAGTGAACTTACAATTTGGATTAGGAACAAAACAAGAATGGGAATAATTTCTTCTGCTTCAACAGACATTGTCCAAGATGTGATTTCTAAAGTCTCTGAGTAAACTGCTAGGTTTATGGGAACATGGCATTCATATCTATTGCTGTTGTTGCATTTGTGATTGTTTTACTTGATTAATCTAACACAACAAAATTTCTACACGCTGTAATTAATAATCTGAAAGTTGCCTCTCAACCCTCTCTTTCTTTTCATCAGACAACTGATATATAATTTTTCCTTGGTTCCTTTTTAGGCAATTTTCAAGCCGCCAAAAGCTATACGTGGTGGTATCCCAATATGCTTTCCTCAAGTATGACATTCTTCTTCTTCTTGTGCCCTTTATTTTTTTTCCTGGATTTATTTATATTATTCAGCTAATTTAAGAGAGGTACAGTTTGGGAGCCATGGAAATCTTGATCAGCATGGTTTTGCAAGGAATAGATTTTGGAGTATTGATACCAATCCCCCTCCTTTTCCGACCGTTAGCACAAACAAAGCTTTCATTGATTTGATCTTTAAACCAAGTGAAGAAGATCTCAAAATATGGCCTCATAGGTACTAGTCAGAAAGACACATCCATTCTTACCTATATTTTTTATCATTCTAATTTATTTTGGTAAAAAAAAAAAGGAGTTTAGATTACTTAAAATTTCTAAGCTTGATGGATGCTGCTGTCACCTTCTTTTGGTAGTTATGAATTTCGTCTAAGGATTACTTTGGGACCTGGAGGAGATCTAATGCTGACATCACGGATAAGGAATATTGATGCAAAGCCATTTTCCTTCACCTTTGCCTACCACACCTACTTATCTGTTTCTGATATCAGGTAGCATAGATAATTTTGAATGTATTTTTCTGTTTATACCATTGCCATGTTGAGGAAAATATATTTGGTATTTACATGCTTCAATTACATCTCCTGGCTCTTGTTCGAGTGTGTAAATGCTTATTTTCATGTAACAACAGCAAAGGAAATATTTTATTCTGGTTAATTTATACTTGGTAACGAAACACATGATTATTTCCTGCTAGTTCTAACTCCTAAAATGCCCTGTGGCATTATTACAGATACTCAAGCTATGAATTAACTTTATTTCCCTGACCAAAATCTTCATTCCTCAGTAGGTATTTTGAGTGTTTAAGATACTAATAATTTTAGCCCGGGGCGAACTGCATGGTCAAGATTTTACATGCATTTATGTTTACCAGTGTATCCTTGTTATGACAAATTCTTTTTTAATCCATCCTGTGTCCACTCTAAATGATTGCTCCTGTATGCTCTATCAAACAGCCCAGGGTAAATAAGAACTATGATCAATGATTGAAATGTCATGCTGTTTCAGTTGGTGCTGACCAAGTACCTTTTTCATACTGACATTCTATAGGTGTAACGTTTGAGTCCATCTATATCACATAGTAGCAGACAAGATTCTCCATCTCTTGGTTGGTATTTTCTGATACCAACACTGGGACACTAATACTCGTAGTGCACATTCAATATCCTTACTGAGAGAGAGAGAGAGAGAGAGAGAGAGAGAGAGAGAGAGGGGGGGGGTTGATGATCCAACAGTCTAATCAACTTTTATCTTGTGATGTGACATTGTCTTCTTTCAAGCCATAACGAAGAGCAATTGGGCCCCAAAATAAGAATTTCAACACCTCCGTGACCCCCTGATATGGACATGTTTCATTCTGGATTGGAACGAGGTGTAAAGGAGTTCCTAGAGGCTACCATAGCCTACCCGTGGTCACTACTATGGGTGTGAATCATTCCATGACTCGACATAGGATCTCCAGCAGGGACCACACCCTGCCCGTGTTTCTCCACTACAGTCGTAGTCCTCACCGCGACCTAACTGTGGACCAGTCGACGATCGTGGTTTCCACTACGACCTAATCGTGGACTAGACCACGACCATGACACGCTGTCGTCATTAATTAGGATTTTATTATTAATTTTATTTGGTTCGAATTTTCTATTTAATTTTTTTTTTTTTAGTTTTATAATTTTTATATTTACTTTTTTGTTTCGTTAAGAAATTTTTGTTTTATTTTGTCTATTTTTTTTTAACTTTCTTACTTGTTAAGTAATTTCTGTTAAAGTTAGTTTATTTTTTTTAGCATTAAGAAACTTTCTCTTTCTAAGCCTATTTAAATATAGGTTTAGGCTTTTGTAAGATATTCAGTTTTGATTAATGATATTTATTTTCGTTTAAATTAAGAGGTGTCCCTCTTTTGTTTACGAATTCCCCTTTCTCCTTCGATTCTTTATGTCCCCTCTATCTTAACCTTATGCACGAAAGGTTTTTAGCGCCACCTCGCTCTCCGCCTGCGTCAGTTGGTATTAGAGCATTAGATCCATGGAAGGTCGATGAGGACATGGATATGATCGTGATCGGCCGGTTCCGATTGAGGAAGCCGCACCCCAAGATCAAAGTACCCGCGAGCTCATCGATCTACAAAGACCAATCATGGATTATCTCAGCGATCCATGAATGGTTATTATGGTCATGGTTATGAATGTGATTGGCAGGTTTCGATTGAGGAAGCCGCACTCCAGGATCGATGTTCCCAAGAAACCATCAGGGATCTACAGAGACAAATCACAGAGTTATCTCGGCGTATATATCTTAAAGATCATAAGGTATTTAATCGACACTCTACGAATTTTGAACAACTTTATCATTGAGATTATCGTAATCGTGAAGAACAATATAAAGACCTTGTTTTTCGGATCAAGCTTCTCGAGTTTTCCAGCACATTACACGTAGAAAATATTCTTGATTGGATTGATGAAGTCGAACAAATTTTTTATTTCGAAGAAGTTTCGGATCATGCTAAAGTAAAGTTGGTAGCCATGACGCTTAAGGGAGAAGCCTTCATTTGGTGGTTATTATTGCGACACTCCCGAAAGAAACAGGGCAAGATCAAGATTACGGATTGGGAGAAGATGAAAAAAAAGATGAAAGGTCATTTCCTTCCTCTTAGCTATACACAATCATTATTTCATGTTCCTACCTTGAGACAGGACACCCGAATAATCAAGGAGCAGTCTCAGATAATGACCCCGACTCGAACTCGAGGTCGAGTTCTTTTCAAAATGGGGCAAAGAATGGAGGAGCAGTATTTGATTGAAGAAGACAAAGGAGACTCCATCTACAATGATTTCATCTATGACGAGGACAACCTTGAGAGCACGGAGTTCAGAGAAGACATAGAAGATCCCATCTACGATGAAGATAACGATGACGACATTGAAGAAAATGTAGAAGATCTCATCTACGACGAGGGTAACCTTGAGAGCACTGAGTTCAGAGAAGACATGGATGACCCAATCTACAATGAAGCTAACGGTGACGACATTGAAGGAAATATGGAAGATCTCATCTATGACGAGGATAACCTTAATAGCACTAAGTTCCAAGAAGATATTGAAAAAAAATGTGGAACCGCCACGTTAGCGGCTCCCCACCGCTGCCCCTACATGTGGAGGGAGGTAAATCAGGTCCCAGGTGGCTAGCGCAGAAATGCGGAGTCATCGGTAGCCTGGTCATCACCTCCAGGAATCGACCCCTTGCCCTTTCAAGCCTTAACACGGCTGCGCTAGCCATCTGGGTTTGCCCTAGGGGCTACCAAGAAGATATTGAAGATTCTACCTACGGTGATGGAATTGAAGAAGACACAAATGACCCTCTCTATGATGATGATGAAAACACGAAAGATCCCATCTACAACAATGATGACATTGACGAGGAAATTGAAGACCCCGTCTACGATGATGACATTGACAAGGTCATTGGTGATCCCATCTACGACGAGTATGATGACGACGAGGTACTTTGCGAATATGGCCACAAGATAATGCTTGATCTCTCGCCCAAAGACGAAACAAGGGATTATTAGTTAATGACGACGAGCTCCTACATTAGAGGACAAAATATTATACTAGTACTCCGACAAAAGGATTCCACTCCTCTTTTGGTGCCTTCTACCTCTTCTTTCCTTTTTTCGTGTCTAGGATTTTCAAGGTGGTCTCACAAGAGAAAGCAATCTATGTCCTATCACTTCATCCAAGCAGCCTCTTTGACTCAAATCTAGATTTCTCCACCAAGGATCATGTCTACCTAATTGGAACTCGAGGACGAGTTCTTTTCAACCCTAGGAGTCTGATGCAAATGCGTCCATCACAACACGACATGCTCGTGCCCCTTAACACGAGTGGCATAATGGAGCTAATGGATGAAAGAGAAAACAAAAGTCCTTATGCCAAAGAAGAGGATGACACTGGTTCGAACTCGAGGATGAGTTCTTTTCAACCACGAGTGACTGATGTAGGTGCATCCAACAGTCTAATCAACTTTTATCTTGTGATGCAACCTTCCCTTCTTCCAAGCCATAACGAAGAGTAATTGAGCCCCAAAACAAGGATTTCAACACCTCCATAGCCCCCTGATATGGATATGTTTCATTCTGGAATGGAACGAGACGTAAAGGAGTTCCTAGAGGCTATCACAACCTACCCATGGTCACTACTACGGGTGTGGATCATTCCATGGCTCGACACTGGACCTCCAACAGGGACCACACCCTGCCCATGTTTCCCCACCATAATCGTGGTCCTCACTACGACCTAACTGTGGATCAGTCGACGACCATGGTTCCCACCACGACCTAATCGTGGACCAAACCACAACCATGATACATTGTCATCACTAATTTGGATTTATTAATATTTTATTATTAATTTTATTTGGTTTGAATTTTCTATTTAATAATTACCTTTCTATTTCGTTAAGAAATTTTTGTTTTAGTTTATTTTTTTTAGCTTTCTTACTTGCTAAGAAATTTCTGTTACAGTAGTTTATTTTATTTTAGCATTAAGAAACTTTCTCTTTCTAGGTATATTTAAACATAGGTTTAGGCTCTTGTAAGATATTCAGTTTTGATTAATAATATTTCTTTTTGTTTAAACTAAGAGGTGTCCTTCTTTTGTTTATGAATTCCCCCTTCTCCTTCGATTCTCTCTGTCCCCCTCTATCCCAACTTCTCGCATGGAAGATTTTTAGTGCCACTTTGCTCCCTGCCTGCATAGGGGGGGGGGGGGTTGTCACTGGAAACTCATGTACTAGAAGTTGTGGATGGGAAGGGGGGATGTGGAGTGGGTTTATACCGTAGAACAAAAGAAGCATTTCAATGGAGACGAGGTTTAGGTTCCCTTTTGCATAATAGAGTAATCTTCAAACCACACAGTAGAAACGAAGAAACAAATGATGTGGTATGGCTTTTAAAATTTCATTATAGATTTTTATGTAATATTTCATAATGATCCTAAATATTAAATTTTATTTATAATTATTAATATGGATGGAACAGGGTGGTTAGGGTAATAGGATTTTACTTTTTTTTTAATAGTTATGTTATTAAAAAAATCCTATTACCCTAACCACCCCTTTCCATCCATATTAATAATTATAAATAAAAATTAATGTTTAAGATCATTATGAAATATTACATAAAAATCTATAATGAAATTTTAAAAGCAATACCTCATCATTTGTTTAACCTTGTCGTGTTCGGTCCCAAGCCCAGATAAAGGAGGGTTGTGTTAGATTGCCAGACAACATTAAACTAAGACAAATATTCAATGAATGGATTAATCAAACTATCGTGCTAATGCTAGGTTATTCTTCGGAAGGAATGCGTTACAGGGTCCGACTGTAACGTCTCGGTAAAGACCGCTATATTTTCAGAACTCGGGTGTAGTGAAAAATATGCAAGAGTTCGCGTTGCAAGGTTCGACTGAAATGTATTGGCAAGGACCGCTACATTTTTATGAGAACTTGGGTGTAGTGTTAAATAAGCAAGAGTTCTCATACCATAGGTTGGGTAAGAACAAATATTATAGAAAAATTAATAGTCTAAGATTTGGTACATGGAACATAGGAACCCTCATTGGTAAAACAATGGAGATAGTAGATACGATGATTAGGAGAAAAATTAATATTGTATATGTACAAGAGACAAAATGGGTAGGTGAGAAGGCAAAGATGATAGATAATTCGGGTTTTAAGTTATGGTATACAGGAAAGAGTAAAACAAGAAATGGAGTGGGTATTATTGTAGATAGTTCGTTAAAGGATGAAGTTGTAGGAGTAATTAGAAAGGGGGATAGAATTATAACTCTCAAAATAGTAGTGGAGAAAGAAACTATGAACGTAATTAGTGTATATGCATCTCAAATAGGATTAGATGAAAATATCAAATTAAGGTTTTGGGATGACTCGAGTGAAGTATTACAAAATATTTTGTCAAATGAGATGATTTTAATAGGAGGCGATTTAAATGGGCATGTCGGAGTGAAAAATGATGAATATGAGAGGGTACATGGGGGGTATGAGTTTGGAACAAGAAATGAAGAAGGTAGGATTTTGCAATAGCATATGATCTTATACTAGTTAATATATTTTTTAAGAAAAGAGAAGAATACTTGGTCACGTTCAAAAGTAGAAATAATAAATCACAAATTGACTTTCTTATGGTTAGGAAGAGAGAGAAAGATTTGTAAAGATTGTAAGATTATCCTTGGAGAAAGTTTAACTACTCAATATAAGTTAATAGTATTGAATATACGCCTCAAATATAATATTAATAGAAGGAAAATATACATGACTCCTAAAATTAAGTGGTGAAAGTTAAAGGATGAGAAATTAAATATATTCAAAGAGAAGGTAAGAGTACAAGTACTAGATGAAATATACAGTAATCCTAATACGACATAGGATAAGATGGTATCAAAATTGAAAATAGTAGTCAAGAGTGTACTTAGTGAGTCAAAGGGACATGCATTACCAAGTAAAGAATCTTGGTGGTGGAATGAAAAAGTGCAAGAGAAAGTCAAGGAAAAACGAATAACATATAAGAAATTATATATTTGTAAAAATAAGGAAAATTTGGAAAAAATATATAATAGCCAAAAAAGAAGTTAAAAAAACAGTGAATGAAGCTAAGACTGAAACTTTTGACCGGTTATATCGAAAATTAGATACAAAAGAAGGGGAAAGAGACATTTATAGAATAGCTAAAGTGAGAGAGAGGAAGATAAAAGATCTTAATCAAATAAGATGTATTAAAGATGAATGCAATAAGGTACTAGTAAATGATGAAGAAATAAAAGAGCGGTGGAAGAAATATTTTCATCAACTTTTTAATGAAGGTTTAGGAGACCAACTTAATTTAGGTAATTTAAGTAGGTCAAATGAGTATAAAAATTTAAATTTTTATCGTAGAATTCAAATTTCAGAAGTAGAACAAGCTTTAAATGAAATGCAAAATGGAAAAGTCGTTGGGCCAAATGATATTCCGATAGAGGTATAGAAGTGTATAGGGAAATAAGATATTAAATGACTTAAAAAATTATTTAACTTGATATTGAAAACAAAAAGGATGTCTGATCAATGGAGGGAAGTATCATAATTCCCTTATATAAGAATAAGGGAGACATACAAACTTGTGAAAACTATAGGGGTATTAAACTAATGATTCATACCATGAAACTTTAGAAAAGAGTAATAGAAAAAAGATTAAGGAAGGAGACCACGGTTCTAGAAAATCAATTTAGATTTATGCCAAGAAGATCGACAATAGAAGCTATACATCTTCTCAGACAACTAATTGAAAAGTATAGAGAGCAAAAGCAAGATCTACACATGGTATTCATTGATTTAGAAAAAGCTTATGATAAAGTTTTAAGAGAAATTATATGGAGAATTTTAGAAAAAAAAGGTGTTAATGTAACATATATTGAACTAATTAAGGATATGTAAGAGGAAGTAACGACCAGAGTGAAGACTTCAGGCAGATTAACTGAAGTATTTCCAATAAAGATAAGGTTACATTAAGGATTAGCTTTAAGTCTCTATCTTTTTACACTAATCATGGACGAATTCACTGGACATATTCAAGACACAGTACCGTGGTGTATGTTGTTTGCAGATATTATTTTGGTAAATGAGACATGTGAAGGAGTAAATGTTAAATTAAAATCTTGGCGGAAAATACTAGAAGTGAATGATTTTAGGCTTAGTAGAGTAAAGACAGAATATATGAAATTTAAGTTTAGCAATATTAGACGTAATGAGACAAGTGTTAAGATAGAAGATGACGAGTTGTCTGGAACTGAGAGCTTTAAATATTCGGGATCATTTTTGCAAGATGATGGAGGAATTGAGAGAGATGTCTTACATAGAATATAAGCAGGATGGTTGAAATGGAGGAGAGCGTCGGGTGTTTTATGTGATCGTAAAGTGCCTCTAAAACTTAAAGAGAAGTTCTACAAAACGGCGATTAGATCTGCTATGTTATATGACGCTGAATGTTGAGCTACTACTCGAGCACATGAGCAAAAGATGAGAGTTGTAGAGATGAGGATGTCAAGGTGGATGTGCGGACATACGAGGATGGACAGAATAAGAAATGAGAGTATTAGAGAAAAAGTCGGTGTTGCATCTATTGAAGGAAAACTCTGAGAGACACGTTTAAGGTGGTACAGACATGTACTTAAACGGCCAATAAATGCTCCAGTTAGGCGATGTGAAACGATGACAAATATACACATCAAATGAGGATGAGGAAGACCAAAAAAGACTTGGTTAGTAACAATAAAATAAGATAAAATTTATTTAAATATAGATGATGATATAGTAGGGGATAGAGGCCAACGACTTGGAAAGATCCATATAGCCGACCTCACCTAATAGGATAAGACTTTATTGTTGTTGTTGTTATTGTAGTTATGTTAGATAACAATATAACTTTTAGAGGGGAGTCTTGGGGCAATGGTGAGATTGCTGTCTTGTAACCAAGAGGTTACGAGTTCAAATCCTAGAAACAACCTCTTACAAAAGCAAAGTAAGGCTGCGTACAATGGATTATTTTTCGGGACCCCACATGGTGAGAGTTTCGTGCACCGGGTTACTTTTTATGGCGCATTTGATTCATCAATTGAATTGACAGAGAATGAAATTATTATTCCAAGGAATGAAATGGAATGGGAAAATAATAGGAATATGCATTTTTTTTAATTTGTTTATGTAATGATGTAGCTTATTCTTTGTCATTTCTATTTTGGTTGGTGAGAGTGTGAAAAGTATAGACAAGAAATAGCATGCAGAATACTAAAACATCCTTGCAAGAAATGTTGTGTTGATTGCTTGATGCATCCATCCTGCTAATTTTGCTCTGTCCACTTGGCTCGTTGTGTCCTCCTTGTTTGCTTAGTACATCGAGTCCACTTGGTCCATTCAATCTGTTTGGTCCAACCGATTAGCTCACTCAACCCACCTTTTCTTGCTCAGGCTCATCTAGCTGTTTGGTTTGCACCATCTGTCCTGGTGTTGCAGGAGATCAGCAGAAGAGAGATTTGGTCCTGTCATGTGGAATCAATAGGCTGAAGAGTGAGACAACGTGATATTTCAGTGGTACATACAAATGCTGGTGACCAAAATATAATGCAGTGTCAAATACATAAAAGTAATAACTACAGAAGGAAAATAACAATATTAATCATTGTAAGTATCACAAAAACATCAAATCTAATCACAACATATTAATCCAAAACAAGCACACAATGAAAAGTTTCAAATACAAGTTACCATTCATCCATTGAAAGTTCACATTTGACTGTTGAACTACCAGGTAACATTAGAATGTCGCAACTACAGTTCATCAATGTCACCATCAAAACGTATTCAATCACACCAAATTATAATCCACCAATTAAAGAAAGCCATATTTATTAATATTAATATTGGTTATTTCAAAAACTTGGTGGCGTCAGATCACCAGGATCAGTTGGCTTGTAGTCAGTATTCATACCAAGTAGAATTAGTAATCTGATATTGTCTATTTAATTATTGTTTCATATTAATCTAGTATGACTAAAGAACAAATTTATTTTTAACAATTCCAATATTAATGATGATACATTTTTTACAATATTAATAGACTATTAATAATATGAAAATTACGCTGATATCTTTTTCGCAACATTGAAAACTATGTACTAATAGTATGAATGCTACTAATTAATCATGTAAGTAGTCTAACTGGTTTTACAAATTATATCAAGTAAAATCAATAAATTAATGATGTAAATAATCTTAATCAATTTTATTGTTTTTTAAAGTAATACTATTAATTTAACATTGTTTAATTAATCAAGTAAAATCATCTTAGTAGAACTTCCTAGACCCTATCTGTTTCTTTTCAAAATTCTCTTCCAAATGGAAATTTTGACAATATCATATTGTTCATGCAAACATGGTTTCCATTCTCTTTTTTGCACTCTCTACTTCAACAACAACAACAACAACCAAGCTTTATCCCACTATGTGAGGTTGACTATTTGAATCTTCCTATGTCATTAAGTTCTATCCCTTACTATATTATCATTTATATTTAAATAAATTTTATTTTATTTATCGTTGCTAATCAATATCTTGATGGATTTATTTATTGAAATTTGTTGAAGTTCAATGTCGATTGGTAACCTAATTAACCCTACCCTTTCTCATCTGGATTTGGGACCGGCGGGGTTACACTCTCGACTTCATTGAATATATATATATCAAAAATTATTTTTTTCCATTTTTTTATTAAGCACGAAAATTTGACAGGAGCTTCATGCACCAATTTATTTATTTTTCAATAACTATTCAATATTTATTGAGAAATGATTATATAGTTGATGATGAAATTATCAGTTCCAATATGATCAAAGGGTAGTTAATAAATGTTTTTAAAAATAAGTTTATCAAATATCAATAGTGATATCATTAATGAACTATAATCAATTATTATTAATTAAATTCAGTTGTCAATCAAATGATAAGTTACCTATTACATATGATCAATTTTTACCTCTTCATTACTTGCATTTAATATAGTATTAGGTATAATCCTAATTATTGACCAAAAAGACGATAACCTTCATCTAATGTCGTTGCTAATTTCCAATTATACTATTACTTATTGTATCTGTTATTGCTTATTACGAACACTATTTTTGTTTAGTTACCATAACGAAATTTATAATCACAATTAGTTAAGTTGGTCAATTCATGATTTTTTTTTCAAAATATTTTTATATATTATGGAATAGTATATGATCCTTTTATTCTTGTGATACATATTTGTTTGCGCTCAAGCTCAATTCATGTTTCAGTGAAGTAAGAGTTGAAGGGCTTGAGACTCTTGATTTCCTTGATAACTTAAAAGCCAAGGAGCGATTCACAGAACAAGGAGATGCAATCACTTTTGAATCTGAAGTACGCACTTGAGCATGAGTATGGTCATGTTTTGATTTATAATCAATCATTTTTCTGACTTCTCTTTTTGACAGGTAGACAAGATATATCTGGCAACACCAACCAAGATTGCAATTATAGATCATGAAAAAAAACGAACATTTGTTTTGAGGAAAGATGGGCTTCCAGATGCAGGTAAGCTTTGAGGCCTTTGGCTGTTTTGCCCCTAAGCAGGTTTACAAGAGAAGCTAGACCCTTTGGTTTCATTTTTTTTTTTTCTTGCATTTGTTCTCAGTGGTATGGAATCCTTGGGAAAAGAAGGCCAAATCCATGGCTGATTTTGGGGATGATGATTACAAACATATGCTGTGTGTGGAGGCAGCAGCTGTTGAAAAGGCCATCACTCTCAAGCCTGGTGAGGAATGGAAGGGCAGGCTGGAGCTTTCTGCTGTTCCTTCCAGTTATCGTAGTGGACAGTTGGATCCTCAAAGGGTGCTTCAAGGATGATTAATAGATGTCCTTTATGGTGAGCTAACTATCCATTCTGGTTCGTATTAAATGACAGTGGTATTTATGTAACTCGACCAGCAACTATCCTAAATTGAGAACCTTGTCGATCGTTTTGGTGGGGTTCTGCAAGTCTTGCGTTCTCTGAAAGTAATTAGTATCTTAGATATTTGTTTTCTAATTACTCTAATAACAGAGGTATTTGTTTTCTGCGAGTCTTGGATAATCAACAGTTTCGAGATTCCCGGCTTAATTATTTAGACAGTAATCATTGCGTATCCTCTAATACATGGTTGATTTTGTTTTGCTTTTTGGATGTGCAGGCACTTAAATGGCACAATGCTTGGCAACAAGATAATTTTTTGTTTGTTGGAGCAAGTTCATTGCTATCTTCAATCGTTTGCTTTTCCTTTTTCCTGCTCGCTCTGTAGGTCTGTGAAGAGAAACTACTTGATGTGATTGATGGGAAATGTCAAATGCTCAATAAGTCTGACTCTGTGTTTCTTTTCTGGACTGTTGTCATAAAGTTTGAAATTTTTGTATCTTTGGAGAATGGCTGGCTGATGCTGTTGACCTCTCTTACTATGTTCTTTCATCAAAAGGTGCTATTCTATAGTCTCTTTAGCAATACCAGAGTAAATATTCTAATTTTTTGTTGCATTTGTTCCATTAGTACTTGGAGTTGCAGATCGTGCTAACCAGATTCTTGTTAATATCTGTAAACTGGTTTTGTCACAGTTTAATCTCCGTTGTTATGAGTGTTAAACAGGTCATTTTTGGACCCACCGATGACCACGGCCCTGCTTTTAAGTTGGTTTATTTTATTAAAATAGTATTATTATCTTAATAAATGATTAGATGTTTATTATATATATATATATACACACACTAATGATCAGATGGGCATCTGTTCATGTGCGCCGATGTGTGCATATGAGGATAGGCACTCACGTGGTGTCTTCGATCAGCGCACGTCACATAGGCGTCTGCCCTCATGCACGTATGTCGGCACTCATGGACAAGCTCTCATTTGAAATGCTTCCTTTATATAATAATTTTTAAATACATTTTTAAAAATAAATTTTATTTATGGATATTAATCAACTAAATTTGTTTATGAATTTTATTTACGAACATTAATGAATTAAATTTATTATCGTTTAAGTTTGTTTATTTTATGTATTTTATTGAATGAATATAATTAAATATTATTGAATTGAATACTAAATTTATTCACAAATGTTTCAGTTTGCTCGTTCAAAGCTTAGCATGGTGTCAAGGGCTATGACACTCAACTCTTGAGTGTGAAATTGGAAAGAACGAAGGGAAGGAGTGGGTTCTTTATAATTGCGCATGCTTCTGAAAAGTAGTTAAAATTTCTACTTTTCCATGTCATAGCTAAGCAAATGACTCGATCAGTGTGCTTGGGAAGCCTATCGTTTGTTCTGAGACTAAGTTTAACCCAAAAAGGTTTGGTCATGCATGCCCTATTCAATTACAGGACAAACCAATTGAAACTTCCTTGAATATGTGGATGGCTTTCCACTTGACCTATCCACTGAAAAAGATGTTGTGTCCTCCTCGACTTTCTCAATGCTCTTCAACTTGTAAAGCTTTGATTTTTTTTTTTCTTCTTTTTTCTATTTCCTTCACTTTCTACTCTTGAATGAAGAAATTATGTTTCCTTGACTGCCATCTTAGAAGTTGAACTTCTTCCACCCTCCAACTCCTGTTCTTGAGCCAAAATACTATCTTCTTCGCTATTCCTTTTCTCGTGGCAATGATGAGTTCTCATGAATTTTAGTTAATTTCATTTACAAACCAGTGCTTTCATATTTACTTATCTTGTATTTACAAAATATTGTTAGGCAAAATACTAATCAAATTTTTAATTCTCTTATTATGTGCCTCAAATGTTTGGATTTATTTTTCTATCCACTTATTCCACCTTATCTCTCGTGGCTTCTAAAACTTCCAATAAGGTAAATCAACTTTCAATATCCATTTCAAAGAAGTTCCCTAAATAATTGGTTCAAACCAAGAGGTGTTTCTCGTCATATGATGGAAGAGGGTTGATGTCTTAGCCAAGAGAAAAACCAACCTTCCATAGAGATTTTGATTCCTCTAGCACCTTGTCCTCTCGGTGATTAGTCCAATAAAGAGTGACGATGCTTTGATACCGATTATTGAATCGTATGATAGCAACTAGAGGAGTGAATAGACACTCCATTCACATTCGTTCATTTCTAACTCAAAGCATAAAGACAAACTGTTGATGAGGTTCAACAGTTTCTTAGACTCCTACTTCATAGTCTATATTTATTTAGGTGGATTACTCTCAAATTCCTACTTTTTTTTTTGCCTTCTTCGAACTCTTTCATACGTGAAGAAATCTCTTGCAACACCTATCAATTACAACAATAGTAAATACAAGAAAATATAATGGAATACAATGTAATAAATACTTGCACAAATGGAACTTTCCTCTTGTTTGATTGTTGCTTGTTTTGATTGCTTTTTTGAGCTCTAGAACCTTGACTAAGCTCTCTTAGCAACTCTCAAAAAGGCACCAAGAACTGCTCAAGCCTCCTGCAAAGTCCCACATTTTTTTTTCTTCAATAGGCTGATTGCTATTTTGGAATGTGCCAATTAGTCAATTGATTTGTACCCATCAATTGACTAATTACTATAGCTAATCATAATCTATGCAGCTTTCTCATATCAATGGCTAATTCCTGGGATTGTGTTGCGCTAGTCTAGTGATCACCTTGATTAATCAAGTGATCACCTTGATTAATCAACTGATCATTTTCTAATTGACTAACTAATTGATTGGCCATTGGGTATTTTGTTCATTTGCTTTCCAACTTGAGTTAATCGAAACTTATATCAGTTGACTAATACTTTGATTTCGAGCACTTTACAATTGAATCTATATTTTGCTAAGAGAACTTATATTTTTGGGACTTCCATATTTGTTTCCAAACTTGCCAAGACTTGCACTACCTAGAGATTGTGTTTTCAAGACTTCATCCATTGTCTAGTGTTAGTCAGCCTTGACTCACTAAAACTTTCAATTTTTAAAGATTATTTCTTCAGGATTTCATCCATTGCCTAATAACAAATCAACCTCAACTTATTAGGACTTTCACTACATAGTGTTTACTCTTTTGACGAACATCTACTCAATCTTAACCTACTAAAAATTCATCACTTTTAAACATCCGATTGGTTTCTGCTTGTTTGAACCATTATATGCTTAGAGTCCACTCCTTTGGGATTTTGTTCACCGTCGAACATCTGGTTCTCTTTGACTTGAACTTTAACCGCCAGCTCTTTATCGAACTTCTCCACCAACTCCTCTTCCTCCATTCTTACATCATAATATAGAGAAGGCTTCTTCTCCATTTCTCCATAGGAAACTCGACATCCAATACGAACTCGATTTTTGCTTGCTTCTTGGATTCATTTCTATTGGAATCTTTGGAGTAGTCAATGATGGACAAGAATTCATTTGGAAACAACTAGAGCAGTTGATGCCAAACAAAATGAAGTTAAAGGGAAAAACTAAAGTAATTGCAGCAGAAAAGGCGATTTATTCGCCCCAGCACCCTCGCCAACTGGTTCCATAGTCAATACGAAGGAGGTAAATCACAGGAGGACTATATCCCTTGATTTGTTAGCCAGAGCAGCGGAGGACTTCTGAATCCGGATGCAAATTTTAGACTTTACATCGAGATTCGACCCTGCCCAATGAAAGAATTCAATTCTCCTAGTCAACCTAAAGATTGAATCATCCAACAGTTGTCTCTAGGATTTTTTACTACATGTTGCTAGATTTTTTGACACTCTTAATATTGTATTAGTTTATTGATTGTAATTTTTTTTACATGAAGGTTATAATATAAAAATTTTCAAACGAATATGCATTCTTGACTTTTTGTAACTCATTAATTTTTTAAATTTAATTTAAATTTTAAAAATTTTAAATTTCTTAAATTGTCTTCTCCAATTATTTTGAAATTCGAGAGAATCCCAACGCCTAGTGAATAAAAAGAGAGTTTATTCTCTTTTACCATTAAGCATGGGTTGAATTTGACTCAATTAAGGGATACTCCCTCCTCTTTTGGGATACAAGAGTCCTTTTTCTCAAACTTGCACAACATAAGTTATAACCTATGCTAAGCTTAGCTGAGCTCAATTAGTGAAGTTTTATAATGGTTTATTATAAGCTTTCCTATGTTAAGATCTTGATTGAAAGTCTAGTATCATCCCTTGAGCATCGAAGATAACAACTTTCTTATCGAGAATACAACCCCCTTAGTCCTCTCCTTGGGTGCCAAGCTACCTCTCCTACGACCCTAGCAAAAACAAAAAACCTCATACATAATGCATTCATCATCTACAAGTTTGCTTCTATAACAACAATCTATACTTCTTATGTTGGATTTAGTCTCTATTAGACGGGTAAACATGTTTAACCGTTCAACACACATATTTTGACATTGCAGATACACCCATTAAAGTGATCTAATTTAGTAATTAATTGCAAGTTTATATTGTTAGTGTATCTATATATGTAGAACTCTTTAGCACGTTACCATTAGTATTGATAGACTATTAACGGATTTGGACTCACTATATATATATATGGGGTTTCATCCCCGCATGAGAGAAGATCGGATGGTTACTTTGTTTTCCCTATTAGATTGAGCCTTCGGAATCGTCTCCCTCGCACCTACGAAAGATCATGGCCCAGCGGATGTTTTCGCTTTTGATCTTCACATTCTTCTAGTGACGATGTCTTTAGATTCAAGTGTAGTTTATTATTTTATTTCTTTTCTGTTGCATTTAGATTTTTTGCATAATTGATGTAGATTAGTTGACAATATCTTGTATTGAATTGTTCATTTTTGTTTATTAATGCATATGCGACAGCGTGATCCATTGACAGAGTTGAATCTATCAGTTGGTATCAGAGTCATTGATTACGTGCCATTGATTGTACAATATTGGGATGTGATATTTCGATGATTTGGGTCTAAATGCATGCATTTTGCATTAGGTCTTGATCTAGCATATTTAAACACACATAATCATCTAACCTAGAGGTTAGGAATCCTAGGATATGTGTCGGTTTTGAGTTTTTCATGTTTTTCCACGAAGAACAACAATGTAACTACTATCATTTTTCATGGAAACCATCGCGTTTGATCTGTAGAAACTAAATCGCATGAACATCAATTGATTAATGTGGACCATCAAACGACGACCAGTAGAAAAGTAGCACACATAATGTTTCTGAATCGATTGGGACATTCGACTGATCTCCATCAATCGACTACAGTAAAGACTAGTCAACTAATGTGCATGAAATTATGAATATAATATTTTCCATTCCGATAGGATACACTAGTCAACTACCATTTGATGTCAGTTGACTGATATGCTTAAACTTATGCATAGAATATTTTCAAGTCAGTTGTAGCATTTGATTGATGGTGGTATCATTCGACTTTCATCAAGAATCAGTTGACTAATGGGTCTAAGGTTAAGCACATAAGGGTTGCAAGTTGACTGGAGCACTCGATTGATTGTGTCAGTCGCCTATTATTAGACACCAATTGACTGGTGCTTATAAAGTCGTCCACATGATGTTTTCCAGTCGATTGTGACATTTGGTTAATGTACATTAGTGAACTACCATTAGTATCAATCGACTAATATTGAAGTGAATGAAAACAAGCACAGTTGATGCAAAAAAATTTCAGAGGTCATAACTTTTTGTTCGGGATGAGTGTTAAGGTGTTCTAGGATATGTTTTGAAGCTCATTCAGATATCTACATTTGTTACCAGGTGGAACCTTGTAACAACCTATTTCAAGCCTAAAAATGTCATTTAAGCCCTTTTTATTAGCTTCAAAGTTTTTTAGTCATTTGTTAAGGTCATTTTTCATCTTCTATATCATTAGATAGCAACAATACAATTGATTTTTCTAGAATTTCATCTCTATCCATTATCACATGTGCTATTAAGTTGAACTAATACTATATCCAAAGTAAAAACTATTAGTTAAACTTAGTACATCATTGTATGAGTAGATGTACATCTATGCTAAGGATGATCGACCTAAATGAATATAATTCTTAGGCTAGATATATATTTAAAGTGGTTCATTATAAACACATTGGTATTGATCATGTGCGTAATATGTTGGCTCAAAGGAAGACATGTATATACCTGATATGTACCTGATTAATGAAATAATGAACTGTAGTTATAATTGATATAACTAAACCTGACATATATTTGGTTATAAATAATGTGCATATTGTGTCGACTCAAAAGAAGACATATTATATGACATATTATAGTGATTTTGAGTTGGGATTAGAGAGTACCACTAAAAGTTACAATTTAATCTAAAGATTAATTATAATGTTGTATTTGATATCTCATAAAAACATCCATTATAAGTGCATATATTTTAGTATTTATTTTATATCACTATTTATATATATACACATAATTATGATTATTAATATGAACATTGTTCTATTCTTTTTCTATCTTATAACACACAAGGTATTTGCTTATAATAATAACATTCCAATGACTTTAGTTTTAGAAAACACTAAATATAAAATGACTATTGATAAGAGTAAGAATGATAAAACTAGATTATCTGATAATAAACTTCTTAGTTTGGTTAGTTCAGAAATCAATTTTACCATCATACCTATAAACTCTTGGTGGATAGACACTGGAGCTACCATTCATATTAGTGTCATTATATATGGTTGTCTTAGCAGTCGATTGTCTATTGATAGTGAAGGATACATATATACTGGTAATGAAAAGAAGACTAAAGTAACTGCTATAGGTGTTTTCTGACTTTGTGTAGAGACTAATATATTTTGGATCTAGAGAATACATTTGTTATTCCATCATTTAGACAAAATTTAATTTTTATTTCATATTTGGACAAATCAGGATACTCTTATTCATTTAGAAATGAAACACTTAGTATTTTTTTTTTCAAAATTCAATACTTATTGATACAGATTCTCTAGTTAATAAGCTATATAGATTAAACACCATAGATCTCACGAGCAATAAAATAATGAATAGTATAGGTATGAAGTGCAATTTGACTGACGAGACTTTATCCATGTTATGACATATGCTTTTAGGACATATATTTAAATAACACCTATAAAGGTTGACGTCACAAGAAATTTTCCATTCCCTTAATATTTTAGATTTTGATGTTTGCATAGAGTGTGTCAAAGGTAAAACAACTAACAAAAGGAATAAAGGTACAAATTGATGTAGTAGCACTTTAGAACTGATACATATAAATATAAGTGGGTCGTTCCCTAAGGCATTTTGGAATGAACATGTTAAATACTGAAAATTTAAAATATTAAATTAAATGACCAAAGAATTAAGAAAATAATCCTGGAAATTTTTCGGGATTTTTAGGGAATTTTAGAATTTTTTTCGGAATTTTTCTGTATTTAAACAGAGTCCGTACGAGATAATTACGGGGATAAAATAAATAGACTTTTATGGAGTCTATTTAAGGGGTTAATAGATGGTATTAACATAAACAAAAAACCTAATTTTATTTCCTCTTTTTATTTTCCCCGCTGCGACCCGTTCCTCCTTCGGCAGTTCCACTCGCGCGACCTCTTCTCCGTCGGCGATCCCTTCCTCGCCTCCGACTGTCGCGCCGCACCCAGCAACCACGATTTGTGGTCGCGCTCCCCCTCCAATTCCAGTCGCGCCTTCTCTTCCTCGTTCCCCTCTCAAGCGCGCTGCACCGACAACCCCTCCCGCTTGTGCGCCGCCACCGCTGCCCTCTTCTTCTTCCCGGTCTTGTCCACTGCTGTCGTCACCTTCTCCCCCGCACATGTCTCTGTCGACCACACATGCACATCCACAGCAGAACTCCCCAGCGCGCCTGCAGCCACCGGACCATCGCCGTGAGCTCCTCTGCCCTTCTGGCCGGTGGTCGCCGGAGTAGGTAATAGTTCCTTTTTCTATCTTGGACGGCTGTGAGTTAGGGAGTCTTGTTGGGCGACTGTGTTCGGTGTGAAGGGGTTGCGATTAGGTCGAATAGGCTATGTTTTGTGTAGAGGGTGTGCTGCCGGTGGAGGTTACAACAACTGGATGGAGCATGGTCGATCGGTGTAGTGAGGAGAGGAATTGGTGGGAATCGGTTGGGTTGTGTTTTGTGCGGTGAGCATATTGGATTTGGTGATGGTTCAGAATGTGATTTGATTTGTGGGATGGATCTATTTTGGGTGAGTTAGCTATGAAGTTCCGTTTAGGGATGAATGACTGTGGAATTTACTCATCCTAACTTGGATCTATGGTTTGGGCAGTGAGTGCCCTGGAGCTTAGGTTGCTCCGATGTACAGGGGATTGGGATATGTTAGGTCGGTGGAGACCCAAGTGACGGTAAGCTATGGTTTACTCTTCTTGGTTCATTTGTGATTGTTGTACTTTGTGAAAGGGTTAGATAAATTAGTGGAATTGGAAATTGATTTGGGTTAGTTGGTTTATGTAAGAAATCGATTAAGTATTCGATTTGTCGATGAATTACATTTTTGTGCTTAACAATAGTTATGCTGTATGCAGGTTTCGGTCACGAGGCAGGTCCCCGATTGTGACGATTTCATTCTTGCGTATATTTTTATTCAGGCGGGTATTTTGACTTATCTTTTAGATATAGTCATTGTTGATATGCTAGTTAGGATAGCTTACAATAATTTTCATGTTTATATGCCTAGTATGTTTTGTGCCTACTTGATACATGCATTTGATCAGTATGATTATATCTTCCCTGTTTTACTCGGATCATGGATATGTACTTATTGGTTGTGCATATTATTCGGTTATGCATTTTAGTTGGATTTACATGCTTTAGTATCATGCACCATCTTGCATGATTGCATGCTGGCTGGACGGGGTTCCTTTATAGTTGAGCCCGCAGCCAGTTACATGACCTGCACACACTACCACTCATGGGTTAGTGGTACATCAGGAGGGTGTGTGCAGTTGCTCTGTCAGGCTCCGTTGGTCCGCTCATGGGTAGCGATGAGGCAGCGTGGTAGCGAGCAGGGATCCCTCCTCCGTCCATGACACCGAAGATTTAGAGCTTAGCTCCCCACTGCTTGGGGGCAGGAGGATAGGTGTACTCGACAAAGATCCCGCCCACTTGGCCACTCAGAGCAAAGTGATGGCAGAGTGCACAGCTGTCATAGCCCTACCCACTCCTGGCTTCATCATCGCGTGTGAGGCATTGATCAAGGCTGGGGTGACCATGTCATTTGCACGGCATGCACTTTGCATGGTTAGCATTTGTATTGTGTTTGTTGCATTTTTATTGATGCCTTGGATGTTGCATATGATTGTCATGCATACATGATTCATATTTGTATATGGTGATGACTTTATCTCTTATAGTATGACACATGCCTCAGATAGGGCAGAGATCTGAAGTACACCTTTGTATTTCTTGCTTGCATACCCTATTTATATGAGACTGTACTGGCATGATTCTTATTGTTAGCTATATCTTGCTATGCATATCGACTATTATCCGCTAAGTTCTTTGAACTTACCCCATTGCTTTACATCTGCTTTGTGTCAAAACCGCCAGAGAGTCCAAATTGGCCAATCCCCTCGTCGAAATGGATAGGTTTTATTGGTCTTATGGTTTTGGTTTTTAACTAGATGAAGTGTGTAGGATTTGTGTAATGTTTTGGTTATGTACTTGTGGATTTTTGGTGTCCTTATGGACCTCTATTCGGAGTTTTGTTCTGAATTGGATTTCGGTAGAGTATTCCTGCCCAGATGGCAGAAGGGGTAGGTTTAGATGTGATAAACTGTTTACTATATCATTAGATTGTTGGCCTGAGGCCTATTTTATTACTTGCGTGTGATGTTTGGATTCCGATCGTGTTGACCTGTATAGTGGCCGTGTAGGTCTTGTATGAAAATTGGTATTGTCACCCATACAGGGGAGATGCTGTCGGATTTTTGTCTGGCGGGGACTCCCTCGGGGCGTGACAGAACAAATATATTTTATCATACTTGTACCTTTTACATGAGAATTCAGAGTCTTTGGATGTGTTCAATGTCTCAAAGCCAAAGTTGAAAACAATTAGATAAGAAGATCAAGCTGTCAGATCCAATCATGGAGGTGAATGTTACATTGTTTTGATGGATCTAGTGGACAACGTCCAAGACCTTTTGCCAATTATCTTTTTGACATGAGATTATGGCTCAATACATCACACCTGAGACTTCTCATCATAATAGTGTGACTGAGCAAAAGGGTTGGACTCTAAAAGACATGGTAAAAAGTATGATGTCTTTCACTTCTTTATCGGAGTCCTTGTGAGATAAAACACTTAAGACTATACTTTTCCACTCAATAGAGTACCTAGTAAGACAGTGAGTAAAATCTTATATGAGCTATAAATGAGTAAGAAGCCTAACATTAGACATTTACAAGTTTGGAATTGTCCAACTGAGGCTAAGACTTATAGGCATCATAAAAGGAAACTGAACTCTTGGATTGTTAGCTGTCATTTTTTAGGATATTTTGAAAAATCAAGGGGCGTTAAATTTTATGACCCCTCAAATAGTTTTATTTTCGATATGGGAAATGTATTCATTGAGGACAGTGTGAGTACCAAACTCAGGGATGTACCTTTGACGAGGATAGCGCTGACCATCCTACCTCAGTTACTATAGGTGCAATCAATAGTTGTACTTTTCATACTCTATGTTGTTAGTGTTGCACATCCAGTGTGAGTAGTACCTCATGATGTCCCCGTGTTCTCCCCTATGTAAATAAAGGAACCATTTGCTCAAGTTGAGATAGTCCCTCCTATAGTTGGGTAGGTTCCTCAAGCGCCTCAAGCACAAATGCCTTTAAGACGATACACTAAGAAAATGATATCTACGATTTTACATGATTATGTTTATCTTTAAGAGCATTGTAGGGTCTATGACGTCGTCCTAGAGGAGGAGGGGTGAATAGCGATTTCAATTTCACTCGTTCCGATGGATCGCTTGCTTGTCTACAATAAATTAGTGTGCAACGGAATATAGAAATGCACAATAGAGACAAACACACACAAACACAATAAGGAGATTTAACGTGGTTCGGAACCCTAGTTCCTACTTCACGGTTAAGCTCTAGAGTGAGCTCTAGTGATGTACACAACCACTAATAAACTTCTCCTTATCAAAAAATACTCCAGAGTTGGAAAAACCTCTTACAAGATGATTACAATAGTAATACACGAAATACAATAAGTATACAAAGCAATAAGCAAATACAAGTAAAGAAAACTTTACAAAAAGAATTCTTGATTGTTTTCTTGTTGATTGCTTTGGATTGCTCTTGAAGGTCTGGAATGCAACAACATTTTCCCTTTAAAATTGT
Source organism: Wurfbainia villosa (assembly GCA_025175895.1). Classification (NCBI taxonomy): domain Eukaryota; kingdom Viridiplantae; phylum Streptophyta; class Magnoliopsida; order Zingiberales; family Zingiberaceae; genus Wurfbainia; species Wurfbainia villosa. The sequence continues at coordinate 51,036,982 of CM046003.1, forward strand.
CCCAAAAATCGCTTGCAAAAATCCTCCCTGAGATGCTCCTTTTATAACCTACATCGGGTTGATTTCGCGCCTAGTGGTCGATTTTCAAAAGGCACTAGTCGACTGCTAGCTTATCCATTGTATCATAAAGATTTCATCCACTCTGGAATATGTCTAATGAATACCCCAGTAGTTCATTGCCCTTACCAGTAGTCAACTGCTGCCTATAGTCGACTGGCTAGTCAACTATCCAAGAATCTATGGACTGCTACAGTTCCATTAGTCGACTGTTCATATATGGAAGTCGACTATCCAAGGCCACTAATCGCCTATATACGGCAAATGTCACATAACCTTAGTCGAGCCTCGCCGACTCACCGATGACTTGTCATAATCCCACGATCGCCCGAGTTGACTAGGTTCTCAGGCATCAACACTTGACTAATCGATCACCCACACCTCGCTTGATTGATAAACTTCAACCATGAGGTTTAACCCAAGTATGATTCTCTCATATTTGATTGACCACCCTTAGTCTAGACATAAGCCTTCTAGCCACCTCCATCAGCCTCATGCCTCTCAGATCCCTCGAGTTCGCGACTCTTCATCCTTCGCATTAGTCTTCAGATGCTTCCATTGGATATGTCATGCTAACTGGGTCCTTTGCCAAGATTCATTTGGACTTTTGCCACCAAGACCACATGCTTGGACTTTACGCTATCAAAACTTCACTCTTGGACTTTCCCATTGCCAAGCCTCAATGATTGGGCTTTCTTTCCAATATCCATTTGGACTTACACCGCCAAGACTACATTCTTGAACTTTACGCTGCCAAAATTACATTCTTGGACTTTCCCATTGCTAAGACCATGCTTGGACTTGTTATGCCAAGACCATGCTTGGACTTTCCCTTGCCAAGACAATTCTTAGACTTTCCTTGCCAACTCCATGTTGAATTTTTCAATTATCAAAGTTCATTTGGACTTTACGCCCCCAAGACTACACACTTGGACTTATGCTGCCAAAACTTTATTTTTGGACTTTCCTTGTCAAATATCCATATTTGGACTTTCCTTGTCAAGTATTCGAACTTATACTTCCAAGGTTGATTACTCCAATGATCTCCCCCTAAATAATCTCCCTCATATGACTTTGAATATTCCAATCATTCACTAGTCATTCGGCCAATATATGGTCAAATCATATTGTCAAGCAATGGTCAAATTCATTGTCAACCCATTGTCAAATATCAAAATACTACTCGAGTCTCACTCTGAGTTTGGTCAACATTGACTTGGGGCCCATTGCACCAATAAGCATGAGTTTGATATAGAGTTGAAAATGACTCTTTTCAAGAAGTCAAACAATGTTTCAACCCTGAAAGATGGATTGAAGCCATAAAGGATGAGACGAAATCCATGGCGGATAATGACATATAGGAGCTAGTCAAATTGTTTAAAGGAGTAAAATTTGTTGGTTATAAATGAATATTTAAAACCAAATGAGATTCACTGGGTAATATCAAAAAGTATAAGACATGTCTTGTATCCAAAGGATTCACTCATAAGGAGGATACTGATTATAATGAGATTTTCTCATCTATGTCTACGGAAGACTAAAAAAGGTTAGTCATGATACTTGTAGCTCATTATGATTTGGAGTTATATTAGATGGATGTCAAAATTGCTTTTCTTAATGAAGGTTTGAGGAAACTATATACATAATACAACTAGCGAACTTTGAATTTGATGATTCAAAGCATCTAGTATAAAGTTAAAGAAGTTCATTTATGGCTTAAAGTAGACATCTCGTCAGTAGTATAAGAAATTTAATCAAGTGGTGATCCCTTTTGACTTTAAGGTGATTTCAATTGATCAATGCATATATGTCAAGTTCAGTGAAAGCAAGTTTGTAATGCTTATCCTGCATGTGAATGACATCTTGTTGGCAAATAATTGTAAACAACTATTGCATGAGACCAAATCATTTCTACTAGGTAAATTTAAAATGAAAGATCTTAGTGAAACGTCCTTTGTGTTAAGCATACATATTTATCGTGATAGATCCAAGCATATACTTGGATTATGGATTATTACAAAAGATCTATACTGAAAAGGTGCTCATACGATTTGACATATAAAATTGTACACTCGGGAACACACCTATGTCTAGAGGTGACAAATTTAGTTTGCAACAATATTCACAACATGAACTTGAAATTAAAGAGATGGAAAACTCCCTTATGCATCAACAATAAGTGTTGGTGCTTATAAAATTCACATATTTCCACATTGCTATGATATTGTCCGCTTTAGGCCACAGTCTTCATGGTTTTGTTTTCGTATTATATCCAAAAGGCCTCATACCAATGAAGATATCTTTTCATCTTATAAGCATATGATCTTTTTCATGTCTTATCAATGTGAGACTTCGATTGTATTCTCAATACTCTCAACAGTAAAGAGTCTTGTGTATGCTTAGGTGTGTACCCTTCCGGATATAACGTACATAGTTGAAATGTTAGGCAAATATCTAAGTAACCCTGGACTAATGCATTGGAAAGTCATAAAGAGAATATGTGGTATCTTCAAAGAACAAAAATATATTTGCTCACATATCGGAGATCTAGTCGACTAGAGGTGATTGGAATTCAGACTATGACTTTGTTGGATGCTTAGATAGCAAGAGGTCCACCTCAGGTTATATCTTCATACTTATTGAGGGAATTATATCTTGAAAAAACATCAAGTAGACACTTATAGTAACTTCTACGACGGAGACAAAATTAATAGCTTACTATGAAATATCAAATCATGGGATATAACTGCAGACCTTTATCATATCATTGCAGATCATTGATGATATTGACAAGCCATTAAAAATTTTCTATGATAATAAAGCTACAGAACTTTATTCCAAGAATAATCATAGCTTGTCGAAGTTAAAGCACATCGATATCAAGTGCTTGGTAGTTAAAGAGTCCAAAATGGTCAAATAATAATAGAGCATATTGAGATAGATTCTATATAGATGGATCCACTAACCAAAGGACTGTTGTCCAAAGTGTTTTATTAGCATATGATGTGTATAAGGATCCTTTATATGGATGAAGTACACATTTATTAGGAATCTATATTTATTTGTTATTTTGAATGCTCTATATATAAATGAACATATGTTATTTTGATTATCGTGCAAAATAAAATTTTCTTTTATATATGTATTTAACTTTATACACTATGAATAAATATATCATAATTTATTAGTGTCGTTTGCATATAGTGCTTATAAATGTGATGTAAGTTCAGTTTTGAGTCATGAGATTATCATGATTTGCTAATGCAGTTTAGTATATGATGTTTGTAAAAATGATTAAAAATTTGATTTTGGGTTATAAGGAAGATCAGTTGAAAATAGACATGTGTATATCACATTTTATGTATTTCTCATGTTGTACATCCACATCAAATCTATGTCATTGATGATATTGATATTGTGATTACTGATAGATTTTGTTACTGATTATATATAGTGTAACTATGATCACTTTAGCCCTATACTAATAAATTTCATAGACCATATTATTTTATAGGAATATTTAACTCATAAAATTTTTCAATTATTGATGTCAACTCAGGTATTTTGCATTATATATGGTATCACATATAGTCCAAGTGAGAGATTGTTAAATTTAGTCTCTATTAGATGGTCAAATACATTTGACACACGAATTTTGCCAGTGTGGACAAACTCATTATCTAATTTGGTGATTAATTACGGGTATGTGTTATTGGACGTAGATATATATGCATAGAACCCTTTAGTCCGTTGCCATTAATATTGATGGGTTGTTAATGAATTTGGACTCACTATATATATAGGGTGTAATCCCTTTAAGAGAGGGGATCGGATGATTGTTTTGTTTTCCCCTTTGGATCAAGCTTTCGGAACTGTCTCGCTCGCACTTACGGAAGATCACAACCCAACATCTGTTTCGTTTTCGATCTTCAGATTCTTCCAGCGACGATGTCTCTTGATTCAGATGCAGTTTACTGTTTTATTTCATTTTCACTTCATTTAATTTTTTTTTTTTATATTTGCTATAGAGTAGACGATAACATCATGTCAGATCATTTATTTTTGTTTTTGAATACATATGTAACAACGTGATCCATTGATGGAGTTGAATCCATCATCATACACATACCCAAAAAGGGAAATTTCACTGATAAGGAGGATTTCAAGGGATGGTGAAAGTTCAAGCTAGAAATGAAATCAAAGGAAGCTTTCAACTTTCTTATTATAAAAAAAAATTATTTATATCCTAATCCATGCACCCATATTATAAAAAACAAATTTTATTAATTATTTTAAATCCTAAATTTGTCAATACCTTGTAAGTCAAATTTGAAATCACAAAGCATTATTAATTTTCACATGTAGATTTTTAAAAATCATGTGAATTACACATCTACAAGATTTTTTAAAACTCTATTTTTTAGAATTTGGGATGTTAAAATTGGTAGAGAAGAAGAAAATTGATGTAAAAAATAAATTATGATCCAGATTTATTCGACAAGTGAATCACAAAGTTTTTTTTTTCTTCTTTTCTCTCTTTCGCTGCGGTTGGTTCACTAAAATCTTTAACACTTGGATTTTGTTTAGACGTCTATCTGCCACTTGAGGTACAGTCAGACGTCAATGGAGCTCCAATGGAAGAGGAATTAGTAAAGCAACCAAATTCTATTCAGATAGAACACATGCTTACATACTTGTTGATTTAGGACTATGACAAGCACACGGCTAGCTATTTATGAGGAAGAAACGAATAAAGAACGCATTTTGAATTTGATTTCTTCTTCTTCTTCTTCTTCTTGTTCATCATCATCATCATCATCATCATCATCATCATCATCATCATCTTCTTCTTCTTCTTCTTCTTCTTCTCTGTTTCAGTTCAGGGGATGAAGCACTCCGGCGGCAGTCCCTGAGGAAAGCGCTTGGCGTCGTTGCAGTAGTGGTAGATCATGAAGTTCCTCTGTACCCACCGCATCCGCCCCTGGCTCGTCAGGTCCAGCTCCTGGTTCCACCACCCGCCCTTGCTCTTGCTCGCCTCGCACGGCCGGCCGCCGCCGCACGCCTCGGCTCTGAAACCCCGGTACGCCGCCACGAACGGCGCCTTGCTCCAATCCGTCTTTACCAGCCCACCGCGCGTCGCCCAGTCGTCCGCGTTCCACAGGCTCGAGTAGACGCGCATCGGCTGACTGCGGGGGAACGCGATGCCCCGCGACTCCAGGTTCTTGAAGTCCCTGATCGGCGTCCCGTCCACCATAAAACTGACCGCGCCCATCGAAAGCATTAGTTTTAGGAATTTATCCACTGAATCCAGCAAACTTTAACATGGGAAATCGATTACATGACGTGTTTTGGGTTCCAGATGACGGAGTAGGTGTGGAAATCCTTGGTGGGATCGAACCAGAGGCGGAACTGCATCTCCCTGTCGCCCTTCCCCTGCGTGTACACGTTGGTGTGCAGAGTGTAGGGCTCGCCGCTGAGGTTTCCGAGGAACTCGAAGTCGATCTCGTCGTGAGTCGACCCCAGCGACGACAACTGGAAACAAAACCCAACAAGATACACAACTTACCACGGAGTCGAGTTCAGCTAACTAATCAACGACGAGGAGCCGATCGATCGATCGGAATGGAGTTTAATTCTCTTACGTAGTAGGCAGTGACCGTGCCGGCGGAATTGCCAGGAACGAGCTTGATCTGCATGTCGATCTTGCCGAAGAGGTACTCGTGCTTGGACTGGAAGCCGGAACCGGAGGCGCGGTCGAGGGCGAGGGTAAGAAGCTGGCCATTGTCCAGAATCTTAGCTCGGCTGTTCCCCCAGTTGACATCGAAGTCCTCGAAGAAGCTACCGCCGGCGGCTATCGTCGCCACGAGGAACACCTCCACCAGGGTCGTCACTATCACTGCAGCAGCAGCAGAAGAAGTCATGGCTCAATAATCAACTGAGGATCGATTAAGAAGCAGATGAAGAGTGTGAGCGGTGAGGATCGAGGAGAGGTGGTAGATCGGTACTTATAGGAGATGAGATTGAAGGCGATGAGGATGGAAGTGAGCTGGCAGTGGACTGGATACAGATAATAATAATAATAATAATAATGCAGGGAGGAAGGAGAAGGGCAAGCTTCGTGTGTCTTTTCTAGGCTTTATTGCCTTGTTTCATTCATTCATGCACCTGCTCTGTTCCTCTTCTGCAATGTAATTTAATGAAACACAAGGTATATATCTTAGATTACAACTTCATGTTTTATATCCTACTTAAGCTCCATTAACACTAAACAATCTGTTAATTTTAATCACATCGGAGACAATTATCAAGTATATGGACCACTCACTTCATTATCCATAGATACACGTGGACCATCTCTATGATTACAAATCATTATATTGCTAGCTTAATAGCTTATATATGCAACTTCCACGAAGGATTTTTTTTTTTTTTTTACCTCAGTGATCCTCCTCCAATCACACAACGTCACATGGTCATATTCATGCATTGTTTTAAAAAAAAAGAAAAACAAACAATACTAAAATGACTCAAAAATGTTTCATTGTAAGTCGACGAGAAAGATGTATAATATAATTGTATTATGAGGATGCAAGTTATGAGTGAGTGAAGCTGAGGTTTTCTATTGTACTTTAATTACTCGATGGATCTCATAATGTAATTAATGTATCCACTGATACAAAGTCTATATTTGTGTTTTATATGGCTTGTTAATGTTTTGATCGTCGATCATTGAATTGTGAAAATGTGAAAATGTGAAAATGTAAAATGAATGAATTTTAAAGTATTTTTTTAATAAATAGTTTGTTCTTACTTTGGCACTGCACTTAGTAGATGCAGGTGTCGCGATTTAGTATAATTAGATATCATACTTTAGTAATTTCGAGTGTCGCAAATAAGTCTCTATTTGACATGATGGTGTTTGTAGAGTGACATGGATCGATTCGGAGAAGATCTAAAGTTTTTTATTGAATTCAGATGACTCCAATGTGTCTTGGCCATCACGTCAAGACTCATAGAGCTTGTGTGATTTGCCTTATTCATGATGACTGTGAGACAAATCGATGGGGGCCACTAGATTGGCGGTTCCAATCTTTTGTATAGTGTCGCAAATAAATTGATGTAGATGTGTACACTTTTGTACTTTTTATTAAGCAATCCAGATTGTCCCGGAGAGACTAGGGCGTTTAAATTTGAAATTTCAAAATCAAATCTAGATTTATCTATTGAGTAAGTTGATAATCTCAAACTGTCTTTAAACTGTCAAACTAAGATGTCGAAATTGAGTGTCAAGTAATCGAGTGGTTGAGTATATCGAGTGTTTGAGTCATTGATCGTCGAGTGATCGAGTGCGGAGTGACCGAGTCATCGAATGACCGAGTGCGGAGTGACCAAGTGGCCGAGTGGCTGAGTAGGAAGCAGTGTGCCAGAGCAAATTTCTAGAAAAACAGAGAGCCTAAATTTGTGTTCAACACATATTATTTAAAATAGATTCGTTCCACCTCCTAAGTGTTTTGAGGTTTTTATGAGATGTCCATTTTCCAAGATATAACGGTGAACCGTGATTCCCATCAAGCACTGATGGTCGTGATGAACTGAGAGATATCCGAAGACAATCATAGAGATTTTATTCATCGATAGTAAAATATCAACCATTTTGGATGGTAATAAATATCAAACATTTCATACATTAATCATATTAATACATCCGTTATATATTCGATTGGACAAATTTTACTTTGATCAGTTCGACATTCAAGGCACACAGATTACACTCGTACACAAGTCATTTGAGTTTAATACAATCTGGACCTCTAAATTTACATCATTTGTAAGTATGTGTGTATGAGAGACTCTCTCAGTATATATTTATTCATAACATACATTATAAAATAAAATAAACTATCTTGAAACTTTCAATATGGAACTAAATTAGTCACATACACAATGAAATTACCTCCGTCCCTTTCATCTTCTTTTCATTCACATTTTCCAACAGCGCTTTTAAGATCATGTTTGGCTATGATTTTGTCCACTAATTTAATTACAAGTGTTATCATATAGTGGATACAAGCTAAGTGTCACATTTCAGTAGATACGGGTGTCACAATTTAATACTCTTCAAGTGTTATATTTTAATGCTCGCAAATGTCATGATATTTTGTAATTTAATTACTTTCAAATTTTGATTAGTACTCTTTTTAAGTTCCATGATTGAAATAATATACTAAAAAATTAAGATATGCACACAAAAGGGCTATATAAACAAGTTGATTATCAGAGTTTTCGGCATATACTAAAAAATTAAGATATGCACACAAAAGGGCTATATAAACAAGTTGATTATAAGGGTTTTCGGCAATGAATATATATAGTAACCATATTAGGGTATACCATCACAATAAATATGATAATAACAATAATTAATTGTAAACACTGCAATTGTAAATCTTAATATGATATATGTGATAAATCCTTGTTGATTGAAATCAATTGTGATGTGGATCCTTTTTATCTTTGTGATTGCTATTCTTGCTATCATTAGCCTTAGCTTGCAAACTCGATAGTGTTAGAGAATCAGATTCAAAGATCTGATTATAATTCAAATATGTTAGAGAATCAATTCAAATATCTAATTATGATTCAAATATTTTGGTGTAATGATAAAGATCATGTAAATTTTGTAATTATGATCATTTTATATTTTGCTATAATTTGATTGTATATTTCCTAGAATAATTTTATTTCTTAGAATAATTTAGTTTCTAGATTTAACATTTACTCTTTATATATACAATTTTATAATTCAATCAAATGTGAAATTTTTCATCTATTTGTCTTGTCTTTCATGGTATTAGAGTCATCGTTTTCCCTCTTTCCCATGGCCACTGACCAAATCCAGGTTATTGTCTCCAATCCTGCCAACTCGATCTCCCCTCTCACTCTCATCAATATTTCTCATCAAAATATTGTCAAATTTATCTCCACCAACTATATCTCCTGGAAACTATAGATTGAGTCTATTCTAATTGGGTACGATCTCTTCAAATTTCTTGATGGCTCTCACCCGTATCCACCGCCCACAGTTTGTGTAAACAATGTTGACATGCCAAATTCAGATCATCTTCCTTGGATCCGACAAGACAAACTTCTTTTTAGTGCTCTCGTTGGCTCCATCTCCTCTCCTCTAATTCCTCTTATTCAACAGGCGGCCACCATTCGTGAAGCTTGGATTATTCTTGCTAATACTTATGTTCACCCGTCTCGTGGTCACATTAAGCAAATCAAGGATCAACTCAAATAGGCGATTAAAGGTTCTCAATTGATTTCAGAATATATGTAATTTATTAAATGTCATTTTGATGAACTTGCTGCACTTGGAAAGCCAATGGATCATTGTTGGGGATTTGACGCCGCTAGAGGGGGGGTGAATAGCGTTGAATTCGTACGTCGATGGAATTCGATCGTGATCGTGTCTACAATTTCGTTAGCGCAACGGAATATAGAAATGAAAGCAATAACGAAATACAACAATCACGAACACAAAGATATAACGTGGTTCGGAACCACACGGTTCCTACTCCACGGATCGAGCTCTAAAGAGCTCTAGTGATGCACACATAATCACTAATCAATAATAACTCCTTCTCGGAACAATCCGGAGGCGGAGAAACCTCGTACAAGGATTACACTAAGTAATACACAAGATACAAGCAAATACAAGTAAGAAATACAATGCAAGTAAAGAAAAAACAACTTTACAAGAACTTTGGATTGCTTGATCTTTGATTGCCTTGAACTAACTTTGAAGGACTGGAAAACACCAACTTCCCCCTTCAATTTCGCCCAAGAAAATCGCTGCAAAAACCCTCCTTCCGAGCTGCCTTTATAACCTGCGTCGGGCTGGATTTCCGCCTATCACCGACCGCCATAAGTCACTAGTCGATCGATGCCATCGCGTTGTCGTGGAGACAACGGATCGATCCACGCCGAAAAACTAACGGATCTCTTGATCGCCAACATCATTAGCGATCGTCACCGCAGTAGTCGACCGCCTACGGCCACAGAGCATTCTCGCTCGCGCTAAGCTTAGCAATGACTATCGCCTCTTGGTAGTCGATCGTCAGAGACATCGCCTCGATCGCTAATGAGCGATCGCGCCAGAGCAGCCTCCAGCTCTTAAACGGCAGTCGAACTCAAGTCGACTCACGGCAGTCGAACCGGCCATAATGTCAGTCGACTGTCAACCTCAAGGATGAGGTTTTAACCCAAGTATGGTGCCCCCATACTTGCTAGACCACCCTTAGCCTAGACCTAAGCCTTCTAGCCACCTCCATCAGCCTCACGCCTCTCAGATCCCTCCAAGTCATCCATGACTTGTTCATCCATCGCGCTAGCCTCCAGGTGCTTCCCTCGGCTATGTCATGCTAACGGTGTCTACACCACCAAGGCGCATTGGACTTACACCGCCAAGACTCCGCTTGGACTTTACGCCGCCAACCATTGGTCTTATGCTGCCAAGACTCCCGCTGACTTTTACGCCCAATATCAAACCCTTGGACTTTCCATGCCAAGACCTATGCTTGGACTTTCCATTTGCCAAGACTCATGCTTGGACTTCTCATTTGCCAAGACCCATGTTTGGACTTCTCATGCCAAGTACTCAAGACTTGGACTTTCCCAAACGCCAAGTACCCATGACTTAGACTTTCCATGCGCTAAGTGTCCCACTTGGACTTATCATGCAAAGTACTCAAGACTTGGACTTTACCTTGCCAAGACCCATGCTTGGACTTTTCATGTGCCAAGTGTCTCACTTGGACTTTTCATGCTAAGTACTCAAGACTTGGACTTTACCAAATGTCAAGTGTTCCACTTGGACTTTCCCATGACAATTACATTGTCATATGTTTTTGTCGAAACATCAAAACATCACTCGAGTCAAACTCGAGTCCCGTCATCGCGACTGGCCGATTGCACCAACAATCTCCCTTTGATGTTCGACAAAACTAAACAAATCATTCGAGTTAGACCACTAACTCAAATCCCTTACCAATTATCCCAAATTGGTAAACACTCTCCAAATGTTCTCCCCAAACATTCTCCCCTTTGACTAACATCAAAAAGGTTATCTCCAAGGAGGTCAATGTCTCATGTCCCAACGAGATCTTACAATCTCCCCTCGACCTAAAAATATCTAGGATGCCTACCATCGCCCTAGTGATAAGTCCCATATCACTCAAGAGAGGCAATCCTATTCACTCTCCCAATTTCCAAATTGGGTATCAAAACCCATCAATTTTCCCAATTGATGATACTCTCCCAATAACTTCTCCTCTTCAAGGAGAAAACACATCCATCATCCCAAGATGGATACTCCCCCTAAAGGCTTGCTCCCTCGACCATTGCACCAACAATGTCCTTGGGAAGCCCCTAAGCCAATAGGAACTCTAAACCATCAAAATTAAGGTTCTAAGTTCAACATAGAACTTTCACTCACCCTAAATTTGATACTTTGACCTAACACAGCTCTTAATCCATATCCAATGGATTTTCACCCTTTATAATGCTCCCTAAAGCATATCCTAGGGTTAGGAGTGATTAGGAACCTTTTCCATAGCTGAACACGGGCTAAACAAACCTTGTTAACCCGAAATCGACTGGCAATGACTCGAAAGAATCAGATCGTAAATGAATTTTGGAAATTCATAAATAATTATACGTAATTCGAAAAATCGTGAAAATTCATACGTATAATACTTATGACACACACAATGGGTGAAAAATATTTGAAAATTATTTTACCCATAAAATAGTGAGTTTGATACAAAACTCAAAACCATTGAAATTTTCAATGTTTTGACCCTAATTTGTATCAACTTCATCAATGGTGATTGCTATCAAAAGATAGACTTCACCAAGGTTTTTCAAAAAGATTTTAAAATATTTTCAAAACCTTATTTTGGATCATATTCCTTGGGCTCTATGTACATGACTTATACACATGCTCTCCCAATGATCCACATTTGAAATTAGATGAGTTTTAGTTCATCTAGATGCAAAAACTATGCACCTTGAACTTAACTCATATCCTAGCATCTCACATGTATCTAAGGTGTATACATACACATACATGTCAATTGGATGTGAGATGTGGGTTTTGGTTCATTTAATCTAGGGTTTCATGCATTTTTCTAAGGCAACCCTACTTGATTCCCTTATAAATGGGACTCCAAGTCATGCCATAGTCCTTAAATCAATTTTAATCAAAATATCTTAAATGCATGAATGATTATGACATTAGAAATGATATAAATAAGCATACTCCCATAATCATGATGTCATGATATAAGATGAAATCTAAAAACACATGACATTTAAAGCCTTAATCCTAAAACATGAGCATGACATAGAGAATGATAGAACTAGGCATGATGTCATGACATGGCATATGACAATCAAAGCATGACATATAAAATATATAGGTATAGTAATACCTAAAATTTAATATTTATTGTCATTTCATATAATTAGATATATTTTGTCATATTTCTATTTTTCTCCCAAGTGTGCCAAAAACCCAAAATGGCACACTAACCTCTAAACCTAAATTGTGTCAATTTTGATCATTTTATCAAACTTCTCAAGTAATATTGGCACATCCTAAAACTTTTAGGATTATAATTCAACCCTATTTCCAAGGTAACCATAACCTTGAAAATATCCTAAAGTGCCACCTTTACCATGGTTGAGTTAACTACCCATCTAGCATGAATCAATCACGCTCTTAGGAACCCAAAACCGATTTGAGCTCCTAGGCTAAATTAGGTATTCCTTAGGGATAACCTCCCTAGATACCTTCCTAATGACCCTCCTAGGCTTGTTAGCCTTGGTCATTTGGGTCTTACCTAGGTTGACTCTAGGGGTAACTCCCCTTGCAACCTTCTTAGTGGCCACCCTAGGTTTCCTAGAAACCCTAGCCACTAGACACAACCTTTGGTCAACCTTAGGGATGACTTCCCTATTGACCTTGGTCTTCCTAGACCTAGTTTGTGTTCCATAATCAAATGGAACACTATGGTAAGCCACCTTAGGCTTAGGTTTGTGACCCAAACCTTGCTTGCCCTTGGTTGACTTTTGACTCTTAGGTCCTTGGTGTTGACTTTGATTATTTGACCTAAAAGTTTGACCAATTGACCCTTGCATTTGATTTTGCATAATGTTGAGGGTCTTTTCTAGTTTTTCAAGCCTTGACCTCAAGACTTGATTTTCCTTTTCTAATTGCCCAATTTTAGAATTTTGATTTAAATCTTGGGCATTGGACTTCCTAGGCATATGCCTAGTCCATTTAGGATTGAAACCTAGGTGTTCTCCTATTTTCTTAATGCTTTCCTTAGGTAATATATTTTTAGGGAAATTAGTCCCAAATTTCTTCTTATTTCCTAAGTGAACACTCTTAGCTCCTAGGCAAATATATCTATTATTTCTAGCATGCTTTTCATGCACAATAGCAAGACTATTAAAGTTATTCCTAGCATGCTTTTGCCTATTAACTAAAAAGGATGCATTATTAAAATATACCTTAGGGTTAGCTTTGGAAGCTCCCCCTACATGTGTAGCTCCCTCTTGGGTCTTCTTCTTCCCCCTAGGGCATTGACTCCGATAATGCCCCTTTGAATTGCACTTGAAGCATATGATGTGCTCCTTGCCTTTAGGTGTTGGGGAACCGGCATCCTTGACTTTTGGTGCCGGTGGAGCTTTCCTAATCTTCTTTGGGCACTTGCTCTTATAGTGCCCGGTTTCCCTACACTCAAAACACATTATATGCATTTTATTATTAACACATATGTTTGAGTTACCTAGGTTAATGGAGACCGAAATTGGACTTTGGGCTTCTTCATCTTGACCGGATGTCGAAGCTTCTTCTTGATGTTCCGGTGTGGAAGGTCTCTCCTCCCCCTCGGTCCTTGAGGTGGATGCTTCTTCCACTTCCTCCTCTACTTCCTTCTCCGATCCGGATGTTGATTCCCTATCAACTTCCGAATCCTCAAGCTCTTGAGCTTGAGAGGGTGATGGGCCTTCTTCTTGGACTGATGATAGACTTTCATGGAGCTTGGCCAAATCGCTCCATAGCTCCTTAGCATCCACATAGTCACCTAGGCTACACAAGAGGTCATTAGGAATTAAATCAAAAATGAATTTTATTACCTTCTTGTTTTTATCGAATTGTTGGAGTTGCTCCTCATTCCACTTCTTCTTCTTGAGAAACCCTCCCTTTGGTCCCTTAGGATATTCAAATCCTTCCATCAACGCGGACCACTCCTCAAGGTCTCTCATCATCAAAAAATCTTCAATTCTCGCCTTCCAAGAATTGAAACCTTCTCGTCCATAGAAGGAATAGGGAATTGGGGTGTTGATGTCCCATCCCAATTGTCCTTGAACTTCCATCTTTTCCTCTAGCGTCTTGACTCCGGGTTGTTAATCCGTAGAAGAGCCAGGCTCACGATACCACTTGTTGGGATTTGGACGCCGCTAGGGGAGTGAATAGCGTTGAATCACGTCGATGGAATTGATCGATGATCGTGTCTACACGTTAAGCCTGGAATGGAATATGAAAATGAAAAATAGCGAAATACAACAATCACGAACACAAAGATATAACGTGGTTCGGAACCACACGGTTCCTACTCCACGGATCGAGCTCTAGTGATGCACACGCAATCACTAATCAATAATAACTACTTCTAACAATAATCGAGGCGGAGAAACCTCGCAAAGGATTACACTAAGTAATACACAAGATACAAGCAAAAGTAAGAAAATACAATGCAAGTAAAGGGAAAAACAACTTTACAAGAACTTTGGATTGCTTGATCTTTGATTGCCTTGAACTAGCTTTGAAGATGAAAGCACCAACTTCCCCCTTCAATTTCACCCAAGAAAATCACGCTGCAAAAACCCTCCTGCTGCCTTTATAACGCATCGGGTTGGATTTCCGCTTTATCGATCATTGTCAAGTCACCCGGTGCACCGATGTCTGTCGAGACAACGGATCGATCCACGCTGGAAAAACTCAGCGGATCTCTTAGCGAACATTGCGCGCGATCGCCCGCCGCAATCGATCGCTTCAGCGGCATACATGCTGCGGTGAACTAGCGATCGGCCGTCGCCGCGGCCGAAGTCGCTCGATTCATGTTCGATGGCGATCGGCGCGGCGATTCGGCTCTTAAGCGGCGGTCGAACTCAAGTCGACTCACGGCGATACCAAACCATAATGCCAGTCGACTGCCAACCTCAAGGATGAGGTTTTAACCCAAGTATGGTGCCCCCATACTTGCTAGACCACCCTTAGCCTAGACCTAAGCCTTCTAGCCACCTCCATCAGCCTTACGCCTCTCGGATCCCTCCAAGTCATCCATGACTTGTTCATCCATCGCGCTAGCCTCCAGGTGCTTCCCTCGGCTATGTCATGCTAACGGTGTCTACACCGCCAAGGTACATTGGACTTACACCACCAAGACTCCGCTTGGACTTTACGCCGCCAACCATTGGTCTTATGCTGCCAAGACTCCCGCTTGGACTTTACGCTGCCAATATCAAACCCTTGGACTTCTTAAATGTCAAGACTCAAGCTTGGACTTTCCCTTGCCAACCCATGTTGGACTTTTCATGCCAAGACCATGCTTGGACTTTCCATGCCAAGACCCATGCTTGGACTTTCCATTTGCCAAGACCCATGCTTGGACTTCTCATTTGCCAAGACCCATGCTTGGACTTCTCATGCCAAGTACTCAAGACTTGGACTTTCCCAAACGCCAAGTACCCATGACTTGGACTTTCCATGCGCCAAGTGTCCCACTTGGACTTTTCATGTCAAGTACTCAAGACTTGGACTTTACCTTGCCAAGACCCATGCTTGGACTTTTCATGTGCCAAGTGTCCCACTTGGACTTTTCATGCCAAGTACTCAAGATTTGGACTTTACCAAATGCCAAGTGTTCCACTTGGACTTTCCCATGACAATTACATTGTCATATGTTTTTGTCGAAACATCAAAACATCACTCGAGTCAAACTCGAGTCCTGGTCAATCGTGACCTGGGCCGATTGCACCAACAATCATGAGGACCTAATTGAAATAATTCTTGCGGGCTTGGATGATGATTACAAAACTATTGTTGACATTATTGAAGGTTGGGACACGTCTATTTCCTTTGATGAATTACATGAAAAGTTGATTAATCGAGAGTTATCCTTGCGCCATTCATAGTCCTTGATCTCTCATCTTCCTACCACGACCAATGTTGTGACCGACTGACCTAGATCAAGTGTTCGAAATTTTTCTCCTCGACAAAATTGACAGTCATCACAACAATAGTCTACCTTATCCAAAACGATCTCTTCTGACAAATCTCAACAACGATCGTCGCATTCGTTTCTTAGAAAGTGTCAAGGGTGTCGTACTCAAGGACACACAGTTTCTCAATGTTCATTTTTTAAAGTTGTACCTATTCCCTCTACATCATAACTGTTGCTCACCATCAACCTTGGTCGCCACAACGGCAATGGCAACCAAAGGTCAACGTGGCCACTGCTTTAGCCTCCACCACTCCTTACTGGCTTCTTGAATGCATCTCATCATGTTACCTACGACCTCAACAACCTATCGCTACATTCTCCATATGATAGTCCTAATGACATATATGATGATTGGTGATGCTACAACCTATCACTCACACGGGTTCTACTATCCTAAAAATTGTCTCTCATAATTTTAATTTACAGAATATTTTATGTGTTCCCACTATGAAGAGTAATCTTATCTCTATTTCTAAATTTTGCACATCCAATAAAACTTCTATTGAATTTTTTCCCACTTTTTTTCATGTGAAGGATCTGTAGACGGGGCTACTACACAGGCGATCTAGAGATAGTGTTTATGAGTGGTCGACCTCACCAACTTCGTCCTCTTCCCTCATTGCTTTTTCCAGTGTTAAAGCTTCTCCTTCTGAGTGGCATCATCGTTTAGGACATCCATCTAAGCATGTTTTTCAACACTTAGCTTCTAACTTCAACTTAGATTTATCATCCAACTTATCACATTTGTTTCATTGTAAGGATTGTCTTTGCAATAAAAGTCACAAATCACTACAATAAAAAAAGCAATACACAACACTTAAAAGACAATGCTTTTTATAAAAAGCGTTGTTGTTGGTAGTTTAACAACACTTTTAGTGAAAAGCGTTGTCTTTTTTTGAAAAAAATTAGCATAGACAACGGTTTTTATAAAACTGTTGTCTATTAGTGTTGTTTATTTGGGTCAAAGACAACGGTTTTTAAATAGCTTTGTCTTTGACCTATTTGTATTAGTAAAAGACAACGCTTTATAAGAAGCGTTGTCTATGAGGATTTTTTTAATTTCTATCATTTACAAATTTTGAGGTATAATTTAATTTCTATATATATTTTTGTATGCTTTGTAAAATATAGATTATTTATTTAATGGATCAATTTTTTTTAAATATAAAAAAATTAAATAAATTATAAAAATATAATTTTATTTCATTAAAAGAATGAATGAAATAAAATATTATCTTTGTTTTATTAATATTATTTTTTATCATTTTGCCCTATCGTTAATTTTTTTCATGGTTATTTTATTTAAAAATTATTTGTATTTTATTTATTTACTTATTTTATTTTCCCCCGTCGATCGCGCATTAGGGTTGCGCATATTTTTCTCCGTATCCATTCTTTCTTCTTTTCCCGTATCCGCAACTTTTTTTTCACCGTATCCCATCGGCGGCGATCCATCCTACTTCGTTAGGGTTCCGCTCCGGTTAGCCGTCGCTGCCGCTCCGACGTTCAAGCATCTGTCGGCACTCCGAGGTTTTTTTTGGCGCTCAAGTGACGACTGATAGCTGCCGAAGGCACAACCAACAGGAAGCGAAGTCGCCGATCAAGCCATCCATCGCCGATCAAGCCTTCCATCATCGCTCCGGCCTTCCGTCGCCGCTCAAGTATCCATCGGCGAAGCCGCTCCGGCTATTTGTTAAGTATGATTACCATTCAACTATATTTCGTATCTGTTTATTATACTCCATTGACGAAGCCGCTCCGGCTCATGAGTCATGAATTTGTACCTCAAGAAAAGCACGTGGTCCATTAAGTTTCTTGTCGAACCCAAAGTGATATGAATTAAGATTCCCATATGCACCAACAATTTCTTTAAGCTAAAAGAATAACTCAAACAGTTAACGTGATTGAAGAGAAATTGCTCGATCATGGATCATGGAAGAGAAATTGCATCTGCTAAAACTGAAGAGAGTTGGGATGGTAACATAGTATTGGATTCTACAAACACAGAAACCACAAGAATGCCTAGAGGTCGTACACACTTGGATAAGCTTGCTAGGCAAAGGGTTCAAGGAATTAGAAGGGATGTTGCATTCAACAAACTTTGGCAACCAATAGGAGAAGCTGCTGTTGAAATGCAAAGTTATATCGGTGTGCTTGCTCGAGAAAAGGTTAAGATTATTTACAAGACCTGGAAGCAAGTTCCAAGTGATGTTAAAGAATTGATATGAGAATCAGTTAACGTAAGTTAGTAATTTTTTACTGTCACAGATTCATATTGTTATGATGACATATTTAATCTTACATGTTAATATTGTTGACGTATTTTCATTTTTGTGATTTACAGTTGATGTATAATGTTGATACAATGTGGAAGAAGGGTTGTTTGAAATCAGCAAATAGTAAGTGGCGTCAATACAAAACTCATCTCACTCGGGCATTCATTTTAAGCAAACTTGACAAACCCGAAGATTTGACTGAGCCACCTACTGGCTATGGTATTTCAAGAAATGATTGGAGTTTGTTTGTCATTAGTCGCATGTCGAAAGATTTCATTGTAAGTTTCTTAATTTCTTATTTTAAAATTAGTCGACCATAAGTTATATTTTATACACAATTTTGATATGTTGTTGTTTGAAATAAATAGAAACTAAGTGATCAACAAAAAGAGAGAAGAAAACAACACATATACCCTCATCGGCTTGCACGTAAAGGGTATGTACGCTTTGCTGAAGAAATAGTAAGAATATTTTGAGTATAATTTGATATGAACCCTCCAATTTATTTACATAAAATTATTTCACATATATTGCTGGATTTTTCATATTGTAGGCGACTGATTTATATGATGATGATGACATTAATAGAGCTATTATGTGGAAGAAAGGACAAGTCAACAAAGAAGGAAACTTTGAAGGTGAGGATTTGACGAAAAAAGTGCAAAAGATTGTAAGCAAATAAAAAATACATAAAATCAAACAATTTTATTGAAATTCAAACTTTTTTAGTACTATTTCTTTTTAATGTACATGATAGGATGATTACATACAACAAAAGCGGGAGGGTAAGCTAAAAATTGAGGAGACAAAAGAAGATATACTTACAAAAGCACTTGAGACTAAAGAACATACTGGGCGTGTGAGGGGTATTGGAGGTCATGTCACTCCAACAATTTATTTCAATGTTGGCAGAACGTGGAAGGGTGCTGATGTTAACCAAAATTTAATCAATGAACATAAAAGGGAGATGATGGAGGCAAATAAAAAAATTTCAAACCAAGATGTACGTATACAAAAACTTGAAGAAATGGTGTATAAAAGGGGTGCATGTGACATTTCGGCAGATGACAAAGGCAATTGCTCAGTAAAGGTACCTAACATGATTGAAGACAATATGAAAATCGATCAATATGATCTGCAGATTGTGAGCAAAACTGATGCTTTACAGGTATTACGAAAGTTGTAATTTTATTACTTACATTATAGAGTTAGTAAATTTTATTGATATGTCTATTTGTATTTTAGGGAAAATCAGTTGCATTGACATTGGAATCTAACGAAAATATTATTGCATATGGTACAATTGTTTGTGTCAATGAACCTGATAAATTACTTCATGGTGCTTCATTACCCAAGAATTGTATGAGAGTCTCCATTGATGAAGCAGTGGAAAAATCAGCACCTTTGCCACATCCAATTCCAAATGAATGTGAAGTAATTGGTGATGTTGTAGGAACCCATGTGGCTTGGCCACAACACTTGATAGTTAAGCAAGATGAGGTATATGTGATATTATATTTCAAACTAAATTGTCATAATTTTTTAATTATTCAACCTATCTGACTTGTTTATATTTGCAATTATTAAAAGGCTCGAAGGAAGAACTTTAAACAACCAAAAAAGAAACATACTTTGACAACAAGTGTCCCAAGATCATTACATATGTTATATTGTTATAGTAAGCATACTCTAGAAAGAGGAAGATATATATCATTGTGTTTAGATCATGATGTGTTTGACGATGATTATAAACTTCTTCTGCACCTTGAGGACATCATTCCTTTGTATCATTTGGAGCCACTTTCAGGCAATTGTGTAGTTGGATACATATGGTAAGTGGTATGATTTAATTATTTCATCAACTAATTATTCCAAGATTTTATTTTATTTTTGTTGTTGTAAACTTGGAATTTGATTTTTTTGTAGCATAATATTTTGTAACTTAACCTATCTTCTTTATGTTTGCAATGACAGGTATCTTTATAAAAAGATGGTGAACGATAGAAAAAAAGATAAATTCAGATTTCTCAATCCACACAACATCCCATATGTGGCAAAAACTACACATGACAAAACACGCAAGCTTGAACAGTTGAACCAAAGGGCAAGTCTGTTAGCAGATAGGTTAAGCGGTGCATCAGTTGATCAACTTATTTTGGTACCATGTAATATCGGGTAAGTAAGAATTAAAATATTATTTTCAATTGCTTTATTTTGATAATTATTGAATTGTATGAAATAATTATGTGTTTATGCATAGTTGGCATTGAATTCTCACGGTCATTGAACCGTACAAGGAGGTTATATATCTGTTGGATTCTTTAAATCATCGCATTCGCGATCAGGATTGGAAATATGTAGTAGAAATGTGAGTTCATATGCTTTTTTTCTTAAGTATTTTAGTTAGTAAATAAAACACTCATATATCAAATATTATTAATGATTGAAGGGCTTTAAGATTGTTTAATTCAAACAAGGGGAGGAAAGGTAGAAAAAATATTTCGTGGGAAGTAGTACAGGTATGTGTTAATCATATTCAAGATATATTTTAATGTATATAAATGTTATTAACAATTTGTTTTTAATTAATATAGGTTCCTCGACAGCCAGATGGGAAACAATGTGCTTATTAAGTGATGAGATTTATGAGACAAATTATTGAAGAAGTCGAAACTATCGAGAGAGATTCACTACGATCAATAGTAAAATTATTTTGTTTATCATAAACAATTTGAAATAAACTATTTATGTGATTGTTGTTTTCATTACCATAATTTATGTGTGTGTTCACAGTTTACAAAAATGTCGTACTCTCGAGAAGAAATTGATGAGGTGCGATCCGAATTGGCAGAATGTATACAAGATCATATTTATGAGTAGGTATGTGCATTGCTAAATGGCATAGTTTCGTAGCTATTTTTTTCCATTTCGTTAAAATGGAAGGCTTGAGTATATATACCACTGAGACTGAATGTTGTTCGTAACTTTTCTTCATTTTCTTTATTTGATACCATGAGAGGAAGATCTAATCTTTCAAGATCTTCTTCTTTCATGCTCACACACTCGATTCCAGTTCCATGTTTGACTATGAATGCCATTGACGCTGGCGTCACCAAAGAAGCAGCCATTATAAGATCTCCCTCATTTTCTCTATCTTCGTCATCAACAACTATCACAAATTACAAATGTAGACCAACATTGATTGTTGAGCATTAAATTTAAGGAATGTGAGTAGCTAGAAGGAAGATTAGAAAATAAAATAATCTGATTGAGACAAACCTTCCCTTGATGAATCTGATTTTAATTAGATCAATTTCTAATTCCCTCCTTGTTTTTTATTTATGATATTACCCGTGATCAATCTCATTTCTATTGGCAGATACATGATCTCCTCAAACATGGGTGAAGGTGCTTCCATCTTTCTTACGACAACTTTAGTCATTCCCGAGGGTTTGATACCAGTTCAACTTAATTTAGAGATTGATTTTGTTTAATTTTGTAACAAACTTGGAGTATGTAGGTTTTTTGTTTAATTTTGTAAACTTAATTAACTTGGATCCCAAGTTTGTGGATTATGATTTCATACTTTCCTTTTTTTTATTTGTTGATGATGCAATATTTATGTTTCAATTGTAAGAAGATTGATTAGTTGTTAATGATATTTTAATTGGTGTTATTATAAGTGTTTAATTAAATAGATTATTAATGTAATATAATAGATAATGTTTTTGTATGTATAAAATACAACGGTTTTTATTTGTGTTAAAATGACAATGCTTTTAATCCTTTGTAAAAGTGTTGTCATTTCTAATGACAATACTTTTTATCCGTTGTAAAAGCATTGTCTTTGTTGCAAGGACAACGCTTTTTATTTGTTGTAAAAGCGTTTTCCTAGAAAAAAACGACAACGCTTTTTCCCCGTTGTAAAAGCGTTGTCAAAGCAAAAAAATAACAACGCTTTTTTCCCGTTGCAAAATCATTGTCAAAGCAAAAAAACAACAACGCTTTTTTCCCGTTGCAAAAGTATTGTCTTTGCTATAAACGACAACGCTTTTTCCCCGTTGCAAAAGCGTTGTCATTATATAAAACGACAACATTTTTTTTCCGTTGCAAAACCGTTGTCTTTGCTAGAAAAGACAATGCTTTTTAATCTGTTGTCTTTAGTTGGACTTTTAACAACAGTGCCTTTAACAATGCTTTTACAGTCACATAGACAACGGATAAAAAGTGTTGTCTATTAGCTTTTTTCTTGTAGTGAATTATCATTTTCTCAATATTCTATTGTCTCTATTGCTCCTCTGCAAATTATTTTCTCTGATGTATGACCCTCTCCTATTTATTCAGTTGACAAGTACAAATATTACGTTATTTTTGTCGATCACTTCACCCATTACATTTGGCTCTATCCCCTTCGATGCAAATTTGATGTCTCTTTCATTTTTCCACACTTCAAAACTCTTGTTGAAAATTATTTTAAACGGAAAATTATCACATTTTATTCTGACAATTGGGGGGGGGGAATACATAGCCTTATCATCATGACATTTCACATCTCATATCATCACCTCATACTCTGGAACACAATGGCTTCTCTGAGCGTCGTCATCGTCATATTGTAGAAACTGGTCTTAGTCTTATGTCTCGTGCCTCTTTGCCTCTTACCTTCTGGTCATATGTTTTCTCCACGGCGACATATCTCATCAATTGAATGCCTACTGCAACTCTTCACATGGTGTCACCTTACCAAATATTATTTGGCTCTCCTCCCAATTACTCTAAACTTCATGCCTTTGGGTGTCTTTGCTACCCTTGGCTTCGTCCCTACTCTTCTCACAAACTTGACCCTCGCTCTGCATCTTGTGTCTTTCTTGATTATTCTCTCACGCAAAGTGCCTATCTGTGTTATGATCTCATCACTTTGAAAGTTTATATCTCTCGCCATGTTCGCTTTGTCGAGTCCATTTTTCCAATGTCTGGTCTTCAAACTAACCTTCCCTATTCTGATGAGTCAACTAGTTCCACTTGGCTTTCAGTTGTCATTCTACTTCCGTCCTTGTCAACACCATCTGTGGATCATTCAGGCACAACAACCCTGACTACCTCCTCTAGTACTATAGGACCTATTCAGAAGCCTCAATCAAGCTCGCTCTCAGCCCCCTCCCCCCCCCCAATCACTTACCGATGCCTCTTCTTCCTCACCAGTGCCTTCAACCTGACCATCACACATCATCACCCACTCTCACAACAATATCCACAAACCCATCAATAAGCTTAACTTGTCTGCTCAAATAGCCCACAAGATTGAACCAACCTCTGTGACCTAGGCTCTCAAGGATTATAAATGGCGTCATGCCATGTTTGTTGAGTTTGATGCTCTTGTTAGTAATGACATGTGGGTACTGGTCCCTAAGTCATCAACTCAGAATATAGTTGGGTGTAAATGGATTTTTCGTATTAAACGCTTAGTTGATGGCTCTATTGATAAGTATAAAGCTTGGTTGGTTGCCAAGGGTTTTCATTAGCAACCTAGTATTGACTATCATGATACATTCAACCCTGTTGTCAAACCCACTACAGTTCATCTTATTCTCCTCACTTGTTGTCAACCATGGTTGGTTCATCCGCCAACTTGATGTTAATAATGCATTCCTTTAAGGCACCTTGACAGAGGATGTTTATATGGTGCAACCACCAGGTTTTATTGATCCAGATCATCCTCAGCATGTTTGCAAATTGAGAAGGGCTATCTATGGTCTCAACAAGCTCCTCGTGCTTGGTACGATGAATTGCACTAGTTTCTCATCACTTCTAGTTTCAGTAATTCCATTGCAGATACTTCTCTCTTTATCCTCAACTATACAGGTTTCACATTATATCTGCTTGTATATGTTGATGATATTATCATCACTAGAAATGACACAAAAGTTATTCAGTATTTCATTGATTTGCTTGCTAAGTAGTTCTCTCTTAAGGATCTTGGCCCTTTGACTTATTTTCTTGGTGTCAAAGTACTCCCTCATTCCCAAGGTTTGTTACTTTCTAAGTGTCGTTACATTGTTGACCTTCTTGCTCATACCAAGATGACAGGTGCTCAATTGATTTCCACACCTCTACCTACCATGCCTACCCTTACACTTCGTAACGACACACCCCTTTCTGATCCGTCTGAGTATTGTATTGTAGTAGGTCGTCTTCAGTACTTATCTCTCACTCGTCCTGACATTGCTTATGTGGTTAACAAGCTATCTCAATTTATGCATCGTCCTACTGATGAGCATTGGAAGGTTGTCAAACGTGTTTTAAGATATTTATGTGACACATTGATCATGACATTCTACTTCATCGTCAATCTTCTCTTGCTCTACATGCATTCTCTAATGCGGAATGGGCCGGAAACAAAGATGACTTTACATCCACTAGCGCTTATATTGTTTATCTTGGATGAAATCCTATTTCCTGGAGCTCGAAGAAATAACACACTGTTGCTCTATCCTCTATTGAAGTAGAATATCATTATGTTGCGGCCACGGTTGCGGAACTACGTTAGTTGTCTTCTCTCCTTGGCGAGCTTGGCTTCTCTTCATTCCAAAAATCAGTCATCTACTGCGACAATGTGGGTGCCACCCATCTCTGCTCTAATCCGGTGTTTCACTCTCGAATGAAACATGTGGCTCTCGACTATCACTTCATTCGTGAACAAGTTCAAAATGATATCTTCGAGTTACACATGTATCTTATGTAGATCAACTAGCAGATGTGCTTACCAAACCATTACCCCACCTAGACTTCCAACAATTGATGACCGAGATTGGTCTCCGATCACGGAGCCCCATCTTGCAGGGGCATGTTAGAGAATCAGATTCAAAAATTTGATTATGATTCAAATATGTTGGAGAATCAGATTCAAAGATCTGATTATGATTCAAATATTTTGGTGTAATGACAAAAATTATGTAAATCTTGTAATTATGATCATTCTATATTCTGCTATAATTTGATTGTATATTTCCTAAAATAATTTTATTTCTTAGAATAATTTAATTTCTAGATTTAACATTGTACTCTTTATATATACAATTTTATAATTCAATAAAATGTGGAATTCTTCATTTATTTGTCTTGTCTTTCAGATAGGAGGTGATAGTGATTGTGTTCGATCACCAACCTATTAAATGATGTTAGACCCAATGAAATTCACATATCTCTACAATAATACAATATTGTCCATTTTAGACTTAAATCCTTATGGATTTATTTCTGAGTTTTATCTAAAAAGTCTCATATTAATGGAGCTATGTTTTCATTTTATATGTCTATGATCTTTTTCATATTTTTTTAATATGAGACTTTCATTGTACTCCCAACAATCTCCCCTTAAATGAAGGACCACATCAATCAGACCCCCTCAAACTCATCCATCCTCGAAAGACTTCATCTATTTGATGTTTAATCCTTAATCCACCAGATCTTCCTATCAATTGTCGGATCCTCCTGATCCAACTGAACTTCTTGTTTTGTGTCTGACCCACCAGGTCTTCCTATCAATTGTTTGATCTTCTTGACCCAACTGAATTTTCTGTCTAATATTTGATTTTCTTGATTCGAATATGGGAGCTCTCACTTCCTTTGTTCGAGGTTACTATTCCACCTACATGGTTTGATTTAGATCATGCCTCTGATACTAATTGTTTGGTTTAATGAAATTCATATATCTATATAATGGTACAATATTGTCCACTTTAGGTCTAAATTCTCATGGATTTATTTTCAAATTTATCCAAAAGATTTCATATTAATGGAGATATCTTTTCATCTTATAAGTTTATGACCTTTTTCATGTCTTTCCAATATAAGATTTTGATTGTACTCCTAACAAATTAAATGATTCTCTAGTTAATAGTTTGATGAAGATTAAAATCCTCCCCCCAGTCGTAGCAGAGCCCCCTCCTCTGTTGGTACCAACCCGTCAAAGGTCATAGGCTCAGCCCATGCGGGGTAACGTCTCCGGTTGGGTCACCCCGTGATTAGCCCCTTCGCGCATTCCCCTTGGGACGGGGGGCCGGAGGCTCCTAGGTTGGGAGTTCCAACCTTTTGCAGATGAAGATATCATCAATTTGATTATACGTGAAGATATACGCGACAAACTATTCTCAATTTGTTGCACATTGCCAAAGAAAATAAAATTTAATTTTTAAATATTTTGGTGACCATGAGAGAATATATTTATAGTGAGATTAGTGCCAATATAATTGCATCAAATTTTAGGTGATTAGGGTAAATGTAGCTTGGAGGGACGATATTGAAGTCAAATAACTTTAGGTGTTGTTCTATTAATGAATTTGTACTCGACATTTTTTTTGGATTGAGATTCAATAGATTGCATTTTAGAATGTAATGATATTAGATTTTATATAAAAAAAATTGTATACCCATTGATGGAACACCAAGCTTGATTCTTAATGGATGCATGCATAAATTGACAAGAATAGTTGATGGCTTATGCGATATCATATCATTCGACAAAAGCAAATTGGAGGGGCTCCGATAATGTTTTAGTAGACATGAGGATCAATAATAGTTGGGGATAAAGATATAAAGATGACATTACTGACAATTGGTGTAGAGTTAGGATATGCACTATTTCATTTTAGTTTATTGAAGTAACCAAACAATATATTTGCTTTGATAAAGGAGACAATCTCCGAAATGCATAGGAATCATAATGTTAAGAAAAAAATTGAGCATTAAATTTTGAATAGGAAATTCCTAATTAATGTTTGTTTGATCATTGTCAACTATTAGAATGTCATCCCGTAAATAAACAAAATATTATAGTGAGAACCATGTATTTAAAGAATCGAGAAGAGTCACTCCCTGAGCTAGTGAACCTTTAAGTATATAGTCAACTAGATAGACAATGAAATCATATTTGAGAGATAAGATTATATATGATTTTTTTGAGTTGACAAATATACATTTGAAATTATGGATCAATAAACTTAAGTGGTTTCTCTACAAAGATGGTTTCTTTGAAATGACCATGAAGAAAGGATTTAGAAACATTCAAAGAATCTGATTAGTTGGAGTTGACGCATTTAAATAATAGCGTGCAACTTGTTAGTTGTAATTTTAATGATTGGGCTAAAAGTGTCATTAAAGGCAATATATGACCTTTAAAAAGTTCTTTAATGATAAATTAAATTTTGTGACATTCAAGGGGACCATAAGCTCAATATTTGAGATGGAAGCCCCATTTAGAGATCACAACATTTATTGAAGAAGCGTAGGCAATTAAAACCCATGCTCTATTGCGAAGGAGTGTATCAAATTTTGCAGCCATTGTTACATGTCAATTTGGAACATTAATTGTTTGTGTAAAGTAGATTGATTTAGTTGATGATGTAGGAGCCAACAAAGCTCCCGAGAGAAGATATCAAGTGGTAAGTAGTGTACATCAATCATAAATATCATTTGGGAGGAGAGTGCATCGAGGAGAAACATCATAAGGGTCATTTGCTAATAATGAGGACAAAGGAACGAGTCAATTAGGTAGCTAGGATGGCGAAGGTGCTACACATGGTGAACTAGAAGAAGGGAGCGTGCCAACATCAAGGTTGGATGGTGTGTGGGACAAATTAAGAGGAGAGGCTCCAAAGATCATAGGAGGAAGACCTATAATGCCATCCCTATCACCATTATGTCTATCCAACAAGGCAATTTGTTGTGAGTCTAATGTAATGTTGGGTGGTATCAAGAAGGTATCATTATAGCCCCTAGGGCAATGAGGCATTGGTTACAAGCGGTGACTTTCTTTGATAGTGTCTGGGGTCGATTCTGTCCTGATTGTGCATGCATGTTGTGGGGTGGAAAGAAATCGCCTTCCCCCGCCACGTGGTTGCCCCAGCAAAGTTCCACAATTCCACTTGCGATGGGTCATACGTCATCCTGATTTATCCTCGTCGACTGTCAGAAAATTTTCATAGAGTCGAGACGGTCAACCTTGAAGATTAGTGGGGAGAGCAATCGTACTCTGATATCTCAGATTATTCAAAAAGAAAAAAAGAGGTATCATTATTTTCTAAAGGATACTAGGAGGAAACTATTGCAAAAGGGAAAAGTGACTCGTAAAAATAGCATGCTAAAAATATATATCCTTTCAATTAATATATGTAAGCTACAATTCATGGCGTAACTTGTTATAATCAAGGAAAAGACATTATTGTAAATAATAATCTAGTTGGAGTATGCATCCAGTGAAGGATAACATGTGCAACCAAAGGTTTGAAGGAATGTGTGACTGGGAGCCTAATTATAATTTTTTAAAATGGATATTAGGGTATGGAGATGATTTATAAGATAAACTATAGTATTAATAATTTCATCCTAGAATTTATAAGGGAATGATTCGTGATTAATGAGAGTCAAAGCAATTTCTATTATATGATGATATTTTCGCTCTCCATGGCCATTTTGCTTAGATATACGACAACATGACAATGAATGAAGAGTTTGATGTGTCGGGATTCAAAATCACAAAAAAAACACATGTTTTTAATCCTCAAGAACTTCATAATTTGAATCCAATTATATCTCTAGCATGATAAATCGAGAATCAAAAAGAAAACTAAAACACGGAAGCGTACCTGAATCCATAAATTGAATCTGAATCACCTGGTATATGATTTTCCAAACGTTCGGTTCTCTCCTCTTTTGTCTTTCTTCGTTCTGTAGAGAGAATACAGAAAGCCTCGAATTGAACCGTCATTTGGGGACCATAACCCTATTTAATAAAATAAATGCTTTATTTTCAATTTGGTCCCTCAACAAATTGAAAATTACTTTATGGTATCTATACATCAATTCCATGATAATTTAATATCCTATTTTAGTCCAAACTTTAAATCTTAGTAGATCACTTTAATTGGACTACCAAAAGACAGCTACGCACATTTAATTTTAATATATGTAAGTCCAAACGTTGGATTTTTCCAACAATCTCCCACTTAGACTACAAATATCACCGGATAAATGTGCATTACCTTATGAGCTCAAATTTTGCTGTCACAAATAAGGATATCCATTAAACAATCTCGTCCATTAATTGTACTGATATAGGACTAAAGAGATTTTCATCGCTTTAAGTGTGACTAAACCCATCAATAATCACATATACCAATACAATCAAACGACATAGATCAATCATGGGTGTATAGCATGGAAATTGCATGCAATGTGATCTGTACATATCTATTTCCAACTGGTCCAATCTTATTCCTTAGTGAGATCAACCACAATCATATATAACAAGGTGGAATAAAATTGAATACTTTATATCTGTACAGAAATATCCAAATTACACAATGAATGTGTCCATAACATAGTATAACATATACAGACTCCCACTAAATCAAAGAATCCTGAAACAATACAATACCCATATGTGCAGTATGCTCATGAAAGACCTTGGGTGGTAATCCTTTAGTCAGCAGATCCGCTATCATTGAGTCTGTCCCTATATGCTCTATCGCAATCTGTCCACTCTGTACTCTTTCCTTCTCAACCAGGAACTTTATGTCAATGTGCTTTGACTTAGTAGAACTCCTGTTGTTATTGGAATATAACACCGCTGAGTTATTGTCACAATATAACTTTAGTGGTCTTTTAATACCTCCAATTATGCGCAGCCCAGTGACAAAGTTTCGTAGCTATATTCCTTGATTGGATGCCTCATAACATGCTACAAATTCTGTTGCCATGGTAGAAGGTGCCACTAGTGTCTGCTTAGCACTTCTCCATGAAACAGCTCCCCCAGCCAACAGAAAAATGTAGCCTGAAGTGGATCTCCTACTATCTTGGCATCCAGCGAAATCAGAATCAGAATACCCTATGATCTCCAACTGATCTGATTTCTTATACATGTAATCCTTAGTCCTCTGTAGGTACCTCATAACCCGTTTGGCTGCTTTCCAGTGATCCATACCAGGGTTACTTAAATATCTGCCCAACATACCAACAATAAACGCTATGTCAGTTCTTGTGCAAACTTGAGCATACATCAGACTTCCAATAGCCGAAGCATATGGAATCTTTTGCATTTCCTTAACCTCAAGATCATTTTTAGGGCACTGACTGAGACTGAACTTGTCTCCCTTAGCCACAGGGGAATCTCCTGGTTTGCAATTCTGCATACCAAACCTTTGCAACACTTTTTCTATATAGCCCTTTTGTGATAACCCAAGAATGCCCTGAGAACGACCTCGGTGTATCTTGATTCCCAGAACAAAAGAGGCTTCCCCAAGATCTTTCATTTCAAATCTCTTTGAAAGAAAGCTCTTGGTGTCGTGCAACAATCCTGAATCATTGGTGGCAAACAGTATGTCATCGACATACAACACTAAAAATATACATTTACTCCCACTGAACTTGTGATACACACAATCATCAACAAAATTTATCTCAAAACCGAACGAGACAACTTCTTGGTGAAATTTGTAGTACCACTGACGGGAAGCCTGCTTGAGCCCATAGATGGATTTCTTTAATTTGCAAACCATAGTCTTTGAGTCTCCAAATACAAAGTTGTTTGGTTGCACCATATAAATTGTCTCATCAATGTCTCCATTGAGAAACGCTGTCTTTACATCCATCTGATGTAACTCAAGATCAAAATATGCAACTAAAGCCATTATTATCCTAAAAGAGTCTTTCGTAGAAACCGGAGAGAAAGTCTCTTTAAAATCAATGTCTTCACGTTGAGTAAAACCTTTAGCTACAAGACAGGCCTTATATCTTTCTACATTACCTTTTGAGTCCCTCTTGGTTTTAAATATCCATTTACAACCAATGGGCTTCGCACCTGCAGGTAATGAGACAAGATCCCAAACTTGATTGTCTTGCATTGATTTATACTCTTCGTTCATAGCTTCAATCCACTTTTGAGAGTTTGTTCCCTGCATGGCTTGATAGAAGTCAATAGGATCATCTTCTATCAAACCATTGTTTTCCTCATTTTCTTGAAGAAACATTACATAATCATCCGGAATAGCATTTCTCCTCAGTCTCGTGGATTTCCTTAATGACATTAGTTCTTGAGGTTGTTGAGTTTGTTCATCCTGAAGTGGGAGTTGTTCAATATTTTCATATACATTATCCTGTTGAGGCACCAGATCTGTTTCTTGATTAATGACAGGAATGAAAACCTGCACATTATCAAGGGCAGTGGTCGGCATTGAAACCGACTCCTCCTCAAAAATAATGTCTCTAATCTTATTTCTCCCCCCAAACTCAACATCCTCAAAGAATACCGCATTTTCCGTCTCAAAAATAGACCTTTTAGTGGGATCATAAAACTTGAAACCTCTAGATTTTTCAGAATAACCAATAAAGTAGCTGCTCACTGTTTTGGAGTCAAGTTTCTTTTCATTTGGCTTATAAGGCCTAGCCTCAGCTGGACACCCCCAAATGTGAAAGTGCTTTAAACTTGGCTTTCGCCCAGTCCAAAGCTCAAAAGGTGTTTTGGCAGCTGCTTTAGTTGGTACCCTGTTGAGAATATAAGCTCCTGTCTTTAATGCTTCTCCCCATAGTGATTCTGGTAAGGAGGAATGACTAATCATACTCCTCACCATATCCTTTAGGTTACATTTAGTCTTTCACCTACACCGATTCATGCTAGGCGTTCGAGCATAGTGTCTTGTGGGGACGATTCCACATTCCTTTAGGAAGATAGCAAAAGGACCTGGATGTTGTTCTCCTGAACCATCATATCTACCGTAGTACTCACCACCACGATCAGATCTGACACTTTTAATTCTGTTGCAAAGTTGATTTTCAACCTCAGCCTTAAATACCTTGAACATGTCTAGTGCCTCTGATTTTTCATGAATTAGATATAGGTACCCATATCGTGAGTAATCGTCTATGAATGATACAAAGTATTGTTGACCATTCCAAGAAGCCATAGGGAATGACCCACAAATGTCTGTATGTATCAATTGTAAGACGTTTGTACTTCTATTGGCACCTAATCTCTTTATTTTGGTCTGTTTTCCTTTTATACACTCAACACAAACATCAAGTTCTGAAAAATCAAGTGTATCTAAAATACCATCTGACACAAGTCTCTCAATTCTGGTTTTTGAGATATGACCTAAACGCTTGTGCCATAATTTAGCTGAATTTTCTTTATGTAATTTATGCTTAGTACCTCTTGAGTCAACATGCAAGGATTCATTATATGAAGCAATAGTGTCAAGCAAATATAGATTGTCAAATGCACTTAATGAACCAGTGCCCACAATACTGGAATTAATTGAAAGACTAAATTGACAATTTCCAAATGAACAAGAAAAACCATATTTGTCCAAAGTAGAAATAGAAATCAAATTTCGCCTAAAAGACGGTACAACAAAAGTGGCTTTCAAATCAAGAAACAAACCAGTCCTTAATAACAATCAAAAATGCCCTATCGCCTCAACTTCTACCAACTTTCCATCGCCCACAAAGATGTATCTTTCACCATCATTTGGCTTTACTCGAGTGACCTGCGTGAAACACTTATGTGAGTAGTTGCACCAGAATCTAACCACCACGTGTTTCTAGGTACTGAAGCTAAATTAACTTCAGAACATACCAAAGTAAGAAATGTATCTTTCTTTGCACGCCAAGCATGATACTTAGTACAATCCTTCTTCATATGTCCAGGTTTGTCACAAAAGAAACAACCCTTATTGTCATTACCTTCATGTTTCTTTTGTGTTGGACTTTTATCCTTAGCAGCTTTCTCAACAGCTTTTCTTTTCCTGTCCTTGCCCTTATCCTTAGTAACACTGGCCAGTTGAGCAACCTCAGTCCTTTCTTGCTTCAACCTTTCTTCCTCTTGCACACAGTATGAAATTAGCTCATTAAGAGTCCACTTATCCTTTTGACAGTTATAACTGACCTTAAATTGACTGAACTGTGTGGGAAGCGATATTAGCACTAAATGCACGAGTGAGTCCTCAGACACCTCAAGCTTTAGTGCCCTTAATTTTGAAGCAACATGAGACATCTGCATGATGTACTCCCTTATGTTTCCCTTGCCCTTATACTTCATGGAGATCAAACTCGCTAGAAGCGTACTTGTCTCTGCCTTATCGTTTTTGACAAAACGCTTTTCAATCTCAGCAAGGTACTCACTGACCTTAGTGATTTCATCAGAAGTTGTGCCTCGAAAGGCTTCCGGAATGCCGCGCTTAATGATCATCAGACTTACGCGATTTGAGCAATCTCACTTCTCAAAGTTCCTCCTTTCATCAAGAGAACTTTCCTCCGTAAGAGAAGGGGGTTGCTCAACCCTTAGTGCATAGTCCAGATCCATGCAGCCCAAAATGATCAGAATGTTTTCTTTCCAATCTTTAAAGTTAGACCCATTAAGCATGGGTATATTGTTGGTGTTGGCAGAAATAGAAGTAGCAGACATCATAACTGTACAAAGAACAAAATCAAATAATTGTTATGCTCACATAATAACTAAATAAACAATCATTAAATTCAAATAAGTTAGCAACATCTCGAGACACCTAGCACAACATTAATATCAAGTCTTTGGACAGTAATATTAACTTGTAAGTGGTCACCTCTATGCAGTAATCAAATACTGACAATAAGTCCTGTCAAACAATAGCCTTCCTTTGAGCCGACATATTGCTCACATGGATAACATGATAATTGTCACGTATTTACCACCACAGGTGTATATGTATTTCGGGCCAAA
The DNA here is from genome assembly GCA_025175895.1 of Wurfbainia villosa. Lineage (NCBI taxonomy): Eukaryota > Viridiplantae > Streptophyta > Magnoliopsida > Zingiberales > Zingiberaceae > Wurfbainia > Wurfbainia villosa. The sequence goes on from CM046003.1 coordinate 51,071,421, forward strand.
CATTAACCTTCCTTTGGGTCGGCTAATGCCCGCATGAACTTACACATACACAACCATCTTAATATTCTTAATGAATAAATCTATGCAAGAGAGGTCACTTTGGCGACTTCTTGTTTAATTAAATTCATTCTGAATATCAGACAAATCATATACGAATATGAGACGTTCCAAACAAATTGAAATAGAACGATTGAAACATGTTTTTTTTGTACATATATGATATATATAAATATCCAAATCATATAAAACTGAAATTAAAAGCATGAATTTATTTATTTAAATATTGTAGAAATATCGTAGCCTTGAAGAGTGAGCGTCGCAACTCACACATTTAATTTTGTAAATCGCAACACACAAAAAATTGTTTTCGAAAGTTACTGTATGTGTACGCAAAGCATTTTTTTTTTTATCAAATCTTACTTGTACATACATCCAAGATTGATTCTGTCATTAATCAATTTCACCAAAAGGCACCATTAAAACATGCAACGTTGAAATCACACTTGTAAATGGGTGTGATTTTAATCAACCGAATACAAACGAAACTCAAATCATGATGATTTACAAACCGTAAATTCAATGAAATTAAATTAAAATATATAATACCCATGAAATCCATATAACGTAATTTCATCAAAATTTAAGAAAAATTGAAACCCTAGTTTCACATGGATGAAGAAAAAGAAATTTCTTCCAAATTCTCAAAGTATCATGCGTAGAGAGGCTCTGATACCAATTGTCGGGATTCAAAATCACAAAAAAAACACATGTTTTTAATCCTCAAGAACTTCATAATTTGAATCCAATTATATCTCTAGCATGATAAATCGAGAATCAAAAAGAAAACTAAAACACAGAAGCGTACCTGAATCCATAAATTGAATCTGAATCACCTGATATATGATTTTCCAAACGTTCGGTTCTCTCCTCTTTTGTCTTTCTTCGTTCTGTAGAGAGAATGCAGAAAGCCTCGAATTGAACCGTCGTTTGGGGACCATAACCCTATTTAATAAAATAAATGCTTTATTTTCAATTTGGTTCCTCAACAAATTGAAAATTACTTTATGGTATCTATACATCAATTCCATGATAATTTAATATCCTATTTTAGTCCAAACTTTAAATCTTAGTAGATCACTTTAATTGGACTATCAAAAGACAGCTACACACATTTAATTTTAATATATGTAAGTCCAAACGTTGGATTTTTTCAACATGATGTTCTCCTCCTCAATACAAATTAAAAAATGAGTATTTTGTGCTCCAGGCACGGTGCAACGATAAAAACAGAGAGACATTTCATGAGAGAATATAGTTCGATCTTTTGTTACGACATTGTTCGACGACGATTTAAGAAAAATCCATTTGGATGACTTTGGACCCAAGAGTTTGCCCTGTGAATGGAGTACGGCTTCGGCGTTGGACCGTCGTTCAGGGATGATGCGACTGCGGAGTCCGGACTGAACCGTGAAAAAATTACGAGTGCTTTTCTAATTTTTTCTTGGTGGTCGATGGATGTTATTTGGACTCCGATCTTATCTAGCTCAGCTGTTGGTGAAACGTCCCGAAGATTCGTAGAGCAGAACTGGTCATTCCCAAGGATTAATCGAATCAAAGATTTAGATATCCTAATGTCAATAAAAAATGAATATTTTGTAACTAAAGTATCATTCAATCTATTTCTAAAATTGATCGAATATATCAAATCAAATTGTTTACGAGGCATTTTGATACATATCATCATGAATATCATAATTAAATATGCAATCCTAGTAACCAATTGTTGTAAATACTACAATTGTAAAGCGATAGATATGGGAAAGTCTTAATTATTGAAATCAATAACAATTTGCTACCAAATGGCGTTCTAGAAGTTTAGAATTGTCCAAAAAAATATCCTATGCTTTTATATTTATCAAATAGCACACTTAATTTCCTTTTTACTCTTCAGAAATAGCGTACTTATTTTCCGAACGTGATGCTAGAATTGCACCACCACTATGGTGCTGAGAATTCAAATTCCAGCACCACAGTGGTGCTGAGATTTGCAATTTCAGCACCACAATGATGTTGAAATTTAAATTTTCAATACCACATTCGAAAAATTAAGTGTGCTATTTTTGAAGGGTAAAAAGGAAATTAAATATACTATTTAATAAATATGAAAATATAAAATATTTTTTGAACAATTTCAAATTTCAAAAACGTTGTTTGATAAATCATCGTTTTTTTTATCTTCGGTGACTCTTATTCTTATGGTCGTTACTTTGAAACCCGGTACCACGTAGAGATGTGTTCCTTTATCCATCTTTTGGATGGACTCGCATTGGACTCGTGTTCATTAGCCCCCAAATTCGACACCGCCCATGCAAATTGCAATTTAAATGCTTCTTACGTGGAAGGATGAGGATGAGTACAAAAGACGAGACAAGGGCAGCTTTAAGGGGCATGACTTAATCTGAAGGGGTGGGCGCCCACCACCACTAAATCATTTACTGCCCAACAAATGAACTGCTAACAGCACCCCCTTGGCCCTTAGCCACAATCAGCAGTACTGTGCCAGTCAGTCCAATTTACCATCTGCAAGTAAATTCATATTTATCGCACACAAATTCATTTTTTTTTTTTTTTTTTTTTTTTTTTGCTTGAGCTGCATGGGAAGGGAAGATCAAGTGCTTGCTGTATAGGTTGGTACATCTATCACTGTACATGCCAGTGAGGAAACATCAAGATTTGCAGGAATCGACAAGATGTGCAATTTCTCTTTTAAAATTCGTGTCGTTTATTTGGATTTATTGCCTTGTGATGGGATTCATTCGCGCCGACAGGTTATTTTAATTTGCATTAAGGGCGTCGCATAGGACGATGGAGTACGGTAGGGCACTTCGAGGGACCAAAACCCAATAAGTTAATTTAGTTCGAGGGCGAATTTAATTTAATTTAATTGTTTTGGGTTCCAGAAAAGTATAATAATACCTAAGGTCGAAATTATAAATAGGCCTGCTGAGTGTTTTGAAGTGATTGACTAGAGGATTGAGGACTTTAATTAATTATTTTTCGACTAAATTATTTGAAGCTCACGGAGAGAGTTTTATTTGGACTGAGTGAGTGTGGTTGTTGAAAGATGAATAGCTCAGCTAACGGAAATAATGAGTCGGGTGGGTCTTTCTAAGAGGAGTAGAGTAGTTTGGGATGCCTCACGGTACGGCACGATGCAGCAATAAAAATCTAAAAATATTTTATAGAAGAATATAGTTCAATTTTTTGTTACAATATCGTTCGATAATGAATTTAAAAAAATTTATTCGAATGACCTTGGAGTCCAGGAGCTTATTCGATGGACGAAGCATGATTTTGGTGGTAGATCGTCATTCAGAAATAGTACGGCTGCGGAGTCCAAATTGAACCGTGAAAAAATTATGAATGCTTCTCTGATTGATCTTTGGTGGCCGATGGAGGCTATTTGGATTTCGATCTTATCCAGATCAGTTGTTGACGAGACGTTTTGAAAATCTATATAATAGGATCGATCACTCTCAAAAATTAATCGGATCAAAGATTAAATATTCTGGTGCCAATAAAAATAATAATTTGGCTATGCGAGGATGATTTTTGGCAAGTTGATCGAGTTAGAGTCGTCAAATTGTAGCCCCCTTATGAATCTTACAATTTCAGTTGATTTGAAAAGAGCATTTGTCGACTAAGACAATTAGGAAGCCGAAATTTGGATTCAATTCGAGTTGTATTTGTTGTTGGGCCAATTTTAGTCTTTTTTTTAAATTGTTGCCGGAGATATATAGAAAATACTAAATTTAAAATTATAGAATCTAAATTTTCCACTTATCTAATCTGCCGATATGACTTTGATGGGCTAAACTCAACCCTGTAAAATTGGAAAAATTGAGTTTACTACTTAGTGGGTCATGGCAAGTATTCAAGCTGGTTGAGTGTCGAGTGCTCAAGTTGACCGAATTCTTAAATGGAGTTGAGTTTTCTAGTGCTTATGATTGATTGTCGAGTAGCTTGAGTGCCAAGAGCAAGCAACTCGAGTATAATATAATGTGGTTGAGTGTCGTGTAACTAAGTGTCAATCAACTTGATTATCGAATGCCAAGTGTAGGGATCTTATGTGAAAAACCATCGCAAAAACGCAGTGGAAAAATTGCATCCCTCCAGAGATCCATGTGTATACATAATATCGTGATTGTTCTTACAACTACATTTAGTTGAGAGATTACCCTTCATGCATAGCCCTTCGCAATTCCAGCAACAACCTTTTTCAATGGATCTCAGCGCGATCAGGATTGTCGCACGTATATAGTATTTACACGAACACTCTTTTAGATAATCAAAGTCTTAATTTGGTTGTGCTAGCAACTACCCAAAAACTTTTGGCCAAAAGAGAGAGGAATAGAGATGTTCAGCCAAGAAGATGAGAAGAAGAAGAAGTCTCTCTCTCTCAAGAAGATCAAAAGAAAACCTTTTAAATATGTTTCTTCCAACCTTTGGTTTTTCCCACTTTGCATGATTAATTCACATTAATCATATATGATAAGAGGTTTCTTCCAACCTTTGATTTTTCCTCTCCAATACATGATTAATTCACATTAATTATGCATGATAAATTCATCTTCTTCAAATTAATTTTAGTCCAACTCAAATTAAACTAATTTGAGTCTAACTCAAATTCGGCCAACTTATTTAAGTCTAACTCAAATCCATCCCTTTCAATGAGTCTAACTCAATGATTCCAATTCAATAGCCTAATGGTTAATTTAGTCAAACTAAAATGAATTCATCTCCAAAATAATATGTTCTCTGTGTGTGACCTAATAGGTTCTCATAATGTTAGCAATGTCTCTAAAACTCCTTTTAGAAACATAAGCAATGAGTACCATCTAACAATGCATCATTGCTATCCAAGTGATGAGAATGTCGAGATCCGATATAATCTGTCTGTGGCTATTATCTTGTATGACTCAATCCTTGATATCTAGATTAATCAATGAGGCATAGACCGTGTCATTCTCTTATCAATTTTTATGTTTCTTTATCTCCAAATAGACTACCCCAATTAAATGAGCTCAATATCTCATATTGATTTATTTGAGCATGATCATACATTTTAGTAGTCCTACTTTATCAAGGGACTTACAGATATCACTTTCGTCATATGGAAGAGACACAACAAAAATAAGAGTATTTGGCGATGAATTTTGCAACGAATTTTGGAAAAAAATTCATTGCAAAAATTTTTTGCAACGAAATAATTCGCCACTAAATTCCGCAACGAAAAAAAAAAGCGTCACCAAATTGCAACGAATAAAATTTTCATTGCCAAATTTATCGCCAAATTTGGTGCGACGAATTTAATTTTCGTCACCAAAGTCTAATAAATATATTTTCACGAATAAAATTCAATTTGCCGACGAATATTCTTTCGTCGCCAAATCTACGATGAAAAAAAAAATCGTTGCAAAATTTTCAAGATCAGTCAATTGACGAATACAATCAATCGACTGAATATACGACTAGTTCGACTGATCAGTCGACTACTAAAGGTTTTGTAATGTGCTACAGTAAATGGCAGTCGATTGATCATTTTCATCAGTCGATTGTCAAGTGAATAGTCGACTGTTCAGTCGGCTACGAAATATTTTGTAAGATGTTACAGTACCATCAGTCGACTGATCATGTTGATCAATCGACTAATGATGAAAATCTATTTTGTTGACGCATTTTTTCATGTATCAGTCGACTGATAGTTTACATCAGTCGATTGATACATCAATTTAAATTTTTTCGTTGAAAATCTGGAAAAATAAAAAAAAATATTTTAATAGATTATACTTTTTTTCCTGTTTTACAACAAATACATACAACAATATAAACAAATTTAGACATCAAACTTTAATACTGAATTAATATATATATAACAAACCTAAACAAATTTACAATACATGGATATCGTATGTGATAAGTCAAGTAACATTTAAATACAACAAATAAATTCAAAGGTAACCACAATCATCACCATTATCATCAAAAAATACATCATTGTTATTATGATAGGGATCAGGAGGAGGAGCAGATCCAGAAGGAGGAAGTTGACTTGAACTAGACATTAATTGAAGATGTTGCATAATGAACATTTGTTGCCTTCGAAATTCGTTCATATGTTTATTTAAGTGTTAGTGCCTATAAGATTCATATATCTCCACAATGATATGATATTGTATACTTTAGGTCTAAGCCCTCATGGTTTTATTTTTAGACTTTACCCAAAAGACCTCATACCAATGGAGATATCTTTTCATTTTATAAGTACATGATCTTTTTCATATCTTACTCATGTGAGACTTTTATTGTATTCCCAATACTCCAACAATCCCCCCCCTCAAACGAAGGACCACATTGATCCCCCCTCAAGCATATCCGTCCGCGAAGGACATCCTCTATTTGATGTCCGATCCTCAACCCACCAGGACTTCCTGCTAACTGTCTGTTCCTCTTAACCCAACTAGACTTCCTGCCAGTTGTTTAGTTCTCCTGACCCAACTGGACTTCCTGCATGGTGTCTGGTTCTCTTGATCTGGACATGGGAGTTCAGCTTCCTTCGTTCGAGGTTCATGGCTTGACATGGACCATGACTCTGATACCAAATGTTAGTGCCTATAAGATTCATATATCTCCACAATGGTATGATATTGTCAACTTTGGGCCTAAGCCCTCATGGTTTTATTTTTGGACTTTACCCAAAAGGCCTCATACCAATGGAGATATCTTTTCATCTTATAAGCACATAATCTTTTTCATATCTTACCAATGTGGAACTTTGATTGTATTCCCAATACTCCAACATTAAGTCTTTTACTTACTGAGTGTTTTCTCTCGATTCAGTTTCCTTTTGCGCTAGTAACTCTTTCAAATGATTAACCTCTTCGATTAATTGATTTACTTGTGCTTTTGATGTCGGGGAGGATGAAGAAGAAGCACCAGGGACTCTATAGGATTGACTCAAAGAACTGAATCCAATTATTCTTCCACTTTTCGACCCTCCAGTTGCTTCGAGTCATAAATTTATATTGCTAACAGAAGACTTAGATTCGACTGCATCATCTCTTGCACTTGAATTTCTCTGTGAAAGTTCATCGTATTTCTCTTGTTGTAAAAGAAAAAAAATTAAATACTAACATAAAAATTTAAATTTTTAAAATTACAAACCTTCATTGTTCTTGCTCTTTCCCCACTCCACGTCTTATCTTTCTTTTGGAATGTACGGGTGAAAGTGTCTATAAATAATGACTCAGTCTCCGTCTCCTGGGCCTAAACAAATAGTTAAAATTTATAAATTAGTGAATATTAGATTACAAAATTATAATTTGAAAATACTCACCAATTGATGTCTATGCTCATCGATATTTATTGATCCTCCCACATACGTGACAAACATAACGTCGGAATTACAATGCTAATTTTGCTTATTCTGCTCACTCCTCCGTTTGCTATCCTCAGATCCCCAATGTGCAACAATTTTATTCCAATTCTCCTCGGTTATATAGTATGGTTTTTTATTTCTAGTTTTCGCATGATTGAGTATGTTTCTAATATGATCGTCACACTTTTTCTTAAAAATCCTCTTAATATCTAGTGTTTCACTCCTCCCAAGTAAATACCCGCTGCAGTAGAGAAAAATTAAATTGATTATATTAACTGTAATTTTATATACAAAATGATTTAAATAAGTTACCTTGAACTCATTCCACCACAGAATTTTTATTTCTTCCGGCGTGCTCGTATAAGTCATAGAAGTTCCACTCCAATGGTTATTCACTATTTTATTCACCTCATGAATAACATGTATAGAATTTGTAAATCTAACATAAAATAAAAACAAACCTCGTTAGATACTTATAAAAATACATATCGTATTAAAAATTAAACATAGATAATCTAAAACTTGAATACTTACGAATCTTCGCGCGGAGATATCAACTCTCTCGTATCTTCTCTTTCAACGAGTAATTGTTGTACTGAGGAAGATACATTAGCAGGTATCTGCTGAGAACCAGAAGATCCTGCAACTAGAGAAGATGTGGAGGGCACATTTTCTGCAAGAGCATCAGAATGTGCAAGGGCTGAAGCAGAGGAAGACTGTGATCTTCCATCGCTACTCCGTCTATGACCGCCATGTCGAAACTAATAATAATAATTATTAGAAGAATATGATAGTAAAAAAAATTACATTTGCATATCGAATTTATAATATGAACAATATGAAAAAATTACCATATTCATAGCAGCTGGATGACCTACAAAAAAAAATAATTCATTAATATATCAAATATATGAAATTTCGAATTAGACAGTAAATTAAAACATAATTAGTACTCAATAAAAGTTACCCACAATTAGAAATCGAAGTCCGCACTATAATTTTCATCCTGGTCATGCATCTATTCATCATCGTCTTCGTCATCGTCATCCTCATAATTACATTTCTCATCTTCATCCTCATTCAGTTCACTTGCATCAATGACTACTACTATGCCGCTGGGATCTCGTAATGTTGAAATATTATATTCTTCGGTATGAAATGTATTGACAACTTCATCTTGTTGATATTCTATGTCTTGCCAATATTCCTCAATTTTATTATGTGCTTTTGTTTTACAAACAACCCACCAATCACTTTTGTTTCGTCTCAGACTAGGATATGAAGCATAAAATACTTGAATTGCTTGTTGTGCTAACACAAATGATTCATACCTCTTGTATATTTTTTATAATTAATTTCAACCAAATTAAACTGTGGATGCACCCTCATGCCTTTGATAGGGTCAAACCAATGACACATAAATAAAATAACTCACAAATCTGAGCCGGGGTACGCTACCTCTAAAATTTCATCTAATAAATCATAAAATTCATTCCTTGCACCTCCATCATTAGATGACTGAACACAAACTCCACTATTCATTGTAGTTTTCCTAGTTCCATAATCTTGAGTATGAAAATTATATCCATTTATGAAATATACCGACCAAGTTTTTACCATTGAGTTTGGACCCCATGACAGATGTTTTACAAGGTCTTGCTCAATGTGAGTATGATTATCAAGAACCTAAAGTCAAATAAATATGTGTTAAAGTCAAGATTTATCAAATTTATTATCATAGACTACTTACATATTTTTCGAACCATTGTACAAATTCTTCATCGCAGAAACGATCAAACTCATGCTCCGGAAGCTCAGAATATAGAGTTTGGAAAATCCTACCATAAAATTAAATATAACACGAAGAATAATTTAAGATATATGAAATATATAATATAACATTTATATACTCACTCGAAATATGACGTTACTTTTGGATAGTTCAGTAAAATATATGTGTGGGCTGCTCACCACTCTTGACCAGTTAAGTATCTACTTATACAAGATCCACTTGGTTGACCAAGGTAGTTAAAAATTGAGAATACTCTCAAATTTGGATCAACGAGACCCTCATCGTTTCTTCCTGCTTTCCGACTCTTAAATTGAATGTGAGGTTCAAAATAATATTATGCAAAAGTTGTAACTTCCTCCTCAATATATGCATTAACAATAGAAGCTTCAACACGAGCCTTATTTTTTATTTCAAGTGATAGAGGAATAAAAAGTAATACAATAAAATGTATTAGAAAAAAAAATTATACTAAATTTGATCAAATGAAATAACAATGATAAAAAAAAAGCAAAAAATTCACCTTTCAAACGGATACATCCATCAAAATTGAACAGGACCTCCAACTTTAGCCTCATATGACAAGTGAACCAAAAGATGTTCCATGGAATCAAAAAACGCCGGTAGAAATATTCTTTCTAAGTTATACAAAATGATCGAAATGTCTCTCTCTAATATCTCTATTTGTGAATGAATCAATACTGTCGAGCAGATATCATGAAGAAAAATGCTTAATTTCGTAATTGCACCCCAGACAAAATTTGGTAACAGTTCCTTCAAAGCAATAGGAATTAGTATTTTCATGAATATATGACAGTCATGACTTTTCAAACCAATCAATTTGTATTCCTTCAAATCAATGCATCTGTTAAGATTAGAGACATAACCATCAGGAAATCTCAATGATTTCAACCATTCACAAACAATCCGTCACTGATCCTTATGCAATGTATAAATTGCTTTCGATTTTGGTCCCCTACTATTTTCATCAACATCAAGGGCGGGTCATTTATAGATGAGACACATATCTTTTCTTGCATTCAGATTATCTTTTATTTTTCCAGTAATATCTATTACCGTATTTATCAGATTATCAAAAATATTCTTCTCAATATGTATTAAATCAAGATTGTGATGAATCAAATTACTCTGCGAATACGGTAAATCTCAAAATATACTCCGTTTAGTCCATTTATGTGCAATTCCATAGTCATATGTTGTAACATTTGGTTCTTCAATAACAGATGGAAAGTTAAGCACTCTATACCATAAAAATTGACTAGTGAATCTCAATGGTGGAGGTGTTCTTTCAATTCTATTCTTAGTGAATTCTTCTTTATTTCTTCTGAATTTATGATTTGGGGATAAAAATTATTTATGACAATCAAAATAATTCGGTTTCTTTCCATATTTCAATCTGAATGATTTTGATCTCTCCATACATATTGGACATCCTAAAATCTCCGCGGTACTCCAGCCCGATAACATCCCATAAGCAAGAAAATTATTTATGATCCAAAGAAGCGCAACTCTCATTGTGAACATATGATTAGTATGAACATCATATGTAGAAACACCCTCATCCCATAGTTGGTTCAGCTCGGCAATCAACGGTTGCATGCATATAAACATCTATTAACTTCTTCAGATTATGAGGGTCAGGTACAATCAATGTTAAAAACATATAAGGTGTTTTCATATACATACCGGGTGGAAGATTATACGGAGTTACGATAATTGACCAGCAAGAATAAGTTCTTCCTGATTTGCCAAATAGAGTAAATCCATCAGCACATAGACCCAATCTGATATTTCGAGTCTCATTCGCAAACTCAGGATATGTTCTATCAACATTTTTCCACGTCTCTGCATCTAATGGATGACACATTAGCTTATCCTCTGTTTCATGATTTGCATGTCAAGTCATGTGTTTAGTAGTGACCTTTGATGCATAAAGCCTTTGCAATCTAGGAGTTAAAGGCAAATAGAATATTTGTCTGAATGATTTAAATTGCTTATTATGATTCGATCTCATGGTACTCTTGTACCTGCATTGACTACAAAATTTATAAGTCTCTAAATCTGTATTATCTCCCCAATATAACATACAACCTTCTCTGCAAACATCAATCCTTTGCACCGGAAGACCTAAATCTTTCATAAGTTTTTTCATACTGTAAAAATCGTTCGACATTATGTGATCATGCGGCAATACTTCTCCAATAACTTGAACAAAATCATTAAAGTAATCTTCGGACACATTATACTCAACTTTAACATTCAACAATCTTGCGGTGAGAGATAATTTAGTGTGACTGTCACAACCAGACCACACGGGTTCATCTGCAACTCTCAACACTTCTTGAAATTTGAGATATGACTCATTGTATACATTTTCATGAACACTAGTTACTTCTACCTCCTCCAACGATGTTGAATAACTAGTATACATGTGTTCAAATGTTTGAGGATAACTAGAACTTGTAGCATTTGATTCGTTATTTAAATTATGACCAACTGGATCAACTATCGTCCTTTGGTATTGATTGAATTGATCGTAATATATTTGCTCTCCACTAACTGTCCTTTGTATGTTTCGTCCAACCTCTTCATCGGATATAAACGGTTCACCATGACAAGTCCAATTATAATAATTTGGCATAAAACCAAATCTACAAAGATGTTCTCGAACTTTATCACACTGGAAAAATTTACCATTATGATATTTTTTACACGGACACCTTAATTTATTCCCATCCATAAACTCAACATTGCTATTAGCAAAAGTCAAAATTGTTCCAACCCAATAATAAATTCATCGGTTAAACCATGACGTTCTGGTAAATTCTTTTTATGCATCCAACTTCGTTCTCTCTTCATTTATCATGTTTTCAAATTTATATCAAGGATTAATTTTATTTTATTTTTCATATTTCATCCATATATATTAATCTAACAATAAATTTATACTAAAAATAAATTCTTCTAGTACTAAATGTGATTTTGTGTAATATTTAATTGCAAACTATAATATCATTTCAAACAAATATTATATATTTACAGTAATAAAATTACTTAAAATAAAACATTAATTATATATAATATAAAATAATAATACTATAAATTTATGAATATACAATATTTATACTTGTCATGATGGAAACAACGGATGAGCTCACAGTTGAAGACTTCATGAACACACCGAACACCTTAATGACGAAGTACGACAAACCTATGAAAAATAAAATATTAATTTTATATTTATATTATACATTATACTGATTTATATAATTTGAATAACATTTTAACTCTATTGCTACGGCGATGAACGACCCAATTTGATTGTGCATGCGACGTCTAGAACAAATGCTCCAGTTGGGACGACGATTAACCACCCAAGTTGCGCCCCCATGACAAATTATGTGGCAGCTACCCGCAAAGTGCAGCAGTGGCCTCCTTGACCTCGCGGTCGGTGCTGCGAGGCCACGCGACAGCTGCTGCGAGCTCGCGCGGCAGCGCCGTCACTGCTCTAGCGACGACGAGGATGACAGGGAGGAAGGGGAGGAAGACTGTGAGGGGAGAAATCGTACCGGATCAGGATCGGAGAAGCATCGTGAGATTCGATTGAGGAAAGGAAGGAGGGAATAATTAGGGGAAAATTGACGACGAATCCTATTTCGTTGCTAAATTTGTCGAAAAATTTGCATCGAATACTAGATTCGTCACCAAATTGGCGACGAAATTTATTATTAGTCGTAAAATTAGTGACCAATTTATTTTTCGTCGCTAATTTAGCGACGAATATTATATTTATCACAAAAATTATAATTCCCACCCTGACAAAATAATTGAAATGTTCCGTCGAAAATTTTTCGTTGCCAAATTTGATGGGAAATTTCCAACGAATTCATGAATTTGTTGTTAATTTTGGCGATGAATTTTAGATTCGTTGCAAATTTTTGTAACGAATTTTAAATTCATTGCAAAAATTTGCAACGAAAATGTTGTTTTGTTGCAAATTGGCGATGAAAAATTATTTTCGTTGTGAATTTGCAACAAATTTTACTACGAAAATTAATTGTTGGAAATTTAAATAATTTTGCAATAAAAAAATTTTTGTTGGAAATTTCGTTACTAATTTGCGACGAAATTTAAAATTCTTCGCAAAATTTATTGCAGATTTGTAATAAATTTTTTTCGTTGCCAAATTTCGTCGCCAATTTGATGTTTTTTTTTCTAGTGGGATAGATCTCATCTACATCACTCACATCCCTATGCATAAATCATTGCATATTCAGTGATCGACTTTATAGTTCATCTTGTTTGTCTATACCAAAGTATATAACTCCTTATAAAGGGAACCGTAGTGATTTCAGATCTAAGGACTATTCATACCAATAACCACTATGAGAATATTTATGACACTCATATGACAATCTATGAAATATTCTTATGGTGGATCAGTTCAGTACATATTCTCTAATATATACTCATGTGCCAACTTGATATCCTCAACGTATTAATATTATCTTTGCATATTAATACTTGACTAGGAATAGTTACGAGTAATGTTTTATATATATCTATAGTATCCCACTATCAAGTCACCAACTTGATATGTAGTAGACTAGAACCAACTACCCTAGGATATTATTATATTTATTCAAATTGCACATTAATGAAGTAAATACAATAACCATAAACTCTGCCTTTATTATGAAATATAATACAAAAGTTTCCTTACCAACCATCTCATAATTGACACTTAGGGCTAATACTAACACCAAGAGTGTCGAGTTCCTGAGTGGCGAGCAACCAAAAATCGAGTTGCATGAGTGCCAAGTGTTAAATGTCGATGGTGAGTGTCAAGTGGCCGAGAAACTTTGTTACTGAATGCCAAGCGAACCACATGGTTGATAATCAAGCTATCCGAGTACCCAGTTTTGAATGTCGAGGCCAAAAATTGAGCTACTTGATTACAGAATGTCAAGAGAGTCAGTGGTCGAGAACCGAGATACCCAAGTACTAAGTGTTGAATGTTGAGGCCAAGAGATGAGTCATGAGTAGGTCGAGTGTCAATTGCCTATTGGGAAGGTGTGTTGAGCATTGCCAAGATCTCTATTAGACACAATTTCTTTAAAAATAGATTCACCTCCTCCAATAGTACTTGGAGGCTTTATTGAATATCTATTTTTCAAGATACAACCGTTTAACTATGTTCACAACCAACACACTAATTGTTAGTAGCGAATTGAACTGTACTTGAACGTTATCAACAAGAATAAAGAAAAGTTGTCAAATACATTTGCCCAACAGAGTAGTGGAGAACACGAGGGAAGAGTTGAATGGAATTATTTTATCCTTTTTCTCTCTCTATTTTGCATTCTCTACCCAAGATAGGGGCCTTCTTTTGTAGGTTCCAAACTTTGATAGTATTGAATGATCGAATAATGATTATTCATTGCCTCGACCCCACTCATCCGAATTGTAACACCAATAGTTGATTATCAATGACAAACCATTACCATTCGGATAGTTATGGAGAATCATTAATGTCCGATCATTTCTAGTTGGTTGTTAATGCATCTGTTGCACATGAGCATGAAAAAAAAAAAGATCCATGTGGCAAAATGTTGGCTAATTTGCTTGGATATTTTTTGCCCTGACCAATTTAATATTCGACGTACGTAGATAGCCTAGCATCCGTGGGAGACTTCTATATGTTACATGGAACCTTGGTAACCATAACTTCAGTGCAGTCAATCCCAATTGTCTGTGGTGACTTATTTGATATGTCGAGATGGCTTTGACGTCCAAAACTCAAGGTTGTCAAGCTAGGAAAACTAAGCTTCTAGGTACCTGAGTAGGTCGAGTTGTTGAGTACCTGAGCTAGCTAAGTGTTGAGTGTCCAAGTGGGCCAAGTCCCCTAGTGGACTAAGTTCCCTAGTGCTCGAGCTACCAAGTATCCGGGTTGATTTTCGAGTAGCGTAAGTATCGAGTCGTTGACTATTGAGTGTCGAATGTTGAGAGTTGAGTAACTCGAGTACGATATGACGTGGCTGAATGTTGAGTAGTTGAGAACCAAGTAGTCTAATTACCAAATGCCAAGCGAGCAGAGCTCCTGGCAGCCTAGTAGCTAGGAACCAAACTGCCCGAGTGCGAAGTGTCAAATGCCTAGGGTGAGTGTCGAGTGGTTGAGAGCCAAGAAATCTAGTTATTGAATGCCAAGCAAGTCAAGTGATCGAGAATTAAGTTGCCCGAGTATCAAGTGTCAAATGTTGAGGTCGAGAGCCGAGCAACCTAGTTATTGAATGCCGAGCGGGCTTAGTGGATGAGAACCAAGATGCCCAAGTACCAAGTGTTAAACGTTGAGCCCACAAATTGAGCAACTTGAGTAGGCCAAATGTCAATTGCTGAGTGGGAATATGTGCAAAGTATTAGTTAGACCCGTGTTAAATACAATTTTCTTAAAATAAATTCATTCCCTTCGACGATGCTTAGAGGCTTCGTTGGATGTATATTTCCTAAGATGGAACGACTTGACCACATTCATAACCAAACACTGATTGTACATGATAAATTGAATTGTACCAGAACTCTATCATTGGAAACAAAGAAGAGTTGTCGATTTGATTTGTCTAACGAGATGGTGGAGAACATAGGGGAAGAGTTGGATGGAATTCTTCTCTATTTTTTTTTTTCTATTCTATGTTTTGCATTCTATTCTCTACCTATGATAGGACCTTCTTTTATAGGCTTAGAATTTTGATGGTCATTAATATCCAATCGTTTCATGTTGGCCATTAATATATCCACTGCACATGAGGATGCAAAAAATAATAATTTATGTGGCAAAATATTGGTTGATTGCTTGGATAATCAATGTGCTAATTGGTCCAACATTGGACTAGTATAGATCACACTAGCATATGAATCAATTAAGAATTAAGCTTAGTATAATTGCTCTCGGAGCTATGGTGTAGCGGTAGGATACTCATATAGTTTTTTGGACATCTTTGATTAAATCTCTAAATGTGTTGTATTTGTAAGAATTTTTCTCTAAATGGAATGATACATTTTAGAACTCTAAGCTACCATATCACCTGCATTAACGTTTCCTGATTTATTCTGGTGCTTGTGAAAAATTTATGTGGCCCTTCAAGATTAAGCAGACTAAAAACTTGAATATTTGATGTCAATTAAAAAATAAATAAATATAGTATAGTCAGCTCCAAATGTGAACGACTTCTATATGTTAAGAACTTTAGTACATTCAATCGCAGTTGTCCGTGGCGATTTATATTTCTCTAGTAATGAATTTTCCTCTCAAATTTTTTAGACCAATGATTAGAAATCTTTGAGAGTAATAATTAAAACCTAAGGAATCTGGTATCGTAATTCATAGTAATCATAATCAATCACACATGGTTCTAGTATGCATAGTAATTATTTTTATATTTCAAGTACTCTTGCAGCAAAAGACGATTATTTTCACCTCAGTGCTTTTCACCATCTATTTTTCGATGATAATGAAGAGAGATAAATCACGGAGGATTATGCCCTTTAATCCGTTGGTCAGAAATAGCGAAGGACTTCTGAGCTAGGATGAAAATTTTATATTTGATATCGAAATTTGATCCCTATTCACTTATAATAATATCTATGTTGTTCTAATTAATGGACCATCTGAAGAGACTTGCATTTCAAATACTCGAAAAATATTACAACTACCGGACAGTACAAATTTCATCCGAACAAACCAATGCCAAGTGCTTCTTCATTTCGAACGCAATTAATGTCAACCTTAAGAACAAAATAAAAATAGAAATGAAAATGAAAATATGCTTATTAGGAAGAGGCAGTTTCATGGGCTTAATTAAACAACCGCAGAAGCTCAAGCTGTTTTTCTTCCTTTTTCTTAGCTGAGCACAAAAGCTTATTAGCCACTACCACACATCACGAAGGTACCTCCCTTCCATCTGCAGACTCTTTACGTAGGCCTCAACCTTGGAGCCTTCCAGTGATCCCTGCAGGAGATCCAATTCAACATGTATTGTGTCAGAAACAACGAAGGAATTGATCGATCTTTCTTTTCCTTAATTGAAGGAATTGAATTTTAGTTTCTACCTGTTCTTGAGCTATGGTGTGAATAACTTTGTGGACATCTCTGGCCATTCCCTTGGCATCGCCACAGACATAGATGTGGCCGCCCTGTGAGATGATGCTCCAGACTTCGGCGGCCTGATACGACGGGCAATCATTGTCAGTGCTCAATTACAAGATCCAAGTCGAGAGTTGGAATTCTACCTTCTGACACAGCTTGTTCTGCACGTACTCTTTGCTCGGACCTTCACGGGAGAAAGCTACGATGAGCTCGGAAATAGCTCCTCTCTTTACAAACATGTCTAACTCTTCCTCATAGATGTAGTCCTGCATGATTGTCCATGTGCATTTAGATGATGAAAGGGGGATCGATTCTGAGAAGATAGGAGATCGAAGTGATGAAATACCATTTTTCGGTTTCTGCAACCGAAGAAGAGAAGGCCCTGACCGAGTTCTGCTCCAGCCTCTTTGAGAGCGAGCCTTTCCTGAGAGCACAAATCACATAAATGTTTTGAGTAGCTGACATCTTTCTCAAAAATTGCACACATTGTGGATGTGGATCGAATTCAAACCTGCAAAAAGGCTCTGAAGGGTGCCAAGCCTGTGCCAGGGCCGATCATTATTATTGGAACGGAGGCATCTGCAGGCAATCTGAAGTTTGATTGCCTCACAAAAATGGGAGCCCGGCTACACTCTTGAGTCTCCTCTTGTGGGGCTGAGTTCTGTCGATCAAAATATGGACACAATTTTGAGGAAAAAGATGTTAATATATTGAGAGAATTGAGATTGCATACCTTCATCCAGGTGGAACAAACTCCTCTGTGAATCCTTCCCGTCGGCGTAGTTTCATTGACCAATGCGCAAGTGACATGAATTCTCGAAGGTGAAGCCCTGAATCCAATGCTCAATATAAGCGATTCTGGACGAATGAACAAGTGCTATCGAATTGTTACCTCGGAGAAGAAGATATCGAATAGTAACGAGGCTGTAAGCGAGGAGCTATCGCTGCGAAGAAAACTCCTAGAGGAGGTTTGGCAGAAGGGAATTCGGCCATGACTTCCAGAATAGTTCTCTGGCTAGAAACGACCCATTGATTATATTCATCCTGCATGAAAGGCAAGGTGATCTTGTTGTCAATTCATTGTTCATCGCAGTCCAAATAGAATATTTGCTGACCTTTCCAGCTGGAGAAGCCAAGAACTTGAGTCTGTCGACTTCAGTTGGTTCAGAAGCATGAGCAGCCAGAGCAAGTAAAGCAGGCTGGAATTCATGATATGCGATCTCATAATTAATATCGTAAGAAACTAGGAAACTAGATCGATTTGTAGGCTCTGCATCAGAATGTCTACCTTCTTGGGAGAACTCAGAAGGTCAGCATATTTGGCAAGTGCATCTCTCAAAGTACAAGGCGTTGGAAATGGAGGTGCAATAGAACTGCTGCTGAGTGGTGTTCCATCCTCCTTTTCTGCATACAGGGAGAAGTATGTGTCTTCTGGATATCCCAACAGCCTTGCAGCCTCCTCCACTGTCTCAGAGGTATTCTCTGGATACACTCCGACATGATCACCAGTATCATAGCTGTTGAAAGTATAAACCAATCTTAGTTTAAGCATCGGTGAGACCTCTAAATGAAACAACTTTTATGAAAAATTTTATTACACAAACAAACTTACTTGAGACTAGTTCCAGAAATGTCAAACTCCAGATGAATACATGAACGATCTGAAAGTGGAGTATGGAGCTCTCTCCTTGCAGCCACATTGACCCTGGAAATTTGTCACCCATCATGCTTTTGATTCTTGCAAGAGTAATAGTAGCTACTCGTCTCGAAAATTAATTCATTATTTATATTTTTTCATCAAAATTTCATCTACGGCACTGACGGTGCACTGGTTTGTTTCATACCTGCAAGGATTACGGAGGTCATAAATGGAATGGCCATTCGCAAGACTTGGTTTCCTCTCCATTTGGGGAGCATCTCCACGTTCTAGGAACATGGTGCGGTATTCCGGTATGCCAGCCACATAGTCAGTAGATACGACATCGTCCTCGCCGCAGAGTAACTTATCGAGCTCTGGCCAAACTTGATCTTTCCTGCAGCAACAAAGATTCAATGGAAGAAGGTGTTGAGCAGCAGCACAAACGAGATCACAGCTGTGGTGGATGAACAAAATCAAGTCAGTTTTAGCTCTCTTGTTTCTTCCTTTAAACGCACCATGCAACGAAGTCATCTTCGATGTACTGTTCATCGTTACCAAGCCCCAAAGGCAGAATTCTCTTTGCACCTTGCTGAGCAAGAATTTGATCCACGTCTATACCAATCTGAATCGGACCAACACAGAGAGAGAGAGACCTTATGTACGTAGTTCAAAATTGAGATTAAAAACGAAAGAGAAAATTAAGAACCAATTAGGTGGAACCTTGTTGTACTGTTCGTATTGTGTGCTTCCCAATCCGAAAACAGCAAATTGGAGGTTGGCCAAGTAAACGTTCCTCTCGTTTGCCTCGCAGAACCATTTATAAAACCTCGCGGAATTATCGGTCGGTTCGCCGTCTCCATATCTGTGATTTATCGCGACCAATTCAGAAAATGAAGAAGCTTAAAACGACACTGGGGGAAGGAAGGAGTTTCAGAGTTTGGACTGACGTTGCCAAGAAGAACAGTGCGAGAGTCTCCTTCTTCAACTTTTCTTCGTACTCATGGTTTTCAAATGCATAATCTTCCTAAAAAATCAACAGCGCAGAAAGAAAGATTCATAAGAAATACAAAATAAAATTAAATAGACTCAAAAATTTATCCAAAAGATTAGATTGAGTTCGCTGAACTCATTCGACACACCAGATCAACAACTTTGAAGACGGCCTTCTGGTAGCGCGCGTTGGCCTCGTCCGCCAAAGTCTGCTCGAGACTCGACACTCAGATCAAAACATCTCTTATTTCAGCAATCGCAAAAGGAGAAATGGTCAGAAACTAACCTTGGCGAACCTCTCGGCGGTGCCGGTCTGCGAGCCGAAGAACAAAGTTACCTTCTTTTTGCCTTCATCCACGTAATCCACGTCGCTTTTGACCTTCCTCGGCCGCTTCTGAGGCGGCGGCGGCGCCACCACCGGGGTTGGATTTTTGTTGCCCGTCTTCTTCCAGAAAAGTATGAAAGCCGCCAAGCATCCGACCAAGACAGCCACATCCAATAACCTCGGGCTCTCGAATACCTTCGAAGCCCACCGTAGCAGCTGCGGCACGTCGAGCTTTCCCTGCCGAATCGCCGACAAGAGCTCGAGTGGGGAAACTTCCACGTCGCTAGCCTGCATCTTCTTCGACCTGGAAGAAAATATCTCAATCGATCTCTCGCTCTCCTGTTCGCTTATACTTCTTCGTTCTCTCCTCCTTCAGTTCTAACTGCCGGAGGGATCAAGCAATTTAAATGGGAAGGGTGAAGCTAGCTCCCACAAACTCCCATTCAATTAGGTCGTTGAACAAGTCCTCTTCGATCAATCATGCTGTTGGCATTACCAATCAAAAAATGACCGGACAATAAGCAGCGTCTCCATTCGGGCGTCGCATGCACAAACGAACGCATCTAGCTGTGAATGCTCACGGCTGAAACAAAAGGCATCGACAGGTTGACTTGGACTTTGAGTAGCGTATTGCATGATCAGCTCAAGGCGCCGGTCTTTGTAAGCTAACGAGCTACTATATATACAACCCTCCCGCACTTTATTTAGTTGTTGCATGCCTTTCTTTTTCTCTTTACCTTGAAAAGTCTAGCCATTTCGATGTGATCACCATTTTTCTCATTGGGCAATGCCCTAATTTCAAACGGGGAGGTAAATGGGAGGGGCGATCACCGATAGAATTTTTTCATGTTCATTCCAAGGACTTTTAGTCGTTGAGAAAATGTTGGTTTGGCATATGGAATAAAAAGGTACTATTCTTCGCTTATAAAACTTTAAAAATTATTTAGCCTAAATTATTCTACTACAAGTAAGATCTTGATAATTGAGTTATATTCATGGTTAATTTTGTTATAATTTTTTTAATCATATATAAAGGTTTTAATAATATTAAAAAATTTTAGGTCATGGACGATCACCTCAGGTCTAGCTCAGGGCTTACTCTATATCTAACCACGTGAATAATTTTAAGAAAAAAAATTTATTAGATTATAGTCATTATTGTACATGTGTAAAAAAGAAAAAAAAAATTGATTTGATTTGTGCACGATTGCTCAAAACCTATAACAAGGTGAACTCGGAGGCCATGCAAATGATGGAATGGAGAAAGCTTAAAAGTTCAGCACATTCGATAGACTAAAGTCTAGCAAGGTGCATGACATGTAACAAGGTGAACTTGAAGGCGATGAGAAGGATGACGTGGAGCAAACTTGGGATCTTGATGCTTTTGAGGGAAAAGGCTTGACCGCGTGGACCTTAAGGCGAAGAGTATCCATAAAATTAAAGATTTGGAGATATAAAAGTTTGATAAATTATAGTAGTGTAATGTAATCTTGGGATTGAGCATTTGGGCAAAATATTCTAGGATAATGTTGATGCAGTTGTTTTTTTTTTTTTGACTCTTTCATCGAGTCTTCAGAAGAGAGTGAGTTCTCACGTCCACAGCAGTAATCTCCTTCTCCTATCAAAGTCAACACAAGTCAGATGATCGTCAATGCTCCGGCTACGATCCTCTGATATTTAAATTAGACAGGAAGAAGAAGAGAAAATCAGGTGAACTGTAATAGAATAAAAAGTATCTCCAAAAAAGAGAGAGAGCTCTTTTCTTTATCTCAACCTGCCTTTATATAATATTTCTGAGATTTCTTCGTCTCCACTACCAATGCCCTTTGTTAGGCTATTAGGGGGTGATTGCTACAGAGAATCTCCACTTGTCATGTCACATGTCTAAGAGTGATCATGGGGCAGAGTCATTAGGAGACCAAATGTGACAGTTGTTAAGAGAAATCTCCTCTGTGGTCCCTAAACCAGCTCCTATCTTTGAATTCCCTACTTCGTCGCTTCTTCTTATTCCCAGTTGATACTGCTGGTACCTTTTCTATATAGTTCCCGATAGAAGGGTTAGCGGGTGACCCATGATCCGATCCAAAATATTCGGCTCAGCGAAGGGAGAAAAGGAAGAATGGTTTGGGCGCGAATATCAGAAGCCATTGGTACGGGAGAATATCTAAAGCAATTGGCACGGGAGAGTTAGCAGAAGCAATTGGTACGGCAAAGAAGAGACGGAAGACACTTCGCTAAGAGTGGAACAAGAATTGGTTCAGCTAGATAATTCCAGAAGCCGATGGGATGGATAGAGGGTTGGCTTAACCTGATCGATACGAAGGAAGTTTGGCACGGGAAAAAGAGGAATTGGTTCGGGTTGATGAGGAACCCTAGGGTTAGGGCGCCCGTGAGCTATAGACCTAAGCTAGCTTCACTCAAAGCGGATGGTTGAGGGAGATAGTCTAACCTAGTTTCCCGAAAAGTAGAGGAAAAGGTGTTAGGCAGCGACTTAGGAGGCCCACGCAATATTCAGAGTCTTCACTCCTCGTATATATGTGAATTATTCTCGGTGGAGGTGGTCACGTGTACGATGGAGATAACCCACGACGTTATGATGAAGGAAAGGGGAAGATAAAAGGGAGGAGGCGAGGAGGAAAAAAAAGGGATCCGTAATTATTCCCACCCAGCAAGAGAGGAGGAGACGCAGGAGAAGAAGGGGATCGACAACCGCCTCATGAGAAGAAGGAGGAGATCACTGATTGTTACATCTCTTGTATTTTCTCGTTTTGTGATATCAGTAAGAGGTTTTCTCCTCCACCTTCTGAAACTTTCTTTTGTAAGGAGGACCTTCATAGTGAAAGTGCTTAGGCACTGCATCCGGTGAGAAAGCTCACCTCCGTGGAGTAGGAATCCTTATTCCGAACCACGTTACATCTTGTGTCTGAGTCTTGACTGCTGACATGGGTTTCTTGCGTTTCATCTGCCTTCTTCTTATTCTCTGACAGCTGTGAAAACTCTTTGAGATCTCCCTCAGTGCTTCACTGCATTGAAAAAGGAGTGAACAGATTTTCACCCCGTCCCACATCAGTTGGCGCCGTCTGTGGGAACACATTTGAGCTGGACGTCGAGATGCAACCTAAAGAAGTACAACAACCTGCTACCTCTGTAGCGGAAGAGCGCCCCATCACCCTTCTACCATCGCAGTTGAAGGCCCTGGTGGATGACGCTATTACAGAAGCCCTCGCTAGGGAAAGGAGAAGGACCGGATATCTGCATCCGCATTCCGGTGAACCTTCTTCCAGAGGCCCACCCCCAGAAATGCCTCCTCCATCTCGTACAACCGTCAATGTGGAAATATTACCTGGAGGCAGACTTGGGGGAAGAACGCCTCAGAACACTATGCCCTTCACCCAAACACGCAGGGAAGAACAGGGCAAGAGTCAATCAACCCGACCTCCGAAAACATACGAGCCCAGTCCCTTTACAATGGACATTCTCTCTGAGCTCCCCCCTTCTTACTTCCGAAATCCTCAAATCAATAAGTATGACGGTTCGACGGATCCCGAAGAGCACATATCTCAATTTGACGGAGCGGCCTCGCTCCACTGTTATACTGACGCTCTCAAGTGCCGAGTCTTTTGAACCACCCTAATTGGCTCGGCACAAAAGTGGTTCAATACTCTGCCCCCAGGATCCGTCACTTGTTTCGCTGATTTTCAGAGAATGTTTAGCTGGGAATTTGTCAACTGCAAGACGTATAAACAGGATGCCTCTATATTAATGCATATCACCCAGGGACCCTCAGAATCCCTTAGGGGGTATATTCACCGATTCACTTCCGCAGCTAGGGGAATCCCCTCCGCCCGATCTGAATCTTTCAGAGGCGCTATTCAGCATGGGCTAAAGGAGGGCCCCTTCCTCAGTTCCTTGTTAAGGCAACCTGCGGATAATTATGAGGAGCTACTAAGTCATACGGAGCAGTTTATCCGCGAAGAAGAAGGATTAAAGGTACGGAGAGCTGAACGGACTGTCGCAGCGGTCCCAACGGAAAGAGCTCGTTCCGCTGCTCCTCAAGCGCTCCCTCGACGGGAGTATACAAGACCTTTTCGACAGGAGGTTCCGAGGCCTCGTCCAATGTTGCCAGGTGCTCGCCCCATTCCGCCCTTACAAATCATAGCCGTTGAAGCGCTTCCTCCTGTGAGGACTTGGAAAGAACGAGAAATGGAATTCTATAACCAACAGGGTCTGCTGCAACGACCCTTAGGATACAGGGGGATCCCACGTAACCCCCCTGCCCCATTCTTCTGCCAATATCATATGGAATACGGCACGATGGTGGCCGATGTTTTTACAAGAGGAATTGGATCGCCTCCATCTGCGTATCCACAAGTAAGGTTCGAGGCGGGAGGAGGCCCAAGCCGAGGCTCCCGACCCAATGTAACTCGTCCAGGGCCCTATAATCAACAACCTCAAGTCACTTTCCCTCAAACGCCATCCCAAGAGGTTGTTTCCCAAGGAGGCCCATCAGGTGAGGGTCCTTCATCCAATTTAGATAACGCTCTCACACGAGGAGTTATTCATGTTATAGCTGGAGGACCTACCGATGGGGACTCCAACCGAGTGCGGAAGTCGTATGCCCGTCTCCTGGAGAGTTTGGCCATCGCCACTGACCAGACTATTCAAGCTACATCGCCCGTTTCATTCGGGCCAGAAGATTTACAGGGTGTTCTACTGCCCCATACGGATGCCTTGGTTATTCGCATATCCTTGGCTAATTATGAAGTGGCCCGGGTGTTGGTCGATTCAGGAAGTTCCGTCAACATCCTCTTTTAGGAAGCCTTCGGACAGATACAGCTGGGGAATGCCCAGTTAGAAGATGTGACCACCCCCCTCTTCGGATTTGCAGGACATGTAGTACACCCTACGGGGCAGATTTCATTGCCTCTGACTCTGGGCGTAAAGCCCAGCCAAAAAACCTGTATAATCCCTTTCCTCATTGTGGACGCTCCATCCACTTATAACGCTATTCTTGGGCATCCTTTCCTCACCCTTTTTCAGGCCGTGGCTTCCCCGTACCACCAGAAGCTGAAATTTCCGGTGGGCCCATCGGTGGGAGAAGTCCGTGGAGAACAGAAGGCCTCCAGGAGCTGCTACGTGCAAATGGTTCGGGATGATCAGAATAAAGCTCGAACCAATGATCACAAAGGCAAAGCTGTCATCATCACTGATGTCTGCGTCCTGGAGGAATCCCCCCTAAGGCTGGCAAAATAGAGGAAGGTGAACTGGTGAAAATCGCTCCAGGAAAGGCCACACGGGTGGCACAATAGCTGGAAACTAAAGAAGAGCTGGTGGCTTGCCTGAAGGAAAATGAAGACATCTTCACAAAAGACGTACATGATCTCACGGGGATCAACCCTCGAATGGCTGAACACCAGCTCAATATCACTAAAGGAGTCTGACCCGTCCAACAGAAGAGGCGATATTTTGGACCAGAAAAGGACAAGGTCATAGCTGAAGAAGTGGACAAATTGCTAAAAGCTGTTCATGTAAAGGAGATCCAGTTTCCCGAATGAGTTTCCAATATAGTCCTGGTCCCCAAGCCCTCGGGGCAATAGAGGATGTGTATCGATTTTCGTGATTTAAATAAAGCGTGCCCTAAAGACTGCTACCCCTTGCCTCGTATTGATCAATTGGTGGATTCTACTGTGGGATATGAAGTGGTGTCCCTAATGGATGCATATCAAGGATATCATCAAATACCTTTGGCCGAAGAAGATCAAAAGAGGGTTAGCTTTGTGACTGTGGGAGGGTTATACGCTTATGTGGCAATGTCGTTCGGATTAAAGAACGCAGGGGCCACCTATCAGCGCTTTATGGATAAAATCTTTGCAGAACAGAAAGGGAAAAATGTGGAAGTCTACGTGGATGATATATTAGTCAAATCAAAGACCACTCGGGATTTAGTCAAGGATTTAAATGAAACCTTTGCTACATTAAGGCGGTTTAATATGAAGCTAAACCCTAACAAATGCCTGTTCGGAGTAAAGAGCGGCAAGTTCCTGGGGTACATCGTGACTGAGAAAGGGTTACAAGCCAACCCTGAGAAGGTGCAAGCACTATGTAACATGAAGTCACCTTCTAATCTGCGGGAAACCCAGAAGCTGGTGGGCAGCATCGTTTCTTTATCACGATTCATAGCCAGATCAGCGGACAAAAGATTGTCTTTCTTCAAGATCCTGCGCAAGGCTACTAAATTTCAGTGGGATGACCAATGTGAACAGGCTTTCCAGGAGTTGAAGAAATATTTGGCTGGACTCCCACTGCTAGCCAAACCAATAGCCGGAGAACCGTTATGGATGTATCTGGCCGTCTCAGAGGGAGTCGTTAGTTCGGTATTATTGAAACAAGAAGGCTCTCACCAGCAACCTATTTATTATACCAGCCATATCCTGAGGGGGCGGAATTTCGTTATACAGAGCTGGAGAAGTTGGCGTATATCCTAGTGCTAACTGTCCGCAAATTAAGGCCATACTTTTTGGCTCATCCCATCACCGTTCTAACACAGCGAATTGGGCAAGGTCGTCACTAAGCCCAATTTCTCGGGAAGATTGGCCAAATGGGTGGTAGAACTAAGCGAGTATGATATTCACTACCAACCTCGAACGGTTATCAAGGCCCAAGCGCTTGCTGATTTTGCGAGAGGTACCTGCGGCTCGGAAGAGGGTTCGACAGCCAAAGAGGAGGGATCAGAGGCATGAAATATATTCGTAGACGGTTCTTCAGGATCTATGGGCAGCGGCGTCGGTGTTCTATTAATTTCCCCTGATGGTGAAGAAACTCGACTAGCCGTTCGCCTGGAATATCGGGCATCTAATAATGAGGCAGAATATGAAGCCATTCTAGCGGGATTGCGGTGTAGCGGTGGGGCTTCTTCCATTGTAATCCATTCGGATTCTCAGTTGGTGATATCACAACTTCAAGGTTCTTTTGCGGTTCGAGAGGAAAGGCTGCATAGGTACTTGAAGGCTTTTGAGAAAGAAAAGGCTCAATTCCGTCAGGTCCTCTTAAAGCAAATTCCACGGGAGAATAACGGGAAGACAGATGAATTGGCTCGGATGGCTAGTGCTATGGAAGGAATGAAGTCCTCGGAAACGGTTCATACGAAAATTCATACTTCCCTAGCAATATGCAGCGTGGAGGAAGATACACCCGAATCAAGCCTAATTTTTGATTGGAGGACTGACATCATAGCTTATTTACGGCACGGGAAGGTCCCTGAAGAAAAAAGAGCGGCATCCGCTTTAATAAGCCGAGCCACACGGTTCACCCTCTTAAATGGAGATTTGTACAAGACTTCTTTTGGACGACCCTTATTAAAATGCTTGGGAAAGGAGGATGCAAAATGGGTGCTCTGGGAGATTCATGAAGGTTGCTGCAGCAATCATTTAGAAGGGAGAGCTTTAGCAAGAAAGGCCCTATTAGCAGGATATTTTTTGCCTACTCTCTAGCAAGATGCTGCTCGTATGGTGCAAGCTTGTCCCACTTGTCAGAAGCATAACAACCGTTCCGAACGACCGGCTGAGTTGATGAAAGTCGTAGTCTCTTCCTGTCCTTTCGATCAATGGGGGATGGATATAGTAGGTCCGATGCCAGCGGCACCCTTACAGAAGAAGTTTTTATTGGTGGCTGTGGATTATTTTTCCAAATGCGTGGAGGCAAAGCCCTTAGCCAAAATTACTGAGAATGCCGTAATACAGTTCTTATGGAGAAACATTGTTTGTCGATACGGTATTCCTCGGAAAATAGTCAGTGACAATGGACGACAGTTCCAAGGAAAAAAGATCCAAGAATGGTGCCAGAGTCTCAACATTCAGCAGACTTTCACTTCGGTCGCTCACCCTCAAGCGAACGGGCAAGTGGAGGTGACTAACAGGATCCTCATTCAAGGATTAAAGACCAAATTGGGGGCTCAGAGGGGGAACTGGGTAGAAGAGTTACCAGGCGTCCTGTGGGCCTATCGAACTACACCCAAGACGACAACAGGAGAAACTCCCTTTAGTTTGGTGTATGGGATGGAAGCTGTTATTCCGATCGAAGTTTTGTTAAATAACGCTCGGATAAAGGCGTACGAACCAAATCAGAACCAACTTATCCGAAGCACTGAATTGGACTTGGTGGAAGAAAAGAGGGAAATGACACGAAGGCGAGCGGAAGTCTACAAGCAAAGAGTGCAACGAGCCTTTAATAAGAAAGTAATGCCTCGAAGATTTCAAGAAGAGGATTGGGTTTTGCGTAAAGTTAATTCCGCTGGAGACCCCGGAAAGCTAGCTCCAAACTGGGAAGGACCCTATGAAATAACGCGCTGCGTAGCAGGGTCAGCATATTATCTGAAAGATGACCAAGGCAAAGAGCTTCCACGACCTTGGAATGTCATTCATTTAAAACTTTTTCACACTGTATGAGGAATAGAAAATAGAAGAAAAGAAATGATGAGACTCTGAAGGAGTGTACTCCTTAACGTGATCGCGTCAATGAGATATTAAGTACTCTCCAAATTTCATTAATGAGAAGCAATACGGTACTGATTATCAATCATGAAGAAGAGAAAGAAAATGGAAAGGAAACTCCCGTTTCAAAACAAGATATCGAATTACAGTTTAAATCGGTCGAGAGGATAACGTCGAAAATCGGCCTCCCAATTTAAAGAAAATGAAGGATAAGTTGGAGGAGGTAATCCTTGGTTAGCATATTGTCGAACCGCTTCATTAAATCTGTCCTGATAAGTGGTGCGCAGCAAAATGATGAGTCTCTCCTGGCAGTTCGGACGGTCAGGGCTTCGCTCTCGATGCAGCCTCTCGCATTTTTCTTGTTGCTCTTGAAGTTGTCGACGCACGTCCACATAACGTCGCGACACCTCCATAATAGCATCGGCTAGGATGGAAACATCATCGGCTCGGGAACTTTGGTCCTGCTGCACAAGGTGCGTCATCTCCACCATGTTTTGACGCATAGAAGCTGAAATCCCCTCCACTGCCTCAGAATAAGATCTGGTCTGGGCGAGTTCAGTGCCCAACCTTTGGAGAGAAGTCTCTTGCTTGCGTAGACGGGCGTGAGCATGAGCCCGGGAATTTATGAGGGAGGAGTTTTCTTGTACCTCCTTGCACAAGCGGGTGCAGAGGTCCCCTATCTTATCCTGTGCTCGCCGGTATTGAACCTGAAGGCGAGCGAGGGCGTCAGAATCCTGTTGCTTCCCCTTGAAGAGCTCTGCTACCTGCCCTTGGAGACGTATTAATTCTTGAGCCGAGGAAGACTCCTTATCAAGAGGAGCCAGTTGGACTTCCCGCTGGGGGACGGGTAGCTGCACAACTGGACATTGTTGTGCCCTCAACGTTGCAATGGTATCAGCATCCTTCTGAATTTGTTGGCGAGCCTCGGATAATTGCTCCTGGCACAGATGCAATTGTTGCAACAGGAGCCGTTCTCGATTTTGAGTATTGGCTAAATCTTCCCGTTGTTGTCACTCCCATTCTTGAGCTTGAGCCCGATATTGATGGAGGGAGCGATCCAACTCTTGATGGTTGGGCACAGCCTGCATGCCAGTTGTGAAAAAGAAATCGATTAGTAAGACAAAGCTAAGAGAGCTAATCGAGAAAACATACCAAATCCAGAGCATGGCGTAGGCTTTCCATGCGAGGAACTACTTCCTCTAAGTTCAGGATCCGAAGACTCCTGGGAGAAAAGGAAGAAGATGAGACAGATGATACTGAGGTGGGAAGTTCACTGGTGAGGGGGAGAAGGGGGATGATATTTGTGGGAGGAGAAGGACTCTTCAGGCGATGAGTGGGGGGAGGGGGAAGTTTGCGGTAAGGGGATATCAACCGCCATGGGGTCGGAGGAAGAACGATACTCAAGGGAGATAGAAGGTAGGGGTGAGTCAGCCTCTGTCGTCGGTTGACATGGAAGTGCATCCTCCCCGGGTTCATCCACAGGTTGCAGTGAAGGAGAAGGCGACTTTTGAATATTGGTGGCAGAGGGAGAAAAAGCATAAAAGCTAGGGTTTGTAAGTGCCGGAGAAATTGAGGAGGGACTAATTGTCTCGATTTCCTCCGGGGAGGAAGTAAAAAGGGATGCAGGGGGAGGAGAAGAAGACGGACGAGATGAAGCAGATGTGATGGTGATCGGGGAAAGTGAATAAGAAGACAAAGCCGACGGCTGATCGGTTTTCTTCTTGCGATGTGGATAACGACCCGCTATTTCCTGGAAGAAGGTAGAATACATTTTGAAGGTCTAAGAATAAAGAGAAAGGGCTGAAAAAAGGGATTAAGGCAACAGAGTATGACGGCGGAGGAACGAACAGACGGAGAAGAAGGAGATGAAAAGGCAAGGGGAGGAAGATAGAAAAAGAAATGAAGACAAAAGGATCCCCTATAAAAGGGAGGAGAGTGGGCTTGTAATCATTATTGGGCTCCTCGTCTGTGGTAAAGGAGGTCCCAAGTGAAAAGGAAAAAAGGATTATTCTTTCTAAATAGCTCAGTATGTACTAAAGCCTTCATTCGCATAAGAAGGGGCGGATATAGGCGTTCCCCTTCGGAAGACGAACACAAAAGAGGGATGATATGAAAACGCTGCCTCCTTTACGTTGAGGGTTTCTAAGCCATATATTATATATATAAAATTTCTATCCTCAATATATACAAAATTTCTATCCCCATGGCGAGATATCCGTGTGTGGTGGCGGAGCAGGAAAAATTCTTCGGTTATATATTATATATTATATATACAAAATTTCTATCCCCGCGAAGCGGAAGATATCCCCGTGTGGTGGCGGAATGGAAGAACCGAAATCCCTCGGTTATATATTATATATACAAAATTTCTATCCCCGCGAAGCGAAAGATATCCCCGTGTGGTGGTGGAACAGGAGAACCGAAATTCCTCGGTTATATATTATATATATATAAAATTTCTATCCCCGCGAAGCGGAAGATATCCCCGTGTGGTGGCGGAACGGGAGAACTGAAATCCCTCGGTTATATATTATATATACAAAATTTCTATCCCCGCGAAGCGGAAGATATCCCCGTGTGGTGGCGGAACGGGAGAACCGAAATTCCTCGGTTATATATTATGTATATAAAATTTCTATCCCCGCGAAGCGGAAGACATCCCCGTGTGGTGACGGAACGGAGGAGCTGAGATTTCCTCAGTTATATATTACCTTTTGTCCCCGTAAAGGGGGAGAAGTTAAAGTTCTTGTTTAACTTTATATTGTTTTATTCTGGCAAAATAGCAGAGTCAGTTCATTTAATGGTTCTATATACCAAGCAGAGTAAAAAGGCGGAAGAGCCGAAATATGCCTCAGTTATATGTAAGTCTATGTGAATACGAAAGAAGTAAAGCGTGACACAATTCAGAAGATACTGGAGAAAGAAGATAAACTGGGAAAGTTCATTGATGCGAAAGAATTACATATTTTGAGTCATTTACAAGGGAAAATAACAAACAGAAACCCTTAAACATCTTGAGTATTACAGTTCTTTGTTGGGAGGAACGGAGGGAGCTCCCTTGTATGGTTGAGGTTGGAACAATAGTTGCTGCCGGTAAGACTGTTGTAGGAAGATCTGTTTGGCCAATTCCTTTTGGGACCCGACCAGTTGTTGGCGTAGGGAGCGATTCTTGTGAAGTTTCCTTTTCTTTGTAAGTACTTCACTTGCTCCTCCAGGCTAGCTATGTATCGGCGATCATTTATCTGTTCTTCAGAAGGAGAGGAAATGCTGCCCTGTTCAGATATTCTGTCCATGGCAAATAAGGAGAAAAGGAAAGGATGGAAGCTATCAGATAAGGGTTGGGGACTTTTATAGCGGCGAAGGGGAAAAAGTGCATTTATTGGTAGAAGAAATAGGGACCATAAATGCCAGTAAAGAAGAGGAAATGTGGGGGCAGTAGTGGGAAGGTCTACGGAATTATGACTGTAATTAAGAGGGTCCGAATCCCCGGGCGATGGCAGAAGAAGGCATGTTCGGACCAGATTACCGTCCTTTTGAAGACAGAAACCTACTACGAGAAAAAGACAAAAGCAAAATATCAAGTTCCTTCCCTCGTTTTTATTGATATATTTGAAATGATTACATTAATTTGATCTATGCAGATTTCCTTTGATTACTCCTAACAGACGAGGCGGGAGAGGTCTCTTTGGGGGGAGAAGGCGCCAAGACGACCTTGAAGCGCTCGCCTTGGGACGGAGGAGGAACTGATGGACCTTCATCGAACAGAGAAGGATGAGCTTCCGCCGGGGGGACTGGAATGAAAGCCAGCGCTGGTGGAAGTGGAGGGAGTTCATCAGCGGCACGGGGGTCTCCCACTATATACTCCCAGGTGAAGGGAGGATTCCACACTCTATTGCGGAAGGAAGGGAAGAGAGCACGAAAGGACCTCCCTGTAGGAGGGGTTGAAGTTGGAGTGTGAGGTGGAAAAGGAAGAAGACGAAAAGCGGAAGTATGGCTTGGCGGGTCTCGAATCTTGATGTCTTGAAACCCGATCCTGCGATTGAAAAGATTCTGAAGTTGAAGAAATTTCGATGGGGTGCCCCTCTGAAGCCATGATAGTGAGATATGAGAAGGGAGACATGGAGGACAATGATTTATAATGGAAGAAAAGCGACGGCAGAAGTTCTTGGGAAGGTGAAGAAGACGAAGAGATTGATGCAGTCTCCGAAGCGGCAAAAGGAATGGGGAAAACCAATAGGCAAGAGTCACTTAAAGCAAGTCTCCGAATCGAAACCGGGACGGATGTGAATAATATCAAGCAAAATACTTCAGGCGGACCTCCGAACCGAAACTGGGACGGATGTGAATAATATCAGGCAAGATCCTTCAAGCGGATTCCCGAATCGAAATTGGGGCGGAGGTGAATAATGTTATTCAAGATTTTTTCGATAAGCCCGAATCAACGAAGGGATTCCACCAGATGATACGGGAAAAGAGATAGCGGTATAAAAAGAGAGGAGTTTAAAATTGGTTCAGAATTCCTGATCCGTCAAGAAACATGACAAGACAATGATAATTAAACATATGGACAAATTCCTCATTCAGAAGCAAAAGAAAGGCTAGTGACAAAATTACCAAAAAGGAGAATAGTAGAAATTACAACTCAAAAAGTTCGGGTGGACACTTAGCTAGCGCCTCCGTAGGATCTAAATAGCTGGTGTCCGTGCCAGGAGGCGGGTATCCTTGTTCGGCGTTTTGAGCCGAGGACCCCTCAAAGCCTAGTATAAATAAGTCTACCCCCTTCTTGACATAGCGTCCCTTGAGGTTGACTTCTTGCTCCTTCAGTTGGTCCTGATATCGAACCACCTGAGCTTGACTTTCACAATTCGCAAGCATCTCTTTCTGGTGCCTTTAGCTTCTTTGCCCCAAGGTTGAAAGAGCTTCTAGGTACTCCTGGTGGAGGGTAGACTGTTGCAGAGCCACCGGCGATAAGGTGTGAGAAAGAGCTACTACCATGGAGGAAAGCTCCTGGCATTTCTTTGTACAGGATTCCTTGGTGGTTTCCCATACTCGACATTCCAATTCAAGCCGGTGTCGCTCTTGCTGAAGCTGCATAATAGTGGTCGAGGAGTCAGCAGCCTTGGTCATGGCGTCCCAAAGAGATCCCTTGTACTCCCCCAGTTCACGGGTCAGGACGTGTTCATGTTGCAGTTCACTAGACTGCAAAAAGAGGCGCTGCTCAAGTTCTTCGTTTTTTCATTGCAGCTCCTCTTTCTCGCTTCGGACCAGGGCTAGTTGCATCATGGCATCTTCGCACTGGCCCCTAAAGTCCGCTTTCTTGCCTCTTGCTCGCTCAACCGCCGAACGAGCTCTTTTTGTTGTGATACGGCGGCAAAGTGACGAGTTTCCACGCTATATTGGAATTGGGCCAGCCGAACTACCATGTTGTTATGCTGGGTGGAGGCCTGAATGGAAGGAAAAGTTATCAGTATATATCGGCATATAGAGATACTCATAATGAAGAGGAGGAAAAGAAAGAGTAGATACCTCTGCCAACAGTTTGCTCACTTGTTCACATGGGCCTTGTATGCCCGAATGATTGAAGAATTTCACCTATGAGGGGTGCCGAATCTTCAGCAGGGATCCCAACGTGGCCCTCAGAGAAACAGGAAGGGAAGGATCCTCCCCTTCAGAGGAGGATGGGAGTTTGATGCAACGAAGGGGGTTAGGAGCAGCTCTTGAGTCGGAAGGTATAGGAGCTGGGAGGGATTCTGTATGAGAAGGTAGGGGTGAATTTTGTGCAGATGGGGAGGAATGAAGAAATTGGGAGGGAGAATCCCCTCCTTGGGGAGATGAGGAAGGGACAGAGGTCACGCCCCCTTCTTGGCTCATAAATGGTTAGGGGTTGAGACCCTGGCTGGTCGGAAGATAAGGGAAGAAGAGCCGATGAACTTGAGGCTCCTTTCTTGATGAGCCACAATTTTTTCCGAGGGGATGACAGAGCTGCTACCGACTTGCCTCTTTTAGTCGATGTTTTCTTCTTTTTGGCCGCCTCGATCGCCTCCCCTTCCACCAAAGCATTCTGCATTAGATTATCTGCAAGGTATACTGATAAGAAAAATGAATAACCTAGAAAAGAAGTCATATTGCAGGGTAAGTATCACCCTACCTACATCAATCGAAGTCGTCAAAGGTAGGGGAGACAATCCAAAGTGGCTTAAAAGAGGAGTTTCTATTAGATGGTTTGAGCAGTAATGTAACTCTCCTAATACTCTATACACTCCCGGGAAGGGGCATTTGATCCTCATTTCCCGAAAGGGAGGCAATTCAGGAAGGGCTACCTTCCATGTATTAGAATAGGGCAGAGACTCGGGAAGCTGTACAAAGAAATAAAATTCTTCCCAGCCCTTGTGGGAAGTGGGTAGGTTCACCAAGAATTGGCAGTCTGAATGACTAGATAGATAGAAGAGACCTTCCTTAGAAGATTTTAGTTGGAAGAAGCAATGGAATATTTTAGGGGTTAAAGAAAGGTTCAAGTGTTGAAATACTATGTGAGCTCCCGATAAAATTCGAAAGGAGTTGGGGGTGAATTGGTTCAGGGGTAGTCCATAGAAGTTTAGAAGGTCCAAATAGACCGACGGTACCGGCAAGGATAGACCGTTAAGAAATTGTTCGGAGAAAAAGCATGTCAAGCCGGAGGGAGGATTATGAGGCCGATGCAGTTTAGTCGTGAAACAACATTTTATAGAGGGGTCTATGTAGTTGTCCTTAATATTAAAGAAATAATGGTTACAATCTAACTGGGTTATGGTATGTTCATACCAGGCGGGTGAAGAGATGGTCCTAGGAGCCATGGGTGCGAACAAAGCAGAGCACTTACTCGGAGGCTAAGGAAGAATCGTGTGGGGAAAGGAAGGACTGGGTCGCCGAAACGCCGCCGGTGAAAATCACGGAAGGAGAAGAACAGGCTGGATTATTAAGCACACTAAACGATACCTAAAAGGAGAAGGTAGGGGTTTATATAGGGTTTTCCGTGACGATTCAACTGCACAAAAGGAGAAGAAGAAGCGGAGCCCATAAGCCCATCGGGCCTCCTTAAGTATACCTAAGGGAGGTATAAGGGAACGAATGGATCTAAGTTGAGAAATGAAGAGTAGGTCAGAAACTTCATGTACATTTGGAAAGTCAAGCTTATAACTTCTCTTTACTATTTTTCGGGGTTGACTAATGATACTGCTGGTACCTTTTCTATATAGTTCCTGATAGAAGGGTTAGCGGGTGACCCATGATCCGATCCAAAATATTCGGCTCAGCGAAGAAAGAAAAAAAAGAATGGTTCGGGCGCGAATATCAGAAGCCACTGGTTCGGGCGTGAATATCAGAAGCCATTGGTACGGGAGAATATCTAAAGTAATTGGCACGGGAGAGTTAGCAGAAGCAATTGGTACGACAAAGAAGAGACGGAAGGCACTTCGCTAAGAGTGGAACAAGAATTGGTTCAGCTAGATAATTCTAGAAGCCAATGGGATGGATAGAGGGTTGGCTTAACCTGATCGATACGAAGGAAGTTTGGCATGGGAAAAAGAGGAATTGGTTCGGGTTGATGAGGAACCCTAGGGTTAGGGCGCCCGTGGGCTATAGACCTAAGCTAGCTTCACTCAAAGCGGATGGTTGAGGGAGATAGTCTAACCTAGTTTCCCGAAAAATAGAGGAAAAGGTGTTAGGCAACGGCCTGGGAAGCCCCATGCAATATTCCGAGGAGTCTTCACTCCTTATATCTGTAACAGAATTATTCTCCAGGTGAAGGTGGTGGCCACGTGTATGATGGAGATAACCCACGACGTTACGATAAAGGAAAAGGGAAGATAAAAGGGAGGAGGCGAGGAGGAAAAAGGGGATCCACAATTATTCCCACCCAGCAAGAGAGGAGGAGACGCAGGAGAAGAAGGGGATCGACAACCGCCTCGCCGGAGAAGAAGGACGGAGATCTGTCGATTGTTACATCTCTTGTATTTTTCTCGTTTTGTGATATCACTGTAAGAGGTTTTTCTCCTCCACCTTCGGAAACTTTTTTTCCGTAAAGGAGGACCTTCATAGTGAAGGTGCTTAGGCACTGCATCCGGTGAGAAAAGCTCACCTCCGTGGAGTAGGAATCCTTATTCCGAACCACGTTACATCTTGTGTCTGAGTCTCGAGTGTTGACGTGGGTTTCTTGCGTTTCATCTGCTTCATCTTCTCATTCTCTACTGATTACGGCCTGTGAAAACTCTCTGAGATCTCCCTCAGTGCTTCACTGCATTGAAAAAGGAGTGAACAGATTTTCACCCCGTCCCGCATCACCAGTCGTCTCACTCCTGACCCGAGCTGGTCATGGCTTCTCGGGTCACTCCGCTTCCAAGTCGTTCCACTTCTGACTTCCTGAATCGCCCCACTCCCGACTCGCTCCACGCTAGGATTTCCAGGTCACTCTGCTCTCGACTCATTCCACTTTTGACTTCCTAAGTCACCCTACTTTGGACTCGCCCCATGCTGAATTTTTATGTCACGCCCCGGGGGAGTCCCCGCCAGACAAAAATCCGACAACATCTCCCCTGTACTGGTGACAATACCAAACTTATATACAAGGCCTACACGACCACTATACATCGGTCAACATGATCGGAATCCAAACAACACACGCAGGTAATAAAGCCTCAAGCTAACAATCAAAATAAATGGTAAACAGTCTACAATCACTAGACTTACCCCTTCTGCCATCTGGGCAGGAATACCCAACCAAAACCAATCGAAATAAAATCCGAAAAAAGGCCTATAAGGACATCAAAAATCCACGAGTACACAAATCCCAACTTCAGTCCTAAACATATCTTCTAATCCAAATATCCAAAACCATAAAATGAATAATTATTAAACTTTCGCGATGAGGGGGTTTGGCAGCTGGACTCTCCTAACAGCTTCATCCTGAAATAGATAAAAATCAACGGGGTAAGTTCAAAGAACTCAGTGGATATAGTCGATATGCAAGGTAAGAAATAGCTAACAATAACAATCATGCTAATACAGTCTCATATATATAGGGTATGCAAGAAAGAAATACAAAAGAACTGTACTTACCTGAATCTCCTACCCTGATATAAGAGCATGTGCCCTACTAGAAGAAATAAAGTCATCACCATATACAAATATGTATCATGTATGCATGACAATCATATGCAACATCCAAGGCATCAATAAAAATACAGCAAACACAATACAAATGTTATCCATGCAAAATGCATGCCGTGCAAATGACATGGTCACCCCTGACGCCAGTCAGCCGCCTCACATGCGATGGTGAAGCCGAGTGGATAGGGCTATGACAACTGTGCACTCTGCCATCACTGCTCCTGAGTGACCGAGTGGACAGGATGTTGTCGGAGTACACTTATCCTCCTGCCCCAAACAGAGTGGGGAAGCTAAGCTCTCATCTCACGGTGGCATAGACCAGAGGAGGGATCCCTGCCCACTACCACGCTGCCTCATCGCTACCCATGAGCGGACCAGCGGAGCCTGACAGAGCAACTGCACACACCCTCCTGACGTGCCACTAACCCATGAGTGGCAGCGTGTGCAGGCCATGTAACTGACTGCGGGCTCAACTATAAAGGAACCCCGTCCAACCAGCATGCAATCATGCAAGATGGTGCATGATACTAAAGCATGTAAATCCAACTAAAATGCATAACCGAATAATATACACAACCAATAAGTACATATCCATGATCCGAGTAAAATAGGGAAAGTATAACCATAACCGATCAAATGCATGTATCAAGTAGGCACAAAAACATACTAAACATATAAACATGAAAATTATTACAAGCTATCCTAACTAGCATATCAACATGACTATATCTAGGAGATAAGTCAAAATACCCACCTGATAAAATGTCCGCAAAAGAAC
This sequence comes from Wurfbainia villosa, assembly GCA_025175895.1. NCBI lineage: Eukaryota > Viridiplantae > Streptophyta > Magnoliopsida > Zingiberales > Zingiberaceae > Wurfbainia > Wurfbainia villosa. The sequence continues at coordinate 51,110,177 of CM046003.1, forward strand.
CAAATCGTCACGACCGTGAACCTGCCTCGTGATCGAAACCTGCATACAACATAACTATTGTTAAGCACAAAATGCAATTCACCGACAAATCGAATACTTAATCGGTTTCTTACATAACCAATTAACCCAAATCAACTTCCAATTTCACTAATTTATCTAACCCTTTCACAACCCTCACAACTCTCAATTACACCAATTTAGGGATCTAATCACCCTAATTGAAATCTCATCACAACCCAAAATAGATCCACCCCCAAATCGAGCCTAAATCTTGATTAGCTTTAGATCTAACATCATAATCATAACAAACACTAGACCAACTATATAACAGTGTACATCCAACCATCCAATATCAACCGAACAACACCAAAATCGTGCTTACCGGCCCTAGTATCTCACTGGCAGCCGATACTCCCAACTCACAACCCACTTCGTGGTCGAGAACCTCACAACTGACTCCCTCGATAGTAACCTCCAAACACAGATCATAAGAAAAAGAGATGGAAACGAGAGATATACCGAAAGATGATGTTTCTCCACGTCTGCCCTGTTCACCGGTAGATTTTTTGCTGCCCTAACCCTTGCTTCCCTAAATCACTTACTCCAACATAAACTCACCGCCGCTGATCAATCCGCGTGGAGGGGAAGGCTACGACGATGGAGGAGAGTGGAGAAGGCGGCCGTAGGTGGTCCTGTGGCAGAGGAGCCGGCGCCTGCGATTGTGGCAGAGGAGGTCGGCGAGCATGCAGAGGGTTGGTCGGGGTGGCGGCGGAAGGCACGACGACGGTTGCTGGCTGCAGCGCGGCTAGTGACCTGGCGTCGCATGTGGGGGCTCGGGCGACGGGGAATAAACGGAGCTCGCGACGATCCTGTGGCCGCGGCGGCTGTGGTCGGCGAGGAAGAGAAGAACGACGGCTTGGTCGTCGGCGGAGAAGAACTGCCGAAGGAGGAAAGGGGTCACGACGGGGAAAATAAAAAGAAGAAATAGATAAACTTAGGTTAATATATAATATTAATCCCCTTAAATCGACCCCACCTAAAACCTATTTATTTTATCCCCGTAATAATCTCGTACGGACTCCGTTTAAATTCCGGAAAAATTCCTAAAAATCTCGAAAAATTCCCAGGATTATTTTTCTTAATTTCTGGCCATTTAATTTTTAGTATTTTAAATTTTTCGTATTTAACATTCTCCCCCACTAATAAAAATTTGATTCCCAAATTTCCTACTCAGATTCATAATGAGTAAGAGATACCACAAGTACTGAAAAATATATCTCACGTACCTTAAGTAAACAAGTAGGGATATTGAGCTCTGATCTTTTCTTCAAGCTCCCAAGTAGCCTCCTCATCCGTGTGGTGACTCCACCCGACCTTGACAAGTCGCACAACCTTGTTTCGTAATTGTCGTTCCTTGTAATCCAAAATCTGTACCGAAACCTCTGTATAAGTAACATCAGGTTGAATGGAACCTGACACATCTGACAAAATATGTGAAGAGTCTGGTACATACTTCCTCAGCATGGACACATGGAACACATCATGAATACTCGACAAAGATGGTGGTAGCGCTAGACGGTAAGCGACTGCTCTGATCCTCTCCAAAATCTCAAATAGACCAATGTATCTAGGAGCTAGCTTACCTCAGAGGCCAAATCTCTTCACCCCTTTCGTGGGTGAGACTCGCAGGAATACATGATCACCAATAGAGAACTCCAGAGGTCTCCGTCTCCGATCTGCATAACTCTTTTGGTGATCCTGTGCCTCCGCCATCCTACGTCTGATAGTACGGACCAACTCTGCCTCATGCTGAGCTCTCTGGGGTCCTAGCAACTGGGCCTCCCCAACCTCCTTCCAGAGGGTGGGTGTACGACACTGTCTACCATACACTGCTTTAAACGGGGCCATTTGGATAGCCGAATGATAGCTGTTATTGTAGGCGAATTCCACTAACGGCAAGTGGATTATTTTTCTTAATTTCTGGCCATTTAATTTTTAGTATTTTAAATTTTTCGTATTTAACATTCTCCCCCACTAATAAAAATTTGATTCCCAAATTTCCTACTCAGATTCATAATGAGTAAGAGATACCACAAGTACTGAAAAATATATCTCACGTACCTTAAGTAAACAAGTAGGGATATTGAGCTCTGATCTTTTCTTCAAGCTCCCAAGTAGCCTCCTCATCCGTGTGGTGACTCCACCCGACCTTGACAAGTCGCACAACCTTGTTTCGCAATTGTCGTTCCTTGTAATCCAAAATCCGTACCGAAACCTCTGCATAAGTAACATCAGGTTGAATGGAATCTGACACATCTGACAGAATATGTGAAGAGTCTGGTACATACTTCCTCAGCATGGACACATGGAACACATCATGAATACTCGACAAAGATGGTGGTAGCGCTAGACGGTAAGCGACTGCTCTGATCCTCTCCAAAATCTCAAATAGACCAATGTATCTAGGAGCTAGCTTACCTCAGAGGTCAAATCTCTTCACCCCTTTCGTGGGTGAGACTCGCAGGAATACATGATCACCAATAGAGAACTCCAGAGGTCTCCGTCTTCGATCTGCATAACTCTTTTGGCGATCCTGTGCCTCCGCCATCCTACGTCTGATAGTACAGACCAACTCTACCTCATGCTGAGCTCTCTGGGGTCCTAGCAACTGGGCCTCCCCAACCTCCTTTCAGAGGGTGGGTGTACGACACTGTCTACCATACACTGCTTTAAACGGGGCCATTTGGATAGCCGAATGATAGCTGTTATTGTAGGCGAATTTCACTAACGGCAAGTGGTCCTCCCAGTTGCCCTCGAAATCTATAATACAGGACCTCAGCAAATCCTCTAGTGTCTGAATGGTCCGCTCAGACTGTCCATATGTCTGCGGATGGAATGCAGTACTAAAACGAAGCTGCGTGCCTAAGGCCTGCTGCAGACTCTGCCAGAACCGGGACGTGAACCGGGGATCTCTATCTGATATAATGCTCAAAGAAACACCATGCCATCTGATGATCTCCCGACAATATAACTCTGCCAAACGATCCAGAGAGTCGGTCTTCCGAATCGCTAAGAAGTGCACGAATTTGGTTAGTCGGTCAACAATTACCCAAATCGCGTCATGACCTTGACGTGTCCTAGGCAAACCCACCACAACATCTATAATAATACGCTTCCACTTCCATTCCGGAATCGGAATTTCCTGAAGCATCCGTTCCTTAAACTAATGCAACTCCGAAAACCATTATCCTCCTCGGAGTCAGAGATGGTAGTCCATCTACCGTCCAAAATCCACTCCACCTCACACTCTGTAAGTGCATGGGAGGCTATCGCGACCAAACTTCCTTGTTACAACCGTTCGTGTTCCAGCTACTCTATGGTAGCTATCCAGTAGCTAGCCAAAACTCCATGAGCATTTCTGCTCCTCCCCTATTCAAAACAACATAATAACTGTGAAGTCCACATCATATATATGACGGCTTATCTCGCAGTCCTTTAATTTTCGTAAGCTTAGGATACGTCTTATTCAATAGCATTGGATTCGCTCCGATCCCCGAAATGATGCATGCATATACACTACCCTTCCATCCACACCAAAATAATTAATCAAATCAATACCAGAAAAACTACCATCTACGGTGGTCAAGTGCGCAACTCCAACTACCACCATCAACAGTGGCCAAGTTACGCAACTCCAACGACCACAATTGATCCAATCGTGTCCAGAATACACGACTTCCTAAATCCCTGGACGACTAAGTTATCAATAAATCTAATAAGATAATCATAAGCTCATACAATTCATACCAAGTATGAAATTGTCGTCGCTATACAACTGCATTCTCTTTACTCTAGGCTGATGATATAACAACCATCACAACGACAATGATAATTGTATGACACCATGTCGCTACAATATCATCACACCAGTCACAAATCAATCCTAGAGTATACACAGGTGTCCTATAGCTGATCTAAATAGATCCTCTATCCACTATGAAGGATATTCATTTCCTTCTACAACTACCGCATTCTTTCATCGATAATCGATGCATAATCTCAAAGGTCCATCTCTTTTAACAAAGAGTTCCGGATCTTTTCTGGAAGAAATTCTGGGACAAATAAATATCCCATTCAACACCTCCTATAATAAGGTAAAATGATCTTTCATCGTCTTGACCAATGTAGGCATACACGCCTTATCCATAACCAAATCACTATTAGTAGGGACTGATATTTTTCTGAGGGTTTACTCCTTGTCCTTCAAATTGGTGGCTAGTAGGCCAAATCCATAGCTTTCTAATTCGATATCAGTCGACACCTCTACAGAGTCCGTACTTCTGAAATCATCGTTAGGTTCCGCAAGGTCAATACGTCATCGACCTCGTCCTCGACCATGAGTAGGGGCAATTTTACTAGGTCAATACTTTTCCTAACCATTAAAGTACAGTAACCACTAAAGACAATACTTTTCCTATAGCTCAGAGATGCCCTTTAGCTTACCTGGTCCCAAATCATGAGAACTCCCAAAAATCCAAGGAAAATCAAATCCTCGAAACACAAAACTCACAAACCAAAACTGTAAACCAATAAAATTGTCACGTCCCGGGGGCATATCTGTCATCCAAGTGACGGAGGAGCCCCTTAGTGACAATATTCAGAAATACATGGACCAGATCTGGTAAAAACCTCGAAATATTAATAGATATACAAATATTTTAATTAACTGCATGCATGCACGACTAAACATATATCAATTAAAGTAAAATAGTTTTATGACACCAAATCAAACTGCGACAAAATCCAAAGTGTATAAATAAAATACAATACCGATAAAGTAAATAAAGTGGCATCTCGACGATGCAGTGGGACAAGCACGGCAAGGGACTCTCTGAGCGACACGAAGGTAGGTCAACCAGACACGTCCTCCATCAGTTAACCTAGAGGATAAGTGAGGAGGGGGTGAGTACTACCACTCTGTGAATGTATAGACAATAGTGCATAATCATAATGCACATAATGGAAGTCACAGGGAACAAGCTAGAGTAACCCAACCCTCAGAGTACCAATATTAGTATGCAACTATCCTGATCAGCAGTATAACAAATATACCCGCAACATACACAACCACTGCAACAAGTAGTGCACATCCAGATACCACGACAAAGTCTTGTGGCTCTCGCATAAAAAAGGAACTATCTATGAGCTACCGTGAACGTAACCCATGGGCCGACAATCAATAGCACGATCTACGCGCAACTATATGCTACCACGAAGGAGACTCGTGGATAGACAGACAGTATATAGATATCTAATTATTGACTGCACACACTAGCGTACTACCACCAATAGGTCGCGTGAGCAGTCGATTATCCTAGGTTGTTAAGTCTAGGGTTATCCAATACATCTAGCATAGAACGTCTATCAAAATCGATAAGGATCATCGATCTACAATTAAGCCCATTGAGATGGTCAAGCGAGGGTTTCAACACCTCTAATACGAAATGTTTACCAAAGCTGGTAAAGATCATCGACTTATTAATAAATAAGTCGAGATGGTTAAGTCTAGGGTTCCGACCCTTCTAACATGATCGGTTATCAAAGTCGATAAAAATCACAAGTCCACTAACAAACACGTCGAGACGATTGCTCATAAGGTTTCGTCTCAGCTAACAGGAAATGCCTATCAAGGCCAATAAAGACAACCCCTCTACAAACAAGCACGACAAAAGGGTTAAGTCTAAATTATACCATTCTACCAGTTCAATCATGCATGCTACAACATGCTACCATGAACAGATCTCGTGGGTACTTAACCTGTAAAGTAGCTATCTAGCTACAGGCGTCATACGAATCTGATTATCACCAACTCCGAACGAATAGCGCAAGAATATAACCTTACAGTAGGCCATCTCAACCATGATTGGGAGGCATGATTGACCACAATATACAAAGCACCTATAGGGAAACACTACTGTAAATTTTTTTCTCAACCACGAATGGGTGATATAGTTGGCAGCCGATAGATATGCACAACGTTATATACCCTCGAAGGATTAATCGCATCCTAATCATACGAACTCTATTGGTCCGATCACCATATCACTGAAATAGTAAATGGATAAACATATACCAATATGCACATCCGGGTCATTATGCCTAGGGTTCCAACACCTAGGGTTCCACTAATGTTGTTTCATTCCTGAGATCTGCTCCTACAGAATAACCTCATCTAAGTTATTCTACCTCTACTAGTCTTAATCATGGTATCCACCGCAAAAACACATAACCCTATAAACATATAACACGCTGTCTAATAAACGACAACATAGTCATACTAATGACAATCAATGGTTGAAATTAATTAGGGTATAATAAAAGGTCATGTCAGAACAAAGTCAAGGCAATACTAAATAAAACATCAGGTGTCTATATATACCCTAAACTACGTAAGCAATGTAATCATGTCCTCATGCACTAGGATCTGAGAGTCAAAGAACCTATATATATACCTTCTACGAATTTATCCATCTTATTCAACTAGTCTAATCCTAGTACTAGTCCAATCCTAATACTAGTCCAAAATTTAAGAAGTAAACATTGACCAATAATATCTATTCATTTACATCACAATGATAACTAGCTACGTATAGCAGTAATAGCAATTAATAACCATATGCAGTCTAACATATATAAGGTTAAAACAATACTAGACAAAACATGATACCACCGCATAACCAATATAACCAATACAAATATGCACTAAATCTAAAAAAATTTCTAGAATTTATTCACCTGTTAGCCGTCTGGAGATGTCCTGTTGCCGCCAAATCCCCCATATTGACCTCGTCAATAATACCCCGAATTTCTGAAACATAAAAATCGTCGGAAATCCGTACCAATCCGAAAATACCCCAGTTAACCTGCCAAACATGGCAAACTCCGAAAACCCAAAGACCCTAAGGAACTCGGAACCTATGCTCTGATACCAAATAAATTGTCACGCCCAGGGGGAGTCCGTCGCGAAAAATTCACTTATATACAAGGCCTACACGACCACTATACATCGGTCAACACGATCAGAATCCAAACAACACACGGAGGTAATAAGGCCTCAGACCAACAATCAAAATAAATGGTAAACAGTCTACAATCACTAGACTTACCCCTTCTGCCATCTGGGTAGGAATACCTAACCAAAACCAATCGAAATAAAATCCGAATAAAGGTCCATAAGGACACAAAAAATCCACGAGTACACAAATTCCAACTTCAGTCCTAAACATATCTTCTAATCCAAATATCCAAAACCATAAAATGAATAATTATTAAACTTTCGCGATGAGGGGGTTTGGCAGCTGGACTCTCCTGATAGCTTCATCCTGAAATAGATAAAAACAACAGGGTAAGTTCAAAGAACTCAGCGGATATAGTCGATATGCAAGGTAAGAAATAGCTAACAATAACAATCATGTCAGTACAGTCTCATATATATAGGGTATGCAAGAAAGAAATACAAAAGGACGGTACTTACCTGAATCTCCTACCCTGATATAGGAGCATGTGCCCTACTAGAAGAAATAAAGTCATCACCATATACAAATATGTACCCTATATGCATGACAATCATATGCAACATCAAAGGCATCAATAAAAATGCAGCAAACATAATACAAATGCTATCCATGCAAAATACATGTCGTGCAAATGACATGGTCACCCCTGACGCCAGTCAACCGCCTCAAACGCGATGGTGAAGTCGAGTGGGTAGGGCTATGACAACTGTGCACTCTGCCATCACTGCTCCTGAGTGATCGAGTGGACAGGATACTGTCAGAGTACACCTATCCTCCTGCCCCAAACATAGTGGGGGAGCTAAGCTCTCATCTCCCGGTGTCATAGACCAGAGGAGGGATCCCTGCCCTCTACCACGCTGCCTCATCGCTACCCATGAGAAGATCAGCGGAGCCTACAGAGCAACTGCACACACCCTCCTGACGTGCCACTAACCCATGAGTGGCAGCGTGTGCAGGCCATGTAACTGGCTGCGGGCTCAACTATAAAGTAACCTCATCCAGCCAGCATGCAATCATGCAAGATGGTGCATGATACTAAAGCATGTAAATCCAACTAAAATGCATAACCGAATAATATGCACAACCAATAAGTACATATCCATGATCGGAGTAAAACAGGGAAAGTATAACCATAACCGATCAAATGCATGTATCAAGTAGGCACAAAAACATACTAGACATATAAACATGAAAATTATTGTAAGCTATCCTAACTAGCATATCAACATGACTATATCTAGGAGATAAGTCAAAATACCCGCCTGATAAAATGTCCGCAAAAGAACCAAATCGTCATGACCGTGAACCTGCCTCATGACCGAAACCTGCATACAACATAACTATTGTTAAGCACAAAATGCAATTCACCGACAAATCGAATACTTAATCGGTTTCTTACATAACCAATTAACCCAAATCAACTTCCAATTTCACTAATTTATCTAACCCTTTCACAACCCTCACAACTCTCAATTACACCAATTTAGGGATCTAATCACCCTAATTGAAATCTCATCACAACCCAAAATAGATCCACCCCCAAATCGAGCCTAAATCTTGATTAGCTTTAGATCTAACATCATAATCATAACAAACACTAGACCAACTATATAATAGTGTACATCCAATCATCCAATATCAACCAAACAACACCAAAATTGTGCTTACCGGCCCTAGTATCCCTCCGGCAGTCGATACTCCCAACTCGCAGCCCACTTCGTGGTCGAGAACCTTACAACCGACTCCCTCGATAGTAACCTCCAAACACAGATCATAAGAAAAAGAGAGGGAAACAAGAGATATACCGAAAGATGATGTTTCTCCACGTCTGCCCTGTTCACCGGCAGATTTCTTGCTGCCCTAACCCTTGCTGCCCTAAATCACTACTCCAACATAAACTCACCGCCGCTGATCAATCCGTGCGGAGGGGAAGGCTACGGTGCTTGCGATTGTGGCATAGGAGGTCGGCGAGCATGCAGAGGGCTGGTCGGGGTGGCGGCGGAAGGCACGACGGCGGTTGCTGACTGCAGCGCGGCCAGTGACCTGGCCATCGCGTGTGGGGGCTCGGGCGATGGGGAACAGACAGGGCTCGCGGCGATCCTGTGGCCGCGGCAGCTGTGGTCGGCGAGGAAGAGAAGAACGGTGGCCTGGTCGTCGACGGAGAAGAGGTCGTCGGTGGAGAAGAACTGCCGAAGGAGGAAAGGGGTCACGGCGGGGAAAATAAAAAGAGGAAATAGATAAACTTAGGTTAATATCTAATATTAATCCCCTTAAATAGACCCCACCTAAAACCTATTTATTTATCCCCATAATAAGCTCGTACGAACTCCGTTTAAATCCAAAAAAATTCCGAAAAAATTCCTAAAAATCTCGAAAAATTCCCAGGATTATTTTTCTTAATTTCTGGCCATTTAATTTTTGGTATTTTAAATTTTTCGTATTTAACATTTTATGAGTCTCCCCACGCATAACTTGCACCACGCCTGATTTCCCAAGTCACTCCGCTCCTGACTCGTTCGGCTTTCGACTTTCTAAGTCTCCTCATTCCCGACTCGCTCCACGCCTGATTTTCTGAGTCACTCCACTTCAGACTCGTTTCACTTTCATCTTCCTGAGTTCCCCCACTCCTCACGGTGTCCTGACTCCCTATGGTGTCTATATGCTAGACTCTATCCATATCATATGTCACCCTCTCCCTGAGCAGTCAGACAAGAAGGTATGAATTTGTATGACGTTATGTAAACTGTTCTTATTTTTCTTAAGGCATCCTCCCCTTAGGGTTTCATGCCTTCTATATCAAACTCTAGTAGAGGTAACACACCCCCCTATCATCTTTGAAATTCATCCACACATGCCCTAACATCTTCCCCTTCTGACAATCGTTGCCCCTCCCCTTCAAGACGATTTTCTTTTCGCCATTTCATTTGCTTCGTGCTTCGTCTTCCTTATTGTCTTATTTTTAGGTAAGTATCTCTATTTTCCTTTGCAGCTTCCCCCTCCTCTTTTGTGATTACCCCTGTCAGATAAGGGGACTCCTCCCTATAGATGACATCATGCAAGAAGGTATGCGCAATCTGGTTTTGGAGTCTAGAAAGAAAAGCTTGGGAGAGGCAAGGTCTTTCGCTGCTCCTTCTTGCTTGATTGACTTCCCCTTCTCTACATCACCGCCACCTAGGGCTGAAGCACCTGCCATAGCCATCGCTCAGGAATGTTATCTCGTCTCACCCTCTGATCAAACCATTTTAAAACGACGGAGGGACTCTCTTGGACCTGTTGATCACCCCCACTGCTCTCATCGTGGTTATTATTGCTTCTTCTTGGGTTAGTTGGAGGGTGGTCTTCATTTGCCTGTCCCTTCCATCTACCAACGCAATCTCTACTTTTACAAGATTTCTCCCAACCAGCTAGCCTCCAATGCCTTTCGCATTTTGACAAGGGCAAATATAGTATTCCACCACCTGAAGATTCATCTTTCTCCTTCCCTATTCCATTGTTTCTTCCAGTTGAAGATGGGAGAATCTAGGGTTTTCTACTTCACAGCTCGCTTTGATTGCCAGTTATTGATGAACATGCCCTCTTTCCATAAAGGTTGGAAAAGTCTCTTTTCCTTCATCTGCCTACCTGATCCCCTACTCCACTTGGGAGGCTGGGAGATAGAGTTTCCCAAACTACCTAATTTTCAGGAGAGTCGATTACAATGTTCCTTCAAGTCCATCAAAAATATACTTTGGGAGCACAACTATGACATTCACCACCTTATCAACGATCATCTTCTCGGTCGTTTCTGACTATCATCTTTCGTTCCTAATGATGTCGTCCTAATATGTGGTCGACATTTCACATCGTTGCCCCTTTATAGATGGAAGGTAGGCTAATTCATAGTGCTTCTTCTCTATAGATAATCTCATGCGGGTGGCCTAGATTAGCGCCATGGAGGCTTTTTGTGAAGGGGCATCGGGCCTAGACGGAAATGAGGGTAAGCCCTTCCTACTGACTGTCGAACCTTCAAATCCACCAGCTCAAGTCCTGTCACAAACTCTACGCCTTCGACAAGACACAACTCAAGAGCAGTGCATATCTTCTTCTGAAGCTTCCGTCTCGGGCCATCAAACGACTAGCTTGCCTTCTCTTCCCTATCCATTTGGGGCTCCATGTAGGACTTGAGCTCCTGCACCCACTCGGGTTCAACCAGCCCTTGAGGGATGGGACACCTAGAAATGAACTCCTTCTAGGTCACCTTCTCCCTAGTCATCCTCGGAGTTCCTCTCCGCATTAAACATCGAGCTTGCCCTCCTAGTTCTTCTCTTCCAGCCCTATGGATCATATCCTCGCCATCTCCTCTTGCTGAGGCTCCTCATTCTCTTTCTCTTTCTCCGACTCCATTCTCTAACCTTTTGCCTATTCAACTTCCACCTTCTCCCCCCTCTTTTCAGCATTACCCCACTTCTTCCAGACCTTCTCACCTATCTTCATTGCCCTCTTCTTGTCATCCCATCATGGGCATCGTCCCTTATGTGACTCCTCCTCCCACATTTTTTACACCCATCATTGAGGAGTTGACTCCTTCCCCTGAGGCTTCACCATCTCCCGCTAGTCCATCCCTACCGTCAAGGTCTAGGGAGATTCCTTAGTTCCCCATAATTTTAGAATTTTTGTGCTAGGGTGCAAATTTGGTAAGCCTCCACCAACCCCCATTCTTATATTTATGATTGATGGTCACTAATGAATAATTCTTCTTTAGGGGCAAGTCACCACTAATTGCGAGATCGGTTCATCATTTGGTGAATTATAGAGATAAGACAGCCACACACACAACCTCTTTAAAAGCCCAGATCGACCAGTTAACCCAGTGCCTATTTTGGTCTTCCCAACATGAGCTTGAGATGTCCGAGTCTGAGAAGACGCTAAGGGGGTGCTACAAAATCTTACGGGAGAAGTCTCTGTGTTAGAGGGGTGCCAAAAGGAGGATCACCTCATCCTCGATTCCTTGGCCTCATAACTGACTTATTGTCGGGCTCGTGTGGAAGAGTTTCTGGATGGGCATACTAAGATGGGTCAGGAAAGTGATCAAGCCCTCACCCCCTCTCTACACAAAAACATTGACTAAGCAGTATGCTCCTAGGATTGGCTCGGATAACTTCTCAAATGGTTGAGCTGCATTTACAATACACTTCTGCAAAAGGTTTGAATCACTAACCTAGCGGCCTCTCATAGCCTGTCCCATGGTATTATGAGAGGAGATAAATCACAGGTGGTCTATGACCACGACGCGAAACCTAGCTAGTACGGGAGAGGGGCAGGACCCAGGCTAGCATTTCCATCCATTAGTTGAGAATTGACCCTTGCTCTCTTTACATTTACAACACACGATTGCATTGGAGGAGGCCACCAAGCTGGTTTTAGCCAAACTATGGTGATGTCTTCCTCGGAGTGTCTTCAACCTTTGGTACAATGGTTGGAGGCTATCTCTTTAGGGTAGATATCTGACATTGTCACCTTAGCCGAGTATCAAGCATCGGAAGAAGAGTGTTGGAGGGAGCAGGAGAGAGTTAAATGACCCACCTTTGTCCAAAGGCTACCTCTTTCTTCCAGATGGGCTTCGACGAGGTGGTGAAGCAATTTTCCTCCTGTAGATACCCTCCTCCCAGGACGGATGCATATTTCTTGGATATTGTTGGAGTCTTGATGGAATATCCTCCTGAGGCTTTTGAATTGTAACTTCTTGTAGTTGTTTATATCGCATCTTTGTCGTAATATTTTTTGACTGGGTGGAATATATTTCATATTGTAAATCCTTCATGCTCTACTTTTATAAACAACCCGAACAAATATTATTTTTCCTAGGTCTCCATAGGCCACTAACCGGGTAGGTGAATAACAAATGTCCTCCCCCCTCCCCTTCGTGTACTTATTGTTTTAAAGCCAAACTTCAGAAAGCCTCACTATTCATTGATGTGGAATCGGAGTACAGAACTCTCTTACATCTTCCTTCTCTAGCTAATCCTGCCTCCTCTTCCTTTTTCAGCTAAAGAAAGCTCTTAGATGTATTGCATTCTAGGGTCAAGGCAATGCCCGACTAATTGTATCTTCAAGATAGTAGGTTGACTCTGATGCGCGTTGAGTAACTTTGTAGGGACCCTCCTAGTTAGACACCAACTTCATCACTTCTCCAGTCGAGTTCACCTTGCACAACACCAAATCCCCAATCTAAAAGTAACACAATACAACTCTCTTATTGAAGGTTTGTTGCATCTTCCTCCAGTACACCTCCATTTGGACTCGAGCCTACTCCCTGCATTCTTCGATCAAATATAGTTCCACTCTTCTCTTCACTTCATTGTTTTGGGGTCATAGGCTTGTACTCGGGCACTCGAGAGGATCATCTCTATAGGAATGATTGCCTCTGCTCCATATACCAGGCTAAAGGGGGTCTCCCCTGTAGGGCTCCGAGTGGCGGTTTTATAAGCCCACAAGACACCCGAGAGCTCCTCGGCCTAGTTGCCCCGAGTGACCTCCAACTCAGTTTTTAATCCTCGGACGATGATCTGATTTATGACTTCTACCTGCCCATTAGACCAGGGATTCATGACAGGGGTGAAAACTTATTGAATCTGAAGGTTTATGCCCCAGTTATATACCCGACGACTCTAGAACTGACAATCATTATCACTGATCAGTCGTCTCCGTACCCGTAGAGGCATAGAATATTTCTCTGTAAAAATTGCATGATTTCCCTCTCAGTAATGGTAGCTAGCGATTCTGCTTTGACCCATTTAGAAAAATAGTCCACAACTTATTAATCAAGAACTTTCTCTACCCGAGGGCCAGTGACATTGGCCCAACAATATTCACCCCCACTCGTCAAACAGGCAGGATGCCACTAACGCCCTCATCAACTCGGTCTGTAGTTCCGACCTATGGTTGTATATATGACATCTTTGATAGGTCTTCATTATTCAAGCAGCATCTTGAATCATAGTAGGCCAGAAGTAACCAACCAATATAGCTTTCCTAGTGAGTAGTGAGAGCCCTCCCTCCGAGATGATTACTACAACAATCTTCATGAACTTCTTTGAGGACCTTCTCAGCTTCCTCAAGCCCCAGGCACCACAATAGGGGTTTTCCATAGGACTTCTTGTAGAGAACTTTGTCCACTATTATGAAGTGTTGAGCTCTTCTAGCTAGTGAGAAAGCAACTTTTGGATATGTGGAAGAGGTTCCCTCCTTCAAATATGTCTCTAACCTTGTCCTATAATCGAGCATCCTTCCTTCTTCCCCAGTGGACTCCTTGATCTCTTGAATTATCAAGGTGGTATCCTCTCCTTCTTCACTCGCTCGAGAGGTGTCCACCGCAATGTATAAGGGATCTCAAGAGGCCCACTCTGTTAATGAGCTCGTTAGCTGGGCCAACCCATCCACTTGTCTATTCTCCTCATAGGGAATTTGCTGCATTTACACTTCCTAAAAGTGTGTCTTCATTTTTTTATATGCCTCCACATACCTTGCCATGCAGTCATTCTTGACGATGAAAACACCCTATATTTGGGAGGTTACTAGTTGTGAATCTGAATGTACCTAGACTCGGATAGCTCCGACCGCTCAGGTGGCTTGCAACCCTGACAAGATGACTTCATACTCGACCTCATTGTTGGAGGCCTTGTACCCAAGTCGTAGGGTGATTCTAGTTTCTTCTCCCAAAGGAGACACAAGGAGTATCCCACATCCGCTTCCTTCCACTCCTACCAATCCATCTACAAAAACTAGTCACACTAACAGTGACACGTCCACCGCTTTAGTGTCTTTCAGCTCAGGGTTGTGTAGCTCAGCTAAGAAATCAGCCAGGGCTTGAGCTTTTGCAGTCGTTCTCAAGTGATATTGCAAGTCATACTCGCTTAACTCCAATGTCCATTTTGCCAGTCATCTTAAGAAATCCAGCTTGGTCAGTATCCGACCTAGATCGCTACTAGTAAGGATGATTATAGGGTGTACAAGGAAGTAAGGTCGCAACTTTCGGGCTGTGTTCACTAAGCCATAAGCCAACTTCTCCAACTTAGAATACCGAAGCTTGGATCCCTTCAAGATATAGCTAGTGTAGTAGATGGGTTGCTATTGTGATCCATTTTGTCATAGGAGTACAGAGTTGATGGATCCTTAGGATATTGCCAAATATACCCAGAGTGCTTCCCAGTTGTTAGGGTGGGCAAGAGTGGGAAGTCGAGCTAAGTACTGCTTCAATTCTTGAAAGACTTGTTCACACCGATCATCCCATTGGAATTATGCAGCCTTCCGGAGGACCTTGAAGAATGGTAACTCCCAATCCGTTGATCTGGATATGAAGAGAGACAGGGCCACTACCCTCCCTACTAACCTCTGAACCTCCTTCATATTAGTCAAGCTCAACATATTGCAGAGGACTTGCATCTTCTCGAGGTTTGGTTCAATTTCTCTTTTCGTAACTATGTGCCCGGGGAATTTTCCGCTACGCACCTCGAATACATACTTCTTTGGATTCAACTTCATATTGTAGCGCCTCAATGTAGCAAAAGTCTCTTCCAAATCAAGGATCAAGATGATGATGAAACGAAACTTTACCAAAATGACATCAACATAAACTTCTATGTTCCTTCCTTTTTGGAATGCAAAGATGTTGTCCATAAGCCTTTGATACATGACCCCCGCATTCTTCAACCTGAATGGCATTACCACGTACGCATACAAGCCACTCGACGTGACAAAGTTGACTTTGTTGTGATCCTCTCGGGCTAGTGGGATCTGATGGTACCCCTTATATACGTCCATGAGGAAAATCACTTCGTGCCCTGCTATAGAATCCATTAATTGATCTATGCAAGATGAGGGATAGCAATCTTTAGGGCATACTTTATTTAGATCATAAAAATAGACACACATATGACATTGGCCGAAGGGCTTTGGCACTAGGACTACATTGGACACCCACTTGGGAAATTGAACTTCCTTTATGTGCCTTGTCTTCAGTAGCTTGTCTACTTCCTCCGCTATCACCTTGTCTTTCTCAAGCCCAAAATGACGCTTCTTCTGCTTGATGGGTGGGGCTCCCTAGGTAATGTTAAGATGATGCTCCACAATCCTTGGATCAATTCTCGTCGGATCATGAATGTCTTTTGCGAAGACATCAGAGTTCCTTCCGAGGCAAGCAATGAGGTTGGTCTTCACTTTTGGCTCCAGCTCCCTTGCCACCCAGGAAATCTTCTCGTAAGATATTTGCACGAGATCTCCCTCTTCCAGCATGCTTCTAGCTAGGGCTCCCTCCTCTAGGGTGTACACTTCCTACACCGTCAGGGAGTTCGACTTCCTTGCTTTTGAGGCAAGCTCGATTTTGATCCTCCTTCACCATCTCTACATAGCATCCCCAAGCAACCTTTTGATTACCATGGACCTCCCCTATCAAGTGCTCAATTGGGAACTTCAGCTTCTATTAGAGAGGGAAAGCCATGACCATAAAGGTCGAGAGACAGGGTCACCCTAAGATGACATTGTATGTCGAAGGGGCCTCCAACACCAGGAACAAAGCGATGACCATCTTCCTGCTCGACCCATCACCTAGCGTTAAGGGCAATGTGATCTACCCCACTAGTTGAACGATATGCTTGGAGAAACTGGACAACAATGTGGCCACCTCCTCCAGCTTGGCTTCCTCCAACTACATTTGTGTGAAGGCCTCTAGGAAGAGTATATTGACGAAGCTCCCGAAGTCCACAACACCCGAGCCACCTCATAATTTACAATGGTGGCTCATATTACTAAGGCATCACTGTGTGGACACACCACTCTCACCATGTTCTCCAGCTTGAAGCTAATGGGAAAATGCTCCCAAGTGACCAACTCTTCCTGGATGGAGAGGGACTCCATTAACCAAGCATGGGCCTTGCAACCTCGGTTAGAGTCACCATCAATTGGCCCTCCCATGATCACGTTGATGACATCATTGTTGGGTTTTCGGCACCGCGGCGAGTATGTGTTCGAACATGTTTTATAAACATGTGCACAGCGGAAGAAATAAAAATAATAAATCTAATTTATTACAACACACACACCATATGCATGCATAGTACAATATGTGTATACATAACCGTAGTTTCAAAATTTGCAATAAAAGGAAATTTATTCTACGTATACCTGACGTATCACGTGTAGCGGGAAAGACATCAACCGGAGCGACCCTCACCAAAATCGCCTCTATCCGTATCCACGCGAGTATCTTCGTAATGACTTCACAAAGTCATGAGCCTCGTTTTCGTACGAGTCACTAGCCTCGTGTTGAAGACGATGTGATCGAGAGAAGATCACAATTCGGATTCAAAACGAGTCCTCAAAAACTCGCTTCTCCGGAGAGGTATTCGCCCACCGTTTGACGAATCCTTCGTCCTCCACCTATGAGGATTACCGGAGATCGAATCCCCGGCAAGGAAGCCGCTGTCGGAGCTCTAAATGTCGTCCAAACGATGCTCCGACACGAAGTATACAAGCTGTCCAGAAAACTGGATAGCTTTAGTGGAGGATTAGCATCGGCCAAATAAGGAAGCTTGATGCTCACCTTGTCGTTGGAGCCAAAGAAGATCACCGGAAGGTCTCCGGAGGATCGCCGGCTGAAGCTTGGACGCTGGCAACAACTTGGACGATGACACAAGAGGTGGGCGGCGACTAGGGTTTGGGTGCCGACCACAAGAGGAGAGGAGGGAGAGGGCCGACAACTTTGGATTAGGGCTCTCATTAAACCCTTGAGCCCTATTTTATAGAGAATAAATTCTCCTAATGGTTATTGGTTCATAACCAAAATCCGTTAACCCGCTCCAATAATTTAAGTTAAAATAAACCAAACCAATTTGATCTATTTTAAGTTAAAACGAACCGAACCAACTTTTGGTTCATTCGTTTAAAACAAACCAAACCCCTTTGATTTATTCTCCACCATTGGATTAGAACCAAACCAATTTGGTTCATCCATCATGTCTTCATAAGACACGACCCATCCACGCTTCCATTGCGATTGAAACAATTTCATGCTCGCTCCTTGTTTGGTCCAACCAAACCTAATTTCTCTCGGTCTGAGAATCTCATTCTCAAGCTCGTTTTAAATCCTTCGGATTACGCTCATTGTGCGTTTGCCCAAATAGGTTCTCGGTTTATGTTGGCCATCTATAATTAACCATTAATTATAGAACGATCATGAGTGGCACCTAGTAGTACATCATGTTCCCCAATTAACCGAAAAGATCAACGATTGATCCAGAACTATTTCTGAAACCCTTCAGCAGCTACAATGAATCATGCTCCATTCCTTTCACTCATCTTATAGCCACTTGGTTCAAGACATGGTCTATAGTGTCAATCCCCACTAGGTTGACTACGTCACACCAAGCCCAAGTATCATTTCCTCGTCCTACGAATTCTAGTTACTGCACATGTATCCAAGAGTACCTTACTCTAAACATGTAATGCTTTGGCCAAAGATTTTAGTAACAATCCAATGAGAGACCATGGGTATACATCTCCTCGCAAGGAGTGGTGAATCCTTTATAAGCTATTCAAACACCTTCGATCACTTCGACTTATGCCCAATCATCCCGGGTCCACATCTCCTCAGAGATGCTTGCTTAAGATGTCAAAGCATAGGTCTTCATGATCAAGATGACTTGAATACCGCAAGTCAAAGGAACATCGCACTTAAGCTTCAATAAGAACTTCATTGGCATATCTATATATGCAGAGAACCATATGAAGTCTTACAGCTGGTCACTCCAATGAACTAGTTACCATAACTAGCATCCACGATTAACTCCGGACATCACAATGTCTCCAGCCAGTAAGAATCAGCTACTTGGATACACCAAAGAGTATACCTCGTGCTAGTCTCGACAAAATTGATGGTGTCCAAATCCATCAATTCATAGACCAGGGATAATTCCGATACATCACAATTACACATGTAGAGATACTCACTAGTTGTGATCCAATCACAAATTCTCTCATGCTATGAATCGTATCGTGGACATTCAGTAAATGAGTTTAAGATCTAATCAAATACATGTGAACATGTATACTCAAATAGTGAATCCTCATTTATCATATAAATGGTTCAAACATAAGGCGATTGCCTTAGGACATCTCTTATATATTACTAACAAACTCCCACTTGGCCTAATGTCAATCGCTATGGTATCCAATACCATAGGCTCTAACATGACCCTCAAACTTACTTTGAGGTAATATCATAGTCAAAGGATCCGCTAAATTCCTTTCAGTGGGGATTTTCTCGATTTGTATTTCCTTCCTACTAATGATCTCTCTGATCAAATGATAGCGGCAAAGCACATGTTTGGATCATTGATGAGACCACATCAAGTTCAGAGATGAACTTCTTGATCCAAACCGCTTCCTTTGCTGCTTCCAAAGCTACAATGTATTCTGTCTTAGTGGCAGAATCTGCTATAGTGTCAAGCTTGGAACCTTTCCAACTTATTGCGCCTCCATTCCAGGTGAACACGTACCCAGACTGAGACCTGAAATCATCCTTGTTTGTCTGGAAGCTGACATCCGTATACCCGCGTATCACCATGTCCCCTTTTCCATATATTAGGAACACATCCTTAGTTCTTCTTAAGTAATTAAGGATCATCTTAACAGCCGCCCAATGATCCATTCCTGGATCAGACTGGTATCTACTCGTGACACTCAAAGCATACGATACATCGGGCCTCGTACATAACATAACATACATGATAGATCCTATTATAGATGCATAGGGAATCTTACTCATGCAAATCCTCTCGTCTTCTGTGCGCGGGCACATAGACTTCGAAAGGTGTATCCCATGCCTGATGGGTAAGAAACCTTTCTTGGATTCCGACATGTTAAACCTCTTTAGCACTCGGTCTATATATGTAGACTACGAAAGACCAAGCAACCGTTTCGATCTATCTCTATAGATCTTAATCCCGAGGATGTAGGTTGCTTCTCCCAGGTCTTTTATGGAGAATGTCTTGGACAACCAGATCTTAACTGACTGTGAGACTAAAACATCGTTTCCTATAAGTAATATGTCATCGACATACAATACTAGGAACACGACTGCACTCCCACTAACCTTCTTGTACACACAAGGTTTGTCTGGATTTTGTGTGAAATCAAACCTTTTGATTGTCTCATCAAAACGAATATTCCAGCTCCTGGATGCTTGCTTCAATCCATATATGGACCGTTACAATTTGCATACCTTGGTTTTATCAACCGATGTGAAACCCTTAGGATGTATCATATACACGTCCTCGAACAGGTTTCCATTAAGGAAAGTTGTTTTCACATCTATCTGTCATATCTTATAATCATAATGAGCCGCTATGGTCAGGAGCATCCGAATGGATTTAAGCATAGCAACAGGCGAATAGGTTTCGTCATAATCAACACCTTGCTTTTGACGATATCCTTTCGCCACTAATCTAGCCTTATTGGTAATCACATTATCATCCATGTTGATTTTCTTCTTGAAAACCCACTTTCACCCTATAGGCTTAATGCCTTCAGGTGGGTTAACCAAGTTTTAAACTTGGTTTTCATACATGGAATCCATTTCCGACTTCATGGCTTCAAGTCACTTATTCCTTTCTGAACTTGTTAGAACTTCTTCATAACTGGTAGGCTCCTCATCATCAATGAGTAACACGTCGTTCGATTCACTTACGAGAAATCTATACCTCTCAGGAATATTGCGTGTTCTACCAGATCTACAAAGATGTGGTGTCTCAATAGGTCCAGCCGATTGCTCATCACTATGAGTTATTGACTGTTGTGCTTTACTAGGTATCTCATCAATGTCTATTTGAGTCTCTCGAGCCTCCTCAAGCTCGACGACACTCCCACTATTTTCTTGCAAGAGAAACTCTTTCTCTAGAAACACAGCATGCCTTGAAACAAACACCTTTTGTTCCACAGGATGATAGAATTGGTAACCCCTTATTTCCTTAGGGTATCTAATAAATAGACATTTATCAGACTTAACATCCAATTTGTCGAATACAGTCCGCTTCACATAAGCAGCACAACCCCATATCTTCAAGTAAGATACATGAGGTTTCTTACTATTCCATATCTCATATGGAGTAGTAGAGACTACCTTGGTTGGCATTCTGTTTAACAAGTAAACAGTTGTCTGAAGTGCATAGCCCCAAAAGGACTTGGGAAGATTCGCATGATTCATCATTGACCTGACCATTTCCAACAAGGTCTGGTTATGCCTCTCAGATACACCATTATGCTGTGGTGTATATGGTGGAGTCCATTGAGACAATATACCATTGTCTCTTAGATAATCTAGAAACTTTTGACTTAAGTATTCACCACCTCGATCAGATCGAAGTATTTTAATACTCTTGTCATGTTGTTTCTCTACTTCATTTCTGAATTCTTTGAACCTTTCAAAGGTTTCAGACTTGTGTTTCATCAAGAACACATACCCAAACCGTGAGTGATCATCGGTAAAGATAATGAAGTAGCTATAGCCTCCCAAAGCTTGAGTTGACATAGGTCCATATATATCAGTATGTATTATACCTAGCAACTCTCCCACTCGTTCACCTTTTCCTGTAAAAGGTAACTTAGTCATCTTTCCTTTTAAGCATGATTAGGATGTATCGTATGAATCCAATTCAAACGATTCTAGAATTCCACATCGGTGTAATTCGGACATGCATTTCTTGCTCACATGGCCAAGATGACAATGCCACATGTAGGAGTCTAATTGATTATCTTTTCGAGCACGCTTGTTGCTCGCTTCGATATTGAAAATGTTACTAGATACGTCCAACGTATAAATATCATTGCTTAAAGTTCCAGTCCCATAAAGAACATCATTCAAAATTATGTAACAACAATTGTTACTAAAAGTTAAATGGTACCCATTTCTATTTAAATAAGAAATATAAATGATGTTCTTTATCAACGAAGGAACATAAAAGCAATTGTCCAGTTCTAAGACAAGTCCTGTAGGGAGTTTCAATAAATACGTTCCGATGGCGAGTGCAACAACCTTTGCTCCATTCCCAACACGTAAATCTGACTCTCCCTTGACAAGTCTTCTTCTATTCCTTAGCCCATGTATGCCATTACATATATGTGAGCCACACCCAATATCCAATACCCAAGTATTTGAGGAAATAGAATGACAATCAATAACGAAGATATCTGAAGATGGGGCATCCGATGCCTTATTCTTCTTCACGGACTCAAGATAAATCTTGCAATTTCTTCGCCAATGGCCCTCCTTGCCATAATGATGGCAAGTGCCCTTTTGAGCTGGTTCTGCCTTTTTAGTCTTTTTCTTCCCCTTCTGCTATTCCTTTGACTTCCTCTTAGAACCTTTCTTCGAGGAATCAACTTACAACATCGTCCCTTGCTCATGCTTCACAGAAGGCTCCACAGTCTTCAGCATGTTGAGCAATACCACAGATGAACCTTCTTGCATCTCAAAGGTGAAGAGGAGTTTGGAGACTTCGAATCTCACTTGCTCATCAACCAACTCATAAAGATGAAAGACTATGGTATGAGCATCCATATGCTCATGCTGCTTCTGCAGCTCAGGTACCATCGCAGCTAGCATGATGCAACTCACCATTTCAGAATTAGTCATATGTTTCTGATAGGCCAACAATTGGTCCAGAGTTGCATTGTCACTAGGACGGGCAGGAAGAGGCGCTTCGAGGATACTCGCAAGCTTTTCAACCTTGAGAACAATTCTCAAGTTTCTAAGCTAGTCCAAGAAGTTCGACCCAATCAATTTATTCGAATCCAAAATTGAATGCAAATTCAAAGACATCATGATCAATCGATTAACTTAGAAATACAAATCAAGTATATATGAGAAAGATGATTTAAAATGCATCAACATACATTTATAAATCTCATTCATTTTTCGAATTTCAAAAACCCCAAAATCACTTCGGGAGATCATAGGTCTATCTCCGAATGGGCTGATATCCAACATAGATATGAACAACCTTGGAGAGAGTCCAACAAGTCATTCATAGCTACGATGGTAGGTATCAAATATACCGATTGCATATCACATATATGCAACTATCACAATATGCTATCAACTAATTGAATGTTCACACATACATCGGGTTGTTAACTCATTAACAAGTATGCATCATATGCATAGCACCCAACTTCACCTCCCTTCACATCAACCTTGGAGAGAGTCCAACAAGCCGATGCTTCAGGTTAAAGTCAACCCATTAATCGAGAAATAGTTTTAATATGGTTAGAGTGCATTCAACCAATTAGCCCGGCTTGGAGAGAGTCCAACAACCAAAGCTAACGATTGACCTCTGACTCTTACCATATTAGTATTAAACTATTCTATGGTTTGAACATGTTCGGATTCGAGCCGGACTTGGAGAGAGTCCAACAACCCAAACAAGAAACAGAACTCGGGTTCTAACCATATTAATAGAAGGTGTAGGCTTTAATATTGAGTAAGGGTTTTATGTCTCATCCTCTTTGCATGCAAATAACTATTATCTACATGACATAACATACATGACATACATCTACATGTCACGACACGCATGACATAATGATATGCATCTAATGCAATTACATGACATACAATTATGACATGTACTTAATTTTCTTATATGTCATAACTATTTATGGAAATAAAATATGTTTAAGATTTGATTCCCAAAATCAAATCATAATTAAATTAGAAAATAAATTTTCAAATCTAATCACATATTTTATTTATGGAATGTCTCAATTAAGAAAAGTCAAATTTAATTTAGGAAACAAATTTTCTAAATTGTCAAAACTATTTATGGAAATAAAATATATTTAAGATTTGATTTCCCAAATCAAATCATGATTAAATTAGGAAATAAATTTTCAAATCTAATCAAATATTTTATTTATGGAAAATGTCAATTTCCATAAATACATCTAACTTTCCAAAAGTAGAAGATTTCCATAAATACTTCTAGACTTTCCAAAACTAAAAATTTTCATAAATACTTCTAACTTTCCAAAAGTAGAAAATTTCCATAAATATAATTACGACTATCGCAAAATAATTTTACGATTATGTCGAAACACAACCTGGGCACTGATACCACTGTTGGGTTTCCGGCACCTCGGCGAGTGTGTTCGAACATGTTTCGTAAACATATGCACAACTGAAGAAATAAAAATAATAAATCTAATTTATTACAACACACACACCATACGCATGCATAGTACAACATGTGTAGACATAACCGTAGTTTCAAATTTTGCAATAAAAGAAAATTTATGCTACGTATACCTGACGTATCACGTGTAGCAGGAAAGACATCAATCGGAGCGACCCTCGCTAGAATCACCTCTATCTGTATCCATGCCGAGTATCTTCAGGATGACTTCACAAAGTCATGAGTCTCGTCTTCGTACGAGTCACTAGCCTCATGTTGAAGACAATGTGATCGAGAGAAGATCACAATCCGAATCAAAATTCGGATTTAAAACGAGTCCTCAAAAACTCGCTTCTCCGGAGAGGTATTCGCCCACCGTTTGACGAATCCTTCGTCCTCCACCTATGAAGATTATCGGAGATCGAATCCCCGGCAAGGAAGCCACTGTCGGAGCTCCAAACATCGTCCAAACGACGCTCCGATACGAAGTATACAAGCTGTCCAGAAAACTGGACAGCTTTGGTAGAGGATTAGCGCCGGTCAAATAAGGAAGCTAGATGCTCACCTTGTCGCCGGAACCAAGGAAGATCACCGGAGGGTCACTGGAGGATTGCCGGCTGAAGCTTGGACGCCGGCAATAACTTGGACGACGACACAAGAGGTGGGCAGCGGCTATTGGGCGTCGACCACAAGAGGAGAGGAGGGAGAGGGGCGGCAACTTTGGATTAGGGCTCTCATTAAACCCTTAAGCCCTATTTTATAGAGAACAAATTCTCCTAATTGTTATTGGTTCATAACCAAAACCCGTTAACCTGCTCCATTAATTTAAGTTAAAATAAACCAAACCGATTTGGTCTATTTTAAGTTAAAACGAACCGAACCAACTTTTGATTCATTCGTTTAAAACAAACTAAACCCCTTTGGTTTATTCTCCACCATTGGATTAGAATGAAACCAATTTGGTTCATCCATCATGTCTTCATAAGACACGGCCCATCCACGCTTCCATTGCGACTGAAACAATTTCATGCTCGCTCCTTGTTTGGTCTAACCAAACATAGTTTCTCTCGGTCTGAGAATCTCATTCTCAAGCTCGTTTTAAATCCTTCGGATTATGCTCGTTGTGCGTGTGACCAAATAGATTCTCGATTTATGTTGGTCGTCTATAATTAACCATTAATTATAGAACGATCATGAATGACACCTAATAGTACATCATGATCCCTAATTAACCGAAAAGATCAACGGTTGATCCAGAACTATTTCTGAAACCCTTCAGTAGCTACAATGAATCATGCCCCATTCCTTTCACTCATCTTATACCCACTTGGTTCAGGACATGGTCTATAGTGTCAATCCCCACTAGGTTGACTACGTCACACCTAGCCCAAGTATCATTTCCTCATCCTACGGATTCTAGTTACTGCACATGTATCCAAGAGTACCTTACTCTAAATATGTAATGCTTTGGACAAAGATTTTAGTAACAATTCGACGAGAGGTCATGGGTATACATCTCCTCGCAAGGAGTGGTGAATCCTTTATAGGCTATTCAAACACCTTCGATCACTTCGACTTATGCCCAATCATCCCGGGTCAACATCTCCTCAGATATGCTTGCTTAAGATGTCAAAGCATAGGTCTTCATGATCAAGATGACTTGAATACCGTAAGTCAAAGGAACATCGCACTTAAGCTGCAGTAAGAACTTCATTGACATATCTATATATGCACAGAACCATATGAAGTTTTACGGCTGGTCACTCCAATGAACTAGTTACCATAACTAGCATCCACGATTAACTCCGGAGATCACAATGTCTTCAGCCAATGAGAATCAGCTGCTTGAATACACCAAAGAGTATACCTCGTGCTAGTCTCGACATAATTGATGGTGTCCAAATCCATCAATTCATCGACCAGGGATAATTCCAATATATCACAATTACACATATAGAGATACTCACTAGTTGTGATCCAATCACAAATTCTCTCATGCTGTGAATCGTATCGTAAATATTCAGTAAATGAGTTTAAGATCTAATCAAATATATATGGACATGTATACTCAAATAGTGAATCCTCATTTATTATATAAATGGTTTAAACATAAGGCGATTGTCTTAGAACATCTCTCATATATTACTAACAATCATGAGAAGGTACATTCTTTGGGGTGGGAGATGCTCCACTGCCCTGTTCTTTCTCCATTCAAATTTCCCTTGGTACCTCCCCGACTCGACCTCTTCGCTGGCCCACATACGAGTTCCCCCTCACGAACAATTTGGGATGGAAGCCTTGCGGAGGTTTAGTTCCTCCTAGGAAAGACTCCAGATAAGGATGCAAGTGGGGTGTTCCTGCCTGATTCTTTCTAATTCCCACTTCAAGCCTCGATAGTTGTCGCTTGAATGGTCATACTCACCATGGTAAGTGCAGAAATATGGAGTGGAAGGGTTATGGGGGACCCCGCTTAACCCTCAAGTCACCGGAGTACCCGGTGCTACTCACAAATTTCCATGTCCCTCTCCCAAGTGGTATGGGATTTATGAGGGGCTTAACCATCATGACAACCATAGGTTTCCCCACAGTCAGGTTTCCCCATAGTCACGATCGGGAAGGGTTTGTACTTCTCTGGCTTAAGGGAGCAGGATGGGATTCTCCGACTTTCCCCGTTGGGTTCGACCCTATAAAGGGTCTTTTCATTGGTTGGTGAGCTTTCTGAGCTTCTTACATATTAATGTACTTTTTTGCTCGCTCCAACAACTCCTTGTATCCACTTGAGGGCTTCTTTACCAAAGATCAGAAGAAAGTCTGATCCCGCAAGCCTTAGGAGATGGTTGCCATCAGGACTTCAGGCGTGACTATAGGAACCTCCATAGTAGCACGGGTGAACCGTTGAATGTATCTTCTCAAGAGTTCAATAGGGTCCTATCTCACATTAAACAAATTGAATGTGGTCGGTTTGTACCTCTTGCAGCTGGAGAAATGCTACAAAAATGCCCTACAGAGGTCATTGAAAGATACCAAAGATCTGAGCCATAATGACCGAAACTATTGTTAAGCGGATTCCACCAACATAATAAGGAACACTCGACTCTTAATTGCATTCAAGTACTAGTGTAATAACGCAATATTCTCAAATTTGCAAAGGTGTTCCTCTGGATCTGTCATGCCATCATATTTCCCCAAATAGAGAAGTTGGAGGGCATGCCCTCCAATATAATCTCTTCGACAAAGGAAGTGGGTTTCCACTGCGCACTGTACGCCCTCGGCTGACTCTCCTCCTGGTCCTCACCAATGCCATGAGGGGTCACCCTTATTGAAGAGTGATCCCTTGCAGATCTATGATCCTCTTGTATCCCTTACCTTTCCGATTGTCAAGGATTGGCGAAGCGGATGGAGATGGCTCCCTTGGACAAGGTGGAGCTCTCCCTTCGTCTCATGGGGTGAGTGGGGGATGGTTGGTTCTCCCACCTCCTTGGGTCATCGCCTCTTCCACCGCCTTCTGCACAATCGCCGCCAACTGGCAGCAAGTTAATGTGATGGAAGTCTCCTCATATGCGGAGGTCGAAGAGTGAACCTCATGGGATCTCATTCTCAATGTCTTGCTCAAGGGTTTCCCATAGACGATGTCAACTGATGTGGTCACTTTTTAGCCCCTTTCGTCGAGTCCTTGGGAGAGGGTGGATTCTCATGTCCGCAACAGTAATCTCCTTCTTCTATCAAAGTCAACATAAGTCACATGACCACCAGTGCTCTAGCCACAACCCTTCAATACTTAAGTTAGACAAGAAGAAAAAGAGAAAAGCAGGTGAACTGTAGTAGAGTAAAAAGTATCTCCAAAAAAAGAGAGAGATAACTCTTTCCTTTACCCCAACCTACCTTTATATAGCATCTCCAAAGTTTCTTCATCTCCACTACTAACGCCCTTTGTTAGGCTATTAGGGGACAATTATTGTAGGGAGTCTCCACCTATCATGCCACATGTCTAAGAGTGATCGTGGGGTGGGGTCGTCAGAAGACCAAATGTGACAATTATCAAGAGGAATATCCTCTGTGGTCCCTAAACCTGCTCTTGCCTTTGAGTTCTTTGCTTCATTGCTTCTTTTTATTCCCGAGTCGCCTCACTCCCAACCCGGCCTGGTCATGGCTTCCCGAATCACTCCATTCTCGACTTATTCAACTTCTAACTTCCTGAGTCATCCTACTCCCGACTCACTCCACGTCGGATTTCTCGAGTCACTCCGCTCCGAACTCGTTCAACTTTTGACTTCCAGAGTAACCCCACTCCTGACTTGCTCCACGCTAAGTTTCCCGAGTCACTCCACTCCTAACTCGTTCTGCTTTTAACTTCCTAAGTTGTCCCACTCCCGACTCGCTCCACGCCTGATTTCCTGAGTCACTCCGTTCTCGACTAGTTCTTCTTCCAACTTCCTGAGTCGCTCCATTCCTGACTCACTCTTCACCTGGTTTCTTGAGTCACTTCGCTCTCGTCTTATTTCGCTTTCGACTTATTGAGTCCCCCCACTCTTCACGATGTCTTGAATCCCTACGGGGTCAATATGCTGGACTCTATTCATATCAAATGTGTTTAGCTAGGTTGGAGTGCACCACCTAATGGTTTGAGTGAAGACTTTGATCAAAGGATTATATGTCTCAAGTAGTATCAACTTAGCTCAAACAGTGATTTACAGGAGGTAAGCAAAGTGAAAAAGAGATATGCAAGTAGAGATGAACAATCGATTAATAACTGAATTGATCCAACTGAATAAATTGAACTTTTTTGAGCATATCGAATTGATTGAATTTTCCAATGAAAATCGAACAAACCAAATCGATAAAAAAATCGATTAATTAAGTTAAAAACTGAATCGACCGAACTTTTTATCATCAATCGACTGATGATGGTGGAGATAATATCAATCGATATACTAATTAGTCGACTGATTTATATCAGTCGATTGATATGATAAATTAGTTGACTAATGGATTTTAATTTAATTTAATCGGTTTAATCGATTATTTTTATTTTAAAATTAAAACTGAATTGAATAAATAAAAAAACTTATATTTTTTAAAATATAAATTTCTAACTAAATTGAACCGAATTTTTTGATTTAGTCAATTCGATCGATTTATTCGGTTTAATCAAATCTTTGCTCACTCCTATCTACGAGAAGATCGAGCTCACTCATAAAAGCTTTTGAAGAGCTCTGAACTTGACATGGGTTGCACGAAGACATCCTAAAAATCCCTTTAATATTGTGCTAATTGTGCTAATTGTGCTAAAAGCTTCTAAGAACTTGGATAAGGTTGAAAGTTCAATGGAATTACCTTGGTATTCTTTTTTAATTTTGCATTTCATTCTTATTGAAATGAGTGAATTAATTGTCAAACATCACAAGTGAGATTGTCAAGAGGTGTACTCCATTACCTCATGTTTAGTGGAACCTTTGTTGGGTGACTTGACTTGCTGGATGAGTCACGGGTCATCAATTAGGAAATGAATCTCCGACCCATATTAAATGAGTTTATTAGCATTGTTTATTTTGTATTTGTCTATATTTTCGCTTTATACTCTTGACGTTTATAAAAAAAACATGAACAAATTATATAATACTAACAAGTTTGAATCGGATTTATCTTGCAAGAGAATTATCGACTTGTAAGATGAAAAAAATATCTTCATTGGTATGAAATTTTTTTTTAGATAAAGTTAAAAAAAATAAATCCACGAAGATTTAGGTCTAAAGTGGATAATATTGTATTATTATGGAAATATATGAATTTTATCGAACCTATCAAGTGGTATCAAAGTCAATGATCCTAGTCGAGTTATGAGTCTCGAACGAAGAAAGTGAGAGTTTCTATGATCGGAATTAGAAAACCAGACATTCGACAGGAAGTCCAATTGATTCAAGAGGACTAGATAACTTGCAAAAAAGACCCAGTGTGACATCAAATAGAAAATCCAATTGAATCAGGGGACCAAACAACTGAAAGAAAAGACTTGATGAAATATCAAGCAGGAAGTCCAATTAGATCAGAAAGACTAGACAACTGACAGAAAGATCCGTGGATAGGATCGAATATCAAACAGAGGAAGTCCTTTAAGGATGAATGTATTTAAGAGATAAGGGGTTCAATGTGATCTTTATTTAAGGGGGAAATTATTAGGATTTTTGAAAGTATAATCAAAGTCCCACGTTGATAAGATAGGTAAAAGATGATAGACTTATTAAATGAAAAAGATATCTCTATTTATATAAAGTATTGCGAGTAAAATCCAAAAATAAATTTACTATAATTTTGATTTAAAATGAATAATATCATACCATTAGAACAATAATATCAATATTTTGATCAATTAGAACAATCTAAAATTTGTGATTCTCTAATTTTATATTAGAAATAAATTACAAAAAGAGGAAAGTGTGATCAAATAGAAAATAATATTGATACAAATAAGATTCACATGTCTTTGATATAATATTATTCATTTTGGGTCTAAGTTCTTATGATTTTATTTTTAGACTATACTTGATGTGGATATGACCTGGCCTAGGGAACTCAAACAATCATTATTAGAGAAGTGGAATAAGGCTTCAACGCAGGACCCCGTATCAAATTAGAGAGTAATGCAACGCGAGGGGGGTTGAAACAGATCAAGTCGGGAGCAAAGACGACTCAAGAGCATCTAAGACCGGAGCAAGTCGAGTTGGGAGCGAAGACGACTCGAGAAGGATCTAAGACTGGAGAAAGTTGTAGGAACGTTCGTGACCGCTAGAGGGGGAGTGAATAGCATCGTCGCTTGTCGATGGAGGAATTCGATCGTGCTTGCTACAATGAGTGTTATACGCAGTGGAAATAGAAATAATACAGTACAAATACACACAAGCACAATAGACACCACAATATAACGTGGTTCGGAACCGAATGGTTCCTACTCCACGGATTGGGCTCGTAAGAGCCCTAGCGATGCAAATCACACACCACTATAACAATAACTCATTCTCCGAACAATTCGGAGGTAGAGAAAATCTCTTACAATAATTCTTACAATAATAAGAATGAAATACAAGCAAATACACTAAAATACAAGTAAAGAAAACTTTAAAAAGAGCTTTGAATTGCTTGCTTATTTAGTTGCTTGAGTTGCACTTGGAGACCTTGATTTGCAGCAACAAATCGCCCCAAACACGTCCAAGAACCGATGCCAAAAATCCTTTCTTCGTGCTCCTTTTAAACCTATAATTTGGGCTGATTTTTGCCTATCAGTCGACTGATCAGGACCATCAGTCGACTGCCCCTGTAGCCGTTGTCTCACAACGGCATGAGACACTTTGGATAAGTTCCAACGGATAGACTATCAGTCGACTGATCATGCCCATCAGTCGACTGATGGCTCAATGGCCGAGTGTTCTCGCCGATCACTCGACCGAGAGTTTATGCTCGTGCATCACGACCGTCGATCATTGTCGGACCTAGCGATCGATGATGGCACCATCGATCGATCAATGCCGATTGATCGCTATGCCATCTTCCCGTAGTCAAACCCTAGTTGACTCCCATCAGTTAACTGACCATAGTCTCAGTCGACTGATACACCTCAAACATGAGGTTTTAACCCAAGTATATTGCCCCCATATTTACTAGACCATCCTTAGTCTAGACCTAAGCCTTTTAGCCACCTCCATCAGCCTTACGTCTATCAGATCCCTTCAAGTCATCCATGACTTGTTCATCTATACGCTAGCCTTCAGGTGCTTCCATCGGCTACGTCATGCTAAGTTGATCTATACCGCCAAGGCACATTGGACTTACGCCGCCAAGACTCCACTTGGACTTTACGTCGTCAACCATTGGACTTATGCTGCCAAGACTCCACCCTTGGACTTACACCGCCAATATTCCTCTTGGAATTCTCAATTGCTAAGACTCAAGCTTGGACTTTCCCTTGCCAACCCATATTGGACTTTCCATGCCAAGACCCATGCTTGGACTTTCTCTTGCCAAGACCAATGCTTGGACTTTCCTTGCCAACCCATGTTGGACTTTCCATGCCAAGACTCAAGCTTGGACTTCTCCCATGACAATGGTCAAACCATCGTTAAACATCAAATGTGACCTAGGTCGATTGCATCAACAATCTCCCCAACACATGTTAGAAATCAATGTCAAACATCAAAACACTACTCGAGTCAAACTCGGTCTGGTCAATCGTGATCTAGGCCGATTGCACCAACAATCTCCCCCTTTTTGATGTTTGACAAAAACACCCTTGAGTTAGGCCCCTAACTCAAATTCTCTTACCAATTATCCCAAATTGATAATTTTAATATTCTCCCATTAATTCTCTCATTTTTTGACATACATCAAAAAGGTTCACCTAAGGAGGTCAATGTCTCATATCCCAATGAGATCTTATAATCTTTCCCTTGGTCCAAAACACCTAGAATGTCTACAATCTTCCTAGTGATAAGTCTCATATCACTCAAGAGAGGCACTCCTATGAACTCTCCCAATTTCCAAATTGGACATCTCAAAATTCCATTTCTCCCCCTCATGAGGAAAAATTAACATCCATCATCCCATGATGGATACCTCCCCCTAAAGGCTTGCTCCCCCTTGACCATTGCACCAACAATGTACTTGGAAAGTCTCTAAGCCAATAGGAACACCAAACCATAAAAAATAAGGTTCAAAGCTCAACATGAACTTTCCCACACCTTAAAATTGATAAATCACCCTAACAACTCTCCTAATTCATATCAAATGGATTTTCACCCTTTCCAATGCTTTCCAAAGCATATTCTAGGGTTAGGAGTGGTTAGGGAACCCTAACATAGCTGAAATATGGGTTAAACATCCTTGTTTACCCGAATTCAGCTCTGGCAGTCGACTCTATTAGTCAACAGTCGACTGACCTACCCATCAGTCGACTGCCATCAAGCGGCAGTTGACTGATAACTGAAATTTCCAAATTTCAATTATCAGACTTGAATTTTAGAAATTCATAAGTAAATATATGTAATTTGAAAAATCATGAAAATTCATACATATAATACTTATAACCAATACAATGGGTGAAAAATATTTGAAAAATAATTTACCCATAAAATAGAAAATTTGATACAAAGTTCAAAAGTGAAGAAAAACTTCAATGTTTTAGCTCACTTTGTATCAACTTCATCAATGATGACTTCTATCAAAAGATAGACTACATCAAGGTTTTTCAAAATGATTTTAAAATATTTTCAAAACCTTATATTGGATCATATTCTTTGGGCTTAATGTACATGTCTTGAACATAAGCTTTCCCAATGATCCATGAATAATATAACATGAGTTTTAGTTCATCTAGATGCAAAAACTATGCATCTTGAACTCAACTCATATCCTAGCATCTCACATGTATCTAGAGTGTATCAATACACATACATGTCAATGTAATGTGAGATGTGAGTTTTGTTCATCCTAATCTAGAGTTTCATGTATTTTCCTAAGGCAACACTACTTGATTCCCTTATACATGAGATTTCAAGTCATGTCAATTGTTCTTAATTCAATTTTATTAATGCATGAAATGATCATAACATAAATGATAACACTAATTAAGTATGACCAATGATCATGATGTCATAACATATGATTAAATTTAAATCTACATGACACTAAAAGACAAAACCTAAATATAATCATGACATTTATATGATTTAAATGAATATGATGTCATGACATGTTATATGACAAATCAAGCATGACAAATAAAATGTAAAGATACATAATACCTAAATTTTGATATTAGTTGTTATCTGTCATTATTAAATCCATTTGTCATATTATTAGTTTATCTCCCAAGTGTGCCAAAAACCCAAAATGACACACTAAGACCTCTAAACCTAAGTTGTGCCAATTTGATTGATTTTTCAACTTCCATAAATTATATTGGCACATCCTAAATCTTTTAGGATTATAATCAAAACACATTTTCCAAAGTACCCATGACCTTGAAAATGACCTAAGGTGTCATCTTTACCATGGTTAGGTTAACTACCCATCCATTTAAAATTGACACACCTAAACCCATCTAGCGTGAATCAATCACACTCCTAGGAACCCAATACATATTGGAGCTCCTTGGGTTTACTAGGTATTCGCTAGGGATAACTTCCCTAGATACCCTCCTAATGACCCTCCTAGGCTTAGAAGCCTTGGTCATTGTGGTCTTGCCTAGGTCAACCCTAGAGGTAACTCCCCCTTTGACCTTCTTAATGGCTTCCCTGTAGGATCGATGAAGTGTGGATGTGGCCGGCTAGAGGGGGGTGAATAGCCCTCTTTCGTTCGATGACGGAATTTGCTTGTCTACAAAACTAATTAGCGCAACGGAAACAAACAAGACAAGCAAATAAACAATGCAAAGGTAAAAACAATGCTAACAAGATAATATAACGTGGTTCACGGCTATGCCGCTAATCCACGGTCCTCGATTCGTCCTCGGTGAATCACTCCGCAACCAAATCACTATCGGTCTCTCCTTTGCACTAAGTTAAGTGGAGGTAACCCTTACAACTCAAGAACACTCCTTTTACAATAGATATGAAAGAAAACTAAGAGAAGGAGTTTGAATCTTGTGGAGCACTTGGATGATCACTTAGAGCATAAGCATTAGGCATCCACAAGCCCACACCCTCTCTTTTTATAGAGAGGGCTGATTTCTTCCCGTTGGCCGCCACGATCATTGCCGCCCTTGCGATCGACTATCACGCACTTCAACGGCCTCCGAACACGTCGGATCCCGACCGTTGTAGTCCAACAAATCCCTTGGCGATGATCGATGGATCCATCGATCTGCTACCTCCGTAATCGGCGCCCTCGGCTACGGCGGTCTGCGCGACATCCTCTCAATGATGTCATCCCATGGCGCGATCGCTGGCATAAACCCATCAGTCGGATACCAGTCGAACCGCTTTCGACTCAGAGCAGTCGACTGCCATTTAATGGTATTCGTTTGAGCTTCCGACGATCGGGTAATCCTTAACCCTTGCGGTCGAGCCTCTGACACTCAACCATTCGACCAAGTTCACCTAATGAGCTACTTACAATTCACTCATTCTCTCATCTCACTCGAAGTCCCTCGCCAAAGCTCTCTTCGTTCGTAGCCACGTCCCTCGGTAGCATCAGGCGCATGACTCTGCAATGCTCCTTCGCGTCTCTTGCCTCCGAAGTCTGCTTCCTTGGCTTCGCTTCAAGTCATCTCACCCGGCGGTCCCTCAGCAGCATCAAGCGCATGGCTTTGCAATGCTCCTTCTCTGACTCAAGCATGAGGTAGTGAGTGGTGAACCCGCCACGGCTCCATGTGCGAATTACTAAGTCCTGCAAAACTCCAACGCACATATTAAATCATAATAATAACCTAACTTAAATCCTTTGTCACACACATCAAAACCATATCACGGCAAGAGATTTCCCTAACAATCTCCCCCTTTTTGATGTGTGACAATCCGTTTAAGTTAGGTAAAAATATTTGATAAAATATTAAGGAAAGACAGTATGTGAATAAACATGATTAGCAACTCTTCCCCTTAATACATAAAACTCCCCCTAAATGCATTCCCCCTTACTTAAACATATATTTTTCTCCCTCTTTGACACCATCAAAAATAATTAATAAGGTTTATATAGCATGACATCAAGTCTAGAGAGAAACATAAACTAAAACCAATCAAAACTTCGATCCATCGATCGCTATCATCAGTATGGCAGTCGACTGGCACAATGAAATCCGAATTTTTGATTTTCTGGACGAATTTCAAAAATGCACTATAAATTCCAGAAAATTCTAAAAATAGTGAAATTTGGAGAACACATTTCTTTTAAGCATATCTATCAATGAAAAATAGGTTTTCATGAAAAATCATTATATTTTCAGAGATTTGTCAAAAATCCAAAAGCTTTAAAAACCACTAGGTTTTTGATCATGTTAGTATCCATTTTAACACCTAGTATTGCTTTGGATTGTTTCAAAACATGAATACACAGATTTTAAAGTAAGAAATTGTTTTGAAAACATATGAAATATCCAACCATGATCTTTGGAAAATATGTCTATTAATTAAACATAAGCCTTCCCCATGATTGGTCTATTATTACTATTTTGATACTTCAAATGATCATCTAAATGTCATAGGCATTAGTGGACATTTGTATCATCCTAACATCTCACCCATGCTAAGTTTTCAATCATGGTAGCCTATGGTGAGTGTGAGATGTATCCTAAAGGTATTTGTATATACTTAACCATTATTTTCATGCAATTCTATCAAGGTTAAGTATCATCCTAACAATCCACATGATCATAAAGATGTATATGAATTAATTTCACATTATGATCATGAAACACATGTATTCATCAAATTGTTATCATGCATTAGGTATTACATGATGATAATAAGGTAATAATTACCTAAAGCATGATTTATCTATTTATAGGTGCATTATCATCACCTAACACTATTTCAAAAATGTTGTCCCGCCATCCTAAGTCAACCAAAAATATAATATAGGTGAATTCTATATGGTTGACTATCCTAGAGTTTTCCTAACCCTTTAGGATGGATTTTGGAACCCAAAATAGATTCTTTCCTATGGGGTTCACTAAATATTCTTTAGGGATCCATTTTCTAGCTATTACCTCCTTTTTATCTTGACCCCTAGCTATTAGACATTTATAGGTCTTTTTATTTTTCTTTTCCTTATAACCTAGGCCTTTCTTGTTGAAGCTTGCCCTTTGGCTCCCAATTATCATGTTAAGGGTATTGGAGCCTACTGTAAACTTTTCTAGGGTCTTGGTCAAATAATCTACCTTTTCCCTTAGAGCTCTATTTTCATCCATACTTGCATCACTAACATTAAAAGGCATATATTCATGTGAGCATGCATCATTTAAGCTAGAAGAAATATTGTCATTATCATTATCATTTAAGCATGCTTTTTCTAGCTTATTTTCTAAATCCTTAATTTGATCTATCATGCTCTTATTTTTTTTCTTTGCTCTAAATAAATCCCTAGTTAAGCTAGAAACCATGGAAACTATTTTCTTGGGAGTTAGATTTGTTACCATAGCTTCCATGTCTTCTTCTTCTTCGAATGAGGAGGATGATGACGAAGCTCCCCCTTCACTCGAGCTCTCCTCACTTGAGTTTACTTCTTCATTTTCGGAGGAGGAGCAATCTAGGTCGTCAAAAGCCATCAATGCCAAATTTGTGACAAAGGCATTTTCTTCCTCGGATGATGAGGAGGAGGAGGAGGAAGGGTCATCCCAAGTCCTTGCTTTTAATGCCTTTGTCTTCCCTTTCTCTTTGGCCTTCTTCTCTTCTTCTTTCTTCTTCTTGCTACCCTTCTTCTTCTTCTTTTCTTCTTTCTTTCTCTTCTCCTCCTTGCTCTTGTTCAAGAGGGGACAATTGTCCCTTATGTGTCCCTCTCCTTGGCAATTGTAGCAAATAATCTTTCCCCTTGGTCTTCTACTCCTATCATTAGATTTATTAAATC
Source organism: Wurfbainia villosa (assembly GCA_025175895.1). NCBI lineage: Eukaryota > Viridiplantae > Streptophyta > Magnoliopsida > Zingiberales > Zingiberaceae > Wurfbainia > Wurfbainia villosa. The sequence continues at coordinate 51,148,005 of CM046003.1, forward strand.
TAAAACCTTTTAATGCACGCCTTACCCTCCTTACCATATAGGCTTCTTCAGTGCTATCCATGGAGGAGGAGGAAGATGCTTCATCGGAGGAGGAGGGGATCTTCATCTTCTTCTTCCCCTTGTTGGCCAAAAGTGCTACTTCTCTTGAAGGTTGAAATCTTGGCTCTTTTATTATTCCTTCAAGTCTTGTTTCGTGGAGCTCCATGGTTGAGAAGAACTCCTCCAAGGTGCTCACTTCTAAATTCTTGGACATGTAGAAGGAGTCCATCATTGAGCTCCATTTTGATGACCGGGGAAAAGCATCAATTGCTTTCATGAGCATGTCCCGGTTCGAAAGTCTTTCTCCTACACTCGTTAGCCCAATTAAAATTTCTTTGAATCTATAATGTAAGGAGGTTACCTTTTCTCCCTTTTCTAATTTGATGTTTGGTAGTTGGGAGTGGAAGAGGTCTCTCCTTGCAAGCTTGGCTTCCGAAGTGCCTTCATGAAGTTCAACCAATCTCTCCCACATCTCCTTGGCACTTGAGCACTCCCCAATCTGGTTGATCTCTTGTTGGGGGAGCACATTGAAGAGATGGTGCTTGGCTTTTGAGTTTGCAAGGTGCTCTTCCCTTTGCTTTTTCGTCCACCTTGACTTCTCTATTAGTTCGCCCTCTTCGTCCCTAGGCATCTCAAAACCGTTTTCCATTATAAGCATAATATCAAAATCGGTTTCAAAGAATACCTCCATTCTCTTTTTCCACCAAGAGAATTCGCCTTCAAATTTCGGAGGGTAAATGTTTGGGCCAGTCATCCTTGATTGTGCTTGTTGTGGCGATTAGTCCTCGACAAGCTTTCCTCGGCTCTGATACCACTTGTAGGATCGATGAAGTGTGGATGTGGCCGGCTAGAGGGGAGTGAATAGCCCTCTTTCGTTCGATGATGAAATTCGCTTGTCTACAAAACTAATTAGCACAACGGAAACAAACAAGACAAGCAAATAAACAATGCAAAGGTAAAAACAATGCTAACAAGATAATATAACATCGTTCACGGCTACGTCGCTAATCCATGGTCCCCGATTCGTCCTCGGTGAATCACTCCGCAACCAAATCACTATCGATCTCTCCTTTGCACTAAGCTAGGTGGAGGTAACCCTTACAACTCAAGAACACTCCTTCTTTTATAATAGATGTGAAAGAAAACTAAGAGAAGGAGTTTGAATCTTGTGGAGCACTTGGATGATCACTTAGAGTATAAGCATTAGACATCCACAAGCCCACACCCTCTCTTTTTATAGAGAGGGCTGATTTCTTCTTGTTGCCGCCACTTCAATGGCTCAACACGCCGGATCCCGACCGTGTAGTCCAATGGATCCCTAGCCGATCGATGGATCCATCGATCCGATCCCGCCGCCAGTAGCCGGCCACGAGCTCTGGTTCGCGACATCCTCGCCGATCGTCCCCGTCGTCCATGGCCGATCGGCCGGGCATAAACCCATCAGTCAGATACCAGTCGAACCACGTTCGACTCAGAGCAGTCGACTGGTGCCTTGTGAAACTCAAACTTAACATTCGTTTGAGCTTCCGGCGGTCGGGTAAACCTTAACCCTTGCGGTCGAGCCTCCGACACTCAGCCATTCGACCAAGTTCACCTAATGAGCTACTTACAATTCACTCATTCTCTCATCTCACTCGAAGTCCCTCGTCGAAGCTCTCTTCGTTCGCGGCCACGTCCCTCGGCAGCATCAGGCGCATGGCTCTGCAATGCTCCTTCGCGTCTCTTGCCTCCGAAGTCTGCTTCCTTGGCTTCGCTTCAAGTCATCTCGTCCGGCGGTCCCTCAGCAGCATCAAGCGCACGGCTCTGCAATGCTCCTTCTCCGACTCAAGCACGAGGTAGTGAGTGGTGAACCCACCACGGCTCCATGTGCGAATTACTAAGTCCTGTAAGACTCCAACGCGCATATCAAATCATAATAACAACCTAACTTAAACTCTTTGCCACACACATCAAAACCATATCACGGCAAGAGATTGCCCTAACATTCCCTAGGTTTCCTTGAAACCCTAGCCACTAGGCATCTACCTTGGTCAACCTTAGGAATGACTTCCCTATTGACCTTGATTTTCCTAGACCTAACTTGAGTTCCATAATCGAACGGAACATTATGATAGGTCTCCTTGGATTTAGGTTTGTGACCCAAACCTTTTTTTGCCCTTGGTTGACTCTTGTCTCCTAGGCCCTTGACTTTGACCACTTGACCCCTTAAATTAATTTTGTATATTCCTAAGGGTCTTTTCCATTTTCTCAAGCCTTGACCTCAAGGCTTGGTTTTCTAGCTCTAATTGTCCAATTTTTGATTTTTCATCTATTCTTTGGACATTGTTTTTCCTAAGCATATGCCTAGTCTATTTAGGGTTAAAACCTAGGTGGTTCTCTATCTTCCTAATGGTCTCCCTAGGAAGGATAGGTCTAGAATTTTTCGATCTAGGTTTGTCCTTAGGTAAAATTATTTTAGGGACATTAGTCTCAAATTTCTCCTTATTTAAAATGCTATATGATTTTGCACCTAGACAATAAAATTTATTTCTACTAACATGCTTTTCATGAGTAATTGCAAGTGAATTAAAAGTATGCTTTTGACTTTTAATTGAAGAAGATGCATACTTAAAGGTTACCTTAGGGTTTGCCTTAGCTCCCCCTACTTGTAATGCTTCTTCTTTTCTCCTATGACATTGACTTCTATAGTAGCCCCGTTGTTGGCACTTGAAGCACACCACGTTCTCCTTGCTCTTCCTAATTGGGGTTCCGGCTTCATTTGACTTTTCTTGACTTTTAGGTGCCGATGGAGGCTTCTTGACCCTTTTAGGACACTTACTCTTGTAGTGTCCTTGCTTCCTACATTCAAAATATATTATATGATTTTTATTTTAAAATGATGTGCTTGAGTTACCTAGGGTGGTGGTAGGTGCTGGAATTTGAGCTTCTTCATCTTGACCGGATGTTGAAGGCTCTTCTTCTTGCTCCAGCATGGAAATTGGCTTAATCTCCTCCCCCTCAATCTTAGAGGTGGAGGTCTCCTCTAATTCTTTCTCTTCCTTTGACCCGGATGTTGACTCCTCTTCAACTTTCGAATCTTCACTTGCTTATGAGGATGGCGATTCTTCTTCTTCGGGCTCTTGGACCGGTTGAGGGTTCTCATGGAGCTTGTCCAATTCGCTCCAAAATTCCTTTGCATCCTTGTATTCTCCTAATTTGGACACAAGATCGTTAGGAATTAAATCACTCAAAAATTTGATTACCTTATTACTCCTCTCAAATCCTTGGAGTTGTTCTTCGGTCCACCTCTTTATTTTGAGGAACCCTCCCTTATGCCTTCTTGGAAATTTGAACTCTTTCATCAAAGTGGCTCAATCATCTAAGTCCATCATCATCATAAAATCTTCAATCCTCGCCTTCCATTGATAAAAGCCTTCTTGTCCATAGAAGGTGTATGAGATCGGAGTATTGATATCCCATCCTAATTGTTCTTCAAACTCCATCTTCCCTCTAGAGTGTTTGCTCCCTCGGATGCGAAGCCGGTGAAGAGCGACTCACTCTGATACCAATTGTAGGAACGTTCATGACCGCTAGAGGGGGGGGATGAATAGCGTCGTCGCTTGTCGATGGAGGAATTCGAACGTGCTTGCTACAAAGAGTATTATACGCAGCGGAAATAGAAATAATACAATATAAATACACACAAGAACAATAGACACCATAATATAACGTGGTTCGAAACCGAATGATTTCTACTCCATGGATTGGGCTCGTAAGAGCCCTAGCGATGCAAATCACACACCACTATAACAATAATTCGTTCTCGGAACAATCCAAAGGTGGAGAAAATCTCTTACAATAATTCTTACAATAATAAGAATGAAATACAAGAAAATACACTAAAATATAAGTAAATAAAACTCTACAAAGAGCTTTGGATTGCTTGCTTATTTGGTTGCTTGAGTTGCACTTGGAGACCTTGATTTGCAGCAACAAATCGCCCCAAACACATCCAAGAATCGATGCCAAAAATCCTCCCTTCGTTCTCCTTTTAAACCTGTAACTTGGGATGATTTTTATTTATCAGTCGATTGATCAGGACCATCAATCAACTGCCCTTGTAGCCGTTATCTTACAACGACATGAGCCACATTGGATAAGTTTCAATGGATAGACCATCAGTCGACTGATGGCTCAATCAGTCGAGTGTTCGGGTAGATCACTTGACTGGAGAGCTTACTGTGCTCGTGGTCAAAGCATCGATCGTCATACTCTATCGGCCGATCGATGGCACTATCGCGTCGATCAATGTTGGCGATCGCTAGGCCATTTTCGCCATGATCCAAACCCTAGTTGACTCCCATCAATCGACTGACTATAGTCTCAGTCGACTGATACACCTCAAACATTAGGTCTTAACCCAAGTATGGTGCCCCCATACTTGCTAGACTTTGCTTAGCCTATACCTAAGCCTTCTAGCCACCTCCATCAGCCTCACACCTATTGGACCCCTCTAAGTCATCCATGACTTGTTCATTCATACGCTAGCCTTCAGGTGCTTCCATCGGCTATGTCATGCTAAGTTGATCTATACCGTCAAGGCACATTGGACTTACGCCGCCAAGACTCCGCTTGGACTTTACATCGCCAACCATTGAACTTATGTTGCCAAGACTTCACCCTTAGACTTTACACCGCTAATATTCCCCTTGGACTTCTCAATTGCCAAGACTCAAGCTTGGACTTTCCCTTGCCAACCCATGTTGGACTTTCCATGCCAAGACTCAAGCTTGGACTTCTCCCATGACAATGGTCAAACCATCGTCAAACATCAAATGTGACCTAGGTCGATTGCATCAACAATCTCCCCAACACATGTCAGACATCAATGTCAAACATCAAAATACTACTCGAGTCAAACTCGAGTCTGGTCAATCATGACCTGGGCGGATTGCACCAACAAAAGTCGAGTCGGGAGAGAAGATGACTCAGGAAGGGTCCAACAATAGAGATAGGATGAGTTGGGTGCAGAAACACTCGGAATGTTGGGACCATGCAGAATATTTCCTTCTTGTGCAGAGTATGAACGATCCCCCCAACAACCAATCCACACGATAATCCTTATCCACTCATGGTTCGCCATGTAGAGATTCCCAACAGAGGTTGTCCCCTAATCGCTCAACAGGCGCGGTGGCCAGAGGATAACCCCCAACATGCGAAGAACCCCTACCAAGTATTATATAAGGGAAGATTAAGGAAATGGTTCGAACTCTGAACTCTCTGAGCTTTTCAGTCTGTCTTCTTTCTTACTTTCTTCTTCCCTATCTAACTTTAGCATCAGAGGGTCGAAGATGGGAACCCTAGCGGCAGTCTCTTTATGCGTGTTAATATTGGCAGGGATACTATTGCGACCGTGAGAACCCCGACCTCTCCCGAATGCTCAGCGAAAGGTACCCCAAAATGCGACCGCATCAATTGGCACTACTTGTGGAAAGTTTTTTGAGCAAGACGTGGAGATGAGGTTGCAGGAGGCTCCTACCTCAGGCTTTGTCCCAAAAGAAGCCATCGTAACCCTTACTCGTTGTCAGTTAAAAGAGATGCTCCGAACAACTGTAGTAGATATCTTGGCGGAGGAATAGGAGAGGGCTAGTCAATCTTGCCCTAACCCACCCGAATATGGAGCCTTCCCCGAGGTGGGAGACCCTATCCCCTTTGCTCCCCAAATCCCTACCAATCGAAAGGGAAAAGAAGTCTACGGGAATCAACCTTCCCCCAAGGGATCACCCTTTTGAAGGTGCTCCCCCCTTGATCACACAAGAGGAGCATCTACCTAACGACATATTCTTCACCGAGAAAACTTTCCCCCTTCGTGGAGGAGATCATGATGAAGGATCCTCCCATGGACTTCCGGTCTCCCCATTAGAGAGTATGATGTCACTACTGATCCGGAGGAGCATCTTTGTAAGTTTGAGAATGCAGCTATCCTACATCGGTACTCTGACGCAGTCAAATGTCGTATATTCATTATCATGCTAGTAGGAGTAGCACAAAAGTGGTTCCAACTTCTTTGTCTGGGATCGCTAACTAGTTTCGGCGACCTTTGCAAGGTGCTCCTGAAGCACTTTGCCAGTTGTAAAAGGTATCAACCTACCACCTCTAGTTTGTTCCATGTAAAGCAAGAAGCCTCAGAGACTCTCCGAAAGTATATCTAAAGGTTTACATGGGCTTCTCTAGAGGTCCCCATGGCAATTTCGTAAGTGTTAATGGTTTCCATCACGTAAAGATTATAAGACAGGGCCTTCTTTGACTCCCTATCGAGAAAGCCCCCTAAGGAGTATGAAGAACTGCTAGATCGGGTCGAGAAGTACATTAATATGGAGGAAGCCAGAAAAGTATGCCAAGTTGTTAAAGGAAGTGCAGGTCGATCCATCCTGCTCGAGAAGGCCAAGGAGCCCTGTGCGACTCCTGCCAAGAATGAGAAGTATCGTCCTTTTCTGCCTGTAGTGCCAAGCAAGCCACTGGGAGTTATGATGGCTGATGCCCCCCGTGTACCCCGCTCCAGCAGAGAAAGAGATCTAGTGATTTGCAAACAACATCTAGTGCTTTGTTAGCCAGCGGCCTATAGGGCAGTCCCCGTAATCCCCCCTCACCCTACTTCTACCTTTATCATGGGGAATACGACCATTCCATCGATAGCTATCAAGAGTTGAAGTGGGAGCTCGACAAAATTAGGAGAGAACATCCCTACTTGCACCATACATAGAGTTTATACCTGGTAGGGGGCCTCCCCCACGAGTCTTCCATCCTAGACCCCCTCCTCGAAGGAGTCCTTATAGGGGTGGGGTCAGGAAGAGCGTGCAGCTGAAATATCCAAAGAAACTCAGAAGGAGAAAGGGCAGAGTAGCGGAGCACCACCAAGCCTCGAGAACTGTCCTTCCCAGGGTATCATCAACGTGATAGCTAGAGGGCCAACAGATGGAGACTCCCATCGAGCTCATCGATCACATGCCTGAGTGCTAGAATCATTGTCGGTTTAGTAGGACCAAATGTGGAGAGGTTCACCCCTTATATGTTTCGGACCCGAGGACCTCGCAGACATGGCATTTCCCCATAATAACGCTCTAGTGATCCGAGCCACCATTGCCAACTACGAGGTGGTCTGAGTCTTAGTGGATTCAGGCAACTCTATCAACATCTTATTCCGAGAAGCTTTTACTCATATGCAGCTAGGATAAGTGCAACTGGAGAAAGTAACGATGACTCTGTTCGAGTTCGTGGGACATTCATTCCTACCCTTAGGGCAGGTCATTTTGCTCCTAACACTGGGGGGAGCATCCACACAGAAGACGGTGATGGTGACATTCCTGGTAGCGGATGTTGTATCTTCTTATAATGTTATTTTGGATCGCTCTTGTCTTGCATATTTTATTGTGGTGGCTTCATCCCTACATCAAAATTTAAAGTTCCTAGTCATGAATCTAGTGGGAGAAGTGAGGGTTGATCAAAAGACCGCAAGAGGTTGTTATGTGCAAGATGTGTGGGAGGACCAGAAATGGATGCATTGGGAGGTTGAGGAAATAGGCCCTTATGGGGGCTTCGAGGTGCAGGTGTTGGAAGTGGAAGACCCGAGGAAGGGGATTCATGAAGAGGGAGAGCTTGTTGATATTGGAGGAGACAAGATGACCAAGATTGAGAATTGGATGAAGTCGAGAGACAAGGAAGAGTTGGTGGCCTATCTTAGGAGGAATATTGATATTTTTGTAAGGGATGTGCATGATCTGACCGAGATTGCTCCTGAGATTGTCGAGCACTATCTAAGCATCGATAAAGGAGCTCAGCTGATCAAACAAAGAAAAAGACACTTTGGGACAGAAAAGGACAAAGGCATCGTGGAGGAAGTGCAGAAGCTGATGAGAGCAGGGCATATTAAGGAAATCGAATTTCCCGAATAGGTATCCAATGTAGTGTTATTCCTAAGCCTTCGGGCCAATGGAGGATGTGTGTAGACTTTTGCGATCTCAATAAAATATGCCCTAAAGACTGCTATCTCTTGTCTTGTATAGACCAATTAGTGGATTCGACAGCAAGCCACAAAGTCATCTCCCTTATGGATGCTTACCAGGGCTACCATTAGATTCCTTTATCTAAAGTTGATCAGAGCAAAGTTAGTTTTGTCACTTCGGGGGGTTTATATGCTTATGTTGGCATGCCTTTTGACCTGAAGAATACGGGAGCCACCTACCAAAGGTTAATAGATAAAATTTTTGCCGGCCAGAACGGAAGAAATATTGAAGTGTACGTGGACGACATCTTGGTGAAGTCTCGTTCCCTCACCAATCTGGTCCCCGACCCAGAAGAAACTTTTGCCACCTTGCAAAAGTACAATATGAAGTTGAACCCGAGAAAATGTGTACTTAGGGTATGTAGTGGAAAATTCCTGGGATACATTGTCACCGAATGAGGGGTCGAGCTTAATCCCAAGAAGGTGCAGATCTTATGCAATATACAGTCCTTGAGCAATCTTAAGGAGACACAAAGATTGGTGGGCAGGATAGTGGCCCTGTCTCAGTTTATATCTCGGTCGGCAGATAAGGGCCTACCTTTCTTCAAGATATTCTGGAAGGCAACTTGTTTTCAGTGGGAAGATCGATGTGAAAGAGCTTTTCAAGAGCTAAAGCAGTACCTCGCACAGTTGCCTACCCTAGCTAGGCCAAAGGATGGGGAAAGACTCTGGGTCTATTTGACAGTATCAGAGGGGGATATTAGTTTCATGCTACTTCATCAAGAAGGTACACAACAATAACCTATCTATTACACCAGCCACATATTGAAAGGAGCGGAGCTGTGGTATTCTGAACTAGAGAAATTGGCATATTCCTTGGTCCTTACAGCCTGCAAGTTGCATCCCTACTTCCTTGTGCACCCCATGACTATCCTTACCAATAGTAATCTGGGAAAAGTCTTGACCAAGCCTGATTTTTTAGGGTGGTTGGCCAAGTGGATTGTGATGTTGAGCGAATATAAATTACAATGCCACTCGAGGATAGCAGTAAAAGCTCAGGTGGTGGCGGATTTCCTAGCCGAGTTGTCTAATCCCAATGTGCAAGCTCCGGAGGATCTAAAAATTGCGGGTAGCTCTTGGAGGGTCTTTGTAGATGGGTCAACATGAGCTGAAGGAAGTGGTGTAGGGATCTTTCTCATCTCCCACTCCAGAGAAGAGACTCGGATCGCCCTACGGCTCAGATTCAAGGCATCCAACAATGAGGCAGAGTATGAGGCTATTCTATCAGGATTGCGAGCTGCGTAAGCGATTGGGGCAGGTCGGGTATGTATATATTCGAACTCACAGTTGGTGATCTCTCAAATACAGGGTGTGTTCACTGTGAAAGAGGAGAACTTGGCGAAGTACATCGAAGTTTATAAGCATATGCAAGCTTAATTAATTCTTGAAAGTGAAGCAGTAGAAGATTCCCTGGGAGGAGATCAGGCAAGCAGACAGTCTAGCCAGTCTTTCCAGCTCTTTGGTGGAATGGACGTCACAAGACCTATTATATCAAGAAGTCAATCTTTTTTTATCTGTCTTGGACAAAGCGGAGCGCACCCTTATGGTGGAGGGCATTAATAGCGAAGAGCCAGGAGAAGGGAGAAGGCTCGATTGGAGAACGGATCTGGAGGCATATCTCAAGGAGGAAAGTTCCAAGACATAAGCCAGAAGCCCACCCAAGACAAGGAGGAGAGTGAAACATTTTGTCCTTATAGATGGAGTCATTTATAAAAGATCACATGGAAGGCCTTTGTTGAGGTGCTTGGGAGGTCGGGAAGCTGCGGGAATCCTTAGTGAAATTCATGAAGGTTGTTGTGGGAATCATCTGAGAGGTCGGGCTCTCACCCAAAAAGTTATCCTAACTGGATACTTTTGGCCCACTCTAGCCAAGGATTCGGCATAGCTAGTGAGGACCTGTCGCAGCTGCCAAATACATAGTAATCGATCACAACAACCCGTAGAGATGATGAAGACAGTAGTAGCTTCTTGCCCCTTCGACCAATAGGGAGTTGACATTGTGGGGCCTATGTCGATAGCCTTCGGGCAACGAAAATTCCTAATTGTTATTGTGGATTATTTTTTAAGTAGGTAGAAGCCAAACCTCTGGAAAGCATTATCGAGAAGGTCGTCATTCAGTTCCTATGGAAGAACATCCACTATCGATATGGGATCCCTCATTGTTTAATCAGTGATAATGGTTGTCAGTTCCAAGATCGTCGGATATAAGAATGTTGTCGAGAGCTGCAGATCCAATAGGCCTTCACAGTCGTGGCTTACCCCCAAGCTAATGGTCAAGTGGAGGTAACAAACAGGACCCTCGTTCAAGGCCTAAAGGTTCGCCTGGAAGGAGCCCGAGGAAATTGGTTGGAGGAACTCCCGAGTGTCCTCTGGGCCTACCGAACGACCCCTCGTAGCCCCACGGGAGAGACTCCATTCATTCTGGTCTACGGAGAGAAAGTCATTATTCCCGCCGAAGTCCTTCTACCCTGCGCCCGAATTCTAGCTTACGCCTCCTCCAACAATGAAGTGCAGCGAGGTGTTGACCTAGATTTGATCGAGGAGCGGAGGGAGCAAGCACGGGGTTCGAATGGAAATATATAGAGGAAGAGTATGACAAGCTTATAATAGCTAAGTTCTCCCCCGCCAATTTCAAGTAGGAGATCTTGTTCTCTGCAAAGTTAACCCAACAGGGGAGGTGAAAAAGTTGGCCCCTAACTGGGAGGGTGCATACAAGATTCTACGATGGGTAGCAGAGTCCACATATCATCTACAGAACACGGAAGGAAAGATTCTACCCCGACCTTGGAATGCGGTATATTTGAGGCCTTTCTTTTTCTAGGGAAGAAGAAGAGAAGAGTTGGAAAGATAACTGGGGATTAAAGTGTCTCAGAAGAAGCGAGTGTATGTAGCCAAGGAGAAGAGCTAAAGAGTGTTCGATTGTTTTCTTTTCGAAGACCTTAATGCAAAATACACAGAGTTTCTGGATGAAGTAGAAAGGAAGCTATCAAAAAGAAAAATGTGTTATCTGAGAGTGACATCAAAAGCTCTCATAGTTCGAATTCCTTGGGAGGGCAATCCATCAACACAATAACAAGGTCTAAGCTGTCCAGATCTGCTCCGGGAAGAATGAAGCCCTCAGACACACATCCTTTTAAGTCTCTTTAAAAACCCATTTGAAAGATGGAAGCCATCTTGACCCTAAGCGCAATTTCAAATCTCTTTCCTGAGCATCCCACCTTGCTTTTTCCTGGGCTTGGTACTCTTCCCGGGTGAGAGAGGCAGAAATTGGAGGAAAGGAAGGCTCCGACACCAAGGTTCCCAAAGTGGAGGGAGACTCTGGCCTTAATAGAGGAGGAGACACAGGGAGCTCAATCGGACTAGATGAGTATTGGTCGATGAGAGATGCAAGAGAAGAGGCTTGTCCCCTTTGTGAGAGGGGTTGGATCCCCCGCTCCATTTTGCGGGCCAAGTCAGCTTTCAACCAAGTCATTTCTAGGTCTTTCCAGCCTAACTCTGTGGATTTCTCTTGAAGCTGACTCGGTGGTGGTCCAAATCGACGAAGAGGGACTGGATGGTCTGTTGAGCCGCCCGATGATCCTGATCCGGGATTTGAGTTTGTTCCTCCAAAGACACACAATGGTTTTGCAGTAGCTGTTTAGAGCTTGTCAATTGAAGCTCTCTATGGGACGTTTGAGATTCCTACTGCTTCATGCGGCTAATCCAGTCGTGATGGGAGGTGGTGTGCGTCCCCATGTCGCAGCTAAAAGCTATCAACCTATGAGTTAATTCATCCTGACTGGATCGAACTTGCACCCCCTATGTTGGTGGATCAGAATTTAGATCACCTAAAAAGGAGAGGAAAAAGAACTTACCATGTCCACATCATGGAGCAAATTTGTCCAGGCTGGATTTGGCAAGGGGACATTTGAACCCTCCGATGGTGGAGCTATAGGGGTCGAAAGAGGCGAAAAGGAGGAAGGCCCCAAGGGAGGCTCCACGGTGGGGGGCTCCACGGGAGATAATGCTATATACAGGTTGGGGGCTCGGGCAGGAGAGGAAGGAGGAAAAGGGAGATTCCTCGTTAGGGGAAGAGGAGATTATCAAGGGAAGGTCGTCTAAGTTAAGCGAAGGAAGGGAGGAAAAAGAATGTACTGGAGAAGAAGGGGACGTAGGTGATCAATGTCTTGAGGAAGAATGAGAGAGTGGCAATAATGGAGGTGGATAAGTAGGGAAGGGGACAGGGAGGGAAGAAACTACCTAAGGGGGTTCCGAGGAAGGAGAGGGCGAAGACTTGATGCATACGACTGGTGATGCGAGGTCCCGGGTACGAGCCCTACACTTGAGGATAAGAGGGGCCTCGAGCAAAATAGTAGGGGAAGGTGATCGGGAAGGCGAGCATTGTCATTTACTCCTTGTCCCGGGTAGACCTGGAGTGGACGAAGAACTCGGAGCCTGAAGAGCCGAAGAGCTTTCCCCCACTAAAGGAAGAACAATGGCAGTAGAAGAAATCACCACACCCTTCTCCCTCGAGAGGGATGACTCTGGAACGCTAACGTGGGCGGTCTGTAGGAGATCATCTAGTAGGCCAAGGGTCATGGGTTAGCATCTTACAAAAAGAAGAAATAAACGATGAGAACAAATTAGTAGTTACCTGTAGAAACACCTTCCAGTTGGCGAATGAAGATAATCAAAAGTGATTCAGGAGAGGGCCGATGATGAGACATCCAACATCATAGTGATGCCCTTGCAAGGCTTGATGGATGGAAGGGAAGTCACTTTGTGACTGGGCTTTTTGGAAGTCGGGCAGGTGACGAGGATCAGTCACCCGGTCCTCTAAGTTAAGAAGAGAATCAGGCAAGTGTATGAAGAAGAACAAATTCTTCCACCCCTTATTGGAAGAAGGAATGTTCTTTAGAAATTGACAGTCGAGGTGGGTGGTGAAGTAAAAAACCCCAGTTTCCTTTTTCTTTATTTAGAAGAGACAATGAAAGAGTAAGGGGGAAAGGTGGAGCCCTAAATGACAGAATATGATGTTGGTCCTGGCCAGGAGGTGAAAGGCATTAGAAGCGAATTGGTATACCGCCACCGTGTAGAAAGAAATCCTATGATAAATGGATGGCATCAGTAAATGAAGACCACCCTCTAATTGGCCTAAGAAGAAGTAGTAGTGGCGTCGAGGAGAACGGTAAGGATGATTGGTGGCTTGAGGGAAGACTAAAGCCACATCCTTGGTAATGTATTGATTTGCTGAGCCACAAAGGGATGGAAAGGCGTGAGGTGGCTGGTGATGGTATTGAACCACGAAGGCGGAGGTGGAACCTTAGAGGGAGAGGCCATAGAGGTGATGGACAATGAAGATCGATGTCGCGAGTAGGGAACCCCGAAGACAGAGTTGAAGTTCAAAAAGTAGAGAGGGTTTGGGTGTAGGACGAGAGGTTAATGAGAGAAAGACAGAAAAAGGGAAGGGGTGGCATTATAGGGGTACGTTCCCACTAGAGCGCAAGTAAAAAATCCTAAAAGCAAGGCGGCAGAAACATTGTAAAAGGAAGTGATCCCAGGGGTCCCCAAACCCTAGGTTGATATCAGAATAACCATACTCGAGGAAGGGGTGCTAACGTCATCCTTAAAACTCGAAGCGTTGTCTCCTGTTTGACAGGAGAGAAGTGGTCCAAAGCATTGCCTTCTGCTTGACAGGAGAGAAGCGATTCGAAGCGTTGCCTTTTTTTTTATAGGAGAGAAGCAATCCGAAGCATTGTATTCTATCCGATAGGGGAGAAGCATCCCAAAGTGTTGTATTCAGGCTGACAAAAGAGAAGCAACCCGAAGCATTGGATTCTGCCTGATAGGAGAGAAGCAGCCCAAAGCGTTGCCTTCTGCTTGACAGGAGAGAAGCGACCCAAAGTATTGTATTCTGCTTGACAGGAGAGAAGCAGCCCGAAGTGTTGCCTTATGTCTGACAGGAGAGAAGCAGTCTAAAGCGTTGTATTCAGCTTGATAGGAGAGAAGCAACCCGAAGCATTGTATTCTGCTTGATAGAAGAGAAGCGGACTGAAGCGTTGTATTCTGCTTGATAGGAGAGAAGCGGTCCGAAACGTTGTATTCAGCCTGAAGGAGAGAAGCAACCCGAAGTGTTGTATTCATCCTGACAGGAGAGAAGCAGCCTGAAGCATTGTATTCTGCATGATAGGGGAGAAACGACCCGAAGCGTTGCCTTCTGCCTGACAAGAGAGAAGCCGACCAAAGCATTGTATTCTGTTCGATAGGAGAGAAGTGGTCGAAGCGTTGTATTTTGCCTGACAAAAGAGAAGCGGCCCGAAGCATTAATACTTTTTTCCTAATAGGAGAGAAGCGATCCAAAGCGTTTCCTTCTGCCCAATAGGAGAGAAGCGGCCGAAGTGTTGCCTTCTATCCAATAGGAGAGAAGTGGCTGAAGCGTTGCATTTTGCCTGACAGGGGAGAAGTGGCCAAAGCATTGCATCCTGCCTGACAGGAGAGAAGCGACCGAAGCATGGTTATGGGATGTAGTATCTCACTCGCCTCGCCAAGGTAGTTTGTAAGTCCTCTGCCTGGCTTGAGTTTTCTTGTATGGAGAGTTGATATAGAGTGTAGTATCTCACTCACCTCACCGAGGCAGTTCGTAAATCCTCTGCCTGGCTCGAGTTTTCTTATATGGAGAGTTGTTATGGAGCATAGCATCTCACTTGCCTCGCCGAGGCAATTCGTATAATTTCTCCGTTGGCTCGAGTTTTCTTATATGAAGAGTTATTATGAAGCATAGTATTTCACTCGCCTGGCCGTAACAGTTCGTAAGTCCTCCGCCTTGCTCAAGTTTCGTGGTATGAAGAGTTGTTATAGAGCGCAGTATTTCATTCACCTGGTGGGATAGTTTGTAAGTCCTCTTCCTGGCTTGAATTCCGTTGAATGAAGAGTTGTTAAAAATCACAATATTTCATTCATCCGATCGAAACAGTTCATAAGTCCTTTGCTTAACTCGAGTTTCGTGATATGGGGAGTTTTTATGGAGCGTGGTCTTTCACTCGCTCGCCGAGGCAGTTCTATTTTATTATTTTACTCAGAGGGGTTCATGAAGGGAAGCATTTTATTATCCCCAAGGGAAGTTGTGCCTAAGATCGCGGCTCGGAACTATCGGGTTTTCTACTCGGAGGAGGTTCACAAAGGGAAGCATTTCATTGGCTCCGAGGGAAGTTGTGCCCAAGGTCGTAGCTCGGAACTATCGAGTTTTCTATTTGGCGAGGGTTCGCAAAAAGTGGTGTTTCGTTATTCCAGGATGAGGTCAGTTGTAAGTCCTCAACCCGGTCAAAATCGAAGAGGTGCATTGAGAAGGAGGTATGTGACACTAACTAGCTGTTGCATTCATTTTTTATGCTTGCATAATTTTAAATACAAATGTTTACAATGCACATCCCTTGAGGGAGAGGAAGAGAGAAATTAGGATGCATTCCTTGTAGTTGGATCTTTGGGCGAAGGGATGATGACAACACGCATCGGAACTAGTTGTGGTAGATATAGTTGTTGGAGGGCTACCCTGTATAGTTCACGGGTTTGGCTTAAGTTGCACTGGTAAACCGTTAACTCCTGCCAAAGAGTGTAAGCTCGAGTGAATGAGGACCTTAGGCGAATGCGGAGGGTCTCTACGAGGGCCTCCAGTTCCTTAATCTACAATCGATTAGAGGACAAGGGCTCCTAGGGAGGAGACTCTCGGTCCATAACTAATGGAATACTGGTCAATAGCAGAGAAAGATTATAGAGTAACCCCCACAAGGAAGCCCATCGGGGAAGGGGAAGTTGAGAGTACATATGAAGTAAGGAGAGAGAGGTATTTGTAGAAATGGCAAGTTTGGGTTGTTAAAGAAGGAGGCGCTTTGGATATCGACCTAGCAAGATGAAATAAATTAAGGGAAAGAAAAAGAAAGAGAGGACACCTGTTATATCTATATGAGTCTATGATTTATAAATCCTTAATCTATCACACAAAATATCTTATTTTGGGCTAACAACCTATGTACATAATCAACCGAATCTGTTCTTTATATGTAAATCATTCTAAATATATATCTGACCTAAAAAAAATTCCTTTCGTTCAATTATCTTTAGCATTTATATACATCTATCTACACAATATGTTCTAAACATCCCTGATAGTTCACACTTTAGTAATAGTATTAGTTTGAATTAGAATCATATGCATAGATAGATATATTAGAAAATCTAAAAGACTCAACTATACTATTGTAGTCTAATGATGCAGAAGACAAACTTAGCAAATGACTAAAAAACTTTGAAGCTCTCAAAAATGCCTTAACAATGTTTTTAAGGCATGAAACTAGGCTCTTACATGCAAGTTACACCCAGTAATAAACGTAGATCTTTGAATGAGCTTCAATTTGAACCAAAGAACATCTCAAAACTCATCCAAAGTCAAAAGTTATGACCTCTGAAAGTCACCTACATCAATTGTGTTTGTTTTCATCCACATTAGCCAACTAATTCCAATATCAATCGACTGATCCTAATGGCATTCGACTAATATATATCAGTCGAATACCTTAGTTGACTTGAAAATATTTTGTAGATGATTTTATAATCACTAGTCGACTGGAGCTTGATAGTAGTCGACTAACACAATCAGTCGAGTGCTCTACTCGACTAGCAATCTTCTATATGTAACCTTAGGTCCATCAGTCGATTGAGTCTTTATGGTAGTTGATTGATACCATCAATCGAGTATCTTAGTTGATTGAAAAATATTTTGTGCCCAAGTTTATATACAGTAGTCAACTAACCTCAAATGGTAGTCGATTGGTTCATTTAGTCAAAGTCCCTTAAGTGAATTAAAAACATAGCAGTCGACTAGTGACAGACCAGTCAAGTACTACACTCGACTCAAGAACTTTTTATTCAAAAATTTTGGCACAACAATCGACTAATGGAAACTCAAAATTGGTTTTCCAAATCAAACACGACGATTTCATCATGAACAATAGCAATTACAACTTTTTCGACAGTTGTTCTTCGTGTTTTCATGAAAACCTCGAAAATCTAAGATCTAGTGCCTAAATCTAGTTTTCTTTTCATGTTTTTGTTGAACAATCATCATTTTGCGATAATATATCAATATCTTACGTGAAACTAATAAAAAATGATGACAACCTACAATCTTATGTGATAAAATTGATAAAAGGATTTCACTCTCATACCAATAGATGAAAATCATGAATCTACAATATACATTCAAAAATCAGAAAGAATAAAATTTTATTCGTATAATAGATCTAGTTTTTTCAAGATTTTATAGCGAACAAAATCATATAAATGAAAACAACGAAACAAAAACATAAATAAAATTTGATTGCAACGGAATAATTATCGTATTATCATCTTCAACAAAATTTAGAATTCCTACAGCAAAAACACGAGTGGATCTTCTATAGGGTGTTAGACTGATGACATCAAATCTCTTCTCTCTGATAGAAAGCGTGAGGAACTGTCAAAATACCAGGTCTTAAGGGGACCATGTTTTATTTATAGATCGGGTCAAAATTATTATCGAACCATTATTAATAATAGATCTGGACTAACGAGTTTTATATATAAAATTTTTATTTTATAAATTGAAACTTGTGAATCATCAGATAGATCATTTAATAGGATTTGAATAGTCACAATTGAATATATTACGATAATAATATACATATCTATCTCGAATTGAATTTTTCAATCCAATAGCATAGACTCTTCTGTCATGGAAAGTAACATTGAAAGTAACATGTATGATAGAAGATTGCTGTGGTGGCATACCCAAGTTTGACTATTCGATGCTTAGTTTTCAATAATAAAATAAAATAAAATAAAAAACCATCCACAATAGCAGTTGACTTTATAAACAAACTATTATCTTTCAGAAAAAAATAGATGCCCATTTTGACCAACTGTTTCCACGGGAAACTGTTCCTTTCCTCCTCGATGGTGTTAAACAAAATTAATTAAAAGGTACAAGAAAATTATTAGTAGTTTATGGGTAAAATAATAATTAATAATAATAATAATAATAACTTTCCACTTGCATGCCATTATTATTGTTATTTAGTTTTCAATCTGAATATTCATTCAACAGAATACAAACACTAATGCCTGAATCGAAAACATTTTCTCAATTTTATCTTTGAATCAATCAAACTTAATTATAACATCTAAAACATTGATTACCAGGAAATATGGTCTTATTTTGGGGTAAAAAGGGCATCCCAATTATCATTTTGGTTCAAAATGATACTTCAGTTTTTTAAAAAATATATATTATAATAGCACCTCATCCTTTTTTTTATTTCAAAAATATCTTTATTTCAGTACAATTAATAATTTTGATCAAAATTACTACAACGAAATTTAACTAAGTTGAAATATTTTTATCGAGACAGAAAAATATTTTTGATATAATAGTAATTTATATATCATAATTTTAATTAAATAAAAATAATTTTATCTTATAATAATTTTAGTTAAATATGTTATAATAATACTATAATTATATGATTAAAAAAAGATAAACCGTACGCATGTTTTGGAATTTTTATTTTTTAAAAAAAAATAGAGCTCTTTTTTTTTTTAACAAAAATGAAAATAAGAAGCATGTGTGTGTGTTTTTTAATTTTTATCCTCTTATTTTGTGTCGTTAAAAAATGATCGTTGACTATTGTGTACCTTTCGCTATATATTATGGACTTGTGGAATATAATTTTTATTCTAATTAAATTATCTCTGTTGAAAAAAAAAACACGAGACACGTTCATAATATAAATAATTAAGATTATGGCAATCGTGAAAATTAAATTATTGCAGTGAGTCTTGCTGAAGAATTCAATGAAGAGTGGTTAGAGCTATCTAAATTATTTTTTTTTAAGAATAAATAGCATTACTTGTTTGGTTGATGCGCTCATTTTAAATATTCTTCATCGTCGATCTCACAGCTAAATAAAGAAAGATAAATTACGATCGATTTTTAATCGTTCATGGTAGAAGCCCTACTAACACGGGACTAACTCTTTCTCAGTTGATATAACTCTACAGTTACTATATATCCAACTTTGTTTATGGGGGGCAATAACATTACTACAAAAGGTTGGAATCGTCAACCTAACACTACCGACTGTTCTATACCATCCGTGAAGGAGTAAATCATCGGGCCTTGACATACAAGATCAAGCGTGATCATCTAAATAAAAACTTTAGACTTCCTCTAAAATTGATCTACGTCACTTCTACAAGTACTGTCATGTTTTAACCACCACACAATCTCCGTGGAGACAATAACATTACATTTCATATAACAAATGTCTCATCTTTTAAATAAAGGACAGAATGAAAAGTAAACTAAAATGTCATCATCGAGACTATATTAAACTAAAATGTCATCATCGAAACTATATTAAAAGCAGTGGAAATTGCAAATTTACCAGAGTTGATGGGAATGAATTATGATTATTTAAATTTTATAAAATTGTTATCCTTATATTTGGTCGTCATAAAATTGATTACTGAAATAATCGTTCCAAATTTGGAATAGTTAATGCCTGCACTCAGGCTTAATGGCCTATGTCTATGGTCCCAATTTTCATTGGGCATTAATGTTAATATTTTAAATTTATTTACACATATATTTTGTAAGACGATGAAAAAGATAAAGTCACAGTCAATCCATCTGATAGGATAAAATTTGATTATTATTGTATCGCTCTTTCATCTATTTACCCCCATTTAATTAATGGCCTAAAACCATAAATCCCATCAAAAAGTTCTTTAACGCTTGAGAATAATTATTTATATAATTTTTTATTAGGATTTATTAGGTGTTCATTCTAATTAATTAAAATAAAAAATAATATTTATTTATTTATTTTATTATATTTGTGCAATTAATAATCGAACTTTGAAATATTATTAAATTGAAACTACATGCATACTTTAAATGTTCTCATTGCTCCACGTTTCTCTTGAATCCACCTCGTGTTAGGCCCTTAGTCCTTTAAATGCACTAAAATATCTGAGATTGCTCATTCGTTTTCCCCCTTGCCATTTTTTTTTTTTAAAGTCAGTCTAGAGTTCATATAACGTTAGGCCTTTAGTACTTCAAATGCACTAAGCTGTCGAAGTTTGCTCCATCCATGTCCCTCACCTACAAAATCAACTTCAAAGTCCACATAATTCACCACTAATACCTCAGAGTTTGCTCCATGTGTCATCCATGTCCCTCACCTACAAAAATCAACTTCAAAATCCACAATTTCAATTTTTTACGGAAATTGCTCCTGCATCACTCTTATCTTTTTGGGCTTCACCTCTATGTCAAACTTTGAACCATCAAATGCTCAAAACTTAATTGATAAATATAAAAGAATAATTTTTAAATATACAGAGATTAATTTCTAAAAAAATCATGATTCTAAACTATCGATCGATCTCTTCTTTACACTTACCATCTAGATTCCTGATTTACCTTCTCCACCGATAGAGACAATCAAAGGGGACTACTAATGTGACGATTCCATATTTTTTTCTTTGAACTATCAAACTAGCAACTACTCATCTTGGTTGGGTTGAATCATCAATAAACCAACTTGATCATGTCAAGTCACCAAGCGTCATGCACCACAAGAATATCATCATATCATGATGGAAAAATTGATTATTAATCAATCGCTAAATATTATTATTTTTTATATGATCACAGTTTAATATTTAATGTTAGAATATTGATTTTGTCACTAAATTTAATGATAAAATTTAAATTTCATTGTTTAACGATAGAAATTAAATTTTATTACTACTTCAATGATGAAAAACTAAATTTTATTGTTAAATATTATTTCTTTACATATTACAATTTAATATTTAGCAATGAAATATTAAATTTCGTTGTTAAATACTATTTTTTTACATTATTACTATTTAATATTTAATGCTGAAATATTAATTTTACAATTAATTTAATAGAAATTTTTTAATTTTAATATATATATATATATATATATATATATATATATATATATATATAACTTATCCGTAAACATCACTATTATTCATTGACTTTTTAGAATTCAAAGATTAAGGTGTGTATATATACTATGTAATTTATCTGTAAACACTTCTATTATTGATTATCCTTCTTCTAGTGTTCAAAAATTGAAGTATAGTGTCTATCCGATCGAAAAATAGATAATAAAAATATTCACATGTACTACGGATGAATTGTATAGAGAATTATATATATATATATATATATATATATATATATATATATATATATATATATATATATATATATATATATATATATATATATTAATTTTTTTAAAAAAATTCAGAGGGGTGGTCTCTGTCCCCACGACGTTACCCCACTGCTTCCATGAGTTATATATAGAGAAATTGCATTAAGAAAAAAGAACAACAATTCTTGTGAGTCAATCAAGACAAAAATAGATAAAGGAGTGACAGTATCATCTTCCCATTTCAACCATCCATATGGATTTTAATAAACTTCAATGATAAAAATGCTAAACACCTCATTTTAAAACCACTTAAAATTACCATGTCTTCAAAACTAACATTCGCTAACTATGACCATCAACTTTTTTTTTTTTTTGGATGTTTGACAAATATGAAAGTTACAAAAAAAATCAAAGTCAAATACATGTTAACGACCAAAGAAATATGTAAGATTTTCTTTCCCTTTTTTTTTTTTTTTTTGAGAGAAAAAATGGGAAATTTTATTTTAGTAATTTTTTGAGAGAAAATAAATAATGAATTAATATTTTTATTAGAATATTGTAAATATGATTAGGGATAATTTGTTATTCTCAAATATGTTAGGGATAATTATTTGTTTTCTAGAATAGAATTTGATTTATTCTTAGGATAGAGTTTGATTTATCCATTTGAATAGGCTATAACTTTGGATATAAATAGAGTTTCTTTCGTGTTTTATGAAATAATATGGTATCAGAGTCATTAGATTAGTTTTTTTTCCGTGTCCCCACCATCTCGCTACGGCTCCTTCTTCATCGCGATTTCTTTGCTCTCATCGCGATTTCTCCTCTGTCGCACGCCGTGGACACGCTCCTTCCGTGCCTTTGTCGTTGCAATTTCTCTCGCAGACAACCTCCTCATCGCGGTTTTCTCCGCCAAGCGAGGAAACAGAGGCTACGATTGTTGGCCAGCGAAGGAGGCAACCGGGGTCGCGGTTTCCTCCGTCGATCGAACGATAGAGGCTCCAACGTCGTCTTCTCCATCAAAAGTTGACGCGATCCTTTTCTTTGTGTCTCTGCGCGATTTCTTCCTTCTCACGTGCATGATTTCTTCCCGTCGCTTTCTTCTCACGTGCACACAGTGACCTTTGTTGCAAACTCAGTGCTGCCCACACCAACGCACCTGCTGTCGTCTTCCTCTGTCAGTCGCCTCCGAAGCTGACATCGTCCCAGCTGCGCTATCACTCTCTCCGCTCTGCCAAAGTCATTGTTACTGCTGATCTTGTTCCAGTTCTTGGCTTTGCTCGAATCCACCTCAAAGGAGGCGACTTTGTGGATGACATTCGCTGAATCCTCGTTGAAGGAGGGATCTTTGGCCAACTGGTTACCCAATTCATCCTCCTCCTCCTCCTTGAATCAGAACAAGAACCTTTGCCACGGACCCTCATCGCCCTTACAGACGCCTCGCGCCGTAGCGGCAGCACCTGTGCCGCAAACGCAAGCTTCACCGCAGAGCCACAACAACCACGAATACCAAGAGCTCAGATGGCCAGTCCAAGTGCCTTTGGCAAGGATGACGCGGGGCGGCGCTAAGAATCCAACAGTCGGCGTCTTTATAATCCCCACCAGGACCTGTTGCCGTTGACACCGGATCTGCCTCCACCGCCTTCCTACGATGACTTTATGAAATGGTATGAGGATCGACAGAGTTCTAATTCCCTTGCTGTCGTTACACAAGCTCGTAATTCCTTTACTGGCATATCTCGCTCTTCGGATCCTTAAGTACTTGACTCTGGGGCCACCGATCATATCACTGGTAATAGATCTCTTTTTTTCACTATCTACTTTCGGTTATTTACCCTGTGTCACCATAGCAAATGATTCTCAAATTCAGTCTCAAGGTATTGGTATTGTTCATCCTTCTCCGTCTCTTTCCATTCATAATGTTCTTTATGTTCCCGGAGCCCCCTTTAATTTGTTATCAATAAGTCAGCTTACTCAGTCTCTTGATTGTGTCATTTCGTTTACTAAATCTTCTGCATCATTACAAGATCGGAGTATGGGAAGGATGATTGGCTTCGGATATGAGTCTCATGGCCTATACCGACTTCATCAGGCCTCTCTTGTTGGTTCGGCGGCGACATCTCCACTTGTTATTCATGCTCAGTTGGGACATCCTGGTCTTGATAAGTTAAAACAATTACATCCTAGTCTTTCTCACTTAAAGTCTTTATCTTGTGAGTCATGTCAGTTGGGCAGGCATATTCGTAGTTCATTTTCTCCTCACATTATAAGTCAAGTTACGTTTCCCTTTGCTTTGGTTTATTCCGATATTTAGGGTCCGAGTCATGTTTCTTCTACATTCGGGTCATGATATTTTGTTATCTTCATAGACGATTTTTACCGTTGCACTTGGTTATATCTGATGAAAGATCGTTCGAAATTGTTTTCTATTTTTCAATCTTTTTTTAATGAAGTCAAAACACAATTTGGTATCCCTCTCCGATCCTTGCAAAGTGAGAATGCATGTGAGTATCTATCTACTATGTTTCAGACCTTCTTAGCGTCTCATGGCATATTACATCGAACGTCTTATCCTCATACTCCCCAATAGAATGGAATTGCAGAACGCAAGAATCGTCATCTTCTCGAGACCACCCGAACTCTTTTCCACCACTCTCATGTTCCTCTTCATTTTTGGGGTGAAGTTGTACTTATTGCATGTTATCTCATCAATCGCATGTCTTCCTCTACTTTATAGGGTCAAATACCTCATCATGTACTTTATCCAAATCAGTCCCTTCATTCTTTACCACCTAGGGTCTTTGGTTCTACATGTTTTGCTCATGCTCTTGATCCTGACATTGATAAACTCTTCCTTGGTCGCATAAATATGTTTTTCTTGGGTACCCACGGTCTCAGAAAGGGTACAAGTGTTATTCTCCTACTCTTCGTCAGTATTTCATCTCTGTTGATGTCACGTTCTTTGATTTAGTTCCTTTCTTTGGACCTTCAGAGTCGTCGTCTGAGTTTCCTCCTTCTGTGCCTACGCCAATCTTTTATCCTCCAAAGGATTCTCTTTCATCCCCAGCTTTAATTTCTCCTCTGTTGCAGGTTTATCAGCGTCGTCCTCAGCTTGCTGTGCCGCCGCCCAATACTGACTCTGCCGTGGAATCATCTCTGGAGCCAGGTGCTCCGCCCCTTCCTCCGATACAGTCTTTTGAATCTGATATTCCCATTGCACTTCACAAAGGTATACGTTCAACTCATAATCCTTCTCCTCATTATGTGTCTATGAGTTACCATCGTCTTTCTCCTTCCTAATATTCTTGTCTTTCCTTCTTGTCGTCTGTTTCTCTTCCAAAGGTTACAGGAGATGCATTTGCCCATCCATGATAAAAACAGGTTATGCTAGACAAAATGAGTGTCTTACGGAGCTATGGGACTTAGGATCTCGTTCCTCTACCACAAGGAAAGTCAGTTGTTGGTTGTCGATGGGTATATACAGTGAAGGTTGGTCCAGATGGAACGGTTGATCGGCTTACGACTCGTCTTGTTACTAAAGGCTATACTCAGATCTTCGGGTTGGATTATGGGGACATCTTTTCCCCTATTGCCAAGATGTCTTCGATACGCCTATTCATGTCCATTGCTGCGATTCAATACTGGCCTCTTTATCAGTTGGACATCAAAAATGTGTTCTTACATGGTGACCTGCTCGAAGAAGTCTACATGGAGCAATCTCCGTGTTTTTTTGCTCAGGGGGAGTCTTCTGATTTTGTATGCCGCTTACAAAAATCTTTATATGGTCTCAAGCAATCACCCACAGCATGGTTCGGTAGATTCAGTATTGTAATTCAACAGTTCGACTTTACTTGGAGCGAGGCTGACCATTATGTCTTTTATCACCACTCATCTACTGGTTGCATCAATCTAGTGGTTTATGTTGATGATATTTTCATCACAGGCAATAATCATCTCGGGATTTCACAAATGAAACAACATCTTTTCAAATATTTCCAAACAAAAGATCTCGGCAAACTCAAATATTTCTTGGGATAGAAATAGCACGGTCCAGAAATGGGATCATTATATCCTAAAGGAATTATGCAATGAATATTCTAGAAGAAATAAGAATGTTAAACTCAAAGACAGTTGACAACCCTATGGATCCTAATGTCAAGCTCCTGCCAAATCAGGGGGAGCCTCTATCAGATCTTGAACGATACAGGTGATTAGTAGGGAGACTAAGCTACCTTACTGTTACTTGTCCAGATATCTCGTTTGCAGTATGTGTAGTAAGTCAGTTTCTCAACTCTCCGTGTAAAGAACATGGAGATGTTGTGATTCACATTGTTCGATATATCAGAGGCGCTCCAAGAAAAGATCTTTTATTCGAAAACAAAGGACATACTCGAGTCATAGGATATTCTGATGCAGATTGGGCAGGATCTCCCATTGATAGGAAATCCACCTCTGGTTTTTGTATATTTGTCAAAGTTAACCTTGTTTCTTGGAAAAGCAAAAAGCAGAATGTTGTGGCGAGATCCAATGCGGAGGCAGAGTATCGAGTTATGGTCATAGTCAGTCAAGAGCTTATATGACTCAAATAGTTACTTCGGGAGCTAAAGTTTGGAGATGTTACATAAATGTCACTCATATGATAACTAGGTCGCCATGCATATCGCGTCAAATCTAGTTTTTCATGAGAGGACAAAGCATATTGAAGTCGACTGTCACTTTGTCAGAGAGAAAGTCATATCTGAAGAAATATCTACTAGTTTTGTTAACTCGCATGATCAGCTAGCAGATATGTTTACTAAGAGTTTGAGAGGTCTCTGAATTGACTACATATATAACAAACTGGGTGCATATAATTTATATGCTCCAGCTTGAGGGGGAGTGTTAGAACATTATAAATATGATTAGGGATAATTTGTTATCCCTAAATATGTTAGGGATAATTATTTATTTTATAGGATAGAGTTTGATTTATTCATTTAAATAGATTTTAACTTTGGATATAAATAGAATTTCTTCCATGTAATAAGTTGATTCGTGTTTTATGAAATAATAATTTTAAATAAAATGATCGGTTGTAGTTTGTTCCTGATTTAGGCAGAAGACAAAATAGCCAAATTTTTCTCTTCCACTCTTTCAAATAAAATAAATGTACATTCTTTCACTGTCCTTCTTTCTCTATCACATCTTTCTTCCATGGTCCTTTCTCCACAGGGAAACAGAAAACCAACTACATGATAAGAGGTTGAACAATACATTGAGATGTCAAACTGTGCATTGATAAATTGAAGATTAAGGTATTTTAAGAAGCTCTTACTAAGCATATAAATAAGAGTCAGTATGCAAATAATTAGGTGTGAACAATAGTAGATCATAACCTATGCAATCATTTCCAATTTAATTTGTGAGTGTCAACTACATGTTTACCAATATATGTATGATACCGATTAAAATTGATCTAAGATTAAAAAATATTATATTTATAATTACGTCTCACTTATTGAGTCCAACTAGCGTTCTAAGGCATTATATATATCTCGGCCTGGCCAAATGACGGAAGTCTTATATCTCGGCCTGACCGAGTGACTGAAGACATTATATCTTGGTATGACAGTATAGTATTTCAAAAGAATTATATCTCAACAAGTCAAGTGACGTGACAGTCATTAAAGTCAAGATGTTCAACGAGACATCCCCTGTCAAAGGCCCCACCCGACAAGGAAATATAGGTTCATGACTACCTCAAGGAAGCATGTCCACCTTATTAATGAAGTTTTGTCTCTCATCAACCACGCGAAGGACATTAATTATCCTCCACACACTTGCAACATTTATGAAAGTAATGATTTCTATTACTTCTAAAAGCGGCAACCATCACTTCAAGGGGTCATGCCGCCCATACTTACCGTACCACTCCGTAGGGATGTATCTATTTATATAAAGGTAATTTAAGGAGGAGGTGCTAGATTCAAAAGATCTTCTAAACTTCTACTCTTCTGCATTCATTGCTTCTCCTCTTCATATTAATCTCTGACTTGAGCGTCGGAGAGGTTTAACCGAGATCTCTCTCGGTGCCCTTAACCGTTTTTTCTTCACAGTACTCTTCTCGGCCATCTATGACACATCATTCAGCATTGCCCGAGATGACCTCACATTCAGCCGAATCAACAAACCCGCCTCTGTGCCAGATCATCAGTCGTATCAATCAACCATCTGAATCATCAGTCAAGTCATTTTCGCCATTGGACACCTCACCGTCTCAGTCTCGGTCGAAACATAACTGGTGCCATCTATGGGAATCCGTAAATACAACTGAGATAGAGATGGGAGACCAAGCAACGAACTCCGACAATCATAATTCTGCTGAAGGAGCTATGATGAGGGAAAGTATCATTGCACTCGTCAGGACAACCATGGAAGACGTCTTGCATGAACACATATCTAGGACTCCTACTTCAATGTCGGTGTCCCCCAGCCCGACTCAGGCCCCGACACCGACGCTTGCTCCTCTGACACCGACCCCGCCGAAGATGATTCCTATAGTATCGCTGTCGACCGAGTCGTCTTCAACAACGTCTCCATAGGAGTCCTCTGAAGAGGTGCTCTCCTACACGCTATTTGATAGAGATCCTAAGAAGAAAAAAGCTCCGATGATTAGCAGGGGCTCCCCACTCTCCCCCGATATTATAGCCAAGAGACTCCCCAAGCACTTCAAGTCGCTATCTGTAGGGGAGTATAATGGTTCCACTGACCCAGAGGAGCATTTGGGTCGGTTTGAAAAGGTTGTCTTGCTGCATAATTATACTGACGGTGTGAAGTGAAAAGTTTTCTCCATCACCTTAGTGGGATTTGCACATAGGTGGTTTGATGACTTCCCCAAGGATCTATCTGATCTTTTGGCGAACTCTGTGCATTGTTCCTCCAACACTTTGCCAGCAGCAAAAGGTACCATAAGACTGCTCAATACCTTTTATCTATAAAGCAGAGAAGCCAGGAGTCCCTAAGGGAATACATACACCGTTTCAATTGAGTGACCATAGACGTCTCGGGTGTCTCACCTGAGACAGTAGTTAATGTCTTTTCTCAAGGCCTAGTGCAAGGAGACTTCTCTAAATCTTTGATGAAAAGATCTCCCACCAGTTTTGAAGCCCTGCTAGGATGAGCAGAACTATACATCAATTTGGAAGAAGTTGAGAGAGTTGCGGATGAGCAGAAGACCGCAGGAGAATCCAGCAAACCTCATCCGCCACGGCCAAATAAGAAAGCTCCTGTCCCTACATTTCCATGTCCCCCACGAACTCCCCACTCTTATGTGCCATGTCTGGCTAGGGACAAGGTAATTCATGCAGTTCAGGAGACTTCTCAGCTACAACTGGTGTCGAATCAACCCTCTCCATTATGTGCCTTCCATCAAGTGTATGGTCACTCCACCCGAGAATGTCGCAATCTAGTCGAGGAGACCAGACAGGTAATGCGGGAGAAACAGTAGAGTCTAAATACTCAGCCCGGATTTCCGTGGATAGAAGCACAGCCAGAGCCGAGAAACAACACCCGACGAGTTCCTCTAAGACGAGCTCACCAACCTTCGCCGAATGGATCTACTAGGCAAGCTAAAACCCCACGAAGAGATCGGGAGTTCTCCCTAAGACAACCAACCTCCCCGCATGATTCTCCGAGAAACTTGGCTAACGCTCCACATTGAGGTACCATTAATATGATTGTAGGAGGAGCTACAGATGAGGATTCAAACTAGACCCGTAAAGCTCATGGGAGAAGGCTGGAAAACATGGAGGTGAGCACCAACCGAAGACGCGCCGAAGGGCCATTGATAAACTTCAACCCTAAGAACCTACAAGGAGTTTCTATTCCACTTGACGATGCTTTAGTGATCCGAGCCACCATAGCTAACTATGATATGACGCGAATCTTCGTGGACACAAGTAGCTCAGTCAATATTTTATTTAAAGAAGCCTTTGACCGCATGCTGCTTGATCCGACTCAGTTTCAACCGATGAACACTGCTTTATTCGATTCCGTGGGCCATGAAGTATCTCCGCTAGGTAGGATTGATTTACCTTTATCTCTGGGAGAAGAACCCCTCCGCTGAACCAAAATCACCACCTTCACAATGGTGGACACTGCCTCGACCAACAATATTATTTTGGGAAGGCCAGCGTTGCACTCCTTCAAAGTCGTCATATCTACTTACCACTAGAAAATCAAGTTCCCTGTAAATAATCAGGTGGGAGAAGCCGCAGGAGATCAAAAGGCCACTAGAAGATGTTATGTGGAGGAAGTCCGGACGGATCTCAGGAAGAGCCGGAAGATTGAAGGCACTAAAGTCTATACCCTTCAAGAAGAGCCTTTAGGTGAAGATGAGATAGTACGGATATGATCGGATCAACCCAACCGACTTGTCCAAATAGCTGCCGACTTATCACCCGAGCTAAAGCAAAAGGTGGTCAACTGCCTTTCGGACAACCGAGACTGTTGGTGCAACAATGCCCCAAGCATTTATATGTTTTAATATTTGAATAATCATCTATAGTTAGGCAATATTTTGTGATCTAACCATGAACGTGTTAAGTGACAGAAAATCCAAGTATAAAGACTTGGCAAAAGAAGTCCAAGGGAAGGTTTTGGCGGCGTAAGACTAAGCATGTAGTCTTAGCGGCGTAAAGTCCAAGCGAACTTTGGCAAAGGAAGACCAAAGGTAAGGTCTTGGCAGCGTAAGTCCAAGCATGTAGTATTGACGGTGTAAAGTACAAGTGGTCATTTGGAAAAAGAGAAATCCAAGACATGACGAAACCGATGGAAGCTCTTGGAAGCAAGTGCAAGGATGAAGGAGTCGCGAACTCGGAGGAATCCTGGAGGCGCAATGCTGAAGGAAGAGCTAGAAGGTTGAGTCTAGGTCTAGGGAGTTGACTTCAAGCATGAATTTATCATACTTGAAGCGTGTCAGTCGACTGGTGACTTATTCCAGTCGACTAATCAGTCACTCGACTGATGACGACTGATTCTGTGGTCGAACAGTTGATTGCAAGGGTTTGGTAGTCGACTGATTCACCCATCAGTCGACTGCTATACCCTAGTAGTCGACTGCTATAAGTGAATTTCGGCATAGAGAGTTCTCCAGTCAAGTGATCACTTGGAGCACTCGACTGGTTACTCAATCAGTCGACTAATCAACTTCCCGTTGGGTAGTGACGATCGCGGATCCGGCTTGTCAGAAGCCATTGGATTACTTCGGCTACAGAAGCAGTCGATTGATGGAGACCATCCATTGACTGATCGAGGATCAACGGAAAAATCAACCTCTTCTCTATAAAAAGAGGTCATGGAGTGCTTGAGGAGGATAGTGCTTATATTCCAACCATACTCTTAAGCTCCCACATTTTTCCTAAGCTTTCTAAGAGCTTTTGTTCCCCCTCCTCTCTAATCTTCATCTTCATCTTTTGTAAGAAGAGGAGGGTCTTGTAAGAGAAAGTTTTTTACTGGAGAATTGTTTGGATTGATCCACCTTAAGGATCACCATGGAGTAGGAGCTTAATCTCCGAATCACGTAAAATCTCTCTTGTTAGCGATTGTGTTTTAGCATCTTAATTTCGTTTAGTATTTGTTTTGCTTCCTCTAACCTTTATTATAGAAACGAAAAGAGACTATTCACCCCCTCTAGCCTTCCAAAGATCCCCTACAAGTAGTATCAGAGCCCGAATCGCATCGGAAGATCTAACCATCAACCGGAGCACAATGACTTTTCAAGAGGGGTATAGCATGGCGCGGCCTCAATTCTTCGACGACAACGATTTCGGCTATTGGAAAGGTAGGATGGAATATTACCTTATGAACGATATTGATAATTGGTTTAGTATTGTAGACGGATTTGATAAGTCAGTCGATGAATTCGGAGCATCATTACCAACCAAGGATTAGACGGGGGAGATGACAAAGAGAGCACAAGCAAATGCAAAAGCAACAACCACACTTCAATGTGGTCTATCAAAAGAGCAATTATCCAAGGTCGGGCCCTTCGACTCTGCTAAAGAGCTTTGGGAGAAGCTCATCGAATTAAATGAATGATCAAAGGAGACTAGAAGAGCCAAAAGAGACCTATTGATAGGCCAACTCCAAAGCTTCACCATGAAGACAAACGAGACCATGAGCCAAATGCACAGTCGATTGAAGAAGGTAGTCAATGGACTATACGTAATAGGTGAGAAGGTCGACAACCGAGACCTTGTGAGGTATGTGCTCTAAGCTTTTCCTAGAACAACTTTATGGGCATAAATGGTAGATGCTTATAAGGTGTCTAGGGACCTTTCATTAGTTAAACTAGATGAACTTTTTTGTGAATTTAAGTTGCATGAGCAAGCTAACACTTCGTCCAAGGAGGAAGGTGTAGTTCTTTTTGTAGGTAAGAAGGGCAAGAAGAATAAGGAGAAGAAAGAAGTCTCTTCATCATCCGAGTCGGAGGAAGAGTCTTCAAGTAGTGATGAGGAGCTATCGGCTAGTGAGGTAGCTCACTATGTGAAGAGGCTTGGTGGGAGATCAAGGAAGCTCACCAAAAAGGATGTAAGGAGGATGTTTCAATCCTCAAAAGTTAAAACTTCTAGTAGTTCAATTTCTACTCCTAATGTTACTTGCTATGGTTGCAACAAAAAGGGGCACATCAAACCAAATTGCCCAGAGCTAAAGAAAAAGGAGGAAAAGGAAAAGAAGAAGAATGACAAGAAGGAGAAGAAAAAAAAGGAAGCTATGGTAACACAAACTTGGGATACACAAAGCCTAGAAGGCTCATTCGATGAGGAGGAAATGTGTCATGTCACACGCAACCTAGCACTTATGGCCTTGGAAGATGAAGCCGGAAGCTCAAGTGAAGAGTTATCATCATCCTCAAGCGACGAATCGTCTTCTAGTGACGATGAGGTAAAAGACTCCCCTAGGATAGAATTACTTTATAAAACCATTGTATGTCTTCAAAATGCTCTAAATAAATCAAAGTCTAGGATTAAGGATTTAAAAGTAGAAATTAAATCAATTATGGATGTAGAAATTTCTTGTGATGATGCATGTTCACTTAGGAATGAAAATGATGAACTAAGAAAAGAAATAGGTGAACTAAGAGCATGCTTAGAAAAAATTTACAAATGACTCCAAATACTTAGACATGATACTTAGGGATCAAAGGGCTATTTACAACAAGGTCGGAATAGGATATAGGCCTAAGGAAAAGGAAGTAGCTTTTACCTCCCTTGTTAGTAGAAAATCAACCATTAGGTGCAAGGTTAGAAAGACATGGATTCCTAAGAGCTATGTAGTTAATGCTACCGGTCCTAAGATTTGGATGCCTAAGACTTGTATTTTTCATGTTGTATAGGTAGAAGGACCAAGCTTGTGGATTGTTGATAGTGGTTGCTCAAAACATATGACCGATAATGAGAGCAAATTTTCCACAATCAACCACATTAGCAAGGGGACCGTGTCTTTTGGAAATAGTGAAAAACTTAAAATTCTAGGAAAAGACACAATTGAGGTATCCTCAAATCTTGCTATTCATAAAGTATTGTTAGTTAAAAATATGAAATCCAACTTGCTTAATGTAAGTCAATTATGTGATGTCAACTTTGATGTTCAATTTAACTCTTCTAAATGCTTTATAAGACATAAGACATTAAATGATTACATGTTAGTAGGATATATGAAATCAAATATTTATTATGTTGATTTATCCTATGCTTTTAACATTTCCCCTAAGTGTCTTATGACAAAAGAAGAAGAAAGTTGGTTATGGCATAGGAGGCTTGGGCACATCAATATGAAAAATATTGTCAAGATAGCCAAGATGGAGCTAGTCAAGGGTTTGCCAAAAGTCAAGTATCTCAAAGACAAGATGTGTGATGCATGTCAAGAAGGAAAACAATCAAAGTCATCACACAAGGGTAAAACCTTAATTAATACATCTTTTCCTTTAGAACTTTTGCATTTAGATTTATTTGATTGTCATAGTGCTCCTTCTTTAAATGGTAGTAAATATTACTTAGTTATAGTTGATGATTTTTCTAGATTTACATGGGTATATTTTATGAAACATAAAGATGAAACCCTAGAAATAATCATAGATTTTAGTAAAAGAGTAGAGAATGAAAGAAGTCTCAAAATCAACTGGATCCGTAGTGATCATGGTGGAGAATTTAAGAATTCTAATTTCTCCAAATTTTACTTAGAACAAGGGTACAAGCATGAATTCTCTTGTCCTAGAATACCCCCAACAAAATAGGATGGTGGAAAGGAGAAATCGTTCCCTACAAGAGGCAGCTAGGACTATGCTTAATGCATATTAACTTCCTAGCTACTTATGGACGGAAGCAGTTAATACTACTTGTTATATCCAAAATAGGATTTTCATACATAGGTTTTTAGGAAAAACACCCTTTGAATTATGGAATGACACAATTCCTACAATTCACTATTTTAAGGTCTTTGGATGCAAAGTCTACATCTTGAATAGCAAAGACAACCTAGGTAAATTTGAATCCAAAGCGGATGAGAAAATCCTAGTTGGATACTCATCCACTAGTAGAGGGTATAGAATTTATAACAAAAGAACTCAAAAGGTTGAGGAATCCTCAAATGTTCAATTTGATGAAACCTCTACCGCTTACCCTAGGAAATCCCCCATTGATAATGATATCAATGACAAAAATCAAGAAATTATCCAAAAACTTTAAAACATGACTTTAGGAGGTAATGATCAAAGGGGAGGTAATAATCAAGGGGGAGCAAAAGGAGATTCGGATGATGAAAGGAGAATTGAGGATAACCAAGATCAAAATCAATTTAATACACCTACTAGAACATTAAGAATTAATCAAAATCATCCTCTTGATCAAGTTGTAGGAGAATTATCTCAAGATATTAGAACTAGGTCATTTCATAGAGCTTCCTCTAGTCAAATAGCTCTTATCTCCCAAATTGAGCCCAAAACAATCAATGATGCATTACTTGATCCGGATTGGACCTTAGCAATGCAAGATGAATTGACTCAATTTAAAAGGAGTCAAGTATGAGAGTTAGTTCCTAGACCCAATGATAATATCATCATTACTATAAGATAGGTCTTTAGGAATAAATTAGATGATCAAGGTATAATAACTAGGAATAAGACAAGGTTAGTTGCAAGGGGCTTCAATCAAGTTGAAGGACTTGATTATGATGAAACTTATGCCCCGATTGCTAGGTTAGAGTCAATTAGAATCCTATTAGAATATGCCTCCTATATAGGCTTCAAACTCCATCAAATGGATGTAAAATCGGCATTCCTAAATGAGTTCATTAAGAAAAAAGTATATGTAGAACAACCTCCCGGGTTTGAGAATATAGACTATCCAAACCACGTATACACGCTTAGAAAAGCATTATACGGGTTAAAACAAGCTCCCCGGGCTTGGTATGAAAGATTGTCATCTTTCTTAATTTTTAAGGGATTTAGAAGAGGTCAAGTAGATCAAACTCTCTTCATAAAGTCAAAATCAAAGGATATTTTTGTGGCCCAAGTATATGTAGATGACATTATTTTTGGGTCAACAAATGATGAATTCCTTCAAAATTTCATTAAAAATATAGAGAATGAATTTGAAATAAGTCTAGTTGGAGAATTAAAATTCTTCTTAGGATTACAAGTCAAACAAACTAATGAAGGAACTTATGTATACCAAACCAAATATGCTAAAGAAATGATCAAGAAATTTGGTTTGGAAAATGCTAAGGTAGTTTCAACTTCTATGGCAACCAATACAAAAATAGATAATGATCATGAAGGAAAATCAATTGACCTTAAGCTTTATAGGAGTATGATTGGTAGTGTTTTATACTTCACTGCTAGTAGACCCGATATTTTATTTGTGGTAGGTATGTGTACAAGATACAAATCTTGTACTAAAGAGTCTCATTTAGTGGTCGTTAAGAGAATTTTAAGATATATCAAAGGCACATTAAATATAGGACTTTGGTACCCTAGGACAAAATCTTTTGATTTGGTTGGATACACTGATTCCGATTATGCCGGTTGCAAGTTGGATAGGAAGAGTACTAGTGGTGGATGTCAATTTCTTGGATCTTTCCTAGTTAGTTGGAGTAGTAGAAAGTAATATTGTGTTGCTTTGTCCACCATCAAAGCTAAATATGTGGCTATGAGTGATTGTATGGCTCAATTACTTTGGATGAGACACACTCTAGAGGACTATGAGCTACACTACTCCAATGTCAAGGTTTATTGTGATAATGTGAGTACCATAAATTTGACCAAAAATTTGATACATCACTCTAGGACTAAGCACATTGAAGTGAAGCATCACTTCATTAGAGATCATGTGGCAAAGGGGGACATTGAATTCAATTATATAGAATCCAAGTTCAACTTAGCCGGCATATTCACCAAGGCTCTCCTCGAAGCAGATTATTCATCACTTATGAGAGAACTTGGAATGTGCTTAGTAGAATAGAGGTCTAGGTTTGCATGATCCTATAGAAACCCTAGGATTTATACCTCTAAGCATCTCACAAAAGACCTAAGAAACTATGATTTTTGTATTGAGCCACTTAAACAATATGTGAGATGTTAGGAAGATGCATTTGGTTCATCATGCTTGTTATAATACATTACTATGAACCAAAATGTCATCTAGAGACATTAATCCTTCATTGGACCAATCATTGGGAATGTTTATGTACAATTAATATGCATATAGCCCTAAGAACATGATTGGAAATGTCAAACAAAATATATTTTAAACTATGTTTATCATACTTTGGAAACCAATTTTCAATTGCTAGGCAAAGGTGATACAAAGTTTGCAAAATTCTTAAAACTTTTGCTAGTTTTCAAAATTGTATCATTTCCGAACTCTGGAAAGCATATATTTTTTAAATTATTTTTCCTTGATAGAAAATGATTTCAGAAATATGTACACAAAATTTTGTGATTTTTCGATGTTTCTTGAATTTTTGGCGCATTTCTGAAGTTGGGCTAAAATCCCTGAAAATGACGTTTCAGGTGTGGCAGTCGACTGATTCAGTATTCAGTCGACTGTCACTCTGATTTTTCTACATATCAGCCTTCTTTCTTGACTTAAGTATAATCTTAAGTGTCCTAAACCTATGGTATGATAATTCAAGTAATTAAAAGGGTATATAACTGATTGATGCATTATTTTAGGGAGAGCTTCATAGTGAAATCTTTTCATCCCCTAAATTTATCTTGTTGGTGTAAAGTTAGGACCTAGTTTCATATTTCTTGTTTATGCTTTGTTCCACATGTTATTCACATATCATGAACTATGTCTTGGATTAAGGGGGAGCCTCATATCTATCTTATACCTTAATTCAAGACATAACCAATTCAATTTTTTCACGAACTTATCATTGTATGAATCCTTCTCTTTTTGATGTATGTCAAAGGGGGATAATGAAACTTTAAGTTAGAATTCATATTGGAAATATGATGTTTTCATTATGTGCATATGTTAAGACCTAACTTAAATGATTGTCAAACATCAAAAATGGGGAGATTGTTAGTGCAACAATGCCCCAAGCATTTATATGTTTTAATGTTTAAATAATCATCTATAGTTAGACAATGTTTTGTGATCTAACCGTGAACATGTTAAGTGACAGGAAATCCAAGTGTAAAGACTTAGCAAAATGATCTTGGCAAAAGAAGTCCAAGGGAAAGTCTTGGCGGCGTAAAGTCCAAGCGAACCTTGGCAAAGGAAGACCAAAGGCAAGGTCTTGGCAGTGTAAGTCCAAGCATGTAGTCTTGGCGACGTAAAACCCAAGCAGTCCTTTGGCAAAAGAGAAACCCAAGACATGACGAAACCGATGTAAGCTCTTGGAAGCAAGCGCAAGGATGAAGGAGTCGTGGACTCGGAGGGATCCAGGAGGCGCAAGACTGAAGGAAGAGCTAGAAGGTTGAGTCTAGGTCTAGGGAGTTGACTTCAAGCATGAATTTAGCATACTTGAAGTGTGTCAGTTGACTAGTGACTTGTTCCAGTCGATTGATCAGTCATCGATTGATGACGATTGATTCTGTAGTCGAACAGTCGCCTATAAGGGTTTGTGAGTCGACTGATCCACCCATCATTCGACTGCTATACCCTAGCAGTCGACTGCTATAACTAGATTTCGGTACAGAGAGTTCTCCAATAGAGTGATCACCCGAAGCACTCGACTAGTTACTCAATCAGTCGACTGATGGTATGATCAATCGACTGATAAACTTCCCGTTGGGTAGTGACGATCGCGAATCCGGTTTGTCAGAAGCCATTGGATTGCTTCGGCTACAGAAGCAGTCGACTGATGAAGACCATCAATCGACTGATCGAGGCTCAACGGGAAAATCAACCTCTTCTCTATAAAAAGAGGTAATGGGGTGTTTGAGGAGGCTAGTGCTTATATTCCAACCATACTCTCAAGCTCCCACGTTTTTCCTAAGCTTTCTAAGTGCTTTTATTCCCCCTCCTCTCTAATCTTCATCTTCATCTTTTGTAAGAAGAGGAGGGTCTTGTAAGAGAAAATTTTTAGTGGAGAATTGCTTGGATTGATCCACCTTAAGGATTACCGTGGAGTAGGATCTTAATCTCCGAACCATGTAAAATCTCTCTTGTTAGCGATTGTGTTTTAGCTTCTTAATTTCGTTTAGTATTTGTTTTGCTTCCACTAACCTTTATTGTAGAAACGAAAAAAGGTTATTCACCCCCTCTAGCCTTCCAAAGATCCCCTACAGGGACATCTTCACTTGGCCAGAAGAGCGAAACAGAAGCATCTCCGAGTCGTCATGGAACATCGGTTGAACATCCTGCCCGAAGCTCGACCGGTGAAACAAAAGAGAAGACACTTCGACCCAAAAAAAGATCAAATCATCCGAGCCGAAGTACAAAAGTTGTTGAAAGTCGGATACATCTAAGAGGTCCAATTCCCTGAGTGGCTATCAAACATTGTATTAGTACCCAAGCCAGGAGGCAATTGGAGAGTGTGTATAGATTTTCACGACTTTAATAAAATATGCCCTAAAGACTGCTACCCCTTGCCTCGGATAGATTAGCTAGTTGACTCCACGGTAGAATCCGAGCTCATTTGCATGTTAGATGTTTATCAAGGATATCATCAAATTCTCCTAGCCTAAGAAGACCAAGAAAAAGTCAGCTTTGTCATGGCAGATGACACTTTTGGCTATAAAGTCATGTTATTCAGATTGAAGAATGCTAGTGCCACTTACCAAAGGTTGATGGATAAGGTCTTTCGGTCACAAATGGGCCAAAATATTGAAGTATATATAGACGACATTCTTATCAAGTCCACCAAGGTCGAGAATATTATCAAAGACATAGCTGAGACGTTTAACACACTGCGTCAATACGAAATTCAACTCAACCATAGCAAGTGCCTATTCGGTGTCAGAAATGATAGATTTCTCGGCTACATCATAACTGAGCAGGATATTGAAGTAAATCCCGAGAAAGCTCAAGCCTTGCAGAATATGATTTCTCCTCGAAATACCAAAGAAGTACAGAGGCTATTGGGGAGGATAACAGCTCTCTCACAATTCATTCCTAAG
The DNA here is from genome assembly GCA_025175895.1 of Wurfbainia villosa. NCBI lineage: Eukaryota > Viridiplantae > Streptophyta > Magnoliopsida > Zingiberales > Zingiberaceae > Wurfbainia > Wurfbainia villosa. The sequence goes on from CM046003.1 coordinate 51,186,961, forward strand.
TCGGCTGAGTGGAGTTTGCCCTTTTTCAAGATACTCCGCAAGTCGACTTGATTTTTATGGGATAAGAAATGCAAAAAGGCCTTCATGGAGTTGAAGCAATACGTATCAGAACTACCTATGCTAGCAAAGCCAGTGGCGGGGAAGGCCTGCAATTATACTTGGCTACATCCGAAGAAGTTGTGGCATCAGTCTTAATTCGGTAGGAGAATGGTAAGCAACTCCCAATTTACTTCATTAGCCACTTGTTAAAAGTTGTTGAAAGAAGATATACTATATTGGAAAAATCGACTCTTGCCCTTCTCATAACAGCTCAGAGGCTTCGTCCCTATTTCCTGCCTCATCCGATTACAGTACTAACCAATAGTGGTCTTCGAAGGATATTAATCAATCCTGAAGCCTCTTCGCTTGATCAAATGGACCACAGAATTAACTGAATATATTTAGTAGCAACCTCGGACAACTCTCAAAGGACAAGTACTGTGAATTTCTTGGTCGAGACACCGGGATCCGAGAAGAATGAAGCATGAAGAATATATGTTGATGGTTCGACTACTAGGTAAGGAAGCGGTGTCGGAGTACTGTTAATATCCCCTCAGGAAGACATGATCCGAATAGATGCACAACTCAATTTCTGGGCCTCCAATAATGAAGCCGAATATGAAGTCCTGCTGGCTGGCCTTCAGGTGGCTCATCATATTGGAGCTTCTCAGATTATCCTACATCCTGATTCACAATTGACCATAGAGCAAGTTAAAGGATCATTCAACACCAACAATCAGCGACTTCAACTCTATATACAAGCTTACCACAAGTTAGCAGTCAAATTCTAAGAAGTCATTCTTCATAAGATTTCTCGAGGGGATAATCAGAAAGCCGACGAGTTTGCTTGCATGGCCAGCGTGCTTACCACCTGAAACCTTGAGGACTCACTTGCAGAGGCTCAGCTTGTCGCTCAGATAGATCAAGATCAGAATACTCTAAGAAACCCTCCGAATTGGAGAGATCCTCTGATAGATTATCTGAAAAGGAGAACATTGTCGGATGATAGAGCCGAGGCGCAAATCATAAAGAAAAGAGAGACCCGATTTGTCTTAATCAGAGATACTCTATACAAGAGGATTTTCACTCGTCCCTTGCTCAAGTGTCTCGGCCTCAAAGAAGTTGATTATGTTATGAGAGAAGTACATGAAGACTACTGTGGGAACTATTCGGGAGGAACATCCTTAGCTCGGAAGATTCTATTGATCGAATATTTTTGGCCAACCTTTCAGAAGGGTACTGCTCATTACGTCCATGTATGCCTCAGTTGTCAGAAGCATCAGAATTTCTCTTAACAACTAGTTGAGTTATTAAAGGCGTCAATAATATCATGTCCCTTCTACTAGTGGAAATGAACATAGTGGCCCCACTACCAACCGAGTCGAGTTAGAAAAAATTCTTACTGATCGCCGTGGATTATTTCTCAAAGTGGGTAGAAGCAGAACCATTGGCCAAGACAACTAAGGAGGCTATATTAAAATTTCTCTGGAGAAGCATAGTCTGCCGGTTCAGCATTCCTTGGAGATTAGTCTCAAATAATGGGCGATAATTCTAAGGCTGAAAGATAAAAGAATGGTATCAACAACTAGAGATTCAACAGACTTTTACCTCGGTGGCTTATCCCTAGAGCAATGGACAAACTGAAGTCACCAATCAGGAGTTAATTCGGAGACTTAAGATCAAGCTAGATTATACTGGGAGAAGTTGGGTTGAAGAGTTGCTAAGTATTTTATGGGTGCACCGAATAACTCTCAAAGATAGTACAAGTCTCACTATTTTTCATCTGATCTACGGCTCTGAGGCCCTTGTACCAATGGAAATCGGCATGGGCTCACCTAGGATCTCTGCCTACACCTCGGACAATAGCAAAAATGATGAGAAAAGATTGACAGAATTAGACTTAGTAACCGAGACACGAGAAAACGCTGCCAGCCGAATAGATACCTTCCGGCAAAAGATAGCTCAGGCTTTACAATAAGACGGTGGTGCCTCGCTCCTTTCAGACGAGTGACTTCGTATGGAAGAATATCCAACCAGCAAGGAAGGTTTACAAATTGGTACCTCGATTGAAGGGTCCTTACAAAGTTATTAAAAAGCTCAGCTCGGGAGTTTATTATCTTCAAAATAGCGAGGGAAAAGAGCTCACTCAACCATGGAATACTTTTCATTTACGACCTTACCATGTATAATGACTGATAGCTAGAGGGTATGTAATATTCCTTTTTTCTTGAATAATAAGTTTCTCATTGTTGCAGACATTATTTATAAGTCGTCTATCACGACGCATTCATATAAAAGCCACTTATCACAGTGCATCTCGGATAAGTCGTCTACCACAGTGCATTCTTATAAAAGTCATCTATGACGGCGCATCTCGGATAAGTCGTCTATTACGGCACATTTTTATAAAAGTCACCTATCACGGCACATCTCGAATAAGTTGTCTATCACGGTGCATCCTTATAAAAGCCACCTATCACGGCGCATCTCGGATAAGTCACTTATCACGGCGCATTCTTATAAAAGTCGCCTATCATGGCACATCTCGAATAAGTCGTCTATCACGATGCATTCTTATAAAAGCTCCGTCTATCACGATGCATTCTTATAAAAGCACCCTATCACGGCGCATCTCAGATAAGTCGTCTATCACGGTACATTCTTATAAAAGTCACCTATCATGACGCATCTCAGATAAATTGCTTATCACGACGTATTCTTATAAAAGTCGTCTATCACGGTGCATCTCGGATAAGTCGTCTATCACAGTGCATTCTTATAAAAACCGCCTATCACGATGCATCTCGGATAAATTGCCTACCACAATGCATTCTTATAAAAGTCATCTATCACGACGCATCTCAGATAAGTCACCTATCACAGTGTATTCTTATAAAAGTCGTCTATCGCGGCGCATCTCGAATAAGTTGTCTATCACGGTGCATTCTTATAAAAGTCATCTATCACGGTGTATCTCAGATAAGTAGCCTATTACGACACATTCTTATAAAAGTCATCTATCATAACACATCTCGGATAAGTCGCCTATTACGACGTATTCTTATAAAAGTCGTCTATCACGACACATTCTTATAAAAGTCGTCTATCACAGCGCATCTCAGATAAGTAGCCTATTACGGTGAATTCTTATAAAAGCCATCTATCACGATGTATCTTGGATAAGTCGCCTATCATGGCGCATTCTTATAAAAGTCGCTTATCAAGACGCATCTCAAATAAGTCGCATATCATGGCGCATTCTTATAAAAGTCACCTATCACGGTGCATCTTGAATAAGTCGTCTATCATGGTGCATTCTTATAAAAGTCATCTATCACAGTGAACATTGGATAAGTTGTTTATCACAGCGTATTCTTATAAAAGTCGTCTATCACGGCGCATCTCGGATAAGTAGTCTATTACAACACATTCTTATAAAAGGCGCCTATCATGGCGCATCTCGGATAAGTCGTCTATCACGGCACATTCTTATAAAAGTCGTCTATCATGGCGCATCTCGGATAAGTCACCTATTACAGTACATTTTTTTATAAAAGTCATTTATCACGGCGCATCTCAAATAAATCGCCTATCGCGGAGCATTATTTCTAAGTCGCCCATCAGGGTGCATCCTTTCGGGTCCCTTATTATAGGGCATTATAAAGGCATTCATCATGATTCATAACGATTCTAAGTATTTCCTACTATTGCTTGTTGTGGCGTGACTTATTTTCTTATGTCTCTCGGTGCTTTGGAAAATCCGGGATGTTCAAACATTTCTTCAAAGGTATGCCACCGTACTTATACTCGGCAAAAAATTTGTTATGCCAAAAGTTTAGTACAAACATTCATTACATGTTCTCAAAATTGTTGAAAGGAAAACAAAATCAAAACACCAAGGACAACTACAGAAGTACTACTACTACTATAAAAAGTAAAAATTAGTTATTTGGGAAGTCCGTTGAGTGCCGAATTCGGAGTCTCATCGATCAGTCGTTGGAGATCTAGAAAATCGACAAGAGCTCCCTCTGGAGGGTAGCTAGCCTCTTTAAAGTGTTGGATTGCACCCTCATAGCCTATCTCTAGGAGGTTGATGGTGTGTTCTCCTAGGATATCGACGAACTCCTCGGAGGCCAAGAAGGTCTTCTTGTGCTGCATCCATCGATCCTCCTCTTCAGCTCGGTAGGAGGCTCGTTCAGCCTTAGTCGTCTCATCTTGGGCTGCTAACTCCTCACGTCAAGCTGCTTCGAAGGCTGCTTGGGTTGCTTATGCCTGCTCGGCCTCGAGAAATCTTGCTCGCAACCCCTCCGCTTCTACGGCTTGAGCTCGAAGTCATTCTGCTTTGATCGCTTGGAGTCATAGGTGCTCAATCTCTCGGGCTTAGCTCCGCAGATCATCTTCGTAGCGAAGGGATTTCGACCAGTACACGACTGTCTCGGCTTGGGTCATCCCGAGCTCTGTCTCCTTGTCTTGGAGACGAGTCGAGATCGCCGCCATCTGAGCTGGCATCCCCTGAAAAGTCATGGTCAGGGGGGGGGGTATCATCAACTCCAGATGGTACTCCCAGAACTGCAAAACAACCAAGTTGATTAGCTAAAAACAAAAAAAACAAACAAACAAACAATAACAAAACCCTTTTACTTACTTGTGTCAGGTGAGCGTTCATGGCATCACATAATGCGGGAACGAATTTATCCTTCGCGGACAATCCGATTGCATCATGGATTTCCTTGAGAAATCCCCTTGGAGTAGGTTGTTCCCTCCTCGGCACAGAATGTCTTGATGACATATCAGGGAGGAAAGGGCTTGGACTATGGGGACGGGAAGCAGACGACTCGGAAGGGGGAGCGGGAGCCTCTGGGTATGACTCTACAAGAGTCGGTGCCGAACTACCGGATGGTCTGACATTGCTCAACCCAACCGAGTCATGAGGACTTGGGCTAAGGGACCTGCAAGTGGGACTCCCTTCGAGGGAGGAGATGACCACCCGTCTCCTCTTTCGGCTCTGATATAACTCTTCGGAATCCTCGAAGCTGATCGGCTCGACCACCATAGATGGCCAAGGTGGGGGGAGATGATAGAACAAAAAGATGATAATAAAACCGTTGATAAGACTGAAGGAGTTGGGAGTCATCTGCTGTAAGGGGATATGAAAATAGGTAGATAGCTCAATGTAAAAGGAGTGAATGGAAAAACAAAGGTCAGTCGTCAGTTGGTCATAAGAGAAGGCGATAAAGCCTTTAGGCGACTCATGGGGGCGTTGGTCTCGCTAGGATGCCCTAATCCTATAGGTGAGGGGGATGTGAAAAACTGCCTAATCTCACAGCGATCATCGGGAGTTATGACGCTACAAGTCCTAAGAAACCACAAGCTAGTGGACTCGACCATCAGAAAAAAGAGGAAGGAGAAGACTTACAAGAAAGATGACACACCGAAGGGAGGCAAAAGGGAGAGATTGTCGAAGAAGACAGGGAAAAGAAATCGCCGGAAGAAGCTATGCTGGAGAAATCGCGAGAAGTAGATGGTGGGTCCTAAGGTTCGAATGCCATTTATAAAGAGGGGTCGTGTCGGTTTGTCTCTCAAACGGTCGATTTAAGGCTTCGAAAAACACGTGGCAACCCATAGTAAAGCCTCAGGAAACGAGACAATCATATTAAATCTGCACATTAATAATATGTCTTTAAAGATGAATCTCGTCCGTTTCCGAGGACGTGCTTCAAGCGCCCTCCCCCATGCTCACCTTAATGAGGCGAAAAAGGCGCAATCACCTGACCACAAAAGGTGTTCCGGCTAGTCCAGTCAATCATGCTACGTATGTCCTTCGACTAGACTATGAGGTGATGTCTATGATACCGATTAAAACTGACCTAGAATTGAAAAATATTATATTTATAACCACATCTCACTTATTGAGTCCAGCTGACGTTCTAAGACATTATATCTCAACCTGGCCGACTGACGGAAGTCTTATATCTCAACCTGGCCGAGTGACTGAAGAATTATATCTCGGCATGACCAAATGACTAAAGACATTATATCTCGACATGACAGTATGGTATTTCAGAAGAACTATATCTCGACAAATCAAATGACGTGATGGTCACTAAAGTCTGTTAGTAATATATGAGAGATGTCCTAAGGCAATCGCCTTATGTATGAACCATTTTTATGATAAATGAAGATTCACTATTTGAGTATACATGTTTCATGTATTTGATTGGATCTTAAACTCATTTACTGAATGTCCACGATGCGATTCACAGCATGAGAGAATTTGTGATTGGATCACAACTAGTGAGTATCTCTACACATGTAATTGTGGAGTATCGGAATTATCCCTAGTCGATGAATTGATGGATTTGGACACCATCAATTCTGTCGAGACTATCACGAGGTATACTCCTTGGTATAACCAAGCAGCTGATTCTCACTGGCTGGAGACATAGTGATGTCCGGAGTTAATCGTGGATGCTAGTTATGGTAACTAGTTCATTGGAGTGACCAGCCGTAAGACTTCATATGGTTCTCTGCATATATAGATATGTCAATGAAGTTCTTCTTGTGGCTTAAGTGCGATGTTCCTTTGACTTGCGGTATTCAAGTCATCTTGATCATGGAGACTTATGCTTTGACATCTTAAGCAAACATCTCTAAGGAGATGTGAACCCGAGATGATTGGGTATAAGTCGAAGTGATCGAAGGTGTTTGAATAGCCTATAAAGGATTCACCACTCCTTGCGAGGAGATGTATACCCATGGCCTCTCGTCGGATTGTTACTAAAGTCTTTGGCCAAAGCATTACATGTTTAGAGTAAGGTACTCTTTGATACATGTGGAGTAACTAGAATTCGTAGACGAGGAAATGATACTTGGGCTAGGTGTGACGTAGTCAGCCTAGTGGGGACTGACACAATAGACCATGTCCTGAACCAAGTGGGTATAAGATGAGTGAAGGGAATGGGGCACGAATCATTCAGTCTTGAAGAGTTTGAAATAGTTACGGATCAGGTTGATCTTTTCGGTTAATTGGGGATCATGATGTACTACTAGGTGCCACTCATGATCGTTCTATAATTAATGGTTAATTATAGACGACCAACATAAACCGAGAACCTATTTGGTCACACGCACAACGAGCGTAATCCAAAGGATTTAAAACGAGCTTGAGAATGAGATTCTCAGACCGAGAGAAACTAGGTTTGGTTGGACCAAACATAAAACGAGCATGAAATCGTTTCAGTCGCAATGGAAGCGTGGATGGACCGTGTCTTATGAAGACATAATGGACGAACCAAAATGGTTTGGTTCTAATCCAATGGAGGAGAATAAACCAAAGGGTTTAGTTTATTTTAAACGAATGAACCAAAAGTTGGTTCGGTTCGTTTTAACTTAAAATAAACCATCATGGTTTGGTTTATTTTAACTTATCTTAATGGAGCGGGTTAACGGGTCTAATGGTTATGATCCAATAACCATTAAGAGAATTAGTTCTCTATAAAAGAGGGCTTAATGGATAATTAAGCACTAATCCAAACCCTAGTTGGAGTTGCCGCCCAACCTAGTTGTGCCGCCCAACCTAGGTGTGCCGCCCAAGCTCCTTGACCGCCCAGCCCCTTGTGTCGACATCCAGCTCCTTGTCGACAACCAAGCTTCAGCCGGTGAACCCTCCGACGACCCTCCGGTGATCTTCCTAGGCCTCGGTGAAAAGGTGAGCACTTGGCTTCCTTGTTTTGGCCGGCGCCTACTCCTCCACCAAGCTGTCCAGTTTTCTGGACAGCTTCTTCTCCTCTCGTCGGAGCGTCGTTTGGACGACGGTTAGAGCTCCGATAGCGGATAACTTACCGGGGATTCGATCTCCGGTAATCCTCTGAGGTGGAGGACGAAGGATTCGTCAATTGGTTGACGAATACCTCTCCGGAGAAGCGAGTTTTGAGAACTCGTATTAGGATCCGAATTTGGATTCGGATCGTGATCATCTCTCGATCACGTCGTCTTCAACACGAGGCTAGTAACCCGTACGAAGACGAAGCTCGTGGCTTAGCGAAGTCATCCCGAGGAACTCGGCATGGATACGGATAGAGACGATTCTAGCGAGGATCGTTCCGGTTGATGTCGTTCCCGCTACACGTCATACGAAAGGTATAACGTAGATAAATTTCCTTTTATTGCAAATTTAAATTTATGGTTATGTCTACACTTGTTGTAATATGCATGCGTGTATTATGTGTGTTGTAATAAATAGGAGTATTTATTATTTTTATTGCTTCCGCTGTGTTCATGTTTACGAAACATGATCGAACACACACACGCCGCGGTGTCGGAAACCCAACAGTGGTATCAGAGTCAGGTTGTGTTTCGACATAATCGTAAAAATGGTTTTGCGATAGTCATAATGTATTTCTGAAAATTTTTTTATTTTGGAAATTTAGAAGTATTTATGGAAATTTTTCAATTTTGGAAAGTCTAGAAGTATTTATGGAAATCTTCCACTTTTGAAAAGTTGGAAATATTTATGAAAATTGATATTTTCCATAAATAAAATATTTGATTAGATTCTGGAAATTTGTTTCCTAATTTAATCATGATTTGATTTGGGAAATCAAATCTTTAAATATTTTAATTTCCATAAGTAGTTTTAATGATTTAGGAAATTGGTTTCCTAAATAGATTTTCCTTAATCAAATAATTCCATGAATAAAATATGTGATTAGATTTGGAAAATTGTTTCCTAATTTAATTATGATTTGATTTGGAGAATCAAATCTTAAACATATTTTATTTCCATAAATAGTTATGACATATAAGGAAATATATACATGACATAATTGTATGCCATGTAATTGCATTAGATGCATAACATTATGTCATGCGTGTCGTGACATGTAGATGTATGTCATGTATGTCATGCCATGTAGATAATAGTTATTTGCATGCAAAGAGGATGAGACATAAAAAACCCTTAAACAATATTAAAGCTTACACCTTCCATTAATATGGTTAGAACCAGAGTTCCGTTTCTTGTTTGGGTTGTTGGACTCTCTCCAAGCCCGGCTCGAACCCGAATATGTTCAAACCATGGAATAGTTTAATACTAATATGGTAAGAGTCAGAGGTCAATCGTTAACTTTGATTGTTGGACTCTCTCCAAGCTGGGCTAATTGGTTGAATGCGCTCTAACCATATTAAAACTATGTCCCGATTAATGGGTTGGCTTTAACCTGGAGCATCGGCTTGTTGGACTCTCTCCAAGGTCGATGTAAAGGGAGGTGAAGTTGGGTGCTATGCATATGATGCATACTTGTTAATGTGTTAACAACCCGATGTATGTGTGAACATTCAATTAGTTGATAGCACATTGTGATAGTTGCATATACGTGATATGCAATCGGTATAGTTGATACCTACCGTCGTAGTTATGAATGGTTTGTTGGACTCTCTCCAAGGTTGTTCATAACTATGATGGATATCAGCCCATTCGGAGATGGACCTACGATCTCCCGAAGTGATTTTGGGGTTTTTGAAATTCGAAAAATGAATGGGATTTATAAATGTATATTGATGCATTTTAAAAATCATCTTTCTCATATATGCTCGTTTTGTATTTCTAAAATTGATCATGTTGTCTTTTAATTTGCGTTCCATTTTGGATTCGAATAAATTGACTGGGCCGAACTTCTTGAACTGGCTTAGAAACTTGAGAATTATTCTCAAGGTGAAAAGCTTGCATATGTCCTCGAAGCGCCTCTTCCCGCCCATCCTAGTGACGATGCAACTCCGGACCAATTGTTGGTCTATCAGAAACATGTGACTGATTATGAACTGACAAGTTGCATCATGCTAGCCGCGATGGAACCCAAGCTACGAAAGCAGAATGAGCATATGGATGCTCATATCGTAGTCCTTCATCTTTATGAGTTGTTTGATAAGCAAGTGAGATTCGAAAGGTTCGAAGTCTCCAAGCTCCTCTTCACCTCTAAGATGCAAAGAGGTTCATCTGTGGTACTGCTCAACATGCTGAAGACTGTGGAGCCTTCTGAGAAGCATGAGTAGGGGACGGTGTTGTTAGTTGATTCCTCAAAGAAAGGCTCTAAGAGGGAGTCAAAGGAACAACAGAAGGGGAAGAAGAAAAAGGCTAAAAAGGCAAGACCAGCTCAAAAGGGCACTTGCCATCATTATGGCAAGGAGAGCTATTTGCGAAGAAAGTGCAAGATTTATCTTGAGTCCGTGAAGAAGGATAAGACATCGGATGCCCCATCTTCTTCAGAAATCTTCTTTATTGATTATCATTCTATTTCCTCAGACACTTGGGTATTTGATACTGGGTGTGGCTCACATATATGTAATGACATACATGGGCTAAGGAATAGAAGAAGACTCGTCAAGGGAGAGTCAAATTTACGTGTTGGGAATGGAGCAACGGTTGCTGCACTCGCCATCGGAACGTATTTGTTGGAACTCCCTGTAGGACTTGTCTTAGAACTGGACAATTGCCTTTATGTTCCTTCGTTGATAAAGAACATCATTTCTATTTCTTGTTTAAATAGAAATGGGTACCATTTGACTTTTAGTAACAATTGTTGTTACATAACTTTGAATGGAGTTCTTTAAGGGACTGGAACTTTAAGCAATGGTGTTTATACGTTGGACGTATCCAGTGATATTTTCAATATCGAAGCGAGCAACAAGCGTGCTCGAAAAGATAATCAATTAGACTCCTACATGTGGTATTATCGTCTTGGCCATGTAAGCAAGAAACGCATGTCCGAATTACACCGATGTGGAATTCTGGAATCGTTTGAATAGGATTCATACGATACATGCGAATCATGCTTAAAAGGCAAGATGACTAAGTTACCTTGTGGTAAAGGTGAACGAGTGGGAGAGTTACTAGGTCTAATACATACTGATGTATGTGGACCTATGTCAACTCAAGCATTAGGAGGCTATAGCTACTTCATTACCTTCACCGATGATCACTCACGGTTTGGGTATGTGTTCTTAATGAAACACAAGTCTGAAGCCTTTGAAAGGTTTAAAGAATTCAGAAATGAAGTAGAGAAACAACATGACAAGAGTATTAAAATACTTCGATTGGATCGAGGTGGTGAATACTTAAGTCAAGAGTTTCTTGATTATCTAAGAGACAATGGTATATTGTCTCAATGGACTCCGCCCTATACACCACAGCATAATGGTGTATCTGAGAGGCGTAACCGGACCTTGTTGGACATGGTCAGGTCAATGATGAATCATGCGAATCTTCCCAAGTCCTTTTGGGGCTATGCACTTCAGACAGTTGTTTACTTGTTAAACAGAATGCCTACTAAGGTAGTCTCAACTACTCCATATGAGATATGGAATAGTAAGAAACCTCATGTATCTTACTTGAAGATATGGGGTTGTCCTGCTTATGTGAAGCGGACTGTATCAGACAAATTGGATGCTAAGTCTGATAAATGTCTATTTGTTGGATACCCTAAGGAAACAAGGGGTTACCAATTCTATCATCCTGTGAAACAAAAGGTGTTTGTTTCAAGGCATGCTGTGTTTCTAGAGAAAGAGTTTCTCTTGCAAGAAAACAGTGGGAGTGTCGTCGAGCTTGAGGAGGCTCGAGAGACTCAAATAGACAGTGATGAGATACCTGGTGAAGCACAACAGCCGACAACTCATAGTGATGAGCAATCGGCTGGACCTATTGTAACACCACATCTTCGTAGATCTGGTAGAACACGCAATATTCCCGAGAGATATGGATTTCTCGTAAGTGAATCGAACGACGTGTTACTCATTGATGATGAGGAGCCTACCAGTTATGAAGAAGTGCTAACAAGTTCAGAAAGGGATAAGTGGCTTGGTGCCATGAAGTCGGAAATGGATTCCATGTATGAAAACCAAGTTTAGAACTTGGTTGACCCACCTGAAGGGATAAAGCCTATAGGGTGCAAGTGGGTTTTCAAGAAGAAAACCGACATGGATGGTAATGTGATTACCTATAAGGCTAGATTGGTGGCGAAAGGATATCGTCAAAAACAAGGTGTTGATTATGACGAAACCTATTACGTAGCTATGCTTAAATCCATTCGGATGCTCCACAGTCATAGCGCTCATTATGATTATGAGATATGACAGATGGATGTGAAAACAACTTTCCTTAATGGAAACCTGCTCGAGGACGTGTATATGATACAGCCTGAGGGTTTCACATCGGTTGATAAAACCAAGGTATGCAAATTGCGACGGTCCATATATGGATTGAAACAAGCATCCAGGAGCTGGAATATCCGTTTTGATGAGACCATCAAAAAGTTTGATTTCTCACAAAATCCAGACGAACCTTGTGTGTACAAGAAGGTTAGTGGGAGTGCAGTCGTGTTCCTAGTATTGTATGTCGATGACATACTACTTATAGGAAACGATGTTTCAATCTTACAATCGATGAAGGTTTGGTTATCCAAGACATTCTCCATGAAAGACCTGGGAGAAGCAACCTACATCCTCGGGATTAAGATCTATAGAGATAGATCGAAACGGTTGCTTGGTCTTTCGCAGTCTACATATATAGACCGAGTGCTAAAGAGGTTTAGCATGTTGGAATCCAAGAAAGGTTTCCTACCCATCAGACATGGGCTACACCTTTCGAAGTCTATGTGTCCGCGCACAGAAGACGAGAGGATTTGCATGAGTAAGATTCCCTATGCATCCGCAATAGGATCTATCATGTATGTTATGTTATGTACGAGGCCCGATGTATCATATGTTCTGAGTGTCACGAGCAGATACCAGTCTGATCCAGGAATGGATTATTGGGTGGCTGTTAAGACGATCCTTAAGTACTTGAGAAGAACTAAGGATGTGTTCCTAATATATGGAGAAGGGTACATGGTGATATGTGGGTATACGGATGCCAGCTCCAGACAGACAAGGATGATTCCATGTCTTTGTCTGGGTATGTATTCACCTGGAATGGAGACGCAATAAGTTGGAAAGGTTCCAAGCTTGACACTATAGCGGATTCTGCCACTAAGGCAGAATACATTGCAGCTTTGGAAGCAGCAAAGGAAGTGGTTTGGATCAAAAAGTTCATCTCTGAACTTGATGTGGTCTCATCAATGATCCAAACATGTGTTTCGCCGCTATCATCTTATCAGAGAGATCATCAGTAGGAACGAAATACAAATCGAGAAAATTCCCACTGAAAGGAACTTAGCGGATCCCTTGACTAAGGCATTACCTCAAAATAAGTTTGAGGGTCATGTTCGAGCTTATAGTATTGGATACCGTAGCGATTGGCATTAGGCCAAGTGGGAGTCTGTTAGTAATATATGAGAGATGTCCTAAGGCAATCGCCTTATGTATGAACCATTTATATAATAAATGAAGATTCACTATTTGAGTATACATGTTTCATGTATTTGATTGGATCTTAAACTCATTTACTGAATGTCCACGATGCGATTCACAGCATGAGAGAATTTGTGATTGGATCACAACTAGTGAGTATCTCTACATGTGTAATTGTGGAGTATCGAAATTATCCCTAGTCGATGAATTGATGGATTTGGACACCATCAATTCTGTCGAGACTATCACGAGGTATACTCCTTGGTATAACCAAGCAGCTGATTCTCACTGGCTGGAGACATAGTGATGTCCGGAGTTAATCGTGGATGCTAGTTATGGTAACTAGTTCATTGGAGTGACCAGCCGTAAGACTTCATATGGTTCTCTGCATATATAGATATGTCAATGAAGTTCTTACTGTGGCTTAAGTGCGATGTTCCTTTGACTTGCGGTATTCAAGTCATCTTGATCATGGAGACTTATGCTTTGACATCTTAAGCAAACATCTCTAAGGATATATGGACCCGGGATGATTGGGTATAAGTCGAAGTGATCAAAGGTGTTTGAATAGCCTATAAAGGATTCATCACTCCTTGCGAGGAGATGTATACCCATGGCCTCTCGTCGGATTGTTACTAAAATCTTTGGCCAAAGCATTACATGTTTAGAGTAAGGTACTCTTTGATACATGTGGAGTAACTAGAATTCGTAGGACGAGGAAATGATACTTGGGCTAGGTGTGACGTAGTCAGCCTAGTGGGGACTGACACAATAGACCATGTCCTGAACCAAGTGGGTATAAGATGAGTGAAGGGAATGGGACACGAATCATTCGAGCTGCTGAAGGGTTTCAGAAATAGTTCTGAATCAACCGTTGATCTTTTCGGTTAATTGGGGATCATGATGTACTACTAGGTGCCACTCATGATCGTTCTATAATTAATGGTTAATTATAGACGACCAACATAAACCGAGAACCTATTTGGTCACACGCACAACGAGCGTAATCCAAAGGATTTAAAACGAGCTTGAGAATGAGATTCTCAGACCGAGAGAAACTAGGTTTGGTTGGACCAAACATAAAGCGAGCATGAAATCGTTTCAGTCGCAATGGAAGCGTGGATGGACCGTGTCTTATGAAGACATAATGGACGAACCAAAATGGTTTGGTTCTAATCCAATGGAGGAGAATAAACCAAAGGGTTTGGTTTATTTTAAACGAATGAACCAAAAGTTGATTCGGTTCGTTTTAACTTAAAATAAACCATCATGGTTTGGTTTATTTTAACTTATCTTAATGGAGTGGGTTAACGGGCCTAATGGTTATGATCCAATAACCATTAAGAAAATTAGTTCTCTATAAAAGAGGGCTTAATGGATAATTAAGCACTAATCCAAACCCTAGTTGGAGTTGCCGCCCAACCTAGTTGTGCCGCCCAACCTAGGTGTGCCGCCCAAGCTCCTTGGCGCTTGACCCCCTTGTGCGGCGTCGGCTCCTTCTGACTGACCAAGCGGTGAACCCTCCGGCGACCCTCCGGTGATCTTCCTAGGCCTCGGTGAAAAGGTGAGCACTTGACTTCCTTGTTTTGGCCGGCGCCTACTCCTCCACCAAGTCAGTTTTACGGACAACTTCTTCTCCTCTCGTCGGGCATCGTTTGGGCGGCGGTTTAGTGCTCCGATGGCGGATAACTTCGGGGATTCGATCTCGGTAATCCTCTGGTGGAGGGCGAAGGATTCGTCAATGGTTGTGAATACCTCTCGGAGAAGCGAGTTTTGAGAACTTCGTATTAGGATCCGAATTTGGATTCGGATCGTGATCATCTCTCGATCACGCGTCGTCTTGACACGAGGCTAGTAACCGTCACGAAGGCGGCTCTTAACGAAGTCATCCCGAGGAACTCGGCGTGGATACGGATAGAGACGATTCTAGCGAGGATCGTTCCGGTTGATATCGTTCCCGCTACACGTCATACGAAAGGTATAACGTAGATAAATTTCCTTTTATTGCAAATTTAAATTTACGATTATGTCTACACTTGTTGTAATATGCATGTGTGTGTTGTAATAAATAGGAGTATTTATTATTTTTATTGCTTCCGCTGTGTTCATGTTTACGAAACATGATCGAACACACACACGCCGCGGTGCCGGAAACCCAACAAAGTCAAGATGTCCAACGAGACATCCCCTGTCAAAGGTCTCACCCGACAAGGAAACATAGGCACATGACTACCTCAGGGAAGCATATCCACCTCATTAATGGAGTCTTGTCTCCCATCAACTATGCGAAGGACATTAATTACCCTCCATACACTTGCAACATTTATGAAGGTAATGATCCCTATTACTTTTAAAAACGACGACTAACACTTCAAGGAATCATGTCGCCCATACCTACCGTACCGCTCTGTAGGGATGTATCTACTTATATAAAGGTGATTTGAGGAGGAGGCGTCAGGTTCGAAAGATCTTATAAACTCCTACTCTTCTACATTCATTGCTTCTCCTATTCATACAAATCCCTGACTTGAGCGTTGGAGGGGTTTAGCCGAGATCTCTCTCGACGCTCTTAATCGCTTTTTCTTCGCAGTACTCTTCTCAGTCAGCCGTGACACGCCGTTCAACATTGCCCGAGACGATCTCGCATTCAGCCGAATCAACGAATCCGCCTCTGCGCTAGATCATCAACCGTATCAATCAATAATCTGAATCATCAGTCAAGCCGTTTTCGCCACTGGACACCTCACCGTCTCAGTCGAAACACAGTACCTTTCCACAGAACTCACATAAATACTTTGCATGTTGTGAAACTTCTATTTTCTTGATTTGTTTAGGCAAACTAGCATCATATCTGGTACCTGAAAAAGAGTGTAATGAGAATCAGGATGATGTGCACAGATGATCAGTCTCTTTAGCAGAGGTAGAGAAAAAAAAAACAAGATGATATTCAAAGTGTAATGTACCATATTTTCCAACAATTCCAGCCTTCTTCGTACGCTCAGTCTAAATTCAATTTGAGAAAAGAAGTTACCAATTGACTATGAGGAGGTAGAACCCATAGACAGAACCAACAATTTCAATGCTTTACTGAATTTTCATTCAGCATAGCTTTGTGAAATTCGGATCAAGTTTTCATTTTATTTTAACCCGAAAGCAGAATAAAAAAGCTTTCCTCTTACTGGATGCAATTCTTCACACAGGTTTTCTCTGCTCCAGTTTGAAATAACCAATATGATCTGAACTGCTACCGGTATGAGCATTTTAACACGACCCCCACTGCTCATGAGATCTGCGGCAAAGAAAACTTCTCAAAGACTATCCAACAATACCATCGAAATTGATATTTTCAATTAATCACCTCCATCCTACTCCAAAATCAAATTTTGCCCTACGCAGCTCTCTAATGCCTACAAATCAAAATTCTTAATCCCCCCCTCCCCTCCCAAAACCAAGCTTCTAACAAGATTACCAATCCTACACACACAAACTAAAGTCACAAGCACCTCAGAGAGGGGCAAAATAACAAACAAAAGAGATAATTAGATACATGAAGAATGCGGAAGGATCGAAATGTAAGAAGGTAGAAGAGATTAAAAGGCTTGCCATTTTAAGCAGAGGCGTCATTGCGGCCAGATTGCAGCGAGGTGTCGCGTCCAGCGTCCTCGCAGCGAGATCGCGGCAAGGCCGCGTCGCGGCACTGCAGCAACCTCGCAGCGCGGACAGGCCGCGGCGAGCCCCGCATCACGGCTCTGCCGCGCCCCAGCCAACGTCGTGGCACTGCCGCGGCCAGGCCCACGTCGCGACCTGGCCGCGGTCGCGATCTCGCCGAGAGGAGGCGACCACCGTTGATCTCGCACCCTGCCGCGGTAGTGCCGCGACGCGGGATGGCTGCGGCCGCGATCTTACCGCGAGGACGCGATCGCCGTTGATCTCGCGGGAGGGATGAAAGGAGGAGAAGGAGGGAAAAGAAACCTAGCCGGAGCAGTGGGAGCTACCATTACCGTAGATGGTCACGATTTGATTGACGATTCGAAATAACAGCAAAAGTTCTCAGATTGCTTTCATTACTGTAATCTTAACCCTAATACCAAATCTCTACCTGTAAAACCATATGAAATCTACGTTGGACTCATCTAAGAGATCCGCTTTATTCAACTGGGCCAGCCCAACCCAGTTAATGTGGCCTAAAACTACGGTTTGCCCGCAACCGCACGTAAAACCCTTAAACCCGCTCCCCTCCACCTTCCTCTTGTCTCCAGGTCGAGATCGCTTGTTAGAACCCTGGCCGGAAATACCCAATTCTGCCACCAGCTTCTCCTTTCCTCCCTACTTACCCCTACCGCGGCGGTCTCTCTGCCGCCTCCCTCTTCATCCACTCGGAGTTCCCCTTCCCATTTCGACGCCGTCTTCCTAACGCATCCTCCTTGCCGCTGCCTACTCCTCCCACATGTCCCTCCTAACCGCTGTAGAAACCCTCCTCGCCAGTCCACCTACCTACCTCCCTATCCGATTCATCGTGATAGACTCCATCGCCGTAGTATTTCGCTCCGACTTCGACAATGTCCAGTCCCAGGTGGCCTAAAAATCCGGTTTTTCCTCTTCTTCAAGATTACCGCCGAGTTCCAGGGAGCAGGCGAGGCGTTTTTGGTTGGTTGCGGTGGTGACCAATCAGGTCGGCAACGTTGTGGGATCAGAGGAGGGACCTAGCAGGACGAGGATGGGCAACTACTGGAATCTGTGTTCCTTCGGACGGCAGGCTTGTTCTCGGCATTGGGCCTTTCGTCGGCAAACTGCGTTAATACTAAGATTCTGTTAATGGAAAATTACAGGATAAAATTAGTTTCACGTTCAAAATGACATAACAGTGATATATAGTACAAAAAAAGATGTTAATCTAGGATCCGGATTACGCAAACTCAAAATAGTTCTTATGAGAATACTATTGTAAATTAGAGTTTACCACAATATGCCTTGCTTATTCACTCAATCTCATGATGCTTATACATTAAAGTATAAGTCTACAATTAATTATGGATAAGCCTTCATTAAATAAGGTCTAAATGCATGATTAATGCATAATTAAGATTATATGGTCTTCTTGCATCATACGGGCTTCATGCATCATGATAGCCTAAAGCTCTTACAAAGCTCAATCCATCATGAATAGTATCATATCATACTCCACATGTTTTTACATGCCTTGAGCATGTGGCATGACAAAGTCACCTAAGCTCCACATGGCTTGCATGCACTGAGCACTTGCCAACACAAGTCAAGTGGAGGTGGAGGTGACAAGCTCACCATGGATTGGTTGCTCTTTATAAGGAGAAGAGCATGAAGGGAAGGAGCATAAAATCATTTCTTCCTCGTGGAAGAAAAAGGAGAGAGTGAGAAAGGAGAGAGAGAGAGGGAAAAAAAAGAAATTAAAAGATTTTTTTTTTCGGTAAGAACTTTCTTCATCCAAGAAGAAAGATAGTGAATCTCCATCAATCTTCCTTCATTCTGCCGAGTTATTCTTCGCTCGACAGAGCCTGTGATAGTGTTCAGATACACTGATCAAGTCGTCACTACAACCTGTGCTAGGTTGTGCTAGTGGTTTCACCGTTTTATCCTAGGAGACAGACGTCTTATGTCACCTCGTAGCACCATCGGAGGGGACGAATCTGTCTTAAGGAGACTGCGTCTTTGTAGGACTCGGCGTCTTCATTCCTATAAGGGTGACGGATACCATCTCAACAGATAAGTCTGAGTTGTGTTCTTGTATTTTTCAATTCGGATTATTCCCTGTAATTCCGGCTTGATTGTAGAATAAAATTTCCAACAATCTTAAGACAGATTCGTTCTGTTGAGATGACCACAAATAATGTTGAGATGTAACAGGCTCAACACATAACGACCCCTTCTGCCCCAATTGAAAATATATCAATCAATCGTGGGGAAAAGCCGGACAAGTTCACCGGGGTGAACTTAAAGAGATGGCAGCAGAAGATGTTCTTCTACCCGACCACACTGAATCTGACTCGTGTTTTGACAGAGGAACCTCCCAAATATTCTGAGGGTATAAGTGATGCTCAAACCATCACTGTTGTAGACGCATGGAATCATTCTGATTTCATGTGTCGTAACTATATCCTCAATTGTCTTGCCGATTCATTGTACATTGTATATGCTACAAAGGACACGACAAAAGACTTATGAGAATCTCTGGATAAGAAATATAAGTCAGAGGATGCTGGAGCCAAGAAATCTATTGTTGGCAAATTCCTGGATTATAAAATGGTTGATTCCAAAATAGTGATCAACCAAGTTCAGGAACTTCAGGTAATTCTACACGAGATACACTCAGAAAGGTATGATTCTGAGTGAAATCTTTGAAGTAGCAGCAATCAATGAAAAACTGCCTCCTGGTTGGAAGGACTTCAAGAATTATCTGAAACATAAGCGAAAGGAAATAACTGTGGAGGAACTAGTTGCTCGCCTTCGAATTGAAGAAGACAACAAAAGTTCAAAAAGAAAGTTATTCCTCAAAGCATCAGAAAAGTCAACGAGTAGTCAGCATCCAAAGCTCGAAACGGAAGAATTCCAAAGCTTCCAAGATGCAACCCAAAGGAGGTGGCTTCAAGAAGAAGTTCTATGGGAAATGTTACAATTGTAACAAAGTCGGTCACAAATCTTCGGATTGCAAGAAGCTGAAGAAGAAGCAGGAAACTAATTTGAACGAGGGATCAGATATGGATCTCTGCGCAGTAATCTCGGAGGTGAACCTGATGGGTTCCAATCCGCGACAATGGTGGATTGATACTAGCTCCACCAGGCATGTATGTTGTAATCAGGAGCTGCTCCACAACTTTGAAGAAATCAAAAATGGAGACAAGTTGTTCGTGGGGAATTCAGCAACTACGGAGATTAAGGGTCAAGGACAAGTGGTGCTAAAGATGACCTCCGGCAAAAAGCTCACCTTGAACAAAGTGTTATATGTTCCAGAAATTCGAAAGAATTTAGTATCTGGATCACTGCTTTGTAAGCATGGTTTTCGCACTATTTTTGAAGCAGATAGAGTTTTACTGTCTAAATGTGGAATGTTTGTAGGAAAGGACTATGTAAATGATGGATTGTTTAAACTCAGTGTAATGGTCATTTGGCCTAAAATAAATAAGAATGAAAGCTCTTCTGTGTATATGCTTGAGTCTTCCACTTTATGGCATGGTAGACTAGGACTTGTTAATTACGATATACTGCGTAGATTAATTAACATGCAAAGTATACCTACATTCCAACTTGATCTAAAACATAAATGCGAGATATGTGTTGAAGCAAAATTGACAAGGTCATCCTTTCAACATATTGAAAGAAACAACGAAACACTTGGCCTAATCCACACCGATGTGTGTGACCTGAAAAGCACTCCGACACGTGGTGGGAACAAATACTTCATCACCTTTGTTGATAATCACATAAAGTATTGTTATGTGTATCTTCTTCAAAGTAAAGATGAAGCAATAGAAAAAATTATTCTCTATAAAAATGAGGTAGAAAACTAACTTAATAAGAAAATTAATGTGGTTCGGAGTGACAGAGGTGGTGAATATGTATCATCATTTACTGAGTTATGTGTTGATCATGGGATCAGACATGAAACAACCGCTCCTTATTCTCCTCAGCAAAATGATGTTGCTGAGCGAAAGAATCGCACTCTAAAGGAGATGACAAATGCTCTTCTATTAAGCTCTGGACTACAGAGTTCATGTGGGGGAAAGCTGTATTAACAGCAAATTACCTTTTAAATAAGGTACCCCGAAAAAAAATAGAGAAGAGCCCTTATAAGTTATGGACTGGAAGACAACCTTCCTACAAATACTTGCGAGTGTGGAGGTGTCTTGCCAAAGTATTGGTACCTAATCCAAAAAGGATTAAAATAGGATCAAAGACTGTTGATTGCATATTTATTAGATATGCAAATAACAGCAGTGCTTATCGGTTTCTTGTGTATCAATCGCAGATATCAGAGATACACAATAATTCGATTCTTGAATCAAGAAACGCCTCGTTCTTTGAACATGTGTTTCCATATAAGATCCAAAATGAAGCAAGTTCTTCAAAACGGGCATTAGAACCACAAGTAGAAGAAGAAACTGATAAACCAGTTGAGGTAGAGCTCAGACGAAGTAAAAGAGCTCGGGTGACAAAATCCTTCGAAAAAGATTTTATCACTTTCATGTTAGAAAGTGAGCCCCAAAATTACTCAGAGGCAGTAAGCTGCTCCGAGGGACCTCACTGGAAAGAAGCAATTGCATCTGAAATTAATTCAATCGTACAAAATCACACTTGGGAACTTGTGAATCTTCTTCCAGGAAGTCAACTACTAGGTTGCAAGTGGATTTTTAAGAAAAAAATGAAAGCATATGGCATGATCGATAAATACAAGGCACGATTGATAATTAAAGGTTACCGACAACGTGAAGGCCTTGATTACTTTGATATATATTCTCCAGTATCGAGAATAACTTCCATCAGAATATTGTTGGCTATTGTCGCTCTATCAAATTTGGAAATACATCAAATGGATGTAAAGACGGCTTTTCTAAATGGAGATTTAGAAGAAGAAATCTACATGGAGCAACCTGAGGGATTTTCTGCACCAGGGCAAAAAAATAAGGTTTGTAGATTGGTAAAGTCTTTATATGGCTTGAAGCAAGCTCCAAAGCAGTGGCATAAAAAATTCGATGATGCCATGAAGGAAAGTGGATTTACAATTAATACATGCGATAAATGTGTCTATGTAAAAAACACAGAAAATGCTTATGTTATTTTATGTCTCTACGTAGATGACATACTTATCATTGGGAGTAATGATAAGATAATTAAATCCACTAAAAATATGTTAAACTCAAGATTTGATATGAAAGACATGGGTCTCACTGATGTAATTCTAGGAATTAAATTGCTTAGAACAGAAGGACTTGTTCTTAGTCAATCTCATTATGTGGATAAAATTCTTGAGAAATTTAACAAATACGATGTTGCAGTGGCATGGACTCCATTAGATACGAGTTTACACCTATCGAAAAATCGAAGAGAAAGTATCTCTCAAATAGAGTACTCTGGGGTGATTGGAAGTTTGATGTACTTGATGACTTGTACACGACCAGACTTAGCCTATGCAGTAAGCAAGTTAAGTCGATACACGAGTAATCTCGGTGTTGAACACTGGAAAGCAATAATAAGAATACTAAGGTATTTAAGATATACTCGTGATTATGGACTGCACTATACAAGATATCCAGCTGCGATTGAAGGATACAACGATGCGAATTGGATATCTAATATAAAAGATTCAAAATCTACAAGTGGATATTTATTCACTTTAGGAGGTACATCTATTTCATGGAAATCTTCTAAGCAAACTGTAATTACCAGATCCACAATGGAATATGAGTTTGTCGCCCTTGACAAAAGTGGAGAAGAAGCTGAATGACTACGACAATTCTTAGAAGATGTTCTTAGATGGTCAAAACTAGTGCCAGCAATTTGCATACATTGCGATAGTCAATCGACAATTGGCCGGGCACAAAGTTATCTTTATAATGGTAAGTCTAGACATATACGTCGTAGACATAATACCATTCGGCAACTACTCTCAACAGGAGTTATCAGTATTGACTATGTGAAGTCAAAGGATAATTTAGCGGATCCATTAACCAAAGGGTTAAACAGAGAGTTAGTTGCTAGCTCATCACGAAGAATGGGTTTGATAAGAATGCCGAGGAACAAAATATGTGCAAAGGAAACCCAACTTATGCTGATTGGAGATCCCATGAACTAGGTTCAAAGGGACAACCTAATTACACCAATTTACAAAATCACTGTGGGCACGATTCCGATGAAACAGTAAATAAATGAAGGATAAGCTATGACTTTTAATGATCCCAGTAAAAGTAATTCTTACTTTTTGAGAGATCACCAATATGAGAAAGAAGTGAGGCCGCTTCAAAGAGAATTGAGGGCACAATTCTTAGACCTTCTCACAAAACCAGACGTATTCATGGCCAAGAACGAATACACTCATGAGACTTGAACTGTATCAAGGAGAGTCTTGGGTGAAGAGATTTAATGCTTACGCAAATGGCAGAACAGTTCAAAGACATCTCGTCTACTGATCAACCAGTAAGTAAACAGAACTTCACAAAGGAAGGTTCAAAGGGTAACACCTACCTATCTTATACATGACTCAACTGCCGAAGGCTATCACATATCTTATTTTCATTCATGTGGGAGATTGTTAGATAATATGAATGGAAAATTGCATAGTGGATAAAATTAGTTCCACCTTCAAAATGACATAATAGTAGTAAATAGTGTAAAAAAGGGTGCTAATCTAGGGTCCGGATTATGCAAACTCAAAATGGTTCTTATGAAAACACTATTACACATATTAGACCAATCAAAAAATGATATGGTCATAAATACAAGTTAGAGTTTACCACAATATGTCTTACTTGTTCACTCAAGCTCATGATGCTTATACATTAAAGTATAAGTCTACAATTAATTATGGCATAAACCTTCATTAAGTAAGATCTAAATGCATGATTAATGCATAATTAAGATCATATGGGTTTCATGCATCATATGGGCTTCATGCATCA
Source organism: Wurfbainia villosa (assembly GCA_025175895.1). Taxonomy (NCBI): domain Eukaryota; kingdom Viridiplantae; phylum Streptophyta; class Magnoliopsida; order Zingiberales; family Zingiberaceae; genus Wurfbainia; species Wurfbainia villosa. Next base: position 51,210,987 of record CM046003.1, read on the forward strand.
TGATAACCTAAAGCTCTTACAAAGCCCAATCCATCATGAATAGTGTTACGTCATGCTCCACATGTCTTTACATGCCTTAAGCATGTAGCATGACAAAGCCACCTAAGTCCCACATGGCTTGCATGCATTGAGCACTTGCCACCACAAGCCATGTGGAGGTGGAGGTGGCAAGCTCACCATGGGTTGGTTGCTCTTTATAAGGAGAAGAGCATGAAAGGAAGGAGCATAAAATCATTTCTTCATCGTGGAAGAAAAAGGAGAGAGTGAGAAAGAAGAGAGAGAGAGGAAAAGAAAAAGAAATTAAAAGATTTCTTTTTCCGGTAAGAACTGTCTTCATCCAAGAAGAAAGATAGTGAATTCCCACCAATCTTCCTTCATTCTGCCGAGTTATCCTTCGCTCGGCAGAGTCTGTGATAGTGTTCAGATACACTGATCAAGTCGCCACTACAACCTGTGCTAGGTTGTGCTAGTGGTTTCATCGTTTTATCCTGGGAGACAGATGTCTTACGTCACCTCGTAGCACCATCGGAGGGGACGAATCTGTCTTAAGGAGACTGCATTTTTGTAGGACTCGGTGTCTTCATTTCTACAAGGGTGACGGATATCATCTCAACAGATAAATCCGAGTTGTATTTTTATATTTTTTCAATTCGGATTATTCCCTATAATTCCGACTTGATTGTGGAATAAAATTTCCAAGAGATTCTTCTTATCGAGGACAGAACTAATTGCTACAAAACAATGGTTTGCTGAGGACGACGAGAAGGATGCAAGTGGTATTTGCAACGCACTTGCCTAGGGCTTCTTGCGAGTTTGTGATTGTCAGAGATGGAGGGTTTGATATCGACCTATAAATGTGCAATATTTTGTGAGCTATGTGATATTATCTGTATAATATAAAATTAGTTTTGCATCCTTTCATCTATAGACGATTTTTCCGACGCTGTCAATCAAGATAAATTAATTCATAACTAATGTGAATTTGAGATTGATTGCCTGCACTGTAGGTACAAAATATCTCGGAGTGTACTGTAGAGCAAGATATACCTTATCCAATAGATGAATTCTGAATTTTGTTTTGGTAGCATATTCATTGCTAAACATCCTATGATTAAGATTATAATGTGTGCATTTGTGTTAATGTGTGACGGATGCTTGTTCCAATGTGCAATATGAAGGGTTGATACCTCCGGTCATCAGAAACATGTAGCTACAATTTTCATGCTTCTTGCCTAGGAAGTGCTGCCTATTTGACCCATTAATAGTTTTTTTCATGTCAATTGCGAGAGTTAGTATATTTTTGAAGTTGATGGAAAACATATTAAGAAAGCTAATGCTATGAATTGACAGATCATACTGTTTTATCTCTAGATTTATTTGGAGGTGCATTGGTGCAGAATCCGAAGCAGTTAATTTGGATGTTTTGTGCAGCTATTAATCTGCATCGAGGATAAAAGAAAAGGTTTAGAGTTTGCTTGAAGCTATATGTGTATTGAATTCTTAGAAGATCTGGTTTACTTTATTTTCCAGGTGAGTGGTGTTCAAGGACATAACTTGAAGCTTAGTTCAGAAATTTTGACGACGACAACGACAACAAAGTATTATCCCATTAGATGAGGTCGACTATATGGATTATTATACGTCATTGTACTTTATCCCCTATTATATCATCATCTATATTTAAATAAATTTTATCTTGTTTTATTATTGCTAATTAAAAAATTTTTTGTCTTCCTCTTCCTCGTTTGATGTATATACGTGTCATCGTTTCACCTCGCTTAACTGAAGCATTTATTGATCGTCTAAGTACATGTCCGTACCACCTTAAACGTGTCTCTCAGAGCTTTCCTTCAATAGATGCAACACCGATTTTTTCTCTAATGTTCTTATTTCTTATTCTATCCATCCTCGTATGTCGGCACATCTACCTTAACATCCTCATCTCTGCAACTCTCATCTTTTGCTCATGTGCTCGAGTCGTAGCCCAATATTCAGCGTTATATAACATAGCAAGTTTAATTGCCATTTTGTAGAACTTCCCTTTAAGTTTTAGAGACACTTTAAGATCACATAAAACACCCGACGTTTTCCTCTATTTCAACATCCTGCTTATATTCTATGTAAGACATCTCTTTCAATCCCTCCATCATCTTGCAAAAATGATCATAAATATTTAAAACTCTCAGTTCCAGACAATTCGTCATCTCCTATCTTAACACTTGTCTCATTACGTCTAATATTGCTAAATTTAAATTTCATATATTCTGTCTTTACTCTACTAAGCCTAAAACTTTTCACTTCTAGTGTTTCCCGCCAAGATTATAGGTTAGTATTTACTCATTCGCGTGTCTCATCTACTAAAATAATATCATCTGCAAACAACATACACTACGGTACTATGTCTTGAATATGTTCAGTGAGTTAGTCCATGATTAGTGTAAAAATATATAGATTTAAAGTTGATCCTTGATGTAACCCTATCTTTATTGAAAATGCTTCAGTTAATCTGTCTGAAGTCTTCACTCTAGTCGTTATTTCTTCATATATATCATTAATTAGTTCAATATATGTTACATTAACACTTTTTTTTTAAATTCTCCATATAATTTCTCGCGGAACTCTATCATAAGTGTTTTCTAAATTAATGAATACCATGTGAAGATCTTGCTTTTGCTCTCTATACTTTTCAATTAGTTGTCTGAGAAGATGTATAACTTCTATTGTCGATCTTCTTGGCATGAATCCAAATTGATTTTTGAGAACCGTGGTCTCCTTCCTTAATCTTTTTTCTATTACTCTTTCCCAAAGTTTTATGGTATGACTTATTAGTTTAATACCCCTATAATTTTCACAAGTTTGTATGTCTCCTTTATTTTTATATAAGGGAATTAGAATACTTACCCTCCATTGATCAGACATCCTTTTTGTTTTCAATATCATGTTAAATAATTTTATAGGTTATTCAATACCTTGTTTCCCTAAACACTTCCATACCTCTATCGGAATATCATCTGGTCCAATGGCTTTTCCATTTTGCATTTCATTTATAACTTGTTCTACTTCTGAAATTTGAATTCTACGATAAAAATTTAAATTTCTATACTCATCTAACCTACTTAAATTACCTAAATTAAGTTGGTCTCCTAAACTTTCATTAAAAAGTTGATGAAAATATCTCTTCCATCGTTCTTTTATTTCTTCATCATTTACTAGTATCCTATTGTATTCATCTTTAATACATCTTATTTGATTAAGATCTTTTGTCTTCTTCTCTTTCACTTTAGTTATTTTATAAATGTTTCTTTTCCCTTCTTTTGTATCTAATTTTCGATATAACCGTTCAAACATTTCAGTCTTAGCTTCATTTACTGCTTTCTTAACTTCTTTCTTGGCTATTGTATATTTTTTCAAATTTTTCTCTTTTTTACAAATATATAATTTCTTATATGTCGTTCGTTTTTCCTTGATTTTCTCTTGCACTTTCTCATTACATCACCAAGATTTTTTACTTGGTGGTGCATGTCCTTTTGACTCACCGAGTACACTCTTGGCTACTATTTTCAACTTTGATGTCATCTTATCTCATGTCGTATTAAGGTCACTATATATTTCATCTAGTATACTCACTCCATTTCTTGTTTTACTCTTTCCTGTATACCATAATTTAAAATCCGAGTTCGCTATCATTTTTGCCTTCTCACCTATCCATTTTCTTTTATACACATATAATATTATTTTTTCTCATAATCATCGTATCTACTATCTCCATTGTTTTACCAATGAGGGTTTCTATGTTCCATGTACTAAATCTTAGACTATTGATTTTTCTATAATATTTGTTCTTGCTCAACCTATGATACGAGAACTCTTGCTTATTTAACACTACATCCAAGTTCTCATGGAATTTTTTTCTTCTTATTTTGTAGCGGTCCTTGTCGATACGTTGCAGTCGGATCCTGCAATGCGAACTCTTGCATATTTTTCACTACACCCGAATTCTGAAAATATAACGGTCCTTATCGAGATGTTACAGTCGGACCCTGTAACGCATTCCTGCCGGGGAACAATCTAGCATTAGCACAATAGTTTGATTGATCTATTCATTGAACATTTGCCTTAGTTTAATGCTGATTGACAATCTAATGTAATCCTTCTCCTTTATTTGAGCTTGGGATCCATCATGACAAGATTAATTTATCATGGGCGGAGTTTTCAGAAATTTTTGACAACTGTAATAAATGAAATAGTTGCTGTTCAGATTAATTGATGCTGTATGGTTCAGATTTCATAATATAAGCTGGTTAGCACATAGTTTGGAATGTTTGACAACTGTAACTAATGGAGTAGTTGCTGTTAAGATTAACTGATACAGCATGACCAATACCACCATATAGCTAAATCGATTCAACTAGGACAATGACAACAGCATTGAAAGGTTGGTATAGCATTCATACATCATACCAAATTGAATTAAACTGAAAAAGGTAAAACTAAAGATAATCATTCAAAATTGTTAAAGTCTCATATAGTATTCTCCATGTTGAAACTGTGCATTGCCTAATGTCATCTTCCCAGTCTGATGGCTTATAATTTGACAAGATTTCCTGTTTAGCAATCCCTTTGGAGTTGGCTGTATTTTCTTTTCAGTTTTAGTTTTTCCATTTTGTATGGTGTTAAGCCAAACTCAATGATGTGTAAAAATATATATTTGATTTTTGAAACCAGGACCAATCTGTTGCTAACATTGACGACAAACATGTTGCTAAGCTTGGTTTCCTTTCTTTCAAACTATTTGCAGTCCCTATGTCTAAGATACCTTCATAATGACCTGTGATGCATTTCTAAATACCATGAATCCAGTTAAGATCTTGGTATGGAATAGAAAGTTTCATTTGCATTAACTAAATAATAAGAGGCATCCTTGTGCACTAAATGTTGTGTATATATATCTGGTATAGTATCAGTTCTAGGCCACATTCTTGGTTTGCATTGTGCACCATAGAGAAAAAACTTGCTAATAAAATGTTCTCTCTTTTATTATTTTCTATAAAATTTTGTTTGACATTTTGTGTCTTATTCATTGAAATAATATTTTATATAATTATTGTCGCAGCTAAGGGCATCCACAATGGGGGATATTTGGAGGGGATATTTCTTCAAATATCCCCAAACACCAAATATCCCCCATTTGAAGAGTTATAAATGGAGTTATTAGAAATTGCCCGGTGATTTCTATTTTTATAAAAAATAAAAAAATGTGAGCTGCAAATGTGGGTGGGTCTACAGCAGGGCCCACCTGCATGCTATCGTGTTTTTAAAATTTGTTATTATTTGAAAGAGAGAGATTTTATTGTGAAATATGAGATATTTAAAGAATGAAATATTTGTTTGATGACGTGGACATAGAAAACATGAATATTTAGGAAAAATATCCCCTTCCATTGTGGATGCCCTAATCATTAAAACATATTGAAGTAATAAAGTAAAACAAATATGTTTAAAATATTATTTTATTAAATAATCCTTGTTTATACAGTTTGTAGTTTTACTAATAATTGAGTAATTTTATCATATTATAACATATAAAATAAATACTGATCTCGAGATATTTTTGAATTTTTAGGTATAAGTATAAAATCTATATATAAATAATTAATTATTCAGTCACTGTGATATTTATATTTTTAATAGTAATGGCACATAATATTCCAAAGATGTAAATAACAATAAAAGGTCTAAATGTAAGTACATAATTGATATCATATTACAGTAAATAAATAAATATTTTATTTTATCATCATTGTTATATTAAAAATGATTAAATAATTAGTCAATGACTGATATTTTTATTTTAAGCAGTAACAAGACAATATATCGCAGAGGTAAATACTAATGAAAAGTTGAGATGTAAATATATAATTTATATTGTATTAAAGATAATAAATATATTTTTTATTTCAAGGATTTATTGTAATTATCATTGATATACTAAAAATAAAAAATTTCTGAGTATGCTGGAATGTTTGGAATGTTAATAAATTCCCTCTGGAAACAATTATGAGCAAGTAATTGGCAACTAAATTACATTGACACAGTGCACCTTAGTATAAATTGTATTTCCTAATTGTGCCTTCAAAATGTAATACAATGTTAAAATCAACCTAAATTGGTTGATTTATATACACTAAGTACATGAATTTTGTAAAAATAATTTTTTTTTTTATAACTCAGGTATCCAAAGACGACTCTCTGCCCGAAGGGAGGATATATCAGCCTTAACGATTGCTCCGACTAGTCCTGGAGGTGTGCACTCGGCCCCAAAGATGCTCACCAGGCAAATCCAGAAAGCGCACGTGGGTCCACCTCAGCTTTTTGGCATCCAAAGTTCTCCTCCCACTAGTCAGGTAAAAGATGCAGTTGAACTTCAACCATGGTCCCTTCGGTAGTCTACTTTTGATTTTACCACGACACCATGCCCTCGGGACCTGTAAAAATAAAATTGAATATATGAAATGTAGTTTTAGAAATAAAAAAAAATGATAAAATAGTTAAGATGGATATTCAATAAAAGTGGGATATTGAGGATGATATCATTAGAATAATGATATTGGAGGTTGGAATGACAAGTTTTATGTGATTGCCTCTTAGGCCTAAAGAAATGTTTTATAGATTGGAATGTTGGACTGTAAGGAAAGTTCAATATAGCATGAATGAGAAGTTAAAATTGATGTTTAGAGTAACCATAAAGGATTTTTTTTTTAAAAAAAAGTACTAATTAGGCCGGTGTAACTCTAATGTATAATAAAATGAGAGAAATTAGATTAAAATGATATAGACTTGTTTAATGGTAATCAATAGATTATATAGTTAGAAGAGTCTAATCTATTAGAGTACAATTTGTAACGAGTGAGGTAATAAAAAAGTGCAACTCAATGTAATAAAAATGGTTTAATTAATTTGAATATTTACTATTGTTGTAGCCATGCTTAAAGCTCATGTCAAATCAATTTATGTCACAAACTAGTTTATTTACCAAAAAATCTTTGGAAATACTTTTAAGCATAGTTTATTCACCAAAATATCAGTAAACTAGTTTACTATCATGATTTATGTCATTTCATGAAAGATTCTGCTGCTCTTCATAGGGCACAATATGCAGTTACTGTCCAAATTTTGAATTATCTAAAGAGTTTGGTATTGATCTCTATGTGACAATTTCTTCCTCTGCCTCTACAAAGTATGTTTTTCAATTGTTGTTGTGTAGAGTTGTTTATTTAGAATATTATGATGATGATGATGATATTTTTAGTTCTCAATATAATGCAGCTTTCTGCATTAAATAGTCTAATGAAGTAGACTCTGCGCTCTCATTGACTTTTTTGTTTGAGCAATTATCAACCATGTTTTCATTCAAAAGATTGCTCTATTGTATTGATCTAACCTTAAATATTCATAGTGCTCTCTTTAAGTTATTTTCATGTGCAGTTAGTGAGTCATATTTACATCCGAAGATTGCTCAAACCTGGTGTCACAAAAACATCTAATTTTGTTGGTAAATTTGGCATACTGTTGCATGTCAATGATTTAGATGAACTACTGCCAACGAATGTGCAATATACTACCTTCAAGCTTTCATGCCTTTCTAACTAACAGGATACATTGGGCGAGTTAGACCTGATAACTAGGTTTGGTTTACAAACAATGTTTACAGCTTTCTCTTTAGATTCCATATTAGTTTTATTCCATTCCAATGCGACATTGACTGATGGAGATTCAGCTACATATTAAGCAGATGAAGTTAGCATTTGACAAAGTTTAGGTCAGGAGACTATAAAGCATTTATAAAGTTTGTCTTTTATGCAGAAAACTTGAAGTTGTTACAGTATTTTCCTCATGGCTTGAAAGATTTTAGCTGTAATTGTTTCCTTGCATCACTCACAGCATATCATCTGAACCACAACATATAAATTTGTCAGCCTCTAAGTTAACTACAGTCTCATCTGTATCGACTACTGAAAGGTAATTAATTAATCTCCATCAGTACCTATCAGTGCTTTTTTTTTAGCTTATGGTCTAACATTGCATTCATCACTCACTTCCTATTTGATTCATAATCTATTAATCCGGGTTGACTCTTCGCTTTCATTTGCAGGTTGTCATGTGAGCTAACATGCAGAAAGTCACGCAAGTGGCTTAAAACGAAATCTTTAACAACATGGTTCACTTTTTTTGAGGTACAAGCATCCAACTCTCTCTTCATCGTTCAGCCATCTTGCACTTTTCTTAGACTCCAAACCTCGTGCTGCTGAATCAAAGATCACATTTGGCAGAGTGGACATTTACCACCGTGCAAACTACGATGAATGTTATTAAATAGGAGTCAACTGTCAGATTTCCACTAAATACCCGAGAGAAAGGATGCAGTAGGGCTGTTGAAGTCCAAATACTCCATTCGAAAGAATTATTATACTGATGTTCTCGAAGGGTAAAATAGCTTCCAATGGAAGATCCTGCGGAGCCAATTAATGTTTGCTGATCCTCCTACGCATAGGCACAACCATGCATCGCCAGAAGCAGCCAATAATCTTTAGTGTATTATATATACTAAAGAAAATTTTATGTTTATATAAATTTAAGGATGTTAAAATATTGTACAATTGTAAGGAAGTCTATAAGAGCTAGCTAATTCATCCAAATTCCTCATGCAAATTAATGAAATTCGACACGATGAAGCTTTCACTGTGCTCATCTTGCTCCATCCTCACCTTCAGCCTCCTTTCAGTAGCACTCATTGCCTTTCTCTTCTTCGTCATATACCCCAACGAATTCCGCCTCCAATCTGCACTGACCTCAAACAGTCGCTGCACCAACTTCTCTTCCATTGCTACCTTCGTCGAGTCAGTGACGCCGAAGCCAGACTTCCGCCTGTTGATGGGTATACTCTCCCGCCCTGACAACTACGAGCGTCGTCACCTCTTGCGCAATGTCTATGCCCTCCAGTTTAGAGACTTCCCCGGCGCTACCATCGACGTGCGCTTTGTCTTTTGCAACTTGACCGAGGAGGAACAACGCATGCTAGTGGGCGTAGAGATCTTGCTCCATAGAGACATCATGATCCTCAACTGCAGAGAGAATATGGACCGAGGAAAGACCTACGCCTACTTCTCTAATGTGGCTAAGCTTTTCTCTGATGCGCCGTATGACTACGTGATGAAAGTCGACGATGATGCGTACTTTCGGTTGGGCGAGTTAGCAGAGTCGTTGAGGGGAATGCCACGAACAGAGATGTACTATGGGCTAAACAATTATTGCTCGACGAGGAGACCAGTGCCAGAGTACATGTTAGGGATGGGCTACGGATTGTCATGGGACCTGGTCGAGTGGGTGGCCACATCAGACCTCCCGAGGAAGAAAGCAGTGGGGCCTGAGGACTTCCAAACAGGATTGTGGATCAGAGAAGGCAAAAATGGGACGAAGTACTTTAATATGGAGCCACGAATGTATGACTACAATGAAGAAGAGTCATCCACGTGTTATCGACACAATATGATTCCAGAGAGCATCACAGTGCACAAGCTTAAGAACCACCAACGATGGGCGTCGACTCTGCGTTACTTCAACGTCAGCGCCGGGGTGAAGCCCTCCAAGCTATACCATTTGAATTGATATCAATTTATGTTTTCCTCTCTTTTTTTCTCTTTTTTTTTTGGGAAATTAATATATTATTGATTACTTATAAACATTCTATTTGACTGAATACATGTTTTCCTATGATTTACTTGAACTGTCACATGATTAAAGAGAATTAAGGTTGAGTATGATTCCATTGTGAAAGATGAATTGTGGGAATTAGTTGTTGACGCATTATAGGCAGACTTAGCAAAACGTCAAACGCTGATGGATAGGCTACGCGCATAAAACTCAAAGAGCTACAATGTGAATTCAAGGGTTATCCACCACAAGAGAGTGGTGGCTGTTGGAAAGTAAATGAGAAAATGGACGCCAATATAAATAAGCGTGCGTTTGGTGGTTTAAATAATTATATATAATCTTAGTTATATGATTATCAAGGAATAAAATATAATCTTAGAATAAAGTATAATCTTTAATAAAAACCTTATTTGGTTGGAGGTTTTAATATATAACTTAATTTAACATTTTACTAAATTATTCTTTGTCTTTTGCTCAAATAATTCGACGACGACGACGGAAATATTAATGACGAAGACAACAATCGACCGATGGAAGTGCCCGGCAGGCCGACAACGACGGTGTTCGACCAGCTATCGGTCGGCGGCGACGGTGACCGGCCAACGACGATAATGGTCGACCAGATGACGGCGACAACGGTGGTCGACTGATCGGCTACGGCAACGACGATCGGTCGACTGGCGGCGACAACGATGGGCGACCGATCAGCGATGGCGACGATTGATCGGGCGACAACCGGCGGCGACCGTCGGTCGGCGACGGGCGGCGGCGACGGTCGACCAACGACAAGCGATGACGGTGACGGATGGCGGCAGCGGTGACGGGCAGTAGCGACGGCGACGAGCAATGGCGACGATGGCGGCGACGACAGTTGCGGCGGCGACGGGCGGTGACCGGCAACGGCGGCAATGGGCGACAAATCGATTGAGTTTTGACAAATTGATATTTAATATATTGCTAGGGGTAATATTGGAAAAAAATTTCTTTAATCCCAGAAATCAACAAAAACCTTGGTTCTCTAAGGTTTTCCGATTCCTCCTAAAAATATTTTTGTTCATTACCTAAATCAAATAAGATTTTTATTATTAACCTAACAAGATTATGAACAAAAACTCCCAACTAAACGCACCCTAATAGTTTGGTTTTATATTTAAAATTTCATGACATTGACACTTATTTATATTGAATCATAATTTTAGATACTGTGAACATTATGAATGAGAGGCTCTTTCTCCGGGTGCACCCACATGGGTGCAAATTTAGAGTCGAATTGCACTTAATCCAATTGATTCTGTACGAGTATGGTGTGCGTGCATCTAATATATCAGATTAGTCAAGATAAACATTATCTAAGCAAGCTAATGTTTTGCCACTCTGATTATTTTTCCTACATGCATCAAGTGTGTAATGGACACATTAATGATCGATCTAAAACGATGGATGACCTATAATGGCTTGCTTTGTAATTGCTCGGCCATTAATCATCAACCAAATGAGACAGTAAATGATTGAGTAATAGTTATTAATCAACCGGATTAATGTCTACTATGGGTTCGAGCCTATAAAAGGAGGCTCCTACCTTAGACAGAATTCAAAGCAAAAAGAATTCATCCAACAAGCAACTTCTTCCCCACGTCTCGAAGGCTCCTACCTTGCTATTTGATGGCTTCACCTCCTAGCAAGGTTGACTTACTTCCTGCCTGGCAACCCAGCTTGTTCAATAGACTTGCCTCTCAGCCTGACAACTCTACTTTTGGCCTATCTAGCAACCTTACATCCTAGCTCTAGTAGTATTGCTGTTTGCTTCAAACCTCCAAGGACAAATCTAGATGGCTAGTGCAGCCGTGTTAAAGTTTGAAAGGGCAAGGGGTCGATTTCTGTAGGTGACGATCAGACTATCGATGACTCCGCATTTCTACGCTAGCCACCTGAGACCTGATTTATCCCCCTCTACACGTAGGGGCAGCGGTGGGAGCCGCTAATGTGACGGTTCCATATTTTCTAGTAGTGTTGCTTCTTAGCTCCCAGGGCAAACTCAGATGGCTAGCACAGCCGTATTAAGACTTGAAAGGGCAAGGGGTCTATTCCTGGAGGTGACGATCAGGCTACCGATGACTCCGTATTTATGCACTAGTCACCTGAGATCTGATTTATCCCCCTCCACACGTAGGGACAACAGTGAAGGACCGCTAATGTGATGGTTCTATATTTTTTTTTTCAGTAGCATTGCTTTTTACCTAGTAGTTTGACCTCCTCGGTAGCCTTGTCTCCTAGTTTGGTAGCTCCCTGACCAACCTTTTGTATAATAGCTTAGCCTCCCTACTTCACCTCCTAGCCTGGCAACTCAACCTCTTTGTTTGGCCTTTTAGCTCAACAGCCTAGCATCATTGTCCAATCTCCCTAATTGCTAGCTCCCTATCGAACCTCAGCACACTCAAGCACAAGTTCAACCAATTTGGCAGATCAACCTACACTGACTACTCAACAATCTGACCTCCCTACTCGCTCTATCTAACTCAGAGTTCGGGTCAAGTCCATCTCGACAAACTAGATAAGTTTGAATTTTTAAATTCAATTTTCATTCATGTTCGACAGCAATCTTGAAGCAAAGAATTGAAAGTGTTGACAAGCATATTGCTCAATACTTGCCAACCCCCTCTACCACAGTTGTGACTACTCCAGTCAACCATAAGAAAAAGTCAGAGAAGTTTACTAGAGTTGAACTTTAAATGGTGACAATAGAAGATACTCTTCTGTCTTACCACGCTAAACCTGGTCTAGATTTTTATGAATTGAAGTAATCCCCCAAGCCAACTGAGGATGAAACTGATGTTGAAACCATCAATGTTGTGGAAGCATGAGACCATTTAGAGAAACTACATTCTTGATTGTTTTGTTAATCTATTGTACAATGTGTATAGCATGAAGAGAATGACGAAAGATTTATGGGAGCCTCTAGAATAGAAGCACAATATAGAGGATACAAGAACCAAGAAATTCATTATTGGTCGATTCCTGAACTATAAAATGGTTAACTCTAAAATAGTGATTAACCAAGTTTAAGAGATTTAGATGATCCTACATGAGATTCATTCAAAATGCAAAGACAAATACAAATTTGTTATTATGTGTTGTGCTTGTGTATGGGTTTCATTGTTTGTGTCAAGATTTATATGTAGTGAAAAAGGAATAACATAAACAATTGTCAATGCTAATAAAGAAATTTTACATGGTTTAGAGCCTAACTCCTATTTTACAAATTATTAATTTATTGGATGATTCATTCTTAAAATCCACTATGAAAATTTCTCTTTTACAAAGGCATGTAAATCTTGCACACCTTGTTACTTTAGGAAAAGTGAGTGAAAATTTAGTTTAAATTGACTCCAATATGATTAGGAATTTAGTCCCACATTGAAAGAAAATTATGGATGAAATTGTCCCCAATATGAATAAAATTTTAGTCTGACATTAAGAGATTTAGGATAACATAGATGGTTTGTATTAAATCATAATTGTAGATGTTATGAATCTATATAAATAGAGGCTCTCTCTCATACATGCTCCCATATAGGGTGTAAATCGAGGGACTGAAGTCAAACTAATCGAGTAAAAATTGTCAAGTAGCCTAGCTAATGTTTTGTCACTCAAACTATTTTTCCTACTTGCCTTGAGTATGAAATGAACATATTAATGGCTAACCAGAAACAATCGGAGAATACATTAATGACCAACTTGAAATGATTGAATGACCACATTAATGGCTGATCTGTAACAGGTTGGTCATTAATCACTAACCAACTGAGGTAGTAAATGGCTGAGTAATAGTCATTAATCGACAGGATTAATGACTATCAAAGTTCTTTGCCTATCAAAGGAGATTCCTTTCTTGGCAAATGCAAAGAAAGATTCATCCAATAAGTAGCTTCTCCCCCATATTCTCCACCTCTGCTCTTCCATTGTCTTCCTAGTGATAGCATTCAAGTACTATTCAATTTGTCACAAGCAACTAGTGTTTGATTGCTAACGTAGTTGAGTCATTATATCCTGAGAAATAGATAATCCTTTGAACCTCTAAGCATTGTTAGAGAGGGGATGAATCTGTTTTAAGAAAAAATATGTTTAACACAAGCCTTGATAATACTCAATATACCTCCTTGCCTAGTAGTTCCTTGCTCGACAACTCTGTTTCTTGTTCAACATCCCTACTCCTTGCCCAAAGGGGCCTTCTACCTAATAGCCTTGCCTCCTTGCTCAATAGTCCTTTGCCTAGTAGCTTTACCTCCTTGCTTACTAATATTGCATCATTGAAAGGTTTATCCAAATATCACTGGAGGACTCTTCTAAAATATTTTTAGAGGTTTTTCCTAAGGTTAGATTGTGAAGACATTTCTTTTATGTTAATAGTAAACTCATGGATTATAAGAGAACTATGGTCTTCGGATGATGCCTTCAAGTTCAATTTACTTGAGAAAGGTTGTTTTATTTTTACATATAGCAAATTATCGAACTGTATATGTAAGTTTTGGGATTTTCCATTTCGCATACTTAATTTTCATATTTATCAAAACATGTAGTCATTTCTTATTATGCCTCTATTTTATCATTAGTTGACTGATATGCAACAGGCAAGTTCACTAGTCGATTACTAAACATATTGTGCTCGATTTGTGATCATCGGTCGACTGCTAAACATTTTGTTAATTTCAAAAATCCACATCTCTTTATCTAGTCAATGAAATCCAAATTTAAGGGTGTGGTTACACTTAAAATGATGTAAAAAGTACAATAAACTTTGTTTGAAATATTTCTGAGGTGACTAAGATCATCAATGAGTTTTGGCCTTAAGGACCTCAGAATCACTTTAAACCAAGATAATTACATTCTTGAAAGCCTCTTGAATGTAACTATGCCCTTGGACCTTGATTCCAAAACTTATATTGAGAGGTGTGAATTTTTAAATTCTTTATAATCTTAAAATAATTTGACACAAGATCATTAAAGGATCTTGGCCTGTCATACTTATTCACCAACACCACCAAAGGATTCTTAGGACTCCACTTATTCAGATCATGTTAAGATTTTGAAATTCTAAACATTGTAGAGTCACCAGCAAGTTTTAGCCAAAGCTCACTGATAGTCTTAGGAACCTCATAATCATTTTAAACTAAAATCATTACATTTCTGAGAGCCTCCTAAATATAACTATCCCCTCGGATATGTATCCTATGACTTAGATTAATTCCATACCCCTTTAATGAACTTGTGCTAAATTATCTCAGTTGTAAAAATTTTAAAAATCGTCAACTCTTAATATAACCCGTGGATTCATGTCCGAGGACATGGTTACACTTATGAGACTCTCATGAGTATAATGGTCTTAGTTTGAAGTGATAATGAGTTTCCTACTGTCATCATCGGATTTTGATCAAAATTCCTATAGTGTTCGTAATTTCAAAATCTTAACATGGCCTAAACTAGAGGAATCTTAAGAACCCTTTTGTAGTATTGGTGAGTAAGTATGATAAGATTAAACCCTTTAATAAATGCATGCCAAATTATTTTAAGATTGTGAAGATTTAAAAAATCCCCACCTCACGATCTAGACTGTGAAATCCAAGCCTAAAGGTATGGTTATACTCAAGAGGCCGGCGCTCAAGAGTATGATGGTTTTAGTTTAAAGTGATTATGACTCGCTAATGAATTTAGGCACCTCAGAAATATTTCAAACTAAGTTTATTACACTCTTTATATCATCCTAAGTGCAATTATGTTCTTAAATATAGATTTCATAATTTAGATAGAAAGTCATGAGTTTTTGAAATTTGTAAAATATTTAGTAGTAAACTGATGAATTTGAGCAGTCAACTGATGATGCATCATTAATCGACTAGTGAACTCGAGTGTTACATCTCAGTCGATGGATGATATATTATTAACCCACTAGTGATAAAGCGGGAGGAGGGGTATAATTGAAAATGACTGCATATTTTAGTGAATATGAAATTGGGTACACAAAATGGTAAATCTCGAAACTTATATACATAGTTTGATAATTTGTTAATTTACATATTTATTAGATGATTGTCTTTTAGAATTTATTGGAATATATCTTTTCATTAATTATATTTTCATTTCATGCCAATATAGATGAGTTTTTGTCTGGCTACTTTCTAATACTTTGAATGCATTGCAAATAAATTTTAGTGGGTCCACAAAGTATAAATTTGACAAAGTTTACTCGTTGAATGGAGGTAAAATTACATCAATCAAAATTATTTTCCATGTCATATAACTAATCAAGAAATACATTAGCATCTAGCTCCATCAAATGTACGGGTATCTGTCTTACCACGTGGTTCATAAAAATAATAAGATCTGTTTTATGATTATGGTATATATATATATATATCCAATATAATTTATTCATGAGCATCTTTATTATTCATCATCTGATTCCTTAGAATTCAAAAATTGAGCTGCAGTACTCACATGATCGGACAATGGTTTAACACCCAAGTATGATCCCCTTATATTTGACACTTACCCTTAGCCTAAACCTAAGCTTTTGAGCTACTTCCATTAGTCTCACACCTTTGGTTTTAGTCCACGACTTCTCACACTTGCACTAGCCTTCAAGTGCTTTCATCGCCTTCGTCATACTATCGGGTACCATTGGCCTAGACCTAAACCTTCAAGTCACTTTCATCAACCTCACACATTTGGTTTGAGTCCATAAATCCTCACCCTTGCACTAACCTTCAAGTGCTTCTATCGGTTGTCATGCTACCAGATCTACCTTTACCAAGAGATCGCGCTTCCAGGACTTACGCTGCCAAGACTATACACTTGGACTTACCAACCAATACTACACCCTTAGATTTTTCTTTGTCAAATATTCATATTTGGACTTTCCCTTACCAAAAATCCATTCTTGGACTTCTCCATTGCTAGGTATCTATACTTAGACTTCCCTTGCTAAATCTTCAAACTTGGACTTTCACTCGAATCTTTCTCGAGCTTAGTCAACATTGACCTAAGGTTGATTGCTCCAATAATCACCTTCTAATCAATCTCCCTCATATGACATTAGATATCTCAAACCATTTATTAGTCATACGATCATATATATTGTCAAGCGTATTATCAAACGTCAAATCACTATTCGAGCTCCATTCGAACTTGATCAATATTGACCTAAAATTGATTATACTAACAATTTTCACGTTGTTACCATAAGTGTTCATCATAACACTTTTTCTTCTTGTTTTTTTATTTTTTTTTATTTTTTCCCTGAAAGTTTTCTCTTCTTTATGTTTTTTTTTTAATTTTCTTTGAGGGGTTAAGGGTGGGGGAGGGGATGGCGAACCTGGTGATGATAAAATCCACGATGGATGAAGATGAGAAGGCACAAAAAAACTAATTAGAATTTGAGAACATATGACAAAAATATGAAAGATGAACATAAAAATAAAGGTGCAAAAGATACCGTAGAAATAATATTCTAAATAAAAAAATATAATAATTTAATAACAATTATAATTAATTTTCTATTCATTGGCTAAATTAAAAAAAACAATTACTAAATAACAATCAAATCAAATCTCTAACAAATCCATCCATCTTAAATATATTTTTATTTATTTATTTCTATTTATCGTATATAGATCAATCTTGAATATATTTTTTTATGTTTAAAGATTTTTGATTTTTTTTTTCATACAATGAATCAATTTAAAATTTATTGACCTGCCAATTTAGACCATGGCACGAGATGAATGAGCACACAAGAATGATGCCTTAGGCATACGGGAGCTAACCCCAAAATGGGGGTAGTGCCATTAGACATGTTTAACGGATTGGTTCGATCTGGAATCGAGTCGGAATCAATCCGTTAAATTCGAAATCGGAATTGATTTAAATGAACTGGTTCTGGAATCGAATCGGAATCGTTCCGATTCCGATTCGATTCAATTCCAATCGATTTCGGAATTGTTTCAGAATCGGTTCGGAACTGTTTCGAAATCGGTTCAGAATCATTTCGGAATCGATTCAGAACTAGTTCTGGTTCCGATTTGGATCTGATTTCGGTTGCTAATTTAAAGGTGAAAACATGTCTACAAGATTATTTTGCGATAGAAAAAATGAATAGGATCATCAGCACGTTAGATGAATTTGTAAGCTTAAGTTCGAGGAAGATGGTCCGAAACTATTTCGGAATTGATCCGAAATCGTTTTAGAACCATTTCGGAATCAATTCAGAACCGGTTCAGATTGAATTAGTTCCAAAGTTAAAACTTTGGAACCGGAACCGGTTCAGAATTGGTTTTGAACTGGTTCGGACCGGTTCCAACTTCGACGAATCCAGAATCAATCAGAACCGAATCGAAACCGGAACTGAGGAATCGATAAACATGTCTAAGTGCCATAGCCGCATGAGGATAGAGGTGCGAAGTAAAAAAAAAACAGTATATATATATATATATATATATATATATATATATATATACTTTTTTCCTACTATAAACAATTTCTTTTGTTAATCACTTCATTTATATTTAATTTATAGGGGCAAAGATATAATGGAGCTAATAATATGAGAGGAGAATTCAATGATTTAAAAAATTTAATTATGATAGAGAACAGTTTGTTTATTATATTTATTATTTTATTCATCAACTGCAACTTACATTTGTAGCTATTGCTGAAAATTATTGGAGCTTCGGTGAGAAATAGAGGGGGGTGAATGACGCATTCATCGTGTTTCAGAATTCAATCATGTTGCTTGTCTATATTTTTCGTTAGTGCAGCGGAATATGGAAATACAATATGAAGGCAAAGATGCAAGCACAATCACAACACATAAATATAACGTAGTTTGGAACCTTAGGGTTCCTACTTCACGGATTGAGCTCAAATGAGCTCTAGCGATGCCAAACATCACTAATCAATCTCTCCTTCTCGAAAAACACTCCAGAGGTGGAGAAAACCTCTTACAAGGGATTACAAAAGCAATACAATAAAAATACAAGCAATTACAAATGAAATACAACAAATGATGTAAAGAAAACTTTACAAGAGATCTTTTGAATGTTTGCTTGTTTGGTTGCTTAGGCTGCAGTTGAAGACCCTGAATTGCACTAGTAAATCACTCCAAATCGCCCTAAGAACCATGGCCAAAAATCTCCCCTTCGATCTCCTTTTAAAATTGTAACTCGGGCTGATTTCCACCAAGCATTAGACTGCTCATATCCATCAATTGACTGCTCATACCCATGCATCAATCGACTGCTCTTATAGTCATTGTCTCTCAATGACTTAAACCATGTCGGCATTCTAGCCAACGGATACACTGGCCATCGACTGTCATTACCAGCAGTCCACTACTCAGGCCAATAGTCGACTTCTCAATCGGCTATCGAGCGTTCTGCCTTCGCGATCAAAACCACCAGCAGTCGACTGCCCTCCATGGAAGTCGACTATCCATGGCCAGTCGACTGCCTATACATGGCAATCGACTGCCAAGGCTATTTTCCGCAGTCGAACGCCAGTCAACTCTCGGCAGTCGACTGGTCATAATCCCAGTCGATTGCTCAGTGTCAACTCGGCTGTCAAGTGTCAAACACTTAACTAGTCGACTGGTCCATTACCCCAGTCGATTGTTACACCTCAACCATGAGGTTTAACCCTAAGTATGATGCCTTTATATTTGTTAAACCACCCTTAGCCTAGACCTAAGCCTTCTAGTCACCTCCATCAGCCTCACTCATATTGGATCCCTCCAAGTCATCCATGACTTGTTCATCCATACGCTAACCTTCAGGTGCTTCCATCTGCTATTGTCATGCTAAGCTGGTCTATACCACTAAGATACATTAGGCTTATGCTGCCAAGATACACGCTTGGACTTTACGCCACCAACCATTGGACTTATACTGCCAAGACTCCACCCTTGGACTTTACGCTGTCAATATCAACCCTTGGACTTCCCAAATGCCAAATACCCATGACTTGAATTTTCACTGCCAATACTATACACTTGGACTTACGTGACCAAGACTACACCCTTGGACTTTCCATGCCAACTCCATGTTAGACTTTTCAATTGCCAAGACTCAAGCTTGGACTTTCTCTTGCCAAGACTCATACTTAGACTTTACATGTCAAGTGTCCCACTTGGACTTCTCTATCATATGGTCAACTCCATGTTAACTATATAGTCAACCCATTGTCAAACAATGGTCAACTCATTGTCAAACATCAAAATACTACTCGAGTCTGGTCAATCGAGACCCGGGCCGATTACACCAACAAAAATCACATGAGATTTTTTACTTTCTTGATGTGGTTGCACAGTTGAAAAATATTATTAAACCATCATAAAGCGAAAAGATATATTTTGTGAGAATCAATTTGAAAAAATTATTAAAAGAATTAACAATGATAATATCTTCATTGGACGAGATATAAATTAAGAGAAGCATTCACGTTGGGATTTATATTAAAATACATTATTAAGTTTGATATGCTTGTATCCTTTAAGTATTGATGTCCTTTTAATTGTTGAAGAGGAGAGAAAAGATCATACGCAAAGTGTGCAAACAAATAACCTATTAGAATTTATAGGAAAATATGAATTTGTATTTCAGATGCACTTATTGAAGAATATCTTGGGAGTCATAAATGATTTGTTGCAAACTTTGCAAAGAAAAGATTGTAAATGTCATGATTCTTGTAAAATCAAATAAACATCAATTGCAAATCATAGGAGATGATGATTGAGATTTATTATTGAATAAAGTTTCTTTATTTTTATTAAATATGAAATAGTCACTTCACACATAGAAGACTTATTCATTTTTCATAAAAGATCACAATGAAACATTGAAAGAAAGAATAAATCTTCACTATTATCGCATTGAAACTTTTTATAAAGTGATAGATGTTGGATCGAAAGCAAACTAGAGAGGGGGGGGGGAGGGGGGGTTGAATAGCGAGCGTAAAAATCTTTCTTTTCATTTGATAAAACTTGAGTGGCACAACGGAAATTAAGATGCAATAAAAGTAAATGACTCAATTTATTTTTACTTGGTTCGCAATCGAAAGGTTGCTACTCCAAGGCCCCGCGATTCTAGACCGCGTACGATGGGACAATCCACTAACAATTTCCTTCTCGTTGGAGGTAAGAGACAACAGTTACAATAAATAAAAGATTGAGGAAGAGGGACAATCCCACCTCTCCTATTTACAATAAAAACATGATAAAGGAAGATCGAATACAAAAGGTAAGACAATTAAAATAGAAGACTATCGACGTTAGAAGTGTGAAACTCGACGTAAAGTCAGCGTAGTGGTGGCGTAGTGTTGTCGTAGATGTAAGATATCGAAAAAAAAATCCCTTGTTAATTAAGAAATTATCTTATATAATTTTTCAAGAAATTTTAAAAAAAAATTTGGATTTAAACGGAAATTTTATAGATATTTCACGGGATAAAACGGATAGGCTTTTATAAAGTTTGTTTAGACTATCAGTTATTAAGGGATTAATAGGTTAATTAACTTAGGGTTTAATTAGCTAAACCTAAGTTAATGTTTCCTTATTTCTCCCGACCCACAGCTTCCCATCCGTGATTTCTCATCGCCGACCCCTCATCCCTCTTGCTCCTGATTTCCTCATCGTTGCCTGCCTTGTCGCCGCTCAATGCCCAGCTCAACATCGTCTTATGTCGCCAGCCGATTTGCTTCGACCACTCCGAATAACCCTACCGCCACAGCTCCTCTTTCCTCGATTCTGATAAGCGTGCTATTTCCTGTCGCCTTCTCCCAATTTCTGCCGCCACACTCCCTCTTCTCACGACCTCGAGCTCGTATCGCTGTCGCCACCACCTGAGCTCGCTGCGTAGCCGTCGGAGCGAACCGCTGAACACCTCTACCCTGCCGTCGCCTGGATTGTCGTTCTGTCACTGCCAGAGCTTTCACTCACTGTCGCTGCATCGCGAGAGATCTCCACCAGAGCAGTCTCCCGATCAATGCTGTCGTCAACCATTACTTGAGGTGTCGGTTGATTGCTGCCATCAGCTGTCTCTACCTTAGCCGTCGGTCTTTCTTCTTCCTCCATCGTGGCTGCAACTCTGTATCTCTACTCATGATGTCGCTGCTCTGCAACCAACATCGGTCGTAGTCAGTGCCGCCCTCTGTGTGATGTCGATGCCCACCCTATTCCAGTTTAGGGAGAGGTGAGTAAGGAAGGATTTGGATTTGTGCTCCCAAAGATGAATACGGATTCAGCCAGCCTGGTAAATGTTGATACAACAATGTTGATTAGCTTTGGTTTGTGGAATTAGGAATGGAGATGTTGAACGATGATGAAGGCCTCTGAACATGAGATGAGAGCAAGGTTCGAAGCAAATGTGAGCTCGTGATAGCTCATGAATTGGTTTCTATGTGCAGAGGATAGAATGGGCAACTACGAGGGGTGTCATGGATTCGAAACTAGATAAGTTTCAATTTAGATTTGGCTAATTATACAATAGAAGAGTTATATATATGATTGATTAATTGGGGGTGAATCTATGATAACTGTCTAGATATAAACTGGGTAATAATGTGGAAATAATGGTTGGTGAGGAAGTGTATGAGTTTTCACTACTATAGGATTTGGTTAATCGATCAGGGATTAAGATTGATTTAGATTCTTGCAGTTTATTTATATTCGTATTTGGTTATAATATGTGTTATATGCAGGACCTAGATTCAAGACGGTCTTTTGGACATGTAGATTTTTTGATGCTCCGTGAATCAGGTGGGTAATGTTCTACCCTGGTGAAATAGTTGATTATGCTTAGTGCATGAGTTTCTATATGATTGATATTGTACCTTGACTTCACTCATGTTATTCTGTGCTTGATACTTAAATCTTTGCACTTTGAGATATACTGTTGTTGTCATATTTCATTCATCGTTGATATAACTTATCGATGCTATGGTATGTAGATCTTTAAGTGTTTAACCATGGGAGGGGAGGGGGGTGTAGCTGAGTATAGATGTTGATTTGACTCGTATCATATGGAATAATCATCCGGGGGTGGATGGTGTCCTTAATGTAGAGTTTGTGGTTGTATCACCTTACCTTTCATTGTATAACTATTACGGATCATATGTTTGTACATGGTAGTGTGGGTTGTCGACAGTGTGTCGCTATAGAATGGAAGTCCTAGCATGGTCGTTGGTTAGTTGTATACGCCTCTCTGTTGGGTAGAGAGTGTATTGTGGATGTATGTGTGGATGTGCATTCATGTCATTTATATGCATGCTGGCAACTTGGTTTCCTTTGTGGTTGAGAGGGTCGTCAGTCATTCTGCCTCCACGGTTACTCGTGGTAGTAGTAACTAGTGTGAGGGCAGTTCATTTGTTGTGCCACACTCGACCACTCTTGATAGTGATAGTTGGAGTTGTATGCAGTTGTCTTGGGTCTGTGATACTCGACCACTCATGGGAAGTGTCAGTTGGAGTGACCTGCAGCAGAGACCCCCGTTGTATAACTTATAGCTCTTTAGCTTATCGCTACTTATTCATACTGCCCACTCGGTCATTCGAGAAGCGATAGTTGTTGAATTGGGACGATTGTAAGTATGCGCCGTACACCTAGGCCATGGGATCGTGTAGTAGTGAGGTGCATCATGACACATCGTTGCATTGCCAAGTGTGATGGCATTTGTATATATATACATATACATATATTTATGTATATATATATATGTGTGTGTGAGTGTGAGCAGTATATATATATATATATATATATATATATATATATATATATATATATATATATATATATATATATATATATATATATATATATGCTTGTTGTATTGTTGCATGTGTTTGAGCCATGCTTGTTGCATATGTGTGTTCATCATTTTGCATATTTTATACTGTTGTGTATGGAGTACAATGTACGAGTTGGATCAGACTATTGTACGCATTTGATCAGCTTCATGTTGTGGTATAGGATGGATCAGGTTTGTTTATGTACTTGTTTATATGTTGTTCATATAGTAGTGTGTTGATTACATATATAGTATTGTTCCTTTATGTTGTATGTGTTATAGTGTGGTATATGTGTTCAGGGTGTATGAGTTGTATCGTTGCAGATCCTCAGGTATGTCAGTACCTTACATTACATTATGTATGGTTGATCAGTTGGTTTGGTATATGCACTGATTAGTATTATACTGATAGTTTCGTTGTTTCCTTTAAGACTGTATGTACGTTGATCTCCCTGGGTATACCTGTTGATCTTCATTTGTATATCTGTTTCTCTACATATGTTATTTGTTCATGCACTATCTTTTATATTACCGCTGAGTTTTATACTCACCATCACAAACCCTGAGTTTTCTTGTCGCCCACGTAACAGGTAGAAGATTCCTTGGATGCTCGGAGCACCGCCAACTGATCCCATCTCACCTCGAGTATTTGGATTGTAATCCATCTTGGTGTTGCATATTTTGGATAGTTTGTTTTGATTTTTTATCTTATATTGTTTCCATTGTTTGGTAATCGATTATGTTGTTATGTATTTGGTTGCGATCATGTTTTCTTATTGTGTCAAAGTCATACTGGTACACATGTATTTGAGTCTTTGTATTTTTATGATTGTTGGTGTATTCCGCTGTTACTTTGGTTATATACTTCTGTATGTTGTGTGGTTGTGGCCGGAAGGCTATGTATCAACAGAGAATTGTATCGCATACAGGGGAGATATTGTCCAATTTTCAGGCTCGACATACTCTCGGGGCGTGACAGTAGACCTTCGGCATTGTGAGAGCAATTAAGATGACCTAAAGGGGTGAAACCTCTCTTCTTTTATAGCTCTCTAAGCCCCTGAATGTTGAGATCCAGATATGATCCAAATGGACACCTCACCCCCCAAGATAAGGGGATCTTGTTTGACCTTCATCAAAGTGGACAATTTGAATAGCAGTCGACTGATGGCCTTCATCAGTCGACTGCCAGCTTAGTTATTCAACTGTAACAAAGAGTTAGCACAAACACAAGCGTAAAGATAAATTTTATGGCCACTTATCGTCCGATCTCGACCTAGATCTTCCATTGAAAGTCTTAGTTGGATTGCCGTCTAAAGTCGTTCTCATACAGAGAACCCGATCTCACCTTTACTCCACACTTGTGCTTACCTCCGGTCCTTTGCGACTTGTTGCTTAGCTTCCAGTCTTCATCTGGGTTCTTTGACTCCATCCGAAATTCTCCCAGTGTCGCCCGATCACCACGGTTTCTCGACTCGAGATTCTTCGGGTGTCGTCGACCTTCAGCTCAGCTTAAACATTTCTGCACACTCAAGAGTAGCTTATGAGATAAAAATAATGCCTTAACTTTGAGCATTTTTCATGATCAAAATCTAAGTTCGATTATCTAGTGCCCCTGCACTAACAATCTCCCCCTTTTTGATCTATAACAAATCGACACAAAGTTAAGGAAAACATTAAGCATAAAAAAAAGTAAACAATATAATTAAATGATTTTTTAAAATCTCCCCTTTATAACCCTAGGTGAATTTTGAAAAAGATACTTTAAATTTTAAAAATTTATGTTACTCCCCTTAACTTTATATTACTCCCCTTAACTTTCGCTCTTCTCCCCCTTTTGCTATAAATCAAAAAAATAAAAGTTGAGGTTGTATATATAAGATAGGGGTTTTAAAGAAAACATTATAAGTATAGCATGCATCTAGAATTATTAAAGAACGAAATCAAATATGAATCCCAACAAGCGTTTCTACTTGGTTAGATTGGTTTGGGGTATATCCCTCTGCACCAACAATTGTAAGATGAGTTTTACTAAAATAAGTTTTTGAAACATAATTTTGATTTTAAAATATCATAAGTTCATTTTCAAAAAGTATTCTAAAAGTTTGTGATATAACCCTTAAGGTCAGTTTTCTCCCCTTTAGTCAAATACATAAGGTATAAAGGATTTAGGGGGTGTTAAACTTAGCCTAGAAAGTTATATACTTAGTATTGGCCAAACATAACTATACGTTAAATGAAACAATCAAGAAAATAAGTAGTTTTGAAAGCATTTCGAAGTAGTTATGTTATTCGTATTTCAATTATCCTTAACATCTCACTCATACTATGTGTCTCAAAACATGTTCACCTTATATGTTTTGTGAGATGATTTTAACTTGATTGAAGATAGTGAATTGAAGATAGTCAACCTTGGGTTGAATTGAAGACAGAGATATTCTTTGATCAGAACAACGACCACTTTCTTAGACAAAGCTAATTTCAAGAAAATGTTCACTTAAGTCACTTAGAGTCACTTCTTGGTCTAACTAGTTTAGGATGTGGCGAGGTAGCTTCAGCTAGTTCAACTTAGTCGAGTGCACCAAGCTAGATACGCCTTATCTAGCTCGGGTACACAAGACGTCGTTTCCCTAACGTACTATCATCTCGTCGCGTCATGATACTATGTTGTCAAGGTTGACTAACTATTAACCCTATCTAGTCATTCTAAAAATCAAAACAAAAACTTAACTAAGCATGCAACAATTAAATCAAGAAGTAAAACAAACAAGTTTAGTACTAGCTCCCCCTAGACCATTAAACCGATTCAGTCTTTCCACGTAATGGATTTGGTCCTTGGGAACCCAATACTTGGTTGATCCTAATTGAGAATTCAAAATGGTCTTAGAGACCCATGCTTGGACTATTTGTCTATTTTGATTCGCAATTAACATATACGATTTATTTATTGTGTTTGATCTAAACCCGAGTTCGATCTTATTGTACACGACCCTTTGTGATCAAAGTAGTAGGTCAAGACCCTTGGACCCCAAAGTAAATCTTTCCAATGTTTGCCTAAGATCTTGGACTTGTCCTTTCAAGAAAGAGTTCTCTTCTTCGAGTCTTTCAACTCGAGTTGAGTTCTCCTCTCAAACTTGACTAGTCGAAGAGGTTAGGAAAACCTCATGTTTAAGGAGTTTCACCTCCTCAACTAAGGTCTTGACCTTGGATTCGGACTTAGCTAATTTCTTAGTTAAATACTTAATTACATTATAAAGAGTATTGATTAATGACCGACTCACCTTGATCAAATCTCTTGAACCGGATACGGATCCGTGGCTTGCCTTGAATTGAAGTTCATCTTCGGATCCGGAGTCGGACTTGGTCTCAGACTCATCGCTTGCTTTGGGTTCGGACTCGTCTTCGGGCTCGATTTGCTTGGCCATGAACGCGAGATTGTTGAGCTTGTCTTCCTCCTCCGATGACTCCTCCCATGTTGCGTTGAGCACCTTCTTCTTGGATGGTTTGTTCTTTAGTCTTGGGCAATCCGATTTGATGTTGCCCATCTTGTTGCATTCGTAGCATCTATAGTTGGAACTTTGCTTGGGTATGTTTTCCTTGGATTGCTTGATCGGGCATCTTCGACTCTTGATCATCTTCCGAACTAGATTCACTAGTTCGGTCTCCATCTCGTCGTTCACCTCCGATTCGTATTCCTCTTCTTCTTCTTCGGGAGGTGGTTTGCTCTTCGCTTTCTTCTTTCGACCTGCAACCAATGCAATACCTTTCTCGACCGAGGCTGAGTTAGATTGTTCATGTAGCTCAAATTCATAGAAAAGTTCATCTAACCTAATCTTAGATAGATCTCTAGATACCTTGTAGGCATCAACCATGGATGCCCACAAGGTGGTCCAAGGAAATGCATTGAGTGTGTACCTTATCACATTTCGATTTTTGACTTTCTGTCCGATCGAGTGGAGCCCATTCATAATGACTTGTATTATTGTGTGCAATTGTGTAGCGGTCTCGTGTTCCTACATTTTTAGATTAAAAAATTTATTTAGAAGAAGATCTCTTTTACATACCTTCGTGTCGACGGTTCCTTCGTGAAACTCGATGAGCTTATTCCAAAGGTCTTTCGTGCTTATGAACGGGCCGACACGGTTGAGATCCTCCTTGGACATACCGCATTATAGGACTTGGGTTGCCTTTGAATTGGCCTCCACTTGACGCTTTATGGCGTTGGTCCACTTGTCGCAGTCTAGAAACTCACCCTCTTCGTTGATGGGTAACGAGAGTCCAGTTTGAATTACGATCCACATCTCTACTTGGATTTTCAAGTAGCACTCCATCCGACCATTCCAATAGCGGAAGTCATCTCCGTTGTAAAAATCTTTCTTTTCGTTCGATAAAATGCGAGTGGCATAGTGGAAATTAAGATGCAATAAAAGTAAATGACTCAATTTGTTTTTACTTGGTTTGCAACCGAAAGATTGCTACTCCAAGGCCCCGCGATCCTAGATCGCATACGATGGGGCAATCCACTAACAATCTCCTCCTCGTTGGAGGTAGGAGACAACGGTTACAATAAATAAAAGATTGAGAAAGAGGGACAATCTCACCTCTCCTCTTTACAATGAAAACTCAATAAAGGAAGATCGAATGCAAAAGGTAAGACAACTAAAATAGAAGATTACCGACGTTAGAAGTGTGAAACTCGGCGTGACATCGACATAGTGGTGGCGTAGCATTGTCATAGACCTTCGCCGTTGTGAGAGCACTTTGAGAACAATTGATATGACCTAAAGGGGTGAAACCCCCCTTCTTTTATAGCCTTCCAAGCCCCTGAATGTTGAGATCCAGATCTGATCCAAATGGACACCTCACCCCCAAGATAAGGAGATCTTGTTTGACCTTCATTGAAGTGGATAGTTTGAATAGCATTCGACTGATAGCCTTCATCAGTAGACTGATGCTACCAGCAGTCGACTGCCAACAACCAGCAGTTGACTGCCAGCTTGATTATTCAACTATAACAGAGAGTTAGCACAAACACAAGAGTAAAGATAAATTTGACGGTCACTTACTATTCGATCTCGACCTAGACCTTCCATTGGAAGTCTTAGTCGAATCGCTACCTAAAATCGTCCCCATATAGAGGACCCGACCTCACCTTACTCCATACTCGTGCTTACATTCGGTCCTTTGCGACTTGTTGCTTAGCTTCCGGTCTTTACCTGGGTTCTTTGACTCTATCCGAAGTTCTTTCGGTATCACTTGACCACCACGGTTTCTCGACTCGAGATTCTCTGAGTGTCGCCGACCTTCAGCTCAACTTAAACATTTCTGCACACTCAAGAGTAGCTTATGAGATAAAGATAACACCTTAACTTCGAGCCTTTGTCATGATCAAAACCTAGATTCGATTATCTAGTGCCCCTGCACCAACAATAGATTTTCAAGTTCAAGATTCAAACAGTCATTTTAACAAGGTGAACATAGTTTTTATGTATGATTTGTCTTGATCCATCAAATTCATTCTTTGCTTATGATTAAAGTCGGTCATGATTTTCAAATTTGATCTTACGACCTTGGGTGAAATTGAAAAATTGAATCTCATTTTCACTGCAAAATTTAAAAATTGAACCCTATAAAATATTTAAAAAAATGGGCCTTGAGCGAGGGTCCCAGTAGCCCTCCTCCAGGCCTGGCTCTGCATATGATAAAAAAAAAATACTTCAGCTTGCTCAGTTTTATCTATCTGATTTTTCCTGATGGAGTTAATGTATCTTAAGAACCAACTTAATAACTTTATTTTTGACATACGAAATGGTAATCAACTCTTTGAAGTTGCAAGAATTAGTGAGTTTGCTAAAAGGATGATTGAAATATTGATTGTATCATTTGATATATTTACTTTTAAAGTTAACATTATTATTATTTGCTACCACTACAACGGTAGAGATAATGCTTTCAATAATGAAAATAATTAATTTTCAAAGTATAAAATCTCGAAAATGGTATTGGAAAAAATATATAAAGTTAATATATGACTTTTTTATATATATTTTATATTGTTTTAATTTATTTAACTAAATGGGGCCTCCACGAATCCATAATAATGCAGATGAACATGCGTAAGTAAAGTTGTAAATGAATCAAACGTTGATGAACAAGTTTGATATTCAACTCAGTAAAAATTTGTTTATGTCCGTTTAATATGCATCAAATTCAATTAATGAAAAAGCTTGAACAACTTGATAAATTAAATAAATAAACTTGAATATATATGTGTTCAGTTTGTTAATGTTCGTAAATAATAGTTATGATTAGACTCATTTAAAAATTATTTATAAACTTATTTATATTCATTTATAAATAAGAATTAAAATTTTAAAATTTTAAATAAATAAATAAGTTTAACTTAAAAATTTGATAACGTTTAAATAAGTCAAACTTAAATAAATTTAAATCGAGTTTGAATAGCTCAAAAGCCAAATTAAATATATATATATATAAATCAAATTCAATTTGAATAAATTTTTCAATAACTTAATTAATTTTGGACTCAATTTCATTATATTTAATTATCTTATTAAATAAATCAAAACGGTATAAAATTTAGCTTTGCTCGGCTCAGCACCCCCAACGTGCAAGGAATGGACTCTTTTAACTTTACAATTAATATCCATGCAGTGCTTCAAATAAAGCGATCTCCAGTGCCTACCGGCCAGCGCAAGAATTCTTGCTTAAGATGGGGCTCGATCCTCCTCCTCCTCGGGAGTTGCTGAGCAGACCATGTTAGCCTGATCCCTCCGGAATCTGGATTTCTCGTTTGACCAAAAAAAATTAATTAATGCCCAATACAAAGGGCCTAATATATATTCATTGATCCTACTTTCACGCAAGTTTCCTCCTTTCCCATCTCATTTTTGCCCTTCTACTCAACTTCGAAGTCGCACTTTGGTAATCAATAAGCATTTATAAAATTTTGAATATTGCCGTTGCACCTAATCTAATCACACACACACACTCTCTCTCTCTCTATATCTGTTCTTTTTAATTTGTGCCTTCCCTGATAGATCATAGCTAGCCACCCTTCTCTCCCTCACCGTTCTACGTACGTGCTAGATAGATTTTTTATCAATCTCCATGGATTCCATCGTATCCTCGCATCGAATCTAGATCTCTTCCTCCTCGTTATCGAAGTAGTGATCTGTGGTTAACTGTGAAAAGCACAAATGCTTCGATCTCCAAAGCCTCCTCCGGCCACCCTCACTCTCCTCTTCCTCGGCCTCGCCTTGTTCGCCTTCCTCTACCTCGTCATCTACCCCAACGACTTCCAGATGCAGTCCTTCATCGCTGCCTGCCGCTCCCCTCCCTCCCCGGTCGTGCTCGATCCCATCACCCCGGAGCCCGACTTCCGGCTCCTCCTCGGCGTCCTCACCCTCCCCGACCACTACGAGCGCCGCCACCTCCTCCGCCTCGTCTACTCCCTGCAGCAGCGGCAGCACGGCCTCACCGCCCAGGTCGATGTCCGCTTCGTCTTCTGCCGCCTCACCAAGGAGGACCAGCGCGTGCTCGTGGCCCTGGAGATCATGCGCTACGCCGACATCATCATTCTCAACTGCACCGAGAACATGAACGAGGGAAAGACCTACGCCTACTTCGCCAACCTCCCTAACCTCTTTGACGACGGCGAGACGCGCTACGACTTCGTCGCCAAGGCCGACGACGACATCTACTTCCGCCTCCCCAAACTCATCGAGTCGCTGAACAAGATGCCGCGCGAGGACTTGTACTACGGATTCGTGATCCCCTGCACGAGCATGGACCCGTTCAGGGACTACATGTCCGGGATGGGGTACGTGGTGTCGTGGGACTTGGTGGAGTGGATCGCCACGTCGGAGATTGCGAGGAACAACACCGAGGGGCCGGAGGACATGATGACGGGGAAATGGCTGCAGTGGGGCGGGAAGGGGAAGAACAGGTACAACACCAAGTACGCCATGTACGACTATCCGATACCGGTGCCCATCGATGAGTGCTCTCATGACTTTGTGCCGGACACGATCGCCGTGCATCGGCTGAAAGACAACATGAAATGGGCGCGCACGCTCCGGTACCTAAACGTTACCGAGGAATTGAAACCCTCCAAGCTCATCTACGACATTTGATTCTACTTTTTTTTTAATCATTGAATTAATATTTATTTTTGCTCTTTTTTTTTTTAATGAATTTTACTCTCGATCCTTTGGATGGGAATATCTGAAAGACACTTTCATAAAACTATGCACCCTTTGGCACATGAATGAGAACTGATCAGGAACGTGTGCGTGCTGACTCTGAGACAGTTTCTTCATCTAATGCCTGATTGCTGCTGCTGCATTCTCTAGTTCATTGTAGAGTCTGCAATTGCTCGACTGTTCTTGTAAACGGGACTACAATTAAAATTTTAGAGATCAATTCAAAATCAATCTTTAATTATAAAGATCAATTTTTAAAAATTACTTTTTAATTAGAGATCGACTCGAAATCTATTTTTAATTTATAAATTGAATTTAAAATCGATCTTTAATTTAAATTTTAAAGATTAAAATATTGGATCAGTTTTTAATGCATTTAGATGGTTTTTTTTTGTTGTTGTATGACAAGTTGTCTCGTGCATACTCTCTATTTTTGTTGCCATCAATGTTTTGGTCTTGCAAGCTCAATGACGTCTATCCGACTACAAAATTTAAACTTCCAAATAAAGAAGAAAAATAAAAATTTAATTAATTCAAGATAATTATATTAAAGAACACTATTTATAGACTTAATTTAATAACAAATATAAGAATAAGTATACTAAATAAGAAAAAAATGATAATGTAGTTGAGATTATTGATGCGGTCGTAGATGGATTTTCTAGCTTCCTTTCAATGTCGGGGAGCGTGCAGGAAGCTTGAGGGTTCTCTCCGACAGCAATAGTAATGAGGTGCGAAGAAGAGAAATGCACGCAACACAAACAACGAACAAAGACACAAGATGTAACGTGGTTCGGAATAAGAATTCTTACTTCACGGGGGTGAGCTATTCCACAAGCTACGGTACCAAAGCACTTTCACTATAAGCTTCCTCCTTCACGAAAAAACTTTCGGAGGTGGAGGAGAAAACATCTTACAGTTAGCTCAATACACAGAAAGTATCGAAAAGTTAGAGCTCACTACTCTCCTTGTCTCCTTCTCCGGTGATGTAGTTGATCTCCCCTTCGAGTGTGTCTTTGTCTCTTGCCTGTTGGAAAATATAGATCCCCTTCCTCTTGCCC
The DNA here is from genome assembly GCA_025175895.1 of Wurfbainia villosa. NCBI lineage: Eukaryota > Viridiplantae > Streptophyta > Magnoliopsida > Zingiberales > Zingiberaceae > Wurfbainia > Wurfbainia villosa. Next base: position 51,243,810 of record CM046003.1, read on the forward strand.
TCCTTCTCCCTTTTATCCCCCTTCCTCTGGTCAGTTGTTGCACCACGAACCTCTTTCATTGTACACGTGGTCACCTTGTCTATTTGGAGAATCATTCTGTTACAAACACGAGGAGTGAAGGCTCCTCTGAATATTATGTGGGTCCTCTTTTATTGTGTAACAACTTCTTATCTATATTTCGGGAAATATTTTAGCCCATCCCTTTCAACCACTTACCTTCAGTAAAGCTAACCTAGACCTACCGTTCACGTGTAGCGTAGCTTTTAGGTTTTTCCTGGTAGTCCGGACCAACTTCTATTCTTCCCGTACCGAACTATCTCCAGGCCTGCTGGACCGAGCCGATTCTCATCCATCTCATATCGGATCAATCTTCAAATTCACCCGGTCGTGCCAACCTACTCAAACCGTCCTCCCGAGCCAATTTCCCCAGACTGATGTGCCCGAACCGTTCTTCTCAGACTTCTCCCGCCGAACCAGCTACTTGGTTCGGACAGCGTCCTACGCGCGGGTCTTTTCACCTTATTTATGGAAAAGAGGTAGCAACAGTATCATTAGTCAACCCCTAAAAATAGTCAAGCGAAGTCATAAGCTTGACTTTCTAAATGTATAAGGTCTCTAACTCACCCTTTCCTCACCAATTCACATTTACCTTTTCCTGTTGCCTTACCTCATATGCTCGAAGCGGCTTAATGGGCCCATGGGCCCGCTTTTCTTTTTCTCTTAGGTAGTCGAAAAGTCACAAAATCCTATATAAATCTCCGTCCTCCCCTTTTATTCATAACTTAACGTGCCTAACAATCCAATCTTTTTCCCTTTTCCCTTCCAGCGGTTTTTTCCGACGATGTTCCAGCGCCCTAGCCCCTTCTCTTGCAAGCGTTCCTTCTTCAACCTTCAAGTAAGTGTTCTTCCTCGTTCCATACCTATGACCTCGAAGACCCCACCTTCACTTCCCTGGTATAAGCACACCGTCACCCAGCTAGATAGCAAACACTATTTCTTCAACCTTATGAACCAATTCATAGACCCTTCCGTGCCATGTCGTTTCAATACCACTTCTTACCGACCACATCGTCCTCCCCCAGGCCTAACCTGCTCTTTTCAGAACAACTACTCAATGGTTTGTATTTGCCTGTGCCCTCTTCCTATCTAGAAATCTTGGACTTTTATAAACTGCCCCTCAACCAATTTACCCCCAATTCCTTCCGCATTTTATCGGGCGCTATCATAGTATTCCGACACTTGGATCTCCCGTTATCCCCCCAACTGTTCCATTGCTTCTTCCAATTAAAATTCTCTAAGGAGGGTCTTTTCTATTTCTCCAGCCGCTCGGATTGTCAATTTTTAGTGAACATGCCCTCTTCTCACAAAGGATGGGAAGCCCTCTATTTCTTTGCTCAACATCCGATACCCCTCCCCTATTTAGATACCTGAAAGCTAGATCTTCCGGAGTTACCCCCTTTCCGTAAAGTTAGGGCTCAATGCAACTTTTCTTAGGTTCACAGAGTGTCAAAAGAATCTCATTACAACTCCGATCATCTGATAAAACCTCCCCTTTTCAGTCGCCATGAGCTGTCCCCTTTTCCATTAACTGACCTGGATGTCATAGGTAGGATATTGTTCATATTTTATTGCAACCAATTTTCTGGGTCAACCTACCTTCTAACAACATATTTTACAGATAATCTAATGCAGGACGCCTTCTTAAAAGGTGAGGAGATTGTTGTCGCCAAGAAGAAGACTTCTAAAAACGAGGTCAAGGCAAATCCGAAGCATCTCCTTCTTCGCCTCGGAAGAGATTACGCCCTGCTAAGGAAGGTGCCCCCAGCTCTTCTTCCCTTCCTGTATCTTCTTCTTCCCACTCTTCTCCTTTATCATCCCCCTCGAAACTAGAAAAGCATCAACGCTTAGTTATATATGAACCTAGGGTGGTGGGGGATACCACATTAGCTATCCCACCCTCTTCCCCTCAAGGGGAAACTTCTCCTTCCTACTCTCCCGTTCCGTCCCCTATTCCACTCAACTCTCCAACTCATTCTCCAACTGAATCTTCCCCTGTGAATATTCCCACTGGTATACCTCCTTCTCCTGTTCCTTCTTGGATTATGGGTCTCTCTCACCCTCCGGAGGAGAGAGATCTTCCCCTCCCAAATCCTTCACTAGCCACTCTGGGAGCCTCCCTCAAGATCCGCCACCTGGGAGAAGTAAAATTCTTCAACCAATCGGATGTGCAAGGCCCATACAGCCATATGGGCAAACTTTTGGCTGAGGTAAATTCCTTCTTTCTTTATCTTTAGTATTCACATGCCAATGTTTACTATTTGTAATGTCTGTCCTTTTTTCTCAGTTATCAGCCACTTATAATAAGATAACATCTCATATGGTCAAATACCAATCCAATGTGGAGACTCGTCATTTTGCTTCCCTAGCCCACTAAAAGAAGCTTGCGCACCAACTGAAGGAAGGTGAGCAGAAGGAGACTGATCTAATCGCTCAGTGCGAAGACTCAATGACTCAACTGGCTCTGGCCCAGAGTGAAAAGGAGGAACTTCAAAGAAAAAATGAAAACCTCCAGCATCAAATGTTTTTGCAATCCAGCCAACTCCAGCAAGTTGACCTTCTTACCCATGAACTAGACGGGTATAAAAGGCAGCTTGTGGAGGCGTATATTCAAGCCGCTGACTCTTCAACCACTATCCTTCAACTTCAACGGGAGTGCCAAACATGGGAAGCCGCTCAGAAATCCTGCTTGGAGAAGTGTAGGAAACTGTCTTCCATAGTGGCCACTCTGCCTAACATCCTATCCTTGGTGACCCAACAACAACAGAAACTCTGCAAGGAATATATTGAAGTCCTATCTTCTCTGGGCCAGCAGGCAGTGATGGCAGCACAGGAGAAGGATGTTTTGGCTACCCAATTAGCCGCATGCCAAGCTCAACTAGCTGCTTGCCAATCCCAATTAAAGGAGCAGGAGGCGGATTTGAAAGGGTGATACGTTCAAAAGGGGGTAGAATTGTTCATGCTAGGCTTTGACGAGTCTTCTTCCTTAAATGCTGAATAGGGCTACCCTCCTCCAGGCACGAATACTGGCTATCTAGATCCTGAAATAGCTCTGGCCAAATGTCCTCCTGAGCTTTTCGAGTTGTAATTTATCATATTTTCTTTGTTGTACTAACTAATTTTCTGCTTGAACTGGCATGACCTTATATTGCTTCTCGTGTATGTGTTGACATGGGTCGGAAATTTGAAATTTGTTCTTGGTATCTTCTCTTCGAAATTACTGTCTATTTTATGCCTTCTATAGAGCTAATTGAAGAACATCTCCCACCCAGGAATCCGCTCGGGACATTCCGGGCGTTATCTTCCTCTGGGCAGAACCAATTTTTGGTTCGGCAAAAATTAACCTGCGTTGCCCCTTGATCTTCTCGGTATAATTGATCGCTTTGGAAATGATGTCTCGATGGTTTCTCATGCTGACGCCCTTATCTCCTTTGTCCTTCCACCTTTTTTTCCTTCCCGAGGGCAAATGCAGCTTCCCTTCCCCGATTATAAATTGCCTCCACGAAGGCCTTCTACCTTCTATCCTATCTTCATGACCTCCGCAGAACATCCCATCGAGATATCTTCAGACTCAGATTCCTTCGAGTTATATGACCTAGCCACGGACACTGCCGAAGAATCCACCACACGATCGACTGCGACTTCGGCCTTTCGTCCCTTTCTTCCTCTTTCATCAATGGATGCTCCCACCCCTAATAGGGGGAGATCCTTCCGAGCCCCTTTCCCTTCGTTTCATAACTAGTTTGGAATCCCCCCATGACATGGGAATACACCGTAGGAGATCCTCGAGCCTCCACAGAAATCCCTCCGCTTTCGCCGGCCATAGCTCTCGTTCCAGTCTCTTCAACGGGGATTCCTCCGCCCCATTTTGATGAAGCTCCACCAGTTGTACCTCCAACTCAAGGCGACCTTTATAGAGTTATTTTGGCACCTCCCCCTCCAGAAGAATCCTCTGACAGCTCCCCTATTAACGATAACCATAAAAAGTCTGTATAATCAGTAGCTAAAGCAATGTAACGACTGTTAGGTATGTTAATAAAAAGAAAATGAGTACTGATACTTATTTTTGTCATTTTCTTGTAAATGTAAAGCAATCTCAATTAGAAAAGACTGCAACCTTATCTGAACATACTTCACTCTTACTGCTTCCGTGGAATTTGAACCATCCCTCTTAGAATTACTGCATCAACAACTCCCAACTACTGTCTTTACGCTTCCTCTTCTTTATTTGCATTTATTACTTCCACCTCCTTCGCGATCCAATGAGAATCCTTCTTTCACCTCTATAAAAACCCTAAACCACCATTTGCTTAGCGTCCATCTCCTCCTCTTCCTCTCCTCGTCATGGAACCTACCTATGAACAGGACAACAACTCTCCTCCTCCCGAGGAACAGACTGAAGAACAACGCTACATTGCAAGTCTGGAAGAACAAGTTTGGGATCTACAGCGACGCTTGAGGGAGTCTTCTACCCTCAACTACTCCCTACGTCAGCAACTGGTAGTGTCCCAGAAAAACTTATCCAAGCATATATTCATACAACAGTCTTACCTCCGACAGCTAATACGCCAACCTAAGTCATGCAAAGAGGCTCCTTCAGCACCTCCTCATAAAGAAATGTAATCCCCTGTAAACAGGGGTTTCCTTTGTTATTCTCTTCTTTTAAGGAAGTTGTAGTATGTGGTTCTTCTAAATTAATGAACTTCTCTATTATGAGCTTCCGCCCATATCCTTCTTTGCTTACCCCCTTTTCTGGCCTTCCACCTGATGTGCGAAATCTCCACTTCTTTGTATAGTATTAGAATCAGATAAGCATACGACTTCTTCATTCTTTCATTACGCAAGAATCACATATGCACTTAGATGAGCATCCATCTCCTTCAAGTCGCTCTTGTGCAATGATATAGGAAAATGTATAATTAATATAAAACTCCAGTCTGTACGGAGATAAAATAATATATAACTGAGGAAAAACTCAGCTCTTCAGATCCACCACCACACGGGGATAAAATAATATATAGCTGAGGAAAAACTCATCTCTTCCGTTCCACCACTGCACGGGGATAGAATAATATATAGCTGAGGAAATACTCAGCTCTTCCGTTCCACCATCGCACGGGGATAAAATAATATATAGCTGAGAAAATACTCATCTCTTCCGATCCACCATCGCACGGGGATAAAATAATATATAGCTGAGGAAATACTCAACTCTTCCATTCCACCACTGCACGAGGATAAAATAATATATAACTGAGGAAATACTCAACTCTTCCATTCCACCACCGCACGGGGATAAAATAATATATAGCTGAGGAAATACTCAACTCTTCCGTTCCACCACTGCACAGGGATAAAATAATATATAGCTCAAGAAATACTCATCTCTTTCGTTCCACCACCGCACGGGGATAAAAAATATATAGTTGAGAAAATACTCAGCTCTTCTGATCCACCACCACACGAGGATAAAATAATATATAGCTAAGGAAATACTCAACTCTTCCATTCCACCATCGCACGGGGATAAAATAATATATAGCTAAGAAAATACTCAGGTCTTCCGTTCCACCACCACACGGAGATAAAATAATATATAGCTGATGAAATACTCAACTCTTTCGATCCACCACCATACGGGGATAAAATAATATATAACTGAGAAAATACTCAACTCTTCCATTCCACCACCGCACGGACATAAAATAATATATAGCTGAGGAAATACTCAGCTCTTCCGTTCTACCACTGCACGGGGATAAAATAATATATAGCTAAGGAAAAACTCAGCTCTTTCGATCCACCACCACACGGAGATAAAATAATATATAGCTGAGGAAATACTCAACTCTTCCGTTCCACCATCGCACGGAGATAAAATAATATATAGTTGAGGAAATACTCAACTCTTCCGTTCCACTACCGCACGGGGATAAAATAATATATAGCTGAGGAAATACTCAGCTCTTCCGATCCACCACTACACGGGGATAAAATGATATATAACTGAGGAAATACTCAACTCTTCCGTTCCACCACTGCATGGGGATAAAATAATATATAGCTGAGGAAATACTCAACTCCTCCGTTCCACCACCGCACGAGGATAAAATAATATATAGCTAAGGAAAAATTCAGCTCTTCCGATTCACCACCATACGAGGATAAAATAATATATAGCTGAGGAAATACTCAGCCCTTCCGCTCCACCACCGCATGGGAATACCAGCTTCGGCCAATGCCTAACCACATAAGAAATATGATAATCTGTCCCAAGGCTCCGCCCTCTCAGGCCAGAAGGACTTTTTCGCATTGCCATTATTTCTTTATTTATATGTGAAATGGGGATAATATCTCTGGCTAAGGCCAAACTTAAAAGAAAAAATGAAAAGGATACCTTCGAGGGTCGTATCTTCGCCCTGAAGTTGAATGTTTCTGTTCTTTTTTTGCGCAAAGACAATGGTTCTGGTAGATAACGGGGAGTAGGAAGAATAAATTATTATCTCCCACATTTCCAGGGGTTCATCTTGCTGCTTTGAAGCCCAATTAACAGTGCAAGCCCATTTAGTGCCCCCTTTATATAGGACTTTTCGCCTCCTCTCTTCCCTACTTTCATCTTCTTTATCGGACTTTCAATCTTCTTCTTCTTCTTTTCCTTCTTCTTCTTCCACCACTACTCCCTGGTGTTCTCGTAACTAGCTCCTGCGCTTATTCTCTTCCTTGAAGGGTCAGATGTATTCTCTTTTTCAACAAACAATGACAAAGCGTCGCCAAGGGTCTAGGCTAAACAAGGGCCAGTAGCCCCGAGCGCCTCCATCTTCGTCCCCTTTTCTGCCTTCAACCATTTCTGCTATTCCTATTCTAGCGCCCCCCTTCCTTCTAGGTTCATCTAAAATTCCCGTCCCGACCATGCCAGATACACTTGGCGTAACCTGTCCCCACTCATCTTCGACACCGCTGGAAAATCCTAACTCGCCCATCTCTTCACCTTCCATCCTAGGAATCCGCAAATCACCCCTCCTTTCCTGCGAAATGAGGCTGAGCAAGAGGCGCTGCACGACAACATCTACAGGCAAAAGACATTTCTGCTTCCCCTCCTTCTCCTTCCCCGAAGCATTCTCCTACACCGAAACCCATGACAGTTGAGCTTCCCCCATCTTCGCTTTCCCCCGATGCTCAAAATTTGGGAGGGCTTTCCCCTTATTTAGATACAGACCAAGGTACCTCTACTCTTCCCCCTCCCAGCGAAGAGTCTTCAATCTCAGTGCTCTCTATATCTTCTTCACCAAACTCCTCACCGGACCAATCACCTCCTACGGATTCTTCCGTTCCTGTCACACATCAAACAGTTTCTGGTATTCCGCCCCCCCTGCTTCTGCTTCCCCTCTTTCTTCTCCAATTTCTTTAAGCCTATTAATAAGAGCTCTTTTCGCAGCCTCCCCAACCCATCTGGCTACCCCTATGTCGTCTCTCATTCCTTTATGCACCACCTCTCCTCATTCTGAACCCTCGGCACAACCCATTTCTCCCACCTTCCATCATCCCATCATGAGTGAGTCTTCGCCTCTTGTGTCGTCTATCCCTTCTTCTTCTTCCACCCACGGTCTTCGAATCTTAAACTTAGAAGAATTGACTCCACGGATGGAGAGTTTGCGCCACGTTCTAGAATTGGTATGCTCCCCAAATTGACTTTGCTGATTTCTTCGTTTGACGATCTCTTTTTGATTAATGATCTCCAGGCCTTAACCAACTATCAAGAACTGGACTGCTCCTTCAAGCAATACCAAGCTCAGTTTCTACAGTGGGAGCAACAACGACTAAAGGACCAGACTGTTGCCCAGAGCCGGGAGCACCTTTTATTACAATAACTGAAGCAATGTCAGGAGGAACTGACAGAGGCTCATCGCCAACAGCAAAAGGATGTCGAATCCATAGCAGCCTTACAAGCACAACAACGGGCTCACACAGAACTGCTATATACCCCATAAGGCGTTCAACAGGAACAGACTGACAAAGAAACTCCCCGTTCTCAAGAGTTGGCGGACCTTCAAGAGCAGGTAGCTGAACTCCTCAGTGAAAAACAAAGGGACTCGGAGATCATCGCGAATCTGCGGGTTCAATACCAGAGAGAAAAAGACAAGATAGGGGATCTCTACATCCGATTGTGCAAGGAGGTACAAGAAAACTCCTCCTTAATAACCTCTAGGGTGCATGCTCACGCTCGTATACGCAGGCAGAAAGTGTCCCTTCAAAGACTGGGTAGCGAGCTTATTCGCACTAGATCCCATACGGAGGCTGTGGAGGGTATTTCAGCCTCTATACGTCAGAATATGATGGATATGACAAGGCTCCTGCAACAGGACCAAACCTCCCGAGTAGATGACATATCGGTCCTGGCTGATGCTATTATGGAAATATCCCAGCGCTACAGCAAAATGCACCGATCCCTCCGGGAGCATCAAGAGAATTACCGCAGGCTTCATCAAAATCGAAGTCCTGACGACCCAAGCCGATGAGAACGGTTAATAGCTCTTATGCGGGCCACCTTCCAGGACGGATTTAATGAAGCGGTTCAACAGTATGCTGAACAAGGATTACCTCCTGCGAACCACCCTGGTCTCTACTTGCATTGGGAATTCGGCTTCCGGCGCTACCCTCCAGATCGTTTTAAATTGTAACTTGATGTATCGCTTTAGAATAGTCATCATTAAGGGATTCAGATCATTACACATAGCTCCCTTTTCGTCTTCTTTCTTTTTATAGCCCACAAGAGAGAAATTAAGGTTAATAAAAATGATTCACCAAGTGTATTCATATTTGCTATACATCTAATGACATGTTGAGTCGTCGCATACACTTCACAAGAAACCCCTCAATTCTTTTCTTCGTTCATCACCCCTTACACAGTATGAAAATGATTCAAGTGTACAATATTTCAGGGTCGAGGGAGTTCCTTGCCCTGATCATCCTTCAAATAATAAGCTGCCCCTACCACACGGCGTGTTACCACATAGGGTCCTTCCCAATTTGGGGCTAGCTTCCCTAGATCTCTGGCTGGACTAACCTTGCGCATAACTAAATCTCCTTCTTGAAACCTCCGGGACTTTACCCTTTTATTAAAGGCTTATTGTACCCTCCGCTTATAAAATTCCGCTCGCCTTCGCGCCTATTCTCTCTTTTCTTCTAGCAAATCCATCTCAATGCCACGAATGATTTGATTCTTCTTTGGCTCATAAACTTCCATGCGAGCACTACTTAAAAGGGCCTCCACCGGAATGATGACCTCCGTTCCATATACTAGGCTGAAAGGAGTTTCCCCTGTTGCAATTTTTGGAGTGGTTCGATAAGCCCACAAGATCCCTGGCAGTTCCTCTACCCAGTTTCCTCTTTGAGCACCCAATTTAGTCTTCAATCCTTAGATGAGGATTCTATTAGTTACTTCAACCTGCCCGTTAGCCTGAGGGTGAGCTACAGAGGTGAAAGCTTACTGGATATTAAGACTTTGACACCATTCTCTGATCCTTTTATCCTGAAACTATCGTCCATTGTCGCTAACTAACCTCTAGGGAATTCCATATCAGTAGATTATATTCTTCCATAGGAACTGTATCACTGCATTCTCAGTGATTTTGGCAAGGAGCTCTGCTTTCACCCACTTGAAGAAGTAATCCACGACCACCAATAAGAATTTCTTTTGTAAAGGTGTCATAGACATGAGACCCACTATATCCATTCCCCACTGATCGAAGGGACATGAAGCAACAACAACTTTCATCAACTCCGCTAGTCGTTCGGACTAGTTACTATACTTTTGACAGGCCAAACATATTTGCACTATATGAGCTGCATCTTGTTGGAGAGTTGGCCAAAAGTATCCCGCTAATAAGACTTTCCTCGTCAAAGCTCTCCCTCCCAAATGATTGTTGCAGCAACCTTCGTGGATCTTCCGAAGTACCCATTCAGCATCCTCTTTTCCCAAACACTTCAACAGGGGTCGCCCAAAAAACATCTTGTATAGGACTCCATTCATGATGGAGAACCACTTTGCTCTACTCAGCAGAACGGATGCCGCTCCTTTTTCTTCTGAAACCTTTCCTTGCTGCAAATATATCATAATGTCAGTCCTCTAATCAGGGATCTGATTGGTTCTGGTATGTCCTCCTCCACATTATTTATCACCAGAGAAGCGGGGACTTCCACATAGACTGCCTCAGATTGTTTTATCCCTTCCATAGCGCTAGCTAAATGAGTCAACTCATCCGCCTTCCAATTATTCTCTCTCAGAATTTGTTTTAGGAGAACTTGCCGAAAATGAGCCTTTTCTTTCTCGAAAGCCCTTAAATATTTTTGTAATCTTTCTTTCTGAACCGTGAAAGAGCCCTGAAGTTGTGACACTGTCAACTGGGAGTCCGAATGGATTATGATGAAAATTGCTCCTATGGCTCTGGCGGCTTGTAACCCTACTAGAATAGCCTCATATTCTGCTTCATTATTGGGCGCCCGATATCCCAGGCACACGGCTATGCGAGTTTCCTCTTTCTCTGGGGATATCAACAATACTCCCACCCCACTGCCTGCATACCCAGAAGAACCGTCCACAAAGACATTCCATGCGTCCGATCCCTCTTCCTTTTTTGATGAGCCCTCCTCTGGACCAACAAGTACCTCTACTAGAAAATCAGCGAGAGCTTGAGCCTTGATAACGGTTTGGGGCTGATAATGGATGTTATACTCATTTAACTCCACTGCCCACTTAGCCAATCTACCAAAAAAATTAGGCTTAGTCACCACCCTGCCTAACTCACTGTGAGTTAAAACATTAATTGGGTGGGCTAGGAAATATGGTCTCAACTTGCGAGCTATTAAAACTAAAATATACGCCAACTTCTCCAGCTTAGTGTATCGTGATTCAGCTCCTTTCACGATATGACTGATATAATAGATAGGTTGTTGCTGAGAACCTTCTTGCTTTAATAATACTGAACTGATGGCTCCTTCTAAAATAGCTAAGTACATCCACAAGGGCTCTCCTACTACTGGTTTGGCTAACAGAGACAGTTCAGCTAAATATCTCTTCAGCTCTCTGAAAGTCTGTTCGCATTGATCATCCCACTGAAATTTAGTAGCCTTTCGTAGAATCCTGAAGAAAGGTAACCCCTTGTCTGTTGATCTGACTATAAATCGGGACAAGGAAACAATTCTCCCTACCAGATTTTGAGTTTCTCACAGATTAGTAGGCGACTTCATATTGCATAACGCCTATACCTTCTCTGAATTTGCCTGCAGTCTCTTCTCAGTTACAATATACCCTAAAAACTTTTTGCTCTTCACTCTGAATAAATATTTTTTGGGGTTCAATTTCATATTATATCACCTTAAAGTAGAAAAAGTTTCATCCAGGTCAGTAACTAGATCCCGAGTGATTTTTTATTTAACCAAGATGTCGTCAACGTAAACCTCCATATTCTTGCCTTTTTATTTTGCAAAGATTTTATCCATGAGGCGTTGATACGTGGCCCCCGCATTCTTTAGACCGAAAGGCATTACCACATAGGCATATAGCTCTCCCGCTGTTACAAAACTAATCCTCTTCTGATCTTCTTTAGCCAACGATATCTGATGATATCCCTGGTAAGCATCCATTAAGGACACTACCTCATATCCCATAGTGGAGTTCACTAACTGATCAATGTGAGGCAAGGGGTAGCAGTCTTTAGGGCATACTTTATTTAAATCACGGAAGTCAATACACATCCTCCATTGCCCCGAAGGCTTAGGGACCAGGACTACATTAGATACTCACTCAGGAAATTGAATCTCTTTAACATGACCCGCTTGCAATAATTTATCTACTTCCTCAGCTATCACTTTGTCTTTTTCAGGTCCAAAATGTCGCCGCTTCTGCTAGATGGGTCGGACTCCTCTGGTAATGTTGAGATGATGTTCAGCAACGCGAGGGTCGATCCCCGTAAGGTCATACACATCTCCGGCAAAGATATCTTCATTTTTCTTTAAGCAGACCACCAGCTCCCCCTTAACTTCGAGCTGTTGAGCTACGCGGGTGACTTTTCCTGGAGTTATCTCCACCAGTTCTCCTTCTATTTTTCCCGCTTTGGGAGGAGACTCTTCCAGCACGCATACGTCAGAGATCACGATGACTTTTCCCTTAGAGTTGTCTGTTCTAGCCTTCTTTTGGTCATCCCTGACCATTTGTACGTAGTAGCTCCGTGCAGCCTTCTACTCGCCTCTGGCCTCTCCAATCAATTGCCCGATCGAAAATTTTACCTTTTGGTGGTAAGGAGAAGTCACCGCCTGAAAAATAGACAAGAAAGGATGACCCAAAATCATATTATAAGTGGACGGAGCATCCACGATAAGGAAAGGAACAATGTTAGTTTTTTGGCTGGGCTTTGTGCCTAGAGTGGGGGGCAACGAGATCTGCCCTGTGGAATGCACCACTTGTCCTGCAAACCCAAAGAGAGGAGTGGACATGTCCTCCAACTGGGCATTTTCCAGCTACATCTGTCCGAAGGCCTCTTGGAAGAGGATGTTGACAGAGCTTTCTGAATCGACTAATACTCGGGCCACTTCATAGTTGGCCAGGGAAATACTGATTACTAGAGCATTCATGTGAGGCAGCAGAACGCCTCGGAGGTCTTCTTGCCCGAATAAAACTGGTGGCACGGTCTAGACAGCCTAATCAGTAACTATAGTCAAGCTCTCCATGAGACGGGCATAAGACTTCCGCGCCCGATTGGAGTCCCCATCAGTGGGTCCTCCTACGATAACATGAATAACTCCCTGTGTCGGGATGTCATTCAGATCAGATGAAGGGCCCTCACTTGATGGGCCTCCTTGTGAGATACCCTCATGGGCTGGAGTCTGTTGGTCTGGAGGAAAAATAACCTGCGGTCGTTGGTTGTAGGGCCCCGGATGAGCCACGTTGGGTCGTTGGCCTCGCCATGCCGGTCCTCTCATCTAAGGCCGCACGTGTGGGTAAGCGGCCCGGATATGCTCCAGTTCTTCTTGCAATTTAAAACATCGGCTACTGTCGTGGTCGTATTCCATATGATACTGGTAGAAGAACATGGTGGAAGGGTTGCGAGGCACTCCCCTATACCCCATTGGCCGTTGTAGAAGACCTTGCTGATCATAGAACTCCATCTCCCGCTCTTTCCAAGTTCTTAGGGGAGGGACTGCATCTGCGGCCATGATCTGCAACGGAGGTGTGAGGCGAGCTCCTTGTATCAATAATCGAGGCCTAGGAGCCTCTGGTAAAAAGGGTTGCACATATTCCCGTCGGAGAAGTGCTCGAGGGCTTTCGGGCGACTTCTCTCTACAGGGACCATTACGGAGGCTCGTTTGGCTCTCTGAACCTTCATCCCTTCCTCCTCGTTAACATATTTTTCTGCGCGGCTCAGTAATTCTTCGTAGCTATCCGCGGGCTTCCTCAAAAGTGAGCTAAGGAAAGGACCCTCCCTTAGCCCATGCGGAACGACCACTCTGAAGGCATCTGATCTCGCTGAGGAAATATTTCTGGCAGTGGAGGTGAATCGATGAAGATACCCTCTGAGTGACTCCGAGGGCCCCTGCGTAATATGTAGCAGAACAGAAGCATCATGCTTGTACGCCTTACAACTGGCGAACTCTTAATGGAACATCCCCTGAAAATCAGCAAAACAAATAATAGACCCCGAGGAAGGGTATTAAACCATTTTTGCGTCGAGCCGATTAAAGTGGTATGGAAGACCCGACACTTGAGGGCATCGGTGTAGCAATGAAGCGAGGCGGCTCCTGCAAACTATGATAGATGCTCCTCTGGATCTGTCGTACCATCATACTTGTCCACCTGGGGATTTCTGAAGTATGAAGGCGGTACTTCAGAAAGGATGTCCATAGTGAAAGGACTGGGCTCATAAATTTTCGGAGCCTTAGTTGAATGGATTTCGCCTTGTTCTTCTCGCTGAGTTGTTAGTATGAGCCCTTAGTGCCAATTATGAGATGATTGGTGAGGGAAACTTTTGTATTATATTCTTGCATTAATAAAGGCAAAGATTGATTATTATATTTCTTTATGCGTGTGCCAGCTAAATAAATATAATAATGCCCATGAATAGTAGGTTGTTATCTACAGTATATCAATTGGTAGAATTGATTATGAGAAGCTGTAGAAAACACTATTCTTAAATATTCCTAGTCGAGTATTGTATTAATAGACAAGGGTTATATTGATACATTGAGACTAGCATGTAAGTCAATGGATGACTTGATCTCACAAGTCATGGATATGTGATATCACATTGATACATGGGTATATATATTGGAGACTATATATACTGAATTGACCCACCATGAGAAAGTATCATGGATCGTTATATGAGTGTCATATACTTTCTCATGTGACTATTGGTATGAATATCCCTCTTCCTTCTGGGGATATGCTCTAGAGACCGCCGCTTTCACACTTAACCGTGTTCCTTCTAAGGCAGTCGTAAAGACACCATATGAGATATGGACTGGGAAGAGTCCCAAGATGTCTTTTATGAAGATTTGGGATTGTGAGGCTTACGTACGACGTCAAGTATCAAATAAACTAGGCCCCAAATCAGATAGATGCTATTTCGTTGGATATCCCAAGGAAACTAAGGGATATTACTTTTACAACCCCACACAAGGCAAAGTGTTTGTTGCCAGAAATGGTGTTTTTCTAGAAAGGGAATTTATTTCTAGAAAAATAAGTGGGAGTAAAATTGATCTTGAAGAAGTTCAAGATACACAAAATCGCACTGATACCTTAATGGAACAAGAACAGTCATCACAAGGAGTTGTGATACAACCTGTTCAGGTAGACCAAGCTCTGCGCAGGTCTGATAGGATACATCATCAACCTGAGAGATATTCTTTTCTCTTAGATGATAACGATGGTATCATGCTTGATGAGCCGACATCCTATCAGGAAGCTGTAATGAGCCCAGATTCTGAGAAATGGCTCGAGGCCATGAGATCCGAAATAGAATCCATGTACACTAACCAAGTCTGGACTTTGGTTGATCCACCTGAAGGGGTCAAACCCATTGGGTGTAAGTGGCTCTTTAGGAGAAAGACTGACATGGAAGGTAATGTGCATACCTATAAAGGGTGATTGGTAGCAAAAGGATTCAAGCAGATTCATGGTATTGACTATGATGAAACCTTTTCTCCAGTTGCGATGCTCAAATCCATTCGGATCATGCTTGCTATTGCAGCTTACTATGACTATGAGATCTGGCAGATGGATGTCAAAACAGCATTTCTTAGCGAAATCTACTGAGGATGTGTATATGACACAACTGAGGTTTTGTCGATCAAAGGATCTTTGGAAAGGTTTGTAAGTTGCATAGGTCCATTTATGGTTTAAAGCAAGCTTCTAGAAGCTGGAATCTTCGTTTCGATAATGCAATCAAAACGTTTGGTTTCATTAAGAACGAAGATGAACCTTATGTCTACAAGAAGGTTAGTGGGAGCTCAATTGTTTTCCTCATATTGTATGTAGATGACATACTGCTCATTGGAAATGATATCCCTATGCTGCAGTCTGTGAAGACTTGGCTTGGGAATTGTTTTTCAATGAAAGACTTAGGTGAAGCAGCCTATATTCTAGGCATCAAGATCTATAGAGATAGATCTAAGAGATTGCTTGGCTTGAGTCAGAGTACATATGTGGACAAGGTGCTTAAGCGTTTTGCCATGCAGAATTCCAAGAAGGGATTTTTGCCAATGTCACATGGTATAAGTCTTTCGAAGACTCAATCTCCCTCTTCTAAAGAGGAGAGAGATCGCATGGATCAGATCCCTTATGCATCAGCTATAGGATCTATCACGTACGTCATGATTTATACTCGCCCCGATGTCTCGTATTCTTTAAGCATGACGAGCAGGTATCAGTCAGATCCTGGTGAATGTCACCGGACAGCTGTCAAGAATATTCTTAAGTACTTACGAAGGACAAAAGAATATTTCTTGATATTTGGAGGCAATGAGGAGCTAGCTGTAAAGGGTTACAATGATGCGAGCTTCCAAACTGACAAGGATGACTCCAGATCACAGTCAGGGTATGTATTTTGCTTAAATGGTGGCGCTGTGAGCTGGAAGAGTTCGAAGCAGAACACAATTGCAGACTCTACAATAGAAGCCGAGTATATTGCTGCGTCTTCTGCAGCAAAGGAGGCTGTTTGGATCCGAAAGTTCATCACTGAACTTGAGGTGGTTCCTAGCATAGCAGATCCAATAGACCTCTATTGTGACAACAATGGGGCTATTGCTCAGGCTAAGGAACCTCGCTCTCATCAGAGGACCAAACACATACTGCGGCAGTATCACCTCATTCGAGAGATCATCAATAGAGGAGATGTTCATATATGCAGAGTAGACACTGATGCTAACATTGCGGATCCCTTGACCAAAGCTTTGGCACAGAGGAAGCATGATGGTCATACTAGGTCACTGGGTCTTAGAGATTACAGTGATTGGTACTAGTGCTAGTGGGAGATTGTTAGTATGAGCCCTTAGTGTCAATTATGAGATGATGGGTAAGGGAGACTTTTGTATTATATTCTTGCATTAATAAAGGCAAAGATTGATTATTATATTTCTTTATGCGTGTGCCAGCTAAATAAATATAATAATGCCCATGAATAGTAGGTTGTTATCTGATTATATCAATTGGTAGAATTGATTATGAGAAGCTGTAGAAAACACTATTCTTAAATATTCCTAGTCGAGTATTGTATTAATAGACAAGGGCTATATTGATACATTGAGACTAGCATGTAGGTCAATGAATGACTTGATCTCACAAGTCATGGATATGTGATATCACATTGATACATGGGTATATATATTGGAGACTATATATACTGAATTGACCCACCATGAGAAAGTATCATGGATCGTTATATGAGTGTCATATACTTTCTCATGTGACTATTGGTATGAATAGTCCTTAGACCTGAAGTCACTACGATTTCCTACATAAGGAGTTATGTACTTTGGTATCGTCTAACGTCACACCGTAATTGGGTGACTATAACGGCGATCACTGAGTATGTAACGAATTATGCGGAGGGATGTGAGTGATGTAGATGAGATCTATCCCTCCTATATGACGGGAGTGATATCTTTGGCCTCTTGATAGAGTAGGACCACGAAATGCATGGTCATGCTCAAATGAGTCAATATGAGATATTGAGCTCATTTGTTTGAGTGAGTCTACTTGGGGATCAAGAAACATAAAGATTGATAAGAGGGTGACACGGTCTATGCCTCATTGATCGATCTGAGATATCAAGGATAGAAGGACACTGTCATATGATAATAGTCACGGAAGAGGTTGTCGGATCTCAACATTCTCATCACTTGGGTAGCAATGATGTATTGCTAGATGCCGCTCATTGCTTATGTATCTAAAATGGTTTTGGATACATTGCCAACGTTATGAGAGCCTATAGGGTCACACACAAAGAACATATTATTTTGGAGAGGAAATCATTTTGGTTTGACTAAAATGAATTATTAGTTAATTAGATTAACTAGAATGAGTAAGACTCATTACTTGGCTAAATTTGAGTTGGACTCAAATTGGTTTATGTTGAGTTAGACTCAAGTCAAACCAAGAGAAGAAGGCTAAAATGAATAATACACGAATTAATAATATAATACACGAATTGATAATATAATACACGAATTAATAAATGGGGTTTTAAATGGGATTTAAAACTCATTAATGTGCATTTAATGAGCATTAATTGACTTCCTTTCTTTTACCATGAAGAATAAGGAAGTGCATTTAATGTCTCATTAAGGTGTATTATGGTTGCTTCTTCTTCTTCAACGTGGACAATAAAAAAGTAAATTAGATTTTATTTGTTTTTCGTTCACAACAAAAGAGGGTCAAGTATAGAGTGGAAAAGTGAGACCTTGGAGTGGTTGCTAGCACAACCGAAAGGGCTTACCTCTTCTCTCCAAGATCGTGTGTGTGTGCACCGTAGATGCGTGGACATTCTGACCACGCTGAGATCCGCAAGTGTTGCTGACTGGAATTCGAAGGGCACGCTTCGAAGGTAATCTCGATTCCTATAGGATAGAATCGATAATTGAAACGAGTATATTTTTTTTGCTTGAATCTCTGGAGGGATCCTAAGTTTTCCGCTGCGAATTTTGTTTATCGCTCGAGATCCCTACATGAGTCTGGGTTGCTGGTATAGTGGTTTGATGTACTCGTCCCCCCAACCCCTCCCCAGGCAACACTTCGACATTGGTGATTGTACGAAGTGGAGGGGGCATCTCTTGTGGTGGGCCACGGGGGAAGGTTCGTTAGAATGAGGATGAAGGTACCCAGTCTTTCTCCTCTCTTTAGCAAGGACTTCAGCCATGGTTGTGTCCACCATGGCTCTCAACTACGACTGTAGTATTGTGATGGGATTCTCCTCCGCGGAGGAGGCTGCCGGATAATGTATCTCCTCTGGCTGCATCTCTACATCTTACTCAGAAAGTTTCCACAGACAGCGCCAACTGATGCGGTCGTAGATGAATTTTCTGGCTTCCTTTCAACGCCGGGGAGCGTGCAGGAAGCTTGAGGATTCTCTTCGGCCACAACAATAATGAGGTACGAAGAAGAGAAATGCACACAACACAAGCAACAAATAAAGACACAAGATGTAACGTGGTTCGAAATAAGGATTCCTACTCCATGGGGGTGAGCTCTTCCATGAGCTACGGTGCCAAAGCACTTTCACTATAAACTTCCTCCTTCACGGAAAAACTTCCGGAGGTGGAGGAGAAAACCTCTTACAGTTAGCTCAATACACAGAAAGTATCGAAAAGATAAAGCTCACTACTCTCCTTGTCTCCTTCTCCGGCGATGTGGTTGATCTCCCCTTCGAGTGTGCCTTTGTCTTTTGCCTATTGGAAAATATGGATCTCCTTCCTCTTGCCCTGCTTCTCCCTTTTATCCCCCTTCCTTTGGCCAGCTGTTGCACCACAAACCTCTTTCATCGTACACGTGGTCACCTTGTCTATCTGGAGAATCATTCTGTTACAGATATGATGAGTGAAGACTCCTCCGAATATTATGTGGGGTCCTCTTTTGTTGTGTAACAACTTCTTATCTATATTTCGATAAATATTCTAGTTCGTCTCTTTCAACCACTTACCTTCAGTAAAGCTAACCTAG
Source organism: Wurfbainia villosa (assembly GCA_025175895.1). NCBI lineage: Eukaryota > Viridiplantae > Streptophyta > Magnoliopsida > Zingiberales > Zingiberaceae > Wurfbainia > Wurfbainia villosa. The sequence goes on from CM046003.1 coordinate 51,263,077, forward strand.
ACCTACCGTTCACGTGTAGCGTAGCTTTTAGGCTTTTCCCGATAGCCCGGACCAACTTATATTCTTCTCGTACCGAACCATCTCCAGGCCCGCTGGACCGAGCCAATTCTCATCCGTCTTATATCAGATCAATCTTCAAATTCACTCAGTCGTGCCAACCCCCTCAAACCATCCTCCCGAGCCAATTTCCTCAGACTGATGTGCCCGAATCGTTCTTCTCAGACTCCTCCTGTCGAACTGACTACTTGGTTCAGACAGCGTCCTACGCGCGAGTCTTTTCATCTTATTTACAGAAAAGAGGTAGCAGCAGTATCAATTACAATTAATTTTCTTTTTATTATCTAAATAGGAAATAATTATCATCAAATAATAAATAAATTAAATCTCTAATTATTGCATTCTCTTTGTTCTTCAATTTATTTTTTTTATTCATGAAGTATATATTAATTTAAAATTATCTTCAACTTTTTTCTTTATGTGATTCCTATTATGGTGATCTACTTCCTTCTCTATGTTAATTAAATTTTAAATATTTCAACTGGATTATAAGAATTAATTAGAATTTCTTAGAGTTCCAACTTAATCTTAAATCATTAAGGTTAGGTTTCACTCTTGCATAACATCATAAGATGGATGTTGTCCCTATGGGGACGATTCGTTAGCTAGAGCAGTATGATTCTGTCGTAATGAAACAGGGGTCAAATTTCAACGGAGATCTAATAACTCTCATTGGGCTCAGATGACTCCCACTGCTCTGGCTAATAGATCAAAGGACATTCCTCTGTGATTTACTTCCTTCGTATTGACTGTGAGATCGATTGGTAGAAACACAGAGAACGAACGAATTGCCTTTTACCGCAAATAAGATGGATGTTGATTGTTGGAGGTGTCTTTGGGAATTGTCAATGCTATCCAACAATCTAGTCCAGTTAATCAACTTGTCAATAAGTCAATAACTTGAATTAGTAGAGCTTAATATGGTGACATGAATCTTATCCCACTTATATCGATTTAATCTCATTGATTGTTAAGTTATCTCTTCGGATATCAATATTCAGATAAATTTATCACTGCGGATAAGAGTGTTAAAGGTTGAGCGTTGTCTTTTTTTTTCTTAATACGATATCATTCCATCCAAATAATTTAATTAATTGACAATCACTTTCCAAAATATAATAACCTATGACTTAAAATTGCAACAATCCAAATTTTGAGTGCTAGGGATCTTTCGAAACTTTAAAATTATTTAGAGAAAAACTAAAGAAGAGAATTTACAATTTAGTATTGAGTAAATTAATTAAGAAGAAGAAACATAGTTCTTTTTACAAGGACAACGAGTTTCTTCGGAAAAATTTGAAGAGACACTTTTAAGGATTGAAAAGATATAAATGTGATGATATTTTACAGGCTAACACAGTTCCATTTTTTATTGGAATAATTAAGTTTGATTTTAAATTTCGAAAAAATTTAGACAGACAACTCCGAACTAAATACGGATCGAGAGTTTGTCTTCTTGAGTAGAATATATCTTTGACGTCAGACTTATCTTATAGGAACGACACAACCGCGTTGTTGAGCATAGATACTAAGCCGCAATCACTTGTTTGATTTATTTTGGTGGTCGATGACATATCTCGTCTAAAAATTACTTAGTACTCCATTAGATATTAATGGGATCGGATCGACTATCCCTAAATTTAATCAGGCCGAAGACTTAGATATACCCGATACTAGTAAAAAAAAACATAAATGTGTCTTTTAAAAATATCATTAACTTAATTAATCAAAGTAATTTAGTTAACTATTTAAATTTTACCTATGCAGTATATGAATTAATTGATTAATTAATCCGCTAATTAATTAATTAATTGATTTTTAATAATTACTTGATTATTTTTTTCAATTGGTAGCGACATCTTAGAAATTAATTTTGATTTTTTACCCCTTAATGCTTCCACGTGGATTGACATTCAGTATATTTAAATTAATCACTACAAGAATATTAGGTTTTAGCGACGGAAATTTCGGTCGGTAATCGGTCGCTAATATCATTTAGCGACCGATTAGAGACCGATTTTAACGATCGCTAATCGTTGCGTCGTTAATTAATTAGCGACCAAAATTTAATTTCGATCGCTAATTTTAGCGACAGAACGATAATTCGGTCGCTAAATTTAGCGACGGAACGATAATTCGGTCGCTAATTTAACGACGGAACGATATTTTGGTCGCTAAAATTAACGACGAAATGATAATTCCGTCGCTAATTTGGCGACGGAATGATAAGTCGATCGCTAATTTTAGCGACCGAAATCATCTTACGGTCGCTAAATTAGCGACCGAAATTTAATTCGGTCGCTAAACACAATTTCACAAAAAAAAATTGTTTAGCGAAGGAATTTTAATTCCGTCGCTATTTTAATTGGGTTTTAATAAAATAAAATTTAATATTTAAAAAACCTGTTAAGATTAATTACATATTATAATAATATCTATCAACACCAATTATTTTAATACACGATTAAAATATTATACAGTAACAATTTTCATTCAAATTTTAGTATTTACATCTCAAACAACTCAACATTTTATATTTTGTAAATGACATCACAAACTAAAAACTAAAATAAAATACAATCAAATTTCAAATGCGTTCCATGTCTTGTGCAGAAGTTATTAGCTTGCTCGAGAAGTGGATCAGGAAGATTTTTTGTTTGGCCTTGGATTCTTTTATAATTTTCAGAATTCTTTAAGGAAAATAATATCTACCTCCTGAAAAAAAAAATAAATCAAATATATATAAGACAAAAAACATATAATTGTGAATTATCAATAAATTTCAAATTAGACAAGAAAAATAGATTAAAGATGAAGGAAAAGTTATTCCAGTAACGTGCAAGTGTGGCCCTAGCAATAAACCATCAAAGAAAAACTTGTCCTAACCTAATTTTTTAAAGAAACAAAGCACAGAGCATGCAAAAACTAATATAGAAATATCCACAAACCTAGAGAAGTAAAGATATAAAAGTTTCCTCTGTCAAAATATAGCTCTGCAAGAATACAAGAATAATAAGAAAGTAAAACCGACAGTGAAACAAGGAAATATAGGAAAAGTAAGGTCAAAATTTCGATGGCTAACTTATCATTTTACTACAATTAAAATTGCTCAATAGAAATCTAAAACTTGAAGAATAGAATTAAGAAGAGCAGTACAATGGGATATAGATACCTTATCTTTCTCAATTGTTGCATCAGCAATGATCCAAACATCCTCATGGACATCAAAGTGGAAAAGCTACAAATGCACAACATCTAGTTTGTACTCAAATATCTGCTTCACCAAAAAAGTAAAAAAAAAAAAAAAGTGGAACAATTGTTGATAAAGGATAAATTCCGATACTTGCTGGCATAGTTAGGAAACACAACATCTAGTTAATTATTTGCTTGATCAGTCTCTCCATATCCCAAATAAGACTGCCCAAGGTAAAGCCATAACATTCTAAATAAGTAGTTCTTCAAAACAAATAAACATGTCGTATAAAACAAAAGTTACGTAGTTCAAGAAGGATCCCACTACCCGACATCGAGAAAAACATTTAAATTCATTACATGAGTATGAGTTTGGACACTTGGATTGAGTTATAGCAAATTGTCTATGTATTTTGCTCCATTAGATCCTTGTAACTTAAGATATCACATTCCATCAGCTTAAGTTGGACAGTAATTACCATATAAGCAGCAGCTGTTTCTTCAGGAATCTATCCATTCGATCCACGATGAGCAATGTTATAAGGCCTCGATGTTTGCAAGGGCCTTTTGTCTTTGTGTTGCTTACTTGGTAGTGGATACAGTGCCCTGCCGTCATACCCCAAGAACAAGGAGAAGAAAATCATACCGGTAGCCCCTAGAACGTTGAGAATATATTAATTCTTTTCTTTTTGGAAAAAAAAGTAACTTTTATCATCTACGATGAATGGCAATATGAGAAAATACAAGCCTTAGCCCCTAGCCATCCTAATCCACATCGCTTAATTCCATCGGCAAGCATTTCGACGAAAAAACACAAAAGAATCTCAACTATTTTTATTTTACATTAGAAACCCTCGCAAAGAAAAATCAATTGACCCCAATTCTTCTTTAACTGCCATCCAAATTCCACGACGAACAATTTGAATGGAAAAGAATGGCAAAAGTATCGTCAAAAAAGAGGAAATTAAAGCTTACAGAGGGGACTCATTTCAATCTCGTTCTTGTTCCTCCTCAATCGCGATGTCGCTGCGGTCGCGCCGCAACCATGTCACCGCCGTGTCGCCGAGGCCATGGAGCCGCTCGCACGTCGCTGAGGCTGGCGGCCGTGTCGCGTCGGCCGCCGAGGCCAGCGGCCGTCGTCGCTTAAGGCCAAGCTGCGTTGCGTTGCTGCCGTGTCGCTGTCGAGGCCAGGCCGCATCCTCGCTGAGGCATTGCCACAGCAGCTGCGCAAACCGATCTCGCCGTCTGTTCACGGGAGGCGTGAAAGGAGAAGAGGAGGAAACCCTAAACCTCAGCAGCAGTCGGGCAGGAAAAGGAAAGCAGCGGAAGCAGAGAAAAGGAAAGAGAAAGTAAAAATAAATAAGTAAATAAAAGTTAACGATAGAATTTAAATTTTCGGTCGCTAATTAGCGACCGATTATATTTTCGGTCGTTAATTAGCGACGGAATTTAAATTCGGTCGCTAATTATTACCGACGGAATTAAATTCTGTCGCTAATTAGCGATCGATTTTAAATTCCGTCGTTAATTAGCGACCGAAAATATAATCGATCGCTAATTAGCGATCGAAAATATAATCGGTCGCTAATTATTATCGACGGAATTAAATTCCATTGCTAATTAATGATAAAATTAAATTTTCACCATTGATATAATTAAATTTTCGTCATTACTACTAATTACCGACGGAAATATAATTTCGTCGGTAATTAATGACGAAAATTTAATCACATCGTTAATTAGCAACGGAAATTTAATTCCGTCGTTAATATTAACGACGGAAATATAATTCCGTCGCTAATTAGCGACGGAATTAAATTTCAATCGGTAATTAGCGACGGAATTATATTTCTGTCGGTAATAATTAACGATGGAATTATATTTCGCGACCGATTTTTAAATTCCATCGCTAATTAGCGACCGAAAATATAATCGGTCGCTAATTAGCAACCGAATATTTAATCGGTTGCTAATTAGCGACCGAAATTTAATCGGTCGTTAATTAACGACCGAATTTAAATTCGGTCGTTAAAACGAGGTTTTTTTATAGTGAATGTTCGTGTATGTATTTGCATGAAGCGTTAATATTTTTTCTAGATTAACTTTCATTATTATTTAAATAATTATATATATATATATATTTTATTCGCACTGAGATATTTGAACTTTGATTCGATTAATTTTTAAAAATAATCGATTCAATTTTTCATTCACTGGATGATATACTTGCATAGTAATTAACTTTTTATTGATTAAGAAATCAATTTTCCAATGGGAGGCATGCACACTAGGCTTGGCTGAGATGTTTGGCTTGATTTCCCAACGGAAGGAAGAAAATTAAGGCGCGTGTGGCAGACGATTTTTTTTTTTATTTTTCGTTTTTATTTTTTTGGAAAAACAAAAAAATGTATTTAGTTGATATTTTTTATCTTTATTTTTCAAAAAATAAAAGAACATTTTCTGAAAAATTAAAAAACACAAAAAAATGATTTTCAATTTTCTTTTTTATTTTTCAAAAATAAAAAAGTATTTTTTGAAAAATTAAAAAACAAAAAAAAATATTTTCTATTTATAAAAAAGAAAAACAGAAAATAAAAAATAAAAAATTCTCCACAATCAATTCCTAAACTGTGCTTTTAATTGGAAGCTGCTAAAGGTATAAAATATACAGATCGATCTTTGCTGGAACATACATTAGAGAGAGAGAGAGCACTCCTCGTCCCCAAGCAATTACATGACTTTAATTTCCTATCAGACATGGATTGGGCTTCAATTCCAATTGCTCGTCACTCGCATCAAAGTTTGATAAAGAAAACAGAGAGTAGAATTCCACGGGACGACTAACTTTTGATGAAGGAAGGAATGGAATATAGGAATATATGAGAAGTACAAAATGCTACTTGGCAACTAGGAGAGACGCGCGATAGCAGCCTTACAGAGTGACTGCAAATTTTTCAACGTATGTGTCCATCTTGGACAATGATATACTGGGCCTGATCAGACGACTTTTGATAGGGATTGGGAGTCCAAATGAAAACACTACTCGTAATTCCCAAGTCATAAAGTAGTAGACAAAAGTGTTGTGGCTTTGACTTCAGCTGGATCATTCATGCCTTGTGGATTTTGGTATAGTATGATGCACGGTTCAAAGTTCACTTTCTGGGACTTCGAATTGTCAAGGTGAAAAAAAGTGCTACCCCACAAGGTTTGAACTTTACCCCAGCCTTGTCGTCAAAGAGAATAAAACATGAAAGCTACAAGGACTTGTGTACTTGGATGGGAAATTAAGCAGATATCAATAGTTAATAGAGAGCATGATTTTTTTTTTTTTTAATTTTTCATTTATCTAGCTACTATACTTAGATGGGATACCTTGGAGAAAGTAGAAAACTAGAAAAATGAGAGGTATATATGTCGTCACCATGTGAAATTTAGATAACAAAATACACACTCGTCGCTCCTTGTGAAACAATATCCATCCACAATTCTCAAACCGAAACTTCCTCGGAGAGTGTTAAGGGGGCATTTGATTCGTAGAAATTTTTTTATTTTCTGTTTTCAATCTCTTTTTTTTTTAGAAAATAGAAAACGATTTTTTTTTATTTTTTAATTTTCCAAAAAATACTCTTTTATTTTTTGGAAAATGAAAATGAAAATAGAAAATGATTATTTCTCGTTTTCCAGTTTTCCAGAAGACGCTCTTTTATTTTCTGAAAAATGAAGATGGAAAACACGAACCAAATATATTTTCTCGTTTTCACAGAAAATAAAAATGAAAAATAAAAAAGAAAACACTTATCAAATGCCCCCTTAAACTCTCACTGGTATCCAATCTCGAGCACGAGTGGACCAAATAAGTTTAGCAAATTCAGCAAGTTAAAGAATATTGTGAATGCTATGAAAGGGTTGAGTCCCAACAATCTAGCCAGGTGGATGATTGGATTAGTTGATCTAAATGGGATGGTCGTCAATTAGCATGTGATTGATGGGTCACTTAGGACCGTAAACAAACCAAATATTCATGAACAAATTTGGTGTTCGACTCGGTAAGAGCTCATTTATATTCGTTCAATATAATTAATAAACAAGTTTGAACAGCTTGATAAATTAAATAAACAAGTTTGAACATATATGTGTTTGACTTATTAATATTCGTGAACATTAACAAACCGATTTATGATTAGACTTTTAAAAAAATTATTTTTGAACTTATTTATAAACCAGAATTAAATTAGTAAAATTTTAAATAAACAAATAAGTTTGACTTAGGAGATTGATAATATTTAAATAAGTCAAATTTAAACAAACTTGAATCAAGCTTGATTAGAAGTTCGATATTCATTAAACAAGTCAAGCTTAATTCAAGTTGAAGTCAAGCTCAAGTTAAAAAAAATAATAATAATAAAATATTAAGTCAAACTTGAATAGATTTTTCAATAGCTTGGTTAATTTTAAACTTGCCTCAGTTCGATTTGATTATCTTATCAAACAAATCTGAACACTATAAAATTTGACTCGACTTGGCTCGTTTACAACCCCAGGGTCACTTATTGTCTAGGAAGGCCAAGCAAGGTGGACAAGTCAATGAAGCAATTCGACTTGAAGCTTTGTGTGGGCCTAGCATGTTGATCTATCCCAGAGATTCATGTAGGTCAGTCAATTTAGTTCGATCGGATGGGTATAAGCTGATGTAAAATAATGAAAATATTATAATAAATAAATTATAAATTACATTAACTCAAAAACTTCTACGGGATCCTAACTTTTTTATAGTTTGATAATTAATATGGCCTATTTTTTAGAAAATAATAATTTTTTCTAATAAAATTCTAATTATCCTAATAAAAATCTTATAGACGTTTCTTTAAAAAAAAACTAAACAATTTTTTAAAAGTTCCAATCAATTATAAAAAATAAACTTAGACAATTTTTAATAGAATTAAATTATTAACTATCGTTATTCTCCTCCACCAAATCGGAAGGTGGCGCATGCAATTGTGAAGTTGAGGCTTTTTTTTATATCAGCACTAGGCACTAGGTATTTAGGTCTTCGACCTGATTAATCTTGAAAATGATCAATCTGACCCTATGAATTTCTGATTTTAAGAGTTTAGAATATCCTAATCATATATATAAATTAAAAAATATCTTATACGAATTAAAACAAGCTCCCAAAGTCTGGTATGAGAGACTATCTTCATACATAATCTTAAAAGGCTTCAAACAAAGTCAAATTGACTCAACTCTCTTCGTAAAAACTTTGAACCTAGATATTTTTATTACTTAAATATATATAGATGATATAGTATTTGGATAAGAAATTCAAATTTTTTGAAAGAATTTATAAACCTAATGGAACAAAAATTCGAAATGAGTCTAGTAGGTAAATTAAATTTCTTTTTAGATTTATAAATAAAATAAACAAGAGACGATAACTATATATATCAAAATAAATATGCAAGAGAGTTGATTAAAAGATTTGGAATGAAAAATGCAAAAGAAATAAAAATACCCATAGCAATAAATGTTATATTAAATGATGACAAAGAAGGAAAGTATGTAGATTTAAAGTATTATAGAAGTGTCATAGAAAGTTTACTATACTTAACTGCAAGTAGACCTGACATATTATTTGCAGTAAGTATGTGTGCTAGATATCAGACCTGTGCTAAGGAATCACATTTAACACATGTCAAAAGAATTGTAAGATACATTAAACGAACAATTAATGTAAGTATGTGATACCCAAGAACTTAATAACTTTGAGTTAGTAGAATATTCTAACACAGACTATGTTGGGTGTAAACTAGATAGAAAAAGTATTAGTGGAGGATGTCAACTCTTAGGATCATGCTTAGTAAGCTGGTTCAGTAGGAAACAATATTGTGTTTCTCTTTTCACAACTGAAGTTGAATACATAGCATTAGGTAAATGTGTGACACGATTATTATGGATGATGCACACATTTAAAGATTTTGAATTAGAATACAAAAAGGTCAAAACATTGGTTGATAGCATAAATTCAATAAACTTAACTAAAAATTCAATCCATCACTCACGTACTAAATATATTGATGTTAGACATCATTTTGTGAGAGATCATGTGACAAAGGGCAGTATTGAACTCAATTATGTTGTAACGACCTGGCCTCTATTGGCGGAATTCGGCGACCCCTATTGGTCGACGACCGTCGCCCCTGTTGGCCCGTCGTTACACACCTGGTAGTGATCACTTGGTTACCAGGATTCATAAACTTTAGTACTTAGCCTGGAAGTCTAGAGTTCGAATCCTGGGGAAGGCAAAAACCCACTTCCAGGGGTGGGAAGACCAGGTGTGTAACGACGGGCCAATAGGGGCGACGGTCGTCGACCAATAGGGGTCGCCGAATTCTGCCAATAGGGGCCAGGTCGTTACATATGTTGAGTCCAAGTCTAATATTGCTGACATCTTCACTAAACCACTTCCAAAAGATGAGTTTAATATGTTTAGAAGACAACTTGGATTATGCTTAGTAGACTAGGATGTTTTATTGTTCACTATTCAAAATCTATTTTATTAAGTATTATTTTCTTAAATGAAAAATTAAAACATTGATCTAACCTAGGTTAATTTTAGATTTCATGATCCTATAGACCTAGGTAAGCCTTTGCATCTCACAAACACCTAGGAATACTTATTTGTGTATTAAGCCACGAAGATGAGTGTGAGATGTTAGGACTGCACCCTAAGTTCCAGATGTAGATTCAGTGCATCGACATGAACCAACATGGGATTTAAATAGCAAATTAATCACTTCGATGACTAACTTTAATTCAAAGCTTGATGAGAATTTTATATCACTTGAGCTATTAAAGAGTTGGAAATTTACTTTAAGGACAATTTTTAGATGTGTATTTTCAGTATATAAATTATGAATAGGAATTCATGCTTGGACATTTATTATCTCATTTACATTATCTTCACTTAAATTAAGGTTGAATTTTGAAATTTTTTATTGAGGGATAGTTTTTAAAATTTTATTACTTTTATTGAGGGGGAGTTTTAATTTTATTGTTTTTATTGATGGGGAGTTTTTTTTTAATTTTTAATGAGAGTTTTGAATATTGAAATAGTGAGAGTTTTGAAAATCTTATACTTTGAATTTTGGGTGTTATTTTAAACTCATAGATAAAGGGGGAGGTTGTACTTTCAAAGAAAATTTTATTGCATACCTTTAGAGGAAGTTGATAAAAAAAAAATTGAATTAAAAAAATAAAATTTTTAAACTTTAGAATTCTTATTATACTTTACAATTTTGACACACTTATAAAAAAGCAAATTTTCAAAAGCTTAAGTTAATAATCTTATATATGACTTAGCTGATTTTGAAAAACATAAGTGTGTTAAAAAAACTTAAGGGGCGTTTGGTAGAGAGAAAAATTTCTATTTTTTATTTTTATTTTCTGAGAAAACGAGAAAACGCATTTGGTTGGCGTTTTCCATCTCCGTTTTCTGAGAGAGAATTTTTTGGAAAACTGGAAAACAGAAAAAAACTATTTTCTGTTTTCCAGAAAACGGAAAATGAGAATGTTGTCAAACGCCCCCTTAGTATTTTAAAGCTTAAGCTTAGGCATTTTTGAAGTACTTTTGAAGCTTCTCAAATAAATATATTTTAACTTTTAGTACTTATGTTTGAAAAGCTTTAAAACTCATCTTTATATTATGGCATTTGATGGTTAATTATTGTTTTGATGTATGTCAAAGGGGAGAGAGAAAGAAAGTTTAAAGTTTGAGAAATTTAAATTAAGAAAGCTTTTCATGCATATGAGCATCTCATGCATTTAAATGTTATAGCTCAATACATTCCTGATATATATTAAACTTGAATATTGTAAATTGATTCTCCTAATTTTAACTGATGTATTGTCATACATCAAAAAGGAGGAGATTGTTGGTGCAGAAAGCACCACTCCTTAGTTTTGATGTATGAACCATAGTTAAAGTTAGGAATTACTTGTGGTTTGATATATGTGCTAAGTGTGCAGGCTTAACAAGAAGTCCTAGTAGGTCAGGCAGACTGGATACTAGGCAATGCATGAGAAGTCCTAGTAGATCGTGGTGACCGGATACTAGATAGAAGACTTGATATATCAAGAGGATCGGACACTAGGCAGGAAGTCTAGAAGGGTCAGGAGACCAGACATTTGGCATGAAGACCGGTTGGGTCAGGAGACCGGACAATCGACATGAAGTCCAGCTGGGTCAAGGAGACCGGATAAGTGGCAGAAGCTATAGTGGGTCAGATCGGATATCAAGAATGGTAAGTTTGATAGGGTAGCCGATAGATAAGCCTCGAGTGAAGATGTGAGGTCGAGTCCTCTGTAGGGGGACAAAGCTAGGTGTCAATCCGACAGATAGTTCACGTGGAACTTAAAAGTCAAGATCAAGAAGAATTACTACTGCTATTATATTTTATACTGTTTGCTTTTGCTAATCTTATTTTGCAGGGAACAATCGACTAAAGTTTAGTTGATTGGATATATAGTTGGCAAGATTAACTGGTGATCAATCGAAGATCTGGCAGCCTAGATGTAAGAGTTCCAATCGACTGAAATGACAAACTTCTCGATGCGAAGTCAGGTGACTTGGAGTCAACTGGAAAGGTTGAAGTATCATATCGACGAACTGATGTGGAGTCGACTGGAGGGCATTCCATTCAACTAGAAATAACTTATAAAAGAAATGCACGACCAGCTTCAAAAATCATCTATCTACTACGTCCAAGTTCTGTCTCGTGTGTTTCTTGTTATGTTTGAGAGATATCCTAAGACAATCGCCTTATGACTATTTATTTGATAAATAAAGATTCACTATTTGAGTGCACATCTCATATGTATTTAATTGGATCTTAAACTCATTTACTGAATATCCGCAATACAATTCACAGCATGAGAGAATTTGTGATTGGATCACAACTAGTGAGTATCTCTAGATGTGTAATTATGAAGTATTGAAATCTTCCTTAGTCGATAAATTGATGAGTTCAGACATCATCGATTCTGTGAGACTAGCACGGGTTATACTCCTTCATTTATCCAAACAGTTACTTTTCACTAGCTGGAGACATTGTGATGTTGAGAGTTAAACGTGGATACTGATTATGGGTAACTAGTTCAATGGAGTGACCTACTGTAAGACTTAATATGGTTCTCTACATATAAGATATGTCAGTGAAGCTCTTACTGCAGCTCGAGTGCGAGTTTCCTTTGACTTAAGGTATTCAAGTCATCTTGGTCATGGAGACTTATACTTTGACATCTTAGTCGATACATCTCTATGGAGGTGTGAGTACAGGATAATTGGGTATAAGTTGAAGTGCCCAAAAGTGATTGAATAGCCAACAAAGGATTCACCGCTCCTTGCGAGGAGATGTATACCCTATGGTCACTCGTCGAATTGTTACTTATGCAAGTCTTTGGCCAAAACATTGCATGTGAAGAGTATGGTACTCTTGGATATATGCGAAGTAATTATAGTCCACTGGACGAGGAAGTATTACTTGGGCTAGGTATGATGTAGTCAGCCTAGTAGGGCTGACATAATAGACTATGTCCTGAATCAAATGGGTATAAGACGAGTGAAAGGAACAAGACACGATTCATTATAGTTGTTGAAGGGTTCGGAAATGGTTCTGAGATCAATCATTGATTTTTTGATTAATTGAGGATCATGATGTAGTACTAGGTGTCACTTATGAATGTTCCATAATTAATGGTTAATTATGGATGACCAACATAAACCGAGAACCTATAAGGTCACACGCATAAGGAATCCTTCGAAGAGACTTAAAACGAGTTTGAGAATTGAATTCTCAAGATCAAGAGAGATCGAGTTTGGTTGGACCAAACACATGACAAATATGGAAATATTTGTCAAGTCAAAAATGCGAAAAGAGCACATCCTATAAAGATGGGTTGGGCCAAGAGGTTTAATTATAAACCAAACCCATTTGGTTTTATTTAAATGGGTCTTCTTTTGGTTAAGGGCTCAATTAAGGTTTAATAGATGAGATTAAGCCTTAATGGTTATGGACTTATGGATTTGATCCACTAACCCATAACCCATTAGGTTCAGAGCCTATATAAAGAGTTATAAAGGCTAAAACCTAATTAATGGTCGTGCTTAATCCCCTCCTCTTCCACCTTGTCGTCTACTCCTTCTCCTTCCTCTTCTTGCCGCCAACAAGAGTTGTTGGGGCCCTAGCAAGTTCATCTCTTGCTTTAGGTCTGGCCAACTCCTCCCCAAGGGAGTGAGAAATTTCGGCTAAGGTTTGGAACAAAGGTTTCTTCCTTTGTGCCCTTGGTTGAACCTAGGAGAGTTAGGTTTTATAGCTTGTCGTCGGCCACCAAGGAAACAAGAGTTATTTCCTATTTTGTTGGGTCGGCTTTTTTCTCTCCGATCATCCGACCTTCTTACTTCGTCTAGTAGCAAAGAGAAGGTCAAACTCGTGGCTTAGAGAAGTCGCCCCTCCGAAGATTCGGCGTGGACACGAGTAGAGATAAAGCTCCACGAGCGTCGTACAATTGATGCCCTTCCGACTCAACATCATCTGAAAGGTATACGTAGGATAAAATTGATTTTATTCTTAATTTAATGTAAAATTTTATTTGGTGATATGTTCGCACGTGTTGTAATCTTGCATGTGTGGATGTGTGTGTTGTAATAATTTAGAAAATTATTATATTTTATTCAGTTGCGTTCGTTTATGAAATGACAAAAACACATCTACACGTCGATTGTAATCCAACAGTAGTATATCAGAGCCAGACCGTACTTCAACATTTTTGTAAAATAGATTTACGAAGTCGTAGTTTGTCGTAAAATTATTTTGGAAATTTTCCTATTTTGAAAAAATTTTCATTTTTGGAAAGTTTCCTAATTTGTTAGGAAAAATTCTAAAAATGAAAATTCTCTAATTCAGGAAATTATATTTTTGAAAATATTTGATCAAGAAAGATTAATTTAGAAATTGTTTCCTAATTAATTAGATTTTCTTGATAGGTATTTGTTTCCTTAAATAAAGTAAGTGACTAAATTGGAAATTATTTCCTAATTTAATTTTGGAATTTTGATTTATGGAAATCAATATTCTATAACATATTTTATTTTTGAAAATATTTACCAAATAAAATTAAATTAAATTCATAATTAATTCCTTATTTAATTAGAGAATCATGATTTATGGAAATCAAAATTCTAAATCATATTTTATTTCTAATATATTTTCTAGATAAAATATAATATTAAATTCGGATTTAAATCTTTATTTAATTAAAGAATCATGATTTATGAAATCTAGATTCTAAAATATATTTTATCTTTAATATTTTTCCCTAGACAAAAATATGATATTAAATTTGGAGATTATTTCTTAATTTAATCAAGGAATATTGATTTATAGAAGTCAAATTTCTAATTATATTTTTATTCCAAAATAATATAATGACAACTATGACATAATCATGTCATATCACATGCTATGTAGTATGTCATGATTAGATATATTTTGTCATGCATATGATGTGATATGTCATCATATATATTATGCGTGCAATGTCATATAGATAGAACATATGCATAAGAATGAGACCTAAAATCCTTATACAAATTTTAAAGTTTACACCTACCATTAATATAGTAAGAACCAGAGTCTAATTTCTTGTTTGATTTGTTGGCCCACGTCAAGCTCAACCTGAACTTAGATATGTTCGAACCATAGAAATACGATCTCATGATTAACGGGTTGGCTTTAACTTGAAGAATTGACTTGTTGACCTCACACCAAGGTTAATGTGGATAGAGGTGAAGTCAGGTAATATACATTTGATGTATACTTGTTAATGTGTTAACAACCCGATGTTTATGCGAACATTCAAATAGTTGATAGCATAATGTGATAGTTACATATACGCGATATGTAATTGGTATACTTGATACCTACCACTATAGCTAAGAATAGCTTGTTGGCCTAACGTCAAGGTTGTTCTTATCTATAGTGGATATCAATCAACTCGGAGAAAACTTACGATCTCCCGAATTCAAAGTAAGGGCTCTTGAATTCGAAAAGTGAGTGGGAGCCTAATATGTAAATTGTTTACATATCAAATCATCTCTCTTACATTCTCGATTTTATATTTCTAGGTTAATCATTTGATAATATAGTCTATTAATCTGCGTTCAATTTTCGAATCGAACAAATTGATTGGGCCTAACTTCTTGGATTGGTTTCAAAACTTGAGAATTGTTCTCAAGATTGAGAAGCTTGCTTATGTCCTTGAAGAGTCTCTTCCCACCAGTCTTGAACATGATGCAACTCCGAACCAAATGTTGGCCCATCAGAAGCATACGACTGATTCTGAGCTTGCTAGTTACATCATGCTAGCAACGATGACTCCTGAGCTGCAAAAGCAGCATGAGTATATGGATGCTTACATGATCATTTAACATCTTCGTGAACTCTTCAATGAGCAGTCGAGATCCAAATAGTTCGAGGTCTCAAAGCTTCTCTTTAGCTCGAAGATGGAGGAGGGTTCATCTGCAGTATAATTTTTACTAAAGATTGTTGGGGGATCGGTGGCTGGCTAGAGGGGGTGAATAGCCCAATTCGATGGATGATGGCGTTCGATCGCTTCTTGATTGTCTACAATGAGGTTAGCGCAGCGAAAATATGCTAAACAAAATAATTAAGACAAAACACAAGAAATAAAAGAAAGAACAATGCTAACAAACAATGTAACGTGGTTCACGGCCCTTGCCGCTAATTCACGGACCGATTCGTTCCAAGTGAATCACTCCTAAACCTTCACTAGTCTCTCCTTTTGCCCAAGCAATGTGGAGGTAACCCTTCTTACAACAAACACTCCTTACAATAGGATTGAAATAAAAGCAAAAAGAAGGAGTAAGAATCGTGTGGAGCACTTAGGGGATACTTGGGAGCATGAATATTAACCTCCCTAAAGCCCACACCCTCTCTTTTTATAGAGAGAGCTGATTTCTTCCCATTGGACATGCAGCAGTCGACTGCTGCATGCCAGCAGTCGACTGCCGCCTTTGCAACGGCTTCTAATGACGTCTGATCCGCTATCATCGACGTCCAATGGAAATCTTGTCAGTCGACTGATGACCTTGTAGCCAACTGATTAGTCGACTATGAAGCGTTTTGTGCCCGCGTCACTTTTGGCAGTCGACTGCTGATCGAGCAATTCAGTCGAACACCAGTCAAACTCCATTCGACTTGGACCAGTTTGATTGCCAATACTTGGCAGTCGACTGATATCAGGTAAACCTCAAACAAATGGCTTGTTTGAGCATCCGTCGATCGGGTAAAACCTCAATCCACTTGGTTGAGCATCCGACACTCCCATTCGTCGGGTAAAACCTCAAACTAATGTTTGAGAGTCCGACTTAACCATACGTCGGGGAAAACCTCAAACCCTAGTTTGAGCATCCGACTTGTCGGGTAAACCTCAACCCACTCGGTTGAGCATCCGACTCTTGACTTAGTCATTCAGCCAAGTTCATCTATGAGCTATGTTACACTTCGCTCATTCTCTCATCTCCCTTGAAGTCCCTCGTCGAAGTTCTCTTCGTCCGGCCACGTCTCTCGGATGCACCAAGCGCATGTCTTCGCAATATCATCCTTCCTGTCTCATCCTGAAGTCTACTTCCTTGGCTTCACTCCAAAGTTGCTCGTCTCACGGTCCCTCAGATGTCGTCCTTCACCGACTCAAAGACCCGAGCCATGAGATGGTGAACCCACTAATGCTTTCGTCAAGCCAACACATGTGTGAATTACTAAGTCTTGCATGACTCCAACACACATATCAAATCTCCTAACTTAAACCTTTGTCACACACATCAAAACCTTAAACCATACTTGGGTTGATTGCCCTAACAATTTCTCTTTTTTTTTATGTGTGGCAACCATGTTTAAGTTAGGTAAACCATTAACAAAATACATAAGACAGGAAAGCATTTAAAATAATATGAGTATCAAACACTCCCCCTAAATACATGCAACTGCCCCTTAACACATGCTAATTCTCTCCCCCTAGCATGATTAACTTAAACACACATATTTCTCCCCCTTTGACACCATCAAAAACATTAACATATGTTATATAACAGGGCACCAAAGTCTAAAGGATGAAAAACACCAAAATCAGCCTTAAAACCTGATAAAAATAGGTTACTGTGCTCGTGCACGGTCATCAGTCAACTGCTATCAGAATGACAGTCGACTAGCACAAGTAAAACCAATTTTTTGAATTTCGTACCGAAATTCAAAAATACATTAAAAATTCTAAAAATTTTGAAAAATCGTGAAATTTTGAAAACACATTTCTTGTAAAGTCCTTTATCAATGAAAAATAATTTTTCATGAAAATTCATTCAATTTTCCAACATTTGGCAAAAACTTAAAAGTCTTAAAAACCTTCAAAGTTTTATCAATTTGAGAACCTAGTTTTGCCTTCAAATGATTTAAAACATGAATACACAAATTATAAGACAAGAAATGATTTTGAAAACATTTGAAATATCCAACCATGATCTTTGGGCAATATGTCTATGAATTAAACATATGTTTTCTCCATGATTGGTCTATTATTGCTATGACATGATACATGTAAATCACCATCTAAATGCCATAAGCATTAGTGAACCATTTGTATCAACCTAACATCTCACTCATGCTATTTTTCAATCAAGTTAACCTATAGTGAGTGTGATATGTACCTAAAGTATTGTACTTAACCATCAATTTCATGCAATTTCTATCAAGGTTAAGTATCAACAAGCATGACCATGAATTCAAGTATTATCCTTAACTACACATCATGATAAATCTAGTATATCATTCAATTCATAGGTCACACATTATGATCATACATCAAATATTACAATTCAAATTATAATCATGATCATTTATCAAGTATAAAATTAAGTATCAAAAATCATGATTCAAACATTATTACCCAAAACATTCACCATGCTCATCAATCAAATATCATCATACTAACACCCTCATCATCCTAAGCCAACCATTTAGCATGATATAAATTAAGTTCACTTATGGTTGACTAACCTCGGATTTTCTAACCCTTAAGGATTGACTTGGGAACCCAATATACATTCTTTCCAATAGGGTTCATCAAGTATTCCTTTGGGATCCATTTTCTAGCTACCATTGTAGTTGTTTTGGCTTAACCTCTTGCAATTAAACAGTGATATGCTTTCTCATTCTTGGATCCCTTATAACCTAGGCATCTCTTGTTAAAACTAGCCCTTTGGCTCCTAATTATTATGTTAAGGGTATTTGAGCCAATAGTAAATTTTTCAAAGCCCTTGGTAAAAAATTCTACCTTTTCCCTTAAAGCCTTATTTTTTTTACTAAGCATGCATCATTTACACTAGAAGAAATATCATTTTCATGTGAACATGCATTTTTCAATTTTTCTTATAGTTCCTTAATTTCATTTTGCATGCTTTTGTTCTTCCTCTTAGCCCTAAATAAGTCTCTAGTTAAGCTAGTTATCATAGAAACAACATCATTGGAGGGTAGTTTAGTTACCTTACTTACCCAATCTCCTTCCGATGATGATGATGATGAGGCTTCCCCTTCACTCAAGCTCTCCTCTTCACTTGAGCTTGTTTCTCCTTTTTCCGAGGAGGTGGAGTCCAAGTCTTCTATCGCCATAAGTGCAAGACTTGTGAATGCTTGTTCTTCCTCCAATGAGGATGATAGATCATCCCACGTCACCACTTTAAGGTTATGCATCTTCCCCTTTCCTTTTTTTCTTGGATTTCTTTTCTTCATTATTCTTCTTGCTTCCCTTCTTCTTGTCTTCTTTCCTTCTCCTTTCTTCCTTGCTTTTGTTCAATAAGGGACACTTATCCCTCATATGTCCTTCTCCTTGGTAATTATAGCAAATGACCTTTCTCCTTGTCCTTCTTCCACTATCATGAGATTTATTAAACTTAAAAATTTTTAAAGCACGTCTCACCTTCCTTACCATGTATGCTTCCTCATTGTTATTCATTGATGAGGAGGAGGAATCTTCATCGGATGAGGAGGGTGGCGTATCCTTCTTCTTTCCCTTGTCAGCCATGAGTGTTAATCCTCTTGATGGCATGATTGGCTCTTCTATTATTCCTTTAAGCTTAGTTTCATGTAACTCCATAGTTGAAAAGAATTCTTCTAGAGTACTTACCTCTAGATTCTTGGAGATATAAAACGAGTCCACTATGGAGCTCCACTTAGATGATCGGGGAAATGCATCTATGACCTTCATGATCATATCTCTATTGGAGAGCTTCTCTCCTACACTTGTTAGACTTTTAATAATTTCTTTAAAGCATGAATGAAGAGATAATACCTTCTCTCCCTTTTCTAACTTGATGTTACTCAATTGTGATCGGAGGAGGTCTCTTCTTGCAAGCTTCGCCTTGGAAGTGTCTTCATGAAGCTCTATAAGATTTTCCCACATTTTCTTAGCACTTGCGCATTTTACAATTCGGTTGATTTCTTGTTGAGGTAGCAAATTGAATAGATGATGCTTGGCCTTTAAATTCGCCAAGTGCTCTTCTTTTTGATTCTTTGTCCACCTTGACTTTTCAATTAGCTTATCTTATTCATCCCTAGGCAACTCAAAATTGTTTTCCATAATAAGCATTATATCGAAATTGGTTTAAAAGAATACCTCCATTCGCTTTTTCCACTAAGCGAATTCTCCTTCGAATTTAGGCGGATGAATGTTGGAGCTGGCCATTTCTTATCATGCTTGTGTTGGCGATGAGTCCTCGATAAGCTCCTCGCTCTGATACCACTTGTTGGAGGATCGATGGCCGGCTAGAGGGGGGTGAATAGCCTAATTCAATGGATGATGGCGTTCGATCATTCTTGATTGTCTACGATGAGGTTAGCACAGTGAAAATATGCTAAACAAAGTAATTAAGACAAAATACAAGAAGTAAAAGAAAGAACAATGCTAACAAACAATGTAACGTGGTTCACGACCCTTGCCGCTAATCTACGGACCGATTCGTTCTAGGTGAATCACTCCTAAACCTTCACTAGTCTCTCCTTTTGCCCAAGCAAGGTGGTGGTAACCCTTCTTACAACAAACACTCCTTCTTACAATAGGATTGAAATAAAAACAATAAAAAAAAGTAGGAATTGTGTGGAGCACTTAGGGGATACTTGGGAGTATGAACATTAACATCCCTAAAGCCCACACCCTCTCTTTTTATAAAGAGAGTTGATTTCTTCCCGTTGGGCATGCGAATGATTTGCATGCCGGTGCAATGATCGTCACCTTTGCAATGATTTACGATGGCGTCGATCCACGATTGTCACTATCCAACGAAACCTTGTCACGATCGATGACTTCATCGACGATCGATGACCTCAGGTGCGATCGATCAATCAACTACGGCGCTCTATGCCGCGCCGTTTGTCGATCGCGCCACCTTTGGCTGATCGATAGGGAAATTCAATCGAACACGGTCGAACTCAATTCGACTTGGACGATCGCTAATACTTGGCAATCAATCGATTGTTGGTGCAATGGGCACCAAAGTCGAACCGATATTTTGATTATGGCAAAAGGCTCAATAGTTAAGGGTATATTTGTTATCTTACGAGCTCAATTAAGTGTGCGTAAATGCTAAAGTTGAGCGGAAGGTTCATGCGACACGGTGGGAACCGAGGTGGTCAACGCCAGAGGGACTTCGAGGAAGCCGAGGTACTCGGGTGAAGACCGGAAGCGAGGCTACAAGGTAAGCTCGTGTGAAAGCGGCAAGGTCGTTAAGCGTAGATCCGACCCAATACCTCCAATGGAAGGTCTAGGTCGAGATCGGATGGTTAGAACCATCGTACTTTATATTTTAAGCTAACTTGTATCGTCAAAACCCTTTGACTACCAAGCTAGTCAAGTTCCACCTCGAGAAGAGCTCGAATTTCAAGGGGGTGAATTTGGACTTGACTCGTGTTTGGTACAAAGGGTGATGTGGCATCAAGGTGGACATCCAAACCATCACCAAGCTTCCTTGTGGTGGACGCCCAAAATAAGGTGAGTTGGCACAAGATGGTTGGCTCCCATGATGTGGCACAAGTTGAATGGCTCCAACAAGTTGGCGCGCCAAGGAGGTTGGAGGTGGCACAAGGTGGTTGGATGAAACACCTCATCCTCAAGTTGGCGCCCAAGGAGGTTGGAGGTGGCACAAGGTGGTTGGATGAAACACCTCATCCTTGAGCGCACAAGGAGGTTGGAGGTGGCACAAGGTGGTTGGATGAAACACCTCATCCTTGAGTTGGCAAAGGATGTGGATGAACAAGTCTTGGGGATAAGAACCTCACCTTGGACACTACCTATGTCTAAATTCATAGATCAATATCCATAAATAGACATGTTCAAGCCAAGCAAATTACAAGAATTCAAGAGCCTCAACACGCCGTCGAACGCCGCTTACTACTACTCACATTTGCTACGACGGCGTCGCCGACAACGAAAGCTACATCTTCTACTTATAAGAGTTGTCGTATATTTATTTAAGTTCTACTTTAAATTGTCTTTGTGCTTTAATCGAATAAGGAAAGGGGAGTGTCCTTTGCCTTGATTTCTTTTGTAATCGTGTTCTACCTCCAACGAGGAGGAGTGGTTTTAGTGAATTGCTTCTCCGTGACGTGATCAAGGATCACTAGGGCCGTGGATTAGCAATCGAAAGATTGTGAACCACGAAAAATATCTTGTCTACTTTATATTTCGCTGCACTCTCTACTTGCTTTTACTTATTGCAAAAGTTTTTAACGACATCAGACGCTTATTCACCCCTCTAGCTTACACTTTCGATCCAACAATTGGTATCGAGTCGGGCGCTAAGATTCGTGAAACCACCAATCTAGCTTTGTTTTTCTTTTTTACAGATTTTTTATTTATTTATTTCTGTGTGATAATTATTTCACTTGCTTATCTTCTCCTACATATAGAATTGCATTAGAGGCTTTAGGATCCTGGATAAGGTTGTCCTTCGGGTTAGATCCCGAGTAAGGTTGTCCTCCGGAACTTCAACGACATTCGTGATTTGATTGTTTATTTCTTTTGCAAGTTACATTTTATATATCTTTTTACTTCAAGACTACTAATCCAAGACGAAAGTCTTGGAATATTCTTTCCAGGTGTGTTTTGCAAGATTCTTTTCGCTTCTTCTTCTTGTTTTTAAATGGCCCATCTCGAAGGTTTAGCATCACTCGACCCGCTTTACAACGGTAATGACTTTCGTATTGGAAGGGTCGGATGGAATGCTTTCTTAAAACCCAAATCGAGATGTGGATCGTAATCCAAACCGGTTTCACACTTCCTATTAATGAAGATGGTGAATCTTTGGGTTACGATCAATGGTCAAATTCCATGAAAAACAAGTAGAAGCCGATGCCAAGGCAACTCAAATCTTGCAATGTGGGTTGTCCAAGGAAGAGCTCAACCGCCGCCCTTCATTAGTGCAAAGGACTTATGGACCAAGCTAGTGGAACTACACGAAGGCACCGACGACACGAAGGTATGTAAAAGAGATTTACTTTTAAATAAATTGTATAACTTGAAAATGCAGGAAAACGAGACCGCAACTCAACTACATGCTCGATGATCCAAGACATCGCCAACCAACTCCATGCCATCGGACAAAAGGTCGAGAATCGCGACCTTATCGTGTATTCTCTTAACTCGCTTCCTAGGACTACCTCAGGCATCCATGGTCGATGCCTACAAGGTCTCCAAGGACCTTTCTAAAATTAGGTTAGACGAATTGTTTTCGAACTTGAATTACATGAGCAAACTAACGTGGTCCAAAGCCGAGAAGAGTATTGCGTTAGTTGGTGTGTTCCAAGAAGAAGAAGCCCGCAAGCAAGCCACGAAGGAAGAAGACGAGTCCGAATCGGAAGTAGACTCGAATAGAATCCGAACTAGTCAATCTAGTTCTAAGATGATCAAGAGACGAAACGACCAACAACTCAAGGTAAGCCTAAACCTAATTCAAATACTTCTAATTTTAGATGCTATGAGAGTGCAACAGTTCTGGCCACATCAAGTCCGAGTGCCCAAAGCTAAAGAATAACGATCAAAGACAAGAAAGCGCTAAACGCTACTTGGGAGGAGTTGTCGAGGAAGAAGACGATATCCAAGCTCTAATGGCCAAGCCGACCGAGCACGACTCAAATCAAGAAGAGTCCGAGTCCGAATCCGATGATGAGCTTCCATTCAAGACAAGCCACGGATCCGTATCCGGTTCAAAAGAATCATTAAGGGTACGTCGGTCGTTACTTAATACTTTGTATGGTGCAATTAAATTTTTAAATAAGAAACTAGCTAAGTCCGAGTCCAAGGTCGAGACCCTAATTGAGGAGGTTAACCTCCTCAAACATTAGGTCTCCCTAACCTCTTCGACTACTCGTATTCAAGAGGAGGACTCAACTCAAGTTGAAAAGCTTGAAGTTGAGAACTCGCTTTTGAAAACACAAGTCGAAGACCTTAGGAACACGTTGGAAAGGTTCACTTTGGGATCCAAGGGACTTGACCTCTTACTTGATCACAAAGGGCCGTGGTACAACAAGGCCGGACTCGGGTTTAACTCAAATACAACCAATAAGTCATATATGTCTATAGTAAACCAACATAAGAAAAATGTCCAAGCATGGGTCCCTAAGATCACTTTGATTTCAACTTTAGGATCTAACATGTATTGGGTTCCCAAGGACCAAATTCACTATGTGAATAGACCCACTCGATTCAATGGTCCAGGGGGAGCCAATACAAAATGTATTTTTGTTAAGTCTTAGAAATTGCATGCTTAGTTTTTCCTTTATTTTTAGAATGGTTAGATAGGACTCATAATCAACTAAAATCCTACGAAAAGATTGAGCCTCGGGGAGCCTCTTTTCAAAAATAACTAGTTAGACCAAGATGTAGTCTCAAGTAAGTCGAGTTATCAATTTCTTGAAATTAGCTTTGTCTAAGGAAGTGGTCGTTGTTCCGATCAAAGAAGGCCTCGTGCCTCGCCACGACACGAAGCTAATCTCTTGAAAAGATTACTTGATGAGCTTAGACTAAATCCGAATCTAACCTAATGTTGGTTAATTTAAATTCATTAAAATTAATCAAGTAAAATTGATAGTCATCTCACAATAACACATAGGAATAACATGTTTTGATCATGTAGATATTGGTGAGATGATTTAGGTTTAAAAACTTACAAACAACCCTTTATTAATTCCAATATCCGATCCAACTACCTTATGTGTAGGATCAATGGATGTTGGACAGTGGTTGCTCCCGACACATGACCGGGGATCAACTCAAATTTTCGAAGTTACCATTCAAACGACAAGAATCGGTAGCCTTCGGAAATAACGGCAAGCTCAAAATCATCGGATCAGGTGATATTGAGCTCAACTCTAACTTTACAATTCAAAATGTCTTATTAGTAGAAAACTTTCAATATAATTTACTTAGTGTAAGCCAATTGTGTGATAACAATTATAAGGTCATATTTCTAGAAAATGAATGCGTAATCAAAATAAATGCAACATCTAAAATAATACTTAAAGGAACTAGGAGTAGCAACATCTACACAATAAATTTACCCAACTCCTCAACCAAGTGTCTTATGACACAAAGAAGAGGAATCTTGGTTATGGCAATCAAGACTCGACACTGCACTCCAAGACTCGGCCCACAAGATGAGTCAGAGTGGCTTGGTTATAGGTTTGCCTAAACTAAACAACTTGGATAATAAAATATGTAATGCTTGTCAACAAGGTAAACAATCTAGGACACAACATCAATTAACTAATCAAGAACGAACTAAAAGTGTTCTTGAGCTCCTACACATGGATCTATTTGATTCACATGGAGCTAAGTTACTCAATGGTAGTCAATTTTGCTTAGTCATAATTGACGACTATTCTAGATTTACTTGGGTTAGGTTTATCAAACATAAAAATGATACCCTAGACCAACTAATCAATCTTTGTAGGTTAATCGAAAATCAAAAGAACCTTAAGATTAAAAGACTTAGAAGAGATCATGGTGGTGAATTCGAAAACCACAGCTTTACAGATTTCTGTAACCTAAACGGATACCACCATGAGTTTTCATGTCCTAGAACACCACAACAAAATGGGTTAGTCGAACGGAAAAATAGAACCCTACAAGAAGCCGCTAGGACAATGTTAAACGAGTATAACCTACCCGATAGATTTTGGGCAGAGGCCGTTAGTACGGCTTGCTATGTCCAAAATAGGATCCTTATGGTAAAGAGGCACCAAAAGACCTCGTACGAGATTTATCACGATAAAATACCGAACATCAAGTACTTTAGGGTATTTGGATGCAAGGTACATATCTTAAACACTAAGGATTACCTAGGGAAATTCAAATCCAAAACCTCTACTGGAACCTTTCTAGGATACTCAACCACCAGTAGAGCTTATTGGGTATACAATCACGACACTCTTAGAGTCGAAGAAACCATTAATATAGTTTTCGACGAAGGACACGAACCCGTTCAATCCTTAACAAAACCAACTAGCAAATCAACTTATAGCGAACCCGACTCTGATCTTGAACTTGAATCTCGTCCTAACCCAAG
The DNA here is from genome assembly GCA_025175895.1 of Wurfbainia villosa. Taxonomy (NCBI): domain Eukaryota; kingdom Viridiplantae; phylum Streptophyta; class Magnoliopsida; order Zingiberales; family Zingiberaceae; genus Wurfbainia; species Wurfbainia villosa. The sequence goes on from CM046003.1 coordinate 51,289,010, forward strand.
TCATCCTAGCGACCAAGTGATAGATGACTCTAACCCAAGTCAAACTAGAACTCACCCAAGTCATCCTATCGACCAAGTGATAGATGACCCTAACCCGAGTCACACTAAGACTCAAACAAATCATCCTATCAATCAAGTTATAGGTGATCCAAATTTAGGGGTTCGAACTAGAGCTTCATATCGAAACCTTAGTCAAATCTCGTTAATTTCCAAAATCGAACTATTGAACAAGCACTTCTTGATCCCATTGGATTATTGCTATGCAAGAAGAGCTAGCTCAATTCACTAGAAATGAAGTCCGGGAATTAGTACCACCACCTAAAGAAAAATCAATTATTGGAACAAGGTGGGTATTTGAAATAAACTTGATGATAAAGGTGAAGTAGTTAGAAATAAAGCTAGGTTAGTCGCAAAGGGTTTAGTCAAGTCGAAGGTTTAGATTACGATGAGACCTACGCCCCGTGTGCGGACTAGAGTCCATCCGAATGTTGTTAGCATATCTTTGCACATCGAGGTTTTAAATTGTTTCAAATGGATGTCAAGTCAGCATTTTTGAATGGATACATTAAGGAAGAAGTTTACGTCAGTCAACCTCCGGATTCGAAAATCTAGATAAACGACCATGTCCTTAGACTTAAGAAAGCCCTATATGGACTCAAACAAGCCCCAAGAGCTTGGTACGAAGGCTTCGATCTATCTTAAGTCCAAAGGATTCAACCAAGGTTTAGTCGACCCAACCTTATTCGTTAAAACCGTAGGAAAAGAAATCTTTATAGCCCAAATCTATGTAGATGATATAATTTTTGGAACTACCAACTCGATCCTGCTAACGAATTCATCTCACTTATGGAAAGTGAATTTGAAATGAATTTAGTGGGAGAGTTAAGTTTCTTCTTAGGTTTACAAATTAAACAAACTAAAGATGGAATATATTTACATCAACAAAAATATACTAAGGACTTAATAAATCGATTTGGAATGCAAGATGCTAAAATAATCAATACACCTATGGCAACTAATGTTAATATAAACGAAGATGTATAAGGAAAACACGTTGACCTAAAATACTATAGGAGCGCAATAGGAAGTCTCCTATACTTAACCGCGAGCCGACCGACATTTTATTCGCAGAAGTATGTGCGCAAGGTTACAAACCTGTGCCAAGGAGTCTCACTAACCCTAGTCAAGCGTATCCTTAGATATCTAAAGGGCACGCTAAACGTAGTTATTTGTTACACTAGATATTCCGAGATTAATCTAATCTGCTACTCCGACTCCGTCTATGCAGGTATTAAACTCGATAGAAAGAGCAAGAGTGGTTGTTGTCAAATCCTCGGCTCGAGTCTAGTAAGTTGGTGCAGTAGGAAGCAGCATTCCGTTGACTTATCTACCACAGAAGCAGAATACGTTGCGATGCGTGAGTGTGTCTCTCCGTGGATGAAGCACACTCTCCAAGACTTTAGCTTAATCTTTAACAACATTAAAACCTACATAGATAACATTAGTTCAATTAACTTAACTAAAAATCCAATATGTCATTCTAGGACAAAACATATAGAAGTTAAACACCACTTCATTAGGGAACATGTAACTAATGGAACTATACAACTAGAGTATGTTGAGTCCAAATCAAACCTAGCGGACATCTTCACCAAACCACTACCCGAATTTAGTTTATTAAGACGAAAGTTAGGTATGTGCGTAATAGAGTAGGATTTAAATTTTTCTATATATGTACTCTACTTTTGCTTCTTTTTATGAAATTAGCCTAAGTCTTACCTTAGAAATCATATACCTATAGATTTAAGGAGCCAACACATCTCACAACACATAGGACTAATGTGTTTGTGTACTTAGCCACGTAGACGGGCGTGAGATGTTAGGACCTTACTCACAGTTCCCGTAGATTGATTGCATCGACATGAACTATGGAGTATAATTATTTAAATTAATCAACTCCTTCAAGACTTATTGATCATTCTATATCAATCAAGTCCAACCGGAGTTGTACATTTTAGATGAACATATTTTCAAGCTTATTATTATTTTAAAAAAATATATATTTATATTGGGAACTTGCTTGGACTTACAAACCCTAAAATATATTTACAAACTTTTTGAGTTAAGGCAAAAGGGGGAGAAAGTCACAAAAGTAAGGAAGAAAGTAAACAAAATTATTACCTTTTATATTAAGTAATTCCGTTTACTTAAGCAACTATTAAGGGGGAGTAAAAATTATTTTTCAAGAACTCACCTTCGGTCAAGGGGGAGGTTACCTCAAAGGGGAGAACTTGAAACAATAATATTTCTCACTCATACTTAATCATTATGCTAGCTCATTCATATTTAATCATTATGCTAGCTCATTCATATTTAATCTTTATGCTAGCTCATTCATATTTAATCTTTATGCTAGCTCATTCATGCTTAATCATTATGCTAGCTCATTCATATTTAATCTTTATGCTAGCTCATTCATGCTTAATCATTATGCTAGCTCATCATTATGTTTAATTTTTCCTTAACTTTTGTGTCGGTTTGCCATGAATCAAAGGGGGAGATTGTTGGTGCAAGGCACCAAAGTCGAACTCAGTATTTTGATTATGGCAAAAGGCTCAATAGTTAAGGGTATATTTGTTATCTTACGAGCTCAATTAAGTGTGCAGAAATGCTAAAGTTGAGCGGAAGGTCTGCGACACCCGGTGGGAACCGAGGTGGTCGGGCAACGCCAGAGGGACTTCGGAGGAAGCCGAGGTACTCGGGTGAAGACCGGAAGCGAGGCTACAAGGTAAGCTCGTGTGAAAGCGAAGCAAGGTCGTTAAGCGTAGATCCGACCCAATACCTCCAATGGAAGGTCTAGGTCGAGATCAGATGGTTAGAACCATCGTACTTTATATTTTAAGCTAACTTGTATCAAATTCAAAACCCTCCTTGACTACAAATAACCGCTAGTCAAGTTCCAAAGAAGAGCTCGAATTTCAAGGGGTGAATTTGACTTGACTCGTGTTTTGGTACAAAGGGTGATGTGGCATCAAGGTGACATCCAAACCATCACCAAGCTTCCTTGTGGTGGACGCCCAAAATAAGGTGAGTTGGCACAAGATGGTTGGCTCCCATGATGTGGCATTGTTGAATGGCTCCAACAAGTTGGCGCCCACGGAGGTTGGAGGTGGCACAAGGTGGTTGGATGAAACACCTCATCCTCAAGTTGGCGCCCAAGGAGGTTGGAGGTGGCACAAGGTGGTTGGATGAAACACCTCATCCTTGAGTTGGCGCACAAGGAGGTTGGAGGTGGCACAAGGTGGTTGGATGAAACACCTCATCCTTGAGTTGGCGCAAAGGATGTGGATGAACAAGTCTTGGGGGATAAGAACCTCACCTTGACACTACCTATGTCTAAATTCATAGATCAATATCCATAAATAGACATGTTCAAGCCAAGCAAATTACAAGAATTCAAGAGCTCTCAACACGCCGTCGTAACGCCGCTACTACTACTCACATTTGCTACGACGAAGTGCCGCCGACAACGAAAGCTACATCTTCTACTTATAAGAGTTGTCGGTATATTTATTTAAGTTCTACTTCTTTAAATTGTCTTTGTGCTTTAATCGTAACAAGGAAAGGGGGAGTGTCCCTTTGCCTTGATTTCTTTTTGTAATCGCGGTTCTACCTCCAACGAGGAGGAGTGGTTTTAGTGAATTGCCCTCCGTACGTGATCAAGGATCACTAGGGCCGTGGATTAGCAATCGAAAGATTGTGAACCACGTAAAAATATCTTGTCTACTTTATATTTCCGCTGTGCACTCTCTACTTGCTTTTTACTTATTGCAAAAGTTTTTTAACGACATCGTATCGCTATTCACCCCCCCCCCTCTAGCGACACTTTCGATCCAACACTGATGTCGAGTAAACCTCAAACAAATGGCTTGTTTGAGCAATCGATAGTCGGGTAAACCTTAACCCACTTGGTTGAGCATCCGACACTCTCATTCGTCGGGTAAAACCTCAAACTAATGTTTGAGCGTCCGACTTAACCATACGTCGGGTAAAATCTCAAACCCTAGTTTAAGCATCCGACTTGTCAGGTAAACCTCAACCCACTCGGTTGAGCATCCAGCTCCTAACTTAGCCATTCGGCCAAGTTCACCTATGAGCTACGTTACACTTCGCTCATTCTCTCATCTCCCTTGAAGTCCCTTGCTAAAGTTCTCTTCGTCTGGCCACGTCCCTCGGATGCACCAAGCGCACGACTTTACAATGTCATCCTTCGCGTCTGACCCTGAAGTCTACTTCCTTAGCTTCACTCCAATGTTGTTGGTCCGGCGATCCTTCGGATGCACCAAGCGCACAACTTCACAACGTCGTCCTTCACCGACTCAAAGACCCGAGCCATGAGATGGTGAACCCACCAATGCTTTTGTCAAGCCAACACATATGTGAATTACTAAGTCCTGCATGACTTCAACACACATATTAAATCATATAAACATCCTAACTTAAACCTTTTCCACACACATTAAAACCTTAAACCATACTTGGGTTGATTGCCCTAACAAAGATGAATGGGTACATCGAGCGACTAGGATCACTAGGGTTTGCGATGGATTATGAACTAAGTATTGACTTAATTCTACATAGTTTGCCCAAGAGTTACTCACAATTTATGATAAACTATCGGATGAACAATCTTGAATCCACCATTCTCAAGCTGATCAATATGCTCAAGACTGTAGAACCTTATGTGACTAAAGAATAGAAGACAGTGATGTTCGTTGACTCCTCGAAGAAAGGTTCTAAGAGGAAGTCAAAGAAACAGCCAAAGGGAAAGAAGAAGAAGAAGGCAAAGACTAGAGAGTCAGCTCCAAAGGGCACATGTCATCACTGTGGCAAGATGGGTCATTAGCGAAGGAACTGCAAGATCTATCTTGAGTCCTTGAAGAAGAAGTCGGCATCTGATGTCTCATCCTCTTCAGGTATCTTCGTTATTGACTATCATGCTATTTCCTTTTACGCTTGGATATTGGACACTAGGTATGACTCACATATATGTAATGACATACAGGGGCTAAGGGATAACAGAAGACTTGTCAAGGGAGAAACGAATCTACGAGTCGATAATGGAGCAAAGGTTATAGCTATCGCCGTCGGAACATATTTGCTGAAGCTTCCTAGTGGACTTGTCTTAGAACTGGACAATTTTTATTTTGTTCCTGCATTAATAAAGAACATTGTTTCTATTTCTTGTTTAAATAGAAAGGGTTACCATTTGACGTTTAGTAATAAATATTATTATACAACCTTGAATGACATTCTTTATGGCACTGGAACTTTATGCAATGGTATCTACGTATTAGATACATCTAGTGACGTATTCAATATCGAAGTGAACAACAAGCATGCTCAAAAGGATGATCAGTTAACCTCATACATGTGGCATTGTCTCTTTGGTTATATAAACAAAAAGCGCATGTCAGAGTTACACAAAAGTGGGATTCTAGAATCTTTTGAATTGGATTCATTTGATACATGTGAATCATGCTTACAAGGCAAGATGACAAAGTTTCCCTCTTCTGGAAAGGGTAAACCAGTGGAAAAGTTACTTGGTCTCATACATACTGATGTATGTGGACTAATGTCAATTCATGCTCAAGGAGGTTATAGCTACTTCATTACCTTTATCGATAATCACTCACGATTTAGGTATGTATATCTTATGAGATATAAATCTAAAGTCTTTGAAAAGTTTAAAGAATTCAGAAATGAAGTAGAAAAACAACTTGGTAAAAGTATTAAGATACTTCGATCTGATTAAGGTGACAAGTACTTAGTTTCAGGATTATCTAAGGGACAATGGTATATTGTCTCAATGAACTCCGCCTTATACACCGCAATATAATGGTGTATCGGAAAGGCAAAATTGAACCTTATTGGACATGGTGAGATCGATGATGAATCATGCAAGCCTTACCAAATCATTTTGGGGTTACGCACTTGAGACAGCTATTCACTTATTGAATAGAGTCCCGACTAAGACAGTCTCTACTACTCCATATCAGATATGGACTGGTAAGAAAGCCCAGTTGTCTTATTTGAAGACCTGGGGGTGTCCTACTTATGTGAAGAGGACTACATCAGACAAGCTGGATGCTAACTCTAATAAGAGTCTATTTATTGGATACCCCAAGGAAACGAGAGGTTACCAATTCTATTATTCCTAGGAACAAAAAGTGTTTGTTTCAAGGAATGTTGTATTTCTAGAGAAAGAGTTTCTCTTTCAAAAAAACAATGGGAATCAGCTTGAACTTGAGAAAGTTCAAGAAACTCCAATAGACACTAAAGAGATGTCGATACCGGAACCACAGTCGATTATTCATAATGATGAGATAATGACAGAATCTATCGTTACACCACCTCTTTGCAGATATGGAAGGTCACATAAGATTCCTGAGAGATATAGAGTTCTCGTAAGTGAATCTAATGATGTGTTACTCATTAAAGGTGAGGAACCTACTAGTTACGAAGAAGTTCTGAAAAGTTAAAAAAGGGATAAATGGCTGGTAGCCATGAAATCGAAAATGGATTCCATGTATGAAAACTAAGTTTGGAACTTGGTGGATCCACCTGAAGGCATCACGCCTATTGGGTGCAAGTGAATTTTCAAGAAGAAAACTAACATGGATGGTAATGTGATTACCTATAAAGCTAGATTTGTGGCAAAAGGTTATCATCAAGGTGTTGACTATGATATGGAAGGTCACATAAGATTCCTGAGAGATATAGAGTTCTCGTAAGTGAATCTAATGATGTGTTACTCATTAAAGGTGAGGAACCTACTAGTTACGAAGAAGTTCTGAAAAGTTAAAAAAGGGATAAATGGCTGGTAGCCATGAAATCGAAAATGGATTCCATGTATGAAAACTAAGTTTGGAACTTGGTGGATCCACCTGAAGGCATCACGCCTATTGGGTGCAAGTGAATTTTCAAGAAGAAAACTAACATGGATGGTAATGTGATTACCTATAAAGCTAGATTTGTGGCAAAAGGTTATCATCAAGGTGTTGACTATGATGAAACCTTCTCACCAGTTGTCATGCTTAAATCCATTCGGATACTCCTGGCCATAGCAGCTCATTATGATTATGAGATATGACAGATGGATGTAAAAATAACTTTGCTTAATGAAAACCTGCATGAGGATGTGTATATGATACAACCCGAGGGTTTCACATCGTTTGACAAAACTAAAGTATGCAATCTTTAACAGTTCATTTATGGACTGAAGCAAGCATCTAGGAGTTAGAATATCCATTTTCATATGGCGATCAAAGAGTTTGATTTCTCACAAAATCTTGATAAACTTTGTGTGTACAAGAAGGTTAGTGGGAGTGCGATCGTGTTCCTAATACTATATGTTGATGACATATTACTCATAGGAAACAATATATCTGTATTACAGTCAGTCAAAGTTTGGCTATTCAAAATTTTCTCCATGAAAGACATGGGAGAAGCGACCTACATCCTCGAGATTAAGATCTGTAGAGATAGTTCGAAAAGGTTGCTTGGTCTTTCATAGTCTATATATATTGATAGAGTGCTAAAGCGATTTAGCATGTCTAAATCCAAGAAAGATTATATACCCATGAGATATGGGATTCACCTTTCAAAGTCTGTGTGTCCCCGCACAGAAGACGAGAGGATTTGCATGAATAAGATTCATTATGCTTCTACAATAAGATCTATTATGTATGTTATGTTATGTACGAGGCCCAACGTATCATATGCTCTGAGTGTCACGAGCAGATACTAGTCAGATCCAGAAATGGATCATTGGGTGGCTGTCAAGGAAATCCTTAAGTACTTAAGAAGAACTAAGAATATGTTCTTGGTATATAGAGGAGGTTATATGGTTACGTGTTGGTATACAGATGTCAACTTCCAGACATACAAGGATGACTCCAAGTCATAGTCTGGGTATATATTTACACTGAATGGAGGCGCAATGAGTTGGAAAAGTTCTAAACAAAATACAGTTGTCAATTCTACTATAGAGACAAAATACATTATAGCTTCTGAAGCAGCAAAGAAGGCAGTTTGGATCAAGAAGTTCATCTCCGAACTTGGGGTGGTTCCATCCATTATTGAAGCATTACCGATTTACTATGACAACACTGGAGCTATCACACATGCAAAGGAACCTAGGTCTCACCAATGATTCAAACACGTGCTTCGACAATATCATCTGATTAGAGAAATCATCAATAGGAAAGAAATACAAATCGAGAAGATTCCCACAGAAAGGGACCTAGCGGATCCTTTGACAAAAGCTCTATCACAAAGTTTAAGAGTCACGTCACGGACTATGGGATTGGATACCATGGCAATTGGCTTTAGGCTAAGTCGGCATCTATTATGTTTGAGAGGTGTCCTAAGGCAATCGCCTTATGACTATTTATTTGATAAATAAAAATTCACTATTTGAGTGCACATCTCATATGTGTTTGATTGGATCTTAAACTCATTTATTGAATGCCCGCAATACAATTCATATCATGAGAGAATTTGTGATTTGATCACAACTAGTGAGTATCTCTACATGTGTAATTATGAAGTATTGAAATCTTCCCTAGTCGATGAATTGATGAGTTCGGACATCATTGATTCTGTGAGACTAGCACGAGTTGTATTTCTTGGTTTATCCAAGCAGCTACTTCTCATTGGCTGGAGACATTGTGATGTCAAGAGTTAAACGTGGATGTTGTGTTAGTGAAAGCCCTAGAGTCAATCATGTGATGATTGTTGCATGGACTTTATTGTATCATATTTCTATTTATAAAGGCATGGTTATTATATTTACTTGTATTGGTGCCAAATAACTAAATATAATAATGTCCTTGAGTAGTAGGTTCTTATCTATATCAATCGATTGGTTGAATCGATAATGAGATGATATAGAGAACACTACTCTTAATCATTCCTAGTCGAGTATTAACATTCAGGGACAATGTTAATGCGTAGAGACTAGCATGTAGGTCAACAAGATGACTTGATCTCACAAGTCATGGATATGAGATATCAAGTTGACACATGGGTATGCATTGGAGAATATATACTGAATGACCCGCCATGAGAAAGTATCATGGATCGTTATATGAGTGTCATATACTTTCTCATGTGGCTATTAGTATGACTATTAGTCCTTAGACCTGAAGTCACCATGGTTCCCTACATAAGAAGTTGCATACTTTGGCTTCGTCAAACGTCACCCGTAAATGGGTGGACTATAAAGGCGACATCGGGTATGTAACAAATTATACGGAGGGATGTGAGTGATGTAGATGGGATCTATCCCTCCTATATGACGGGGGTGACATCGATATTCTTGATAGAGTGAGACCACGAAGTGCATGGCCATGCCCAAATGAGTCAATATGAGATATTGAGCTCATTTGATTAGAGTGAGTCTACTTGGAGTTTAAGATTTAGATTGTACCGAGGATGACACGGTCTATGCCTCGATTGGTCAATCTAGATGTCAAGGATAGAGGGACATTGTCACATATTGTGAGAGTCACAATTAGTAGTCACAAAGGTGATGTTGGAGCTCAACATTCTTGTAACTTGGGTAGAAATGATGTGTTGCTAGATACCGCTCATTGCTTATGTTCCTAAATCGGTTTAGGGACATTGCCAACGTTACAAGAACCTATAGGGTCACACACATAAGAGCAATTAGATGGAGATTAGGTTCATATGATGAACCATGAGGATTAGGTTCATGGGATGAACCAAATTGGATTAAGAGTAATCCAAATTAGACTAATTGAGTTAGACTCAAGTTGATTCAAGTGTTGAATGAGTCTAATTTAGATTTGATTCATCAAATCAATTTAAATTAAATGAATAGAGATTCATTAAATTAAATTGACTTGAGTCAAGTGGTTAGATTTGATCAACCATGGGAGATTAGAGGTCAAGTTTGACTTGACTTGAGACGGAAGATGAAAGGTCAAGTTTGACTTGACCAAATGTCATGTCATGATGATGACATGGCATGGCCGGCCAATGATGGTGCTCCACATCATCATTGACTTGGTCAATTGGTGCCACATCATGAGGGAGACCAAGGGTCATGGGAGTTACATGCATGCATGTAACCCCCCTTTCATGAAGTGGCCGACCACTTTAGGGGTTATGGGTGGTGAATTCATTTGGTGAGTTACACTCTTGGATCATCTTCTTCCTTGATGTTTTTCCTCTCAAGCTCTCCCTCTCCTTCCTCATCTTGCCGAGATCTACTAGGAGTGCTAGCACACTCAAGTTTGTCTCTTTCTCCACCTATTGCTTGTGTGGATACCAATAGAGGAGTGTGCACTTGACACTCTCGAGTTCCGGCGAACTTTTGGACGAGCAGGATAAGCGAAGGGCATCGCATCGAGGGTAATGATCTCATCTCTTAGATCTAAGGTAGATCTAGGGTTTTAGTAAGCACATACATGTTTTATAATTTTTATACTTCGCACAGATCCGTGGCCGGGGCTTCCGAGATTTCCGCAACGCAAAAAGCGGTTTTTGCGGCTCGGAAAAACCCAACAGTGGTATCAGAGCCACGTGCGAAGCATGTATGTGTTTCGTCTTTGTAATTTTTGTATTAGATATAAAAATTACAGATTTTTATGTTTCTGTAAATTTCCTAATTTTATAGAATTTTTGGGTATTTTTCTCAAAGAGTCGAAGCAACAAGTGTTGGGACACTTGTAGGCTTCAACCGTCGAGAAAAACTCTCTGAAACGGTGAGTTCTCGCTTTAGGTTTTTGGGACAGCGACTTAAGTTGCTGTAGGATCGTAGTAGGGACACTCGCAAAGTTAATTTTGCGAGTATGGGCGCTGCCCTATCCCCGAAAGGGGCTTTGTCCCGCGATCGCGCTCGGAAACCGCTTAGCGGGACCGTTACGGAGAGGTGACTCATTAATTTGAAAAAAAAAATTAGGAAAAATTATAGAAATTTCTGTAAATATACATAATTTAGAATTATGTATAATTCTGTGATTGTCATGGCCCAATGACCCCAATTTGATTGGATTATGTGTGTTGTAATTCATAATACGACCTGCGTGCCGTTTTGTGGTTGTGCGTGTTGTATAGTGTATGCAACCTGCGCGTCGTACCTCTTCTTTTGATATTCTAGTTGTAATTAGTTTTTAGACTCGAATGTAACTCGAGTTTCATATTTGTAATGTACAAAATGGAGCGGTGGAAAGTCCACTCGAAGACGAGATTACGAGAAGGGTGACGACGACACATGGCGGTCAAAGGAAGCACTTGGAGAAGCCGCTAGCCTTAGGTTGACCGTCCGATCTTCTCATTGGCTTGAGAAGATCGTAGTAGGGCCATGACTTTATCACATTTAATTATATATATATATATATATGTTGATATATATATATATATATATAGATCTATATATATATATATATATATATATATATATATATATATATATATATATATTTATTTATTTAATTGATTTTGCTTGTATGTATGTGATGCATGCTAGTAGAATAATGCATGTATGTATATGATGCATGCTAGGATAATTTTCTTCTATGTATATGATGCATGCTAGAATAATGAATGTATGTATATGATGCATGCTAATATAGGATAATAAAGGCCTAAATGCGTATAAGATACACATTACGATTAGATTAGATCATAATCGAATCAACTCGAAAATGCCTACCGAGCCTTGATACCCATCACTACCTCGATCATTTGTTGTTGTTGAATCTGCCAAAGCAGAGCAACGCATATTATCTTGGTAGGGTGCGGAGGGACAATCTTGGTCCCACCTATCACGCTTGGGTTAGAGTAAGCTCAATTAGATTGAGCAAAACTAGTTAAACTCAATTGGATCGAGTAGAACTATAGGCATATTCCAATCGTTGGAACGATAGGTCAAGATCGCATTTACACTAAATCTTGGGCGATTTAGCCAAAGCTAACTCAAGGTCTTTTGTAAATGTGGGTCTTGATCCTATAAACAAGAGTTGCATAGAGATGTAATCGGTAATATGTTACCCACCGATCATACTAAGTCTTGGGCGATTTAGCCAAAGCTAACTCAAGGCTTAGTATGATATGGATCTTGTCCCGCAAGAATTATAGCTAGTTTGTATGAATCTAGTAATGTGGTTTGACCACATCCATAACTCGATTCTACAAAAATTCCTATAATTCAGTGGGAGCATCATTTGATTAAAGGCCTAATTAAATGATAAAAGGAATATGATATTAATTCTCTGCATTGTATGTTGTAGATAACTATGTCGACAAACATGAACACTCTCTCTCTGCGTTCTGTCCTTGAGAAGGACAAGCTCAATGGAGCGAATTTCGGGATCTGTACAGAACTCGAGAATTGTTCTCACCCAAGAAAGGAAGTTGTATGTCCTGGAGCAGCCCATTCCAGAGGCACCTCCTGCCAGTGCCTCACGAGCTGACAAAGATGCTTACAAGAAGCATCAAGATGATGCATTATATGTGTCATGTCTAATGCTCGCGACCATGAACTCTGAGCTTCAGAAGCAACATGAGTTCATGAATGCTTATGATATGGTTGGACATCTTCGTCAACTATATCAAGGATAAGCTAGGCATGAGAGATATGAAGTCTCTAAGGCATTATTTGGGTCCAAAATGCAAGAAGGGACTCCCGTAGGTACATATGTACTCAAGATGATTGGGTACGTAGAAAACCTACAAAGGCTGGGATTCCCACTTGGCCAAGAGCTGGCCAATGACCTGATCTTGCAATCTTTGCCACAAGCCTTCAATCAATTTGTCATGAATTATAACATGAATGAAATTGATAAGTCACTGCCTGAAATGCTCAGCATGTTGAGAACTGCTGAGCTTAACCTTAAGAAGGGAAAATCTGACACCATTTTGATGGTACAAAAGAAGAAAGGCAAGGGCAAGCCTAAAGGTAAGGGAAAGTCTCAAGCCAAGGGCAAAGGCAAAGAACTTAAACCCAAAGGAGGAGTAGCCAAGGAAGGGGCTTGCTTCCACTGCAAGGAAGTCGGACATCGAAGCGAATCGCAAAGCTTACCTGGAAGATCTTAAGAAGAAAAGAAGTGAGACTTCTACTTCAGGTATAAATGTTATAGAAGTCAATCTATCTATTTCTTCATCATGGGTATTAGATACCGGATGTGCATCTCACATTTGTACCAATGTGCAGGCACTGAGAAATAGCAGGGCATTGACAAAGGGCGAGGTGGACCTACGAGTAGGCAATGGAGCAAGAGTTCTTTGTGGAACTTATGATCTATCTTTGCCCTCCGGGCTTGAATTAGAATTAGATGAATGTTGTTATGTGCCTGCCTTAACCAAGAACATCATTTCAGTTTCTTGTTTGGACAAGAAAGGATTTTCATTTATAATAAAGAACAAATGTTGTTCAGTTTATTTAAATGATATGTTCTATTGTAGTGCACCTCTAATGAACGGACTCTACTTTCTAGACTTAGAGAGCCCTATCTATAACATAAGTACCAAGAGGTTCAAGTCAAATGAGTTGAACCAAACTTATCTCTCTATCGCCGCTTAGGTCACATAAATGAGAGTCGCTTATCTCACTCCATAAGGATGAGCTAGACTCATTTGATTTTGAATCATATGAGACATGCGAATCTTGCCTTTTAGGCAAGATGACCAAGACTCCTTTACACAAATAAAGAGCAACAGATTTGTTAGGACTTATACATAGTGATGTATGTGGTCCTTTCAATGTTGTTGCTAGAGGTGGTTACAGGTACTTCATTACATTTACTGATGACTTCAGTAGATATGATTATGTGTATCTCATGACACACAAATCAGAATCCTTTGAAAAGTTCAAAGAATTCAAGAATGAAGTACAAAACCAGCTTGGCAAGAGTATTAAGATACTTCGATCAGATCGAGGTGGTGAATACCTTAGCCATGAGTTTCGTGACTATCTAGCTGAGTGTGGGATTCTATCCCAACTCACTCCTCCTGGAACACCACAGTGGAATGGTGTATCCAAAAGGAGGAATCGTACCCTATTGGATATGGTACGATCTATGATGAGTCACACAGATCTTCCTATATTCTTTTGGGAATATGCTCTAGACACAGCAGCCTTTACCCTTAACCGTGTACTATCCAAGGCTGTGATAAAGACACCATATACGATATGGACAGGGAGAAATCCCATGATGTCTTTTATGAGGATTTGGGGTTGTGAGGCTTACGTTCAACGTCAAGTCTCAGACAAACTGGGACTCAAATCCGATAGGTGCTATTTTGTTGGATATCCCAAGGATACAAAGGGATATTACTTCTACATTCGGTCGGCCTGAAAGTGTTTGTGGCAAAAGGCGGAGTTTTTCTAGAAAGGATTTTGTTTCTAGAAAAACTAGTGGGAATACTAACTTCGATCTTGAAGAAATTCAAGATAAGGACCATATGATGCCTTGATGGAGGTTGAGCAGGAACCACAAAGTGTTGTGGGTGATGAGGTTATTGCACAAGAGTTGTGGAACAACCACTGTTCATGTAGACCTACCTCTTCGCGAGTCGATAGAGTGCGTCGTCGGCTGAGAGAGATATTCATTTCTCTTGTCTGACCATGATGACGTAATGCTCATTGAGAATGAGCCTACCTCCTATCAGAAAGCTGTGATGAGCCCATATTCTGAGAAATGGCTAAAGGCCATGAGATCCGAGATGGAATCCATGTACACCAACCAAGTATGGACTTTGGTTGATCCACCTGAAGGGGTCAAACCTATTGGGTGTAAGTGGGTCTTTAGGAGAAAAACTGACATGGATGGACTTACGCATACCTATAAGGGTCGATTGGTGGCTAAAGGTTTCAAGCAAATTCATGGTATTGACTATGATGAAACCTTTTCTCCAGTGGCGATGTTTAAGTTCATTCGGATCTTGCTTGCTATTGCAGTATACCACGATTATGAGATCTGGCAGATGGATGTCAAAACCGCATTTCTGAATAGAAACTTGCTCAAGGATGTGTACATGACACAACCTGAGGGTTTTGTAGATCCACAGCATACTGGGAAGGTATGCAAGCTGCAAAGGTCCATTTATGGGCTAAAGCAAGCTTCTCGGAGCTGGAATCTTCGATTCGATGATGCGATCAAACAGTTTGGTTTCATCAAGAATGAAGATGAACCCTATGTCTACAAGAGGGTTGATGGGAACACAGTTGTCTTCCTTGTATTGTATGTGGATGACATACTGCTCATTGGGAATGACATCCCTTCACTACAGTCTGTGAAGACTTGGCTCGGGACGTGCTTCTCAATGAAAGACTTAGGTGAAGCAGCCTGTATTCTAGGCATCAAGATCTATAGAGATAGATCTAAGAGATTGCTTGGCCTAAGTCAGAGTACATACATTAACACGGTATTACTTCGGTTTGCCATGCAGAATTCCAAGAAAGGACTTCTGCCGATGTCACATAGTGTGAGTCTTTCGAAGACTCAAAGTCCCTCTTCTAGAGAGGAGAGAGACAACATGGATAAGATCCCTTACGCATCTGCTATAGGATCTATCATGTACGCCATGCTATGTACTCATCCTGATGTCTCGTATGCTTTGAGCATGACGAGTAGATACCAGTCAGATCCAGGTGAGCGTCACTGGATAGTAGTCAAGAATATTCTTAAGTACTTGAGAAGGACTAAAAAATATTTCTTGATATTTGGAGGCGATGAGGAGCTAGATGTAAAGGGTTACAGCGATGACAGCTTCCAAACTGACCAGGATGATTATAGATCGCAGTCAGGGTTCGTGTTTTATTTTAATAGTGGCGCTGTGAGCTGGAATAGTTCCAAGCAGGACACAGTTGCTGATTCTACAACAGAGGCCGAATATATCGGTGCTTCCATCTCATTCGAGAGATTATCGATAGAGGAGATGTGAATATTTGCAGAGTACCCACAGAGGCTAACATCGCAGATCCCTTGACCAAGGCTTTGGCACAGAAAAAACATGATGGTCACACTAGGTCATTGGGTATTAGATACTACGGTGATTGGCACTAGTGCTAGTGGGAGATTGTTAGTGAAACCCCTAGAGTCAATCATGTGATTATTGTTGTATGGACTTTATTGTATCATATTTCTATTTATAAAGGCATGGTTATTATATTTACTTGTATTGGTGCCAAATAACTAAATATAATAATGTCCTTGAGTAGTAGGTTCTTATCTATATCAATCGATTGGTTGAATCGATAATGAAATGATATAGAGAACACTACTTTTAATCCTTCCTAGTCGAGTATTAACATTCAGGGACAATGTTAATGCGTAGAGACTAGCATGTAGGTCAACAAGATGACTTGATCTCACAAGTCATGGATATGAGATATCAAGTTGACACATGGGTATGCATTGGAGAATGTATACTGAATGACCCGCCATGAGAAAGTATCATGGATCGTTATATGAGTGTCATATACTTTCTCATGTGGCTATTAGTATGACTATTAGTCCTTAGACCTGAAGTCACCATGGTTCCCTACATAAGAAGTTGCATACTTTGGCTTCGTCAAACGTCACCCGTAAATGGGTGGACTATAAAGGCGATTACTGGGTATGTAACAAATTATACGGAGGGATGTGAGTGATGTAGATGGGATCTATCCCTCCTATATGATGGGGGTGACATCGATATTCTTGATAGAGTGAGACCACGAAGTGCATGGCCATGTCCAAATGAGTCAATATGAGATATTGAGCTCATTTAATTAGAGTGAGTCTACTTGGAGTTCAAGATTTAGATTGTACCGAGGATGACACGGTCTATGCCTCGATTGGTCAATCTAGATGTCAAGGATAGAGGGACATTGTCACATATTGTGAGAGTCACAATTAGTAGTCACAAAGGTGATGTTGGAGCTCAACATTCTTGTAACTTGGGTAGAAATGATGTGTTGCTAGATACCGCTCATTGCTTATGTTCCTAAATCGGTTTAGGGACATTGCCAACGTTACAAGAACCTATAGGGTCACACACATAAGAGCAATTAGATGGAGATTAGGTTCATATGATGAACCATGAGGATTCGGTTCATGGGATGAACCAAATTGGATTAAGAGTAATCCAAATTAGACTAAGTGAGTTAGACTCAAGTTGATTCAAGTGTTGAATGAGTCTAATTTAGATTTGATTCATCAAATCAATTTAAATTAAATGAATAGAGATTCATTAAATTAAATTGACTTGAGTCAAGTGGTTAGATTTGATCAACCATGGGAGATTAGAGGTCAAGTTTGACTTGACTTGAGACGGAAGATGAAAGGTCAAGTTTGACTTGACCAAATGTCATGTCATGATGATGACATGGCATGGCCGGCCAATGATGGTGCTCCACATCATCATTGACTTGGTCAATTGGTGCCACATCATGAGGGAGACCAAGGGTCATGGGAGTTACATGCATGCATGTAACCCCCCTTTCATGAAGTGGCCGGCCACTTTAGGGGTTATGGGTGGTGAATTCATTTGGTGAGTTACACTCTTGGATCATCTTCTTCCTTGGTGTTTTTCCTCTCAAGCTCTCCCTCTCCTTCCTCATCTTGCCGAGATCTACTAGGAGTGCTAGCACACTCAAGTTTGTCTCTTTCTCCACCTATTGCTTGTGTGGATACCAATAGAGGAGTGTGCACTTGACACTCTCGAGTTCCGACGAACTTTTGGACGAGCGGGATAAGCGAAGGGCATCGCATCGAGGGTAATGATTTCATCTCTTAGATCTAAGGTAGATCTAGGGTTTTAGTAAGCACATACATGTTTTATAATTTTTATACTTCGCACGGATCCGTGGCCGGGGCTTCCGAGGTTTCCGCAACGTAAAAAGCGGTTTTTGCGGCTCGGAAAAACCCAACATGTTGGTTATGGATAATTAGTTCATTGGAGTGATCTGCTATAAGACTTCACATGGTTCTCTACATATAAGATATGTCAGTGAAGCTCTTACTGCAACTCGAGTGTGAGTTTCCTTCGACTTGTGGTATCCAAGTCATCTTGGTCATGGAGACTTATATTTTGACATCTTAGTCGATACATCTCTACAGAGGTGTGGGTATGGGATGATTGGGTATAATTTGAAGTGTCCGATGGTGATTAAATAGCCAACAAAGGATTCACCGCTCATTGCGAGGAGATGTATACCCTATGTCCACTCGTCGGATTGTTACTCAAAGTTTTTAGCCAAAACATTGCATGTGAAGAGTATGATACTCTTGGATATATGTCAAAGTAATTAGAATCCACTAGATAAGGAAGTATTACTTGAGCTAGGTGTAACGTAGTCATCCTACTGGAGATTGACACAATAGACCATGTCCCGAACCAAGTGGGTATAAGACAAGTGAAAGGAACGAGACACGATCCATTGTAGTTGCTGAAAGATTCGGAAATGGTTCCGAAATCAACCGTTGATTTTTCAGTTAATTGGGGATCATGATGTACCACTAGGTGACACTCTTGATCGTTCCATAATTAATGGTTAATTATGGATGCCCAATATAAATTGAGAACCTATAAGATCACACGCATAATGAATCTTTCGAAGAGACTTAAAAACGAGTTTGAGAATTGGATTCTCAAGATCGAGAGAGATCGAGTTTGGTTGGACCAAGCACATGACAAATATGGAAAAATTTGTCAAGTCGAAAATGCGAAAGGAGCACGTCTTATAAAGATGGGTTGGGACTTAAGAGGTTTAATTATACACCAAACCCATTTAGTTTTAATTAATTGGGTCTTCTTTTGGTTAAGGGTCAAATTAGGATTTAATGGATGAGATTAAGCCTTAATGATTATGAACTTATGAATTTGATCCACTAACTTATAACCCATTAGGTTTGAGCCTATATAAAGAGTTATAAAGGCTAAAACCTAATTAATGGCTATGCATAATCCCCTCCTCTTCCTCCTTGCCACCTACTCCTTCTCCTTCCTCTTCTTGCCGCCAACAAGAGTTGTTGGGATTTTCCTTGTCGCCGACCCTAGAAAGTCCATCTCTTGCTTTAGGTCTGGCCAACTCATCCCCAAGGGAGTGGGGAACTTCAACTAAGGCTTGGAACAAAAGGTTTCTTCCTTTGTGCCCTTGGCCGAACCTAGGAGAGTTGAGTTTTGGAGCTTGCTGCCGACCACGAAGGAAACAAGAGTTTTTTCCTATTTTGTTGGGTCGACTTTCTTGCTCTCTGATCATCCGACCTTCTTGCTTCGTCTAGTAGTGAAGAGAAGGTCAAACTCATGGCTTAGAGAAGTCGTCCCTCCGAAGATTCGATATGGACACGAGTAGAGACGAAGCTCCGCGAGCGTCGTACGGTTGATGCCCTTCCGACTCAACATCATTCGAATGGTATACCTAGGATAAAATTGATTTTATTCTTAATTTAATGTAAAATTTTATTTGGCGGATATGTCCGCACTTATTGTAATCTTGCATGCGTGGATGTGTGTGTTGTAATATTTTAGAAAATTATTATATTTTATTCCGCTACGTTTGTTTATGAAATGACAAAAACACATCTACACGTTGGTTGCAACCCAACATTTCTCATTTGCAAGAGCTTCATCACGCTGCAACGCTACAACTCTGACACTCCGAGCTCCATTTCAAAAGTTACAAGTGTCGGTATACTTTGTATTGTGCTTTACTTTCACTTTTGTACTTTAATTTAAGAGAATGTAGCTTGTTACCTTTTTCATTATCTTTTGTAAAAAGGGAACCCCTCCGAAGTCGAGTGTACTCAAGTTAGAGGGCCTTTTAGTGAATTTCCCATCGAGGTAGCTCTCGGAGAGCTATGGACCTTGGAGTACCAACCCGACTCGGATTGTGAACCAAGTAAATGAGATTGTCTATTTGTTTTATTTAATTTCCGCTACAATAACTCTTAATATTTTAAAATATAAAATAAAGATTTTAAAAGAAAATTATATATTCTAAGATTCACCCCCTCTGTCGGATAGCTTCGATCTTACAGCAGATGGTGTATTAAGACATCCAGTTGATAGTGAATCATGGAAAGAATTTGACAATGCACATGAAATATTTGCAGGTGATCCACGAAATATTAGCTTAGGGTTGGCTACTGACGAGTTTAATCCATTTGGAAGCATATCAAATGCTTATAGTATGTGGCCTGTTATACTTGTGAATTATAATTTGTCACCACGGAAAATGATAAAGCCACCATATATGATTATGACTCTTTTAATTCTTGGGCATAAATCACCTGGCAAAGAGATAAATGTATACCTACGACCTCTGATAAACGAACTGAAGAAGCTATAGAATGACAGGGTGGAAGTATATGATGCATTGACTGAACAAGTATTTCAATTACATGCTGCTGTGATGTGGACCATTCACGACTTTTCGACATATGGAACAGTTTCTGGATAGAGTATAAAGGGCTATAAGGCATGTCTAGTATGTCTGAATGAAACCAAATCTCAAGGATTAAGAAGTAAAATATGTTATATATGTCACTATCGATTCTTGAATGTACAACACCCATGGCATAGAAATAAATATTTCAATGGAAAGGTTGAAAAAGAAGAACCACCACAAATAATTAATGGATATGAGATTTTAGCGTAGTTAGATGTGTTATCCCAAGTGACATTCAGTAAGCATCTTCATTCGGTAAAAAACGACAGCGATCTTTGGATGATACAAATTGGGTAAAGAAGTTTATATTTTTTGAGTTGCCATTTTGGTTAAATTTAAAGTTGAGAAACAATTTAGATGTGATGCATATTGAAAAAGAATATCTGTGATGTTTTAATTGACACATTATTAAATATAGATGGAAAGTCAAAGGATACTCTCAAAGCGAGATTAGACTTGCAGGATATGGGAATAAGAAGTGAATTGCATTTACACTCAGTAGGAGACAAATTTAACAAACCATATGCAAGTTACACATTGACATTGGAAGAAAGGAGTGAATTTTGCCAATTTTTAAAATATGTGACGTTTCCAGATGGTTTTGCTGCTAATATATCTAGAAATGTGAATACAAATGAAGAAAAGATATATGAAACTAAATCACGTGATTATCATGTATTTTTGCAAAGAATACTTTAAGTTGTACTTAAATTTTTCCCAACAGACATATATAGCACACTAATTGAATTATGTGATTTCTTCAAAAAGATTACTGCAAGATCTTTACACACAGCAGACATATGTAAAATAGAGAAGCAAATAGTTTTGATATTGCGTAAGATGGAACAGATATTTCCTCCGATATTTTTTGATATTATGGTTCATTTGACAGTTGATTTACCTCGTGAAGCCATGTTAGCTGGGCTAGTTTCATCACGATGGATGTATCCCTTTGTGTGATATTTGAAAAGACTAAAAAAATATGTTCATAATAAAGCATGACCTAAAGGATCTATTACAGAAGGGTATATTGTAAATAAGGCATTGAGTTTCATTTCGTTATATATGAGTCAAATTGAGACAAGCTTCTCTAGGTCGGAACGGAATAAAGATGTTTAACCATCAATATGCAAATTAAGTATTTTCTCATAGAAAATAAGAATCTTTGGCAACCAACACAGTCTGAAATTATCATTGTCTTTGTTTAAGAAAGCACATTGGTATATTCTGAACAATTGTAAAGAAGTCGATCGTTATCGAAAGTAAGTTTTGACATTAAGTTATTACTTTAATTTTATTTCATTCACAAATTTTAAATTGATTAAGTTTTTATACAGTGAGCATCTACAACTTATGTCAAAAAAAGTCCATGTTGATCAAGTTATGCAATATCATGAGCGAGATTTTCCACTGTGATTTAGGGATAAAATTATAGCGCTAAAAATTTTTACAAATTCAGAAATCACAGATGAGTTATAATATTTAGCAATGGAACCTGATGCTGAAGTTCAACTGTATGATGCATGCATTGTAAATGGGATTCGATATCATATGAGGTCCCGTGATTCACGCAGAACTACTCAGAATAGTGGGGTCAGCATACCATCCTCTGACGATGGGAATAATTTAGATTTTTTTGGTGTGTTGAAGGATGTAGTTCAAATATTTTACTCTTTTAGGTATAAAGTCCAATTATTTTGGTGCGAATGGTTCCAATGTAATCCAAAAAGAAATCGTTGGTGGAAGAGTATGATCTCTTGTGTATTGACACTTCTAAAACATGGTACGATAATGGCCCATTCATTTTGGCAAATCAAGTGTATTATTTGAATGATATCAAGCATGGAGGTCATTGGAAGGTAGTGCAAAGAGTTCACCACCAAGAAATATACGAAGTAACTGAAGTTGATAAAGTATCTGAAGATTTTGAGGTTGGTAATATCTTGAATATAGAGTCAAACTAAGAGATTTCATCTAATGATTCAACTTCAGTAGTCGGCGAAGACTTAGAGATAACTCAACTATGTCGATTAGATGTTTAGCATTAACAAATAAATATGGCAAATGAATAAGTGGATCTAGATAGGGTCGCTCAAAGTAATCATATTGATGAGGGTGAAGATAGTGAAATTGAAGTGAGGCAGATGATCATTTCTCCTTTTCAGATGATGATAGTGATTAGATGTATTTATATGGTAGTTATATTTTTCTTTATTTATAATTCATGTATATAAGATAATCTTTCTGATACTGCTATAATAGGATTTAGGAGTTGATGAAAGGAATCATGACGGGTAGGGTGTAATTTAAGGAAAGGGGTATAACGTAAGGTTTGCGACCTAGCCTAATTAAATCCTACTCGGGGGAATAGGTCGAGTTGACGAGAGGGAAAATCGGGGGAAAACGAAGAAGTTTGAGGGTCAAAAAGAAACCAGATAAGTGACCTAGGAAAGTGAATCATGATTAAGTAAAGAAACGACTCAGAAAAGTAGGGTAAGCTATGAGTGTCAACGCCTGATGACCGAAACGAAGTCAAATATCAACTCGGCAGGACAAGTCGCATTATATATACCTCAGTTTAAATAGTTGGAATGGTGTAAGGAAGCCATTTGAGAGAATAAACCGAGAGCAACTCGAGAGATAAGGCCGAGGTGGGGTAAAGGTAAGAAGAAGTTACTAGGGAAAATAGGGGTCACAGGGGAAGATGATCCTTGTCATGTTCTCTTGCGAGAGTTTGTTACGCGGTATAACAAACTAGAGCATTTGGAGGACCCCACCAGAGATTCTTAAGAGTCTCTACTCACTAACATCGTAACAGAAATGTTCTTCAGGATGGAAGGGCCCCCCATGTGGACGGTGATTCAGGTAGTTTGTTATGCAACAGCTGGCTACAAGGGTAACAGGTATAAAAGGAGAAAAGGAAGGAAGAGACAGGGGATCGATTAGAGGGGAAGAAGAACCTCTACACACAGTCTCTTCATCCCTCCTTTTGGCTGACCAGGGTAGATGAAGGAGATTGGAGACCAAGGAAGAAGAAGAAGAGTTTTATTAGCTTTACTCATTCCTTCATTTTGTACACTCTTTTTGTTTATCTGTAAAAGGTTTTCTCCACCTTCAGAAGTAGTTCCGAGAAAGAGGGATTTCATAGTAAAGGTGTCTAGTGTCAAAGCTCCCTTGAAAGCTCATCTCGTGCAGTAGGAATTGAAATTTCGAACCACGTTAAATCTCTTGTCATTGCTCTCTGTTTCTTGCTCTATAGTTATCATCATTTTTTATTGTTCTACCCAGAGAGGACCCCAGACCTCCTGGATATCTTCAGCTCGAAAAGGAGGCAGAAAATCCATTTGCCTCATCAGTTGGCACCGTCTGTGGGAAACTATTTTGCTGAACAAGATGTGAGGATGCATTTGCAAGAGATCCCTCCTCCAGCAGCCTCTTCTGTGGAGGAGAGCCCTATCACTCTATTACCATCTCAGTTGAGGGTCATGATAAATACATGTGTATTTGAAGCTCTGGTAAGAGAAAGGAAAAAAGACAGGATATCTTCGTCCGAACTCCAGTGAACCTTCCTAGAGGGAATAACCACTCAAAGGACCATCACATATCCCTCCACCTGGTCCATAGAAGACTGAAGTATTGCCAGGAGAAATGCCGACTAGGAGGGCATATCCATATCCTTTCCCGGTAGTGCTGATGAGACGTGAAGACCAGGGGGAGAGCCAGTCCACTAGGGTGCTTGAATCATATGAGCCCTGTCCCTTCACTGAAGACATTATGGTAGAGCAACCACCGCCGCATTTTCAGACTCCCTAAATGGGAATGTACAGCGGTACTTCTGATCTGGAGGAGCACCTATCTCAGTTTGAAGGTGCCGCCTCCCTCCATTGCTATTCCGACGCCCTTAAATGCAGAGCCTTCCGCATCACTTTGGTTGCCTCAGCTCAAAGATGGTTCAAGTCTTTACCCCCTGGTTCCATTACATGTTTTGCTGATTTTAAGGGAGTTTTTCTTCAACATTTTGCTAGTTATAAAACCTACAAACATGATGCTTCTATTTTGCTTCATTTGAAACAAGAATCCTCAGAATCTTTGAGGAGCTACATTCATCGCTTCACCGCTACAACTCGGGAGATACCCTCGGCCCTGCCTGATCTCTTGAGGGTGGCTATCCCTCATGGATTGAAGAAGGGACCATTCCTCAGTTCCCTGTTAAGAAAGTCAACTGCCAATTATGAAGAGTTCCTGGGTCGTGCTGAGGAGTATATCAATGAGGAAGAAGGGTTGAGGGTAAGGAGGGCAGAAAAGAAACCTCCATCTACCCTAGTAGAAAGGAATCCCCCTCCTATTCAACGGGGACTTCCCATAAGAGAACATGTCAGGCCTTTTCTACCTGAAGTTCCTCGAATGTGACCACCGACACCGGGAGTTCGGCCTCTCTACCCTTTGCGAATTATGACTACTGAAGGCTTGCCTCCTCTGCGGACATGAAAGAGCGAGAAATGGAGGTGTATGATCAACAGGGTATTCTTCAGTGCCCTGTCGGATACCGAGGGATCCCCCATAATCCCCCAACCTCATTCTTCTGCTAGTACCGCACAGAGTATGGGCACACCAGTGATCACTATTTCAAGCTACAAAGCGAGTTGGAGTGTATCAAAGTTGAATATCCACACCTACAATCACAAGTGGGAGTTTAAGCGAGAAGAGGTCGTCGATCAAATATTGCTCGTCCGGGGCCTTACAACAGAAGACCCCAGGTTCTTCCCCCATTAGGCCCGTGGCCACCCCATCGGGAAGGTGTCTCACAAGAAGGGTCAGCCAGCGAAGATGCATTAACTGCTCTGGGTGACACCCTCACTCAAGGAGTCATCAATGTTATTGTTGGAGGACCCATCGATGGGGATTCCAATAGGACCAGAAAATCATACACTCGTCTTATGGAGAGTTTGACCATCGGAGCAGAACGAGCCATCTAAAGTACACTTCTGATATCCTTCGGATTTGAAGATTTGTAAGGCATCCTCCTACCTTACACTAATGCTTTGGTAGTCAGGGTCTCCTTGGCAAATTATGAGGTAGCTCGAGTCCTGGTGGACTCAGGGAGTTCTGTTAGTATCCTCTTCCAAGAAGCCTTCGAGCAAATGCAACTAGGAAATGTACGACTGGAGGATGTGATGACTCCTCTATTAGGGTTTGTTGGACACATGGTGCATCTTGTGGGGCAAATCTCTTTACCTCTTACCCTGGGCACCAAGCCCAGTCAAAAGACTAATATGATTCTTTTCCTCGTGGAGAACACTCCTTCCACCTATAATGTTATTCTGAGTCATCCTTTTTTGTTAATTAGGTGGTGACTTCTCCCTATTACCAGAAGATCATGTTCCCTATAGGCTAGCTCATCGGAGAAGTATGAGGAGCAGAGGGCAACTCCAAGCTGTTACATTCAGATGGTGAGGGATGACCAAAAGAAATTCAGGGTGGATGATCCCAAAGGAAAGGTTGTTGATACTTTTAGAGTATATGTGTTGGAAGAAGCTTTACCCAAAGAAGAGAAAATAAAAGAAGGTGAGTCTGTGGAGATAGCCCCCGAAAAAGTCACTTTGATAGCCCAGCGACTGGAGGTGAAGGAAGAACTCGTCGCTTGTCTGCAAAGGAATGAAGATATCTTCGCCAAAGACGCACATTATCTCACAGGGATTGACCCCTGATTGCTGAGCATCATCTCAACATTATCCACGGAGCCAGGCCAATTCAGCAAAAGAGGTGACACTTTGGACCAGAGAAGGATAAGGTCATTGCTGAAGAGGTGGACAAGTTGTTGCAGGTCGGTCACATTAAAGAAATCCAATTTTCCAAGTGGGTCTCAAATGCAGTTTTGGTCTCCAAGCCTACTAGACAATGGAGGATGTGTATTGACTTTTGTGATTTAAATAAAGCATGCCCTAAAGATTACTACCCCTTGTCTCGTATTGATCAGCTAGTTGACTCAACCATGGGGTATGAAGTAGTATTACTTATGAATGTCTACCAAGGATATCACCAAATCCCCTTACCGCAGGATGATCAAAAGCGGGTTAGCTTTGTGACAACAGAAGGGTTGTATGCCTATGTGATAATGCTCTTTGAGGTAAAGAATGCGGGAGCTACCTATCAGAGGCTCATGGACAAAATCTTTGCTGAATAGAAAAGCAAAAATATGGAAGTATACGTTGACGATATTCTAGTCAAGTTAACTCGGGACTTAGTGCACGATCTTGAAGAGACATTTGCTACTCTGAGACGGTATAACATGAAGTTAAATCCAAGGAAGTGTTTGTTTGGTGTAAAGAGTGGAAAATTTTTAGGATATATTGTGATATAGAAAGGGCTGTAGGCTAATCCTGAAAAGGTGTAGGCATTATGTAATATGAAATCACCTACTGATTTGCAGGAATTCCAAAAATTAGTAAGAAGGATAGTCTCTTTGTCTCGGTTTATAGCTAGATCAGCGAACAAGAGACTACCCTTCTTCCGAATCCTACGTAAGGCCACTCGATTCCAATGGGATGAACTGTATGAGTAAACTTTCCAAGAATTGAAGAAGTATTTAGCTGAGCTACCTATATTGGTCAAGCCTATTTCTGGGGAACCATTGTGGATGTACTTAGTTGTATTAGAAGGGACAATCAGTTCGGTGTTATTGAAGCAGGAAGGTTCTCAGCAGCAACTTATTTACTACACTAGCCACATATTTAAAGGGGCAAAGGTATGATACACTGAGTTAGAAAAGTTGGTTCATATTTTGGTTTTGACGGCTCGTAAGTTGAGGCCCTATTTCTTAGCCCATCCGCTGAATGTGTTGACCAACAGTGAGTTAGGCCAGGTGGTTACTAAACCTAATTCTTCAGGAAAGTTAGCTAAATCGACTATGGAGCTAAGCGAATATGATATTCATTATCATCCCCGAACAACTATCAAGGCTCAGTCATTAGCTTATTTCCTAGCTGAGGTGTCAATCGGCCTGGAGGAGAATTCGACAAAAGAAGAAGAGGGAAAGAATGCTTGGAACATCTTTGTGGATGGGTCTTCAGGGGTCGGAGGGAGCGGAGTCGGAGTGGTACTTATATCTCCCTTGGAGGAAGAAACTCGTATAGTCATTCGTTTTGGGTATAAAGCATCCAATAATGAGGCAAAGTATGAAGCTATTTTGGTAGGGTTGTAAGCAGCTCGGGCAGTGGGAGCCACTTCGGTCACAATCCATTCAGATTCTCAATTGGCGGTGTCGCAGCTCTGAGGTACTTTTGCCATTCGGGAAGAGAGGTTGCAGAAATACTTAGCAGCCTTTGAAAAGGGAAAAGCTCATTTTCAAGAGGTAATCTTACGGCAAATCCCAAAAGAAGAGAATCGAAGAGCAGATGAATTGGCTCAGTTGGCTAGTGCTTTAGAGGGGTGGAGGCGACAGGACTCTATCTGTATTGAAGTTTCTCATTCCTTGGTGGTGCATAGTGTGGAAGACGTGGCGCCAAAGAATAGGAATACATCTGACTAGAGAATCGACATCCTAACCTATCTGCAACATGGAAATATTCCAATCGAAGTTAGGGCAGCTTCAGCTTTATTAAGAATGGTGAAGCAGTTTGTGATTATTGATGGAACTCTGTACAAGACGTCCTTTGACCGACCTATGCTAAAATGCCTCGAAAAAGAAGACACCGAGTGGGTACTTAGTGAAATGCATGAAGGATGTTGTAACAACCACTTAGGAGGAAGAACACTGACTCGAAAAGTGTTGCTAATGGGATACTTTTGGCCAACTCTTCATCAAGATGCAACACGCCTAATGCAGACTTGTGCAGCCTATCAAAAGCATAACAACAGGTCAGAACGATCCATCAAGTTGATGAAAGTTGTGGTTGCTTTATGCCCTTTTGACTATTGGGGAATAGATATAGTTGGCCCAATGCCTATAACCCCCTTGCAAAAGAAATTCTTGTTGGTGGCAGTAAATTATTTTTTCATATAGGTGGAAGCTGAACCCTTACCCAAGATTACGAAGAATGCGGTGATACAGTTCCTTTGGAAAAATATCATCTGTCGATATGGAGTTCTCCGGAGGTTGGTTAGCGATAATTAGCATCAATTCTAGGGTCGGAAGATTTGGGAATGGTGTCAAAGTTTCAATATTCAGCAGACATTCACCTCGGTAGCTCATCCTCAAGCTAATAGCCAAGTAGAGGTAATTAATAGAATTCTCATTCAAGGATTAAAGACCAAGTTGGGCGCCCAATGAGAAAATTGGGTGGATGAGTTGCCCGAGATATTATAGTCTTACCGAACTACACCTAAGATAGCTACTGGAAAAACTCCATTCAGTTTGGTGTACAGAATTGAAGTCGTCATCCCAGTGGAAACCATTTTGAGTAGTACCTGAGTTGAAGTTTATGAACTAGAGCAAAACCAAATCGTGAGGTGTACTGAGTTAGATTTGTTGGAAGAAAATCGGGAATATGCTCGGATCTGGGCTGAAGCATATAAGAAACGAAACAACAAGTTTTCAACAAGAAGGTAGTACCGAAGAAGTTTCAAGAAGATGACTTGGTTTTACGCAAGGTCTACCCTGCTGGAGGTCCTGAAAAGCTAGCCCCTAATTGGGAGGGGCCCTACATAGTCACTCGCCGAGTTGCTAGGTCGGCAAATTATCTTAAAGATGTTGAGGGCAAGGAGTTATCTAGGCCATGGAATACAGTACATTTAAGATATTTTCGTACCATGTAACTGAGAAATATCAATGGGAGAAATTGTTTATTACATGTTTATTATTAGTTCCAAAAGGAAGGGTTGTAATTATCTGAAGAGGGAAAGTAAGGGTATCCGCCAAGGTTACTCTCTCAATTCATAAAACGAGAAGTTAAGAAACAACACTGAGAAGAGATATCTACTACAAACTTGTTGTTAATCATTAAGGAGTAATACACTTCAGATATCGCTCTATATCATTGGAATCAGTAACCGTTTACAGCCCTAAGAAAAAGAAGAAAAATAGAAGAATTATAGCCTGAAGTGGTCGAGGGGATAACGACGAAAATCGATCTCCGAGTTTAGAGAAGGAGTTGGTGATTGGGCTGGAAGAAATCCTTGTGCAATACATTGTCTAATCGCCTCCTTGAAATCATCTTTGTATGTGGCTTCCATCAAAGGTTTTAGTCATTCTTGGCGATGTTGGTCTGCAGCTTGTACATCTTGACGGAACTTTATACAACGTTCCCAATGATCCAAGAAGTCCCTACGAACTCGATGGTATTTGCGTGATACTTGGGTTATAGTATCAGTCAAGATGAACATACCCTGAGATTGGGAGGCATGATCCTACTGCACGATTCTTGACATATTCACCAAATCCTGACGCATCGAGGCCGAAATTCCTTCCACAACCTCAGTATAGGCCCTGGTGTGGGCCACTTCATTCCTTACTCACTGTAAGGAAATTTCATGCTAGTTCACTTGAGAAAGAACTCGATTTCTCTCTGACATTAAAGCTAAACTATGGCTGATTTCCCTACCTATCTGGCTCGTAGGGCAAATATGGTTTATGCATCCTTCTGCTACTGTTGTTGGGCTTCTGATAGCTGGGCACACTATTGTGCCAATTCTTGGAGCTCTCTTGAGACGCTAACCTGGCAATAGATTGTCACAGAGTTTATTGTGGAGCTGCATCTGATAATGAGTAAAGGAGCGCTTCAGTTCTTGATAGCTCATCATCTCCTAGAGACAACAAAAATTAAAGAAAAATTTATTACTAAAGATGCAGGCAGAAGTGACCTAGAGAGGTTTACCAATTCCAGGATATGTTGTAGGCTTTCTATCTGTGGTATTAGTTCATCTAAATTGAGGATGCGGGCGTCCCTTGCAGAGGGAGAGGAAGGAGTAGAAGCAATGATAGGGGTTGGTTCACACATAATTGGGCAAGGGCGATGTGCCGTAAGGAGCTGTTCTATTGGTTCTGAAGAAAAAAGAAAGGAGGTTCCAGAGACAAAAGGGGGAACATTAATGCAAGATGGGAAGTTAGGGTTTTGACTGGAAGATGGAGAACTCAAAGATTCTAAAGACGACGAGCGAGGACAAGGCAAGATGGGGATGTCAATGGCGTTGTGGAGGTAGGAGTGTCATTGGTAAGGGGGAATGCAAAAGCGACAAGAAAAAAAGTCGTCACTAAGGGGCTTACGGGGGTGGAAGACGAAAAGGGGAGACTCAATGGCGGAGGAAGAAGGTCTGAGATTACTTGCTGAATAATTAAAGAGGGGGAGCTTTCTGAAGATGGAAGGGAAGTAAGAAAACGAGGATCTGATGGTTCTGATGACATGGGCATTGGGGCGGAAGCCATGGTGGAAGGTGTACGAGTAGCCGGGGCGATGTAAACATCGACAATTCCTCATAGGCCAAAGAAGGAACACCAAAGGAAAAGTCCGGACCAAGCCATTGATGGAAGCCTTCAGACGTTGTACAAGAGATGGTAGAAATGAGGGTATTCGAAGGAGGAGATAGCGGTGGGGGTAAGGTTGGTGAAATAGAAGATGAAGAGAGTGTGACCAAGGTTAACTCAGCGCCTGCAGGCAAGGCGAATGAAGAAGAGGAATTAACTATAAAAGCATCTTCTTCCTGCATTGGTCGGCGTGCCACTCCTCGCAATTTGGTTTGTGTGTGCAGGAATGGAGGAGGTGACATAGGGTTACGCAAAAGTGGGGGTGAGGGGGAAGGAAGGTTAGGGTTTGGTGATAATAGGGACAAGGAAGGTGAAGACGACGATACTGGCAAGAGATGAGATTGTCAGTGAAGGCGAGGGGGCGTCATGGAGGAAACGACAGAAGGGATTCCTGTGGGAGCCGGAGCGGAGGGCGACGGTGCAAGGTTGGCAGGCATTTGACCCTAGATCATTGGGGCATCTTGTAATTGTTGGGAAGTTGCTTTTTAGAAGCGAGTTTTCATCTTTTTGCCAAAAAAGGAAATGTTGAGGAGAATGCAAGGGGAGAGAGAAGAATCTTCACGTAACGCAGAGAAAGGAGAGAGGTTTCAAAGGCAAGAAGCGTGGAAGATGAAGGAAGGGGGAGGCCAGGAGTCGAATTTAAGGGAGGAGAACGTATTTTTGTTGGGCCAAATAATTGGGCCTATGGGCAAGGATATGAGCCCTAAAGAAGATTTAGGCGTGGTTTAGCAGAGAATTGAATTTTTACAGCTCGACAATCGCCGAAATTATTATCTCCGTGTGATTGCGGAATGGAGGAGTAGAGTTTAAGGTAAATACACCTGTGAAGGTTGACGGAGTAAAAAATTATACCGATTTGATGAGGAAAAGCCTTATATTAGATCGTCAGACTTTCTACAGCTCGGCAATCGCCGAAGCTATTATCCTCGTGCAGTTGCGGAATGGAGGAGTAGGGTTTAAGGTAAATACACCTGTGAAGATTGGCAGAGTAAAAAATTATTCCGATCTAATGAGGCAAAACCTTAGATTAGATCGTTACACTTCTTACAGCTCAGCAATCGCCAAAGCTATTATCCCCGTGCGATTGTGGAACAAAGGAGTAGAGTTTAAAGTAAATACACTTGTGAAGATTGGCGGAGTAAAATAAAATTATTCCGATCTGATGATGCAAAGTTTCAAATCAGATCGTCACACTTTTACAACTCGACAATCGTCGAAACTATTATCCTCGTACGATTGCAGAACAGATGAGTAGGGTTTAGGGTAAATACACCTGTGAAGATTGGCGGAGTAAAAAATTATTTTGATCTGATGAGGCAAATCCTTAGATCAGATCGTCACACTTTTTATAGCTCGGCAATCGCCAAAGCTATTATCCCCGTGCGATTACGGAACGGAGGAGTAGGGTTTAAGGTAAATACATCTGTGAAGTTTGGTGGAGTAAAAAATTATTCCGATCTGATAAGGCAAAGTCTTAGATCGGATCGTCACATTTTCTATAGCTCGGCAATCGTCGAAGCTATTATTTCCGTGTTGTTGCGGAACGGAGGAGTAAGGTGTCACGCCCGCCCTTTTGGGGACCCAGAATCCGGAAGGGGCGGCGCGTGACGCGACCGTACATACATACATACATACATACAGCGGAAGACTTTATACATATTTCGTACTTCTTACAGCGGAAGACTTTAGACATTATTTTTTTTTCTTTTATAACATAAACATGCATTGACATATATATATATATATACTTCTTCTTCTTCACATAGAGCATGCATCATAACATATATAGATACTTCTTCTTACTTCTTCTTTACTTCTTCTTATTAACATAGAGCATGCATTATAACTTAGATAGATACTTAGTGCTTAGTTCAGGTTCATAACCATCGTTGTCATACGGAGACATAAGTAAGGACATCCATAAACATCATCATCATAGGCAAACATATATATATAAACCTAACGGATCTTCTCCACCATGCCACTGCCACACACATTTGGCCCCTCCTGCTGCTCCCTTTAGTTTATCCATCCCTTACCCTTATCTGCAGTACGAGGGAAAGATAAACTATAAGCACATAGGCTTAGTAAGATCCAGTCCTACTCACAAAAATCATATATCGACATTAATCATAGCATGTACCATTCATAACATATAAGCATGTAACATTCATGACATATAAGCCACATAACATGTAACATACATGGCGTAATCAACTTAACATGTAGCATAAATAACGTGAGTAAACATAACATATCTCATCCATAGCATGGCAGCATAACATGTATCATCTATAACATAGCATCATGTCATGTACGTCTAGGACTTATTTAAACATAACATATAACATATGTAACGTAGCAATCAACATAACATAAAACATATAGGTATGACCTATCAAACATAACATACATCATATGTAGCATAGTGACATAACATGGCATATCAAACATAACATGCATCATATGTAGCATAGTGACATAAACATGGCATATCAAACATAACATGCATCATATGTAGCATAGTGTAGCATAGTGACCTAAACATGGCATATCAAACATAACATGCATCATATGTAGCATAGTGTAACATAGTGACCTAAACATGGCATATCAAACATAACATGCATCATATGTAGCATAGTGACATAACATGGCATATCAAACATAACATGCATCATATGTAGCATAGTGACATAAATATGGCATATCAAACATAACATGTAACATAACAATCTAATCAGGTAACATATGCAGGATGCTTTTGAAAACATATATTATAGGTAGGTAAATATAAATCTCAACATATTTGAGCCCGGCATTGTACCACTTCTTCATTATCATAGCGCGCATCCCTAAATAGGCCCGAGGTAGCAAGTCTCGAACCTAATAGGTTACTAGGCCCGATCTTAGTTCGTCGACCTAGGGCAATCGTCATAGCGTAGAAGCTCATCCTAGGCCCGAGTCTTACTCCATCGACCTAAGGCATCTTGGAGCCCATCCCGTACTAGGCCCGAGTCTTATTCCATCGACCTAGGGGCAATCATACATAGAAGCTCATCCTAGGCCCGAGTCTTATTCCATCGACCTAGGGCATCTTAGGAGCCCATCCCTTCTTGGACCCTGTTAGGGTCTTGGTACAAGCCATGCAGAAGGTAAAATACTTATATGCTTATTTTATAACATAGCTTATTTCATTTTGCAAACACAACATACTTCATTTCATAACACATCATGCTTCCCTTCATGGACATATCATCTTTCATTTCGTAAACATGCCATTCTTCATTTCATAATATATCATTCTTCATTTCATCATCATGTCATATTCATGTCGTGAACATATCGTTTTGTTTCATTTCATAATCTTATCTTCTTCCATTTCATAACATATTTTAAACATCTCATACACATAGACATGGCAAAAGGGCATGGCATCAAAAGTAAGTAAACACTAACCTAAGGCATGTTATCTTCATCTAGCATTATTTAATATCACAAGTCAACATGAATTCACCCAACATAAAACACATGTTAACCTATTCATTTAACTTAACAACAAATTCATATGCACATAAGACTTATATTAAAACTTCATCTAATCCCCAAAATGCATGATGGCCGAATGGTCCATAGGGTCTTCTAGGGTTATCTTTTAACCTAATTCATTTCATACAACAACAACTTCATTTGCATATAACATATGGATTAAAACTTCATTTGTTCACCCAAAAACCTAGGTTGGCCGAATGGTCCAAGTAGGGTTTTTAGGGTTAACCTTTAACCTAATTCATTTCATATAACAACAACCTAATTCATTTCATATAACAACAACTTCATTTGCATATAACATATGGATTAAAACTTCATTTGTTCACCCAAAAACCTAGGTTGGCCGAATGGTCCAAGTAGGGTTTTTAGGGTTAACCTTTAACCTAATTCATTTCATATAACAACAACCTAATTCATTTCATATAACAACAACTTCATTTGCATATAACATATGGATTAAAACTTCATTTGTTCACCCAAAAACCTAGGTTGGCCGAATGGTCCAAGTAGGGTTTTTAGGGTTAACCTTTAACCTAATTCATTTCATATAACAACAACCTAATTCATTTCATATAACAACAACTTCATTTGCATATAACATATGGATTAAAACTTCATTTGTTCACCCAAAAACCTAGGTTGGCCGAATGGTCCAAGTAGGGTTTTTAGGGTTAACTTTTGCCCTAATCCATCTTAATCCTAACATTATCATATAGTTACAAAAACATGACATAGAGCTTCATTAAAACCCTAAAATCATGGCATGGCCGAATAGGCTTTAGGGGCTATTAGGGTTAGCTTTTAACCTAATTCCTTTTTCCATGTTAACATCATCATCTACCTCCTAAACATAGCATACAACTTCATTGATAAACTAAAACATAGCTTGGTTAGATATAACATATAGATTTCTTTTACAAACATCAATCGAAGCTACTCGTATGCAGGTGAGGGATACTTACATCCTTCGCTTTGCTTTGGGTGGGGAAGATGACCTAAGGAAGATCAAAACCTAGCCTTCTCTTGCTTGGATGGGGTTCGGCCAAAGGTGGAGAGGGAGCTAGAATTCGGTGAGAAGAAGAAGAAGAAGAGAGGAAGTGGCAAATTAGAACTTTCCCTCTTCTTTATAAAGGGAGGAAGAGAAGTTTCTCTTCTCTTCTTCCATGCCTCTTCATTTGCCTTTATCACACTTATCTATAATCCCCCCCCTTCCTCTAATGATAATATCCTATTGGGCTTCTAGTTAGTGGGTGCATCTATAGGGTTTGGCTATCTCTAGAGGTTTGGAGTTCAATTCCTAGGTCTTGCATCCATTTTTGGCTTATTTTCTTTTGTTTTGGAAAAGGCCCACCCAAGGCCCATGATCATCATACCAAAAATTCCTGTAAAATTGCTAGGAATTTTACGGGCGTTACATAAGGTTTAAGGTAAATACACCTGTGAAGATTGGAGTAAAAAAAATTATTCCGATCTGATGAGGCAAAGCCTTAGATCAGATCGTCACACTTTTTACAGCTCAACAATTATCAAAGCTATTATCCTCGTGCGATTACTAATCGGAAGAGTTGGGTTTAAGGTAGATGCATTGGTGAAGATTGATGGAGTAAAAAATTATTCCGATCTGACCAAGCAAAGACCTAGGTCAGATCGTCACTATTTTTTCTAGCTTGGCTTCAGTGCAAACTATTATCCAAGTATGATTGCGGAACGAAGGAGTTGAGTTTAAGGTAGATGCACTGGTGAAGATTGGCAGAGTAAAAAATTATTCTGATCTGACCAGGTGAAGCCCTAGACTAGATCGTCGCTATTTTTTCCAGTTTGGCTTCAGTGCAAGCTATTATCCTCGTATGGTGGCAGAACGGAGGAGTTTGGTTCAAGATAGATATACTATTGAAGATGACGAAAGTAAAAAATCATTCTGATCTGACCAGGCAAAGCCCTAGGTTAGGTCGTCATTATTTTCTCAGCTTAGCCTCAGTGCAAGCTATTATCCCCGTGTGGTGGTGAGATAGAGGAGTTGAGTTCAAGGTAGATACACTATTGAAGGTGACGAAAGTAAAAAAATCATCTCGATCTGACTAGGCGAAGCTCTAGGTCAGGTCGTCACTGTTTTCTCAGCTTAGCCTCAGTGCAAGCTATTATCTCCGTGTGGTAGTGGAATAGAAGAGTTGAGTTCAAGGTAGATACACTGTTGAAGATGATGAAAGTAAAAAATCATTCCGATCTGACCAGGCAAAGCCCTAGGTCAAGTTGTCACTATTTTCTTAGCTTAGCCTCAGTGCAAGCTATTATCCCCGTGTGGTGGCAGAACGAAAGAGTTGGGTTCAAGGTAGATACACTGTTGAAGTTGACGAAAGTAAAAAATCATTCCAATCTGACCAGGCGAAGCCCTAGGTCAGGTCATCACTATTTTCTCAGCTTAGCCTCAGTGCAAGCTATTATCCCCGTATGGTGGTGGAACGGAGGAGTTGTGTTCAAGGTAGATACATTGTTGAAGATGATGAAACTAAAAAAATCATTCTGATCTGACCAGGCGAATCCCTAAGTTAGGTCATCACTATTTTCTCAGCTTAGCCTCAGTGCAAGCTATTATCCCCGTATGGTGGTGGAACGGAGGAGTTGTGTTCAAGGTAGATACATTGTTGAAGATGACGAAACTAAAAAAATCATTCTGATCTGACCAGGCGAATCCCTAAGTCAGGTCGTCACTGTTTTCTCAACTTAGCCTCAATGCAAACTATTATCCCTGTATGGTAGCGGAACAGAGGAGTTGGATTCAAGGTAGATACACTGTTGAAGATGACGAAAGTAAAATCATTCCGATCTGACCAGGCAAAGCCCTAGGTCAGGTCATCACTATTTTCTCAGCTTAGCCTCAATGTAAATTGTAATCACCGGGTGGTGGTGGACCAGAGGAGTTGGAAGGCAACATAATGTTTCCATGATTGATCTGAGTAGGAAATCATTCCTTGGAGGTCAAAGACACTCAGAAGAAGGAGGAGGACATCATTGTGGGGTTGGCGATTTTCTGTTGCTCCTGTAGCTTTGCAGGGTGATATAATGATACGTTTATCCATATTGAAGAATCAGTTTTCAGTGAAGAGAAGGTACACTTTTACATTTTCCAAAATTAAAATTATATCGCCACAGGAAAAGATTACATTCATAACTTCCTAAAGACTGAAGAGAAAATACAATTCTGTAAAATAGAAATTATAGAGCTTCATGGATGACTCTTTTGGGAGGTAAAGCTGGGGCTCTATGGCAACGTGATGTGGTAAGAAGTTGTCTGATGTGAGACTGATGGATGGACTTGAGCCCTGAGAGGGTTCATTGGGTCACTGCCAATTTTTGGCGTAGGGCGTAGTTGCGAGTGAAGGATAGCTATAGTCGACTCCTTAAGCCCCTCACCAACTTTTCTAGCTCTCGTATGCGTTGTTGGTCTGTTGGAAGGGGCTCAGAGGAGGGAGGTTTGCTTTCTTGCTCTGAAGGGTCTACCATTTAGAAGGTGGAAGAATGGAGAAGTATATGAGCAAAAGGTGCTGCTAGAAGTTTTTATAGAGGAGAAGGAAATGTGAATTTGTTTTCTTAGAAAGGAAAGAAAGTAAAGGCTGATAGGACGGGAAGACGAGGGGGTAGTTAATGCATTAATAATGAGATGATCGTCCATATCTCCCAGGAGAAGTAAATGTTAAGGGAGGGTATAATCCAGTTGTGATGCAATAGTCTTCTTACGACATTCTCTTATTCTGCTATATGTGACTGGTTTTCTGTAGGAGATCGCGAGTTAAAGTGGTTATTGTACACAAGATATTTTCAATGACTCTGGTAGTTATATAGGAGTCAATATTCTTTCCTTTTACATATAAAAACCAAATTATACAATCGATAGAGATCCTCTTGATTACAGAGATCGAACAGTGTTGGAAGAGTCAACAAAAGACTCTACTTTTGAGTGGGATAGTAGGACCACCCTGAGAGGAGGGACGCTCGCCAGAGTCGGAGGAGGGATGTCAAACGATGCAGGTGGGGGAATCACAACCAACGTAGGAGGAGAAAGATCAGCCTGGGAGTAAGGAGGAACGTCAGCCGGTGGAGGAAGAGGGGTGTTGGTTTGTGCAGAAAGGGGATCCCTTGAAGGTTGCGGCGGAAATGTCGGAGGATTCCATACATGATTACCAAATTAGGAAGGGAAGGGAGGTCAGAAGGACCTCCTAAAGTCTGGAGCCACTGTGTCAGTAGAACTCTGAAGAGGTGGAGGTCAATATGCTGAGGTTGTCGTAGAATGAGCATCTGAATCACTGATCGAGTTTGTGTCAGAGCTTATGTAAAAGGGGGGACAAGGAAGAAGCCATGGAAGTAGTATGAGAGTAGAAGGCTCGATTGGAGATATTTATGTTAGGCAATCAACCCAAGTATGATCTTGATCTTGATGTGTGTGACAAAGGGTTTAAGTTAGGATGTTATGTGTTTTGATGTGTGTGTTCAAGTAGTGCAGGACTTGGTGAATCACACATGGTTTACTTGATGAAGCATTGGCAAGTTCATCGTCTCATTGCTCGGGTCCTTGAGTCGGTGAAGGATGGCACGGGGAGAAGTCGTGAGCTTGGTGCATCCGAGGGACCACCAGATAAAGAGCAAATGGAGTGAAGCCAAAGGAAGCAGACTTCAGGGCAAGAAGCAAAGGATGACACGGGAGAAGTTGTGAGTTTAGTGCATCTGAGGGACGTAGGTCAGAGGAAGAGAGCTTCAGTGAAGGACTCCATGGGAGATGAGAGTTGAGCGATTGTAATCCGGGTCAGGGTAGCTCAATGTAAGTGGACTTAGCCAAATGGCTATGATCATGTCGGATGCTCAAATATGGTGTTTGAGGTTTTATCCGACGGTCGGATGCTCAAACAACTTATTTTTTGAGGTTTAACCCGACAACAGTCGATTGATATAGGTATCAGTCGACTGGTCCAAGTCGACTGCTAGTTGATCAGAGTCAACTAGGGTTTTGTGGCCCAACAGTCGACTGCCAAGGGTTGGCAGTCGACTGTTATAAGTGGACGCAAGCACATAAATATTTTGAGTCGATTGATTGCTTAGAGCAATCGACTGATGGCTTGATCAGTCGACTGCTAGTGTGATCAGTTGACTGTCCAGTGTGTCGTTGGGTTGTGACGACTGCAATCAGGCATGATTAGAAGTCGTTGGAATGACAATAATCGACTAATGGTATGCAGCAGTCGACTGCTGCATGCCCAACATGAAGAAACCCCTCTTCTCTATAAAAAGAGGGGTTGGGGGCCTTAGGGCAGCTAATGCTTCCACTTCTAAGTGTGCTCCAAGTGCTCTAAACGTTTTTACTCTTCTCTTCCTTAATTCTATCTCAACCTTATTGTAAGAGGGAGAGTTTGTGTAAGAAGGTTTCTCTCCACCTTGTTTGAGCTAAAGGAGAAGTTAGTGGAT
Organism: Wurfbainia villosa; assembly: GCA_025175895.1. Lineage (NCBI taxonomy): Eukaryota > Viridiplantae > Streptophyta > Magnoliopsida > Zingiberales > Zingiberaceae > Wurfbainia > Wurfbainia villosa. Next base: position 51,328,939 of record CM046003.1, read on the forward strand.
TGGTTGAGGGAGTGAGCTGCCTAACGGATCGTCGTGGATTAGCGACAAGGATCGTGAACTATGTTACATCGACTTATTTATATTGCTTCTCTTTACTTTGTTTTAGTCTTAATTGTCTTTAGTATTATCGTTAGTATTCCGCTATGCTAACAAGATTATAGACGATTATGAATGAGCAAAGTCCATCGAGCATTGTAGGCTATTCATCCCCCTTCTAGCCGAGCCACGATCCTCCAACAATTTATAGAAGAGGAGTGTTAATTTTCCTTTCTTGGAAAAAGAAGGGGAAGGTGAAAGGACAGAGGGAGTAACTGAAGGGTAAACGTCATAAATAGTAAGAGCATTGACAGCGAAATGACTGGTCATGCTCTTGCTAGACTAAAAGGATGGGGGTTAATCAGGCATATCCGACTGTGGAAGAGAGTAACCCAACAGAAGTGGGTCCCATTTGCCGAGAAAATGGCTCAGAATAATGGAGATGTATATTATCTGCCGAGTCGACTAGAGTAACTCCTAAGGATGCCCGGTATCAGTCGACTAACACCAAGATATTTTCTAGCCCAAGAAGATTGAATATGAAAAGGGGAGGGGGTATACACTCGGCACGAATAGTATAATTATTAAAATGCAAGCTATTTCATCAAAGTGCAGTATTTTATATATATAAATTGTTCAGTACAGTGTGAGGGGATGAAAAAATATAGTTCAAAGACATCGTCAGGATATTCTTCTATGGCAGGCTCCACACTCAAGTAGTTGACATATGTGTCAGGAGGAGGGTGTCCGTGAGTGATGTGTTTTTTATGGGCTCCCTTGAAGCCCAAAATGAATAACTCGGCTCCCTTGTTGCTAAATTTTGTTAGCAATTCCTCTTCTCGCTCTTTTCATCAAGCTTCATTCATGGGCACTTGATGGACGAGAGCATCCCTCTCTTTGGCGACGATTATTGTGTGTTGGCCTAGGGAGGTTATAGCTTGAGCATATTCTCATTGTAGCTCTTGCAATTACCCTTATATGTCTACCAAACCCCAAGGAAGTATAGATGCTTTAGAGGAGAGATCTTCTAGTTGGGCCCGGCTTGATAACAGGGAGGCTTCAAAGTTTTAATGGTTGATTGAGCTTGTAGAAGGGCAGTCGAGTGCTTGGATTCTCTAGTCTCTGTCTCTTTGAGTTGAACCTAATGCTCTGATAATTCCTGGGCCAGGACATTGGCGTGACAAATCTTCTCGGCTTGTAAGTATAGTTGGACTTAAAGGGCATCCGTTTCTTTACAAGCTTCTTATTTTTCACGCCCTGCTACTGCCAACTGAGTCTTCAGTTCTTCACAACGGGCAGCTAGGGTGGCCTCCCATTGTTTACTCTCGGCTAGTTGTTGAGCTAAATTTTTATGTTGCGTTTGAGAAGCACTATGGCGAGCTGCCATAGTGGATTGATAGTCTACTAGATGTTGAGTCGTTTCATTGTAATGCAGGGCCACCTGAGTGAAGGGAAAAGGATGTTTCATAGGTCAGTCCTAGAGTATGACAGTTAACATAGGGTTAAAGGAGAATACCTCAGATAAATCTTTCCGTAGACGCTCCAGAGGGTCCTGCACTCCCAATTGGACGAAAAGTCTCACTTCTTGGGGAGTGCGGAGCTTCATCTGAGATCACAAGGTAGTGGTTAAGGGGTTGAGTGGGAGAACATCTCCCGTGAGAAGAAGGGTTTCATCCCCGAATGCGGAAGAATCAAGCAGAGTGGTTTCAAGAAGTGGGGAGGCGGGATGAGATGTTTCTGGGGGTGTTGATTGTCATGCCCCGGGGCAGACATTGTTCGGTCAATGGATAGTACCCCCTTATGATAATTCAAATACATATACGGATAGTCGCAGCCAACACAGCACATATGGAAATACATATCATCGACAGCGGAAGACAACCATAATAAGAGATATAAACTCAACGATAAATGCATACCAGTATATCTGTCCACAAGTAAACGAAATCCCAAAATGAAACCATGAAGGAAATCACAATCTCTACAAATAACCAACAATACTATCTCCAATAGAAACCAAGTCCATAATGAGATACATAGGAGATATGAAAAACAAGACCCTCGGAAAAGTGATAGGATGAGATCAAGTGGCGATGCTCCAAGTCCGTTCCGAAGTCTTCTATCAGGCACCCAGGCGACAAGAAACTCAGGGTCTGTGATGAGTATAAACTCAAGGGTAATATAAGGAATAGTGCATGAACAACAAATATCTATGGAGATCAACGGAATACAATGTAAAGATACAATAGGTATTCACCAATATGATCATATTCAATGCATATATCAACTGTCTAACCGAATATGAAGTAATGTACTAACATACCTGACGGTCTGCAACAACACGAGCTATATCATCCTGAACAGGTATACAATAATATAATCCATATAACATACGACAGTCTAAACCAACACATACCTCATGCTCAACACACAACAATATAGAATATGCAAATGACATGTAACATAACGTAAAAGCATATGTAGCAATCATAGATCAACCAAATGCAACAACACATAGGCATATGTAAAACATATATCGAAATACAAACATACATATATACATATCTCCACAATGCATATGCATGGTCATGTCTGCGAACCCTACGCACAACCATGACCCCAGTGTGGCTTGGGTGACAAGACATGACAACTACCCCTACTCCAACTACCACTACTCTCGAGTGGTCGAATGGGTAGTATGAATAAGTAGTTAGCCGCCAAAGAGTTATATGCTACACCACAGGGGTCCCTGCTGCTGGTCGCTCCGTCACTACCCATGAGTGGTCAAGCACTGCACACAAGACGACTGCACACCACAAAACTACCACCATCTATAGTGGGCGAGTGCGCAACTCTAACAACCACCCTCAATAGTGGTCAAGTATGCAACTCCAACTACCACCATCTATAGTGGTCGAGCGCGACACAACCAATGATCTGCACTCAACCCTGCTACCACAACCCCGAGTGGCCGAGGAGGCAAGATGACTGACGACCCATCTCAACCACAAGAGAGACCCATTCGACAGCAATGCATGCAATGTGATGATGCACAACTCCACACACGTATCCTCGTAACACCCTCCATCCCACAGAGACTCCTAGTCAACCAAAAGTCAATTATGCAAGGTCTACTAATCCACAACCATATATTGACAACAACCCACTTATCTATGCACAGATGACTAGATCCATCTTAGATGCACAACTAATATGTGTACGATACAACAATCGACTCCATAATCTAATTCATCACCTAACCCTAGTGATGTGACACGATAACCCAATCTGAGTTCACAACTGTGCCCCTAACTACATGTACTTAACTGAACATCCATAAGGCAATATATAATAGGGTTTGTAATTCATATCTGTGATAAATGAACGATAAATAAACAACACATCTCAAAGATCAAAGACTAAGTACAAGCACATGATTAAATAAGAATGGAGTCAAGATAAAAGATATCATCATCAATCCACATTCATACACTGGATTCAACAAACTACCTGACCAGGGTAAATATTACCCACCTGATACGAAGCTCGTAATAATCCTCACGGTCGTGGACCTGCCTTGTATCCCAAACCAACACACATCGACAACCAAGGGTAAGTTCAAGCATCCGATAAATATACGACTCAACTACTACGTCGTTTTCTATATTCCCGTCCTTTTATCCAATACAAGTTAGAAACTCCGATCGCACACCCAAAATAACTATCTAACCATCTAAACCTATAGTTCACAACTCCGTCACCCGGCACAAACAGAGCATACCCCTATCCAAAAAACTGACGGATCGATCGACATCCACAACCCCTCAACAACAACACTCAGAAACATCCATTACATTCACAGCTCCACACAAAATGTAGAGCATCACCACACCGCAACAACACGACCATACCACAACAATCAACAACTCCAATATTACTGAATCAATAAAAATAATCTGCACACCACCTAAATCAGAGTTGTAATTGCAGCTCACCTCCTCGTCTCTCACACCGATTGGCCACCAACCAGACACCCAATTGAAGTTCCTAGCTCCAAGTTCAAAATAAAATGATACTAAAGCATTACCACAAATTAGATAGGTAAACCGTAAGAAATTCCTCTACTGATCACTGATCTAAGCCAATCAACCCAGTTGCCTCCTCCTTCCACACAGTCGGCACCACCTCATCCACCATCGTGATCCATTAACAGGAACCCATCAGATCCCAACCACATCGACACACCACAAAAATACAACAATTACCATTGAGACAGCAAAGGAAAACAAAGCTTACCGACCAAATCTTCACCGACAGCACCTCCCTTGTTCACCGGAGCAATCCAAGCTCTAGATACTGCCCAAAACAATAGATCCAAGCTAAAATGAGAAATCCACATCTAAAACTCAGCCCTCATCTCAAAGTAGAAAGGAGATCGTCCCTTACCTAACTTCGGCGACGATCGACAGTGAAATCCTCACTCTCAGCAGCTCAACATTCCCAGCTCCCCAATCAGCCTCCACCCGATTCTAGCCTGCTCGGCGTCTTTCCCTCCGGTCAGACATCCCACCGAAGGCGTCAGCTGCAGTCGGCTCACAGGGGAAGAAGAGAGGTGGAGAAATCGCCGATTGCGATGAGGAGAGGAAGAAGAGGCGATAGCGAGGTGAAGGGTATGCGACTAATCGGGTTTACTCGGCCTTTTAAATGTCGTTCGATGGTTTGGTTCAAGCCAACCCTAATTAAGTCCAACCCTAATTAAACCTAACCATTAATTAAACTCAATAACTACTTAAAGGGGTTAATCCCTATACTTAATTAATTAAATTTTTTTCCCCGTATCTTACATTCTCCCCCACTTAATAAAATTTGGTCCCTAAATTTCGTACTTAACTGCGATAATTAATTCAAGAAATATCTTGAACTACTACATACCTCATTTGAACAAATGAGGGTATCGAGCTCGGATAGTATCCTCCAGCTCCCATATAGCCTCCTTATCTGTATGATGCTGTCATTCAATGTTTACAAGTTGGATGGTTTTGTTCCGCAACTGACGCTCCTTACAACCAAGAATCCGACTAAAATCTCCTCATAAGTCACATTAGGCTGAAGTAGAATCGACACCTCTATCAGAATATGATCAGGATGCGACACATATTTCCTCAGTATAGAAACATGAAATACGTTATGAACACCCAGAAGTGTCAGAGGTAAAGTCAACCGATAAGCTACACCCCCAATCCGCTCCAATATCTCGAATGAACCAATGTAGCGCGGTGCTAACTTTCCTTTAAGCCCAAATCTCTTGACTCTTTTGTAGGCGAAATACGCAGGAATACATGATCTCCTACTGAGAACTCCAGAGGCCTTCGCCTCCGATCCGCATAACTCTTCTGCCGATCATGTGCCTCTAATAATCATCGTCTGATGACACATACCAACTCTACATCATGCTGAATACTCTGAGGCCCCAATAGTTATCGTTCCCCAACATCCTCCCATAATACCGGAGATCTGCAAGGTCTATCGTACAAAGCCTCGAAAGGAGACATCTGAATAGAGGAGTGATAATTGTTATTATAAGCAAACTCCACCAAATGGACGTGATCCTCCCAGCTGCCTCTGAAATCCATGATGCAAGATCTCAATAAGTCCTCTAGAGTCTGAATGGTACACTCGGACTGTCCATCTGTCTACGGATAAAATGTTGTACTGAGACGAAGCTCGATGCCCATAGCCTGCTGAAGACTTTGCCAGAATCGTGAGATAAATCGCAGATCTCTATCAGATATGATACTCAAAGGCACTCCATGTAGCCTGACAATCTCTCTACAATATAACTCTGCCCATCGATCTAATGTGTTTGTCCCACGAATTGGAAGGAAATGAGCGGATTTGGTTAACCGATCCACAATCACACAAATCGTATCATGTCCTTTAAGGGTTCTGGGCAATCCCGTAATGAAATCCATAGTAATATGCTTCCATTTCCATTTCGATATCAGAATTTCCTGAAGCAACCCAACGGGTTTCTAATGTTCAGCCTTTACCTGTTGGCATACTAAACATTGAACAATGAAATCTGGAATATCCCTCTTCATACCGTCCTACCAGTATGAACGCTTCAAATCCTGATACATCCAGGTACTGCCAAGATGCATAGCAAATCTCGAATGGTATGCTTCCCATAATAACTCTTCCTTGATTGGATGTGTGTCTGGAACACATAATCTTCCACGAAAATGAAAGACTCCAGTCTTATCACATGAGAAATTCACAGTGCTGCATAAAAACTGAAGATGTTGATCACTAGCTTGTGCCTCTTTGATCTCAACAATAGCGGACTAGGCAACCATAGAAACTAATATCCCCCAGGATGTTTGACCTTGTTCAGACAACCCCAACTCTGAGAACTGTCAAACTAGATCAATAACTGCTATCAAATAACTGGCCAGAATCCCACGGGACTTCTTGCTCAGTGCATCTACTACTACATTAGCTTTTCCCGGATGATACTAAATGGTACAATCATAATCTTTCAGATATTCCATCCACCGTCTTTGTCTAAAATTCAATTCCTTCTGAGTGAAAAGATATTTCAAGCTCTTATGGTCCGTATAGATCTCAAAATTAATCCCATATAGATAATGTCTCCATATCTTTAGCGCAAAAATAATGGCTGCTAACTCCATATCGTACACTGGATAATTCCTTTCGTGATTCTTTAGTTGACGGGAGGCATAAGATACTACACGGTTGAGTTGCATCAGGACTGCTCCCAACCCTTGCAAAGAAGCATCAGTATATAGTACCATCCCATCGCAACCAGAAGGAATCACTAATACAGGTGCAGAAATTAGCCGCTGCTTAAACTCCTGAAAGCTAGTATCACAAGCCTCTGACCAGGTAAACTTGATCCCTTTCTGGGTCAAGCGAGTAAGTGGTGTGGCAATACGAGAAAATTCCTCCACGAATCTACGATAATACCCGACCAATCCAAGGAAACTCCGAACTTCCTGAACTGACTTTGGATGCTCTCAACTGGTAATCACCTCGATTTTCTAGGGATCAACAGAAATATCCTTGTTAGATACCACATGTCCAAGGAAACCCACGGAAGATAGCCAGAAAGTGCATTTACTGAACTCGGCATATAAATGCTCTCGTCGCAACGTCTCTAACACTATTCGAAGATGATACTCATGCTCCTCCTTAGATCGAGAATATATCAAAATATCATCTATAAATATGATGACAAACTGATCCAAGTACCTCAAAAATACCCGGTTCATCAAATCCATAAATGCAGTCGGGGCGTTAGTAAGACCAAACAGCATCACCAAAAACTCATAATGCCCATAACGCGTGCGGAATACTGTCTTCTGAACATCCTCGTCTCTTACTCTCAACTGATGATAACCCGAGCGCAAATCAATCTTGGAATACACACAAGTATCATTGAGTTGATCAAATAAATTCTCTATCCTCAGCAGTGGATATTTGTTCTTAACGGTCACCGCATTTAGTTATCGATAGTCAATACAGAACCGCAATGATCCCTCTTTCTTTTTAACAAAAAGTACCGGAGCTCCCCATGGTGAAACACTAGGATGAACAGATCCATTATCCAACAACTCCTGCAATTGTATTTTAAGCTCATTCAGCTCTTTCAGTGCCATCTAATAGGGAGTCTTCGATACCGATGCGGTTCCTGGGATTACCTCTATTGCAAATTCTACTTGCCTAGGAGGTGGCAAGTCCGGAAGTTCATATGGGAATACATCCGAATACTCTCAAACTATACGCACAATGGAAAGAGGTGGTATTTCCTCACTCTCCACTTTGACCAAAGATAATAAGTACCCCGACAACCATGAGATAATAATTTTTGAGCATGTTGTGCAGATATAATGGACACTCAATCATCTTTGGTACCCACAAATTCTCATGCAGACTGATCTGGTGGTTAGAAAGTCACTACTCTTGCTCTACAATCCATTGTAGCACAGTAAGTAGCTAACCAATCCATTATGAGTATAATATCAAATTCCACCATCTCCAATACCTGAAGGTCCATCGTAAGTATATGCCCATCGAAATCCAATGGACAACCTTTGATTTATTGATGGCTAGTCAGCACCTCCCCCGATGGCAATGATACCACTAACCCACAAGAACGAATCATAGGAATCCTTCCAATTCTACTCATAAATATTCTAGATACAAAGGAATGCAAACTACCAGTATCAATCAAAGTATCTGCATATATAGAATAAATCGAAACCATACCCCGAATGACCGATCCCTCAACCCGCTGAGCATCCTCTCTAGTAATGGCATAAACCCGTCCAACCTCCACATTCGGCGGTTGCGCTCCTGATAAAGTAGTAGAGTGCCTCCACTCAGGATGAATCTGGCTCTGTGATACTGCTGCTGAAGGTTGAATCTGCTGCGCAGGCATAATATATCTCTGAGAGTTAGCCGATAGATATCGCTGTGTAGGTACCCCTGAATAATAAATCTCTGGAGTTGTAGAATAGTGAATCACTATTGGCATCCCTGAAGAGTCACTCCCCTGTATATGATACATCTGTGTCGTGGGAGGTAGTGGCTGCCTCCGACCATATGTCTGTGTCCTAGGTGTTGACCTCGGCTAATGATGCTGGCCAGACCTCTTTCCCTTGCTGGAGCTATCTGAAAACTCCAACTGTGCCTTCAGAGTACACCCTCGACTAGTATGCCCTGGATGCTTGCAGTAATAGCAAACATCCCAATCTAAGGGACACTCGGAAACTCTACGGCTTTCAGAGCCACATCTATGGCATCCAGTCATGTGCCCGCTCTTACGGTTCTTCTGAGAACCTCCAAAATGCCCAGAAGCTTATCGCTTTCCTTTTTGTACTCTAGATGACCCTTTCGCAGCACCTCGAGAAGCCCCACTCTGATCTTGCTTCTTCTGAGTCTCAGTAGCTGAATCCTATTTCCGTTGCTTTCCCTGGGACATCTGCTTCTCCACCTCCTTCTCCTTTGCGATCTACTGAGAAGTCATCTCAATAGAAATGGCTCGATCCAATGCCTCTCGATAGAAGTTAATAGAAGATCCTGACATTCTGGCCTGAATATACGCAGCCAAGCCCTGAGTAAATTGGAACATCCGATCTCCATCCTGTGATACCAGATGAGGGCAGAATCCTGTGAGTCGAGTAAATTTTGTATTATACTCCATAACTGAATGTCACCCTGCTTAAGGCTCAAGAATTCCTGACAGCGAGCTGTAGAGAAAGTGGAAGGACAGTATTGCCTCCAGAAAACATCTCGAAAGACTGATCATGTGATCTCACGCTCCCCAATTAAGGTCTTCTGCATCTTCCACCAAGTAATCACCTGCTCTCGGAGGTGATATGCAACTAAACTCACCTTCTCCTCATCTGTACAACTCATGAACTTGAAGGTGTCCTCTAGATTATCTAGCCAAGCCCGAGAAATCCAAGGGTCAGACTCCCCTCGGAACAGCATGAATCAGTCCTTGGCTGAACGCGCCAATACAGGTTTACGAGTCTTATCTCTGACCCAACCAGTATCCGCAGGAGTCGGCATAATCAGGGGTAAATCTGGATTTTGAGGTTCCGAACCTCTGATAGGAGAATGACATGGCTCTTCCTGGCTATCAGGTTCACTGGTAGTAGGTCACTTTGGTGGACGACCCCTAGCACGAGTCCGAACAAGTGTCATAATACCGTTTGTCCACACCTGCTGAACGCCTTAAATAAGTATCTAACCATAAGATATAATGTGTCAAGATTTCTTACTTCGTACAACTTGGAGCTCATGCCGCTATCAATCCTATCCCACAAAACCAAATCCAAACCAAAACAAAACGACTTTCGAGATCCAAAATCCGACGAAAATCATTATTGCATGGCATTGCAACCTTAGCTCTAATACCAATAAAATTGTCAAGCCCGGGGTAGACGTTGTCCGACCAACGGACGGTACCCCCTTATGACAATTCAAATACATATACAGATAGTCGCAACCAACACAACACATATGGAAATACATATCATCGACAGCGGAAGACAACCACAATAAGAGATATAAACTCAACGATAAATGCATACCAATATATCCGTCCACAAGTAAACAAAATCCCGCAATGAAACCAGGAAGGAAATCACAATCTCTACAAATAACCAACAATACTATCTCCAATAGAAACCAAGTCAATAATGAGATACATACGAGATACGAAAAATAAGACCCTCGGAAAAGTGATGGGATGGGATTAAGTGGCGATGCTCCAAGTCTATTCCGAAGTCTTCTATCTGCCACTTGGGCGACAAGAAACTCAGGGTATGCGGTGAGTATAAACTCAGGGGTAATATAAGGAATAGTGCATGAACAATAAATATCTATGGAGATCAACGGAATACAAAGAAACTCAGGGTTTGTGGTGAGTATAAACTCAGGGGTAATATAAGAAATAGTGCATGAACAACAAATATCTATGGAGATCAACGGAATATAGTGTAAAGATGCAATAGGTATTAACCAATATGATCATATTCAATGCATATATCAACTGTTTAACCGAATATGAAGTAATGTACTAACATACCTGACGGCCTGCAACAACACAAGCTATATCATCTTGAATAGGTATACAATAACATAACTCATATAACATACGACAATATAAACCAACACATACCTCATGCTCAACACACAACAATATAGAATATACAAATGGCATGTAACATGACGTACAAACATATACAGCAATCATAACTCAACCAAATGTAGCAACACATAGGCATATGTAAAACATATATCAAAATACATGTATACATATATACATATCCTCACAATGCATATGCATGGTCATGTCTGCGAACCCTACGCACAACCACAACCCCGGTGTGGCTTGGGTGACACGACATGACAATTATCCCAACTATATCTACCACTACTCTCGAGTGACCAAATGGATAGTGTGAATAAGTAGCTAGCTGCCAAAGAGCTATATGCTACACCACGGGGGTCCCTGTTATTGGTCGCTTCGTCACTACCCATGAGTGGTCGAGCACTGCACACAGGATGACTACACACCACACAACTATCACCATCTATAGTAGGCGAGTGTGCAACTCTAACTACCACCCTTAACAGTGGTCAAGTACGCAACTCCAACTACCACCATCTATAGTAGTTGAGCGCGGCACAACCAATGATCTGCACTCAACCTTGCTATCACAACCCCGAGTGGTCGAGGAGGCAGGAAGACTGACGATCCATCTCAACCATAAGGGAGACTCAATCGACAGCAATGCATGCAATGTGATGATGCACAACTTCACACACGTATCCCCGCAACACTCTCTATCCCACGGAGAGTCCTAGTCAATCAAAAGTCAACTACACAAGGTCTACTAATCCACAACCATATATTGACAATCATCCACTTATCTATGAACAGATGACTAGATCCACTATAGATGCACAACTAATATATGTACGATACAACAATCGACTCCATAATCTAATCCATCACCTAACCCTAGTGACGTGACACGGTAACTCAATCTAAGCCCCTAACTACATGTACTTAATTGAACATCCATAAGCCAACATACAATAAGATTTGTAATTCATATCTGTGATAAATGAACGATGAATTAACAACACATCTCAAAGATCAAAGGCTAAGTACAAGCACATGATTAAATAAGAGTGGAGTCAAGGTAAAAGATATCATCATCAATCCACATTCATGCACTAGATTCAACAAACTATCTGACCAGGGTAGATATTACCCACTTGATACGAAGCTCATAATAATCCTCACGGCCGTGGACCTGCCTTGTATCCCAAACCTGCACACATCGACAACCAAGGGTAAGTTCAAGCATCCGATAAATATACTACTCAACTACTACGTCATTTTCTATATTCCCATCCTTTTATCCAATACAAGTTAGAAACTCTGATCCCACACCCAAAATAGCTATCTAACCATCTAAACCTATCGTTCACAGCTCCATCACCCAGCACAAACAGAACATACCCCTATCCAACAAACTGACGAATCAATCGACATCCACAACCCCTCAACGAGAACACTCAGAAACATCCATTACATTAGCAACTCCACACAAAACGTAGAGAATCACCACACCACAACAACACAGCCATACCACAACAATCAACAACTCCAAGATTACTGAATCAATAAAAATAATCTGCACACCACCTAAATCAGAGTTGTAATTGTAGCTCACCTCCTCTCCTCTCACACCGATCGACCACCAACCGAACACCCAATTGAAGTTCCTAGCTCCAAGTTCAAAATAAAACGATACTAAAGCATTACCATAAATTAGATAGGTAAACCGTAAGAAATTCCTCTACTGATCACCGATCTGAGCCAATCAACCCAACTGCCTCCTCCTTCCACACATAGTCGGCACCACCCCATCCACCGTCGTGATCCATTAACAGGAACCCATCAGATCCCAACCACACCGACACACCACAAAAATACAACAATTACCATTGAGACAGCAAAGGAAAATGAAGCTTACGGCCAAATCTTCACTAGCAGCACCTCCCCTATTCACCGGAACAATCCAAGCTCTAGATACTGCCCAAAACCATAGATCCAAGCTAAAATGAGAAATCCACAGTTAAAACTCATCCCTCATCTCAAAGTAGAAAGGAGATCGACCCTTACCTAGCTTCAATGACAATCGACAGCGAAATCCTCACTCTCGGCAACTCAACGTTTCCAGCTCCCCAATTAGCCTCCACTCGATTCCAGCCTACTCGGCATCTTTCCCTCCGGCCGGACCTCCCACCAAAGGTGTCAACAGCAGTCGACTCGTGGAGGAAGAAGAGAGGTAGAGAAACCGCCGATCGCGATGAGGAGAGGAAGAAGAGGCGATCGCGAGGTGAAGGGTATGCGACTGATCAGGTTTACTCGACCTTTTAAATGTCGTTCGGCAATTTGGTTCAAGCCAACCCCAATTAAGTCCAACCCTAATTAAACCTAGCCATTAATTAAACCCACTAGCTACTTAAAGGGGTTTATCCCTATACTTAATTAATTAAATTTTTTATTTCCGTATCTTACATTGATGGAGAAGGAAGGGATACAGGGGGATCAACTGTAGAGGATTCGGTGACCGCTAGAGGGGGGTGAATAGCGTGTACGTCGTAGATGGAGGAATTCTTTTACGTGCTTGCTACAATTATATTAGTACACAGCAGAAATAATAGAAAATACAAAACAAATACAAACACACAAACACAACACGCAATATAACGTGGTTCGGAACCGAACGGTTCCTACTCCACGGATTGGGCTCGTAAGAGCCCTAGCAATGCAAACACGCACTACTAATCCAATAAACTTCTTCTCGACAACAAGTTGGAGGTGGAGAAACTTTATACAATGAATTACAACAAGTAATACAAAGTAAACAAGCAAATACAAGTGAAAATGTAAAGAACACTTTACAATCAAGGGTTTTGAGCGCTTGCTTGTTGGTTGCTTGGATGAGCTTGAAGGACCCTGAAATGCACATGCAATTCGCCTTCAAATCGCCTCACCAAAGCTCCTAAAGAATCAATGCCGAAATCTCCACGAACATCTTTTCACTGTGACGGCGAAATGATCGCTAACATCATATCATGGAGACAACGGCTAGATCCACGCTGGAAAAATTCCAACGGATCTCTTGCCAGTCGACTGATGACATCACTAATCGACTGCTAACGTCCGTAGCCGACTACCCAGTCGGCTACGAAGCGTTCTGTGGTCACGGTCGAAAACCCCCGTCCAACAGTCGATTGTCATCAGTCGACTGATCCAATGATCAGTCGACTGCTAAGGCATTTTCAGCCCTTAACCGACAGTCAAACTCTAGTCGACTCACGGCAGTCGAATCAGCCATATTGCCAGTCGACTGTCAACCTCAAACATGAGGTTTTAACCCAAGTATGGTGCCCCCATACTTGCTAGTAGACCCGGCCAAGGTCCGGGTCAAACCCGGACCCGACCCGGAACCGGACCGTGGTCAACGGTCCGGTTAACCGGGTCAACGGGTTTGACCCTGACCCATGACCGAACCGCCTATTAGGCGGTCCGGTCCCGGTTTTTTAAAAAACCGAACCGGAAAAAAAAAATCGGCAGTTTTAAAAAAAAAAATTAACGGCCACGATTTCGTGGCCGTTGATGATCAACATTTCGTGGTCGTTGGGGTGCAACGGGCGACCCGCCGGGTCGGCCCGGCCCGGACTCGGTGGGTCAATCGTTTTTTTTTTAAGCAAAAAAACTGACGACCACCTTTTTTACGGCGGATTTTAAAGCAAAAAATCCAACCGGTCGTTTTTTTATGGCCGTTGGATTTTTTTATGTTTTTTTTTCCTATAAATACACCTCCATTCCCTTTCATTTTTTCACAAATCACAACTTCTCTTCTCTAATTCTCATTCCCTCATTTGCTTTCAAATCTCAACTCTCAAGTCATATTTTTACAAATGTCTGGAGCCGGATCAAGTCGTAAGGGTGCGGCCGGTGCCAGAAAGGGAAAGAGCATAATGCCGCCACCAGCCGAGTTCGAGTTCGAGCAAGGCGGCGATTCACCTCAATTCGATATCAGCACCGACTATGATCTTGATATTTCCGGTGATGAATTTCAAATACGTCATCATCATCAAAGTCAAGAAAGTATGAGCAATACATCCAGTACGATGGCGGGTTCTACGACTACAAGACCAACTCGAGTGCCTCGCCCCGCATCCGATATCTTCACCAAACATTTCGAAAAAGTAACGCTCTCTTCCGGTGATATGCAAGCAAAATACAAATATTGTTCGAAATGTTACAAATTTCAACAAGGATGAGGTTACGGAACCCTTACTCGACATGTGGAGAGAAATCATCCGGTGGAAATTGGTATTGATCGTTCTCAAACTCAAATTTCGACATTCTCTTCTCAATCGGGTTGGGGTAACGAATCTAAACTCTTTAAATTTAACGAAACTAGATTTAGAGAAGAAACTGTTAAATTTTGTACAATTGAACAACTTTCTTTTAGTTTTAGTGATAAATTATCTTTTAAAAATTAACTTTCTACAAGTGCAAATCCTTCTATTAAACGTATCCCAAGAAATACTCTAAAACGTACACTTTTAAAATTAGTCTTAGAACAAAAACAAGAATTGATTAAAGAATTTTCTAGTTTAAACAGTAAAGTTTCTTTGTGTTTCGATATTTAGAGTGATCATTGGCAAAGTTGTTCATATATGGGTATTACTTGTCATTGGATTGATAATAATTGGGACATTCAAAAAAGATTTCTAGCATATATATGTTTTAACGAAACACACACGGCACAAAATATTTCACAACTTATTTTTATTATTTTAGAAGAATATGGTCGAACTTCTATAGTTTTTTCAATTTCTTTTGATAATGCTAGTGCAAATACCTCTAGTATTAGTGAACTTATTGATATATGTAAACCATCAATAGGTGGAAGATTTTTTCATATTAGGTGTACATGTCACATTTTAAATTTGTGTGTTCAAGATGGACTTAAAAATTTAGGATCACATATTCAACCAATTAGGAGTGCAATTCATTATTTATGGACACATCCTCAAGTTATGAAAGAATGGAGAAAATTTTATAAAATAAATGGTATGAAACCAAAACGGTTTACACGTGACGTTCCAACTCGTTGGAATTCTACTTATAAATTGTTGTTATCTACTTTTGAATACAAAGATTTATTATGTATGTTTTTTCATCAACATGTTCAATCACGTGATATTTATTTGTTTTCAAATCAATGGAATATATGCACTAGTATTTGTGAAATTTTAAAAGTTTTTAGTGATGCTAGTGACCAATTATCAGGTGTTTATTATCCAACTTAACATTTAGTTTTAACACATTGTTGTAATATTGCATGTATTTTTAATGAACATATTCAATCAAATGATACTTATTTATCTCAATGTATTTATGTAATGAAAGAAAAATGGAAAAAATATTTCTTAAACATTCCTGAAATATTTTTATGTGCTTTTGTTTTAGATCCTAGACTTAAATTAGATGGTTTGCAAGATATGTTAGCATTATATTATGAATCTTTAAGCCCTATTACCGAAACTGCTCCTAATATTCCTTTGATTTTGTTTAATATTAAAACATATTTACATGATATTTATAATGAATATAACATTAAATATGGTGAACAAATTATTGGACATGAAATACATCAATCCACTACAACTAGTATTATTACTTCTAAACTCACTAAAGCACAATTGTTATTAAGGCAACGGACTAAACGTCCACGAGGATCCTCAAGTTCCAGTCAGGAACTTGAGAATTATTTGACCACTTCTTTTGATTTTAGTGATGCAGATGAAGAAAACTTCGACATTCTAAAATGGTGGTCGCAAAGAACTCAAATATTTCCAATCTTATCTATAATGGCAAAAGAAATTCTAGCTTGTCCAGTTTCAACGGTTGCAGTGGAACAAGCTTTTAGTATCGGAGGAAATACATTGGACGAGAGACGTTCTAGCTTAAGGTCGGAAAATTTGGAAGCGCAATGTTTACTCAATGATTGGTCAAAAGCTGCAAGTCGAACCCAACATATTAAAAGTGACGAAGAAGACCAAGATGAAACAGAAGGAACATCCGAAACTACGACGACGGGAGGAAATATCGAATACGACTGAAATGTATTTGATTTTTTTATTATAATAGATTTTTTTATTTAAGTCCAAGATGTAATATATTTTGTATTGAGATAATGAAATATTTGATAGAGTTTTTATAAGTTTAATTGTGCAAAAAAAAATTATTTTAATTATATACATCATTTTTTATTTTTTTATTTATTTAACTAAGACGCCGGACTGGGCCGGATCGGACTTCGAACCGGACTGACCGGATCGGACCGGACTCGACCGGACCGGACCGGACCGGGGCGGTTCCTAACCCGACCGTAGAAGGCCACGAACGGGCCGGTTAAGGGTCGATATTTTGTCAACCCGAACCCGACGGTTTCGACCCGGACCCGGATCGGGACCCGGACCATGGCCAGGTCTACTTGCTAGACCACCCTTAGCCTAGACCTAAGCCTTCTAGCCACCTCCGTCAGCCTCGCGCCTATCAGATCCCTCCAAGTCACCCATGACTTGTTCATCCATACGCTAGCCTTCAGGTGCTTCCATCGGTTATGTCATGCTAATAGTGTCTACACTGTCAAAGCACATTGGACTTACACTACCAAGACTCCGCTTGGACTTTACGCCGCCAACCATTGGACTTATGCTGCCAAGACTCCCGCTTGGACTTTACGCCGCCAATATCAAACCCCTTGGACTTCTCAAATGTCAAGACTCAAGCTTGGACTTTCCCTTGTCAACCCATGTTGGACTTTCCATGCCAAGACCCATGCTTGGACTTTTCCTTGCCAAGACCTATGCTTAGACTTTATATGCTAAGTACTCAAGACTTGGACTTTTCATTACATGGTCAACCCCAATCAACCATCAAAATCCCCCTCGAGTCAAACTCGAGTCCGGTCAATCATGACTCGGGTCGATTGTACCAATAATCTCCCCAAAATATTATCAGACATCAATGTCAAACCTTCATATCAAACATCTCTTGAGTCAAACTCGAGTCTGGTCAATCGTGACTTGGGCCAATTGCACCAATAATCTCCCCTTTTTTATGTTTCACAAAAACACATACCTTTGAGTTAGAACACTAACTCAAATCTTCTTACCAATTATCCCAAATTGGTAATCCCAAATATTTTCCCAAACATTCTCCCCAAACATTCTCCCCCTTTTTGACTAACATCAAAAATGTTCTCTCCAAGGAGGTCAATGTCTCATGTCCCAATGAGATCTTACAATCTCCCCCTTGATCCAAGAATACCTAGGATGTCTACAATCTTCCTAGTGATAAGTCTCATATCACTCAAGAGAGGCAATCCTATACACTCTCCTAATTTCTAAATTGGGTATCTCCAAAATCCATTTTCCCCCTCATGAGGAAAAATATCATCCATCATCCCATGATGGATACCTCCCCCTAAAGGCTTGCTCTCCCTTGACCATTGCACCAACAATATCCTTGGGAAGTCCCTAAGCCAATAGGAACTCTAAACCATCAAAAATAAGGTCTAAAGTTCAACATTGAACTTTCCAACCCCTTAAACTTGATACATCACCCTAACAACTCTCCTAATCCATATTCAATGGATTTTCACCCTTTATAATATTTCCCAAAGCATATTCTAGGGTTAAGAGTGGTTAGGGAACTTTACCGTAGTTGAAAACAGGCTAAACAACCTTGTTTTTCTCGAAATCACCGACAATGACTCGACAGCTTATCACCGACGCTTCATCACCGACCGCCATCAAGCGGTAGTCGATCGATAATCAAACGTCCCAAATTCAATTTCAGAAATTGCGTTTTGAAAAAACATAAGTAATTCTACGTATTTTGAAAAATCATAAAAATTCATACGTACATTACTTATGACACATACAATGGGTGAAAAATATTAGAAAAATATTTTACCTATAAAATAGCGAAATTGACACAAAGTTCAAAAGTGAAGAAAAACTTCGATGTTTTAGCTCACTTTGTATCAATTTCATCAATGGCGATTGCTATCAAAAGATAGACTTCACCAAGGTTTTCTAAAATGATTTTAAAATAGTTTTAAAATCTTATATTGGATCATATTCCTTGGGCTTAATGTTCATAAATTGTACACTAGCTTTTCCAATGATCGACAAATACAATAAGATGAGTTTAAGTTCATCTAGATGTAAAAACTATACACCTTGAACTTAACTCATATCCTATCATCTCACATATATCTAGGGTGTATAAAACACACAAAAGTCAATGTGATGTGAGATGTGAATTTTGTTCATCCTAATCTAGGGTTTCATGCATTTTTCTAAGGCAACCCTACTTGATTCCCTTATAAATGGGACTTCAAATCATGTCATTGTCCTTAAATCAATTTTAATCAAATTTAAATGCATGAATGATCATGGCATGAATGATAGCAAAATTAAGCATGACCAATGATCATGATGTCATGACATATGATATAATCTAAAACCACATGACATTAAACCTTAATCCTAAACATGATCATGACATATTAAATGATTAAAAATAAATATGATGTCATGGCATGTTATATGACAAACAAAGCATGACACATAGAATGTATAGATATAATAATACCTAAAACTTAGTATTAATTGTCATTTGATATAATTAAGTATATTTTGTCATATTATCACTTTTCTCCCAAGTATGCCAAAAACCCAACATGACACACTATGACCTCTAAACCTAAAATGTGACAATTTAATTAATTTTTCATAATCCCAAAAATATATTGGCACATCCTAAAATCTTTTAAGATCATAAGATCAAACTTATTTCCAAGATACTCATAACCTTGGAAATGACCTAAAATGTCGTCTTCACCATAGTTAGGTTAACTATCCATCCATTTAAAGTTGACACGCCTAATCCCATCTAACGTGAATTGATCACGCTCTTAGGAATCCAAAATCTATTTGAGCTCCTAGGATTTATTAGGTATTTCTTAGGGATAACCTCCCTAGATACCTTCCTAATGACCCTTCTAGGCTTGTTAGCCTTGGTCATTTGGGTCTTGCCATGGTTAACTCTAGGAGTGACTCTCCTTGTAACCTTCTTAGCGGCTTCCCTAGGTTTCCTTGAAACCCTAGCCACTAGGCACATTCCTTGGTTACTCTTAGGGATGACTTCCCTAGTAACCTTGGTCTTCCTAAACCTAGTTTGTGTTCTATAATCAAATGGAACACTATGATAAGTCACCTTAGACTTAGGTTTGTGACCCAAATCTTTCTTGCCCTTGGTTGACTGTTGTCTCTTAGGCCCTAGGTTTTGACTTTGACTTCTAGACCCTAGAGTTTGACCATTTACCTTTGCACTTGATTTGTCATTTTTGCAAGGGTCTTTTCAAGTTTCTCAAGCCTTGACCTCAAGACTTGATTTTCCAACTCTAATTTCTCAATTTTAGAATTTTGATTTAATCTTTGGGCATTGTTCTTTCTAGGCATATGCCTAGTCCATTTAGGATTAAAACCTAGATGGTCCTCAAATTTTCTAATAGATGTCTTAGGTAAAATATTTTTAGGGACATTAGTCCCAAATTTCTCCTTATTCGTAAGGTTGACTTTCTTAGCTCCTAAACAATATTCCCTATTTCTAGCATGCTCTTTATGATAAATTGCAAGAGAATTAAAATTCCTAGTATGCTTTTGCCTATAACTTAAAGTAGAAGCATTATTGAATTTTACCTTAGGGTTTACCTTAGAGGCTCCCCCTGTTAGAACGTAGGTGGCCGGCTAGAGGGGGATGAATAGCCCTCAATCGTCGTATGGTGGAATTTGTTCGTTGATTGCCTACAAGTATAATTAGCACAAGCGAAAAATGTAAAGACAATACAAAGACAATGCTAACAAACCGATATAACGTGGTTCACGGCCATGCCGCTAATCCACGGTCCGATTCGTCTCTGGTGAATCACTCCGAAACCAATCCAATATGGTCTCTCCCTTTAGCCAAAGCAAGGTGGAGGTAAACCTTCTTACAACACAACACACTCCTTACAATAAGATTGAAGTAAGAACAAGAAAAAGGAGTTTAAAGCTTGTGGGGCACTTGGATGATAGTTTGGAGCATGAACATTAGTCATCCAAAAGCCCACACCTTCTCTATAAATAAAGAAAGTTGTTTTCTTCCCGTTGGCCACTGGCAGTCGACTGATGCCCCGATCAGTTGACTACTCCTGTAGTCGTTGCCCAATAACAGCTTCTTCCACGTTGGATTTCAACCAACGGCTCCCACATCAGTCGACTGATCGTCCCATCAGTCGACTGATGGAGCTACCATCAGTGTCAAGGCGAGCACTGATCGATCAACATTCTCAGGCCCAAAACTCTTGCGACTACCGATCGATGTCATCATCAATCGATCGATGGTCTCAGAATCAACGGTAATCCGCGGTGATGCAATCGAATGTAAATCGATCAACATCGACGAAGCCGATTGGAGCAATGATCATATCATGGCAGTCGACTGATGCCGGGTAAACCTCAAACTTTACATCCGTTTGAGCGTCCGACGGTCGGGTAAACCTCAACCCTTTCGGTCGAGCCTCTGACACTTAGTCATTCGGCCAAGTTCACCTAATGAGCTACTTACATTTCACTCATTCTCTCATCTCACTTGAAGTCCTTCGCCGAACCTCTCTTCGTTCGCGGCCACGTCCCTCGGCAGCACCAAGCGCACGACTTCGCAATGCTCCTTCGCGTCTCTTGCCCTCGAAGTCTGCTTCCTTGGCTTCACTTCAAGTCATCTCGTCCGGCAGTCCCTCGAATGCATCAAGCGCACGGCTTCGCAATGCTCCTTCGCCGACTCAAGCACGAGGTTGTGAGTTGGTGAAACTTGCCAAAGCTCCATATGCGAATTACTAAGTCCTGCAAGACTCCAACGCACATATCAAATCCAATCAACCTAACTTAAACTCTTTGCCACATACATCAAAACCATATCACATGGGTTGATTGCCCTAACAATATTTAGTGAATCTCATAGGAAAGAACTTGTATTGGGTTCCTAAATTCATCCTTAAGGGTTAGGAAAACCCTAGAATAGTTAACCATAAGGATTCTACTTATATCATATTACTTGGTTGACTTAGGATGATCGGGACTTAATTTTTGAAATAGTGTTGGGTGATGATAATGCACCCATAAATAGTTTAAATCATGTTTTGGGTGATGCTTGACTTATTATCATGATTTTATACCTAATGCATGATTACAAATTGATTGGTACATTTGTTTCATGATCATAATATGAAATCAATGCATATATGTCTTTATGATCATATGGTATGTTAGGGTGATACTTAACCATGGGTAGAAATGCATGAAATTTTGGTTAAGTACAAATACCTTTAAGAACATCTCACACTCACCATAAGGAAAACCTTGATTGAAAACTTAGCATGGGTGAGATGTTAGGGTGATACAAATGGTCCACTAATATCTATGACATTTAGATGGTCATTTAATGTATCAATAGAGTAATAATAGACCAATCATGGGGAAAGCATATGTTTAATTCATAGACATATTGTCCAAAGATCATGGTTGGATATTTCATATGTTTTCAAAATCATTCCTTACTTTAAAATCTGTGTTTTCATGTTTTGAAATAATTTAAAGCAAAACTAGGTGTTAAAATTGATACAAACTTGATCAAATACTAGTTATTTTTGAAACTTTTGAATTTTTGACAAATCATTGAAAATATATGTAATTTTCATGAAAACTCATTTTTCACTAATAAAGGACTTTAAAAGAAATGTGTTTTCAAAATTTCATAATTTTTCAAATTTTCTGGAATTTCTGGTGCATTTCTGAATTTCGGTCCGAAAATCAGAAATGACTGAAAACTGAGTGTCAGTCGACTGGTAGTCTGAACCAGTCGACTGATGTACTGTGCACGAGCACAGTAAGGTGTTTTAACTGATTTTTGTTCCCTAGACTTGATGTCATGTGTTTATGACATTTGGAAAATATTTTTGATGGTGTCAAAGGGGGAGAATTGATAAGGTTTAAGTTAATCATGCTAAAAGGGAAAATTTAGCATGTCTTAAGGGGGAGTTGCATGTTTAAGGGGGATTTTTATGCTCATATTATTTACATGTTTTCCTTGCTTATGTTTATTGTTATTTGTTTTACCTAACTTAAACGGATTGTCACACATCAAAAAGGGGGAGATTGTTAGGGCAATCGACCCATGTGATATGATTTTGATGTGTGTGGCAAAGGGTTTATGTTAGGTTGATTGGATTTGATATGTGCATTAGAGTCTTGCAGGACTTAGTAATTCGCACATAGAGCTTTGGCAAGTTTCACCAACTTACAACCTCGTGCTTGAGTCGGCGAAGGAGCATTGCGAAGTCGTGCGCTTGATGCATCCGAGGGACCGCCGGACGAGATGACTTGAAGTGAAGCCAAGGAAGCAGACTTCGAGGGCAAGAGACGCGAAGGAGCATTGCGAAGCCGTGGGCTTGGTGCTGCCGAGGGATGTGGCCGCGAACGAAGAGAGCTTCGACGAAGGACTTCAAGTGAGATGAGAGAATGAGTGAAATGTAAGTAGCTCATTAGGTGAACTTGGCCGAATGGCTAAGTGTCAGAGGCTCGACAGAAAGGGTTGAGGTTTACTCGACCGTCGGACGCTCAAACGGATGTAAAGTTTAAGGTTTATCCGACATCAGTCGACTGCCATGATATGACAATTGACTGCATCCAAGTCGATCGTGGATCGATCGGTGTTCGATGCGGTTTCGTGCCATCGATCCGCCACGGGTTGGAGTTGATCGTCGAGACAATCGGCCGATCGATGATGGCATCACCGATCGGTCGGCAGGGTTTCGCACAAAATGTTAATCGATCAGTGCTCGCTTCCATCGATCGTCGGCATCCATGGCGATCGCCGATCGATCCGACTGCCATCTATGGCAGTCGACTACCATCAGTCGACTGATCCAATGATCAGTCGACTGCCAAGGCATTTTCATCCCTTAACCGACAGTTGAACTCTAGTCGACTCACGACAGTCGAACCGGTCATATTGTCAGTCGACTGCCAACCTCAAACATGAGGTTTTAACCCAAATATGGTGCCCCCATACTTGCTAGATCACCCTTAGCCTAGACCTAAGCCTTCTAGCCACCTCCGTCAGTCTCGCGCCTATCGGATCCCTCCAAGTCATCCATGACTTATTCATCCATACGCTAGCCTTCAGGTGCTTCCATCGGTTATGTCATGCTAACGGTGTCTACTATTGGGGATCGATTGGCCGGCTAGAGGGGGGTGAATAGCCCTCTTACGATGGATGTCGGAATTCTCTCGTTCGTTTGCTCGTCTACACAATCGTTAGCGCAAGCGAAAGCATAAACAATAAAGACAAAGCAATAAATGAAAATACAAACGCTAACAAAGGAGATGTAACGTGGTTCACGGCTACGCCGCTAATCCACGGTCCGATTCGTCCACGGTGAATCACTCCGCAATCTATCCACTAGATCTCTCCTTTGCACAAAGCTAGGTGGAGGTAACCTCTTTACACAAAAACACTCCTTTTACAAATATAATGGAAATAAGTTTGAGTAAGAGGATGGAAAGCTTTAAGGAACTTTGGGAGAGTATTAGAGCATGAGCATTAGCCTCCCAAAGCCCCATCCCCTTCCTTTTTATAGAGGAAGAGGGTTTCTTCCCATTGACACAGGAGCAGTCGACTGATGCCCTCGATCAGTCGACTGGTCCTGTAGTCGTTGCCCAATAACGGTCGCTTTCCACATTGAACTTCATCCAACGGTACTGGCATCAGTCGACTGATCCTACCATCAGTCGACTGATGCTCGATCAGTCGAGTGTTCAATGGAGTCGACTCCATTCTGTGCCCGTGCACAATGCCATCAGTCGACTGCCAGTCCATGGCAGTCGACTGCCAAGCACTAACCTGGTCTTATACCAGTCGATCGAACCATCGACTCAGAGCAGTCGACTGCCATGACATGGCAGTCGACTGGTGTCGGGAAAGCTCATCCGACACTTAGCCAAATGGCCAAGTTTCACCTACGAGCTACCTCTTCCCGGGTTACATTCGCTCACTCTCATCTCTCGGAGTCCCTCGCCTTCGAAGTTCTCTTCGTTTGCGGTCACGTCCCTCGGCAGCATCAGGCGCACGGCTCTGCAATGCTCCTTCGCGTTTCTTGCCTCGAAGTCTACTTCCTCCGGCTTCACTCCAAGCTCCTCGTCCGGCGGTCCCTCGGATGCTCCAAGCGCACGGCTTCCGCAAAGCTATCCTTCACTGACTCAAGGCACGAGTCATGAGATGTGAAACTCGCCACGGCTCCATGTGCGAATTACTAAGTCCTGCACGACTTCAATGCACATATCAAATCAGCATAACAAACTAACTTAAACGTTTTGCCACACACATCAAAACCTTATCACGGCAAGAGATTGCCCTAACATCTACACCGCCAAGGCACATTGGACTTACACTACCAAGACTCCGCTTGGACTTTACGCCGTCAACCATTGGACTTATGCTGCCAAGACTCCCGCTTGGACTTTACGCCGCCAATATCAAACCCCTTGGAATTCTCAAATGCCAAGACTCAAGCTTGGACTTTCCCTTGCCAACCCATGTTGGGCTTTCCATGCCAAGACCCATGCTTGGACTTTTCCTTGCCAAGACCTATGCTTGGACTTTACATGTAAGTACTCAAGACTTGGACTTTCCATAACATGGTCAACCCCAATCAACCATCAAAATCCCCCTCGAGTCAAACTCGAGTCCGGTCAATCATGACCCGGATCGATTGTACCAACAATCTCCCCAAAATATTATCAGACATCAATGTCAAACCTTCATATCAAACATCAAAACATATCTCGAGTCAAACTCGAGTCCGATCAATCGTGACCTGGGTCGATTGCACCAACAACAACCTCCATGCCAAAGGAGGAAGGAATTGAAGAAGAAGGTAAAATAGGAGATGGCTCTCTATATGTTGGGGATAGGTGGCTAGAAGACTGAATGACCTCCTCAATGGATTCAGAGATGACCAGGTGACAGCGTATGTTAAGTTTAAGAGGAGGTGGACTGGGGGAATGAGAGAAGGAGGATGTTGGAAGGGTGGAGGAGTTGGGGGCACTCTCCTTGCTCAATCAGAGTTTCTTGGGAGGTGAAGGGGAGAGAATAGGGGATTTTCCCCTTCCCCTTTTCTTATGGGGCTTCTGGGCGACAACCTTCTCTCCGCTGTTCCTAGCCCTCTGCATTAGGTTGTCTGCAATATATCAAGAACAGTAGATAATATCAAACAAGAATTAATAGACATTATATACTAAGTGTTAACAGTCTCCTACCGATGACGACCAGATCATTCAAGTGGAAGGGAGACAGTTCATAGTGGCTCAAGATATGAGTGTCTAATAGAAATCAAAATTGTAGCGTGTTTCTTTACCATCTCATAAACCTCCGCAAAAGGGCATTGAAGTCTACAATCCTGAAAAGAATGCAAGCCCGGAAGGGTTGTCTTCTAAGTTTCAGAGTGAGGAAGGGGGGTATAAAGTTGGGCAAAGAAGTATAATTCCCTCCAACCTTTGTGGGAGGAGGGCACGTTGGTAAGGAATTGACATTTGGGGCAGCTAGCAAAGTAAAAGATACCTTCTTTTGAAGATTTTAACTGGATAAGGCAGTGGAACATTAACAGAGAAAGGGGGAGTCCTAAATATTTAAAACAGCAATAGTGTCTTTCGAAAAGCATTCGGGGCTAATTGGTTGACAGATAGTCCATAGAAATCTAACAGTTCAAAGTAGATAGGGGGTATAGGTAGGCAGAGGTTATTTATCAACTGCTCGGAGAAGAAATAGTGATAGCCGGGGGTGACAATGTGGTCGGAAAGAGGCAGAAATAAAACGACATTTTATAGTGGGATCTATAAATAAGTCCTTAGCATCGAAAAAGTAATGGTGACTGTCTATGCGTGACATGGTATCTTCGTACCAAGGGGTCGGACTAGGGTTTTTTTAAGTCATAGTAGGGAAGGCAAGGAGGGCACTTACTTGCGGTTGAGGAGAAACGTTCGTTTGGAGAAAGAAAACTCCTAAGTGCTGAGAGTTTAGGTGTAAGATGGTCGTTGATGAAAACCGTCGGGTGGAAGAAGAAGGGTCGGAGCTAGGGAAGAAGAGGAGATTGTCACGTGATGGTTAAGCAGCCTAGGGTTTTCGCTTTTAAAACTTCCCCGTAAAAGTGAAAAAGTGGAGCCCAGTAGCCCAGTAAGATGTTTACTGTGCTTGGAATAAGCGAAGGCCAGGAAAATCCTAGCCTAATAAGATGAACAAAACCAAGGGAGGATAAAGAGAAGGGTTAGGATATAACTAAGGAAGAATTAGTAAGGAAGTGGGGGGGGGGTGGCGGCTAACGATACTGCTATAATAGGTTTTAGGAGTTGATGAAAGGAATCATGATGGGTAGGGTGTAATTTAACGAAAGGGGTATAACGTAAGGTTTGCGACCTACCCTAATTGAATCCGACTCAAGGGAATAGGCCGAATTGACAAGAGGGAAATTTGGGGAAAGACGGAGAAATTTGAGGGTAAAAAAGAAACGAATAAGTGACCTGAGAAAGTGAATCGTGATTAAGTAAAGAAACAACTCAGGAAAATAGGGTAAGTTATGAGTGTCAATGCTTGATGATCGAAACAAAGCCAGATATCAACTCGACGGGACGAGTCGCATTATATATACCTCAGTTTAAATAGCTAGAATGGTGTAAGGAAGTCATTTGAGAGAATAAGCTGAGAGCAACTCGGGAGATAAGACCGAGGTGAGGTAAAAGTAAGAAGAGGTAACTAGGGAAAATAGGGGTCCCAGGGGAAAATGCTCCTTGTCATGTTCTCCTGCAAGAGTTTGTTACGTGGTATAACAAACCAGGGCATTTGGAGGACCCCCACCAGAGATTCTTAAGAGTCTCTACTCACTGACATCGTAATAGAATTGTTCTTCAGGATGGAAGGGCCCTCCACGTGAACGGTGATTCAGGTTAGTTTGTTATGCAACAGCTGGCTACGAGTAACAGGTATAAAAGGAAAAAAAAAAAGGAAGAAAGAGGAAGGGGATCGATTCGAGGGGAAGAAGAACCTCTACACGCAGTCTCTCTGTCTCTCCCTCCGGCGGACCAGGGCAAACGAAGGAGATTGGAGACGAAGGAAGAAGACAGAGAGTTTTATTAGCTTTACTCATTCATTTATTTTGTACACCCTTTTTGTCTATCTGTAAGAGGTTTTCTCCACCTCCGGAAGTACTTCCGAGAAGGAGGGATTTCATAGTAAAGGTGTCTAACGTCAGAGCTCCCTTAAGAGTTCATCCCATAGAGTAGAAATTGAAATTCCGAACTACGTTAAATCTCTTGTCATTGCTCTCTATTGCTTGCTCTATAGTTATCATCATCTTTTACTGTTGTGGCCGGAGAGGACCCCAGACCTCCTGATATCTTCAGCTCGAAAAAGAGGCAGAAAATTTGTTTGCCGCATCACTTTCATTATATATCGATCTATATTTAATGCTTATGTCACAGTTATGTCGCTTAAGAGAATTGAGTGCCCCCAGTTGTACCTACACCTGACGATGACAATGCTCCTACTGGTTAGTTATGTGGTTTTAAATATGTTTATTTTGTTTGCTATTTATTTGACTTGTTAATTGTTAACATTTTTTGATTTACAGTTCGTCCAACGCGTAGAGAGACACGAGACACACACTCTGATCGACTTCGATGGCAAATCGAGGAACGGGGTAAATTATCCATTACCTTTCGTAAGAACAATGGTCATCCTATCGGGCAAAATGCAGCTGCTTTTATGAAAGAGTTAGGTTTATCAATTAAGAAGTTTACTCCCCTACAAGTTAAGAGTTTGAAGCATATCCCCGCAGACAATAAACAAATAATATATGATCGATTATCAATAAGTATGAGTAATTTGATATTTATATAATCAATTATCTTTTGTTAATAAATTTCAATATTGGTATTTTTTTCAGGCTGCTTTCGATATCAATTTTGCCAAAGAGACAACGTCAGTAAGAAAGGAGACTGACAGATTAATGAGTGCAATGTACAGAGACAATAGAAATAAGATGCACACTCATTATAAGAGTCTACTGCATCTACCCCTACTAAGCGCCAACATCATATGTCGATCGAGTTTTGTGAGACACAGGAAGATTGTAACTATATGTGTGATCTGTTTGAATCAGAGAAATTTCAGGTAACTCAATCTACATCAATTATCTGTGTTATATAAAAATTAAAATATTTATTCTATAACTTATGTTTTATGTTTTATCTTAACAAATTTTATATTGTAGAAACGATCGGCAACAAATGCCCAAAATCGATCACAACTACCATTTGCCCATCGAGGTGGCTCAAAATCATTCATTCAATACCGTTACGACGGTGTAAGTACAAACTTTATAGTTACAGTATATTGTTGATTATTTTTAATATTATAATATTTTTTAGACCGATCAGTCACAAAGAAAAAATCGGATTACTGTCTTTAATACAACCCATTATAGCTCGTCAAAAGGGTGGAGTGGGGAGAGAGTCGAGACTGCATACGTAAAATATAATTGATATAATTTAGTAAAATTATTTTAAAATTTTCAAAATTCTTTTTAAACATATTAATAATATATTTTTTATTCTTATGGTGATATTGTGAGAATGCAAGATGAGCACATTCAATCATAAGAAATCAGAGATGATATCGATGCAGTCCAGATTGCAGATCAAGTCTTCGGTGTTCGTTTTAGATATATTAGAGGAC
Organism: Wurfbainia villosa; assembly: GCA_025175895.1. Lineage (NCBI taxonomy): Eukaryota > Viridiplantae > Streptophyta > Magnoliopsida > Zingiberales > Zingiberaceae > Wurfbainia > Wurfbainia villosa. The sequence continues at coordinate 51,358,508 of CM046003.1, forward strand.
TTGGAAGTGGGTCAAAACTAGTTAAATCCACTTCTTCGATGTCAACTCCTCCTCCAGATTAACTAACGTAGCACTATGTGAAAAACTTGAGTCCACCGAACAACGATTAGAAGGGACGCAAGAGAAACTAGCAAACACTCGAGTTCAATTAGCAATCACCCAAGATGAGTTGGTATCAATGAGATTAAGACAAGATATGTTTGAAGCAATTCTAAATCGACTTGTACTTGGAGCTTTACGATCATTGATACATGAGTCATCTTCAGCTCCACCTCCTCCTCCATCATAGAGTTTATGAACATTTCTATTTTGAGCTAGTGAATTTGTGAACTCGAATATTTTTGAATTTGGATATTTTGAATTTGTGAAATTAGATATTTTGGACTTAAAGTTTGATTTCTACTTATGTATTTTGATTATGTTACGTGATTAGTTGTGGTTACATATAATTGTCATAATTGTCGTTAAATTATTTGAGTTGTATGTTTTTAATTTAGGTGGTGAAATAAATTGTGTGATTGATAGTGTATTACAGGATATCGAATATAAATTAAATGAATTCTAGAAATCGGTATTTGCATGGTTAGCGACGATTTTTTTCTATTTCATCGCTAATTGTCGATATACAACATCAGGATTTTAGGGTTAGTGACGAAATATTTAATATCATCGCTAATGTTCGATACATGGGCATCAGAATTTTATATCAGTAGATTGTCCAAATTAAACAGTCGACTGTTATAAGATATTAGCGACGAATTATATGTAATATTGTCACAAGTTATTCAGTCGACTGATCAGTCGATTAAAAAACATTTTGTGTCTGGCCAAATAATGGACAATCGACTACTAATAGCGACAAAATGAATGTATTTCGTCATAAACTTGTCAGTCGATTGGTCAGTCGACTAAAAAATATTTTGTGGCTGGCCAAATAATAGACAGTTGACTATTTATTCGGGATGAAATATATATGTTTCGTCGGCAATATTAGTGATTTTCCTCTTTCCGATATTCTAGATCTAGGGATGAAATTCCTTTATTTTACGATTTTTTTCATCTCGTCGTTAATATTAACGACGAAATTTTAATATTTCGTCGCTAAAGTCTCTTAGCGACAAGCTTATTACGACGATTCTAGCAACAAAATATTATCGTCGTTAATAATATTTAGCAACGAATAATATATATTAGCGACAAAAAAATCATCGTTTTTTTTTCATTTTTCTTGTAGTATACCCTTTTCCTCTCTAACATATTCCTTCTTTACCATATATTGATGCAAAAATATTCCAGGCGTAGGCCACATGCGTGCATTCTGGAAGGGTCATATGCATGACTTGAGAAGAGTGACTTGCATGAAGGAAGGGTGGTTTGCATGCACTGGGAGAAAGAGTGGTTTGCATGCAAGAAGGGTGGTTTGCATGAGGGAAGAGTGATTTACATGTACTCGAGGGAAGAGTGACTTTAGAAGAGTGACTTGGAAGAGTGACCGTAGAAGAGTGACCTTGGAAGAGTGGTCAAAGGAAGTCACTTTGGATGAGTGATCCTGGATGAGTCACTCTGGATGATTAGTCTGCATGCACCGTATGTCTCGGAAAAAATCACAATATGCACTGCATGTCTGCCTTGAGAAAAAATCACATGCACGCGCCATATACACTTGGGAGAGGAGCTCGGGAATGAAACGGTGTGGTGCGACTCGAGAGAGGAGCTTGGGCGGCACAACCGTAGGATTCAGAAGATAACTCTGTAGGGGACTCAAGAGGAAGTGGGACTCATAACAATCATAAATTTTTACTCATAAATTTCAAATATTATCATTTAATTTAAGTCCGGTATCGAAAGTCAAGCAGTTTGATCAGTTTGGTCTAGCTAAACAGTTTGAGAAGACTGAGCAAATGAACCATCTGGCCAATCTAATCAAGCCAGAGGTCTGACCAGATTAAATGAGATGGCCCAAATTCAGTCAAGTTCGAACAGATAAATAATTTCATCTCTCTCACAATTCGGTCGAAAACTATTTAAATACGGTTTACGTGTGCATTCCGTCGCAACTACAGTGTACCTGCACCGCTGGTGATGTCCCACTTGGCCATCAAGATCAATTTACTGGATGTTCGCTTGCACAAATCGTTTTCCTTTGCTCATGAGCAATATCATCGAGTAAAAAATTTTACTTTATTGAAAGAAAGAAAAAGAAAGGAAAAAAGAAAAAGCTCTTTTGCACAGAATTCCATCTGGGTCTTCTCCCATGTTGCAAGCTTAAAAATCTTAAAGTTAAATATGTTTGAGCACCTGGCCTTCAATTTAATATACAAGTGCGCCTTCCACTTACACCAGTAAAATAATTAATTATTCCTTTACTTTAAGAATTCGTGGAAGTTTCTACCTTGTAACTTAGTAGACACTGCAACCCCTTCATGCTTCATTTACTAGAATCCAATTAGGTGTATCAAACTTCTCCTTGATACCTCACTCCCTTTGTATTTCCAGTTCATTTCCCCTAGGTATCACTTGTGCTTATCCCCATATACCTTTCCCAAGCATCAAGAGAGGGATCGTTGCTCATGGAGGTTATACTCATGAGATTCTCAGCAATAGGCAAGGACAAAAGAAAAATACACAAGTCAATTCTCTTCTTATTTATGTCTAATCCACTATATTAATTAATCACACAATCATCAAAGTAGGGGTTGCCTTTTAGGGTGTCAAAATTTTACTTTTAGAAAGTGTTAACATTGTTCTTTGCACCCTTCTCGACGTCAGACTGTTAAAGTCAATGTGAGGCTCTCTCCTTTGGTGTTCATCTACTTCCGTTTGTTAATTAATTAATGTGTATCCACTTGTCAAAGAGACTTAAGGCCACTAATCACTCTCTCATTTTTTTAAGTCCTACTGCAATGTATAAAGATGGTTCATAATTGACTAATTATGAGGTTAGTCATAGGGTTGTTGAAATGATAGTTAGGGTTCATTGTGAATGGAGACAATCCCCATGTTGACTATCAACTCAAGCTATTACTGTGGAAAGTAAACAAAAGGTTGTCGAGTGGATAGGGTATCTTGAATTACTGGTCCCTGTACACATTTCCTTCTTGAAATCAGGAAACCCAGTGCATCTATTATGAAGAAACAGAGCAAAGAATACAATAGTCTTAAGTTGGCCATATATATCCACATCTTTCAAGCTAGTGTTATTGCTCTTGGTGTAACAAATTATACAGGCAATGGGAAATCAGTCGCTTAACCTCATTATAAAATAGTCGCGCTCAGTGGATTTGGGATGTAGTCAGGTCGGTCAATGATAAGTTTTTTCTTGCAATAAAGTTATCTACTGTATGACCATGGTGAACTTTGCTAACAATCTAATAAGATCTTGGACAGTCCAACAGTTCCATATGTCAAACTAAAGAGATTTACTTTGAAGCTGTTTGCCTAGAGAAGAAAGGCCATGCATTGAAAAGTTGTGCAAAGATGGCCAAAAGCAATGACAAACCAAACCCTAGAGAACAATTCAGCAAAGGCTTCTACCATGCATAACAATTCAAAAGCAGTTTTGTCCTGTCCTAAGCATCACATCCAACCTGTGCAACTTTTCTGTCCCGGTCTCTTTCTATTTAACCTGGTCTTGTGCCACGGTTCTTCTATTGTCTATCAAAATTAAAAGCTTTTCAAGTTGTGTAATTAAGAGAGGAGACACATGGGGAGGGCTCCGTGCTGTGACAAGGCTAATGTGAAGAGGGGACCTTGGTGCCCTGAGGAGGATGCTATACTCAAGGCTTACATTGAAGAGCATGGTACTGGTGGTAACTGGATTGCACTTCCCCATAAGATTGGTTAGTGAATTGGTCGGGCTTCTTGTTCCAAGGAAAAGAAGTATTGAATCATTAGAAAGTTATTCGAATTCTTCCATGCATGAACTAAGTTTAAGCACCTGTCTACTCTTAAACACTTTGATACTTAATTGCAAGGATATATATTTTAGATGTTTCAATGTGGTCTATATTTCAGGAGACTCAATCTTTAGTAAAATATCTTTTTATTTGTTTCCTTATCTTTCAAGCATCTAAGTAACAATAAGATAACAAAAATTATTTGAGAATAATCTGAAAACCAAGTTGTAACATAGGAAGCTTTTTAAGTGCGCCACTGTTATTGCAGGGTTAAAGAGATGCGGGAAGAGTTGCAGACTAAGATGGTTGAATTATCTGCAGCCAAACATCAAGCACGGTGACTTCTCCGAGGAAGAAGACTTCATCATTTGTAATCTTTATATTAGCATTGGGAGCAGGTAGGTAGTTATTGAATCACACGACTCAAAGCCTTTTAGATTTCTTGACTTTCTAATCAATCAATCAATTATATATATTCTTACTACTGACAAAGAACAACTCATCTAACTGCATGTATAGGTGGTCAATAATAGCATCTCAATTACCAGGAAGAACAGATAATGGCATCAAGAACCATTGGAACACAAAGTTAAAGAAGAGATTTCTTGGGAAGAATAAAAAGCATCACACAATATTGCAAGAACAAAGGCAGATCAGAGCTAATGGAATAATATCTAACGATAGCATAAACTCAGAATGCATACCCACGTCGGCCATAGAAAGGATGCAAGTCCATATGAAGCTTCAAAGCCTCCACAATCCCTCGTCCTTGTGCCACACTCCTACATTTTGGCCCAAGAGGCAAACCAACGACCATATCAGCGCTTGGAACAATGCCTGTGTCGTTGAGACAAACTATCAAACACAATGCAGTCAAGCCAACCTTCACCATATGCAAGATTTGCTCGACCCAAACACTGACGAGACGATGGACTGCTCAAAGCTACAGTTTTACTCACCTCCAGACATGAACCCATCAGCTGCACGGCACATCGACAATGAAATATTTGAGGATAATAATGGGTTCTTTGGGCAGGATGAGCACGAGATGAATGGGTTGTGTGATTACAGATCACAAATCAATTGGGAGAAGGAAAGCAGGGATTCAAGGGCTACTTCTAGTGGCGATTTCCAGGAGGCGGCATTGAGCTTTTGGGACTTGTCGGAAGTTTTCCAGACAGATTCTATTCTTCAAAATGGCAACAGAGATTTGTAATGGACGAATCAGTTCGAGTGCATCAATGTTGATGGTGTTCCATAATGCATGCTGTAATAATTGACGTAGATCGCGTCGATGATAGTTGTGGATTTAATCGACTAAAACATGAGACTCCTGATGCTAAGGTACACAAAATACATGAGAAAAAGTGGCATTATATTATACAAGTAACGAAAACCTGAGTTTATGGGGATGTTATGCTAGGCTATATGAGCATATATTTGGCTCGCATTTTATTATAGAATGAGGTTTCAATTTATTAATAATATTTCAATTATTCATGAATTCAATTATATTTTTTTAAATTTATTCATATGGACTTGAATCGATCATTTTAATGATTGATTGGATCGCAAGATCTGAATCATTTTTTTTTTAAATCATACAAAAAAAACTCCGTGAGAAAGTGGAGAATTTGTTTAATAGAATGAGATGAGAATGATTTGTTCGGCAATTTATCAAACATCACAGTTGAAGTTTGAAACTGTCTAAAAAAACATCCTATATTTTTAGATTTATTAAATGACGTACTTAATTTCCTTTTTATTCTTTCCGTCAAACATATCTCAGAAGACAAGAAATTTCGACGCAGATCAGAATTCAAATCTCAACACCAGTTATATTGTAAATTTCGATCTGTGGTGGTGGTCGAAATTACCATCTCTAAAATCTTTGAAATTCTCAAAGTCTGGCAGTGGTGTTGGGATTACACCACCACTGTGGTGTTGGGAATTCAAATTCTAGCACTACAGTGGTATTGAGATTTGTAATTTCAATACCACAATGGTACAGATCTTTTGGCGGGAGAGATAAAAAAGAAATTAAATGCGTCATTTGGTAAATCTGAAAGTATAAAGTATTTTTTGGATAATTCCAAACTTTAAGTGTACGGTTTGATAATTGTCGATGATTTATTACTTTATGGCTCGATTTTATTTTAATGTCCTAAAAAAGTGAAATAACTCATTCTAAATAACAACTCCTACTCAAATTTTTTTTCCATGCTTTGGTAAAGTACAGGACTTTTCTATCGATTATAAATTATTATTATTATTATTATTATTTTAAAACTAAAATTTCGTTTAGAAATAAGTGAATCAACTGTGATAAAGGAATGAGATAGGTTGGTGATGAGTGAAAAGAAGAGATTAGGCTAATGAGAATAAGTCAAAATGGGTCGGTCAAAGTAGACAATTCAAGTAGGCTAAAGTAATCGAAAAGGCTGGAAGAGACAAGTTAGATTGAACATGGCAAGGGAATCGAGTGCACTCAGGTGAACCTATGAGAATTAATGAATAATTTAAATTTGTCAAACTAGTTAAGTCAATTAGGGTCGGTAGATTAGGTGAGTCTGATGAGCTAATTAGACGACAAGTCATTAAAGCAAAATTAGTCAATCAAATTTAGTAACACTTAATATTGGCCTTGCGTAAATTCTCAAGCATCGAGTATCGAGAAAATTACTTATATTCGAGTTTGATTTAAATTATCATAAATAAGTTTGATTATATGATTATTAATTTATAATACAGTTAAATATTTTATTGTATTATTTTTGAATGATATTGATTGAGTGTTCACTAGTACATAGGACTTTTAAAAATTTCAAACAATTGACTATGTTATTTTTTATTAATTTCATAATCAATAAAAATTTGATGCCTCTAAATTAAATAATCAAAATATGTATTATATGTCTCATCTACTAGTGTAACAATGATCCTCTATTGTTTGAGAATCGTCGATTATCATAAATCCAGAGTTCCCCTTGGGCCAGAGTAAAATGGGCCCCTCGGTCATGACTCAAAAACTATTCTTTAAAATTTTATATGGAAAGGTCCAATTTTTATCCAAAAAAAAAAAAAAAAAATTATAAAATGACACAAATTTAATTGTCTCGTTCATGACCCTTGAAGATCAAGGATCGGTTCTACATAAATCAAATAGGGTAAATAATATAATCATATATAAATAATTAAGATTATGAATAAAAATTCTGAACTAAATACATTTCGATATTGATTCCAACTGTATCATTCTTGTTAAACTTACAATTCATTATCCCACCAGGGCACCACATCCATGGTCTATGGCAACCGAACCATTGAAGTTACAGTTGTTGGAAAATTGAATGATCAAATAAATAGTTTTCTCAATTAGATGAATGAGAAATTAATATAATTTAATCTAGATCATCGAATTAAGATGGATAAATCCGATTTATTCAAATGAAGGGGCATAAATATTTTGTTTGGATAATTTAATCTTAATCATTAAATTCAAAATAAAAGACTTAGATGCATCCAAGTGAAGATATATTGTGTCTCTTGGGGAGGGATGCAATCTAGATCATCTATTTAAATTTGAACGGATGAGATTTGATTGAACAAAGATGTTCCACTATTCCTTCACAAGTATAAATAAGATCTCTCATTTCATCCGATTAATTTAAGCCATTCCAATTCAAGGAAAAACAAGTATTGCTTTCCATACTTGCATTATGGAGAGTTCGAAAAGCTTATTTGGTTCGGAGATCTTATAATTTACAGTGTTACTATCGCAAGATAAAATCGTGGTATCTTATGAGACGATTGTCATATTTCGTGAGCACCATGTGCGGGGTAAATTCGTCTTAAAAAGATAGAATTCAACTCTAATATCGACTTCGTCGAAGCGATATTATATTGTTATTCTGTCCGTATTCAAATTGCATTTTATATATCAGACACCAACAATAGTAACATGTGGCAACAGTGTAAAATACAGATTTAAAGACCTATAAATATGTCCAAGGCCAACTAAAAAAAAACAAAAGGAGGAATCATAAGCCCATTGGCTACGTTTGGTACGGAGTAATATAATCAACCTTGTAATGTAATCAAGTTTGTAATGTAATGTAATATAATGTGTATACATTACTGTGTTTTGTTAGTGATTGGTGTGTAATGTTTGATTACAAAATTGATTACATTCGTTTGTTTGGTGTCCAATTTTTTATAAGGAATGTAATTCATATTATTATAAAATGACAAAAATACCCTTATAAGGTTGTCACCGATCGCCGGTGGGCACCGATCGATCGTCGCCCGCCACCGGCCGCCGGTCGTCGACCGTCGCCCGACGGCCGGTCACGGCCGTCGGCAGATCGCCGGGCCGGCCGCCGGCCGGTCACGGCCGCCGGTTGCCGATCGACGTACGGCCGATCACGGCTGTCGGCCGATCGTCAGCGACGCTCGCTTCGGCTGGTCGACAATCACATGAGTCGTCGCCGAGCGTATCGGAAGATGAAGAAAAATAAAAGAAGGATATATTTGTCATGATAAATATTGAGTCCGCAATGTAATCAGATTACATTGCTTTTCCTTCGTAATCGAGATTACGGATCTTGACTCTTATTTTGTAATGCGATTATATTATATTACATCTTTGAAATGTTACCAACCAAAGTAAATCATCTTGTAATATAATCCTATTACATTACAAGGTTGATTACCCCGTACCAAACATAGCCTCAAAGGATACAATAACCCACCATAGATCACCAGGCTCTTATAAGATTGATACCGTTTAGCCGAATCGTCGACTTCCCAAGTTTGCTTCACGACTTTGCTTTGCGGGAACGTCCCGTAATTTGTTAGGGTCCAGCGTAACAGAAGCAAAAAAAATCACCTCAAAGCGACGCGGCCTCAATCCAAAGTCCGTTCCAGGCGCGCGATGCGCGTCCACAAAGCAGACTTCACGACTGTTAAAACGGATGTCGGAGGAATCTTGTGGTTGCGAAAATATCTCCGTTGCATCGCGGCGGCGAGCTAACGGAAAGAAAAACTCTCTCTCTCTTGATCACCGGAAGCCAAGCGACCGCGGGACGGCCACGGATGCTCGCCGCCGACGCCATGCTCCGGTCGTCGAGGCTCGACGTTGGGGTGCCCCGGATCCGTCGCCCCAGATGGGGATTTGGCGAGAGATTAGGGTTCCGGAGGCGATCCACTAGGCGGGAGCCGGGTACCCTTGGTGAAAAGGCTGATTCTTTCCGCTGGGTGATTTCTTGCTTCATGGATCCCGCTTCCAGGGGGAAAAAGATGGAGGTGGAGTCCGTCCGGGGCGGGGAGGACCTATGGGACGCCGAGTCGGCCGCGCAGCAGGGGGGTTTTCCCGAGCATCTAGTTGTGATGGTTAATGGCTTGGTCGGGAGGTAACTCAGCTCCTCCTTGCAGTTCCTGCACCTCTTGATATCTTTCTATACTCCCATCTGCGGAGAAAGTTTCACTTTCTTCCATTGGTTGCAGTGCCGAAGACTGGAAGTTTGCTGCTGAACAACTGGTCAAAAAACTTCCGGACAAAGTTATAGTCCACCGTGAGTTTTGCGTTTGAACTTTTTTCCCATTTACTTCCCGATTTGCTAATTGTTTGATTCGTACTATCCCTTGTTTTATTTGATATGAAGTTTGAAATATTAGGCAGAAGCTGATTAATGAAACACTCAGTAGAGTTAACAATAACAACAATAAATTCTTATCTTATTAGGTAGGATTGACTATATGGATTATTATGTGCCATTGCAATCTATCACCTACTATATCGGCATTTATATTTAAATAAATTTTATTTTATTTTATCATTGCTAATCAAGTCTTCTTTGATTTTTCCTTTCTCATTTGATTTATATATTTGTAATAGTTTTATATTACATAATTGGAGCATTTATCGGTTATCGAAGTACATGTCTGTACTATTTTAAACGTGTATTTCGAAGTTTTTTCTCTCAATTTTTGTTCTAATATTCTTATTTTTTATTTTATCTATCATTGTATGTCCACACCTCCATCTTAATATCCTCATCTTTTACTCATATGCTCGAGTTATAGTCCAATATTCAACTCCATATAACATCGCATGTCTAACTATCATTTTGTAAAATTTCTTTTTAAGTTTTAAAGGTATTTTATGATCACAAAGAATATCTGATGTTCTCTTTCATTTCAACCATTCTACTTGTATTCTATGTAAAACATTTCTTTTAACTCTTCCATCCTTTTGCAAATATGATCTTAAATATTTAAAATTTTCAATTAAAGATAATTTATTATCTCCCAACTTGACAATTGTTTCATTGTATCTAATATTACTAAATTTAAATTTCATATATTCTGTCTTTATTCTATTAAGTGTTAAGATCTTTCGTTTCTAGCATTTACCTCCAAAATTAACTCGTGTTTGGTAAATCAATTGTAAAAATGACAAAATAATTGAATGGAAAAATAAACACTACATATGAATGTAGAAAGTAGTTTCTCTTATTTGCTTTCATGTCTTCTCATCTGTGTCAGATTTTGTCACGCTCTGCACGAGCTTTTAGTTTATTTCCTATTTTTTATAGGCTTGAGTTCAATTTTAGTACTGCTTGTCTTACAGTTATCTAAGTCCAGAAAAGAATAGTTAGGCATTCACTAAGCTTGTAAGTTGAGATTAAACTGTAGAGAAGTTTTTAAGTTTCTTGCTTAGTTGATCACATGACATTCACTCCTTGTGCATCTTATCTAGCCATCATCCTCCTATTTCATTTGTGCAGGTAACACTTCTATGCTCAAATACCATAAGATACATCAGATGTTGTGATCTTGTAGAACACCATGTTTCATTAATGTCATTATGTTGAGTCCAATGCATTTTTTAAAGAAGCATAGCATGAATTATACTTCTTAGAGAAAATATCACCAGTGTAGAAGATCCCATTATAAGCCAAGGAAGAAACAAGGAGGATGGTATATCATTCAGGGTGGACGATGACAATGATTCTCTCCTCCCTAAATTGTTCAAACTATGGATTCTAGAACTTTTAATTATGGAGCAATGTTTTTTCTATGAAGCACAAATTTATTATTATTTTATATATTAGTGCCATTATAAGCTCACAATCACACATATTTGCTGTGAATTCTAACAAGTTAAAAGAACTTAAGTTGTGATGCCCTGGTGGGTCTACAACAACTGCTACTTGGTGACTCTTGTTCAACATCCTTTTGCCTAAACCTTGCTATTAATTTTGGTTTCCTTGCTATTAATTTTGGTTTATGTTTTGCACACCAAATTTTACTCAACTTGATCGGCCCAAATTAACCTAGTTTACTTGATCATAGGTTTGATTGATCCATAGGCCAACTTTACTATTAATTTATTTTAACAAGTTGAAAAGAACTTAAGTCGTGATATTCCAGTGTGTCTGCCATAGCTGCTACTTGGCAACTCTTGTTCGATATCCTTTTGCTTAAACCTTGCTATGAATTTTCGTTTATGTTTTATAGAATAAATTTTACTCGACTTGATCTGCCGAAATTGGCCTAGTTTACCTGATCCTAGGTTTGATTGGTCCATAGGCCAATCTTGACTCCTAAAGATGAATTTGATGATGAAATGGATTATTTTTATTTAAAATTTGAATTTGTAATTAGTTTTGGTAATTGTCTTATTTTAGTCATTGAAAATTAACCTAGTAACTTTCTATCTCATAGCAATATCTTTTGATTTGATAAAAGTTTATTAGGATTATTATGTTTCCCAATTAGTGGTATTTCTTTTCTAATTAAGTTGATATAGAGTCAAAGTGTCATGTCTTTTTGTTTATTTAGATTTTGAATAACAAAACATTCTACTTTCATCTTCGTGTAAAATTTTCTTTCGTTGCATGAGATATCTTTGTGCTTCATTGAATTCGTCCCATTCTTCTATGTGGTTTGAGGGTTCATTTTTTGGTGTTGCATCAATTGATATTGGAGCCAACTTTCAACTTTAATGCTTAATTCTCCACCATTTGCCATCCATTTACTATTTTAAAATCATCATTATGCATTCACCCATCCACTCCCTTCACGAAAATCCATTCCCCACCACCGAGAAAAAAAAGGCAGAAAAATCATAAGACCGGTCTTTTTACCCATATCTTCAAAAGGGTGCTCCTCTTTTAAAACTTATCAAAACAACACTCACCTATAATTTTTTGCTCGACATACCCTTCTACGCTTCTTGTTTACGTTGTTTTGTACCAGTTCGATCTTGGAGCTCCTTTATACAAAGCTGTTCTAAGGTGGAATCGTTTGACCATGTTAGGATTGGTGTTGCGCTAGAGGGGGGAATATTGACTTTATCTTTGATTGCGTTCGTGCGTGCTTATCTATAAATCGTTAATGCACAACGGAAACAAATATAAACATAAATAACAAAACTCACAAACACAACATATGCATTTTATGTGGTTCAAAATATCTGATTTTTACTGCACGACCTAGCTCTATGATAATTCCACTATCTCTTTCTCCTTCTCGCAAACTTTCAGAGGTGGAGAAACCTCTTACACCTATTCTTTTACAACACAAACAACCAAATCGAATATACAAGAAATGGAAAGAACATAAAGCAAAACAACTTTACATAAGAACGCTTTTGCTGGATAGCTCTTTGGTTGTTTTGGAAAACTTCTTGAAGATTTGGAATACAACTTTTCTTCAAACTCTCCAAGAATCAACACTGGAAAACATCGCCAAGTCCTCCTTTTATAAGCTCGGCATCGAGCTGATTTCTACCTACTAGTCAACTGGTCTTACCCCCAGTTGATTGGTCACTCAACCATTTACTTGCAACGACTCAATCTATGTCGGATTTCAGTCGATTAGTCGACTGCTCTAAGCCATCAGTTGACTGCTAAGCTTTCACTCAAACTGACTAGTCGATTCAGCGCCTTTCTGTTCGCCTGACCACTAAGTCAGTTGACTGCTTCACCATAACAGTCGACTACCGCCTTGTAACTTTCCCGAGTACCTAGTTTCCCATGTTCCCAAGCACCCGAGTCTGAGTGCCTCCCGATCACCCACTCTATCAAGCACCAATCAATTGGCTCACCACAGCAGTCGACTGTTGTATTACGACTTTCTCGAGCAATCGACTTCTCATATTCCCGAGCATCCACTTCTCGAGCTGCGACTGCCGAGCCCTTGAGTCCTCGACCCAAGCGCCCACGTGCCCGTCCCAAGCACCTATCGCGACTGTCGCTTCCTCAGTGCCCGAGAACCTTCTCGAGTGCTCGAGCACTTCTTCCTCATCACCCGAGTGTGACTGCCTGAGCGCCACTTCCTCGTCGCTCGAGCACTTTCTCGAGCGTTGAGTTTCTCATCGGCCGAGCATTAGATCAGTTGACTGGTCAAGACCACCAGTTGACTGCCTGAACACCGACTTAAGTTCTCATTCCGAGTAACGACTTCCCGTCGCCCAAGCACCCATGAGAGATTAGTCGACTGATACTTTAGTCCTAGCTTATGCTAAACTAACTCTTGCTTCTCTTGGTATCCGGTCAATCCTCAACCTACGAGGAGTTTTCTCGTCCTGCATCTGATCACTCTTGATCCATCGGAACCTCTCTTGTCTAGCATTCAGTTAACTGTGATCTACCAGGACTTCCCTTGTCAAGCACGATCACCTTGATCGACCGAGTCTTCGCTTGCCAAGCACGATCATCCTGACCCATCGGGACTTCACCTGCCAAGTATGGTCACTTGACCCATTAGGACTTCACTTGCAAGCACGATCACCTTGACCTGTCAGGACTTTACTTGCCTAGTTATCTGATCACCTTGACCTACCAGAACTTCCTATAACCAAACATTCGATCCTCCTTGATCTGTTTGGACTTTCGTCGCCTTGTATCCGATCTCCAGATCTGCAAGGGCTTTTCTGACGCCAAGCATTCGGTCTTGCTTGACCTGCTTGGACTTTCCCAACACCAAACATTCGGTCATCCTGGACCTGTTTGGACTTTTTTCCTATGTGCCAAGTGTCCGATCAATCTTGATCTACTTTGACTTCACACTTGCTAACTCCCCGTTGGTCTTTCCATCACTAAGTATCCGGTCCTCCATGACCCAGTTGGATTTCTACCTTGCCAACGTCTTGTTGGACTTTCAATCACTAAGTGTCCGGTCAACTATGACCCACTTGGATTTCCCACTCGTCAGCTTTTAGTTGGAGTTCTAACCACCAAGTGTCCGGTCTTTCTTTACTAACTTGGATTTCTCACTCGTTAACTCCCAGTTGGACTTCCAACTACCAAGTGTCCAATCTTCTTTGATCGACTTGGATTTCTCACTCACCGACTCCCAGTTGGATTTCACTCGTCAAGTCTCTGGTCAATCTTGATCTACTTGACTTCTCGTCACACTAACACTCTTATCCATATGACTACAGATATCCCATACCATCTTATAATCATATCCTCAACCATATTGTTATATTGACAAACATCGAAACTTAACTTCAACTTGAGTCTCACTCGATCTTGGTCAACCTTGACCTGGGGTTGATTGCACCAACAATCTCTTTTTTTTTGATGTTTGACAATATCTTTAAGTTAGGCTAACCCATAAGCTCAACTTGCTTTTTCCTATGCTAAAGCATAATGAAGGTTTTTTAACTTAAACCTTTCATTCTTCCCCTTTGACATACATCAAAAAGTCTTTCCCAACTTAATTCATTCTCTCCCTTTTCCTTCATCTTCAATCCCTTCATTCTCTTTAGTGATAAAATCCTTATCGCACAATGAAAGACAACCACTTCACAATTTTTCATTCTCCCCCTTTTCAAAATTCATCCATCATAACTTGATAGACAATGTCCCCCTAAAGGCTTGCTTCCTCTTAACCATTGCGCCAATAATGTCTTTGGAGAGGTCCTAAGTCTATATAGGAAATCTAAACTCCAAAAATAGGGATAAAAGTTCAATCTTAAACTTTAACATCCCTTAAAAATTCGATTCTCATCCTAATTAACTCTCATGTTCATTTTGACTTAAAATCTCACCTTTTCAATGCTTGCCTAAGCATATTAGAGGGTTAAGAGTAGTTAAACTACCTAGGATTATGGTTAAATGACCAATTTGAACTTAATCAGCCAAAAATCACTTTATCAGTTGACTAATTTCAGTAACTAGTCGACTGAACCCAGTATTAATTGACTGGTTTATAAAGTAGTCAATTAGTCTTTGATTTTTCAGAATCAGAGTTTTTCAGTCGTGGTTTAAAAATTCATAAGTAATTCTACAATTTTCGAAAATTTTTAAAACTTCATGTAGACATTGCTTATGTCAAATACTATAAAGCAACCCGGTGCACGAAGCTCTCACCATGTGGGGTCTCGGAGAAGGATTCATTGTACGCAATCTTACCTTGCTTTTTGTAAGGGGATGTTTTCAGGATTTGAACCCGTGACCTTTTAGTCACAAGACAGCAACCTTATCGTTACGCTAAGGCTCCCCTCTGCTTATGCCAAATACTATGGGGAAAAAAATAGTTTTCTATGAAAATATCTATTATTGTCAAAGAATGATAAAAATTTGAAAACCATTGAAAATTTCAATGTTTTAAGCAACTTTGTTACAATATCATCAATAGTGATTGTTATCAACAAATATATTTCACCAAGGTTTTTTAAAATGATTTTAATTTTTTTTTCAAAATCTATTTTCAATTATGATCTAGGGCCAAGTGTACATGACTTGTACATTAGCTTTTCTCATAATTTCTCCATATGATTCGACGAGTTCATTTTGATGCAACATATAAACATCTTGAACTTAATTCATTATCCTAACATCTCATATGTGTCTCGAGTGTTTTCATGCACACACACGTCATTCTATAATCTTTATGAGATGTGCCTGGTTCTTCCTTAAACTAAGGGATCATGCATTGCTATCTAGAGATCCTAATTTGATTATCCTACTTGGATGTCAAATATTATCATTTGTTCTTAATTTCAATTTGATAAATAATGCATGAATATGATCATGACATATTAGATGTGTATAAGTTAAAAACATTGCCAATGATGCATGATCCCATGACATGATAAAAATCAACCTAAGTATTAACACATTTTAAATAATAATGTGATACATGATGTCATGACATGGTATGACAAATAAAGCATGACAAATGTATAAAAATACAAAGGTATAAAGAGATACCTAAATTTTGAATCTAATTCATCATTTGCTAAAATTATATCAAATACTTAGTTTGATATAATGATGAACTAACTCCCTCGAGTGTGCCAAAACTCCCAACTTGACACATTATTGACTTTATCCTAATTGTGCCAATCATGATTGATTTTTCAAACGTCTATTTCCATTGACACCTCCAAAAATTTTTTAGAATCATGCTCTAGATTTATTTTCAAAGTATAACTATAGTTTGAAAATGCTCTAAAATGTCAACTCTACTATGGTTAAATTAATTATCTTTCCATTTTATGTTGACACATCCTATATCCATCTAATGTGAGAGGATCACACTCCTAGGAATCCAATATCTATTCGAGCTCCTTGAGTATTCTAAGTATTCATTAGGGATAATTTCTCTTGATACCTTCCTAATGACTTTCTTAGACTTCTTGGAAGCCTTAGTCATTATAGTCTCTTTAAAGTTAACTCTAGGGATAACTTCCTTTGTAATATTGACTTTTCTAAACCTAGGCTTAGTTCCATAACTATATTAAATCCTATGGCAAGATGGCAAGTCTTCTTTAGACTTGGGTTTGTATCCCAAACCTTTCTTGTCTCTAGATAGCTCTTGCCTACCAAAACCTAGATTTAGTGTTTTTGACCCTTAAGCATATTTTCCATCCTTTTAAGAGTCTTCTTTAATTTATCAAGCTTGGACCTCAAAACTTAATTTTCTTTCTTTAATGCCTCAAATTTTGATTGTCCATTATTTTCTTTGATTATTTTTCTTCCTAGACATATGTCTATTCTTCTTAAGATTATTGCCTAGGTTGTTCTCGTCCTTCATATCCTTATGTAAACTAGGTCTACCTCTAACGATACTAATATTTTTCTTAGGTAGGGTAATTCTTGAGCTAATTGATCTAGAATTGCCCTTAGTCCTATGTTTATGATCTTGAGTATCAAGAAGATAAAACCTATTGCTAGCATGCTATTTATTATGAAAAATTGGAATTGCATTAAGGAAATATACCTTAGGTCTTGCCTTAGGAACTCTCCCTAAACTTGAACTCTTTTCTTTTTCCTTGATTGGGTGCCTTCTGCGCGCGCATTGGTTTCGACAGTGACCCTTTTGATTACACAAGAAACACACAATGTGTTCCTTGCTTTTGCATTTAGGATACCGGTCTCTTTTGACTTTTCTTTAGCCTTCGGTGTCCCTTCTCTCTACACTCAAAGTATGTTATGTGATTTTTATTTTTAATGATCATGCTTGTGTTATCTTCCTTGGTGGTAGTTGAACCTTGAGCTTGTTTTTCGGCTATGGATGTAGAGGCCTCATCTTGGTCCGATGTCGATTGTTTGCTCAATTCTAAAGGTGGAGGCTTCTACAATCTCTTCAACTTCAGATGTTGAACACTTCTCAACCTCCGATTCGTCAAGAGCTTAGGATGATGAACATTCTTCCTCAGATCCATCATCATCTTGGGCCAAAGAAGGTTTTTCATGAACTTTTCAAATTTGCATGAAACATTATTAGGTATTAAATTAATCAAAATTCTGATTACCTTATCATTAGCCTCGGATCTCAAGGTATGTTCCTCGACCCACTTGCTCATTTTGAGAATTTTTTCATTCTTGCTCGTAGGAGCTTCAAAGCCCTCTGTTAGAACAAACCATTCTTTCATTTCCATTTGGAAGAGCACCTTGGTTTTTGCTCTCTATTGATCAAAACCCTCAAGCCCGTAAGGAGGTGGAAACCTTGTGTCGAGTTCAAATCCATCGTTGAACTCTATTCTCCTAGATGGATCCTTTCTTCCTCTAGTCTCGTGCTCCCTCGACGATCAGTCCATAGAAGAGCGACTTCACTCTGATACCACTTGTTAGGATTGATGTTGCGCTAGAGGGGGGATGAATAGCGACTCAACTTTATTTTCGATTGCGTTTGTGCGTGCTTGCCTACAAATCGTTAGTGCGCAACAGAAACAAATATAAATAGAAATAACAAAACTCACAAGCACAACATATGAATTTTACGTGATTTGGAATCTCCGATTCCTACTCCACGACCTAGCTCTATGATAGTCTCACTATCCCTTTCTCCTTCTTGGAAACTTCCGGAGGTGGAGAAATCTCTTACACCTGATCTTTTACAACACAAGAAACCAAATCAAATATACAAGAAATGAAAAGAACATAAACAAAACAACTTTACACAAGAACACTTTTGTTTGATAACTCTTTGGTTACTTTGGAAAGTTTCTTGAAGATCTGGAATGCAACAACAACTCTTCTTCAAACTCTCCAAGAACCGGGTTTGAAAAATGTCGCCAAGTCCTCCTTTTATAAGCTCGACATCGGGCTGATTTCCGCCTACCAGTCGACTGGTCTTACTCCCAGTCGATTGGTCATTCGACCGTTTACTTACAATGACTCAATCCACGTCAGATTTCAGTTGATCAGTCGATTGCTAAACTTCTAATCGAATTGGCCAGTCGACTTAGCGCTTTTCTGTTCGCTTGATCACTAAGTCAGTTGGTTGCTTTGCCACAGCAGTCGACTGCTGCGTCGAAACTTTCCCGAGCACTTGGTTTTCCATTTTCCCGAGTACCCACTCTATCAAGCACCAATTGACTGGCTTACGATGATAGTCAACTGCTGCATCACGACTTTCCTGAGCACTTGACTTCTCATTTCCCGAGCACCCGCTTCTCGAGCTGCTACTGTCGAGCTCTCGAGTCCTCAACTCGAGCACCTGCGTGCCTGTCCTGAGCACCCACCACGACTGCCGCTTCCTTAGCGCTCGAGCACCTTCTCGAGCGCCCGAGCACTTCTTCCTCATCTCTCGAGCATGACTGCCCGAGCACCATTTCCTCGTCGCCCGAGAACTTTCCCGAGCGTCGAGTTTCTCATCGCCTGAGCATCGAACCAGTCGACTGCTCGAACACCGACTCGAGTTCTCGCTCTCGAGTAACAACTTCCCATCGCCTAAGCACCCGTGAGAGATTAGTCGACTGGTGAACCCTCACCAATTGACTGATACTTCAATCCTAGCTTGTCTTAAGCTAACTCTTGCTTCTCCTGGTATCCAGTCAATTCTCAACCAATCATGACTTTTTTCGTCTAATATCCAATCACTTTTGATCTGCCAAAACTTCCCTTGCCTAGCATTTGGTCAACTGTGATCTATCAGAACTTCTCTTGACAAGAACAATCACCTTGACCAGTCAGGTCTTAACTTGCCAAGCATGGCCATCCTATCGGGACTTCACCTGCCAAGCATGGTCACCTGACCTGTTGGAACTTTACTTGCTAAGCACGATCATTCTGATCTGCCGAGATTTCATTTGCTTAGTCATCCGGTTATCTTGACCTGCTAGGACTTACTATACCAAACATCCGATCATTCTTAACTTGTTTGGACTTTCCTTGCCTTGCATCTAGTCTTCAGACCTGCAAAAGCTTTTCCGACACCAAGCATCCAATCCTGCTTGATCTTCTTGGACTTTTTCGACACCAAGCATTCGGTCCTCCTTGTTCCGCTTGGACTTTTCTTCTCTGTGCCAAGTGTCCGATCAATCTTGACCTACTTGGACTTTACACTTGTCAACTCTCCGTTGGTCTTACCATCACTAAGTGTTCAGTCCTCCATGACCCACTTGGATTTCTACCTTGCCAACGTCCTGTTGGACTTTCGACCACCAAGTGTTCGGTCAATCATGACCCATTTGGATTTTTCACTCGCCAACTTCCAGTTGGACTTGAACCACTAAGTGTTTGGTCTTCCTTGATCGACTTGGATTTTTCACTCATCAATTTCTAGTTGGACTTCCAACCACTAAGTGTCCGGTATTTCTTGATCGACTTGGATTTTTCACTCACTAACTCTCAGTTGGAATTCACTCGTCAAGTCTCTAGTTAATTTTGATTTACTTGACTTCTCGTTACACTAACACTCTCATCCATACAACTACGGATGTTCCATACCATTCTATAGTCATAACCTCAACCATATTATCGTATTGTCAAACATCGAAATTCAACTCCAATTTGAGTCTCACTCGAGCTTGGTTAATCTTGATTTGAAGTTGATTGCATCAACAATCTCCTCCTAACAGACCAAAGTTACGTCAAACTTGCTCCAAGGTGGAACTACTTTAGAGTAATTTTGGGTCAAAGCATCTCTAAGGTGGTGTTAATTTGGACAAAGTAGTTCCAAGGTTGAGCGTCTTCAGGGGTAGTTTAGAATTAAATTATGGGCAAGATGCTGTTTTGATAAATTTGAAAGAGGGCACCCTTCTAGCGATATAGATAAAAAGAGCGCCTTTTTGCTTTTCTTCCAAAAAAAAGTAGTGCATTATCAGAGCTCTATCCCTAACACTAGATCTATATTCGTAGTTGTGCCAAGAAGCTCTGCGTAAGTTGACAATGAATAGGAGATGTCCTTGTGTTCTATCACCTCCACTTGCATGCAACTGCATATCCATTGGCATGCACTAGCGCTTGAGACCACACCTCTTTTGATGCCAACTTCCCCGCCTACTGCACTACACTGGTGACTACACTCGTTGCCGTTGAACGCCAACATATCACGCCCTGCTTCTCAAGATTTTGCCTTGGTGCGTAGAGAGTTGTGCTCCTCTTTTCCAATGTTGGTAGAACCTCACCGTTAAACCTCTTATACGTACAACACTAAACAACGACCTCTTCTCTAATGCTTTTTTTTGATTGAACCACCACCGATCCCTTGAGAAGATGATGGCATTACAGCACTCCCCTTGTCTTCTGCCTTGCGAAACTCAATCTCGAGTAGCCGTACAATGACCTCATCGACATGATATTTACCGGTCGACGCATGAGCTTGAGCACTCTTTCATTGCAATCGAAGCTATCAAATCCCATCTTTGTGTCTGTGGTTATAAGAAGTCAAACAAGGCCTCTTTCACGACGAGGCTTTGTCCATTATAAAAAAGGGAGTGAAAAGTTGTCTGCAAAAGAAAATAATGAAAAAATAGTAACAGTCCAGTTAATGAAAATATAAAAGAAAAAAAATATTGTTGAATTCTTAAGAAAGCTGGAGAAAAAGTTAAGGGCTTCTTCATTTAAGTGGAATCTAATACGTGGTTGGGAATCACCACAGCACCTATGGAAGAAGGCTCCTACATTGCCAGAGGGAAAGATATCAAGTGTACCCATCTCATCAACTGAGCTTGACATGACATGAATCACATGACAACTTTAACCCCCGACGAGCATGACATGAATCACATTACAACTTTAACCTTAAACTGGTTTGCATCATTTCAGTATAAATGCATTTCCTCTCTAAAAATTGCCTTTTGATTATTTAGTTGGCATATATAAATCCTTCTATCAGTGGATTTTTCTCAATATTTTTTTAAAAAAAATCATTATTCATTGCAAAAAAACAACAACAATATCAATATGTTTATTAATTTTTTATTTGTTTGATTGTTATCCATCAAAGAAAATAATTACATCGCTGACATCATTTTTTACTTGTATTTTAATTTATTTATCATCCATCCTATTTTTCCACATTATATTCATTGCATTACTTTACTTTATAATCATTATGACACAAAATATTTTAAAATTGACGTGATGAGAAGAAATGCCATAACTACCAAGACATGAGAGATGACATACATAAATACCACTATCCTATGGAAGATGAGCTTAGATTTATAAAAACTAGAGTGAATAGTTCTAATAAGTTTACTGGATGTTATTCTGCGGGCATTTAAATCTTGGAAAACCATATGCATAATTAACAATCTCATTATCCCAAGCTCAACTAACATTTCTAAAAATAATAATCACTACAGGCCTAAACATATTAGGATAAACACCTTGTTTTTGATGGGAAATATATCTAGATGCATTTCTTCTCGTGCAAAGGTTGGAATCCGCCAACTTAGCGGCCCCTACCAGCCCGCCCCCGGACCATCGTAAGGGAGGTAAATCACGGTAGGCCTTTGGCTCTTGAGACTAGTAACTAGCGCATGAAGGGACGACACCCTCGATCTAGATGCATTTCTTGATTGGCTAACAGAGAGAGATAATATTTTGATTTTTATAAGATGACCTCTATTGAATGGGTACAATATCAAATTAATACTAAGTGGATTCGCTAGGGAATATTAATGACGTGTCAAAGACCATTAGATACCAATTCACACAAGAACTCATCACATGTCATGAAATGAAAATAAAATTGTTGAAAAGTAAACATTGCATAATTAAGTAGGTTTAAACTAGATTTCATTTGAATTTATTTTGATCAATTTAAAATTATACTAAATTTATATATAAAATAATTTAATTTATTCATAGTAGTATATTTTACAAGATTAGAAATTATATTTATTTATTTTTTTATTTATCTAATAATATGTATCTTTAATCCTTAAAGAGAGATTTTTCTTTTTGTTCATCTCTTATGGATGGATGAATTAACCATAGGAGGATGCATTGTTGTCAAAAGCGATCGCTTCGCTCGCTTAAGCGTGAAGCGACGCCAGCGCATGCAGCGCTTTAGAAACTCTAAGCGCCGCGCGATTCATGGCGTCGCCAAGCTCTCGCAATTTTTTTCCTTTTTTGTTACATTCTGCTATATATGAATCTCGCTGTCTCTTGAGTTTCCTTGACCTCCGTCTCTCGCCGCTGCCTCGACCGTCGCCTCTCGTCGCCACCGTCTCTATTGGTAAGATCGCCGCTGCCTCGACCGTCGCCTATCGTCGCCACCGTCTCTGTTGGTAAGAATTTAACTGTGCTTTTTTTTTTCCACGCTTCTCCGGCCTCGCGCAACCACCCACGGGTCTCGAGCGGCCTCTGCGGGGGCCGCGACGCCATCGCGCGGCCTCTGCGGGGACCGCGACACCGAGCGCCTCCGCGAGGCGTCATCGCCTCCGCAGGGGGCGCGAGGTGCCGTCGCCTCCGTGGGAGCGCGAGGTCGCCGTCGCGGCCGCCGTGATCGCCTCCGTGGGGCGCGAGGCCGCGCTTCGACCTCCGCAGCCTCCGCGAGGAGGCCATCGCGCCTCTCGCGAGGGCGCGCGAGGCCATCGCGCGGCCGTCGCGCGCGACCTCCGCGGGCGCGAGTCCTTCTGAGGCGCGTTGTTGGCCTCTCGCAGTTGCGAGGCCGCCGCGTTGCCTCCGCAGAGCGCGAGGTCGCCGCGAGGCCGCGACCTCCGCGCGCGAGTTCGCGACCTCCTAAAATTAATTAAACTTTAATAAAATCATCTTGTAAATTTAAAAATATTTTATAAATTATTTTATTAATATATAAATTATTTTAATTTTTAATTATATTTAATCAAATTAATTAAATTAATTTTATTACCATTTAGTATTTTTTTACTGTTCAGTATTTTTTTATTGATTCATTTGTATTGATTTCTTTCAGTTCTTTTAACCATGTCAAATACAACAATTCCATCAACTCGAAAGGATATTGCTTGGAATTATGCAACATGTTCAGATCCTAAAAATCCAAATATTGTCGGTTGTATTTTTTGCGGTAAAATAACAAATGGGGGGATTTATCGACACAAGTTACATTTAATTGGAGGCAATAGAAATATGAAAGCTTGTCCCAAATGTCCCGAGCATGTTAAAGAAGAAATTAGAGAGTTCATGCAAAAAAAGAGTAATTTGAAAAATCAAATGGATGATATTCCTCATTCTGATGATACTGTTGATTTGGAAGATTTAGAAGAATGTGAAGATGATATTCAAACTAAAGTGAAAGGGAAACGACCAATATCCGGTCCAAGCATCAATCCTACGGTCCAAGGTAAAAAGTGTAAACAAACCGACAGTAATCTTTATTTTATAAGAAAGATGTTGATGAAATTGTCAAACAAAAGGCGTCAAAAGAAAGGACAATATGATGAAAATAAAAAAAAATTAAGAGATATTGCGGTTGAGAAATTTGCTACATGGATGTATGATGTTGGAATTCCTTTCAATGCCGTTAAATATGATTCTTTTGAGGCTTGTATTGAAGCTATTGGGCAATTTGGATCGGGGATGAAACCTCCATCATATCATGAAGTGAGGGTTAAGTATTTGAAGAAGGAGTTGGTGAATACAAACTTACTTCTCAAATCCCACGAAGAAGATCATGCTAAGTTTGGGTGCACAATCATGGCAGATGGGTGGACAGATAAAAAGGGTAGAACTCTTATAAATTTTTTGGTAAATGGTCCTAAAGGAAGTGTATTTGTTGAATCAGTTGATGCTTCAGGCTATTCTCACACAGCTGACAAGATGTTTGAGTTACTTTCTAAATTTGTGTATCGCATTGGAGAAAAGAATGTGGTTCAAGTTGTAACAGATAATGCAAGCTGCAATGTCAGTGCAGGTGATATTTTAAATTTATGTTACTTTCAATTAAGAATTGGATCAAAATTTTAATTTTTTGACTAAATTTTCTTTGTTTTTTCAAGTCGTCTTTTGAAAAAAATTATATATTTTTCTTTCATTTATGGATAGTGAAGAAAAATAATAGAGGGAAGGAAAAAAAAATTAAGAGACAAGAAAGAAATATATGCGAAAAATAAAAATAGAAAATAGGGTTAAAAAATAAAATAAAAGAAAGGAAAAAAAACCAACCTTGCTACCCACTATGAGATCGTGGGCGCCTTCGCGATTTGTCATAAGGTTGCGAGGGCCTCCATGACCCCGCAACTTGTTGAGGCCTTTATGACCCACCACGAGATCATGGGGGCCTCCGCAACCCCTTGAGTTCACTTACAGTTAAAGAACTTTTATTTAAAATGAAATAACTGAATCAAAGACCTCTGAATAACTTGATCTTAAGAAAGTTTTCAAATAATATTTTAGAAGAACCCCTAACGACAAATGAATCCCTTGATGATGCCATTTTAGAAGAATCTTTTGTTGACTTAAGCCTTAAGACAGCAATCATCTTAACGATGATGAGAATCTAAACTCACAAATTATAACTCATTCATCTTATTCAATGAAGAGAAAAGGAAAACTAAATGGCATGAACATGATAAACTATGAATGTGAGATATCAACATAAAAGTTGACCTATCGACTAATTTGTTTTTTCTTTTTGAGTTACTTATGACTTTAGAAGGGGAGCCTTGGTGGAATAGTAAAGTTGTTGCAGTATGACCTAGTGATCATGGGTTCGAGTCGGAGAAACAATCTTTTTCAATATAGGATAAGACTGTATACAATAGATTCAATGTGGTTTGACCATTTCCTGGATTTTGCATTGGTGGGAACTTCACTGCCCTAGTTACTTATGACTTTAAAGTTTGTCATCTTATTGAGTTAATTTCCTTATTTGCTCCTATCTACTAAACTAAGTGCTCCACATTGTATATGAGAGATATATCTGCATAGGAACAAAATTATATTGAGGAATGTTTATTATAAAGTACCTAATGTTACGATAAATTATTTGCTTGCATTCATAAATTTGAATTGTTACATGTGATCTAGTTTAGAAACCTTCATGCTTAATTTATTTAATTACATTATGAGAAAAATATATTTTAATTGCTTATGTAATTTTTCAATACTAGTTAATTTTCAAATTGTAGGATATACTAATTTGTTAGGAGAAATTTAGTCTCCATTTGTTAAAGGTTGTACTTTTCCAAATTTGCTCTTATCATTGTCACTTTCCCATCTTGTGATTGCTATAAGGACATGGACATCATCCCCTACTATATGATAAATTGAGACATTCTTTTGTTTGTTGGAAAAGACGATCTAAAAGGAAGGACACAAAGTTAAAGCACAAAATGAGTAGCAAAGTGAATTGATTTCTTGCTTATTGGAATAAATGTCCAAAATGGAAAGATAATGAAGAAACGTCATTGAATTGGTGAAACAATTGTTCTTCCTTCTCTTGGAAAAGTAACCCAAGAGAGATGTTGAAGGTGTTGAATTCTCTTAGGTGGGCGAGAATGATATGAATAATAATTAAATTTTAATTTTGAATTTGTTGTTAATTTTGTTTTTATCCTATTTTAGGTGCTGAAGGATTAGTAACTTTTTATTTGATAGGAATATCTTTTAAATTGGTAGTATTTATTGAGTATCTTTTGATTTGGTAGAAGTTATTAAGATTATTATGTTTCCCAATTAATAGTATTTCTTTTCTAGTTTAGTTGATATTGGGCCTATAAAAATTCTCTTTGTATTGAGTATCTGGTTTCAAATTATCCCTGTGCTTCATTGAATTCATCCCAATTTTCTGTGATTTGAGGGTTCATTTTGGTGCTACATGACTTGATCCACCCAATCCCAAAAGTGTATAACATGGCAAAACAATCTTGATTCCTTATCTTCTTCCATAATTTTATCTGTCAAACCCCTAGAATTCAACAAGACAACATATCACCTTCTAATGGGTCAACATTGATCTCCTTCATGTTGACTCGTACATTCTACCGATAAGATATTTTTTCACATCTAACTAGCCCATTTTTGATTCATTCTTTTTTTCCTTTTTGGGGTAGGCTAACTTCAAGGAGTGAGGATTTGATCAACTATTGTACAATCTATCTTGATCCAGATCGAATCTCCATTAGAGATAGGCTCAGTCTCAGATCCATTGAACCCTGTTGAAATCAGAGGCATGCTAAATTAACGTTGAGCGAACCTTATTAGGAACATCACTAAGATTTCAGCTATGGAATATGATTTTTTTTTCATTTAAACAATTTGAAGTTAGCTATTGCCTTTACAGTTGTCAAAACCAAAATTCTGCAACATTAAACACCCAACTACTGTATATCTAGAATGTAAAATATGAACTAGAAAATACATAATTATGACAATCACAGGTAAATATCTGTTTATGTTGGCAACTTACAGAACATGTTTCATGTGATTACATCTGTGGAAATTAATCACAGGTAATTATGATAATGTCCGTATTGCAAATGCAATTGTTTGCATTCGGGTACTGTTTACTAAAAGGAGATCATTGTCGGTGGCAGTATGGTACTCAAACATAACCAAATGCAAATGTATGCTCGTCGTGTTTTGATTTTGGATCTATCAAAATAAATTCGCTGTTAAAAAAATGGTGTCTTATCTTTTCCATTTCTTATCAGCATTTCTATATCTCAAGGAGAATAATAGATTCGCCTTTTGTCTTTCATCCAGGCAGTGAATGCAATTCTTCTAGACTAACGTTTGATGGGGTTGATTTGATGGGTGATAGGCTAGCTGAAGAGGTAATTATTTATCTAACAGTTATTTTCCCCTCTTCACTTGTGACAACTAGTGTTTTTCTTGGTTAACTTCCATCATCATATTTCATGTGACGATTTTCTTATGACCTACCAGGCAAACTTTGAACTGTACAACTGAGTCAATTTCCTAAATGAAATATGTGATCCGGATTTTTTTATTGTAGGTTAAAACAGTTGTTAAACAAAGAGAGGGCGTTCGCAAGATTTCATTTGTTGCTCACTCTTTGGGTGGCTTGGTAGCTAGATATGCTATAGGAAGGCTTTATGAACCTGTAACCACTGTAGAATTTTCTGATGGAACAGATGAAGAAAGTAAAGTCAAAGACATCTGCATGCTAGGAAGAATAGCAGGGTTGGAACCTATGAACTTTATAACATTTGCCTCGCCACATTTAGGTTCAAGAGGGCATAGACAAGTAGGTTATCCTCTTGCTTATAGTAAATTGTTTTATTGGGCGTTACCTTCTACATATCAGTTAACATTCTCCTCCAGCTTCTATATGTATTGTATTTTGTGTGTTCATATTTGCATCGCTGTTAATTCCGCATTCCAGCTTCCTTTTCTATGTGGGCTTCCATTTCTTGAACGAAGTGCATCTGAAACTGCACATTTCATAGTTGGGAAGACTGGGAAACATCTATTCCTAACAGATAAAGATGATGGAAAGCCACCACTTCTCCTACGCATGGTTGACGATTGTGATGATATAAAATTCCGGTTTGACTACTGCATTTTGTCTGTGTATAGTATTTCTAAAGGTACAAGTTTCAAATTTCTAGTATTGAGTCACTTCTTTTTTCTTATCAGGTCAGCTCTACGCTGTTTTAAACGACGAGTTGCTTATGCCAATGCAAATTATGATCGTATCCTATTAATCAACATCAGTTTTACCCATTCTTTCTCCCACCTTTATACATAGTTCACCAGTGTATCAATGCTTAACCTGATAAAAAGATATGGTAGGATGGAGAACATCATCAATTCGGCGTCAACGTGAATTACCAAAAGTAATACCTTTAATCTTTTAATTACTTTTGGATTATATTCTTTAAATCAATCTTGACATTTCTCTTTGTACTTAATGATATTCTATTCCATCTGCTCCTTTCAGCATCATCTTCTTGTAGCGGACAAAAAATATCCTCACATTGTTTATGTGGACAAAGGAGATAAAATAAATACTCATACTGAGATGCCTATTGAAGCTCCAAAAGATGAGCTAGAAGGTAATAAAAGGGGAAGGCCTATATTTGATCCTTTTGTCTAAAATTTGTTATCTACCAGTTGTATGCATTCTTTCTTATATACCCTCAAGCTCAGTATGTTTGGAGATTAAGTTTATCTATGTTTCCCATGCTATTTTAATTGTTGTACATGTTTTAGGTTATCTATAGTTATAATTTCTTGCATCAATTTGGCTTTTAACTGTTACATTAAAATATGCACTTCAAAAATATTAGCTGTTATATTAATGTAGATTCTCATCAACTTAACCTTGAAATTGACATGGGCTCCACTGTTGGAAGATATGCCCATGCTTCGAAGTCAACTCTACTAGTTAATCAATGAAATTATCAAATAATGTAATAATCTCTTCTGAATGCATCTTTCCTTTAACATTGTGACAGTCCATCTCTATGTTTTGATCTTCCCAAGAAAGATTAGATTAAAAAGTATATGTATGACAACTTGATTATCACAGTCTTGCTTTAGTAGGTAAAATTTCCAACTCAATTGTATTGGATAAGTTCATATGTGGCAAGAGGTTTTACTCTACGTTCTTCTGCAGTTTTATCTGACCTTCACAGTTTACTTTTTTTTCTTTTCCAAGGGATCATATTCAATCCTAAAAGGAAAATACTTTAATGTGGACCGCCTATGTTTAGGAAAAATTGCCTAATCTACATTAGCATTTCTTATGATCCAAAGATGACCTCAATCATGATATAGATGACCCTTGCCTAGGGTATTCATAAAATTTCCAGGAATGGTTATAGTTATCTCTCAATGATCTTGATACGGAGACTCAAGAAATTGGTTGACTGCACTCACCATAAATGAGATGTCAAGTATAATAACAAAATAGTTCAATTTACTGAGTAATTTCTAGTACTTGTTTGATTAGATAATTACTCTAATCCTTACATTGGTATGACTTTTAGATTCATGAGAATATCATGTCTAGCTTCTAGTGTATGATATTCTTAAAGCATATTACCCGCATAATTTCATTGTGAGATATAAATGTCTTATAACCAAGATTTGAAATTCCGACTCGTACCGAGGTTTCAGTCCGCGATCGGAATGATACAGTTTCGGTACCATATTGTGCTTACCGATACTGTTTTGATATTTTTTTTCTATTTTTTAAATATTAATATTTAATTATTTAAAATGTTTATTATTAGTTTGATTTTAGGTGTTTATAGCTAAGTATATTTCGCTTGAAATGATTGATATCCAAGGGATAAAAGTAAATAAATATACTTTTCTTTAAAGAAAATTGATATGTCATTAAATTAAATTAAAATTAATACATCATAACATGTTATCTTATTAATACCAAAAAGAGTATCGTGAATCAAATGAAAACATTGGTTCTTGCAACATCTGCTTAGATCAACCACATAATTTTCTAACGTCCAATCAAATAGTTATCTCATAATATGCAATATTGATATTGATTTCTCCACATATCCATCAGTGTGTTTTGATTCACCATTGGAAGTTGGACTGGAAGTGCCACTGGAATCAGAACTGGTACAAGTATAGGATAAGGATAAATATACATCCTCGAGCTCAGATATGATTGATCACCATATGGTGCATCATAGCTATAATAAGGTGAGAGTATGATGAACTCCGATTATAATCGATCTTAGCTAAACTCTCTTGCATATCTTGATAATCATGAGTTTTTTTTTGTCTATCACCTTTATATTGATGTTGATACTGACTTTTAATAGTTCTAGCTCTATGATCTTCATCTTAAGTTGCATGTGTTCTCACATATCTTGATAATTTATGGGTTTGGGATTTTCAACTAAGGTATTTTAGTAATGGTTAAAGGTAGTGTGGCAGAACATCATATGCTTTTCCCTAGTGCAGAAGGGTTGAGCATTATAGTGTTCAAAGTGGTGGTATGGTTTGTTCTGAGCACCTTATATGCTTCCCGAGCACCCTGTCAGTTTCTCGAGCACCTTATGTATTTCCCGAGCATAGTAGGGTCAGATAGTGCAATTGATTCAGAATTCAATTTTGTAAGTGTTAGTGCTGAGCACCTTATTTGTTTCCCGAGCATCTCGTGTGTTTCTCGAGCACCCTGTGTATTTTCCGAGTACAGTAGGGCTATACAGTACAATTGATTCATAACTCAGTTTTTGTGATGTATTAGTGCCGAGCACCTTATATGTTTCCCAAGCACCCTGTGTGTTTTCCGAGCACCTTATATATTTCTTGAGCACCTTGTTTGTTCTCTAGGTATCATGGGTTTTCCTGAATTCAACAAGGATGAATGGTATAAGTATGCTAAAGTATAAGATGAGATTCTAGGGAATCTTTTGAATAAGGAATATGGTGGGAAAAAAATATTTATGGTTGTTTGTTTATTTGAAATTTGCATGTGGTTTATTTTTAAGTAATTAGCAAAAAGAAGAGGGGATATGTGGAGGATGCAGAGGGAACTATTTTAAAAGGGGATGCGAAAAATGGTTACATTTCAACGGTTTGAAAGGGATATTAAGGTAAATTCCTCTTGAAGTAAGGCGGTGCTAATCTTCTATAAAAGGGGTAGAGATTGAAGGAAGAGGAGGATGATTTTTTCTTCTTTATTTGGTATACAAAGATCTCTTATCATTTCTTCTTTTTCGTGACATTCTACTA
Source organism: Wurfbainia villosa (assembly GCA_025175895.1). Lineage (NCBI taxonomy): Eukaryota > Viridiplantae > Streptophyta > Magnoliopsida > Zingiberales > Zingiberaceae > Wurfbainia > Wurfbainia villosa. The sequence goes on from CM046003.1 coordinate 51,389,760, forward strand.
CTTTACTCTTCCGATCTTGACTTGAGTGTTGGAGGGGCTGTGTCGGCAATGCTGGCCCACCTCCAACGTTCCTTTTGGTGGCAGATCTAGCATTCAAGCAGGAGATCCAAGGTTCCAGTAGGGATTTTTAAGAAAGGAGAAGGGGATCCGAGTGTGCTGAAGAAGAGAATACCATCAAATTAGCACCACCCGTGGGAATCGAACCCACGACCACGTGGGGTTGTGTTAGGATGGGTCAAGTAAAGGGTTTCATTTAGAAGAAGAAAATAATGTTAGAGGGGTTTGAAGGAAAATTAGTACTGAATTTTTGAGATTTATGATGGTTTAATATTAAGGCAGATGATTTGAAGTACAAATTAGATTTCATTCGACTTTGCTTTTCAGTCTAATTCAGGGGAGGGACTTAGAGGGGTGATGAGTATGGTTGTGAATATAGTTTGAGGAAGGAAGATGGTCTTTTCTCAAGCTATGTGCCTAGAATAATGATTCTCTCAGAGATTAAGTAATTTTTTTTTTCCAGGTCTTGTGCTTAATATAACAGCTTAAGGGCTAGGTAATTACAGTCCCTCAACGGGACTATAACAACTCGCTATAATGGATAAGTAAATTTTCTCAGGCTCTGAGCCTAATATAACATTCTAAGGACTAGATAATTACATTCCCTTTACGGGACTATAACAACCCGCTATAGTGGCTAAGTAAATTTTTTCAGACTCTGCGCCTAATATAACAACCTAAGGGCTATATAATTGCATTCCCTCTACGGGACTATAACATTCCACTATAGTGGCTAAGTAAATTTTCTCAGACTCTGTGTCTAATGTAACAACCTAAGGGGCTAAATAAATTATTTAGGCTTTGTGCCTACCACAACAATTTGAAATATTTGCAAAATTTCATTCGATTTTGCTCTTCAGTTTTACTAAAGAGGGGGAACTTATGATGGGTTCGGGGGTTTTTGTGCTTGTGTTGGAAGTATGGTATGGTAACAGTATGACACTATAAACAGTTATAAAATTTCATTCGATTTTGCTTTTCAGTTTTACTAAAGAGGGGGAACTTATGATGGGTTCGGAGATTTTTTGTGCTTGTGTTTGAAGTATGGTATGGTAAAGTTGTAATTATTTTTGAATTCAGTACGACACTCTTTATAAACAGTTGTAAAATTTCATTCGACTTCGCTCTTCAGTTTTACTAAAGAGGGGGAACTTATGATGGGTTTGGGATTTTCAGCTAAGGTATTTTAGTAATTGTTAAAGGTAGTGTGACAGAACATCATATGCTTTTCCCTAGCGCAGAAGGATCGAGCATTACAGTGTTCAGAGTGGTGGTATGATTTGTTCTGAGCACCTTATATGTTTCTCGAGCATCCTGTCCGTTTCCCGAGCATTCTGTGTATTTCCTTAGCATAGTAGGGCCAGATAGTGCAATTGATTCAGAACTCAGTTTTGTGAAGTGTTAGTGCTGAGCACCTTATTGTTTCTCGAGCACTCTGTGTATTTCCCGAGCACAGTAGGGCCAGACAGTGCAATTGATTTAGAACTTAGTTTTTGTTAAGTATTAGTGCCGAGCACCTTATATGTTTCCCGAGCACTATTTTCCGAACACCTTGTTTATTTTTTTGGGTATCATGGGTTTTCCTAAATTCAATAAGGATGAATGATATGGGTATGCTTATAAGATGGGATTCTAGGGAATCTTTTGAATAAGGAATATGGTGGGAAAAGAATATTTGTGGTTGTTTGTTTATTTGAAATTTGTGTGTGGTTTATTTTTAGGTAATTAGCAAAAAGAAGAGGAGACACATGGACGATGCAAAGGGAACTATTTTAAAAGGAGGTGCGAAAAGTAGTTACATCTCAACGGTTTAAAAGGGATATTAAGGTAAATTCCTCTTGAAGTAAGGCGGTGCTAATCTTCTATAAAAGGGGCAGAGATCGTAGGAAGAGGGGGATGATTTTTTCTTCTTTATTCGGTACACAAAGATCTCTTCTCATTTCTTCTTCTTCGTGACATTCTACTACTTTATTCTTCCAATCTTGACTTGAGCGTCGGAGGGGCCGCGCCGACAATGCTGACCCGCCTCTAATGTTCCTTTTGGTGGCAGATCTAGCATTCGAGCAAGAGATCCAAGGTTCCAGCAGGGATTCCTAAGAAAGGAGAAGGGGATCCGAGTGTGCTGAAGAAGAGAACACCATCAATAATCATGAGTTTCTTTTTGTCTGCCACCTTTATATCATCGATGATACTGACTTTTAATAGTTCTAGCTCTATAATTTTTATCTTGAGTTGCATGTGTAAAATTTTGCTCGTATGTCCAAGGCTAGGCTCTGATGTTGGAGTCGATGGAATATAAGTTCACCACCATCGGGTGCACAATCATTATCATTATTTTCAATGAGTACTTGCCCTGTTATTAACATCACTATCATCATTTCAAACTTTTCGTCGGATTGCAGTGTCATAAGGTGATGATGTTTCGTTACTATTGTCATGTTCATGCTCATTAATTGCATTAAATGGATTTTCACTAATTCTCAATTGACTCTTTCTTAAAAGTAGAAATTTTACCCTTTCCTTTCTCTTTAGTAAAAATGGTAAGAGTTTTGCCTTTGCCTTTATCTACGTATGTTTGTTGGATTTGGGGTTGAGATGTTTGAGAACGTCTGGGCCGAGATCCAGAAAATCAAAATTCTTGGTCAAAAGCTCCATCATCGTTTTCCTTAATGATATCTCTTTTTAATTGTAGTTTTTTAATCTGCTGAGTAAGCAACTGAGATGGTCGTGATGGATCTTTTGCTACATCAAGTAATGGATTTTCAACCTCAATAGCACTCCACCAATCCTTCATTGGATCATTGTCACTTTACACAAATCCAATATCAAATGGGTCTACATACCAAATTCTTATTCTTCTCTTTTGTTATTGTTCATAGTTGAAGATGCATATTATAATAAACATAGACCATTTTCTCAAAGCGACGATAAGAAAGACAATTTCGTTCTTTAGTATGAATGAGGGAGAAAGTTGATCAATTTCTTTCACAATCACTTGAAGATGTCTGTGAGAGAATTCGTACTGTAATATCTTTTAAATTTAGGGTTGATCCTCTATACTGTAACCATCACTCAATTGTAATACAAGTAAAAATAAATTTAAAATAGTATTTTTATTTGTAGATGATAATTAGTCATAATTTGTGTTATATTTACTTGTATCCATTATATATCTGTATGATATTGCAAAAGGATCAATAAAAGAACGGTATCCTTCTCGAAATAATCGACTTTCATTAATTGCCTCAGCAATTAATTCTCCATTTGTTTGTAGTCTTAATATTATATTTCTGAAGGCGACTAACAAATCATTATTCGTAGCTAAATTATAATGGTATTGATATGTCAGATTGAGATAATAATTTGAAATAATTAAACATATATAATTATTAATAACAATATTAAAAATTTTTTATTAAAAAAATATGCACCTGTCAAATGAATTTGTTTTCCCATTTGATTATTCCACCTTGTAGTGATTATATCAATATAATATTGATATTTGACCGATGATTGTAGACGTCTTTTAATTTTTTTCTTTTGCTTCATGAATTAGGTGGTAAATGTTGCCCATTTGTCGCTTCTTGTCCATGTTGACTTTACGTAAAACAATATACAAGGGCTCTATTACTATAAGAATCTCTGTAATATGATTTCAAAATCTAATAGATATGATAAGTTTTTACGCCTCTTTACCTTCAATCGTGCTAGAGTATCGAGAGGCTTCCCAATTCTCAGAAGTGGACACGGTCTTCAATCAGACTTTTTTTTAATGACGACTTTAATAAGAGAGTGAGTTGTAAATCTAGTTGCTGTTGGTTGTAGAATCTCTCTATTAATAAATTTCCTAATTAATTTGTGAACCTAATGATGATTATATATGAATTTCGTTAACAATTGACCTCTTTTTACTACCTTCATTATATCAAGTTTATCGATATCTGTTATCATCAAATCAATATAATGTTGCGCATGGTGTCCAAAATAATATTTGATAGTCTTGTTCTAATAACACTCCGATCCTCTTAAAGTTGACACCATTTTCTGTAATCACTTGCACTATATATTCTACATTTATCTCTTGCACTATAATATCCATCAAATGATATAAGATGCATTATGTTATTCTATATTTGCATCAATAAGTTTATGAAATATCACTTTTCTATTGCAGTATAGTAGAAAGTTGATAATGCTTATCCATGTAGGTCATGTCCAGCTATCACACATTAATGTCATCCCATATAAGTTCCATTGCTTATTACATAATAGAATCCAAGTCTTAAACTCCTCGACTTATTCATCTAAATATGAACCAATAATTTCATATGTAGTTGGATGTTAAATACCAAGACCATATTTTTGGATGTTATATACCATTCTCCACATTGATAGGAATTCAATTAAAATGAAAAATTTAGCAATACTTTGGTTGTTTGATTTCTTCTTCTCCGTATAAGCATTATTAATTATAGTTTATTTACTAGCTTAACAATATCAACTCTCTGTCTTCATCCCATAGAAGGAAAGAAATGATTAATACTAGTTTGTGTTGAAGTAATACGAGCACTTGTATTTCTCCGCACCATTGTTGCACTAATTTAGCCGCTTCCAGTAGCACCAATTGAGCCATTACCACCAACGCTAATTATATTCCTATCATATCACATATGTTGATCATGTACATATTGAGTTCTAGAAGCATTAAGATCCGCTAAAAGTTACTTCATTTAAATCTTCACTATAACCTTCAAATTCATCATAGACTAGTGCTCCAAAAGCTCGCCTATAAAATTTTTTATGTCATTGTTGTTTATACTTCAATTCTTTTTTGCTATCAAGTTTCTCTTTCATTGCATGATGAATTTCTTCTTTTAAAGATCTAGAAACATCTGGATATCCACTAGCAAGATGTTTTATGCGTGTGACTTCTCCGCCACGTCCAATTCATATCGCAATATAAACATTGTCAATGAAATCGATTTTCTAATCGACGTGCATGTCTCCAAGCTAGATCATAAGGTTGTTGTTTTGGTATTATTTGCTTACTTATGCATTATAAAAAATTAAAAAAACTAAAAAATAATTTATAATGAATATTCATAATTACAGTATTTAAAAAATTAAAAAAATCTAATCTACCATTTTAGTCTGTTACTTCTCAATCGTTAATCTATTATCAATTAAACTATTCAAATAAAATATTTTACGGTGCTAAATAAAAAAATATATTAATACAAATTTATAATAATTAAATATTCTAGGTTTCTTTGATAATCTCACAATAATTTTATATGATATTTTTTATTTTTACTATAATTTATATATTAAAGTTTATAAAGTATAATAACTATATTAAATACTACAATTTATATATATTATAAATATATAATTGGTATTATATTTTAAAATTAAATTTATTTAATATATATATATATACCAACTAGAAATTTGGAAATTCTTTATAAAATTCCATTTTTTTGAAATTTTAATTAATTTTTAAAAAAGAATTTAAGATTTAATTTTAAATAAATTATAAATTCGAATTTAGAATTTTAATTAAAATATCTTTTATTTTTTATATTTTAAAATAAAAATGATAAAAATAAAAATTTATATAATTATATAAATTAATTAATAATTTATTTAATTAATTTATATTGTATATATAAATTTTTAATTAAAAATTTATTTAATTTTAACTATATTATAATTTATATATTAATTAATTATATAAATTAAATTTTGATTAATTCCTAATCCTGTAGTGATCGCGATCTTGAGATTCGACAATGCGATTGCGATCCGACACTGTGATCCCGATCCCGTAGTTGATTGGCGATCTTGAATCGCGATCCGTGCGATTTTGTTGCCTCCAATTCCCATCAATTGGCAGCATCTCCTAAATAAAACAATCGTATATATCCGAAGTGGTCGTCACTGTCACGTCGCGCCTTGCTGCCCTCGTCGAGTAATCTGTTGTCAATTATGCCTTCGTCAGCGCTGCTTCCAAGTAAGTCGGCCTTCATTTATATTTCTCTTTAATTAACCGTGTCGAAGATTTTTCATGATCTCTCTTTAATCTTGTGATTGACAGAAGGAATTGACAATTCCTTTTGTCGTGCTTTTCTGATCCGCATTGTACCGGCATCTCGCGTGCATGTTGATGCCGGTCCTATGTTGGAATGGAAAAAATCGTCCGTTTCGGGTGGAATGAGTCAGTATTTAATACTTTGCTTATGCCAATCATTTTTCTTAGAAAATGCTTCCCGTTGTCCAAATTCTTAGTCTAAAAATGTTGTAGACGTGCGATCAACTTTGTGATTGCTGTAGTGTCGTCGCTAGTAATGTTAATATCTCTACATACAGATTAACGAATATACATTTTCTAAACTAAGAGGTAAGTTGAAACATAAAGTGACCTTATAAATTTATGCTTATTCAAAATTAGAAAAGAACATAACCAAATTTGCCAACTCATGCTCTAGGCGATTCTTCAACTGGTATAGAGATTTTTTAATTTGCTTACCATGTATACCTCCTCATCCAAATCACCATAGAAGAAAACATTCTTGATATTCAATTATTGCATCAATCATCTGGAAATGTCAGCTTTGGTTGGGAAGTGATAAGCTAAAGCAATTTTAGTTACATGAGAGAATATGCCTACATAGTCAACGTGATGTCTCTATCTTTTTCCATAGTCCATCTTTAGTTCATTAATTGAGCCATTAGGAAATATTTTAGAAATAAACACAACTAATCGTAGAGTTGAGAAAAGGAGGAGTGACTAGTCCTTATGTTATAATAGAATGCAATGTTGTCATCCTGTTGAGCATAGCTTGTCTCTAACCTGGATCAGGTAGTTTCTCTAAGATAGTTTGGGGAATGATAACATAATCCAAAGTAGAAATAAAAGAAGAATACCATGTGGCCAAGAAAACATAAGAACTATTAAGAAAAAGATGTTATAGGGTGGTGCATTTATGAGTACCTTTCCTTGTATCAATGTGAAGGTCCAAGTTGAAGGTAAGATTAGAGATCATTAAGGTTTGTATAGTGCAGGTTAGCCTTGAGGAATGAATGCAACAACTTAGATCATAGTGATTTGCTGTAGGCTCGTAGTGGCTGGTGTCACAGAGTCAATTCTGCCTTAGAATTTTTCTTGCGTGGCAACCAAGCCCCACACTTGATTCAACCTACAAATGCACCACAAATCCTGCAAGAGAATGCACAAGCAAAGGCAAAACCCAAGCCACGAACAAGAACACCCAGTGTACAGGAGAAAACTCCCAACCTTTCTTGTATTCACAATAAGGATTACAAAATGGACTCTTGACAGATTGCTCACACATTCCTCTCTGCCCAGCCAATGCCCAACATTGCCTATTTATCATGCATAGGCAGAAGTTGGCTTGGTGGTTACAAGCAGTTGCAAAAGCGATTTAATCGCTATGCCATGCCACATATCGATGTGATCCACATCACCTCCGCTCGGCACCATGCCAATGATCTGCACAAGATCCTTGTGCTCGCTTCAGTCCAGCATGGATTGTTGCTTTGGCACCGCGCCAAATGCTAGCCTGCGCGCCCTGTGCATGGCCCAAGTCCTGCACCACGGACTTAGGCAGAAACATCCTTCTCGCTGCACCATCCCTCGTGCTGCTTTGCATGCGCTCGCCGCATGCCATGACTCACCTTTCTTGCGAGCCTTGCTTGGCTAAATGCTAAGACTCTGCACGCACCATCTTTGCATCTCTTCGCCATGATCCAAGTTGACCTCCTGCTCGACTTGGCTTGGACAACACCCCGCGCACTGCTACAAATGGTTGCTGCTTGGCATGTCTTGTGCACATGCCCAATAAGCTAGATAAAGGAGCAACACCCAATCCTTTGTCCAGCCTTGCCATCAAGTTAAGGGGCTAACAAACCACCCCCATTAGAAGAAGTCGACGTCCTTGTCGAACGCTTCTGCAGGTATGCTTCAATTTGCTCCTCAAATTGCCAAAGTGTAACATCCCTTTCCCAAGTTGCCTCCGCTTCAGGTTTTCCCTTCCAAAGAACCAAGAATTCCGTCCTTCGATTTTTCTTGCTCATTCCAGATGTTCTGTGATCCAGGATCTCTTGAACTTCATCGCTAAATTGCTTCCGTATAACTGGTGGAGCTCTTTTCGCACTGCTTCTTGATGGATCTGTTTCATCTGCATGAAACTTCTTCAAGAAACTTACATGAAATGTAGGATGTACCTTTAGCCTTTCAGGTAGATGCAATTTGTAAGTCACATTGCCATCTTTTTCCAAGACTTCGAAGGGTCCATCATATTTGGCTATTAAACATCGATGAGCATTTTTCTTACTAATTCTCTTCTAGATCTGAGGAGTGAGTTTCAGCAACACTTTCTCCCCAACAGAGAATTCTAAAGGTCTTCTTCTCATATCAGTATACTTTTTCATTCTCTTCACAACTTTCCTTAAACTGTCTTTGACTTCCTCAAGCAACTCTTGCTTTTCCTGTGCATACCTATATACTGCAGGGCATTTGCCTCCAGATTTTTGCTTAGCGATCTCCACAAGAGTTGTTGGTTGTTCCCCAATACAATCTCAAAGGGGCTCTTTTCGGTGGTTGAAGACTTGTGTAAATTGTAGCAAAATTGTGCACTGTCCAGTAATCCTAGTTAATTTTTCTGACTTGCTGTAGCATAATGCCGCAAGTACTCTTCAAGTATATGATTAATTCTTTCGGTCTGTCCATTCGTTTGGGGATGGTTAGCGGTGGAGAACTTAAGATCGGTCCCCATCATATTGAACAAGAAAGTCCAAAATCTCCCTGTAAACCTTGCATCCCTGTCACTCACAATGTCATTAGGCAAACCAAAATATTTTACCATGTTCCGATAGAAGAGTTCAGCCGCCACATCCGAGGGACAAGCCGAAGGAGCCGCAATGAACACAGCATACTTTGAGAATCTGTCCACCACCACCATGATGGAGGACATGCCATCAACCTTTGGAAATCCGCTAATAAAATCCATAGAAACCGAAGCCCAAGGTTTCTTTAGAATAGGCAACGGTTGGAGTAATCCTGCTTCCTTCTTTCGCTCCGTCTTGTCTTGTTGGCACACAAGACAAGTTTTCACGTATGCCTCCACATCGTTGTCCATCTTCGGCCAAATGTAAGAACGAGCCAAAAGAGCAAGCATCCTTTCAACACCAGGATGACCAGCCCACTGCGGGTCATGAGTTTCCTTCAGCAACTCTTTGCGTAGACCACCTACTGCAGGAACAAAGATTCTTCTCCCTTTGTAAGTTAGGAGATCATCCTCGATCCAGTACCGCCGTATTGTCCCGTATCTTACTTGCTGCACCAACTTCCCATAAGCTGTATCATCTGCAGCAACAACCTTTATTCTTTCCCGCATATCTGATTCTACCCTTGTGATAGAGTAGAAAGTAGCAAAAACTTCTTTCCGACTTAATGCATCTGCAATATTATTATGCCTTCCCGGTTTGTGCTCCCATGCAAAGTCATATTCCGCCAAGAACTCTTGCCCCTGAGCCTGTTTAGGAGACAATTTCTTTTGAGTAGCAAAGAAAGTGTTAACAATATTATCAGTTCTCATAAGAAATTTTGTTCCCAGCAAATAGACTCTCCAAACCCGTAGGCAATGAACCACCGCAACCATCTCTTTCTCATGTGTAGAATAGTTTTGCTCAGTCGAATTGAGTTTCTTGCTTTCAAAGGCAACTGGATGTCCTTCCTGTACCAACACACCACCAAGTGCATTGTCTGAAGCATCAGTATGCACCTCAAAGGGCAATGCGAAGTTAGGCAAGTGCAGAACTGGTTCAGATGCTATAGCAGTTTTCAACTTCTTGAAAGCATCATTGCATGCATTTGACCATTCCCACCGTGCACCCTTCTTCAATAAATCTGTCAATGGGGCAGCCTTCTTGGAGTAGTTAATAATGAATTTGCGATAGTGATTTGCCAAACCCAAAAATGATCGTAATCCAGGCACCGTCGAAGGAGTTGGCCAATCAACAATGGCTTGCACTTTTTTCGGATCCATCCGAATATGGCCCTTGCTGATCAAGTGTTCTAAGAACATTATTTCTTGGCTAGCAAACTCGCACTTTTCCTTCTTCACATAAAGTTGATGCTTCCTTAGACGATCCAGCACCACCTCCAAATGGTCCAAGTGTTCTTCTAGTGACTTGCTGTAGATTACAATATCATCCAAATAAACTACAACAAAATTGTTAAGGAAATCATACAACACCTCATTCATCAAATTGCAAAAGGTAGCAGGGGCGTTAGTCAAACCAAATGGCATGGCAAGAAACTCGTAGGAACCATAACGAGTCACACATGTTGTCTTTGCCTCATCACCTTCCGCAATTCTTACTTGCCAATACCCTGATAACAAGTCAAGCTTCGTAAACCATGTTGCCTTGCATAATCTGTCAAATAGATCTTGCACCAAAGGAACAGGGTACTTGTTCTTCACCGTTACCTTGTTCAAGGCCCTGTAATCCACGCACATCCTCAAGCAACCATCTTGTTTTTTCTAAAACAAGATCGGAGCACCAAACGGAGCCTTGGATGCTCGAACATACCCTGCCTCCAACAAATCATTTAATTGTTTGCGTAATTCAGCAAGTTCCAAAGGAGACATACGGTAAGGGGGATTTACGGGAGGGACAACACCAGGGATCAATTCGATTTTGTGGTCGACATTTCTCCTTGGCGGTAAGTGTTTTGGCAACTCCGATGGCATCACATCTTCAAATTTCGCTAAGATAGCTTCGACACAAGCAGGCAACTTGACATCCTTGTCAGGTTTGATGTCGATTAAGGTAGCCAAATAAGTTGTTTCACCCTACTTCAAGCCTTTCTCTAGGGACCCAGCAGAGATGATGTCTTTCTTCCCCTTGTTTAGACCCTTGCCATAAGGATGTACACAAGGAACAAAACATGGATCTGCCTCCTGCATCACCATTACCCCATTCAAGTGAGGCATAGACACTGTTTTTGTCTTTCGCAAGAAATCCATACCAAGTATTAGTTGAAAATCCTCAAGTGGAATCACCATCATATTTGCCTTACCAACACAAGTGCCAACAGTTAAAGGAACATTATAAGCCATACCTATCACCGCTAGCGCCTTTGCATTTACCGATTTGATATAGCGTGGACATTTGCTTATTGACAACCTATATTCCTTCACGAGTTTGGAAGACATAAAAGTATGAGTGGCCCCCGTGTCCACCATAGCCTGCATGTTTTTCCCATTCATTTCCACCGAAATGTGTAAGAGTAGGGAGTGTGCTCGCACCATGTCTTTTGACATATTGGTTAGCAATTCAACAGGAACAAAATCAACAATTGGACTCAACAATTGTAAGGGATTAACAAGAGTAGCAACTTCCTGTACTGGAACTTTTGCATTTTCCCCCACCAAGAGGGCATTTAATTTCTCACGTTTGGGACAATCTTTAGCAAAATGAGGGCCATTGCATAGGAAGCAACCTTGATTCTTTGTATTATCCTTCCCCGAAGCAGCAAGATGACTAGTCTTTGCTTTCTCTTGGTTGTTTGCTATACCCTTCTTCTTGCTAGCCTTTGTCCATTCCTTTTTCTTTTCCTTTCGGATGTTATTAGGTTTCGATGAACTGTTCTGATTGTCTTTGTTCATGCGAAGGTCCACCAAGGCATTCGCAGCAACAATTGCACTAGGTAAGTCCTTCACATTTTGCCTCCGAAGTTCTATTTATGCCCAAGGCTGCAATCCATATAAGAAATTGTACAACTTGTCCTCTTCCGATATATTCTGAATGTCCAACATCAAAGAAGTAAATTCTTTGACATAGTCTCTTACAGAACCATTCTGTTTGAGACATTTTAACCCATCTCGTGCCAGCCACGAAGTGTTGCCCGGAAGGAATTGAGTCTTCATCTCCTTCTTCAACAGATCCCAAGTGTCAATTCTTTGTCAACCCGCCTTGGCATCATCCACCATGCGAGTTCGCCACCATAACTTTGCATCCCCAACAAGGTACATGCTGGAAATTGCCACTTTCTCTGTTTCAGACACTTTAGCAGCCACAAAGTACTGCTCCATATCCCACAAGAAATTCTCGAGTTCCTTGGCACTCCGTGTGCCTACAAAAGATTTGGGTTCAGGAACTTTTACCGAATGACGAGCAGGGCCCCTTTCACAAGTAGAAGCCATAGCCCGTCGTAGAACCACCAATTCCGAGCGTAAATCTTCATTATCCTTGCGGATTTGCACCATTTGTTCATTGAGGGAGGCTTGAAATTGGTCCATGCACGTCTCCAAATTTAGGATCTTCGTGACCAGATTGTCAACATCCTCGCCCTCAGGAACAGCACCCATTAAGGCTTCCAGATTGGCAATCCTTTCTCTAAGTTCGTGGTTACCTCTTCCAACCATCTTTTAGTGCTCTGATACCAGTTGTCACAGGGTCAATTCTGCCTTAGAATTTTTTCTGCATGGCAACCAAGCCCCACACTTGATTCAACCTACAAATGCATCACAAATCCTGCAAGAGAATGCACAAGCAAAGGCAAAACCCAAGCCACGAACAAGAACACCCAATGTATAGGAGAAAACTCCCAACCTTTCTTGTATTCACAATAAGGATTACAAAGTGGACTCTTGACAGATTGCTCACACATTCCTCTCTGCCCAGCCAATGTCCAACATTGTCTATTTATCATGCATAGGCAGAAGTTGGCTTGGTGGTTACAAGCAGTTTGGTCAATTGCCATGCCACATGTCCAACTGACAGTCCACATCACCCGTTGCTCTGGCACCATACCAATGATCTGTCAGCACCCTTGTGCTCTGCTCAGGTCCGCTGCATGGATTGTTGCTTTGGCACCGCGCCAAATGCTAGCCTGCGCGCCTTGTGCATGACCCAAGTCCTGCACCACGAACTTAGGCAGAAACAACCTTCTCGCTGCACCATCCCTCGTGCTGCATTGCATGCGCCCGCCGCATGCCATGGCTCACCTTTCTTGCGAGCCTTGCTTGGCTAAATGCTAAGACTCTGCACGCACCATCTTTGCATCTCTTCGCCACGATCCAAGTCGACCTCCTGCTCGACTTGGCTTGGACAACACCCCATGCACTGCCACAAATGGTTGCTGCTTGACATGTCTTATGCACATGTCCAATAAGCTAGTTAAAGGAGCTGCACCCAATCCTTTGTCTAGCCTTGCCATCAAGTTAAGGGGCTAACAGCTGGGTAGCTGGTGTGAATCAATTTACAATAGATGGTGGAATAGGATGAAATAAAAATATAAATGATCTCAATTACAGATTTGGGCAATGTAGGTGAAGTGGAGAGTAAGGGAATAGACTCAAAGAAAGGTAGATTGTGGAAATAAGAGCTCTATACAATTCAAATGGACAAGATTGATACCCTCTTTGTAGATGGGAATAACCAAGGAAGACAATTGATGACAACATTTTTTTTTTTTGCTCGAGGATGACATGGACAAGGTTTAGAAAAGGATATCTGCATGGTATGTGTGGTCAATCCACTAGAAATGCATGTGTGCAATTGTTCATTGTTAGTATTAAAAATATTAAAAAAAATACTTACTTTAAAAAGGATATACGTGCAACATGTGGTTATGCTACTTTAATTGTATGTGTATGGATGTATGTCGTTAATATTGAAAATATTAAAGAAATAATTAGTTTAATAAAATTGATAATGTATGTACAGTATATTACTCAATATATCTAACTCATACATCCACATAAAATACAAATGAAAAACATTGAAATATAATAATTAATATATATCAACAATGTAAAATAGATGAAATACATAAGTACCATGCATATAATTAATTTGTAAACTGTTTATCACTTGAAAAACAAGTGTTTAAGTGTGTAAAATTATCACTAACAAGGTAAAAGTTACTCTAACCTAGTTCATATAAATCAAAGTGTTTTTTTTCCTTAGACGCTATGTGATCCCTTTCCCCAAACATATGGTGGAAGACTACAAGTGAGAATAACATTATGCCAAAGTTAAAGAGAAATTCTTACATGAAGCGAATAACTAGCCAACAACCAAGTCTTTATCATTTTGTGGGGTTGTTTTATGAATTTTCTTATGCCATTAGGTTAATTCCTATTATATCCTCATTTATATCTAAATGAATTTTTTCCTATATTATCGTTGCTAATCAAGTCTCCTTTGGTCTCTTTTTCTCTATTAATGTACAAATTTGTCATGGTCTCACATGGCATAACTAGGATATTTATTGGTCATCTAAGTGCATATTTATACCATCTTAAACGTGTTTCTCAGAGGTTTTCATCAATAGATGCAATCTTGACTTTCTCTTTAATACTCTCGTTTCTTATCCGTTTATTTCTTATCATATCCATACTATATGTTTGCATCACCTTAACATCCTCATTTTTGCGACTCTTATCTTTTGCCTGTGTATTTGCTTCATAGTTCAACATTCAGTTGTATATAACAAGTTTAATCGTTATTTTGTAGAACTTTCTCTTAAGCTTTAGAGGTATCTTTCGATGAATTCTTATATGAAGCAATATAATTTTATTGTTGTTCCAATTAATACCTATTTTTTATGATGCAATAGAGTTCTTGTAGTTCCAACAAATACCTAGTTTTTTTTAACACATTCTACAAGGCCATTATGTTAAGGTGTATGTGAGAAAGATGATTGACAGAGTTCTTTGACTTAAGAAAAAAAACTTAAAGTACACTGTAGCATTGTCACTTCTTAGTACTCAAATAAAGTAGGCATGCTTATCGGTTCCTTGGTTTCGGTTCGGTTTTAATCGGTTTTGGATCTGTCGACGTTGGAACCGATTGGAACTGGTTCGAAATCAGTTTCGAACCGGTTCCAAAGTTTTAACTTTGAAGCCAATTCAATCCGGACCGGTTCCGAATCGGTTCCGGACTGATTCCGAAACGGTTCCAGATCATCTTCCTTGAACTTGAGTTTCCAAATTCATCTATCGCACCAGTGATCCTATTTTTTTTTTCTGACGCAAAATAATTTTTTAGACATGTTAGCATGCTAAGAGTTTCCATTTTTAAATTAGCAACCGGAACCAGATCCAAATCAGAACCTGAATTGGTTTCGAAACGGTTCCGAATCGGTTCCGAAATCGATTGGAACCAAACTGAACCGGAATCGGAATGGTTCCAGTTCGGTTCCAGAATCAGTTCATCTGAATCGGTTCCGGTTCCGAATTTAACGGATTGGTTCCGACTTGGTTCCAGATCGAGCCGGTCCGTTAAGCATGCCTAAAATAAAGTTTTCAAATAGTATTTTGATTTCAACACGAGAAAATTTCAGATCATTCTTGTCACAGTTCTAAAAAGTGTTCTAGGCAGTTTCACCAAGGGGTTGCTTTGTCTAGTTACAAAACAACCCTTTTAAAAAGTGGCTAGGGATTCTGCTTAGGTTAGGTGGGTGTAAAGATTTTGTTTTGCTCACTATCCGACACCAAGAACAACTTGACACTGCAAGACTTGCGTGAGCAAAAGTGGCACAACAAAACCAATATGTTGGCTTCGTGAGCAAAAGCAGCATGAGGAAATGATAAAAGCAATACAGTGGCTCACAAATCTTCAGTGAGCAACAGCAGCGTGCTGAAACAATGAAACTAGAACGTCGACTTCATGCGTCTTTTGCAAGCAAAAGTAGTGCAATAAGATAGGGAAACCTGCATGTACTTCTCCTTCCCCCTTCTTTTGCAGTCTCCCCTCCTTACCCCTTCTTCGCCACCTCTTTTCCTTCCTCTTTCTTCTACCACATCTTCTCCTTCCTTCTTTTGTTGCTTCTCTATTTCTCCCATCTTCTGCCACCTCTTTTGGTATTCAATGCACCTTTAGCATGGTACTCCGGCTTGCATGACACCCATCTTGAGCTAGTTAGGATGAAACCTTGGCTTGGTTTGAGATTTCAAACCTTGTTTTGCTATTAGCATGATACTAATTATAAACTCATTATGCGTTTTCTTGCAATTTGGATTTGTGATTATGAATTATTGCATTTAGTTTTCTTAGTTGCCTTGGCACAACGGTAAGGTTGTTGCCTTGTGACCAAGAGGTCACGGGTTCAAATCCTGGAAACAGCCTCTTGCAAAAAAAGCAAGATAAGGCTGCGTACAATGGATTCCTTCTCCGGTATCCCGCGTGGCGGGAGCTTCGTGCACCGGATTGTAGTTTAGTTTTCTTAGTTGTGATGTGAAATATGAAATATTTTATTTTCTTTACGTGTTTAGTGCTTATAAATTTTGACTTTTGTTTTTTTTTTATTGTAAACTTGTTTTGTTTTGATCTGATTAATGACACAATTGTTTAATATTAGTCATTCCTAATTTAATTTACCTGTCTTCTCTATTTTAATATTATTTAATGATTCTGACAACCTAGGCTTCCACCTACCACCTAGGTGTTATAGTGGACTGACCACCTACTGCCTGAAACTACCTTTTATTACTTCAATTACTGTTAAAATAGAGGTCATTAGATGCCTAAACCCAAATTTTAAAGGGTCACGATTAGGAACCTAGCCATCAAAATGGATTGACGGGAAAGTATAGAAGTGCATTTGTAGACTTGACTAGGGAATTGGGTTTGAAAATATTTTCCTAATTGATGGAAATCAAATTGTAGACTTGAAGACTTGACGACATGGGGACCATCTTTTGTAGATTTTTAGATTGAGATGTCCTATACGATTGTTAATTTGGATAGGAGAAAAGTCAACCACTAGAGTGAACGAATTAAATTTGCAAATTCTATTATGCTCTGTACTAACTACCTTTTTAGATTGCTAATGCTGAATATAGCTAGACCATGCAGTTAAAGTTATAGTGCAATTTAGTGACTTAAGTTTGCTTGCAGGTAATACACTTAAAGGAAATTAAGATATATACAGAATGGAAGCACAAGTAAGGATGAACCAGGAGCGATGCTTTTCACTTATGAGACTTGCGCATCCATTTGAATGATCTGTTTAGAATGCGATGTGTGTGCCAGCTTATAGAAAAGGGAAATGTTAGCAGATAAATGCTTAGTAGGTTTTGAATCTAGAATTCACGTTTTTGACATAGTGGTACATGTTATTCAAGCAATAGAGTTACCAATACGAACCAAGGATGTCATAAACTTGGAAGGTTTCACTATGTGAATCCCATGACTGAAGTAAATGTGTTTACTATTTGATTGGGACACTCTTGGTAGAAGGCTCACTACCAAGATGACCACATTGCTGCTTAGTTATAGTAATGCTTCTGGATGTACCTCAAACACTAGGGGATGAGGCCTAGTTCTTTTGCTAGGGAATACATTTCCAACATGATTAGGTGGCTCCAAAAGCTGCCTCAAAAAAACTTGATGAGAAAGCTTAGGGTGAGAAAGTTGCTAAGGCTATGAAGTCTGGATTAAACCAAGAAATTGTCCACAGAAAGGAGGCCAAGGAGGGCTAAGCATTAACTCAGGAAAATTGCTGAATTGACCCAAAAAAAAAAACAGCAAGGGAAGCAACCGCAGCTGATAAAGTTTATGATGAGATGGCGAGTATGACCACTGCAAGAGGAGATTCAATTGGAGATGTGGAGTATACTTTTTTCGGTTGTGAAATTGAGAAGAGAAGTGGGTTGAAGAGTGACATTTGAGAAGAGAGTGAAGGCATTTTGGCTTCGTGTGAGTGAGAGGAGAGGTCAACTAGAGTTCATTAGCAATCACCAATCATGGTGATCGATGCTGGCAAACAATAAGAATTTAGGGAAATGTACCACGAATCTATTGCGAGCAGCCCATCTCAATTTGAGGACCTACCAACTTGAATGGATCTGCTGATTGCACAATGAGGAAGTACTCAACATGAGGGGGCATGGTTTGTTGGAACATGCTTACTGTGAAGAGGTGTGGCAGATGCCTATGATAATCAACTTCTTGTGTGTATTCAATGATAGAACATTCTTTGAGGGATGCCTACATACACAAGTAGGAGGTGGCGTGCTGCATTGTCGAGTCTAGAGCATTCATTTGGATGTGTTAGCAGTGTGTCACTTGCTTTGGTATCATGTTAGGAAGAACTTTTAGGTCTTATATACCTATTTACAACTGTATCATGTATATTAACTCATTGGTTGCTGTATAAGTTCTCAACTGACAATGGTATACCTAATTCTCAAGAACTAGCCTATGCTACAATTTACGTAAATTTTGTTCATCATAAGCAGTCTTTTGTCTACTCATTGGACCTGACAATATTTGTTGGGTCACTTGGTCTTTGGTCATATTGGTGGGTCAACTAAGTAGAATAAAATTTTTTGTGATTCAGTGCACTGGTCAACTGAAGGGGAGTATTGGCGCAATAATAAAATTATTGTTGTGTGACCTAGAGGTCTTGGGTTTAAATTGCGGAAATAATTTTTTCTAATACAGGATAAGACTGTGTACAATAGATTTTTACTGAGATTCCACATTGACGGGAGCTTTATACACTGGCTCTTTTTAGTACATTGGTCAACTAAAATTTGGGTTTGGTTTTGTATTATAAGCAAACCTATTAGAAAATAAGAGCTTGATTGGTTCTTGAAAGGTTTTTTTATTTTTTGTATTTGAAAGAGTGTGAACAATGCAAATCATTCTCTTTTCAATGAGGCAAAAATTCAAAAGGACACTTTTTTGTAAAATCATAAAAATGTCCTATTTTGATTTTTATAAAAGAGGTGCTTCATCACCTCTACCATCCACCTTTTTTGTCCTAATTTATTGAAAAATGAACCATATTATTAAACCTTTTTTGCATATTGGTCATCTTAATTCTAATGTAAATGTATGTGTGTTATTGTTGAGCATTAATAGGTGAAGTTAAAAAGATTTTGCCTAAAAGTAGCAGAAGTGAATAATTTGAAAGAAACTATTTACTTTTGTTAGTTTGAGAATTTTATAAGTAAATTATAGTTATCCTTACTCATTAAGGTGTTAATAGTCTCCTGTAACATATTTAAAGGAGAAATTGGAATAAATTTTGCGTCATATTAGAAAAAGTTTCACTTTTTAAATTAGGGTATAGTGAACATATTCTAAGTGATGAACTGCCATAATTATTCACTTTTTAATAAATTAGGTAAAGAGGGGTATAATTAGTATATTATATGTGATGAACCATCCCTCAAGTAATAATCAAAATAAGTGTGGTCATTTGATAATTTTCAAAATAATCGGTGAACTCTTTTTAGTCTTTACCCTTTCAATAATATCAAAATTTTGAAAATCATGTTTGAAATGCTTAAAGTGAACTGGGATTCACAAAGATATATTAACACGAACTTATTTGGATAATGGACAAAAGCAGAGACACCTAATTTTTATTATTGGCCTGCTAAGGCCTGCTTTAATCCAAAAGGCCCCAGTTAGGCTCTAATTTTAGATATTTTCAAAATTTCCCTTACCTTCAATGGAATATTCTCCTAAATATACATTCAGGGATTGATAACCTGTTGAAGTTAGTGGAAAACATCAAGAGACCTTGCCGGCACAGCTGACAGGCGATCAACTACTGAAGTTGGATTGTCATCCAAGAGGTTTGGACCTGTAGCCTCTTGGGTGATAAGAATCACATTTACCACTAGGAGTTGAATATGGGATATAAATATATGTCATGTGATGCTACATTCAATTATACTTGTATAAAATCCAGTTTTTGAGCAAAACACCGTACTGAGTTTTTGAGCAAAGCATGTTAGTGAGTTCTGATGACTTTCATTTTCTTTTTATGTCAGCATAGTTACACTTGAATAAACATATTTTGAATATTTTTACATTTTTGTAGTGCCGAAGTCCAGAAATATGTTTTGTTCAAAATATACTTTGTATCATAGAGGTATCTTTGATAAGTATCATCACTTTATTTCCTTGATAATATTTTTATTATTTATAAATTTTCGCCAAGATAGTTTAGAATTATATTTTGATTTCTTGATAAAACATGTCTAGGTTTCTTAATTTTACTCTTTTTTTTTTTTTTTTTGCAAAATAAGATACAATACTATCCTAGTGCTAAAAATTGTGCACGAGTACTAACATTATCATGGGAATGAGAGCTAAAAGATACATTTTTATGGTATGTGATTTGGTTAGGGATGTAATTGAACAAGTTTAATACTTATCTCAAGAAGAACTCTTTAATGTTCGTTTAATATTAAAAAAATATAAAATTAAAAGCTTAAATATCAACTAGTTCAACTTATCAACTTTTATAAACAAAGCCCGTGACCAATTCATAAATAAATTTATTTGTAAACTTTTCTGAAGGCAATTATAACTGTGCTTTCGGTTTTTTTAGTAGCTATATAAAGAATATATTATTAGCCGACCCCACCTAGTGGGATAAGATTTTGTTGTTGTTGCATATAAAGAATATATTACACGTATATACTATATACATGGTTGAACTTGATTAATGTTTTAATTAAGTTATAAGGACAACCTTGTTTTTAGTTAAGCTTAGTAAAAGTTGAATTTGACTTGGTTTGAAATCTCATTCCATGCTAGTCAAAATTGGATGAAATGGTTGAAACATCTCTCTGATATATTATTGAAACTCGATACTAGGCACCGAGAATATATTTCTTGTGTTATTGTGCCAATCATAATGATGAGGATCATTTCTTGTCAACACTTGACACTCCTTCACATGCTAAAAGTAAGGTAATGTTATTATTTTTTATTTTGTAATTTGTCTTCATACAAGATAATGTCAAGATCGTAGTATTCCAAATGGAAACAAACATTGAACTTAACTATATATAACTCTATAGTTGTCTTATCTTAACTATATATATTTTTTCTTCTTCATCTCTTTCCTCTTTTCATCTCCAATTTACCATCGACACAATACATTAGAATGTCGACATGATACTAAAAGAGTATTGTTCTAGTTAAAAACTGAAACAACAACACGACTTGGGATTTTGAACCAACATCACTCTGATATATTATTGAAACTCGATACTAGGCACCGAGAATATATTTCTTGTGTTATTGTGCCAATCATAATGATGAGGATCATTTCTTGTCAACACTTGACACTCCTTCACATGCTAAAAGTAAGGTAATGTTATTGTTTTTTAGTTTGTAATTTGTCTTCATACAAGATAATGTCAAGATTGTAGTATTCCAAATGGAAACAAACATTGAACTTAACTATATATAACTCTATAGTTGTCTTATCTTAACTATATATATTTTTTCTTCTTCATTTCTTTCCTCTTTTCATCTCCAATTTACTATCGACACAATACATTAGAATGTCGACATGATACTAAAAGAGTATTGTTCTAGTTAAAAACTGAAACAACAACACGACTTGGGATTTTGAACCTTGATTAGACTTAAGCTCAACAAATTTCTCAATAAACAAACTTGAATATATTTTTTAAGGTTGATTAAGATGAACGAACATGCTTGGACATAGTCAAACTTAGCTGGATTTGGCTTGTTTATGGCCTTAGCTTTTGTCAAATCATGGTTCAATGCTATATAGATATCCATTAGTTTTTCATTTTTCAGATGTAATCATTGCAATACTAATAACATTCCTATCAATTGCAAGTATTTTGATGGTAAAAAAGTGTAGATCATATTTTGTTTCCTTCGATTAAACATGTTTTAAGGATACTTTTTTCACTTTTTTATAAAAAGATATAATACTATCAAGGAAAATTATGTGCAAGCTCTAGAAATAGCATGAATGATGCATAATGATGCTCGTATATTATAACGAAAGCCAATATATAATTTTGTGGTATACCTCAACAAAGCTACTTATGTTTTATTTTTTGCACTTTGAAAGATACTTCCATTTTTCCATTTTGGTTCAAGTATGGTTTCCTACCAAAAAATATCTATTGGGTTTCATTCTTTTATATGAGGATCAATGTACATTACTAATGGCATTTCTAGTATTTGTGTTTATTTTGATACCATGATAATGGAAAATCATATTTTTCAAACAAGTCAAAATATGACAGTTTGTAACATGCTTTATTACTAATGCAAAATATGATTTTACATTATCTTGATGCAAAAAGTATGTGCAAATGGTACAAATGTCATTAGGGATGTGTTGTGATGCTTACACATGAAATTGAAAGCCAAAAAATTTCTCTATGGCAGAGCTACATTTTGAGCAAAATATGTTTTTTCCACTTTCAGGATGCAAAAGATACGAATATGTCAGAAATTTTTTTATTAAGGTATAATTATGGCTGCATAAAAATAAAAGCTATCAGAAACCTCATGTTGAAACATGCTTTGCAACACATGAGGTTGGTTTTTATTCTCATCAGATACCATTTACACATACATTAGTTCTGTTTACACAATTGTTGTACCAGGAATCTGATTTCACCAAAAAGTCAAAATAAGCTCCATTTTGACATGTTTCTATCAAAAATAAAAAATGTGACTTTACATTATCTTAGTGACATAATATGTGAAAATGCTAAGATTGTCATCAAGGATTTGCAGTGATATTTACCTATGAACATGGAATCCAACAAATATCTTGAATCATATTTGGAGATACATTTAGCTTTATACTTTGAGGTGTAATAAATATATTATGCATACATAAAAAATAAAAAAACTATCAGAAATATATGACACTGAATCATGTTTCGAAGAAAATATGGTTATTGTACAAAATTATTTATCTACTTTCATTCACATAATATGTTTTATTGATACTCATTAAAGATATACCTATAACTTGCATACAATTTTGGATATCGAATGCGATTGCTTGTAATATGTTTTATTTGGAGGACTGAAATATAATTTTATACAATCTTAATGTCAAAAATAGGTGTAAATTATGGGAGTATCATTAAGAAAGTAATGCTTACGTATGAACATGAAAGTTAACAAATCTCTATGGCATTGACCCATGTTTTGACCAAAATATGATTCTATTCCATAAAAGAATATTATTGTTTTTTATTCCCATGTATTAAAAGTCAATGCTTAGATTTGTGTGTTGCTGCAGAGGAGATGATTAGAGGGCTTTCACAAGTACCCTGGGAGCGTGTTGATGTTAGCTTTCAGAAAAGCAGGCAAAGATATATTGCACACAATACAATCCAGGCATGCATTTTATTACTAAGTTTGCCAGTCACTTTACTAACCATATCTAATTAAAAATAATTTCCTGAATCAAGAGTATGTCTTGACCCTTCCACTATATACAATATCTTGCCACTAGAAGCCTGAATTCACTTTGTTTATTCTGCAATTGGGCAGCCTCAGTAGATCATAAATTCATGGTCTTTTCATAAGTTTCCCGAGGATTTTCAGGATATATGCCCTTGCATCACTCTGAATTCTGATTTCAAGTATATAAATGACAAAAGAAATATATATATATATATATATATATATATATATATATATATATATACTATTCTTAGGTTGCTGTCGCTTCATAATTATGGTATTTTGTCCTTGTTACTTTGTGGATTTCTATCTAAAAATAACTCCAACTTGTTTCATGCTTTATCACCTATAGGAACTTGCTACATGCACTTCTATAGCGATAATATCTGTTTCTCTGTTCTACTTAATTCATGCTTTCTTTCCCTTGAAGAGATGCTTTTGTTGTGATTTTTGCTAAACTAAACTTTGTTTATTAATCTGTGTCCTCATCATCAATTCAGGTTATGCAAATGCAGAGTGAAAATTTTCCTTGTATTTTATTAATGCTTATATATTAATTGCATCGCTTCCAATATTGTGACTTGCTATTCTTTTGGCTGTATAGTTGATACTCCGTATATTCTAAGATGCAGGTGAAGAGCTACTGGTTAAATTCTGATGGTGCAGATGTGGTCTTCCATATGATAGACAATTTCCTCGTCTAACCCCTTCAATTTTGATGGTTTTTTTTTTCTTTTAGAAATTGGTGACCATTTCCCCACTGAAGCGCAGCCAATTTTGTACATTCGTTCCACTTTGTTCATATGTAGTTCTATTCTATTGTATGCCTTACAGCTTCCTTTTTTTCAGAACATACTCGATATTTGTGGTGGTGCATTTATAAATTGACCTTTTGGATGATTGCAACGCAGCTGCAATCGTCAACAGCCCTGTTTAATCCTTCCTTTTTTTTTTCTTCCTCAAAATTTGTTGAGCAATGATAAATACTCGTGCATTAAGTTCCTTTTTTATATTATTTCCTTGAAAGCATGTAAATTCGTGGTGGCTATGCCAAATCCAAAATTTAGACGAAAATTGGTGTTGGGTGTTTGTCGTAAGCTTCTTACTTAAATAGTATATGGAGAAGGCAATTTCCCCTCCTTTTTTTTTTGGTTTGAATAAAGTTGATTTGGTGATTTAAAATGAGTTTGTTTTTTGTAAAAATAAAATTAGTCAATTGAGTAAATAAGAATTTGCAATTTGACTTTCAGAATTTCAAGCAGATATTTTGCGAACAGTAAAAGAGATGCAGATCGTTATTTTACGTAAACAAATACCGTAGTTGGACCTCTAACTGAAACAAGAGAAATAGGGATTAAAGCTATTTTATTTAACACGAGAAATAAAAAATAGATATATAATTTTATATATTAGTAAATGACGAAATAAAATCCACAACCTGGAGTCGTTTGAATTTTATTATTATTATTATTATTTTCTCTTTTGCAAGATTGATATTCTTTTACAAGAACGGAGGATCTTCCCATTTTTCTTCACCCGATACACGGGTATGAAAGAGCTTTTGTATTTAAATACCAGGACTTTAAAAGTGCAAAGAAGGTTTGTCTTTTCAACTCGCTCAGTATGGCATTTACCAATAACAGACCCAGCAGAGGCACACATCCCATGATTCTGGCCTTGTCAAACATCCAAGAACAACAGTAGCAGAAACTGTTGCACGCAGCAGCTCTTGTCCGATAAATCAACTCCCCAAAACCAGAGGCAAACTGACAGAGCATGCATCGTCTTATCACTGTTCTACAATCTCTCCGCCCTATCATTCATGATTCATCCTTATCGATAGCCACCACGATTGTCAGCGATAAACAGTACAAACATGGCACCTTTTGCATCTTCTTTCGTATCATGAAACACACCACACAACATGCTAAACATCTTTATCTTTCTTTGCCTCCTCTGGAATACATCCATGAAGCGTGCGATTGTACCAATTTGTTCTCAAATCACCATCCTCGTGAAGCATGCATGGCAGGAGCCATGAGCTCAGTTGCAGTGCAGTGCAGCACAAGGCTGGCTACAAATATATGAGCACCATCTCATCCGTCCACTCTCCCTCCCCCACCTTTCAAATGCATCCTAACCACCACCTCTAAACTTGTCTTTTATCCTCTGAGATGAGGGTAAATCTATGCAAACCCAACAACCAAATCCAATGAAAGCAGAAAAACAAGAAATGTCACAATACAAAAACGAAAAGACCATTGTGATGTAAACAGAGATCAATGGGAATTATTTTGGTAGAAAATCCATTTCTTATGAACTCGAGATCAAAGAAAAGAAAAGAAAAGAAAGAGTTAACAAAATGCTAGCTTAAGACAGGATAAAAATGGCACCTTTCCTCTTTCTATCGGCCGTGTTTGGTGCGATAGAACAGCTAGCAAGGAAGGTCGGGTCGGGTAAAAATGGCATCTACTTTCTTTGCCCACCGGCGGCGGCGGCGGCGTCTTCGGGTCGGATTGGATCATGGGTGGGCCGATGAGGTCAAGGAGGACGGCTGGTTGTTCGTGATGAAAGGGTGCTGGAGGAGTTGGACGGCCTTGAGGCGCTGCGCAGGATCCTTCTGGAGGCAGCGGGAGATGAAGTCTCGGAAGTCGGGCGAGGCGGTGGGCGGTGCCTCTGGAGGATCAGCGTAGCAGATAGCGCACATGAGAGAGGCCCAGTCCCCCTGCCGCCCGAGGTTCTCGCCGAAGGGGAAGCGGCCGAGGTAGAACTCGAGGATGCTGAGGCCGAAGCTCCAGATGTCGCCAGCGTAGCCGTCGTAAACGCCGTGGTTGAGATCGGTGTTGATCCTCTCGGGGCTCATATAGGCGATGGTGCCGACGGAGGAGTTGCAGGGGTCCATGGTCTGCGCCAGGATGCGGCTGACGCCGAAGTCGGCGATCTTGACGCGGCGGCCCGAGTCGATGAGCAGATTGGAGGGCTTGATGTCGCGGTGGACGATCTTCCTCCGGTGGAGGTAGGCGAGGCCCGCAAGAACCTGACGCGCGACTTCGGCGAGGAAGGGCTCGGAGGCGATGCGGCAGCCCTCGAGAGAGCCGCCGTCCATGAACTCGAGCAGGATCTGGATCTCGCCGCCGTGGTCGTACATGGCGAGGCACCGGACCACGAAGGGGTTGTCAGCGGTACGGAGGATCTTGATCTCGCGCAGGATCTGGCGTCGTACCGCGTCCTCGTGGTTGCCATAGATGACCTTGAGGGCGTAGTCGCGGCCGGTGGGGCGGTGCCGGACCATCCAAACGGTGCCGCCGCTTCCGCTTCCGATGCGGCGGAGGCGCTCCAGGTCGGAGAAGCTAGGCGGCTGGGAGGACGAGGAGCAGGGAGGGGCGAGTGGGGTGGCGACGGAAGGGGCTCCGACGGTGGATGGCGCGGAGGGGGGCGGTAGGGGAAGGGGAACCGCAAGGAAGGGATCGCGCTGCGGGAGGGGCAGCGTTAGGTCTGGTCGGCGGCGAGGCCGGTTCGCGTTGCCGGGCTGAGCCGGCCGGAAGGGGGCTGGACCGGGCCTCATGGTAAAGTAAGCAGAAAGAAAAGAACGCAGAAGGGAAAAAGGAAGAGGATAGGAAGCGGCTTCAAATAATAGCAGCAAGTCGTCTAGAGATAGAGAGAGAAAGACAGGAATTCGAATGATTGGCAATTCGATATTATTTATTATTATTATTATTATTAATTTTTTAATATCGGATAACTATAATTAGATCTAAATTAATGGACAGAATCAAACCTCATAATTAACTTAATATGCAATTTGACTTTTTTTTTTTCATTTTTTTTCGTAAAGAAATGAGATCGATCTATAAAAATAAAAGCGAATTCTAGAAGAGACTCAGTTTAGCACTCACTAGAGAGTGAGTTATGAAGATTCATTAAGCTTCTGTCCAATTGGTGCTCAGTCAGTCAATCACTAGAAAACTTTAAAAAGTGAAAGGAAAAAAAAACATAAAACATTTCTATCAACTTCCTAGTCACTCTTCTGATATTCTCATTTATCTTCATCTTAATCGTGCACCATTTGTTTCCGTCGTCTCCAAGGTATTCCATAATATAGAGGATCTCTTACTTTTTTTTTTTTTTACGATATGATTAAATTTCAGAGGTGGACGATTTGATCTTATGAAAAACTTTCATTAGTCGTCGGAATAAATTCGAAAAACACATATAGATCCTGACGGATAACTTAACATCACTAGTAGTTCGAGCACCATAAACATCTAATTTACTGTGTGAATCTCAAATCCTGATTGCTTGAGAAATCATCTTATCTCTTATCATCGCACCGTGTCACGAAGAAATAGAGGATATCTTTCATAACTTCACTGTATAGATTATGAAGCCTGATACAACAAAAAAAATCAAGTCTTATCTCATTATGTGGGATCAGCTATATGGATCCTTCTATGTCATTGGATTATATCCTTTATAATATCATCATCTATACTTAATAAATTTTATCTTATTTTATTGTTGCTAATTAAGTTTTTTTTTATTCTTCCTCTTCTTCATTTGATATGTATACTTAGCATTTTTCACATCGCTTAATTAGAGTATTTATTTGTCATTTAAGTACATGTCCATACCACCTTAAACATATCTCTTGAAGCTTTCCTTCAATATATACAATTCTGATTTTCTCTCTAATACTTTTATTTCTTTTTTATTCATTCTCGTATGTCAACACATCCATCTTAATATCTTTATTTTTGTAACTCTCATCTTTTGCTCATGTGCTCTAGTCGTAGTCTAATATTCAGTGTCATATAACACAGCAGGCCTAATCGTCATTTTGTAAAACTTCATTTCAGTTTTAGAGATACTTTATGATCATATAAAACACCCGATATTTTTTTCCATTTCAACCATCCTGTTTGTGTTTTATGTAAGACATTTCTCTCAATCCCTCTATTATCTTGCAAAAATGATCCTAAATATTTAAAGTTTTTAATTCCAAACAACTCATCATCTTCTATCTTAACATTTATTTCATTACGTCTAATATTGTTAAACTTAAATTTCATATATTTCGTCTTTATTCTACTAAGTCTAAAACCTTTCACTTCTAGTATTTCCTGCCAAGATAGGACACTAATAGCTTGAATAATTTGATCTGTCAGTTTGGGCACTCGATGTTTAGAGCACCTTGATTCATCAATTCAAGTGACTTAGGGGCGTTTGGCAAGCCGTGCCTTTTCTACTTTCCAGAAAATAGAACATGATTTTTCTGTATTTTTCAATTTTTCAAAAAATACTTTCTCATTTTTTTAAAAACGAAGATGGAAAATGCTTAATCAAATACAATATTCCATATTTTTTTTATTTTCTTAGAAAATAAAAAAAAAAAAAATTCTCAAACCAAAATCTACCTTAGTTATCCAAAATTTTCATTTGCTCGATCGCCTGAGTTCCCCATATGACTGGATACTCAGATTCTTTAAGTCAACTCAAACTAGTCTACCTAAGTTAAATTATTACGCCAGCAACTATCAAGCTAGCATGATCATAATTCAGAGGGTGACCTCGACTTGCGACGTCTAAGTAATTGGGATCATAATTACATGATAATTATGCTAAGATTGGCCACTATAACAAATGAATAGTTCTAGATTTCTAGTATTAGTGCTTTAATTAGATAGTTACTTAAAGTATACTTTGTGAAATTGACTTAGGTTGACCTACCCAAAAATTGAATTAGGTCATGCGCTCAAAAATATTCATCTTGGTTGACCTAAAAACTAGCTTGGTCACTCACCCTCCCTTCAACAAGAAGGTTTGACACTTGGAATATCTTGCCTAGGTCACCCTACGAAGAAGTAAGTTGCCCTATAAGCTTGAGACAACATGTCGACGATACTTAATCCTTGAAATCATTTTACACTTATTATTGCTTTTGTTCGTCTTAAACTAATAGAATTGGACCCAACACACTACTAAACCTTAGTTAGGTTCAATGGCATACCTTTTTAAGTAACACATTGTCATTCAATATATCTTTACATAAATCTACTAAAAAAATACAACTTCGAGTGATCTTTAAGCTCGATGTCTTTATCGAGGCAGAAATTCGACATTGCTTAGTAGTTATCCCTTTAAGCACTTCAATAAAACTTCACACAAAACTCTTAAAATAGAACATAAGGGAGAAATCATAACTTCCTAACAAATTTGATCGACTCTAAGAGATGCCATAACATGACCTTGGATCATGAGTGTTGTCGATAGGTATAGCCTTTTGACTCGATGTTAATCTACCACTTCATATTTAGGTCTCTTATAGTGGTGCAGTCTCTAACTTAATCTAAATTGAAGTCCCATTTGGGTATAGCCTTGAGAGATTTAATGCCTCTAGCCTAATATTAATTGTTGGATCGAGAAGCGTCGCTAGAGGGGGGGGGGGGGGTGAATAGTGATCGTAAATATTTTCGACGTTTCGTTCGAGTAGATAATTAAATGAGTAAGAGCAGCGGAAAATAAAGAGACACGTTTATTTTTACTTAGTTCACAACCCAACGGTTGCTACTCCAAGGCCCTATCGGTCCTAGACCGCGTACGGAGGGCAAAACACTATAACGTCTCCTTCTCGTTGGAGGTACGAGACAACGATCACGAAACCGAATGTACGAGGATGAGGCAACAAGCCTACCTCACCTCGTTACGAATAAAAACAACGAATACAATATCAAAATATATTACTAGATGCTGCTGCCGACGAAGAAGATCTGAACTTATTGTCGCGTCGACGTTATGACGGTGTTGGAGCGTTGGCGTTGTAGGAGCACTTGATGAATAAACTTGATGATGTTTGGAGTTGGAATCCACCCCTCCTTTTATAGATTTTGCCCTCTGAATATGTCTCATCTTTTTCTAATGTATCACGGTTGTAATAAATTTTATCGCTGGCGTCACACAAACCTTATCCATTTGACCTAGCGCATCGATTCGCCGCCATCACATCGGTGATTTCATCACCGACCGATGAGCATCGACCGATCACACCGCCACTTCCCTGCAGTAAGAGGTTAGCTCGGAAAATGATAAATGCGACGGTTTCTAACCGTCCGATCTCGACCTAGACCTTCCACAGAAAGTCTTAGTCGGATCGCCGCCTACGGTCATCCCCGTAAAGAGGACACCACCTTACAATCGCTCACTCACACGAGCTTTCCTCGATACTTACCTTGTAGCTCTCGCTTTCGGCCTTCCACTCGATTCCTTCGGCTCCCTCCGAAGTCACTCGAGTGTCGCCTGACCACCACGACTTCCTCCAGGTGTCGCTAGCCTACAGCTCTAGCTTTAGTACTTTTCTGCACACTCGATTTAGCTCGTGAGATAACGATGTAAACTTAACTTTGTGTCTTTGTCATAATCAAAACACAGGTTCGATTATCTAATGCCCCTGCACCAACATTAATTAAATTCTCACTTCGAGCCAATGCATTGAGAGCTCTCTCATTCCTTCCTCGCCTTAATTAGTGGCCTATTTTGTGTTTTGTTGAATCAAACGTATATTTATGAAAATAAAATTACAGAAACATAAATATATCTCAAATATGTAGATGTCGTACGACGATCTAGAAATGTTCTGGATAGGAACTTCATTGTGAATCCAGATCCTTGCTAAAGCTCGTAGTCAAGATAAAAGCCATGAATGTTGGTTTGAACTTTCACCATAATTTTACAACATCGTAACCCTTAACTCAGTGACGACGATTGTTCCTTGTTCTACTCAACAAGGAGGAGAATTCTTCGAGAGTTATCTGTCTTTACAAATCGTACCTTCTCGCACAACACTTGCACTAGCAAACTCTCCTACAAGAAGAACTCAAAGCACCTCTTTTTGGCAACTCCTCACTGGCGAGATCTAATCAACCTCAAGCCACTAGCCCTAAAGCCAGCCAACCCTCAAGCATCCCACAAACAATTTAGCAAACTCTCACTTTGCCCACTCTTCTTCTCATCAAGAAGGTTGCTTTTATAAGGGAGGAGAGGAGGAAGGTGGAAGAGATGGTGGGATGCCCCAATGTGGGCATTATCCCGTGCATGCCCAACGTGGGCACAAACCCATGCATGCCCAACGTGGACAAACCAACGCACTAACATCTCCCACTTGCACACGAGGGCATATAATTATAATCATCATTAGATCACATCTAATGCGATCCATCACCCTACTGAGCTTTCACATAGAATTGAACGCCGTGCGACTTGCGAGTACACCTGCATATAAAAACTGTGCTATACACTTGTTAGGATGATAGAGTAGCAATCTTTGTATCATAAGATATAATCTCGCTGCATCCCAGATCCAAGACTTATTACATCTTATCGAATTGCTTTCCTCATCGAAAGTATCCCCAGATATTATTCGATAATATATTCACTAATATGTTTAATCTCTTCTCGGATAAACATAAAAAATTAGTCGGTGAATATTAAATCCTGATGTAACATCAATTGACCTTCCTTTTCCCAAACTAGAAACTATTAGCCATAACTCAACTGTTTTCCTAGACCTGTCCCTCATACCTCAATTTATCTTTCGGGTCATCGGTAAACAAACTAAAGTAGCAACACTAAATCACGATCTCAAGAAACAACCAAAAATGACAAGGGTACAAGACATCCCTCCCAGTGGATCTCGGATCTCACACAGTGGGGCTCGGGGATATTAATTTATTGTCTCAAGTAATTGTTGGTGCAATCGGCCCAGGTCATGATTAACCAGACTCGAGTTTGACTAGAGCGATGTTTTGATGTTTGACGGTGAGTTGACTACATGGTTGACTTGGGGTTGACCATGTGTGGGAAGTCCAATATGGGTTGGCCACGTAAGTCCAAGTGTATAGCCTTGGCGGTGAAAATCCAAGCATGGGGCTTGGTATTGGGAAAATCCAAGAATAGAGTTTGGTATTGGTAAAGTTCAAGTGCGTAACCTTGGCATGGAAAATCCAAGCATGGGGCTTGGTGTTGGTAAAGTCCAAGTGTGTAGCCTTGGCATGGAAAATCCAAGTATGGAGCTTGGTGTTGGTAAGTCCAAGTGTCTAGCCTTGGCAATGGGAAGTCTTGAGGACTTGGCAAGGTCACTAGTCTCGTAGGCTCGGGGTCCTTGAGTCGGTGAAGGATAACATTGCGAAGTCGTGTGCTTGGTGCATCCGAGGGACCGCCGGACGAGGAGCAAATGGAGTGAGGCCCAAGGGAAGCAGACTTCGAGGGCAAGAGACGCGAAGGATGACATTGCGAAGTCGTGCGCTTGGTGCATCCGAGGGATGTAGGTCGAGAGAAGAGAGGTTCGGTGGGGAACTCCATGAGAGGATGAGGTGGACTTGTCCAAGTGGCTAAGACTGAGTGTCGGATGCTCAAACATGATGTTGGAGGTTTTATCTGATGGTCGGATGCTCAAACAAGTATTTGTTTGAGGTTTTACCCGACAACAGTCGACTGACATAGATGCTGATTCGACTGATCCACGTTGATGGGAATCGAATGGTATTAGACTGCATTCTCACGTGGCACACCATCGCCAAGTATTGTCGGGCTGATCGATGTCGACAATGACTATCAAGGGACGATCAACTTATGGAATTGTCGCGGCACGAGACACTGTGAGCGATCGGGCACGCCATTAGGTCAATATAGTCGATCGATGGTATTGGACGATCATTCGCTAGTGTATTCGTTGGCTTGGATGTCAACGTGGATTAGGTCATTGTCTCACAACGGCTCAGTAGTAGTTGACTGGGGCCTTATGGAAGTCGACTGATTAGCGCGAAATCAGCTCGATGCAGGTTATTTAAGGAGCTCGAGATGGAGGATTTTGCAACAGTTTTTGGGGCGATTTTGGAGGAGAATTGTTGTTGCATTCTAGACCTTCAAGAGCAATCCAAAGCAAGTAACAAATAAGTGATTAAAGCGAAGTTTTGTAAAGTGTTCTTTACTTGTATTTCTTCTTGTCTTTATATTTTGCTTGTACTTTTATATTACGGTTTTGTAATTGCTTGTACGAGGATTCTCCACCTCTGACTTGTTGTCGAGAAAGAGTTTTGTTAGTGTCGTGCGCATAACAAGAGCTCGCCCTATGGAATAGGAACTCTAAGATTCCGAACCACGTATATCGGTGTATATTTGTGTGTGCTTGTATATTTCTTTTGTGTTATATTTGTATTTCCGCTGAGCTAATGCAAATTGTAGAGATGAGCACGCAGGAATGAACGATTTCCATCATCTACGCCAAATTGGGCTATTCATCCCTCTTTAGCCGACCACCGATCCTCCAACAAGTGGTATCAGAGCGAGGAGCTTGTCGTAGACTCATCGCCAACACAAGCACGACAAGATGGCCGACTCCAACATTCGTCCACCAAAATTCGAAGGAGAATTCTCATGGTGGAAGAAAAGGATGGAGGTATATTTCGAAACCGATTTCGATATGATTCTAACAATTGAAAACGATTTTGAAGTGCCTAGGGGTGAAGACAATAAGCCGTTAGGAAAGTCAAGATGGACCGAAGAGCAATGATAACAATTCAAGACAAACATTAAGGTAACAATCATGCTAGTAAAATTAATACCTAATGCTATTTTGTCTAGATTAGGTAAATATAGGGATGCGAGGGAATTGTGGAGTAAGTTGGTAAAATTTCATGAAATTTCTGAACCGACACAAGTAGAGAAGGATGCTGAGGAAGAGTGTTCATCCTTTCAAGCTCAAGACAAGGAAAGTACATCATCATCCCAACACCTCGAGGATTCGGAGATTGAAAGAGAATCCACATCCGGATTGGTAGAAGAATTGGAGGAAACATCCACATCCGGAAGAAGTGAAGAATCAACTCCGTCACCCACAACCGACCTAGGTAACTCAAGCACTTCAATTATAAATAAAAATCATATAATATGCTTTGAGTGTAGGGAATATGGACACTATAAGAGTAAGTGTCCGAAAAAGATTAAGAAGGCTCCACTGGCACCAAAAGTTCAAGAAAAATAAAAAAATATCGGAGTTCCCGCTAGGAAAAGCAAAGAGCACATTGTGTGCTTCAAATACAATCAAAAAGGACACTACCGAAGCCAATGCCTTAGGGGGAGAAAGAAGAGGCAAGAAGGAGCTACACAAGTAGGGGGAGCTTTAAAGCAAATCCTAAGGTAAATTTTAATGCACCTTCAATTTTTAAGGTTAACAAGCATGCTAGAAAGTATTTTAGTTCTATTGCTATTGTTAACCATAAGGAGCCTGCTAGAAGTAAAAACAAATATTATTGTTTAGGTGCCAAGTATGTTGATTTACCTAAGGACAAACCTAGACACATTAATTCTAGAAAAATCCTACCTAAGGAGTCCATTAGGAGGATAGAAGAAAATTTAGTCATTAACCCTAAAAAGGGTAGACAAATACCTAAGAGGAAGAGTCTTTCCCAAAAATCTAATGATAGATCAAAATTGGGAAAAATTAAAATTAGAGAACCGAGCCTTGAGGTCAAGGCTTGAAAAATTAGAAAAGACCCTCAAAATTATAACAAACTCAATTATGGGATCAAAGGATCAAACTCTAAGACCTAGGAGACAAGAACCGGTTAAGGACAAGAAAGGTTTGGGTCACAAATCTAAGTCATATCATAATGTTCCATTTGATTATGGAACTAAATCTAGGTCTGGCAAAACCAATGTTAATAGGGAAGTCATCCCTAAGACTAACCATGGTAAGTGTCTAGTGACTCAAAATTTAAGAAAATCTAAGGTAGCCACTAAGAAGGTCAAAGGGGGAGTTACCTCTAGAGTTGACCTAGGAAAGACCCAAATGACTAAGGCTTCAAAGCCAAAAAAGGTCATTAGGAAGGTATCTAGGGAAGTTATCCCTAGTGAATACCTTGTTAACCCAAGGAGCTCCAATAGGTATTGGGTTCCTAGGAGCGTGATCGATTCACGCTAGATGGATTAGGGTGTGTCAACCCTAAGTGGATGGGTAGTTAACCAAGCCATTGTAGAGTTGACACTTTAGGATGTGCCAATGTGGTTTGAGAAGATGAAAATTGATTAAATTGGTACAAGTAGGTCTTAGAAGTCATGGTGTGCCATTTTGGATTTTTGGCACACTAGGAGGATAGTTGGCATTAAGGCAAAATGGATTTAATCTTAGAAATGACAATTTGGGCTTAACACTTAGGTATCTTATACCTTAGTATTTTATACTTGCCATGTCATGACATCATATTTAGTTTTATCATTGAAAATGTCATGCTTAGAGTTTATTTTTTAAATGTCATGTATGCTTAAGTTTATATCACATGCCATGACATCATGATTATTGGCACATACTATTTATGTTATCATTTATGCCATAATCATCAACCATGCATTAATTAAAATTGAGTTAAGGACCATGATATGATTTGAAGTCCCATGCATAAGAGAATCAAATAGTGTTACCTAGATAAATGCATGTGACCATAGATTAAGAAGAACAAAACTCATATCTCACATCAAATTAACTTGTGTGTGTTCTCATACACTTTAGATATGTGAGATACTAGGAAATGAGTTGAGTTCATGTGCTTACCTAGTACATCATAATGAACTTAGAACTCATTAGATTCTAGTGATGGATCATTGGGAAAGCTTATGTTCAAGCCATGTATATTGAGCCCAAAGAACATGCAATATAAGGTTTTAAAACTATTTCAAAATCATTTTGAAAAACCTTGGTGCAATATATCCTTTGATAGAAGTCACTATTGATGATGTTGATACAAAGATGACTCAAATATTGAAGCTTTTCTCATCTTTTGAACTTTGTATCAATCTCACTATTTTGTGGGTAAAATATTTTTCAAATATTTTTAACTCATATTGATTGATATAAGTATTATGCATATGATTTTTCATGATTTTTCACTTTATATATAATTACTTATGATTTTTGGAAATTCATTTATGAAAACTTGATTTCTGCATTTGCAGTTATCAGTCGACTGCCATTGTTGGCAATCGATTGATGTGAACGGAAATCGACTGGTAACTGTCAAGAGTCGATTGCTAGGCTGATTTCGATTAAACAAGATTTGTTAGGACCATGTTCAGCTATGTTTTGGTTCTCTAACCACTCCTAACCCTAGGACATGCTTTGGAAAATATTAGAAAGGGTGAAAATCCATTGCATATGGATTAAGAGAAGTGTTTAGGATGTATATCAATTTTAAGGTGTGTGGAAGTTCATGTTTGGACTTTTAACCTTAATTTTGATGATTTAGTGTTCCTATTGGCTCAGGGACTCTCCAAGGATATTGTTGGTGTAATAGTCAAGGGAGAGCAAGCCTTTAAGGGGAGGTTACCCATCATGGATTGATGGAGGCATTTTTGGACCAAGGGGGAGATTGTGAGTTCTCATTGGATATGAGATATTGGGACCCTTGGAGACACCCTTTTTGATGTATGTCAAAAAGGGGAAGAATTATGAGAATTGAGGCCAATTGGGGTTAGTTGGGTACGCGGTACCAATTTGGGCTAGTTGGTCAGGAGATTTGAGTTAGGTGACCTAACTCAATGTGATTTTTGTCAAACATAAAAAAGGGAGAGATTGTTAGTGCAATCGGCTCAGGTCACGATTGTCTGGACTCGAGTTTGACTCGAGCGATGTTTTGATGTTTGACGGTGAGTTGACTTGGGGTTGACCATGTTGTTGGAGGATCGGTGGCCGACTAGAGGGGGTGAATAGCTCAAATCGCGTGGTGGATGGAAATCGATCGTTCGTCACGTATCGCTTGTCTATAATTCTTGTTAGCACAGTGGAATATACAACAATAAAACATACAACAAGAATACAAGCATAAATACACACGATATATGTGGTTCGGAACCTTAGGATTCCTACTCCACGGGGTGAGCTCAACGAGCTCGTGTTATGCGCACAACACTAACAATACTCCTTCTCGACCATAAGTCGGAGGTGGAGAAACCTTGTACAAGCAATTACAATAAGTAATACAAAATGTACAAGAAAATACAAAGACTACAAATGAAATACGTAAAGAACACTTTACTACAAATGACTTTGAACTCTTGCTTGTTGCTTGCTCTTGAAGGACTGAAATGTAGCAGCAATTCCCCTCCAAAATCTCCTCAAAATCTCTTGCAAAATCTCTTGCAAAATCCTCCATCTCGAGCTCCATTTATAACTTGCATCGAGCTGATTTTGCACCAATCAGTCGACTGATCGTGACCATCAGTCGACTGGTCCTGTAGCAATTGTCTCACAATGACTCGATCCATACGGAACAAGTTCCAACGGATCCATAATCAGTCAACTGATCATGCCCATCAGTCGATTGATGGAGTCATCAATCGAGTGACCGAAGCGATCACTCGACTGATCAACCTTCTGTGCTTGAATTCACCCCGATCAGTCGACTTCCTTCCCTCGGTAGTCAACTGATGGTGTCTCGATCGCCATCCTTAGCGGCAATGATCGCTCTACCGTAACGGATCAGTTGAACACCAGTCGAGTCCAATCGACCTAGAACAGTCGACTGCTACCTATAGCAATCGACTGATGCCGGGTATGTCACGCCCCGAGGGAGTCCCCGCCAGACAAAAAATCAAGCAGCATCTCCCCTGTACGGGTGACAATACCAAATTTTCATACAAGGCATACACGACCACAATACCTCGGTCAACACGATCGGAATCCAAACAACACACGCAGATAATACTTAGGCCTCAGGCCATCAATCAAAGTAAATAGTAACAGTCTACTATATCTAGACTTACCCCTTCTGCCATCTGAGCAGGAATATACAACCCAAACCAATCGAAAATAAATCTCCGAACCAAGGTCCATAAAGACCATAACAAAAATCTCCAAACCTCCACAAATACATAACCAAAACAAACACAAGTCCTACACACTTCATCTAGTTAAAAACCAAAACCATAAGACCTATAAAACCTATCCATTTAGAGGGGATTGGCGTTTGGACTCTCTCGGCGACTTTAACTCAAAGCAGTAAAGCAACGGGGTAAGTTCAAAGAACTTAGCGGGTATAGTAGATATGCAAAGTAAGGTATAACTAACAATAAAAATCATGCCAGTACAGTCTCACATATAGGGTAAGCAAGAAATAAATGCAAAAGGACTGTACTCACCTGAATCTCCTACCCTGATATAGGAGCATGTGCCCTACTATAAGAGTCATCACCATATACAAATATGTATCCTGTATGCATGGCAATCATATGCAACATCCAAGGCATCAATACAATAATGCAGCAAACACAATACAAATACGATCCGTGCAAAGTGCATACCGTGCAAATGACATGGTCACCCCTGACGCCAGTCAGCCGCCTCACACGCGATGGTGAAGCCGAGTGGGTAGGGCTATGACAACTGTGTACTCTGCCATCACTGCTCCTGAGTGACCGAGTGGACAGGATGCTGTCGGAGTACACCTATCCTCCTGCCCCAAACAGAGTGGGGGAGCTAAGCTCTCATCTCCCGGTGTCATAGACCAGAGGAGGGATCCCTGCCCGCTACCACGCTGCCTCATCGCTACCCATGAGCGGACCAATAGATCTTGACAGAGCAACTGCAAACACCCTCCTAATGTACCACTAACCCATGAGTGGCAGTGTGTGCAGGCCATGTAACTGGCTGCGGGCTCAACTATAAAGGAACCCCGTCCAGCCAACATGCAATCATGCAAAAATGGTGCATGATACTAAAGCATGTAAATCCTACTCAAAATACCTATCAGAATAATATGTACAATCAATATGTACATATCCATAATCCAAGTAACTATGGTCCAAATAAAACAGGGAAGATATAATCATAACCTATCACATGCATGTATCAAGTAGGCACCAATAATATACTAGGCATATAAACATGAAAATTATTGCATGCTATCTTAACTAGCATATCAACAATGACTATATCTAAAAGATAAGTCAAAATACCTGCCTGATAAAATATCCGCAAAAGAAACAAATCGTCACGACCGGGGACCTGCCTCGTGACCGAAACCTGCATATAGCATAACTATAGTTAAGCACAAAAATGTAATTCACCGACAAATCGAATACTTAATCGATTTCCTTCATAACCCAATTAACCCAAACTATTTTCAATTGTCACTAATTTTCCAACCATCTTATTAATCTTTTCCTACCACACATATCCATACAATTAATTTAGCCCACTAAATCAATTGATAAAAATTTTGATTAATTAATGATAAGCTAATTAATCAATTAAACCTGGTTTAACCCGTATTTTAACAACCTAAACCAAATAAATAAAACTTAATGGCTTTTAATTTATCCAATAATTGTACCAATCAATTTACCCAAATAAATTCCTAATCAATTAACCTAATTCATCACTTACAAAAATCCTCAAGATCAAACAATATCACTCAACCATCCCATATCCACCGAATAACACATTTTGAACCATTCCTCGCTCACTAACATACCAATATGGTCGTACAGCCGACACAAACCCAATTGCAGCCAACCAAAACCCCAAGTTCAGCCCCAAATTGACCACCACTCCGGCTAACAGCCGCACAACAACACACACCCTACCATACCTTCGTTACTGTCACGCCCCGAGAGTATGTCGTGCCAAAAATCAAACGGACGGCATCTCCCCTGTACGTGACAACATCTCGGGTTAATACAAGGCCCGTAGGCCCACAACAACAACATAATAAACAGATATAAGTATATCAAACACACAGCGGAAACATAAGCACATACCCATAACAAAATATACCAAAATATACAGGTGTACACCACCTGACAAGACCACAGTACTAAAACCGTACATAAAACATCGACACAAAATAAAGTCCACAACATAACGACGAAGTCCATACATAGAACAAAATCCATAACACAAATACAAATCACAAATCCTCGGGAGACTCAAAATGTGGAGATGGGATGGATCGCCGGCGTAGCTCCAAGTCGTCACGAAGACTTCTACCTGTTACCTGGGCGACAGAAAAACCCAGGGTCCGTGGGAGTGAGTAAAACTCAGCAGGTAATAGATAAACATGTATATTAATATTACATGTATTTCGACAGTAAAATCTACAGGTATCACTAGCATGATAACATATCCATGTATATATAACTTCTAACCAACAGTCAATATGAAACACAGACATACCTGAATATTTGCTACGCTACACCTATCCAACCTGAGCACATATCCACAACATATAATATAAGGAATAGTACTAACTATACTACATCCTGATATGGGTCAAGGGTATCACAGTGAATAACTAACAAGTATACAGGTAATGGCCTACTTCCATACAGAAAATGTAATAACATGTATGAATATGTGCAAACAAATGCAACAAACATAGTACATACAAATGCAGCATCACAATAAGCATATATATATATAGAATGCATCTATATATGTATGCTAATCACAATCATTCTTATATATATATATACATGCATATATGTATATATATGGTAATATGCACAAAATGCCATAAGTCGACAATGCAGCATGCATGATCATGTCGGCTCACCCTAAAGCTACCACGACCCCAGTGTGGCCTCGGTGGCTCGAGCATGACAACTGTCCCATCTCAACACCAACCACTACTCTCGAGTGGCCGAGTGGGTAGTATGATCGAGTAGCATATAAGCGTAAAGAGCAAGCTACACGATGGGGGTCCTTGCTGTTGGCCACTCCGACAGTCACTACCCATGAGTGGTCGAGTGCCACACACGCAGGACTACAACACGCAAATCCAACTATCACCGTCTGTAGTGATAGAGTGCGACACTACAATGCTCTACCCTCACACCGGTTACTCCTCCTATGAGTAACCGTGGAGGCAGGATGACTGGCAACACTCTCGACCACAAGGGAGACATCGTCGCCAGCGTGCATGCAAATGACATGAATGTAAGGTCTCACAAACAGACATCCACCATAGACTCTCTATTCTACAGAGGGTCATGCTAACCAGATCAACGCACTCTCTATCCTGTAGAGAGTCGTACTCAACTGATCGTATCAGACTAGGACCACCGGTCCGTAGCGACACCCTAAATACCATTCACCCGACCATTTACATAATGCATGGTCGGTAGAAACATGCAATCTAAGGGGTACTAGAATTAACTCTAGGTTCAAGACATCATCTATCTACGGATGACCTTTTTGCCCAATTTACAATCAGGTTGTCATCCGGACTTTACTACTTGTACTTAACTTAAACAAATTCTAAGTTATTTACATCATCTATATGTATAACTCCTAATCATGGTAAAATGAACATGATAGCAGCAAGGAGTTAATAGCC
This sequence comes from Wurfbainia villosa, assembly GCA_025175895.1. Classification (NCBI taxonomy): domain Eukaryota; kingdom Viridiplantae; phylum Streptophyta; class Magnoliopsida; order Zingiberales; family Zingiberaceae; genus Wurfbainia; species Wurfbainia villosa. Next base: position 51,431,456 of record CM046003.1, read on the forward strand.
AACGGATAAAGTATCAAGCATAAGATAAATAGAACAGGGTCAAGGTAACATGATCATTTAAGATGATCATGCATCTAAATCTGTATGCATTAACTACCTGACCAGAGTAGGAATCACCCACCTGATAAGAAGCTCGTGACAATATAAATCCTCACGGTCGCGGTCCTGCCTCGTATCCACGTCCTGCACAAACCATGTTATGCATTAAGTTCAAGCACATGACAATAGATGTATATAATTTACTATTCTATCGTGTCCATATCCGCGTCCCTTTATCGAATACGAATTAGAAGCGCAAAGAGTTAAGCTTGACTATTTAATTTAACTCACCGTTTCAATTAGCAAAAGTGCTAACCTACTCATCCAACTCCATACCAATTCAACCAAATCAATCCCATGTAGATTTGATCTGTTTATACTTAATTTGATGCAACAGGATCACCAACAAATTAAGTATAAATCTAACCCATATTCACACCGATACATATCCCTATTCGTAGTACAAGCAAAGCTACTACCATACTACCACAGCTCCTACCGTTCAATACTCACGACAGGAAACACATTTACATCGTAATATGACTAATCCAACTGGATTGAACAGGGAAGAGTTTCATGCTTACCTATAGTTGTAATTCCACCGGCAGCTCAAACCCCCAAAATCGGCAGCCAACCCCTTCCCAAATTCCTCAATTTGCCGAATGAAATCTCTGCCATAAATCGAAATTGTATCAACCAAGGAAATAACCCATGGGAAACTAGGGGAAATCAGGCTTACCGCTAGTAGAAGCTTCACCGACCACAATCCTTCAAAATCCCCAATCGACCGGAAACCCACACTACCCAAATCACAATTTAGGTCATGTATGAAATCCATACCGAACGAAATTCACAGAACCTCCAAAAATCCTATCCATTGTGAGAAAATACCAGCTTTACCTTGCTGTTGTAACTTCCGCCGACAACCCAAACACCAAAATCGGCAGCAATACTTTCCCAATCAACCGACAGCCCTGTTCACCGGAATCCACTGCCCAAATCACCGATTAGGTCATACAAGGAAAAATCACAGCTAGGAGCAGTATCCTCGTCCCACAAAGGAAAAGAAAGGATCAATTCTTACCTAGTTCCAGCACTAATTGGCAATGAGGAACCCTAACCGACGACTCTGCCCACCGACAAAATCAACGCCCTGTTCACCGACGCACTGCTCTAGCTCTCGTCGGCACCCCTGTTCAAATGACTCAAAATCAACTACCCATCGTATAAGGATCTCTTCTGGCGTCGAAAGAGAAACACTGCCTGCCTTATCTGACTTCGGCAGCGAGTCGCCACTTCCGATCAGGACACCACGTCGTCGCCACTGATCCCACCTCACGACCTCACGCCTGCTTGCCGTTCCGACTCGACCGTGGCCACAGGCGAGGGTACTCGCTGGTCGTCGCTTGCAGCAGAGAAGGAGACCGGCGAGGATGGAGGTGAAAGCACTCGACCCGTCGCGCGCGTCAGAAGGGAGGATGAAGATCGAGTGGCAAGGAAGAGACGCAGAAACACTGTGAGGGAGAAAGAGGAAATGAGGCTTGGGAAAAGCAGCGCCGGGCGACAGAGTCGGCGGAGGCGTTTGCGACGTGCGCGAAATGCTCGGACGAGGCGGAAGCTTTGGCAAGAATCGGTGAACGGCGGAGTTAAAGGGGATTAACAGTTCGGGTGGCTTCTTAACGAGTTGGATTTTAAATCCAATAAGCAATTAACCCTAGGTTTAATTAACCCTAGGTTAATTAAACTAATAAAATTCCTTAAGCTAGGTTAGATGTAGTTAACTCCTAACCATACTACATGTTTTTTTTTTCGTGGTATTTTACAGTTACAACCCCTAATAACCTCCATCGACAGAACACAGTTGACCAATCAACCAAATCATACAACCGACCAACTACTCCAACTCAGCCCATTCACACCAAAACACAATCAGCCGAACAAAATCCCTAACTCAAATCGTCCGAAATGGGAAAAAGGACATCTCTTACCTGCTCCGACGACCTCCGGCAAGAAATCACAGCGAAGGGGAAAAAGGAGGCTCGGGCGGTCCGGTGGCAGAGGAGTCGGCGAGCACACCGAGGGTCACATGCCACGAAGGCACGACGGCATTACGGTGACTGGCCGCCACGCGTAGGGGCTCGAGCGACGGAGAAAACAATGGCAACGGTGGAATGCAGACACCGAGTTTATCGGCGCTTGCAGAGGGACGACCGGCGCGATCTTGTTGTCGCGGCTGTGAGCGGCGACGATTCCGTGGCCGTGGAGGCCGACGCGTGCGGAGGAGGGGCGTCGGGCGCGGCGGGGGAGAGAAGGCTCGGCGAAAGAAACTGCCCAAGGAATGTGTCACGGCGGGGAAGGAAAAAGAAAATAGAAATTTAGGTTTTCATCGCGTATTAAACCCCTTAAATAGACTCCACCTAAAACCTATTTATTTTATCCCCGTAAATATCCCGTATAAGCCCCGTTTAATTCCAGAAAAATTTCTAAAAATCCCTAAATTTTTCCAAAAATCCCAAAATAATTCGTAGAATTATTTTCCTAAATTTTTGGCTATTTAATTTAATATTTTAAATTTTCAGTATTTAACATTCTCTCTCACTAATATAAATTTGGTCCCCAAATTTCCTGCTCATATATGAGTATGAGATGTCACAACAACCATCTCAGATATCTGGAGACTAGTCACACACCTCAAGTGACTAAGTGGGGTATTGAGGTATGATCTTTTCCTCAAGCTCCTAAGTAGCCTCCTCATCTGTGAGGTGACTCCACCCGACCTTGACAAGTCGCACAATCTTATTCCACAATCGTCGTTCCTTGTGATCCAGAATCTGTACCAAAACCTCTTCATAACTAGCATCAGGTTGAATGAAACTTGACACATCATGAGTACCATCCAAGGACGGTGGTAGCGCTAGGCGATAAGCGACTACTCTGATCCTCTCCAAAATCTCGAAAGAACCAATGTACCTTGGAGCTAGCTTACCACGGAGGTCAAATCTCTTCACCCCTTTTGTGGGTGAAACTCGTAAGAATACATGGTCACTAACAGAGAACTCCAGAGTCTCCGTCTCTAATCGACATAACTCCTCCTGACGATCCTGCGCCTCTGCCACCCTTCGTATGATAGTACGGATCAACTCTGCCTCATGCTGAGCTCTATGGGTCCTAGCAACTAGTCCTCCCAGTTGCCCCCGAAATCCATAACACAGGACCTCAGCAAGTCCTCTAGTGTCTAAATGGCCCGCTCAGACTGTCCATCTATCTGAGGATGGAATGCAGTACTAAAATGAAGTTGTTTGCCTAAGGCCTGCTGCAGACTCTGCCAGAATCGAGACGTGAACCGGGGATCTCTATCTGATATAATGCTCAAAGGAACACCATGCAATCTGATGATATCCCGACAATATAACTCTGTCAAACAATCCAAAGAGTCGGTCTTCCGAATCGCTAAGAAGTGCGCGAATTTGGTTAGTCGGTCAACGACTACCCAAATCACGTCATGACCTTGATGTGTTCTAGGCAAACCCACATAAAATCCATAATAATACGCTTCCACTTCCATTCGGGAATCGGAATTTCCTGAAGCATCTGTTCCTTAAACTAATGCAACTCTGGAAACCATTACCCTCCTCGGAGTCAGAGGCGGTAGTCCATCTACCGTCCAAAATCCACTCCACCACCCACTCTGTAAGTGCATGGGAGGCTATTGCGACCAAACTTCCTTGTTACAACCGTTCCTGTTTCATCTACTCTATAGTAGCTATCCAGTAGCTAGCCAAAACCCCATGAGCATTACTGCTCCTCACCTCGATAATACAACATAATCACTGCGAAGTCCATGTCATATATATGACTTATCTCACAGTTCTTTAACTGCCGTAAGTTTAGGATACGTCTTATTCTATAGCATCGGAATTGCTACGATCCCCGAAATGATGCATCCATGTACACTACACTATCATCCACACCAGAATGATTAATCAACACTGATGCAAAAGTCAACCATCGTCTGAGCCCTGAAACTAGTTTCACAAGCTTTAGACCAAGTAAATTCCATCACCTTCCTGGTCCAACCAGTCAGCGATGTAGTACCGCTAGAGCATCCTATCCATATCTATATACTACCAGAAAATCACCACCTACGATGGCCGAGTTACGCAACTCCAATGACCACAACTGATCCAATCGTGTCCAGAATACACGACTTTCCAAATCCCTGGATGACTAAGTCGTCAATAAGTCTAATAAGATAATCATAAACTCATACAATTCATACCAAGTATGAAATTGTCGTCGTTACACACCTGCATTCTCTTTACTCTAGGCTGATGATATAACAATCATCACAATAAAAATGATAATTGTATGCCACCATATCACTACAATATCAACATACCAATCATAAATCAATTCTAGAGCACACACAGGTGTCCTATAGCTGATCTAAATAGATCCTCTATCCATAATGAAGGATATTCATTTCCTTCCGCAACTACCGCATTCGATCATCGATAATCGATGCATAATCTCAAAGGTTCATCTCTCTTTTAACAAAGAGTTCCGGATCTTCCCTAGAAGAAATTCTGGGACAGATAAATATCCCATCCAACACCTCCTATAATAAGGTAAAACGATCTTTCATCGTCTTGACCAGTGTAGGTATACACGTCTTATCTACAACCAAATCACTATTAGTAGGGACTGATACTCTCTGAGGGTTTACTCCTTGTCCTTCAAATCGGTGGCTAGCAGCCAAATCTCTAGCTTCCTAATTCGACATCAGTCGGTACCTCTAAAGAGTCCGTACTTCTGAAATCATCATTAGATTCCTCAAGGTCAATACGTCGTCGAACTCGTCCACGACCATGAGTAGGGGCAATTTCCCTAAGCCAATACTTTTCCTAACCACTAAAGTACAGTAACCACTAAAGACAATACCTTTCCTATAGCTCAGAGATATCCTTCAGCTTGCCTGGTCCCAAAACACGAGAACTCCCAAAAATCCAAGGAAAAGAAAATCCTCGAAACACAAAACCCACAAACCAAAACCGCAAACCAATAAAATTGTCACGTCCTGGGGGCATATCCGTCATCCAAATGATGGAGGAGCCCCTTAGTGACAATATTCCGAAATACCTGGACCAGATCTGGTAAAAACCTCGAAATAATAATAGAAATATAAGTATTTTATTAACTGCATGCATGCACGACTAAACATATATCCATTAAAGTAAAATAGTTTTATGACACCAAATCAAATTGCGACAAAAATCCAAAGTGCATAAACAAAATGCAATACCGATAAAGTAAACAAATCGGCATCTCGATGATGCAGTAGAACAAGCACAGCAAAAAACTCTCTGAGCGACACGAAGGTAGGTCAACAAGACACGTCCTCCATCAGTTAACCTAAAGGATAAGTGAGGAGGGGATAAGTCTAACCACTCAGTGAATGGATAGACCATAGTGCATACTGTTAGTGCAACAATGCTCCAAGCATTTATATGTTTTGATGTTTGGATAATCATCTAAGTTAGGCAATGTTTTGTGATCTAATTACTAACATGTTTAAGTGACAGGAAAATCCAAGGATGAAGACTTGGTAAAAGAGAAGTCCAAGTATGATCATGGCAAGGAAAGTTCAAGGGACGGACTTGGCAGCATAAGACCAAGCTTGTAGTCTTGGCAGCGTAAAGTCCAAGTGAATCTTGGCAAAGGAAGTCCAAGGGATGGACTTGGCAGCGTAAGACCAAGCTTGTAGTCTTGGCAGCGTAAAGTCCAAGTGAACCTTGGTAAAGGAAGTCCAAAGTAAGGTCTTGGCAGCATAAGTCCAAGCTTGTAGTCTTGGCGGCGTAAAGTCCAAGCATTTGGCAACCCAAGATATGACGAAATCGAAGGAAGCTCTTAGAAGCAAAGCGCAAAGGATGAACAAGTCGCAGACTCGGAGGGATCCTGGAGGCGCAAGGCTTAATGAGGAGCTAGAAGGTTGAGTCTAGGTCTAGGGTGTAAAATCAAGTATGAATTACTCATACTTGATGAGTATCAGTCGATTGATACGATGTATCGCCGATCGTCAGTGCTCGACCGAGTCGGTGAAACCACGACCATCACGATCGGCTTGATAGTGGCGATAATCGATGTTGCATCGGTCGACCGCCAACAGGCCGATCGATCAACGCAAATACGAGCACGTAATATAGTCGCTCATTTTGCGCTTATCACTCTGATCGATCACTCCATCACGATGGAGGGATCATCGATCGATCACTGGCCGCTGGAAATTGCGGCTACGAATCGCGGAGATTGTGGTTCGGGTTGGCTGCTGGCGCATGAACGATGGTAAGCATCAGTCGACTGATCGAAGACCAATAGGAAAAACATCCCCTCTTCTATAAAAAGGGGCCTTGGGGAGCTTGGTGAAGTTAGTGCTCTCATTCCTGTTGGTGCAATCGGCCCAGGTCACGATTGACCAGACTCGAGTTTGACTCGAGTGATGTTTTGATGTTTGACAAAGATGTTTGACAAGTATGTTTGACATAGGATTGACATTGATGTTGGACATTGATGTCGGTTAATATGTTGGGGAGATTGTTTATACAATCGACCCAGGTTATAATTGACTTGATGGTTGACCAGGGTTGACCATGTGATTATGGGAAAGTCCAAGCATGGGTCTTGGCAAGGTAAAGTCCAAGTCATGGGTACTTGGCATGGAAAGTCCAAGTGAGACACTTGGCAATTGGGAAAGTCCAAGTCTTGAGCACTTGGCATGAGAAGTCCAAGCATGGGTCTTGGCAAATGAGAAGTCCAAGCATAGGTCTTGGCAAATGGAAAGTCCAAGCATGGGTCTTGGCATGGAAAGTCCAACATGGGTTGGCAAGGGAAGTCCAAGGGGTTTGAAATTGGCGGCGTAAAGTCCAAGCGGAGTCTTGGCGGCGTAAGTCCAATGTGCCTTGGCGGTGTAGACACCATAGCCGATGGAAGCACCGGGAAGCTAGCGCGATGGATGAACAAGTCATGGATGACTTGGAGGGATCCGAGAGGCGTGAGGCTGATGGAGGTGGCTAGAAGGCTTTAAAACCTCATTCTTGAGGTTGGCAGTCGACTGGCATTATGGCCGGTTCGATTGCCAGGAGTCGACTTGAGTTCGACTGCCGTTTGAGAGCTTTTAGGGTCATGGCGACCGCTCATGGGAGCGATCGGCCGATCGGCAACGATCGCGGGCGAAGGGATGGCAATGATCACGGCCGACATGAACGCTCGTAGCCGCCGTGAGCCGATCTAAGGCGTTAGCGATCGGCCGCAAATGTTGGCGATCCGGTGAGAATCCCGTTGGAACTTGTCCAACGTGGATTGAGCCGTTGTCTCACATCTACAGTGTTGGCAGTCGACTGGTGATTTATGGCAGTCGACTGCCAGACGGAAATCCAGCCCGATGCGAGATAAAAGGAAGCTGTTCATGGAGATTGCGGCATCGAGCTTGAGGCGATTTGAAGGCGATTTGCAGGTGCATTTCAGGGCCCTTCAACCTCATCCAAGCAACCAACAAGCAAAGCGCTCAAACCCTAGTTTTGTAAAGTGTTCTTTACATTTCCTTTGTATTTGCTTGTATTTCTTTAGATTATTGTTGTAATCTTGTGTACGAGGTTTCTCCACCTCCGACTTGTTGTCGAGAAGGAGTTTATTGATTAGTGATTGCATTGGCATCGCTAGAGCTCGTTAGAGCTCAATCCGTGGAGTAGGAACCGTGTGGTTCCGAACCACGTTATATGATCGTGTTGTGATTGTGTGTCTTGTTATATTTATTTGTTATTACTATTCCGCTGTGCTAACAAGATTGTAGACGATCGAACGCGAAAGAATTCCATCTACGTACGGTATCACGCTATTCACCCCCCTCTAGCGGGCGTCAAATCTCCAACAATTCCTAGCTATACCCTCGTGCTCACCAAGCTTTCCCAAGTGCTTTAGTGATTCTAAACCTTCTCTTCTCTAGATTTTAATCTTCATCATTGTAAAGAGGAGAGCATTGTAAGAAAAGGTTTCTCCACCTTGGTTCATCCAAAGGAGGTTTTAGTGAAGATTGGCTAGGGCTAATCCACCTTACGGATTGCCATGGAGTAGGAGCGTCATCTCCGAACCACGTACATCGGGTGTTAGCATTGCTTTCATTGTTTTCTTATTCGTATTCTTATTTGTATTTGTATTGCTTCCGCTAACGTATTTGTAGAAACGAAGAAAGGCTAATCACCCCCCTCTAGCCATTCCAAAGATCCTAACAAGTGGTATCAGAGCCCGGATAGCTTGGAAGATTTCACCATCAACCAAGGCATCAATGGCTCTTCAAGAGGAATATAGCACCGCCAAGCCACCACTCTTCGATGGGAGTCATTTTGCATATTGGAAAGGTAGGATGAAGTATTATCTAATGAGCAATATTGAAATTTAGCATAGTATTGTAGATGGCTTCGAGGAACCGGTGGATGAACATGGAAACCCTATTCCAAGCAAGGATTGGACAAGGGAAATGAACCAGAAGTTCGAATCAAATGCAAAGGCGGTACCCACCATTCAATGCGGTATTACCATGGAGCAACTCAACAAGGTAGGCCCTTTAGAATCCACCAAGGAGCTATGGGAAAAGCTCATTGAGCTAAATGAAGGATCCAAGGAGTCAAAGAGGGCCAAGAAGGACTTGCTAATTGGACAACTTCAAGCCTTCCAAATGAAGATGCATGAAACCGTAAGTCAAATGCATGGAAGGTTCAAGGAAATTATGAATGGACTTCATATCATAGGTGAGCGAGTTGACAACCGGGACTTGGTAAGGTATATTCTTCAAGCATTTCCTAGAAATTCTTTATGGACTTCTATAGTTGATGCCATTAAGGTAACTAGGGATCTTTCTCAAATTAAAATTGATGAATTATTTTGTGAGTTTGAATTGCATGAGCAAACTAACATGTCTTCTAAGGAAAAGGGTTTAGCTCTATTTGTTGAGAAGAAAGAAAAGAAGAAGAAAGAAAGGAAAGAGGTGTCATCATCATCCGAGTCAGAGCGTGAGTCAAGTAGTGATGGAGACTCGGCTAGTGAGATGACCCATTTTGTCAAGAAGTTCCTTAGAAAATCAAAGGAATTCAAGAATAGAGAAGCAAGGAAGGGGTCCTATTCTTCAAGAGGTAAAATTAGTGGTAATTCAAATTTTAACAATAATGTAATTTGCCATGCTTGCAATAAGAAGGGGCACATAAAGCCAAATTGCCCGGAGCTAAAGAAGAAGGAAGAAAAAGAAAAGAAAAAGAAGGACAAGAAGGAGAAGAAGAAGAAGGAGGCCATGGTGGCTCAAACCACATGGGACACACCAAGTGTTGAAGACTCCTCCTCCGATGATGAGCTTTGCCACATCACACGCCATGTGACACTCATGGCCCTAGGAGATGATTCCGGTACATCAAGCCAAGAAAACTCTTCAAGTGATGAATCGTCATCTAGTGATGATGAGGTAATGAACTCTCCTAAAGTTAAGCTTCTTTATAAATCAATTGCCTATCTTAAAGAAGCTCTAGATAAGTCCAAATCTAAGGTTAAGAGCATGAAGGTAGAACTAAAGACAATTAGGAATGAAAAACCTTCACATGTTGATTCTTGCATGCTTAAGGAAGAAAATGACAAACTTAAGGATGAAGTTAGTGAATTAAGAGCATGTTTAGAAAAATTTTCAAATGGCTCAAAATATCTTGATATGATCCTTAGTCGACAAAGAGCCGTTTACAACAAGGCCGATTTAGGATATAAGCCAAAAGAAAAAGAAGTTGCTTATATTTCATTGATTAATAGGAAAGCAATCATTAAGGGTAAAGTTAAGAAAACATGGGTACCTAAGAAGTTTTTACTTAATGTTACCGGTCCAAATGTTTGGGTACCAAAAGCTTGTGTTTTTCATGTGATTTAGGTAGGAGAGCAAGGTATGTAGATTGTGGATAGCGGTTGCTCAACACATATGACCGGGGATGTGAGCAAGTTCTCCACAATTAAGTATGTGAAGAAGGGAGCGGTGTCCTTTGGGAATAGTGGAAAACTCAAGATATTAGGTAGAGGTACAATTGAGGTATCCCCCAAAATTGTCATTCACAAAGTTTTACTAGTTGAAAATATGAAATTTAATTTATTAAGTGTTAGTCAACTTTGTGATGCATGCTACCATGTTTCTTTTGAATCCTCTAAATGCATGATTAGACACAAGGAATTAAATGATTGTATGTTAGTTGGATATAGGAAATCAAACATTTATTATGTTCATCTTTCATATGCCTCTAACATTTCTACTAAGTGTCTTGTTGCAAAAGAAGAAGAAAGTTGGCTATGGCATAGGAGATTGGAGCACATCAACATGAAAAACATAGCCAAGGTAGCCAAGATGGAGTTGGTCAAAGGGCTACCAAAGATTAAGTACGTCAAGAACAAAATGTGTGATGCATGCCAAGAAGGAAAACAAACAAAAGCATCACACAAAAGTAAAACCTTAACTAATACTTCCTTACCATTAGAACTATTGCATCTTGATTTATTTGATTGTCATAGCACTCATTCTTTAAATGGTAACAAATATTGTTTAGTCATAGTAGATGATTTTTCTAGGTATACTTGGGTTTATTTTATGAAACATAAGGATGATACCTTATAAATAATCATAGGATTTAGTAAAAGGGTTGAAAATGAAAAGAGTCTCAAAATCAACCGGATCCGTAGTGATCATGGTGGTGATTTTGAGAATTCTAAATTTTCATAATTTTGTTTAGAGCAAGGGTACAAGCATGAGTTCTCTTGTCCTAGAACACCCTAACAAAATGGGGTGGTGGAAAGGAGAAATCGTGCCCTACAAGAGGCGGCTAGGACTATGCTTAATGCATATTCTCTACCTAGCTACTTATGGGAGGAAGCGATTAATACCGCTTGCTATATCCAAAATAGGGTTCAAATCCATAGGTTTTTAGGAAAGACACCATTTGAATTATGGAATGGGACTATTCCCACAATTCATTATTTCAAAGTCTTTGGATGTAAAGTTTATATTCTAAACACCAAAGATAACTTAGGAAAATTTGAATCCAAAGCGGATGAGGGAATCCTAGTTGGATACTCATCCACAAGTAGAGGATATAGAGTCTACAATAAGAGAACCCAATGGATTGAGGAGTCCTCCAATGTTCAATTTGATGAAACCACTAGCACCTACCCTAGAAAGTCCTCCATTGATAAGGATATTAATGACAATAATCAAGACATTAACCAAAAACTTTAAAATTTGACCATAAGGGGTAATGATCAAGGGGGAGGAAGAGGAGACTCCGATGATGAAAGAAGGGTGGAAGATAACAATAATCAATATGAAACCCCTTCTAGAACCCTAAGAATTCATCAAGATCATCCACTTGACCAAGTAGTAGGAGATATATCTCAAGGAGTAAGAACTAGGTCATTTCATAGACCTCCTACTAGTCAAGTTGCTCTTATTTTACAAATTGAGCCCAAATCGATCAATGATGCATTACATGATCTAGATTGGATTTTGACAATGCAAGATGAATTGGCTCAATTTGAGAAGAGTCAAGTATGAGAATTAGTACCTAGACCCAATGATAGCACCATAATTACTACAAGATGGGTCTTTAGGAATAAGCTAGATGACCAAGGAAATATCACTAGAAATAAGGCTAGGTTGGTTGCTAGGGGATTCAATCAAGTTGAGGGGCTTGACTATGATGAGACTTATGCCCCGATTGCTAGATTAGAATCTATTAGAATTCTCTTAGGGTATGCTTCCTATATGGGATTTAAACTTTACCAAATGGATGTTAAATCGACATTCTTAAATGGTTATATTAAGGAGGAAGTATATGTAGAGCAACCACCCGGGTTTGAGAACATAGATTATCCAAACCACGTATATAAGCTTAGGAAAGCATTATATGGGTTAAAACAAGCTCCCCGGGCATGGTATGAAAGATTGTCATCTTTCTTAATTTCTAAGGATTTTAGGAGGGGCCAAGTAGATCAAACCTTGTTTATAAAGTCAACATTAAAGGATATCTTTATAGCCCAAATATATGTTGATGACATTATTTTTGGGTCAACAAATGATGATCTTCTTCAAGACTTTATAAAAAACATGGAAAATGAATTTGAAATGAGTTTAGTTGGAGAGCTCAACTTTTTTCTAGGGTTACAAGTCAAACAAACCAATGAAGGTATTCATATTTATCAAACCAAATATGCAAATGAAATGATCAAGAAATTTGGTTTGGAAAATGCCAAAATTGTAACCACTCTTATGGCCACTAGCACTAGAATAGATAGTGATCATGATGGTAAATCAATTGATCTTAAACTTTATAGGAGTATGATTGGTAGCCTACTATACCTAACCGCTAGTAGACCCAATATCTTGTTTGCGGTAGGTATGTGTGCAAGATACTAATCTTGTGCCAAAGAATCACATTTACTAGCCATTAAGAGAATTTTAAGATATATTAAAGGCACCCTAATGTAATACTTTGGTATCCTAGGACTAGGTCCTTTGAGTTGCTTGGTTATACCGATTCCGATTATGCCGGTTGTAAATTGGATAGGAAGAGTACTAGCGGTGGATGTCAATTTCTTGGGTCCTCCCTAGTTAGTTGGAGTAGTAGGAAGTAACATTGTGTTGCTTTATCAACCACCGAAGCCGAATATGTGGCTATGGGTGGTTGTGTAGCTCAATTACTCTGGATGAGACATACTCTTGTGGACTATGAGCTACACTACTCTAACATTAAAGTTTATTGTGATAATGTGAGTACCATCAACTTGACCAAAAATCCGGTACATCACTCTAGGACCAAGCACATTGAAGTGAAACATCACTTCATAAGAGATCATGTGGCAAGAGGGGACATTGAACTTAATTATGTAGAATCTAAGTCTAACCTTGCCGATATCTTCACCAAAGCTCTTCCCGAAACTGAATTTTCATCATTAAGGAGAGAGCTTGGTATGTGCTTTGTAGAGTAAAAGTCTAGGTTTGCATGATCCTATATTCATATGTTAGCCTTATACCTTGATGCATCTCACGAAAGCCTTAAGAAATCTTGATTTTTGTATTGAGACACTTAGAAATATGTGAGATGATAGGGAAGGTGTACTTGGCTCATCATGCTTGTTATGATGCATTACTATGAGCCAATGACACACCTAGAGACATAAATACCTTATGGACCAATCATTGGGAAGGCTTGTATTCAAGTAATGAATACATAGCTCTAAGAACATGGTTGGAAATTCCAAATCATATATATTTTAAACTATATTCATCATATTTTGAAAAACAGTTTTCAAGTGGAACACAAAAGTGATACAAAGTTTGCAAAATCTTTAGAACTTTTGTTAGGTTCCAAGTTTGTATCAATCTTGAAATATGAAAAACGTATATTTTTCAAACTATTTTTACTTAATAAAGTATGATTCCAGAAATGTGTACGCAAAATTTCATGATTTTTTGAGATTTCTAGAATTTCTACCGCATTTTCAATAAAAGGTCGAATTGATTTTAGGCGAAGCAATGATCGGTTCGTTGAAACCGATCGTTTCTGATAATTAGCTTCATTGTCTGATATTTAGTGTATCCTTGATGTCCTAAAACTATAGCATGATAATATTAAGTATAAATAAATTTTTAGGACTGTTTAATGCAGTGTTTTAGGGGGAGTTTTATAATATGTATCTTTTCATCCCCAAACTTCCATTGTTGGTGCAAAGCTAGGACTTAATTTTTGAATCTTTGTTATGCTTTGCTTCAAATATTATTTACACATCATAAAGCATATCTTGGATTAAGGGGGAGCTTAATATCAATCTTATACCTTAGTCCAAGATACAACTCCTTTAATTCTTTCATTTATGAATCCTTCTCTTTTTGATGTATGTCAAAGGGGGAGAAGGAATGTTTAAGTTAGAATTGAAAATATGATTATGTGTATCTTTAAAAGACCTAACTTAAATGATTGCCAAACATCAAAAATGGGGAGATTGTTGGTGCAACAATGCTCCAAGCATTTATATGTTTTGATGTTTGGATAATCATGTAAGTTAGACAATGTTTTGTGATCTAATTACGAACATGTTTAAGTGACAGGAAAATCCAAGGATGAAGACTTGGTAAAAGAGAAGTCCAAGTATGATCTTGGCAAGGAAAGTCCAAGGGACGAACTTGGCAGCATAAGACCAAGCTTGTAGTCTTGGCAGCGTAAAGTCCAAGTGGATCTTGGCAAAGGAAGTCCAAGGGATGGACTTGGCAGCGTAAGACCAAGCTTGTAGTCTTGGCAGCGTAAAGTCCAAGTGAACCTTGGCAAAGGAAGTCCAAAGTAAGATCTTGGCAGCCAAAGTCCAAGCTTGTAGTCTTGGCGGCGTAAAGTCCAAGCATTTGGCAACCCAAGATATGACGAAACCGAAGGAAGCTCTTGGAAGCAAAGCGCAAAGGATGAACAAGTTGCGGACTCGGAGGGATCCTGGAGGCGCAAGGCTTAATGAGGAGCTAGAAGGTTGAGTCTAGGTCTAGGGTATAAAATCAAGTATGAATTACTCATACTTGATGAGTATCAGTCGACTGATATGATGTATCACGGGATCGTCGTGTTCGATCGAGTCGGTGAAACTGACCATCACGATCGGCTGATGCTGGCGCCGATCGATGTTGCAATCAGTTGACTACCAACAGTGGCAGCCAACTGATTAACGCAAATACGAGCACAGAATATAGTCGCACTCGACTGCGGCCTACGATCACTCGACTGATCACTCCATCAGTCGATTGATGGAGGGATCAGTCGACTGATCACTTGGCCATTGGAAATTGCGGCTACGAATCTCCGCGGAGATTGTGGTCGGCCGCTGGCTTCGCCGGCCGATCGATGGCATCACGATCGATGGTAAGCATCAGTCGACTGATCGAATCCCAACGGGAAAAACAACCCCTCTTCTATAAAAAGGGGCCTTGGGGAGCTTGGTGAAGTTAGTGCTCTCATTCCTGGCTATACCCTCGTGCTCACCAAGCTTTCCCAAGTGCTTTAGTGATTCTAAACCTCTTCTTCTCTAGATTTTAATCTTCATCATTGTAAAGAAGAGAAGAGCATTGTAAGAAAAGGTTTCTCCACCTTGGTTCATCCAAAGGAGGTTTTAGTGAAGATTGGCTAGGGCTAATCCACCTTACGGATTGCCGTGGAGTAGGAGCGTCATCTCGGAACCACGTACATCGGGTGTTAGCATTGCTTTCATTGTTTTCTTATTCGTATTCTTATTTGTATTTGTATTGCTTCCGCTAACGTATTTGTAGAAACGAAGAAAGGCTAATCACCCCCCCTTTAGCCATTCCAAAGATCCTAACACATACTCATAATGCACATAATGGAAGTCAAAGGAAACAACTAGAGTAACCCAACCCTCTGAGTACCAATATTAGTCTACTACTATCCTGGTCGGCGGTATAACAAATATACCCGTAACATACACAACCACTGCAATCTACAAACAATGCACATCCAGATACCACGACAAAGCCTCGTGGCTCTCAAGGTAATACAAAAGGAACCATCTATGAGCTACCACGAACGTAACTTGTGGGTCGACAATCAATAGCACGGTCTACGCGCAACTATATGTTACCATGAATGAGACTCGTGGATAGACAGACAGTATATAGATATCTAATTATTGACTGCACGCACTAGTGTACTACCACTAATAGGTCGCATGAGCAGTCGATTATCCTAGGTTGTTAAGCCTAGGGTTATCCAATACATCAAGCATAGTACGTCTATCAAAATCGATAAAGATCATCGATCTACAATTAAACCCATTGAGGCAGTCAAGCGAGGGTTTCAACACCTCTAATACGAAATGTTTACCAAAGCCGGTAAAGATCATCGACTTATTAATAAATAAGTCGAGATGGTTAAGTCTAGGGTTCCAACCCTTCTAACATGAACGGTTATCAAGGTCAATAAAAATCATAAGTCCCCTAATAATCACGTCGAGACGATTTATCATAGGGTTTCATCCCAACTAATAGGAAACGTCTATCGAGGCCAATAAGAACAACCCATCTACTAACAGGTACAGCAAGAGAGTTAAGCTTAAATTATATCATTTCTACCAGTTTAATCATGCATGCTCCAACATGCTACCACGAACAAATCTCGTGGACACTTAAGATGTAAAGTAGCTATCTAGCTACAGGCATCATACGAATCCGATTATCACCAACTCCGAACGAATAACGCAAGAATATAACCTTACAGTAAATCATCTCAACCATGATTGGGAGGCATGATTGACCACAAATATACAAAGCACCTACCTATAGAGGGACTCTACTGCAGTCTCCCTCTCAACCAAGAATGGGAGATATAGTAAGGATTAATCGCATCCTAATCATACGAACTCTACCGGTTCGATCACCATATCACTGAAACAGTAAATGGATAAACATATATCATTAAGCACATCCGGATTATTACGCCTAGGGTTCTACTAATGTTGTTTCATTCCTGAGATCCGCTCCTACAGAATAACCTCATCTAAGTTATTCTATCTCTACTAGTCTTAATCATGGTATCCACCGTAAAAACACATACTCATATAAACACATAACACACTGTCTCATAAACGACAGCATAGTCATACTAACGGGAATCAATGGCTGAAATTAATTAGGGTATAACTAAAAGGTCATACCAGAACAAAGTCAAGACAATACTCAATAAAGCATCAGGTGCCTATATATACCCTAAACTACGTAAGCAATGTAATTGTGTCATCATGCACTAGGATCTAGAGAGTCAAAGAACCTCTATGTATACCTTCTATGAATTTATCCATCTTATACATATTATTCAACTAGTCCAATCCTAATACTAGTCCAAATAGTAATAGGTAAACATCTACCAATAATATCTAATCATTTATATCACAATGGTAACTAGTTACGTATAGCAGTAATAGCAATTAATAACCATATGCTAACGATAAACCAGCAACCTAAAAATCTAACAGTCTAACAGATATAATGTTAGAATAGTACTAGACAAAACATGATAACACCTAAGTAAACCGCATAATGAATATAACCAATATAAATATGTACTTAATCTAGAAAATTTTCTAGAATTTATTTACCTGTTAGCCGTCTGGAGATGTCCTATTGTCGCCAAATCCCCCATATTGACCTTGTCAATAATACCTCGAATTTCTGAAAAATAAAAAATGTCGAAAATCTGTACCAATCCAAAAATACGCCAGTTAACCTGCCAAACGTGGCGAACTAAAACCCAAAGACCCTAAGGAACTCGGAAACCTACGCTCTGATACCAAATAAATTGTCACGCCCCGAGGGAGTCCCCGCCAGACAAAAAATCCGACAGCATCTCCCCTGTACGGGTGATAATACTAAATTTTCATACAAGGCCTACACGACCACAATACCTCGGTCAACACAACCGGAATCCAAACAACACACGCAGATAATACTTAGGCCTCAAGCCATCAATCAAAGTAAATAGTAACAGTCTACTATATCTAGACTTACCCCTTCTACCATCTGAGCAGGAATATACAACCCAAACCAATCGAAAATAAATCTCCGAACCAAGGTCCATAAAGACCATAACAAAAATCTCCAAACCTCCACAAATACATAACCAAAACAAACACAAGTCCTACACACTTCATCTAGTTAAAAACCAAAACCATAAGACCTATAAAACCTATCCATTTCGACGAGGGGGATTGGCAGCTGGACTCTCCTGACAGCTTCAACCTGAAACAGAAGTAAAGCAACGGGGTAAGTTCAAAGACCTTAGTGGGTATAGTAGATATGCAAAGTAAGGTATAGCTAACAATAAAAATCATGCCAGTACAGTCTCACATATAGGGTAAGCAAGAAATAAATGCAAAAGGACTGTATTCACCTGAATCTCCTACCCTGATATAGGAGCATGTGCCCTACTATAAGAGTCATCACCATATACAAATATGTATCCTGTATGCATGACAATCATATGCAACATCCAAGGCATCAATACAATAATGCAGCAAACACAATACAAATGCGATCCATGCAAAGTGCATGCCGTGCAAATGACATGGTCACCCCTGACGCCAGTCAGTCGCCTCACATGCAATGGTGAAGCCGAGTGGGTAGGGCTATGACAACTGTGTACTCTGCCATCACTGCTCCTGAGTGACCGAGTGGACAGGATGCTGTCGGAGTACACCTATCCTCCTGCCCCAAACAGAGTGGGGGAGCTAAGCTCTCATCTTCCGGTGTCATAGACCAGAGGATGGATCCCTGCCCGCTACCATGCTGCCTCATCGCTACCCATGAGCGGACCAGCGGAGCCTGATAGAGCAACTGCACTCACCCTCCTAATGTACCACTAACCCATGAGTGGCAGTGTGTGCAGGCCATGTAACTGGCTGCAGGCTCAACTATAAAGGAACCCCATCCAGCCAGCATGAAATCATGCAAAAATGGTGCATGATACTAAAGCATGTAAATCCTACTCAAAATACCTATCCGAATAATATGTACAATCAATATGTACATATCCATAATCCAAGTAACTATGATCCAAATAAAACAGGGAAGATATAATCATAACCTATCACATGCATGTATCAAGTAGGCACCAACAATATACTAGGCATATAAACATGAAAATTATTGCATGTTATCCTAACTAGCATATCAACAATGACTATATCTAAAAGATAAGTCAAAATACTCGCCTGATAAAATATCCGCGAAAGAACCAAATCGTCATGACCGGGGACCTACCTCGTGACCGAAACCTGCATATAGCATAACTATAGTTAAGCACAAAAATGCAATTCACCGACAAATCAAATACTTAATCGATTTCCTTCATAACCCAATTAACCCAAACTATTTCCAATTGTCACTAATTTTCCAACCATCTTATTAATCTTTTCCTACCACAAATATCCATACAATTAATTTAGCCCACTAAATCAATTGATAAAATTTTTGATTAATTAATGATAAGATAATTAATCAATTAAACCTGGATTAACCCGCATTTTAACAACCTAAGCCAAATAAATAAAACTTAATAGCTTTTAATTTATCCAATAATTGTACCAATCAATTTACCCAAATAAATTCCTAATCAATTAACCTAATTCATCACCTACAAAAATCCTCAAGATCAAACAATATCACTCAACCATCCCATATCCACCGAATAACACATTTTGAACCATTCCTCGCTCACTAACATACCAATATGGTCGTACAGCCGACACAAACCCAATCGCAGCCAACCAAAACCCCAAGTTCAGCCCCAAATTGACCACCACTCTGGCTAACAGTCGCACAACAACACACACCCTACCATACTTTCGTTACAACCCCTAATAACCTCCACCGACAGAACACAGTGACCAATCAACCAAATCATACAACTGGCCAACTACTCCAACTCATCCCATTCACACCAAAACACAATCAGCCGAACAAAATCCCTAACTCAAATCGTCTGAAATGGGAAAAAGGGCATTTCTTACCTGCTCCGACGACCTCCGGCCAGAAATCACAGCGAAGGGGAAAAAGGAGGCTCGGGCGGTCCGGTGGCAGAGGAGTCGACGAGCACACCGAGGGCTAGTCGACACGTCGGCGGAGGGCACGACGGCGGTTGCTGGCAGCAGCGTGACCGGTGACCTGGCCGTCGCGTGTGGGAGCTCGGGCGACGGAGAACAGTCGAAGCAACGGTGGAATGCAGACGCCAAGTTTACCGGCGCTTGCAGAGGGACGACCGACGCGATCCTGTTGTCGAGGTTGTGAGCGACGACGATTCCGTGGCCGTGGAGGCCGACGCGTGCGGAGGAGGGGCGTCGGGCGCGGCGGGGGAGAGAAGGCTTGGCGGAAGAAACTGCCCAAGGAATGTGTCGCGGCGGGGAAGGAAAAAGAAAATAGAAATTTAGGTTTTCATCG
This sequence comes from Wurfbainia villosa, assembly GCA_025175895.1. Lineage (NCBI taxonomy): Eukaryota > Viridiplantae > Streptophyta > Magnoliopsida > Zingiberales > Zingiberaceae > Wurfbainia > Wurfbainia villosa. The sequence continues at coordinate 51,451,542 of CM046003.1, forward strand.
CGTATTAAACCCCTTAAATAGACTCCACCTAAAACCTATTTATTTATCCCCGTAAATATCCCGTATAAGCCCCGTTTAATTCCAGAAAAATTTCTAAAAATCCCTAAATTTTTCCAAAAATCCCAAAATAATTCGTAGAATTATTTTCCTAAATTTTTGGCCATTTAATTTAATATTTTAAATTTTCAGTATTTAACAGGGTAAAACCTCAAACACCAAGTTATTTGAGCCTCTGACACTCAGTCTTAGCCACTTGGACAAGTCCACCTCATCCTCTCATGGAGTTCGCCACCGAAGCTCTCTTCCCTCGGCGTACGCCCCTCTGATGCACCAAGCGCACGACTTCACAATGTCATCCTTCGCGTCTCTTTCCCTTGAAGCCTGCTTCCCTTGGGCCTCACTCCATTCGCTCCCCGTCCGGTGATCCCTCGGATGCACAAAGTGCACAGCTTCGCAATGCCATCCTTCACCGACTCAAGGACCCCGAGCCTAGTGAACTTGCCAAGTTCTCAAGACTTCCCACACCAAGCCTCATGCTTGAATTTTCCATGCCAAGCCCCATGCTTGGACTTTTCACCACCAAGGCTACACACTTGGATTTACGTGGCCAACCCATGTTGGACTTCCTATGACAATCCCATGTCATACGTTTTGTCTAACATCAAAATACAATTTGAGTCAAACTCGAGTCCGGTCAATTGTGACCTGGGCCGATTGCACCGACACATGTGTGGGAAGTCCAACATGGGTTATCCACGTAAGTCCAAGTGTGTAGCCTTGGTAGTGAAAATCCAAGTATTAGGCTTGGTATTGGGAAAATCCAAGCATAGGGCCTGGTGTTGGTAAAGTCCAAGTGTGTAGCCTTGACATGGAAAATCCAAACATGGGGCTTGGTGTTGGTAAAGTCCAAGTCTGTAGCCTTGGCATGAAAAATCCAAGCATGGGGCTTGGTCTTGGTAAGTCCAAGTGTCTAGCCTTAGCAATGGGAAGTCTTGAGGACTTGACAAGGTCACTAGTCTCGTAGGCTCAGGGTCCTTGAGTCGGTGAAGGATGACATTGTGAAGCCGTGCGCTTGGTGCATTCGAGGGACCACCGGACGGGGAGTAAATGGAGTGAGGCCCAAGGGAAGCAGACTTCGAGGGCAAGAGATGCGAAGGATGACATTGCGAAGTCGTGCGCTTGGTGCATCCGAGGGACGTAGGCCGAGGGAAGAGAGCTTCAGTGGGGGGAACTCCATGAGAGGATGAGGTGGACTTGGCCAGGTGGCTAAGACTGAGTGTCAGATGCTCAAACATGATGTTTGAGGTTTTATCCGACGATTGGATGCTCAAACAAGTATTTGTTTGAGGTTTTACCCGAAAGCAGTTGACTGGCATAGATGTCGGTTCGACTGATCCAAGTCGATGGCAATCGACTGGTGTTAGACTGCATTCTGTGGCCTGACAATCTACTGCCAAGTATTGTCAGTTGAATGATGTCGACAGCAATGATCGTATCAAGGCGGGCGACATACGACTTATGGAATTGTCACGCACGCATGTAATGTTTCAGTAGCCGATCGGGTCGATCGGCTACGAGGTCGCGCGATGATCGATGGTATTGGGTAGTCGACTGCCAGTGTATCCGTTGGCTTGGATGCCGACGTGGATTAGGCCATTGTCTCACAATGGCTCAGTAGCAGTCAACTAATTGGGACGAAGTGTCAATCCCTCTCACCTCCACGAATGCTCCGTTCCCTATATATAGCCTTCTCGCATGTGGACTAATACGACAAAAATCTACATAAACACTCCTATCTTGAGCTACATGGTTTGTTGCGCCTGAGTTTTCAATCCACAAAGGAGAAGAGTTAGCGAACATCACACTAGATGACACATAACTCAAACCACATAAAGAAGAAGTATCTACCTTTCGCTCACGACATTCGCGTGCGAAATGTCCAAGCTTACCACATACATAACATCGGACTTTGCTCTTTATGAGCTCCTTCTTCTTGCTTTTCCGTCCATTCTCATTAGTCTTTGGCTTATTCTTACCAGGACCCTTAGTCTTCTTCTCATGCTTGCACCACTTGCGCTTGGTACCTCGAGAGTCCTTACTCGACTCTACAATGTTAGCATGTCCTGAAGAAGACTTGGTCACCTCCTGTCACTCTTCCTCGAGCTCGTAATGCCTACTCATATATATGAAATTATGAATACTTTCGGTGTACATGAGATAGGTCTTAACTACCTTCCAGGAGTCAGACAATGACTGGATCACACTCAATACCTGAAGCTCATTCGACATGGACTCTCCCATATTCTTCAAAGAGGCAATCATACTCGACATATGCATTAAATATTGTTTCATAGTTGTTAGTGCTTATAAGATCTACATATCTCCACAATGATATGATATTGTCCACTCTGGGCCTAAGCCCTCATGGTTTTATTTTTGGGCTTTACCCAAAAGGCCTCATTCCAATGGAGAGATCTTTTCATCTTATAAGCGCATGATCTTTTCCATGTCTTACCAATGTGGGACTTTGATTGTATTTCCAATACTCCAACAATCCCCCTCTCAAACGAAGGACCACATTGACCCCCCCTCAAGCCTATCCGTCCTTCAAGGACATCTTCTGCTTGATATCCGATCCTCAACCCACCAGGACTTCCTGCCAACTGTCTGGTCCTCTTGACCCAGCTAGACTTTCTGCCAGTTTTCCAGCCCTTCTGGCCCAACTGGACTTTCTGCCAGTTGTTTGGTCCTCCCGACCCAATTGGACTTCCTGCCTGGTGTCTGGTTCTCATGGGAGCTCAACTTCCTTCGTTCGAGGTTCATGGCTTGACATGGACCATGACTCTGATACCAATTGTTAGTGCCTATAAGATTCATATATCTCTACAATAACATGATATTGTCCACTTTGGGCCTAAGCCCTCATGGTTTTATTTTTGGGCTTTACCCAGATGGCCTCATTACAATGAAGATATCTTTTCATCTTATAAGAACATGATCTTTTCCATGTTTTACCAATGTGGGACTTTGATTGTATTCCCAATACTCCAACAATAGTATGATCAGACCTCTTCTTATAAATAATAAACTTATGCATCAGCATTCTCAGCTTAGGAGCTGAAGGGGTGCCATATTACTCTCTCAGAGCATGCTAGACTGTCAAAGCAGTAGGAAAATGTTCATAAATCAGGATTAGCTCATCATGCATGCTACTAAGAAGAATTACCCTAGCTTGGCCATCCTTCTTCTTCCATGCACGATACACCTCTTGATCCCATCTCGCTTGTGTCATGGTACTCTCTCCGGGGTCTACTATCTCGTGCTTAAGAACCTCTCCAAGTTCTTGCTTCTCGAAGATGAATTGAACCTTCCGGTGCCAAATCTCATAATTGTCACTGTTTAATTTGTCTCCCTTTACGAGATCCAGTATGACACTCTTTGTCGTAGCCATGTATCTGTCGCACAGATAAAGAGACGTTCGTGACTATTAATGCTTAATATCTCAATATTTGTGTACTTTATTAATTATTAAAACTCAAAATAACTCAAATACAAATTCTATGATGAGCGTATGAATCAATAGACACCATACACCACAATCTCGAATTGCATCTTACCATTCAAATTAAGATGTAGTACATAAATAGTCATATTATACTCTCAAAGAAAATCTCTGTACTGTCGTGAAAGTCTATGCATTGCCATATAATGACAGCGTTTATGGTAAACGTACACGACCCTCGTAATGTTCCACACACCTCGGAGTTAGACCTCTTCGTCGTCTCTGAGACTCTCAACTCAGGTCGAGTTCCTTCTGAAAATCCTTCTTGACATTCAGATTAGATTTTGAATAAACTCAAAATCTCACTCAGTTTTGAACACTCGACATAGCACCTCTATGTGCTGAACAATCCAGTTCAACCTAAGTTTCTCTATTCGTGTCAAGCTCTTGAGATCCTCAATGACCTTGAGAACCTAGGACCTTGCATGTACCAAGCTCTCGCGAGTGTCGCCAACCACTTTGTCGGCTTCTTAAAGCACTCTCAAGCTCCACATAACAAGTCCCAAGCCCCACATGCTTTGGCCGAGCACTTAGTGCTCTGGCCGAGCAGCTACAGTGCTTTTCTAGAGTAGCTATAGTGTTTTCATGAGAACAACGTGTCACAGCCAAGCACTACACGTTCTGCCCGAGCACCATTGGATCTGGCCAAGCACCTTTGGTGATAGCCAACCACCATATGCATTTGCCAACCACCTTGTGCTCTGATCGAGTACCTAGTGCGTTGGCTGAGCACCCCTTATGCTAGCCGAGCACCTCTTATGCTAGCCGAGCACTAATAGTATTTCACTCGGGAGTTTTACTTGACACTTACACTGTTCATCATCTTCTCCGCTGCACCTGAGCAACAACAATGCTCCACCATTGCTGCTTTGGCTCCCGATACGTGACAGGTGTGTCTTGCACACGACTGAGAACCGTGTGATCGAGCATCTTTCTCATGCTCACCCTACAGAGCACTGTTCATCGTCTTCGACGAGAACTGTGTTTCGTGACCAGCAACCATTTCTGAATTTCAACTCAAGAAATTTGTTGAACATTATTGCATTCAATCTGGCTCTGATATCAATGTTGAATCAAATATATATTTATGAAAATAAAATTGTGGAAACATAAATATACCTCAAATATGTAGATGTCATACGACGATCTAGAACTGCTCTAGATAGGAACTTCACTGCGAATCCGGATCCTTGCTGACGCTCATAGTCAGGATGAAAGCCACGAATGTTAGTTCAAACTTTCACCACAATTTCACAATGTCGCAACCCTTAACTCGGTGACGATGATTGTTCCTTGTTCTACTCAATAAGGAGGAAAGTTCTTCGAGAGTTATCTGTCTTTGCAAGTCATACCTTCTCGCACAACACTTGCACTAGAGAACTCTCCTACAAGAAGAACTCAAGGCACCTCTTTTTGGCAACTCCTCACCGGTGAGATCTAATCAACCTTAAGCCAATAGCCCTAAAGCCAGCCAACCTTCAAGCAACCCACAAACAACTTAGCAAACTCTCACTTTGCCTACTCTTCTTTTCATCAGGAAGGCTACTTTTATAAGGGAGGAGAAGAGGAAGGTGAAGGAGATGGTGGGATGCCCCAATGTGGGCATTATCCCATGCGTGCCCAACGTGGGCACAAACCCATGCATGCCCAACGTGGGCAAACCAATGCACTAACATGTTTATTTTTATGATACATAAACAGACAACATTAATAGTGTGCATGAGCATCACTATGGCTCTTCATAGACATACCAAGAAAGAAAGAAGCACATGTTTGCTCTGGAAACAGCAGCACACATTCTGAACTTGGTTCCATCTAAGTCAGTACCCTCTACTCCCACAGAGTTGTGGACTGGGCGAAAGCCTAGTCTAAGACATATTCGGATTTGGGGTAGTCCAGCACATGTGCTGAAGGGAGATGCTGGTAAGTTGGAATCTCGTACAGAAGTGCGCTTGTTTGTTGGCTACCCTAAGGGAACGAAGGGTGGTTTATTCTATAGTCCTAGAGATCAGAAGGTGATCGTGAGTACGAATGCTAGATTTCTAGAGGAGGACTATGTGATGAACCACAAGCCCACGAGTAGGATTGTTCTTGAGAGTTGGCGAAGTCCGACTTGATACCACCGGTACAGAGGAGACACCACAAGTCAGCACGCAGCGTGTCATGAGCATGAGCATACGGGAGGCACCTCGTCGTAGTGGGAGGTTGTTAGACAACGAGATTCATGTTTTGGGAGAGTCTTGGACTTAGTCACAGTGAACATGAACTGATCCTGGACATATGATGAGGCACTCCAAGATAGAATGCGGTATCTTGGCAAAATCGATGAATTGGAGATAGAATCTATGGATTCTAATCAGTCTGGAGCTAGTAGAGCCACCCGATGGTGTAAAAACCATTGGATGCAAGTGGATCTACAAGAAAGAAGAGGAGTAGGCGGAAGGTTGAGACCTTCAAAGCTAGGCTTGTTGCGAAAGGTATACTCGGAAAGAGGGCATCGATTATGAGAGACCTTTTTAGCGTAGCTATCTTAAGTCTATCGGATTCTCTTATCTATAGCTGCTCATATGGATTATGAGATTTGGCGGATGGATGTCAAGGCGGCTTTCCTTAGGAAGTCTTGAGGAGAACATCTACATCACGGCAAGGAGGATTCATTGCTAAGGCAAAGAGCATCTTGTATGTAAGCTTAATCGGTCCATTTATGGATTGAAGCAAGCTTCTAGATCTTGGAACATCCGATTTGATGAGGTAATCCAGTCATATGGATTTATTCAAAGTCCGGATGAGCCTTGTGTATACAAGAGATGTGACGGAAACGTAGTGGTGTTTCTTGTACTATCGTAGATGACATTTTGTTAGTTGGCAACAATATCAAAGTGTTATCGACGTAAGGGTATGGTTGTCCAAACAGTTTGATATGAAGGACTTGGGAGAAGTGGGACACATCCTTGGGATCAAAGTTATAAGGGATCGCAAGAAAAGGATGTTGTGCTTATCTCAAGCTTCATACATTGACACTATCCTTGCTCGTTTTAGCATGCAGAACTCCAAGAAAGGTTTTCTACCTTTTAGGCATGGAGTTCCTTTATCTAAAGAGATGTGTCCCAAAACATCAAAGGAGATAGAGGACATGAAGGCGATTCCTTATGCTTCGGCAATAGGAAGCCTTATGTATGCTATGCTATGTACAAGACCGGATATCTGCTTTGCCGTGGGCATGGTTAGCAGATATCAGAGTAATCCTGGATAGGGACATTGGACTGCGGTAAAGCATATATTGAAGTACCTGAGAAGGACTAGGGATTATATCTTTGGTTTCTAGGCGGATCAATTAGTCACATGGGTTACAGTTGGATTTCCAATCAGATAGGGACAAGAGTAAGTCTACCTCGGGGTTTGTGTTTACTTTTGGAGGTGGAGCCATAGTATGGAGGAGTGTCAAGCAGAAATGCATGACGGACTCTACCATGGAAGCTGAGTATGTGGCAGCCTCTGAGGCAGCTAAGGAAGCTGTATGGCTCAGGAACTTCCTGATGGACTTGGATGTGATTCCTGGTTTGCCCAGAATTATCATAATTTATTGTGATAACAGTGGTGCAGTTGCAAACTCGAAGGAACTACGAGCCCATAAGGCGAGTAAACACATAGAGCGCAAGTACCACCTCATACGAGAGATCGTAAAGCGAGGAGAAGTTGCTGTCGCCAAGATTGCATCATAGGATAACCTGGCGGATCCATTCACTAAGGCCCTTCCAGCCAAAGCGTTTGATAGGCATGTGGAGGACATAGGGATCAGATGTATGGCAGAGTGATGACGGTATAGTCTTTTAGTAAAAGTGGGAGATTGTTAGAATGTATACTGAAAGCCTAGCTCTTTTCTGTATGAACATTTTATTTTGAAATAAGAATCACATGATCATTGTTTGCATTTTATATATTCATTATATATGTGTGCATATTGTCTAATATTCTACATTGTAGATAACATGGTGCTTGGTGTGGCACAGAAGATCATGTTATCAGTCCCTTGTAAAATATAAGTAGAGGCTCACAACCAAGATGGTTTTGGACAAACCATTGGCATGGTTGTAGTGTAGCTTGGTATTGTTTTATCTTGAACATAGAGTTACACTAGTACACTTAGGTGTATTGAGCAGGACCGACATAGAGGTGATTCAATTTAGTGCTGACTACATAATTGAATCGGACCTTGGATATTATGTTGTACATACTCTTAATCCCGATATAATAACGGGCACATGTACTTAGTATTTATTTCTTTGATTTACCAGTGGGTGAGATTTAGATGGATTAAATCAATATGCCCGGTAAGTTGGGAAATAATATTATTTACATGGTGTGCCGTTGATTATAGGAGGAAACCGTGTCCTATATATTAGGTTGATGATGTCCCCTTGAGGAGCTCATAAGGTTCATCATGTAAACCCAGCTGGTTGACTTAGTCAACATGATGATAAGGTTGAGTGGTACTACTCGAGGAGTTAGATGTTAATTAATTGATGGTCAGTAAATCAATTAATTGACGGACATTCGATATCTTAAACACGGGGAGATTAATGTACAAATGATATATGGAGCCCATATTGATTTATGGGGGTTGGTGAGGTAGTTCAATGATGATCCTCTAGTGGAATGGAACATCATTGATGGATCAAGTTTGTGTGGTTCCGATCCATCGGGTGGCCAAGACCCAACTCCTCCTTATGGTCCCTATCGTAGCCTAATATAATCCTTGTGAAGTCTAGATCCAAGAATGTAAAACAAAACCTAGAACCAATGAGTGGATTGAATCCATAGATCCGATGGTTGGGATGAAACCCTAGAACCAACGGTTGGATTAAATCCATAGATCCGATGGTTAGGATGAAATCCTAGATCCGACGGTTAGGATGAAATCCTAGATCCTACGGTTGGGATGAAATCCTAGATCCTACGGTTAGGATGAAATCCTAGATCCGACGGTTGGGATAAAATCCTAGATCCGACGGTGGAGATTAAATCCCTAGATCCAACGGTGGAGATTAAATCCCTAGATCCAACGGTGGAGATTAGAGGAGGCTTAAGCCTAAATTCTAGAATTAGGGTTTGGCTCATCCATAGGTTGGGCGGCAACAAATCTTAAAGGAGTTAGGGGTTGGGCGGCAAGAATATAGGAGTTAGTTCCTATAATTTTGGCTAACCAACTTTCTCCTAAATTCTATAAATAAGGGCTTAGGGTTGGGCGGCAAGATATAGATTTTCGAATAGGGATTAGGGTTTGGAGAGAGTTGGGCGGCTAGGGTTAGGAGCTAGGTTGGGCGGCAACCATCTTCATCCAACATTGTTGCTGGCGCCCAATTCATTCAAGCTTTCCTTGGCCGGCGCCCTTCATCTTGGCCACTCTCTTCTTCCTTTGCCGGCGGTTCTCCTCCCATTGGTGGCCGGCAAGATCATCTTCTTCCAATTCCCAAAGGTGGCCGGCGGCTCCTCTTGTTTTGGTGGCCGGCGCATCTTCATCCATTCCTTGGCCGGCGGTTGCATCAAACTTCCTAGCTTGGTGGCCGGTACTAGATAGGAAAGGTATTTGTGGTTTTTCTCTTTGTTCGCAGCGGACAAGGTAGAGGAGAACTCGATCTAGAAGGCTTCTACTCGTGGAGGATCTTCGTCCACACGTCGTCCACGAGAAGGATAGGACATACGGTAGAAGATCGTAAGGTATAAAGTTATTTTAACTTTATGTTCAGATCTGAGCATGTTCTTATATATGATGATTATGCATGTGTGTGTATGAATATATATTGTATAATCATGGACCCCGAAGATAAACACAAAAACCGGCGATCCATCCGTCGTCTCTTCCGCGGCTAATCAACTAGAAGAGTAGAGTTGCTTGAACAACTAGTTTGTTCGAGCGACCACTCGAGTTGTTAGCACGACGACGAAATGGTGTTGCTAAGGAAGTTCATCCCATCCGGATTAATCCTTTCATTAGTGAAAATTTTAATCCGGGGACATGGGAGCCAATGAGCCTCTGAAGCATTCACCCAACAAAACGAAGGACCATATTGGACCCCCTCAAGTCTATTCATCCTCAAAGGATTTTCTCTGTTTGATGTCCTATTCTCAACCCACCAGGTTTTCCTATCAACTGTTTGATCTTCCTAATCCAATTGGACTTTCTGTTAGTTGTCCGGTCCTTCTGACCCAACTGAATTTTCTATCAGTTGTCTAGTTCTTCTGACTCAACTGAGCTTCCTTGCTGGTGTCTGGTTATCTTGATCTATATATGAGAGCTCTATTTCCTTCGTTCGAAGTACATGAATTGACATGGACTATGACTCTGATATCAATTATTAGTCCTATAAGATTCATATATTTTCACAATGGTATGATATTATCCATTTTGGGTCTAAGCCCTTATGATTTTATCTTTAAGCTATACCCAAAAGACCTCATTCCAATTGAGATATCTTCTCATCTTATAAGCATATGATATTTTCTATGTTTTACCAATATGAGACTTTGATTGTATTCCTAATATTCCAACAAAAATGACTATGGAAATAAGGGAACTATATATAGATGTAAATCCAAAGAAAATTTATAATAATTGACCACTGAGGCATTTCGATATCCAATGAGTCATGAGTTTGCTGATTGTAAGTAACCACAAGCAAGTTTAACTTCATGTTACATTCCAAGGTGCTAAGGCAAAGGAGACTTGCTCATCCTTTATCATATATGAACACTTAGTATGGATAGTAAATTAAAATAATAAATAGTATTCATTTCTCCCAAAGTCAAGTAGGTTTTATCTTAGAAAAAGGCAAAAGATGGATGACCTTTAAAGAGATGGATTCATAGAGGAAGGGTTTTGTTAGTGTGAAATGCATCAAACAGAATTTGATGCTATTGCTTGATTAATTATCCAAACACATTCGCCATAATGTAGTTTCCTCCTTATTTTCTGATCATTAATTATGAGAAAATGGCACCCAAGACCCAACAAGTCAACGTTGATGACACAATTAGGACTTAATTATGTGGTGGAGAGAACCATTGTTTTTTGTTTAAGGAAGCCAATTTGTTGGGTTAGTTAAATTATAATCAATTAATTAATATATTAGGTCACTTGCATGTAGATATCACTATCTAATGTTATTTAAGGTGGATAAGCAAGACGTTCTTTGTTGAAAATTATAAGTCTTTATTGCTAGGGCTTTTTAAAAGTGTACATCCATTCTGGCTAGTGCTAAGAGGAGCACAACACTGCAATATAAGTTTATGTATTGTGGATTCTTTTTCAAGTTTAAAAAGATTGTTTTAAAGTATCTGATCCAGTTTAAGAATTGAATTACAGTGTAGTGTGTATTTGAAATTATAAAAATATTTATAAATATTCATGGATAAATTATATAGAATAATATATATATATATATATATATATATATATATATATATATATAGTTATTTTCTGCCGCGCGACTGATCGTTCGCGACGCGTCGAGCGGCCGTCACTGTCGCCGTCGCCGCCGTGCCGTCCGGCCACCGCCGGCCCTCGGACCGGCGATCGATCGGCCGCGACTTCATGCGGCGGTCCGGATGACGGTTTCCGACCCGATTAGCGTCGAATCCGGCGCCAATGGCCGACGACGCTTCCGCGTGATCGGCAATGGCGCGACCCGCGCCGGCGCGATCGGTGAATTCGGTAGATTGCGGCCGGAATCCGACGCCGGACGGACCGACATCCGACGCCGGTCCATCCGGTATAAACGGCAGGCCGCCATTCGGCCGTCGGCGGGCCGAATCGCGGTCGAAATCGGCCCGCCCGAATCGGCGACGATTTGGCCGCGTCGGCGGGCGGTCCGGCCTGTGGCGGAATCCGGCGGTGACGGGCTGGAGTCGGCTTCGATCCGTCGCCGCGGATTTCGGCCAATCGGCGCGGTAACCGCCGGCGCCGGAATGGCGGCCGCCGATATGCCGGACGGACCGGCGTCGGCTGCCGGTCCGTCCGATAATCGGCCGCCATTCGGCGCCGGCCAGCCGATCGGTCGAAATCGGCCGCCCGAGTGGCGGCGATTTCGGCCAGCGTCCGGATTCCGACGCCGTCGGCTGGAATCCGGCTCGATCGCGATGATGGCGCGCCGCGGCCCGCGTGGATCGTTCCGGCCGATTCTGCCCGAATTCCGGCCGCTAACCGGTCACCGTCGGACCGCCCGCGAGTCGGGCGTCGATCGCGCCCGGTCCGACGGCCCGTGATCGATGGCTATTTTCTATATATATATATATATAGTCAAACCTCTGTATATTGAAAATGTGTTGGCTTCAAAGGTATATATGCTTTTGTTTATATTTTTCTTAATAATCTAACGTGAGAGGAGATACTAGATTTCTTTTTTATATGTAAGTTTTCTTGCCTACAAATATGTGTTGTATCCATTGATAAGGGAGGTTAAAGGAGAGATCACTTTTGATCGATTTACATGCATGTTAGTAGGTAATGAAAGTATATAAAATAAGGACAAAATATAAATAATATAAATAATAATTTTTATGTCATTCGGAAGGTTCATTTTTTTTATGACATATATATGACTCATCGTTTAATTTATTTTAAGAATTTTGTTACTTTACAAAAATGAATAAGAATACATAAATGAGTAATATAATAAATTATAATAAGAAACAATTGCAATTGAAGTTTTTCTTTGATTTATTATTACGTGTTTTATTTCATATTTAATTTCTCAAGAATGTTGCTGGAATCTCCTCTTGTTTCCTTATCTATTATTGTTTGCTAGAAATTCAATGGCTAACTTAGCCCAATCAATTAACTAATTTTTTAATCCAGTCGACTGAACTATTATAGTCAATATCCTATCAATTTTGACGGATCAACAATCTTCTTCCTAGATTTTTATTGATCCATCAATTAATTAATCTTGTATAAAAGTAGAAGCATTCGATTTATTGGCAATTTAGCTTAAGTTGATTGCATAGTCGACCAACATCAACCTTCAATCAATTAAATTATTGGCATTGACCAACTTTAAAGTTAAGTCTCCCTAAAATCCAAAATATAGATCACTCATAGACTCTCATCCCATTTAGATTTTCCTATCAAGAAATCACATCCCAAAGACTTCCTTGTTTTGTTAAAAAGGTCTTCTCCCTTAGACTTTCCACACTAAGCGACTATGTCCAGAGATTATATTTGGAACTTCCTATTTTCATTATCATTGGTCAACCTTAGCCTATCAATACTTCCACTTGTTAAGAGGCTACGCCTTTTGGATTTCATTATCCATCTAATGATAATTGCCTTTGACTCACCAGGACCTTAACCTTAAATCTACCTTAACGTTTATGACTTTCACTTGCCAAATATTCAATCAAATTTAATTTGTCAGGACTTTCTTCACTCACTGATCATCCAAAGAATCTTGACCTACTGAATTTCATTCAACATCAAAACCTATTAAACTTTTTATTGATAACAACTATCGAACTTTTTCTTTGTCAACACCTATTAGACATTTCATTTTAAAGACTTATTGAACTTCATTCGTTGCCAATATGTATTGGACTTGTTAGATACTAGTGTATCTTCTGCCGGATATACAAGAGGAGAATCCGAAAATAATTTAGGACTTATCTGTAGAGATGACACTGTTGAATTGTCCTTGGATGAGTTGGGCTTTTGCAAGCCGAGACTATCTAGCACCAAGTAGCGAAGGTGCCATCGGGTCACCGAGTCCAAGTACAGTTGAGTACCAAAGGAGAAAGATCCGAGACGGGATGGTCGCTCAGGAGATAACCAGGTCGAGTTGTACTCGGGTGTCGAAGAGCTTGCCAAGTCATTGAGTCGAGAGACTGCTCGTGCCGAGTCACCATGTCAGGAAGCTGCTCGTGAGGCAGTAGGGCCGAGTCGTACTAGGGTGTCAAAGAGGTTGCTGAGTTGCCGAGCCGCCGAGTCGGGAAGGTTGCTCGGGAGGTATTGTCGAGCCGAGACTAAAGCGGAGCACCGAGTGCTCAAGAATGTTGTCGAGCCAAGATAGAAGCAGTAATGGCATCAGTTATGGATGCACATGAGTTGCACAACCACAACAGCCACAACAACCAAAACATTAAACATTGACATGAGTTATGCAACCAATGTATTAATGTTTGGAAATGAAAAGTCTCCATCCAAGTTATAATAGAAAGAGGAAGAAGAGGTGATCATCCAAGGAGAAAGAGAGAGTTTTGGTGGGTGAACCAAGAGAAGCTTTCCTACATTGCTCTGTGATTGCTTTTTAGACGGTGAACAGAATCTGAAATTTTCATTCGGAGGCAAAAAGCAAGATGATCGAAGAACTTTAAGTTTTCAAGTTTATGCATGCTTTGGTAATCTATTTCTAATATTGGTATTAGAGCATAGAAATTAGATTACCTTATGAATAATGTTGTTGTTTGTTGTTCTTGCTGTTCACTTCAATGGAGACAAACTAACTTGTAAGGACGCTGCTAGGTAGGGATCGCATTAGCCAAGCAAGAGCTTGGTTGCAGTGCGCTCGACCCGCTGTGCTCAGCTAAGGTACTCGGCTGGAGTTCTCAGCAAGCCGTCTTTGGCCCGTGATGCTCAACATGTGGGGCTGACTTAGGAATAACACGTTGTGCTCGGAATGATCGGCGGGTGAGAAGCCACAGTGCAAAGCACTGTTGCTCTTCAACAGAAGAAGAGTAGCAAGTTCGCTGTGTGCTCAGGAGAAGCTGCAATTTCTGGGTCGAAACTGTGGTTTCTTAAAAAAAAAAATCTGTGCTGACAAGCACATTGGAAGGAGCACGGGATGAAAAAAAATATGTGATGAGAAGGACGTTGGAATGGCACGGACAATAACTATGATGATTCGTTGCGATGTGTTACGAAGCAAGCTGAGGGAAGCTATTTAAAAGATAGTTTATACTCTTGATGATAGGGTCATTGAACACATAGGAAGGCTCGATGGTCTTTTCTAGAGACTCAAGCAGCAGGAATTTTCGATACTGGACAACTATCGGATTTGAGCCTTGGTGCGATCTCTGCCAAACAATCTCATGGTAGTTGCACATTACATATAGGGTCGCTATGAAGGACGGATAACATATGCTGAGTTGTGCTGGGAACTATTGGAACACGAGGATCAAAAGGATCCTGTGGAGGTTGATCCCGAAGATATTGAAGAGAGTTCTATAGTCGGTCAGCTTACCGATCAGTCTAAGTCTACTCCAATGGAGCCTTCGAAGATAGGACTTGAAATTATTACTACTGCACTTATATTTGTCCTAGTGGGAGCAGTAATAACTAATCTTGTCAAGTAGAGTTGTTTAGATTAAGAATAAAAACAAAAAAAGTTATATGTTAACAAGTTTTTTATTTTTCATGAAGTATGTTATATGTTTACAAACTTGAATAAGAAATTATTAATTCATTTTCTTTTGAATCATGATTAGTTTATGTTCTAATGATTAGTTCATTAAATATGGGAATGTATATAATATAGTTGATCAATACTAGTCATATTGAAAAATATGATTGAGTGGAAACTTAGTTGTTATTTGATTTTGTAAATCAATTCAAACTTACATTGAGTCAATCAGAAATTACATACATTGAATTTACACTGAATAGCTAAATAATTTATTTATTTATGTAGATTATGACAATAAAAACATCATAGCAGAACTCAACAAGGGTGAGAAATTGAATAGGAAAAACTACAAAATTTGACACCTTAAAATACAATATGTTCTTGAGGAACAAGAAGTTCTTGATGTTGTACATCAGGTAATGACGGAATCTATTGATGATACAACTGCACAACATAGACTAGATCTTGATACTTATAAGGTATGGAAGAAAAATGACTCCACTGTTAAGGGC
This sequence comes from Wurfbainia villosa, assembly GCA_025175895.1. Taxonomy (NCBI): domain Eukaryota; kingdom Viridiplantae; phylum Streptophyta; class Magnoliopsida; order Zingiberales; family Zingiberaceae; genus Wurfbainia; species Wurfbainia villosa. Next base: position 51,467,009 of record CM046003.1, read on the forward strand.
ATATTGATTAGTTCAATGGTAGATGACCTGATTTTTGAGTATGAGTTGTATTCAATGGCTCATGCACTCTGGGTAGCCTTAGAGAGGATACAGTGGAGTTAGTCTGAGTAAGCTTCGACAATTGACAATTAAATTTGACAACAATAAAAAGCGCCCGAATGTCACTATGGTTCAACACCTCAGGGAGATGTCGAACATGATTCGGGAGCTTAAAACTGTGGGTCATGAGTTGACCGATGAACAATAGGTTCAAGAAGTTATACGTTCCCTTCCTGACTCTTGGGAAACCATAAAGCAGAAGCTGACTGATAGTGAGAGTATTAAGACTTTCACTGATGTCTCACGCCATATGGAATTAGAGGTGGAGAGAGTGAAATCCTCAAGGATTTCCGGACAAGCTTATGTAGCTGACGGTTCTGTTGGATCATCTGGATCCAAGAAAAAGAAATGATACAAGAAATGAAAAGGAAAAGGAAAAAGGAAAAGAAGCTAGTGCTATGGCTAGAAAGAAATCAAAAAGCAAGTTATCATGCTATAACTGTGGCAAGAAGGGCCACTTCGCTCGGGAATGTACTGAGCCGAAAAAGGTAAATCCAAGTCTAAATTATTTTCATGAGTATTATGTTGCTAGTTATGTGTTGTTAGTCGATTCTTATCCTTTGTAGAATATATATGCAAGAGCAACTGATGTGAGCAAAACATATAGGGTTTTAGGAGTAGTTTTTGCTCACATCTCATTACATTTTATATTAGTTTCATGCATATGTCACTCTATTTTGCACGCATTTTCTATTTTCTGATTTGGAGGTTTGTTCTTTGTACTTTTGTGTGCAGGATAGCATTTCGGGGGAACAGACGCACTTTCGAAGCAAAAGAAGGACATTTTGCAGCTAGACGCAGAATGAGACATGGCCAGGGCGTGTGGCTACACACGGCTGTGTCCAATGGGCGAGATCAGTCACCCCAGGGCCACACACGACCGTGTGGCAACCTTGCAGATTGATGCGACTAGGTTTTTTTTTGGATTTTACAGCGGTCCGAGGTGATGTCTATATAAGGATGGCTCCACCCAAACCCTAGGGAGAGGCACGACAACTGGGACAACACACCGAAGCCCTAAAAAGCTTCGAGAACTCACAACGGGGAGGAAGAATGCTGCCGGAGGTCCACGTTCTGCACTTCAACGTCGGAGAAGAGGCCACATAGGCATTGTAATTCCTTGTTCTTGCACTTTATTTCTGATATATTCGAACTTGTACATGCCTTGTGATTCTCTTCCTTTATATACGGAGTAGTTCCTTCGATTCTAGGATTAGGGAGTAGCTTGTGTGCGCATGACATGTTGATTCAAATTAAATTCTATTTTTGAGTTTGAATTTGCAATTGGAAATTGTTTATGCCCATATCTATGCATATTTGGTTTTCTACCTGCTGTGCTTAGGCGATACGAGGGGTGACAACCCTCGTATCTAAGATTTAGGAAATTTAATACAAGGAACCTAGGGGTAAACCTGATCTTCTATAACCGTGGGTAGAAGGATGCGATGTAATCGAAAACGGTTTGTCGCAGGGATTGATTTGGCATCCTCGTACCGTCTATCCCATCCTTGTAAGGCAGAGATAACTCCTGGTAGATGCGGTGGTTAATCGGGAGAGTGTATGATGTCCCTTCAACAAAACTATAGCTAGACGTTTAGACAATGCCCAGTTGATAGGATGTTTTGCGACACACAAGCGAAATCGAAGTCCTAGAATCCCTTTTAAAGATCTCGACACGCTCCTTTCTTCCTTCGCGTGACACCGTATTAGAGTTTAGTCCACTGACAACCCTCGCAATTGAAACCTTTTAGATTTTACTTTCGGACGATTTCATCCACTGAATAAATCGGTATTCGAATATCAGTCCCTGTGGGATCGATAAGGTTAAATACTGAAATTTAAAATACTAAATTAAATAGCCAAAAATTTCGGAAAAATAATCCAAGGGATTATTTTTCGGGATTTTTAGGGAATTTTAGAAATTTTTTTCGAAATTTTTCTGGATTTAAACGGAGCCCGTACAAGATATTTATGGGGATAAAATAAATAGGCTTGGGTGGAGTCTATTAAAGGGGGTTAATCGACGATATTAACCTAAGTTTTTCTATTTCTTTCTTTTATTTTTCCCCCGCCGCACCCTCTTTTCTCTCTCGTAACCCCCTCTCTGCCGTCGACGGTTTCGCTCGCGGTATCTTCCCCGCCGATGACCAGGCCGCCGTTCTTCTCTGCCTTCCTCGCCTCTGACCGCCGCCCGAGCCTTCCCTTCCCCGCTGCACCGTCCTCATCTCTGACCTCTGCGCCCGATGCCTCTTTCTCCGCAGTAGCCGAGCCCCTTCTTCCTCGCGTCGTCACCCACATCGAGCTCCTCCCGCCTTGACGCCCGACCTCGCGAGGATCGGATCGCCGCAGACCTCCTCGGCGCACCCCTCTTTCTCGTAGCGCGGCGCTCACCTTCGTGGTGTCTGCGAGCACCGCTGCCGACGCATCGCGGCGCTATCGCATCCGCAGACGCCTCCTCCTATGCCTTCGTGGTCGTGGGTGAGGTGGAGCTTTGTAAAAATCTTGTTTCTCTCTTTTCCGTTCTGTTCAGTGATTTTTATGGGCGTTGGTGTCGGGTGGTGAGACATGGGCAGTGATTTAGGGTAGCAAGGAAGTTGCCAGTTGAGAGGGCTGTGAGGGTCTAATTGGGGGCGTCGTGTGGTTAGGGTTGGAGGTGGTCGTGCAAGGTCGGCTGTGAACAATGTTTTAGCCGCTGTAAATTGAGTTGGGGGAAAGATTGGCTGCTGGTGGGATCGTAGGGCATGTAAGCCCGATTTTGGTGTTATTCGGTTGATCGTTATGGTATTCGGTGGTTATTGGAGGGTTGGATGATATTTTGTTGATTTCGGATAAATTTTGGGCTGTGGGATGGATCTATTTTGGGTTGAGATTGATTGATTGATTGTTTTGAGGTGCAACCAAAGATTATATCATTGTAATACTATGATGATTATTGCCATTATCGATAATATTTTCATATGATGAGTATTGCTCATGGTGAGATTAATTGCAAGGATATGTTTTAGATTGAAGAGTTAATCACAATTTGTGATCTACGGGTTGAGGGTCTACTTGGGGATACATAGTAGTAATTTAGCACGTTGTCGTGTGCTTGGATTTGATGGATTTACTTTGGGTTAATTGGTTATGCAGAAAAATCGATCAAGTATTCGATTTGACTGTGGATTTCATTTTTGGTGCTTAACAATAGTTATGCTGTACGTAGGTTTAGGTCACGAGGCAGGTCCACGGTCGTGACGACTTCATTTTTTTGCGGACATTTTATCAGGCGAGTATTTTGACTTATCTCTTAGATATAGTCATGTTGATATACTAGTTAGGATAGCTTGCAATAATTTTCATGTTTATATGCCTAGTATGTTTTTGTGCCTACTTGATACATGCATTTGATCGGTTATGATTATATCTTCCCTGTTTTACTTGGATCATAGATATGTACTTATTGGTTGTGCATATCATTCGGATATGTGTTTTAGTTGGATTTACATGCTTTAGTATCATGCACCATCTTGCATGATTGCATGCTGGCTGGACGGGGTTCCTTTATAGTTGAGCCCGCATCCAGTTATATGGTCTGCATACACTGCCACTCATGGATTAGTGGTACATCAGGAGGGTGTGTGCAGTTGCTCTGTTAGGCTCCGCTGGTCTGCTCATGGGTAGCGATGAGGCAACGTGGTAGCGGGCAGGGATCCCTCCTCTGGTCTACGACGCCGGGAGATGAGAGCTTTGCTCCCCCACTCTGTTTGGGGCAGGAGGATAGGTGTACTCCGATAGCATCCTGTCCACTCGGTCACTCAGGAGCAGTGATGGCAGAGTGCACAGTTGTCATAGCCCTACCCACTCGGCTTTACCATCGCGTGTGAGGCGGCTGACTGGCGTCAGGGGTGACCATGTCATTTGTACGGCATGCACTTTGCACGGATTGCATTTTGCACGGATTGCATTTCTCCTAGTATGGCACATGCTCCTATATCAGGGTAGGAGATTCAGGTAAGTACAATCCTTTTGTATTTCTTTCTTGCATACCCTATTTATATGAGACTGTACTAGCATGATTGTTATTGTTAGCTATTTCTTACCTTGCATATCGACTATATCCGCTGAGTTATTTGAACTTACCCCGTTGATTTATATCTATTTTAGGATGAAGCTGTCAGGAGAGTCCAGCTGCCAAACCCCCTCGTCGTGAAAGTTTATTAGTTGTTTGGTTTTTTGGTTTTTGGATATTTTGATTAGAAGATATGTTTAGGACTGAAGTTAGATTTATGTTCTTGTGGATGTTTTGGTATGTCTTTATGGACCTCTGTTCGGAGTTTTATTTTGGATTGGATTTGGATGAGTATTCCTGCCCAGATGGCAGAAGGGGTAAGTCAAGAGGTGATAGATTTTATTTATTTACTTTGATTGATGGCTTGAGGCCTAATTATTACCTGCGTGGGTTGTTTGGATTCCAGTCGTGTTGACCGATGTACAGTGGTCGTGTAGGCCTTGTATGAAAATTGGTATTGTCACCCGTACAGGGGAGATGCTGCCGTATTTTCATCTGGCGGGGACTCCCTCGGGGCGTGACAGATAATCTTTTATTACTTGATGACATCCGTGTACTTGCGGGTGTCGAGCGCGAGCGCGCGCTTTGAGTCCTCGATGGCCTCCGTCGCGAGATTTGGGGATGCGTTCGCGTGTATCAAGTTTTTTGCGTCGTTGCCGGGGACTGATCGATTTGATATCGAATCGAACAGTGGAAAATTAGATCGGATTTAGGAATAGATTTATTTACTTGCTTCATTTTCTTTTAAGTTTGCCTTATTTACTTTAGTTCTAAATTTTCCATATTTAGATTTAGTTCTTGATTTTTACGTTTTTAGCAGTAGGTTTTTATTTCCTTATTGCATCTTAGATTTTATTAGTTATATTGTTTTATCTCCTGCTTCTTAGAATTAGGTAGCACTCCTAATTTTTGTGGCTCGGTTCTTCTTATGCTTAGACGCTTAGGATCGGAAGGCTTGATTTCGATCGACTTAAAAATCGAACCACCCTTTCATCGCAGGAAAGCAGAATAGAAAAGGATGGAGGATCAAGCTGCATCCGAAGTAAATATAGGTAGCCGACCTCTATGGGATTACGCATCTCCTAGCGCTAGAGGATTTAGGCCGAGTATAGCTGGACAATCTATTTCAGCGAACAACTTTGAACTTAAACTGACACTTATACATATGGTCCAGCAGAGTCAATTCGGGGGAGCTGCGACTGAAGACCCGAACAAGCACCTAGAGACATTTCTGGAAATCTGCTCAACAATGAAGATAAACGGAGTCCCTACTGACACGATTCGCCGAGCCTATTCCCGTTCTCATTGCGGGATAAGGCTAAGGCATGACTTCACTCCCTACTTTCGGGAAGCATCACCACATGGGAGCAATGTGAGCAGCAGTTCCTGAATAAATATTTTCCACCAAGCAAGACTGCTCACATGCGCCATCTTATCACGAGCTTCCGTCAGAAGGAGGGGGAGTCCCTATTCGAAGCTTGGGATCGCTACAAGGGGCTACTCTACCAATTCCCTCACCACGGACTGGAGAGGTGGCCGGTGATCCACATCTTCTACAATGGGATCGCGTACGCCACGAGGATGTCTCTGGATTTTGCTGTAGGAGGAGCACTGATGAATAAGACCATAGAGGAAGCAGAGGAGCTGATAGAAGAGGTGACCCAGAACCACCATCAATGGGCTTCCGAACGTGGTCAACCTACGTTTGCAGCGGGACGATACACTATTAACTCCATGGACCACCTAGTAGCAAGGATGGACGCGCTCAGCAGACGGTTCGAATATTTGAATCCTTTATCTGCATGCACAGCCATTGACTTTGGAGAGGGAGCGACAACGTATCGAGAAGACCACTATGGAGGGCAGGGAATCTCAGAGGAGCAGATTGAGCATGTTGACATGGTTGGGGACTATAATCAAAGGCCCATAACCCATACTCCAGTACCTACAATCTCGGATGGAGGAATCACCCGAATTTCTCCTATAATAATAACTCGGGAAACTCCCAACCATTAGAGGGGTATGGGCAGTAGCAGGGAAATGGGCAGCAACCACAGAAGTCCAGACCGGAACTGATGATGGAGGACTTCATTGCTACCCAAACTAGGGCCAATGAGGAATTTCGTCGCCAATATCAGAAATCTGAAGAATCACTCAGAGACTTGAAGGCCACCATTGACGACCTTACAAGTCACACAAGGATGTTGGAGATGCAAGTGGCCCAGATAGCCCAAACCGTGTCACAACCCATGAAGAGCTCTCCGTCATACTCGAGCGGAGTCAAGATAAAGAGGAAGGAGTGGGCCAGAGTAGCAAATTCGCCAAGGGGTGTGCAACCATGATTTCAACCCTACCTGACCAAGCTGAAATTGAAGATAAGATTCCACCACAACTTGAGGACCCCGGTGAATTTGTTATCCCCTGCTCAATTTATGGGGAGAGCTTCGATGAAGCGCTATGCGACTTGGGGTCATCAGTCAGTGTGATGCCCTACGCATACTATCTGAAGATGGGACTGAAAGGGCTCCAACCAGCGAATCTTGGAATTCATATGGGGGATGACTCAGTCAAGGAACCCATCGGCTTGCTAGCACATGTGCCTGTGGTTGTCGAGGATTTCGTGATACCCACGGACTTCATCATATTGGACACAGGACCCAATCCCCAGAATCCTATCATTCTGGGAAGGCCTTTTCTGGCAACTGCGGGAGCGTGCATAGATGTGAAGGCACACCAGATCTCCCTGGAGCTAGATGGAGAGATCATCCTTTTCATCCTTCCGGAGCACAGAGCCCCCTACCTTGACAGCTTCACGTTTAGCAGAATGAAGCCAGAGCCACCAGATGAAGCTTCCGAGAAGGATGAATGGAGGTTCACTGAACCTCCAGAGCCAAGTTGATAGTGGAGTGCGGTCGAGCTAAACGACCTTAAATAAAACGCTTCTTGGGAGGCAACCCAAGTATAGTTTTTAGATTTCCCTTTGATTGTATTGCATGCATTTATTTAATTTTAGTTTTGATTTCCATCTCATTTAGAATTAGGACTAGAAAAGAACTTTGCTAGGTGAAAATAAAATCCATATTAGCTTACACGGCGAAGTGTATGAGGAAATTCGGATCGTCATGCAAAAATGGGAGAAAAATGGGGACACACGGCCTGACCGTGTGTTTCCCACGACCGTGCCCGATTGACTGGAGGTGCACACGGCCTGGCCGTGTGTTTCCACACGACCGTGTCGCGCAAGGTTAAAAAGGGTGAGCCGTGTGTTTTCACCCCATTTGTGTCATGTACTTCAATTGCTCTTGCCCTAGCCCTAGCCATGTGGTTTCATCTTCCCCGCTGCCTAGAAGCTCTTCTAACCTCAAAGGAAGCCAAAAGAAGCAAGGATGAGGAGGACCAAGCATGTAGCATCTCGATCCGGTACTTCGGAGCGACGAACAAGGAGAATCGATGCCCCTCAAGCTCCAGAGGAGGGTAACGCCCTACCAACCCTTCTTTTTCGCAATAATGAACATAGATATAGATATAATATGCTTTATACTCATAAACTCATTGCTACTAGGTACCTAGGTGAAGATTTACTAGAGTCTTTAAAGTTGTTGGGTGACATTCAAGCCCTATTTGCAAAAATGGAGTGGGAAGAGATGATGGGAATAAGACACCCAACTTACCCTAGGATAGTTCTAGAATTTTTGAGTTCCTTAGAGGCAGAAATTTTAACGGGTAGAGAGAGCGAAGAGGGTAGGATAACTTTTAGGATTTTTAACATTGAGCATGAATGGTCCCTTCACCAATGGAATTCATGCTTTGGCTTGCTTAGTGGGGGAGAGAGAAGAACCCCTATTGGGTTTAACTCTAGGATATTTTGGATCGAGTTGACGAGGGAGCACGCTTATAACCCTTCTAGGGCTAAAGCGTCGTGCCTCCAAAACCCCGTCTTTCGATACCTCCACCGCATCATGGCCAATACTATATTTGGTCGTGGGGAGAGTGACGGTATGGTTAGAGCTAGCGAGTTGCTTTGCCTCTGGGGCATGCTATAAGAAAGGAGTAGCATCGATGTAGGGTCCCACTTCATCAGACACTTAGTGAAGATGGGCAAAGCAACACGAGAATAGATTTATGTGGGGGGCCTACTTACCCACATTTGCCATAGGATGGGGTATGACTACACTACATTAGAGAGTATAGAGGGGAGCCCTAGGATTGACCTAGGAGTGTGCATGGGCATGAAGATGATTGTGAGAGAAGGACACTCCTTATACTTTGTAAGGAAAAATCTGACGACCCTTAGGCTCCTCGATCCTGATCGTACCATCATCACTACACGCGCCAACTGGCGCTTGGACCTGATAGTGGAGTCCCCTCCACACGAGGGGCCATCCACATTGGCGCCCATCTCTCCCCCTTTACACCACTCTCTCTCCAGTCCATACATGCATAGGAGCCCACCTTGTCCACGCTGACATGAGCCTGCACCTGCACCACCACCTTTTTCCACTTTTGTGTAGGATGCAGGTATGTTGGCCTATGATTTCTCGGAGTTTCGATCGTGCCTCGACGACATATACGCCGAGCAACAGATGTAGAGGCAGTGATGGGAGGAGCAGAGCGCCTACACGTAGGCGGAGTTCCAGGATTTCTGGGAGCACTTCCAGCGGGCTGAGGAGTTCTACGACGAGGCCCACATCAACTTCCAGGAGGAGACTGCTCGTCACCAGGATGAGGTCGCCTACCGCCAGGAGATGCAGCAGCACATGCATGCCCAGTAGGTACAGTGGGCTAGGGAGGAGGAGCACAGAGCAGCCGCTGCATCCACCAACTCTCATATCGACCACATGTACATGTGGCATCAGCGGCTCAGCAACAGGTTCTCCCAGGATCCCGAGATGCCGAGGCTCCCAGACTTTTCACCTCGTCCACTATACTAGAGGTATAATTTCATTTAAGTCTGGGGGGGACCCCAAATTTTATTTTGTTTCTAGCATTAGTTTCTTTCATGGTATTTGCATTATTACTAGCATTCATTTATTCATGCATAGGTTGTTGAATTTCTTTTAGCACTTAGTTTTTGTTATCTGTAAAGCTGCCTCAGTAGTATTTTTAAAAGACTTATTCATGAGTTGTTTCCATGAGCAGTGTAACTTCATTTATCTCATGATATTTTATTTTATTTACTCTAATGAATGTTCTAGACTTACACTGGTTAGTTTCTATTTTTGCACACACATGTTGAACATTCTGAAAGGGAGAGTCTAGTACATACCTAGTTATGATTTATCTCAGTAGTCTAGTACTTTGGAATCCACAGGTGACCCTAAGACTAGCATTTTAATCACTGGAGATGCTCGAATTGTGTAAGCCCATTCGAAAAAATCAAAATCCTGGTGAGCCGAAGAATAAAAGAGAGAAATGAAAAAGAAAACAAAGAAAAAAAAGAGAGAAAAGATTACGAGGGATAAAAAATAGTTGTCGTGGGTGGAAATGGCTAGATGCCCCTTTGAGACCGAGTTAGGTTACTGGGGAAACACCTACCAATTTTTCTCAATACCGAGCATGCCTTTGAGACTTTGTGCTAGATCTAGTGAACGACCCTCGCTTTGGGCAGGTAAGTGCCTAAGAGCTGGAGACCTTAGGAACACTATAGGATGACGACTTAACTTACCATGGAACGAGTATCCCCTAAGAATGATTCGCTTAGCACGAGCACGAGGAGCTAACCTAGTGAATTTCTAGAACATATTTATTTTGCTTTGATTTCAAATACCACTTGATAAATTTAGTTAACATGCTAAGTATGGAACAATATATTTTTAAAATTTCATTGCACTGAGGTTTGATTGAGGACAAGCAAAGATTTAAGTCTGGGGGAAGTGATGTGAGCAAAACATATAGGATTTTAGGAGTAGTTTTGCTCACATCTCATTATATTTTATGTTAGTTTCATGCATATGTTACTCTATTTTGCACGCATTTCCTATTTTTTGGTTCGGAGGTCTACTCTTTGTACTTTTGTGTGCAGGATAGTATTTCAGAGGAAAAGACACACTTTCGGAGCAAAAGAAGGACATTTTGCAGCTAGACGCACAATGAGACACGACCAGGGCATGTGGTTACACACGGTCGTGTCCAATGAGCGAGATCAGCCACCCCAGGGACGCACACGGCTTGGCCGTGTGGAAACACACGACCGTGTGGCGGCCCTGCAGATCAACGTGACTAGTGTTTTTTTTTGGATTTTGCAGCGGTTCGAGGTGATGTCTATATAAGGATGGCTCCGCCCAAACCCTGGAGAGAGGCACGATGGCTGGGACGACACACCGAAGCCCTAAAAAGCTTTGAGAACTCTCAACAATGAGGAAGAAGGCCGCCGGAGGTTAACGTTCTGCACTTCAACGCCGAAGAAGAGGCCACATAGGCATTGTAATTCCTTGTTCTTGCACTTTATTTCTGATATATTCGGACATGTACATACCTTGTGATTCTCTTCCTTTATATATGGAGTAGTTCCTTCGATTCTAGGATCAGGGAGTAGCTTTTGTATGCATGACATGTTGGTTCAAATTAAATTCTATTTTTGAGTTTGAATTTGCAATTAGAAATTGTTTATGCCCATATCTATGCGTATTTGGTTTTCTACCTATTGTGCTTAGGCGATACGAGGGGTGACAACCCTCGTATCTAAGATTTAGGGGATTTTATACAAGGAACCTAGGGGTAAACTTGATCTTCTGTAACCGTGGGTAGAAGGATGCGATGGAACCGAAAATGGTTCGTCGCAGGGATTGATTTGGCATTCTCGTACCATCTATCCCGTCCTTGTAAGGCAGAGATAGCTCCCCGTAGATGCGGTGGCTCATCGGGAGAGTGTATGATGTCCCTTCCACAAAACTATAGCTAGACATTTAGATAACACCCAGTGGACAACATGTTTTGCAACACACAAGCAAAACCGAAGTCCTAGAATCCCTTTTAAAGATCTCGGCACACTCTTTTTTTCCTCCATGTGACACCGTATTAGAGTTTAGTCCACCGACAACCCTCGCAATCGAAACCTTTTAGATTTTACTTTCGAACGATTTCATCCACTGAACAAATCGGTATTCGAATCCCAGTCCCTGTGGGATCGATAATCTTTTATTACTTGACGACATCCATGCACTTACGGGCGTTGAGCGCGAGCGCACGCTTCGAGTCCTCGACGGTCTCCGTCGCAAGATTTGGGGACGCGTTCGTGTGCATCAGTAACCAACCATGTCGCTCGGGAGCGAGTTACATTCGTGGAGTACCGTCGGGTACCAGTTGTAATTAATGAATATATGTAGGAAATAATGCAAGGGTTAAAGTCAAAGGAGTTGACACATGCAAACTCAACCTTCATGGTGGACGAACCTTGTTTCTACATGATGTCTTGTATGCTCCTGAGATTCAATGAAATTTAGTTTCCGTGACATGTCTTCTTAGTTTTGGTTATTGAATGAATTTTTACACCCGCTATGTAGAACTTAAGATTGACTCTGTGTTAATTCGATATGATTTTTTGACTAATGGCTTTATGGATCTTGATGTGGAACAAGATATCAATGTAAATGATGGTTGTTTTTCAAATATTGCTCTAACTAATTATGCAAATATATCTGATGATGTTTGGCATGCTAGATTAGGACATATAGGATAAGAACATATGAATCGGTTAGCAAGAGATGGGCACTCTTGCTAAGATTAACTAGTCCATATGTGAGCATTGTCTTGTTGGAAAGGCAACTAGGAAACTATTTAGTAAGGCTATTAGGGTTGATTCTCCATTGCAATTAGTTCATTTGGATATTTGTGGTTCGATGAATATAAAGGCTAGACATGGAGCTTCATATTTCATTATAGTCATTGATGATTTCACTTGTTTTGGTTATGTGTATTTGATCTCTTATAAATTTGAAGCATTGGATTGCTTCATTCGTTATATGAGCGAAGCTAAGAATCAATTGGATCATAAGGTTAAGACCTTATGCATTGATCGTGGAAGTGAATATTTGCCTGATTTGTTCAAGACAATATATAATGATAAAGGGATCATTAGACAACTAATGATCTTAGGAACTCCACAACAAAATAAGTTGCTGAAAAGAGAAATAGGACTCTTCTTAAAATGGTTAGGTCTATAATGACTCAGGTTAATTTGTTAATCTCCTATTGAGGAGATGCATTATTAACAACAACCTATATACTTAACAGAGTGCCTTCTAAATCAGTTTCATCTACCCCATATGAATGTTGGATAGACAAAAAATTAGATTTGAGTAATTTGAGATCCTGGGGGTTAGCTGTCTACGTTCATGAAAATTCTCACAAGTATGGAAAACTAGGACCTAGAGGTAAGACATGTATCTTTATAAGATATTCTGAGACCTCCAAAGGTTATGTTTTCATTAGTGAGAAGCAAGATGGAACAATCTCCGAAATAGAGTCGAGTGATTCAACTTTTCTCGAAATACAGTTCTCAACTAGAGGTGACGTTGATAAAACATTTCCTTTGTTTGAGGAGGATGAGATATTATCAACAAAAGAGGTGTCACAAGGGATGCCCGAGTCTAGTCAATCGAGTGGGAGTAATTTGTCAAGTCATGAGTTGACTTCTTAATCGCTTAACTTACAAAGAAGTATTCATAAGATCAAACCTAAGAAGAGGTTTGATGTTGAGAATGAGGCAATGATAATACTCCCAGTTGACGATGATGAACCTCAATCCGTTATAGAAGTATTGGGATGTAGTGTTAGAGAAAAATGAAAAACAAAAATGGAAGAAGAGATGGAGTCGATGATGAAGAATCATGTTTGAGATTTAGTTGATCTTCCTCCTGGTCAAAGGGATATTGGGAATAAGTGGATTCTCAAAATTAAGAGGAAAGCTGATGGATCGATTAATCGATACAAAGCTTGCTTAATTGCAAAATAATATACCCAATTAGAGGGTATTGACTATGAAAAGACGTTTTCTCCCGTAGTAAAATTTATGTCAATCCGAGTCATTTTGGCTTTAGTAGCACATTATGACTTGGAGTTACATCAAATGAATGTAAAAACTACTTTCCTTAATGGTGATCTTGACGAGGAAATCTATATGGTACAACCAGAATGTTTCGTTGCTAAAGGTCAAGAGAGTAAGTATGTAGATTTAAAAAGTTTATATATGGTCTAAATCAAGCATCAAGATAATGAAACATAAGATTTAACGAAATCATTTTATCTTATGATTTTGAAATGATCAATGAGGATCATTGTGTTTTCCTGAGAAAGAAAAAAAGGAAAGTATATCATTTTATCATTATATGTTGATGATCTGCTGATAGCAGGAAATGACATAAAGTTTGTGATAGAAATCAAAAAATGGCTTTCATCAAAATTTGACATGATAGATATGAGAGAAGTTGAACACATCTTAGGTGTGAAAATCATGAGAGATTGATCGAAAAGACTTTTGGGTCTGTCTCAAGAGACTTATATAAATAAGATGTTACAATATTTTAGCATGTCTGAATGCAACATTGAACAGATACTTATAGAGAAGGGTACTATTCTAAGCAAGAGTATTTGTCCCAAGACTCCTATAGAAATAACCGATATGAAGAAAAAAAATAACATGTCAGTGTTGTTGGTAGTTTGATGTACACTATGTTGTCTACACGTTCCGATATCAGGTTATGTTGTTGACTTAGTCAGTCGGTTCCAGTCAAACTCAGGACCGAGACACTAGAAGGCGGTGAAAAGGATATTCAGATATCTGAAACCAACAACAAATTACTGTTTATATTTTTAAGGATCAAATATGAGCCTGAAGGGCTATCCAGATGAAAATTATGCTGAGATCTAGATGATAGAAAATCCACATTAGGCTATACATTCTTGTTGAATGGTGGCACCATCTCTTAGACTAGCAAGAAATAAGCTTGTGTAATTTTATCGACAATGGAAGCTGAATATGTGGCATGTTCATCGGCTGTGCAAGAAGCAATCTGGTTGAGAAGGTTTCTGAAACATTTGAAGATTGCTGAGGATAGTGGGAGTCCAGTTATTGTCTATTGTGATAGTCAAGATGCTATAGCTTTTTCGAAGGATCCCAAATATCACAGCAAGGGTAAGCATATAGCTATAAAGTATAACTTTATAAGGGATATTGTTGCTAAGAAAGAGATTATTTTTTGAGTATATCCCTACCCGTGCTATGCTTGCAGATCCTTTTACTAAGCCAATGACTAAGGAGTCATTTTATGAACATGTGAAGTCTTTGGGATTTCGAAGAATGTAACAAAGTTGTAATCACAATCAGAGTTTAATGAGATGATTTGATTAAGGAATGTCATAATCTATTCAGTGTATGTGTTATGTTACATTTTGATAAAATCTAGTAAGCATGTTGGCAGGTTAAGATTGATCCTCTCATATGAAGAATCATCTCTATTTGTTATGTATAAATAGAGGTAAGATCGGTGCTTAAAGGTCAACTTATGTAGTTGTTAGCTTGTGTGATTGTAAAATTGTTACATTCCTATAAGTTGGGGTTTCCTTGATATTTGTATCAAGATGAGATCATATGTAGAGCAATGATCGAAGTAAATGTTCCCACCATTTACTAAACCTATTTAAAAGCCAGATTAGAATTCATGAGTTGGATTCAGGATTAGGCATTGGGAATGTCTAGATTAAAATATGTACAATATTAATTTGAAGAAAAACATGTGCTCTTTTTAGTAAAATGAATAACATCATAGCATGTGATTCATACCACATGTGCTTTGATGATAATAAGGGTAATAGAAGAATGAATCTCTGCTTCTTTACTATGTGAGCCCTTGAGATTATATGTTAATCTCGATATTTTCCTTAAGTGACTATTTAGCTGTCTACTTGAAATTTTAATCAAGGTCTGCTACTTTAGCATGTAAATCTATTGACTATGGATGATTCGGTCTGTGGAACATGACTAGAAAAGTGACTGATTAAAATGAATAGATTCAAGCTAAAAAGGAATATTAAATATATTTACATCTTTTGAGGTTTATTCACTGGTCGACCCATTTCTGTTTTGTATGGAAATGTATGTGAATAAGAGATATGCAACATCCTTTTGACATAATGGTCATTTTAAGGGATTAGAAATGTTCATATTAATGTAAATAATATAATCTAGGTAAATAGAAAAGCATTGATGTGTCCAGGAGAATGGTTATGTACCACCTGGAGAACGACTGTGTGTCACCTGGAGAATGACTATATGTCATTTAGAGAATGATTATGTACAATTTAATGAGCAACTAAGTAATATGTATCAATTTTCTTAGCATTGATCGCTCAATGGGTAACTATGTAAGGTGTAATAACTTTCTTATCAATGAATGCTTAGTATGCTTGCTGTCGCACAAATCATTTTCCCTAAGTATGAATTGGATGTTATGATCTAGTTGTTGTGACTATCTAGTCTTAGTGACTATAAATCTCTATTCTTATTAGTCTATATGACTCTTAAACTCTATTCTTTATGGTCTTTGCAACCATTTGCCTTTGTAGTATAACTTGGATGAGTGAGAGATGAAGACATTAGTTATGGCTATGCATGAGTTGCGTAACCACTGAAGCCAAAGCATTAAACATTGGCATGAGTTACACAACCAATGTATTAATGCTTGAAAATGAAAAGTCTCCATCCAAGCTATAAAAGAAAGAGGAAGAAGAGGTGATCATCCAAGGAGAAAGAGAGGGTTTTGGTGGGTGAACCAAGAGAACCTGCATTAATCTGTGATTTCTTTTTAGACGGTAAGCAGAATTTGAAATTTTCCTTCAGAGGCACAAAGCAAGACGATTAAAGAACTGTATGTTTTCAAGTTTATGCATGCTTTGGTAATCTATTTCTAATAAGCGAAACACGCCGAGTGCAATGAGTGCTTGGGAGATGTTGTCAAGCCGAGACCAAAGCGGAGCGACCAAGTGAGAATTGGAGAACGTTGAGGCCTATGTAAAACACAATTTCTTTAAAACAAATTCGTCCTCCCTCGGCAGTGTGCTTATAAGGTTTTGTAGGACGTTTATTTTTCAGGATACAACAGTAAGACCGTAGACACAATCAAGCATAGATCGTCTGCGGTGAACTGAATAAACACCTAAATGCTTTCACAGTGGGAGAATCAAAGAGTTAGGAAAAATCTCACTGCTTTTTCCTGTCACAGTTTTCCTCTATATATAGAGGTGAGATCTCATGATTAATGGAAGACAGTTTTATTTCGTCTTCTCTCTCATTAATCATCATTTTTAATGCGAACGTCGAACATTTCACATTTAGATGAGAAGGATGGAAGAATGTCTTCCCCATCCTTCTGTCATCTTACCATTCAATAAATTCAGAAGGATGAAAGAATGCCTTCCCTATCTTTCATTCATATTTCCATTCAAATTCCAATAATACCCCACATGAATGGAAATTGGTATATGATACCTTTCGCCAATTAAGTCTAGCATAGGATAAGTTATATTTTGACTTCACATAATCAATAGTGATAACCCCCGTTGAGAGTAGTTGTCTAATGATATTATGTCTACAACATATATATCTAGACTTACCATTATACAGATGGCTCTATGCTCGACCAATTACTGATTGACTATTGCAATGTATGTAGATTACCTGCACAGGTTTTGGTCATCTAGGAACTTCTTCTAAGAATTGTTATTACCATTTAGCCTCTTCACCATATTTGTCAAGAGCTATAAACTCAGATTCCATCGTGGATTTGGTTATTATGGTTTGCTTAGAAGATTTTCAAGAAATGACTGCACCCCCCAAAGTGAATACATATCCACTTGTAGACTTCGAGTCTTTTATATCTGATATCCAACTTGCATCGTTGTATCTTTTGAATACAGATGGAAATCTTGTGCATTACAAGTCATGATTACGAGTATAACATAGATACCTTAGTACTCTAGTTATTCCTTTCCAGTGTTCAACACTAGGATTACTCGTGGACTTACTCATTGCATAGGCTAAGCCTGATCGTGTACAATTCATCAAGTATATCAGACTTTCAATTATCCTGGAGTACTCTACCTAAGAGATACTCTCTCTTGGATTCTTCGATATATGTTCACTTGTATCTATCAGAGTCCATGCCAATGCAATATTTCCTTTGTTGAATCTTTCAAGAATCATATCCACATAATGAGACTGACTTAAAATAAGTCCTTTTGATGTTCTAAGAATCTTAATTTCTAGTATTACATCCGCAAGACTCATGTCTTTCATGTCGAATCTTGAATTCAGCAGTCCCTTAGTGGTTTTAATTATCTTATCATTATTTTCATTGATAAGTATGTCTCTTTACCGTAGATGCATTTATCACTCTCATTGATTTTAAATCCACTGTCCAACATGATATTATCAAAATTTTCATGCCATTGCCATGGAGCTTGTTTTAAGCCATACAATGACTTGACCAATCTGCATACCTTGTTTTTCTGTCTGGGTGCAAAAACCCCTTTAGGTTGCTCAATATAGATCTAATCTTCTAAATCCCCATTTAGAAAAGTGATTTTTACATCCATTTGATGTACTTTCAGATTCCACATAGTAGTAACGCTAGTAACACCCTAATGGAGGTTATTCTTGATACCAGAGCATAGGTATCAAAATAACCCAGTCCTTCTTATTGTCAGTAACACTTAATTACCAATCTAGCCTTATACTTTTTTATAGTGCCATCTGATTTCATCTTTTTCTTGAAAATCCACTTACATTCTAGTGGTTTACTTCCCTGAGGAAGATCCACAAGTTCCCAAGTGTGGTTTTTTAAGATAGAGTCAATCTCTGATGTAGATGCCTCTTTCCATTGAGGTCCCTTAGACAAGCTTACGACTTCTGAGTAACTTTAGGGATCACTTTCCAACATGAAAGTGATAAAATCTGATCCATAGGATTTCTCCACTCTAGCTCTCTTACTTCATTTGAGTTCACCCTCAACTGGTTCATCATCTTCTTCGTCCTCATGTGTTTCATAAGCCCGTTTTGAGTATCTAGCATCTTCTTGGGTCTTATACGGAAACACATGCTCGAAGAATGAGACATTTCTCGATTCAATAATCGAGTTCTTATGTATCTTCAAAATTTGAGACTCATACACAAGAAATCTATAAACACTACTGTTATATGCATATCCAATAAATATGCAATAAATAGTTCTTGGTCCTATCTTGATTCTTTTCGAATCAGACACCAAAACTTTGGTTAGACACCCCCCACACTCATAAGTATTTATAGGATGATTGTCTTCCATTCCATAATTTATAAGGGCTCTTATCTATTTTCTTTCGAGGTGCCTTATTCAAAAGGTAATTAGCTATTAACACAACTTTCCCCCACAAGTGCTCTGGTAGTTCAGAGCTCAATAGTAGAGCATTCGTCATCTCTTTTAGAGTATGATTCTTTTACTCATCAACACCATTTTGCTAAGGTGTGTAGGGAGTCATCGTTTCATGTCTGATCACATGTTCAACACACAACTTTGCGAATGGTGATACATACTCACTGCCTTGGTCACACCAAACCACCATAATCTTTCTATTAAGTTGGTTTTCAACCTCATTCTTATAGAGAATAAATTTCTCTATAGCTTTATCCTTACTTTTGAGAAGATACACATAACAATATTTGGTGTTATCATTCACAAAATTGATGAAATACTTATTCCCACCATGTGTCGATGTCCCTTTTAGGTCACACATGTTAGTGTGGATCAAGCCGAGTAGCTCATTGCTCCTTTCAACATGTTGAAAGGATGATCTTATCATTTTCGCTTCAACGTAAGTCTCACACTTATGTTTCGGGTCAAGGTAAAATGTAGATATGCTTCGTATGTTAATCAATCTATGCAACATATCGTAGTTAACATGTCCTAGTCTACCATGCCACAAACATGAAGACTCAAGCATATAAGTAGAAGAGATTTCAACTTTATTAACTTTGGACCTAATGGCCATTACACTTAGTTTAAACATCCCATCAGTTACATAACTCTTTCCTACAAATATTTTATTTTTGGGCAACACTACTCTGTCTAACTCTAAAACAATGTGAAAGTCATGCTTGCTTAATAGTGATCCAGACACTAGATTCTTTCAAACCTCCAAAACATACAACACATTATTCAGAGTGAGCTCCTTGTCTGAGGTCATCTTTAGCATCACTTTCCCTTAGCCCATAATGTCCGAGGTTGCTAAGTTCGCCATATACAACTTCTCCTCTTTGACTTCTTCGAAGTTATGGAGTAGCTCCTTTTTGTAGCACACATGCCCAGTGGCACCAGTATCCAACTGCCATTATTGAGGGTTTGAACCCACCAAGTTCAACTCAGAGATCACCACACAGAGGTCGTCCTCCTCTAGCCCCTCATTTAGGTTGGCCTCCTGATTTTTTTCAGCTTTCTGCACTTCGAAGACTTGTGACCGATTTTGTCACAATTAAAACACTTCCCAGCAAACTTCTTCTTATTGACGCCACCTTTTGGTCCCATCTTGGAGGACTTGGAGTTCTTTCTTTTCGAGCTTTCACCGTGCTCGACCACGTTCACTTTTACATTAGCCTAAGAGAACATCTTCCTCTCTAAAATCTTGTTGTCTTCCTCGATTCAAAGTCGAACAATGAGTTCTTTCACATTCATCTCCTTCTGCTTATGCTTCAGATAGTTCTTGAAGTCTTTCCAATCGGAAGGTAGCTTTTCTATGATCGTTGCCACATGAAAAGTTTCACTCATAATCATACCTTCCGAGTGAATCTCGTGCAAAATCTTCTGAAGCTCTTGAACTTAGTTGATCATCGTCTTGGAGCCAACCATTTTGTAGTCCAGGGATTGACCCACGATGAACTTCTTGACCCCCACATCCTCTATTTTGTACTTCTTGTCCAAGGACTCTCACAGTTCCTTAGCCATTTTCTTCATACTATACATAGTGTATAGCGAGTCGATACGATAGTTGAGGATGTAGTTTCTACACAGAAACTCTGAGTGGTTCTATGTCTCCACAATATTGAAGGTTTAGACATCACTTGTACTCTTAGGTACATTGGGAGGATCCTTGATTAAGAACTGAGCCTGATTTAGCGTGGTTAGGTAGAAGAGCATTTTCTGGTGTCATTGCTTGAAGTTCAACCAAGTGAACTTCTCTGTCTTTTCTCCATGATTGATTAGAACAGTTCCAATCGGGATAGAAGGGACTGTCACACATTGAGTGTGTTGCATCTCAACCTCTTGTATCGTGGCCATCTCAACAGAATGAATCTATTTTAAGCTTGTTAGATACTAGTGTATCTTCTGCCGAATATACAAGAGGAGAATCCGAAAACAATTTTGTCCTTATCTGTAGAGATGACACTGTTGAGTTGTCCTTGGATGAGTTGGGCTTCCGCAAGCCGAGACTGTCTAGCACCAAGTAGTGAAGGTGTCGTTGGATCACTGAGTCCAAGTACAACTGAGTACCAAAGGAGAAAGATCCGAGTCGAGATGGCCGCTCGGGAGACAACCGGGTCAAGTTGTACTCGGGTGTCAAAGAGGTTGCCAAGCCATCGAGTCGGGAGACTGCTCGTGCGAGTATCCACGTCGGGAAGTTGCTCGTGAGGCAGTAGGGATGAGTCATACTCGAGTGTCAAAGAGGTCGCCAAGTCACCGAGTCAGGAAGGTTGCTCAGGAGGTACTGCCGAGCTGAGACTGAAGTGAAGCACGTTGAGTCCAATGAGTGTTGGGGAGATGCTGCCGAGCCGAGACTGAAGCAGAGTGGCTGAGTGAGAATCGGAGAACATCGAGGCCCATGTAACACACAGTTTCCTTAAAACAGATTCGTCCTTCTCTAGTAGTGTGCTTACGAGATTTCATAGGAGGTCTATTTTCTAGGGTACAGTGGCAAGACAACGAACACAATCAAGCACAGGTCGTCCGCGATGAACTGAACAAACACTTGAATGCTATCATAGTGGGGGAATTAAAGAGTTAGGAAAAATCTCACTGCTTTTTTCTTTTCGTAGTTTGCCTTTATATATGAGGCGAGATCTCATGATTAATGGAAGATAGTTTCATTTCATCATCTCTCTCATTAATCATCATTTTTAATGTGAATGTCGAACATTTTACATTTAGATGAGAAGGATGGAAGAACGTCTTCTCTATCCTTTTGTTATCTTACCATTCGATGAATTCAGAAGGATGATAGAACGTTTTCCCAATCTTTCATTCATATTTCCATTCAAATTCCAACATAACTTTCTAACTATCAAGTGTCTAGTTAACACTGACTCATTTGGATTCCATTCAATATCAATTATTCAATCAATCTTAAGCTACTTAGACTATCAAGTGTTTAAGTTGCAACTTAAACACTCAACTTATGCACATTGCCTAAACATCAAAATATTTTTCTCAAACAAGAATGCAATAGCAATCTCCCCACATCAAAATGTTACTCCAATTCTATTGGCTAGTACTTCACCTCCCCCCTTTGACAAAAAAAGAAAAAGAAAAAAGAAGACAATTCAAAATTTCACTTCTCTTCCTAAATTCAATGTAAAACTTAAGTGATGATTTCTAACTTCGACACTTCGCCTCTATCAAAACAAACTACTTTCTTTATTAAAGCTAGGTGATGATTCCTAATTTAAGCACTTCACTTCTCCCACTTTAATACACATCACACTTATCACTTCAACATAAATCCCAATTTATCCCTCTTTCGCCAAAGAAAGGTTCAAATTCTTCTCCTTGAAAGGTGGTTTCAATGCTTAAATCTTGAGATACCTCCATTAAAAGTGTACATATATAACCCACTTTTGAGTTATCATCATTCAACCTTTAGTGTTCATTACAGTAAGTGTATTTTAACAAGATAGAGTACCACAAAAATACAATTATACCACTTGTTGAGAAAGTTTGATACTAGAATAAAATATGAAAATCACATAGGATTAATTTTTTCTCTTCATAAGCAAAAATTCAACCTTGAATTTTGCCTCTCCATTGTTTTTTCATTGCTTGAATTCTAATACTTACCTAGTTGTTCGCAAGGTTTAAGGAGTGAATGAAAGCTTTAAGGGAGAGTGAATATAATTCCTGATTGAAACATTCTAAAATCAGGGATTTGGATAAATTCTAGTTGACTAAAGTAGCATTTCAATCGATTGCTCACAAGATCAGTCAACTACTATTTTTGATTTAGTCTATAGAGTTTTGTGCTATCTAATAGTTAAATTTAAAAAAAATTATATATTTTATGAGAACCTATAAAATTCAGTATAACCATTTTTTATGTCAAGATTTATCAAAGAAAAAAAATAGTTATGTACGAAAATAACTTTTATTTTTAAATATTGACACAAAGTTGAAAGGCCTTGAAACTGTTTGTATTTTGATGTGCACGGATGCGACCTCGAATCTCGTGATGGATACTGTCGAGGACTCAAAGCACACTCTCGTGCTCAACGCCCGCAAGTGCACGGATGTCATCAAGTAATAAAGATTATCGATTCCACAGGGACTGGGATTCGAATACCAATATACTTAGTGATTATAATTGTTCGGACATGATCTCTAAGAGGTTACGGTTGGTGAAGGCTGTCGGTGGACTCTACTCTGTACGGTGTCACACGGAGGAGGAAAGGAGTGTGCCGAGGTCTTCAAAGGTGATTCTAGGACTTCGGTTTCACTTACGTATCACAGAACAATATTGTCAATTGGCGTTGTCTAGATGTTTACCTAAGGTTTTGTGGAAGGGACATCATACACTCTCCCGCAGAGCCGCTGCATTCACCGGGAGCTATCTCCACCCACAAGGACGAGATAGACGGTATGAGGATGCCAAATCAATCCCTACGGTGGACCGTTTCCGATTCCACGGCACCCTTTTCTCCGCAGTTGCAGGAGATCAGGTTTACCCCTAGGTTCCTTAATCAAATCTCCTAAATTTTAGGTTGCGAGGGCTATCACCCTCTCGTATCGCCTAAGCACAGCAGAAAGAAAGCCAAACACGCGTAGATATAATAAAGAGCAACTACCAATTGTCAAATCAAACTTATGGTCAGAATTTAATATGAACCAACATTGTTTATGTACACAAGCTACTCCCTAATCCTAGAATCGAAAGTACTACTCCATAAATACGAAGGAAGAATCACAAAGCATGTCTAAGTTTGAATACAATAGAAGTAAGCGCATAAATAGAGATATACGATGCTTTCGTGATCTTCTCTCCGGCGTTGTATTGCAAGTTGTGGACCTCCGGCGGCGTTCCTCCTCTCCGTTGCGAGTTACCGAAGCTTTTTAGGGCTTCGGCGTGCTGTCCTAGCCGTCGTGCCTCCCCCTAGGATTTGGGTGGAGCCATCCTTATATAGACATCACCTCGGACTGTTGGAAAATCCAGAAAAAGCCCTAGTCGCGCAAATCCTTCGGGCCGCCACACGGCTGTATGTTTCCACACGGTCAGGCCGTGTGAGGCCCTGGGGTGCTGATCTTTGCCCATTGGACATCGCCGTGTGAATCCACACGCCCTGGCCGTGTCCCACTCTGCGTCTAACTGTGAAAGTTCTTCTTTTGCTCCAAAAATGTGCCTTTTTTACCCGAAAAGCTAACCTGCACACAAAAGCACAACGAACAGACCTCCGAACTAGAAAATAGGCAATGCGTGCAAGAATAGAGTAATATATGCATGAAACTAACACAAAATGTAACAAGATGTGAGCAAAAACTACTCTTAAAACCCTATATGTTTTGCTCACATCACTTCCCCCAGACTTAAATCTTTGCTTGTCCTCAAGCAAACCTTAGTGCCATAAAATTTTAAAAAGATATTGTTCCATAATTAGCATGCTAACTAAATTTATCAGATGGTATTTACAATCAAAGCAAAGTAGATATGTTCTAGAAATTTACTAAGTTAGCTCCTCGTGCTTGTGCTAGGCGAACCATTCTTAGGGGATGCCCGTTCTATGGTGATTTAAGTCGTCACCCCATAGCTTTCCTAAGGTTTCCGACTCTTAGGCACTTACCTGCCCAAAGCGAGGGTCGTTCCCTAGATCTAGCATAAAGTCTCAAAGATGTGCTCGGTATTGAGAGAAATTGATAGGTGTTTCCCCAGTAACCTAACTCGGTCTCAAAGGGGAACCTAGCCATTTCCACCCACGACAACTGTTTTTTATCCCTCAAAATTTTTTCTCTCTTCTCTTTTCATTTCTTTTTCTCTTTTTCTTTTGTCTCTCTTTTTCTTTTTAGCTCACTGGGATTTTGATTTTTCCGAATGGGCTTATACAATCCGAGCATCTCCAGTAACTAAAATGCTAAACATAGAGTCACCTATGGATTCCAAAGTACTAGACTACTGAAGTGAATCATAACTAGGTATGTACTAGATTCTCCCTTTCAGGATGTTCGACATTTGTAAGTGCAAAAACAAAGCTAACCAGTGTAAGTCTAGAACATTCAATAGAGCGAATAAAATAAAATACCACAAGATAAATGGAGTTAAACTACCTATGAGAACAATTCCTGTGAGCAATATTCAAAAATACTACTGAGGTAGCTTTACAGACACCAAAAGTTAAGTACTGAAAGAAACTAAACAACTCATGCATGCATGAACAAATGAATGAAAATACCAGAAAAGAAACTACTGTTAGGAAACAAAATAAAATAAACCTTGGGGTCTCCCCCCCAGACTTAAATGAAAATATACCTCTAATAGGGTGGACGAGGTGGAAAGTCTGGGAGCCTGGGCATCTCTGGATCCTGGGAGAACCTGCTGCTGAGCCGCTGATGACACATATACATGTGGTCAATCTGAGAGCTGGTGGATGCAACGGTTGCTCGGTGCTCTTCCTCCCTAGCCCATTTATGCTGCTTTGGCATGCATGTGCTCGATCTGCGATGGTCGCCTCATCTGGCGACAAACGACCTCCTCTGAGAGTATATGCGGGCCTCATCGTAAAACTCCTCAGCCCGCTAGAAATTCTCCCGAAATCCCTGGAACTCCGCCTGCTGGTAGGCGCTCTGGTCCTCCCATCGCTGCCTCTGCGTCTGCTGCTCAGTGTAAATGTCGTCGAGGCACGATCAAAACTCTGAGAAATTGTAGGCCGATGTACCTGCATCCTGCTCAAAGGTAGAAAAAGGCGGTGGTGCAGGTGTAGGCTCATGTCGGTGTGGACTAGGTGGGCTCCTATGCATGTGTGGATTGGAGGGAGAGTGATACAAAGGTGGAGAGATGGGTGCTAATGTGGATGGTCCCTCATGTGGAGGGGACTCCACTATCAGGTCCAAGCGCCAGTTGGCGCGTATAGCAATGGTGGTACGATCCGGGTCGGGGAGCCTAAGGGTCGTAATATTTTTCCTTACAAAGCATAAGGAGTCTCCTTTTCTCACAATCATTTTCATGGCCATGCATACTCCTAGGTCGATCATAGGGCTCCCCTCTATACTCTCTAATGCTGTGTAATCGTACCCCATCCTATAGCAAATGTGGGTAAGTAGGCCTCCCACATTGATCTCTCCGCGTGCTACTTTGCCCATCTTCACTAAGTGTCTAATGAAGTGGGACCCTACATCGATGCTACTCCTTTCTTGTAGCATATCCCATATACGGCTCTAACTACACTCTATCCTCTCCCACGACCAAATATAGTACTAGCCATGATGCAGTGGAGGTATCAAAAGACGGGGTTTTGGAGGCGCAACGCTTTGGCCCTAGATGGGTCATAAGCGTGCTCCTTGTCAACTCAGTCCAAATCATACGAGAGTTGTACCCATTAGGGGTCCTTCTCTCTCCCCCACTTGGTAAGCCAAAGCATGAGTTCCATTGGTGAAGGGTCCACTCATGCTCAATGTTAAAAAGCCTAAAAGTTATCCTACCCTCCTCGCTTTCTCTACTCGTTAAAACTTTCGCCTCTAAAGAACTCAAGAATTCCAAAACTATCCTAGGGTAGGTTAGGTTCTTTATTCCCATAATCTCATCCCACTCCATTTTTGCAAATAGGGTTTGCATATCACCCAACAACCCTAAAGATTCTAGCAAATCCTCATCTAAGTACCTAGTAGAAGTAAGTTTATGAGTAGAGAGCATATTGTACCTATCTCTATGTTCATTATTGCGAAAAAGTAGAGTAGGTAGGGTGTTACCCTCCTCCGGAGCTTGAGGGGCATCGGCTCTCCTTGTCCGTCGCTCCGAGGCGCCGAATTGGGATGCTACGGTTTTGGTCCTCCTCATCCTTGCTCCCTTTGGCTTATTTAGAGGTTAAAAATGCTTCTAGAGGATGGGGAAAATGAAATCACACGGCTAGGGCAAGAACTTTTGAAGCACACGACACAAATGGGGTGAAAACACATGGCTCGCCCCTTTTAACCTCGCGCGCCACGACCGTGTGAAAACACACGGCTAGGCCGTGTGCGCCTCGGGTTGGTCTGGCATGGCCGTGGGAAAACACACGGCCAAGCCGTGTGTCCTTATTTTTCGTCCATTTATGCACCATGGCCCGAATTTTTTCATACACGTCACCGTGTAGGCTAATATGGGTCTCATTTTTGCCTAGCAAAGTTCTTTTCTAGTCCTAACTCTAAATGTGATGGAAATCAAAACTAAAATTAAATAAATGTATGCAATGCAATCAAAAAGGGAAATCTAAAACTAAACTTGGGTTCCCTCCCAAGAAGCACTTTGTTTAAGGTCGTTTAGCTCGATCGCACTCTACTATCAACATGGCTCTGGTGGTTCAGTGAACCTCCATTCATCCATCTCGGGATCTTGGTCTGGAGGTTCCTTCCTAGCTCTCACTGGAATCACATACTTCCCTGATGCAGGTTCCTGACTTCATGTCCCAGCAGGCTCAAATTCCATCTTATCCTCTCCCACTTTTAGGGTCAGCTTGTGATTCTTCACATCAATGACCATTCCTGTAGTCGCTAAAAATGGTCGCCCCAGGATGACGGGTATCTTGGGATCCTCTTCCATCTCCATCACCACAAAGTCAGTTGGTAATGTAAACTTCCCCACCTTAACAGGAACATCTTCTAAAATCCCCAATGGGTAGCGGTATGTGTGGTCAACTAGTTGTAGTGTCATAGTAGTGAATTTTAAATTTCATAACCCTAGCTTTTTGCATAAGGTGTAGGGCATAAGACTCACACTTGCTCCCAAGTCACAGAAGGCTTTGCTAATCAGTGTCGCCCCTATATAACATGGGATATAGATGCTCCCCGGATCTTTTAATTTCTGAGTAGCTTCATTTCGGAGATAAGCGCTTGATTTCTCTGTGAGGGCCACTATTTTTGACTCCGCGACCTTTTTACGATGCACTAGAATATCTTTCATGAACCTAGCGAACTGGGGCATTTGGTGCAATGCTTTGAGTATCGGTACCTCTACTGAGATCGACTTCAGCATGTCTAGGAATTTACCAAACTTGGCGTCTTTCTTTGCATTCGTCAACTGCTGTGGGAATGGTACAGTAAGAGGTGGTTGAGCCCTCACAGCAGGCTCCCAGTTCGTTTCTCTCGCTTTTTCATTCTCGGCCTCCCCCAGAGGTTCTAGCGTTGCAGGTCCCAGGTCCTTTTTAGCAACCAACCGTCCTGGCATCTCTTTCAGGATCCTCCCGCTTCGTAGCATCACTGCCTGGCACTGCTTTACCGGATTGGTCTCTGCTCTTCCTGGTAGCTTCCCTGGTATCCTGGAGATTTGGTTCGCGATTTGAGCTACTTGAATTTCCAGCGACTTTTGCTTGGTGGCAAGATCCCTTACAGATGACCCCAACCCCTCGATCATCATATCTGTCTGTGAATGTCGTCATTGAAATTCAGTGTTCGCCTCTCGTTGCGTTCGAATGAAGTTCTCCAGCATATTCTCTAGACGGGTGTTAAAGGGATGTGGCTGCCCATTCTCTCTCGGCGATTGGAACCTTCCCAAGTTATTCTTATAAGAAAATTTTTGGTGATTCCTCCATCCCGGATGAGAAGGGCTGGAGTATTGGTTGTTGGGTCTTGGGTTGTAGTCCCCAACCGCATCGCAGTGCTCAATCTGCTCGTTCCAGGTCCCCTGCCCTCCATAGTAGTCCATGGAATTGACAGTGTAACGTCCCGCTGCAGGTGTGGGTTGACCACGTTCAAAAGCCCATTGATGGTGGTTTTGGGCCACCTCTTCGATAAGCTCTTCCGCTTCCTCTATGGTCTTATTCATCAGTGCTCCTCCTGTGATAGAATCTAGAGACATCTTCGTGGCGTAAGTGATCCCATTATAGAAAATGTGGATCACCAGCCACCTCACCAGTCCGTGGTGGGGGCATTGGTAGAGTAGCCCCTTATAGCAATCCCAAGCTTCGAACAAGGACTCCCCCTCCTTCTAGTGAAAGCTCGTGATAAGATGGCACATGTGAGCAGTCTTACTTGGTGGGAAGTATTTATTCAGAAACTGCTGCTCACACTACTCCCATGTGGTGATGCTGCCAGAGGGTAGGGAGTGAAGTCATGCCTTAGCCTTATCCCATAGTGAAAACGGGAACAGGCTCAGGCGGATCACGTCAGAAGGGACTCCGTTCAGTTTCATTATTGAGCAGATTTCAAGAAATGCCTCAAGGTGCCGGTTCGGGTCTTCAGTCACAGCTCCCTCGAATTGGTTCTGTTGGACCATAGTATAAGTGTCAGCTTCAGCTCAAAGTTATTTGCCAAAATAGATGGTCCAACTATGCTCGGCCTGAATCCTCTAGTGATAGGAGCTGCGTAGTCCCGCAGAGGTCGGCTTCCTATGTTCACCTCGGATGCTGCTTGATCTTCCATCTTTCGCTGTTCTGCTCTCCGATGGTGAAAGGCTCGCTCAATCTCTAAGTCGATTGGAATTAGACCTTCTGACCCTAATCGTCTAAGCATATGATGAACCAAACCACAAAGTTAAAAGTGCTAATCTAATCCTAAAAATAGAAAATAAACAATCTAGCAAATAAAAATCTAAGATGCAATAAGTAAATAGGAAACTACTGCTGAAAATAAAAACTAAATATGGAAAATAGAACTAAAGCAAATAAGATAAACTAATAAGAAAATAAAACAAGTAAATAATCTAATCCTAAGTCTGATCCAATTTACCACTGTTCGATTTGATATCGAATCGATCAGTCCCTGACAACGGCGGCAAAAACTTGATGCGCATGGACGCGACCTCGAATCTCGTG
Source organism: Wurfbainia villosa (assembly GCA_025175895.1). Lineage (NCBI taxonomy): Eukaryota > Viridiplantae > Streptophyta > Magnoliopsida > Zingiberales > Zingiberaceae > Wurfbainia > Wurfbainia villosa. Next base: position 51,496,384 of record CM046003.1, read on the forward strand.
ATGGATACCGTCGAGGACTTAAAGCGCACGCTCGCGCTCAACGCCCGCAAGTGCACGGATGTCGTCAAGTAATAAAGATTATCGATCCCACAGGGACTGGGATTCGAATACCAATATACTTAGTGGTTGTAATTGTTCGGACGTGATCTCTAAGAGGTTACGGTTGGTGAGGGTTGTCGGTGGACTCTACTCTGTACGGTGTCACACGGAGGAGGAAAGGAGTGTGCCGAGGTCTTCAAAGGTGATTCTAGGACTTCGGTTTCACTTGCGTATCACAGAACAATGTTGTCAATTGGCATTGTCTAGACGTTTACCTACCTTTTTGTGGAAGGGACATCATACACTCTTCCGCATTCACCAGGAGCTATCTCCGCCCACAAGGACGAGATAGACGGTATGAGGATGCCAAATCAATCCCTACGGTGGACCGTTTCCGATTCCACCGCACCCTTTTCTCCGTAGTTGCAGGAGATCAGGTTTACCTCTAGGTTCCTTAATCAAATCTCCTAAATTTTAGATTGCGAGGGCTGTCACTACCTCGTATCGCCTAAGCACAGTGGAAAGAAAGCCAAACACGCGTAGATATAATATAGAGCAACTACCAATTGTCAAATCAAACTTATGGCCAGAATTTAATATGAACCAACATTGTTTATGTACACAAGCTACTCCCTAATCCTAGAATCGAAAGTACTACTCCATAAATATGAAGGAAGAATCAAAAAGCATGTCTAAGTTTGAATACAATAGAAGTAAGCACAGAAATAGAGATATACGATGCTTTTGTGATCTTCTCTTCGGTGTTGTATTGCAAGTTGTGGACCTTCGACAGCGTTCCTCCTCCCCGTTGTGAGTTACCGAATCTTTTTAGGGCTTCGAGGTGCCGTCCTAGCCGTCGTGCCTCCCCCCTAGGGTTTGGGTGGAGCCATCCTTATATAGACATCACCTTGGACTGCTGCAAAATCCAGAAAAAGCCCTAGTCGTGCAAATCCGTGGAGTCGCCACATGGCTGTGTGTTTCCACACGGCTCTGCCGTGTGCAGCCCTGGGGTGCTGATCTTCGCCCATTAGACACGGCCGTGTGAATCCACACGCCCTGGCCGTGTCCCACTCTGCGTCTAGCTGCGAAAGTCCTTCTTTTGCTCCGAAAATGCATCTTTTTCACCCAAAAAGCTAACTTGCACACAAAAGTACAACGAGCAAACCTCCGAATCAGAAAATAGACAATGCGTGTAAGAATAGAGTAACATATGCATGAAACTAACATAAAATGTAATAAGATGTGAGCGAAAACTACTCCTAAAACCCTATATGTTTTGCTCACATCATATTTCAATCCAAACTTTGTACCAATTTAATTTATAGAAACTCCTATTAATTAGTAGGTATATGTGATAAAATTTTTATAAACTATTCTTAAATAAATATTTTAAAAATAATTTTCAAGTTATATGCACATGAATGACCTGTACATAATTCTTTCCCATGATTGCTCATGTAAGTAATTCAATATTTTGATGATACTTGGTCGTATCATACTATCATCTAGAACCCATATCATTATCCTAATATCTCACTTATTTCTTAACGTCTCAGTAGATAAAACATGTCAATCTTAGGTTGCAGTAAAATGACTTCGAGCATTTTCCTCACCTATTATGATAATGCAATTCTACGCTAAAAATTGATACTCTTATCAAGATATCAATCATTGTAATCATCCTAAATGATCCAAGATACTGGGAAGAATTAACCTAGGACTAGCTATATAACAAACGACAACCAAGACTCCAAGTCATCGTATCACGGTTCTACGGAAGGAAGGAGACCCAGCAGTCCAGTACATCCGAGCCGTATGAAGAGGTCATCTCGGCTGTATTATATTCCAGACGCCCCACATCTCGGCCTATTCTGTATCTCAGTCTTATTATATTCCAGATGCCCCGTGTCTCAGCCTATTCTGCATCTCTGCCATATTATATTCTAGACGCCCCGCGTCTTGGCCTATTCTGCATCTCGACCTTATTATATTCCAGACGCTCTGTGTCTCGGCCTATTCTGCATCTCTACCATATTATATTTTAGACGTCCCGCATCTCAGCTATTATTCTGCATCTCAGCCATATGACATTCCAGACGCCCCGCGTCTCGGCTATTATTCTGTATCTCTGCCCTGCATCTTAGCAGTTGCACACTATTTTAGATGTATGACTTCCCAACATATGCTCTATCTTACCTAGTCAGGCGACGTGGCGGGTATTCATGTTTATATGGTCCGCAAGGCAGTCCTTGTCAACCGTTCCCTCCAATCAGGGAATAGATGCCTATACCAGCCCCTAGAGGCCTATCCACTGTATTAATGAGGAGTTGTCTCTAATCAACCACATGATGAGTAGTAATCACAATCCATGCGCTTGCAGCATTTATGAGGGTAATGACCCCTATTACCTCTTAGAGCGAGCATAAATGCATCATGAAGTCATACCGCTTATACCAACTGTACTGTTCGGCAGGAGGATTCTCTTCTATATATAACCCTCCTTGAGGAGGAGAAAAGAGGTTCGCATTCTCACAACCCTCTCCACTACTTTCACCACCTGTTCTTACTAATTCTTGCCTTGGGCGTCAGAGGGGCTTTGCCGAGATCTCTCTCGGCGCCCTTAACTATGTTTCCCTTGCAGGATATGACATTCGACTGTCTCTCGTCATTCAGCTCGGTTAGTGCCTGATACGCCAGCTCCTCCGTCTCGGCTTTCCCTCCGCATCAATCGTCCTTCCGTCCGAGTCACTGATCCTTTGTTGTCTTTGCCACCGGACACCTCATCGTCCCTGTCTCAACAGACAACATAATTGGCGCAGTCTGTGGGAACCTTCACTAAACACGCCTGAGACAAGGATGGGAGACCAAGGAATGAATTCCGACAACCGTAACTCCACTAAAGGAAATATGACTAGGGAAAGTATCATCGGCCTCATCAAGAATACCATGGAGGACGTCCAACGTGACCTTTCCCCTGAGGTCTTACTCTTATGCAGGCATCCCCCAGCCATATTCAAGGTCCAACACCAACATCTGTCCCTTCAACTCTACCTCCCAAAGAGCAGTTCCTATAGTTTTGATGCCGACGAGTCATCTTCAACAACATATCTGTAGGAGTCTTCTCAATAAGCACCCTCTTACACACCACAAGAAAGGGACCCCAAGAAGAACAAGACTCCGCTAGTCAGCACACACTCTCCCCTTGCCCCCAGCATTATAACCGAGAGAATGCCCAAGCCCTTCAAGCAGATATCTATAGGAGAGTACAGCGGCTCGGCCGATCCAGAAGAATACTTAGGAAGATTTAAGAAGGCTGTCCTGATACATAACTATTCTGACGAAGCCAAATGCAAGGTTTTCTCTCTCAATTTAATAGGCTCCGCCCAAAGGTGGTTTGACTGGCTTCCTGAGGGATCCATCAGTTCCTTCGAAGAGCTCTCCGTTCTTTTCTTCAGCACTTCGCTAGCAGCAAGAGGTACCACTGAACTGCCCAGTACCTTATGACTATAAAGTAGAAGAGTAATGAATTATTGCGGGATTACATACATCAGTTTAATCGAGTGGCAGTCGACATCTTGGATGCTTCGTCCGGGATGGTAGTCAACGTTTTTTCCTAGGGTTTAATAAGGGGGAATTTCTCGAAGTCCCTGATGAAGAGACCCCCGCCTCACTTCGAGGCCTTAATAGCCAGAGCAGAGGCATACATCAATTTGGAAGAAGCTGAGAAGGCAACAGAGGAGCAACAAAGAGGGGGGAAGATCTAACCAGCGTCAACCCCAAAAACTAAGTAAAAAGGCTCTTCCCTCGGCACTGAGTCGCCCTCCCAGAGTTTCCGTCAAGTCTACGACCACTCGACTCGAGAGTGTTGTACTCTAGCCGAAGAAATCATGCAAGTTATGAGGGAGAAACAACAAAACTTCAACACCCCGCCCTGGTTCCCACAAATAAAAGCAAGACCGAAACCGCGAAATCACGTTCGGCGAAACCCAGCCAAACGGGCTCCTCGACCCTCACCCGAGCACCAAAGGCAAACTTAAATTCCTCGAAGGGCCTGAGAGGCCTCTCCAAGCGAGCTAGCTCCTCGACTACGATCGCCGCAGGAACCCTCCAACACTCCGCATAGCGGCACCATCAACATGATCACCGGAGGGGCCACAGATGGAGACTCAAATCGAGCCAGGAAGGCTCATGGGAGACGGCTGGAAAATATGGAAGTAAATACCAGTCGAAAGCGCACCGAAGGACCCTCGATGAGCTTCGACCTCGAGGACTTGCGAGGAGTTTTTGTCCTGTATGACGATGCCTTGGTGATTAGAGGCACCATCGCCAATTATGACATGACCAGGATCTTCATGGACACAGGTAGCTCGGTTAATATTTTATTTAAAGAAACCTTTGATCACATGTAGCTCAACCTGACACAACTCCAGCCGATGAATATTGCTCTGTTCAGCTTCTCGGGTCACGAGGTGTCTCCCCTAGGCCGGATTGATCTACCTCTATCTCTAGGGGAGGAGCCCCTCTGACGGACCCGAATTATCACCTTTACAGTGGTAGACGCTTCCTCGGCCTATAATGTCATATTGGGAAGGCCAACACTACACTCCTTCAAAGCTGTTGTATCAACATACCACCAGAAGGTCAAATTTTCTATGAATAATCAAATAGGGGAAGCCACTGGAGATCAAAAGGCAGCTTGGAGATATTATGTGGAAGAAGTCTGGACGGACCCCAGGAAAAATCAGAAGATTGAAATGGTGAAAGTTTACACACTCCGAGAGGAGTCGTTGGATGAGGAAGCTATACAAATATGGCTGGATCAGCCTGATAGAGTGATCCAAGTTGCTGCTGACCTGCCATCCGAGCTGAAGCAAGAAGTAATCAATTGCCTAGTGAGCAACCGAGATGTTTTTACTTGGCTTGGGGAGCACAATTGGAGTATCTCCCGGGCTGTGATGGAGCACCGGTTGAATATCTTTCTTGGATCTTGGCCCGTAAAACAAAAGAGAAGACATTTTGGCCCGAAAAAAAAAAATCAGATCATTCAAGTCAAAGTGAAGAAATTAACACAGGCTGGATACATTCGAGAAGTTCAATTCCCTGAATAGTTGTCTAATGTTGTTTTAGTATCAAAACCAGGAGGGAAATGGAGGGTATGTATAGACTTCAGAGACATTAATAAAGCATGCCCTAAAGATTATTACCCCTTGCCTCGGATATATCAGCTAGTTGATTCTACGATAGGATGTGAATTGATTTGCATGTTAGACACACATCAGGGGTATCATCAGATTCCATTGGCATAGGAAGATCAAGAGAAAGTCAGCTTTGTCACGACGGATGACACTTTTTGCTACAAGGTATGCCATTCAGATTAAAGAATGCTGACGCCACTTATCAAAGGCTGATGGATAATGTGTTTCAATCACAGATAAGCCGAAACATTAAAGTATACGTGGATGATATTCTCATCAAGTCTATAAAAGATGAAAATATAGTCAACAATATGGCAGAAACATTCAGCACACTATGCCGATACAAAATCCATCTCAACCCCAGCAAATGTATATTCGGCGTTCGAAGAGGCAAATTTCTCGAATATATTATGACCGAGCGAGGCATTGAAGTTAATCTCGAGAAGGCTCAGGTCCTACAGAACATGATCTTGCCCAAAAATATTAGATAAGTACAAAGGCTACTGGGTAGAATAACAGCGCTCTCTCGCTTCATCCCTAAGTTGGCTGAGCAAAGCCTTCCTTTCTTCAAGGCGCTTCGCAAGTCGGCTCGATTTTTATGGGACGAGAAGTGTGAACAAGCCTTTATTGGGCTAAAGTAGTATATATCTGAACTACCTACATTTGCTAAGCCAGTGCTGGGAGAAAGTCTGTAATTGTATCTGGCCTCCTTAGAAGAGGTCGTGGCTTCAGTCCTGCTTCGGTAAGAGGGTGGTAAGCAAGTACCCATATATTTTGTCAGTCATTTATTAAAATTTGCCGTGAGTAGATACACAACATTGGAAAAACTGACGTTGGCTCTACTTATAATAGCCAGGAAGCTCCATCCTTATTTTTTGTCTCATCCGATCACAATTTTAACCAATAGCAGTCTCGGAAGGATATTAACTAACCCCGAAGCATCTGGTCGCTTGATCAAATGGACCACTGAGCTAGCCGAATATGAAATTCACTATCAGCCTTGTATAACCCTCAAAGCGCAAGTATTGGCATATTTCTTAGCCGAGACGCCAGGTGTTAAGAGAAATGAGGAATGGAGAATATATGTGGATGGTTCGACAACTAAGCAAGGAAGTGGAGTAGGAGTATTATTAATATCCCCTAAAAGAGATACGATCCAGATAGTTGTGCAACTGAACTTCTGAGCCTCCAACAATGAAGCCTAATATAAAAGCCTTATTAGCTAGATTATGAGCAGCTCGGCATGTTGGAGCAACTCAGATTTCTTTATATTCCGACTCGTAGTTGGTGGTGGAGCAAGTCAAAGGATCATTTGACACCAACAACCAGCGGCTTCAGCGCTATATACCAATTTACCGCAAGCTATTCTCAGAATTTCAAGAGGTTATCCTCCATAAAATTTCTCGGTGGAGCTTGGAGGATTCGCTGGCCAAGATGCAACTCGTTGCTAATATAGATCAAGATTTGATGGCACCCCAACATTCGTCGGACTGGAGGACCCCCCTCGTTGATTATCTGAAAAGGGGGATACTACCAAATAATTGAACCAAGGCACATATCATCAAGAAAAGTACTCGTTTTGTCCTAGTTTGCGACACCCTATGCAAACGAGCTTTCCCTTGACCTTTACTTAAGTGTCTCGGCCTCGATGAAGCTGATTATGTCATGAGAGAAGTGCACGAAGGCTGCTGTGGAAATCATTCCGGAGGAACATCCCTTGCACGAAAGATTCTGTTGGATGGATATTTTTGGCTGACTCTCCAGAAGGATGCTGCCCACTGCGTATGCGTATGTCTCAGCTGTCAGAAGCATCAAAACTTTTCTCAACAACCAGTTGAGTTGCTAAAGGACTCAGTAATATCATGCCCCTTCGACCAATGGGAAATGGGCATAGTGGGAACACTGCCAATCGGGTTGAATCAAAAGAAGTTTTTGCTGGTTGCAGTGGATTATTTCTCGAAGTGGGTGGAAGTTGAACCACTGGCTAAAATAACTGAAGAAGCTATGTTAAAATTCCTTTGGAAGAATATAGTTTTCCGATTCAGTATTTTGAGAAGGCTGATCTCGGATAATGGGCGACAATTCCAAGGCCGAAAGATAAAAGAATGGTGCCAACAGTTGAAAACCAGCAGGCTTTCCCCTCTGTAGCTTGTCCCCCGAGCAATGGGCAAGCTGAAGGCACCAACTAGGAACTAATACGGGGAATCAAAATCAAGTTAGATCACACGGGGGAAAGTTGGGTTGAAGAATTACCCAGTATTTTATGGGCCTACAGAACTACTCCTAAAGACAATACGTGTCTCACTCCTTTTCATCTTGTTTATGACACCGAAGCCCTCGTCCCCATAGAGATCAACATGGTATCACCTCGAGTCTCTGCTTATACGTCGGATAGTGACAGCAATGATGAAAAAAGGCTGGCAAAATTAGACTTAGTGACTGCGACTCGGGACCAGGCGGCTAGCCGAATGAATGCCTTTCGGAGGAGGACCGCCCAAGCTTATAATAGAAAAGTTGTACCCCGCTCCTTTCAGCCCGGCGATTTCGTATAGAAGAAAATTCAGCTAGCTGGGGAAGTTCATAAATTGTCACTCTGATGGGAGGGCTCGTACAAAATCATTAAGAAGCTCAACTTTGATGCTTATTATCTGCAAGATAGCGAAGGAAAGGAGCTTACCCGACCATGGAATGATTTTCATTTGTGGCCCATCATGTCTAAAGGGTCAGACAGTATGTAATGAAGTTTCTCCATAATAAGAGCTCTCCTTCATGATCACAGTGAGACTTTCCTGTATAAGTCGCTTATCAGGATGCAATTCATATAGAATCACCCCTTATGTTCAAACATTTATCATTCGACTCTTCCTTGGATATCGCCTATTATGGCTGCTTCCAAGTATATATTATTCGGCTCTTCCTTGGATATCGCCTATCACGGTTGGTTCCAACTATATATTATTCGGCCTTTCCTTGGATATCGCCTATCACGACTAGTTCCAAGTATATATTATTCGGCTATTCCTTGGATATCGCCTGTCATGGTTGGTTCCAACTATATATTATTCGGCTCTTCATTGGATATCGCCTATCACGACTGATTCCAAGTATATATGATTTGGCTCTTCATTGGATATCGTCTATCACGGCTGGTTCCAAGTATTTATTATTCGGCTCTTCATTAGATATCACCTATCTCGGCTATTTCCAAGTATTTATTATTCGACTCTTCATTGGATATCGCCTATCACGGCTGGTTCCAAGTATTTATTATTCGACTATTTATTGGATATCGCCTATCATGGCTGGTTTCAAATATTACCCTTTGGCTGAGAGTATTGGTTATGGTAACACATCCCGCTAGTAGTATATGATTCGACACATTACTTCTAAGTCACCTCTTAAGGCACGTCTTGACCAAGTCCCCTATCGTCAGGCATGGTGAAGGTACTTTTAGCGTCGTTGATTAGTGCCTTTTATTATATTAGTCACTCCAGCATGTTAATTTTTTCTTAAGAAGTCGAGAGACAACACTTAGCTCAAAAAACTTGTATTAATTTCAAAGGAATTACAAGTTTAGGAATGCCACGTACGACTACAAAAATCTACTACTAAACTAAAAACTAAAGACTAAATTATTTTGGGAGCCCACCGAAAGTTGAGTCAAGACTCTCGTCTATTAGACATTGCAGGTCCAGGAACTCAACTGAGGCTCCCTCGGGGGGAGGGGTATTCGGCTTCTTTGAAGTGTCGGATGGCCCCCTCGTAGCCTATCTCTAGGAGGTCGATGGTGTGACCTCCTAGGATGTCAGAAAACTCTTCTGAGGCAAGGAAGGCTTTCTTGCGCTTCTCTCAGCAGCCCTCCTCGCCTGAGCGGTAAGAGACTAGTTTAGCCTTAGCCGTCTCGGCTTGATCTGCTAGCTCATCCTGTCATCTCGCCTCGAAAGACACCTCGACGGCCCTAACCCGCTTGACCTCCCGCAACTTAGCCTCTGCCTTTTTCGCTCGAGCTAGGAGTTCCTCCGCTTCGACTGCTTGAAGACAAAGACGCTCAATCTTCTACGCCTTATTTCAGAGGTCATCCTCGTAGCGGAGGACTTCGACCGAGACACTGCCACCTCAGACTGGGCTATCCCGAGCTCTACTTCCTTGTCCCTAAGCTGGGTCGAAAGGGTCACCACCTGAGTTTGCATCCCTTGAAAGGTCGCTATTAAGGAAGGCAGGCAGGACATCAACTTCAGGTGATAGCTCCAAAACTGCAAAGGAAGAAGTGAAGTTAGTAAGAATAACCAAAGTATTAAAACACTTGAAAAACACTTACCTTGGCCAAGTGGGTATTCATCTCATCGCTCAACGCCGGGATGGACTTCTCCTTGGCGGACACCTCGACCGCGTCTGGATCTCCTGGAGGAAGCCCCGATCAGGCCGCTCTGTCTCGGCATGGAATGTCCAGAGGACATCCCAGGGAGAGGGCTGGGACTCTGCGGCCGGGAAGATGACGACCCGGTTGGAGGAGCAGAAGCCTCCGGATACTACTCCATAGGGGGCGCTGGGACATCCACTACAAAAAAATTGTTTTTTGGCGACAAACTTTGGCAACGAAAATAATTCGTTGCAAATCTGCAACAAATTTTGCGACGACTTTAATATTTCATTGCAAATTTGTAACGAAATTTCCGACGAAAAATAATTAGTTGTAAAAATTATAAAATTTCCAACATTTAAATTTCGTTGCAAAATTCGTCGGAAATTAGGGACGAAAATTTTTTTCATCGCAAATTAGCGACGAAAAAATTTAAATCCTTGATTTTGCAACGAATCAAAATTCGTTGCAAAATTTGCGTGCGAAATATGTTTTAAATCATAATTCTGCGACGAAAAAATAAATTCGTTGCAAAAATCTGCGACGAATTTATGTTTCGTCGCCAATTTAGCGACGAATACATAATTCATCGCAGATTTTTATTTTATTATATAAAAAAAATATTTAAAAAATCAGTTAATGTTTTAAAAAAAAATTATTTTTTAATTTTTAAAATATTTGCAATGAATCGCAGATTCGTTGCAAATTTGCAACGAATCTGGGATTCGTTGCAAATAATTTGCAACGAATCCCATGTTCGTTGCAAATTTGCAACGAATCCGAAATTCGTTGCAAAGTTTTAAATTAAAAAAAAATATTTAAAACTTTTAGATTATTTGCAAAGTTTTAAAATTAAAAGAATATTTAAAACTTTGCAACGAATCACAGATTCGTTGCAAAGTTTTAAATTAAAAGTTTTAGATTAGGATCGGACGAAGGCCTTAGAAACAGCAGTTAATGTTTTAAAAAAAAAATTATTTTTTATTTTTTAAAATATTTAACGCAATTCTTTGATTCGTTGCAAATTTGCAACGAATTGCTGATTCGTTGCAAATTTGCAACGAATCTCCATATTCGCTGCAAAGTTTTAAATTAAAAAAAAAATATTTAAAAAATTAGTTAATGTTTTCAAATTTTTTTATTTTATTTTTTAAAATATTTGCAACGAATCTGTGATTCGTTGCAAATTTGCAACGAATCTACAAATTCGTTGCAAATTTGCAACGAATTACTTATTCGTTGCAAACTTTTAAATTTAAATTTTTTTTTTATAAAAATCAGTTAAGGTTTTAAAATGTTTTAGTTTTTTTTAAAAAATATTTGCAACGAATCTTTGGATTCATTGCAAATTTGCAACGAATCGGATTCGTTGCAAATTTGCAACGAATCCAAAGATTCGTTGCAAAATATCAATTTTTTTGCGCCCGCGCTGTCCTAATCCCAAATTTCTTCGCGCTCGAGAGCCTCCGCCGCCGCCCTTTCACCGTCCGCGCCCGACTTCATCGCGGCTTTGTCTGCTGACCACGCCGTCGCCGCCAGAACCGACGCCCGTCCGTAGTGAGCCCACCGGCGTGCCCATCCGTCGCGATCCCTAGCTCGGTTGCCGCGTGCTAACCCAGCGAGCGCCCGGCCGTCCGGCCAGGTCGACCAGGGCCGATCGACCACGCCGCCACCACGCATGAGCCCGTCGCGAGCCGTCGACCATGACCACGCGCCCCGAGCTCTCCCGCTTGTCGAGACTTCCGGCAGCCCGCCATCATGCCGCCGCACCACCGGTTAGGTCTCGTCCGAAAGTGAAGTCTGCTTTCTCGGGAGAGCGAGAGAGAGATGGAAGGAGGTTGGGAAGCGAGGAGCGGTGGCGGTGCGCAGCACCGGGCGGAGATACTCGGTGAACTCGGCTGAGAGAGTTTGTGGCTCGGCCACCGTGGCTTCGACTCACCGTGAAGCTCGCGACGATCGATACCAGAGTATTGCCGATGTCGATCTTTCCGCGTACAAAGGTCTTCGCCGAGGTTCGTCGAACACCCACCCTAGCTCGTATCCCGGCTCGATTACTATTATTCTCATCGTTTGCATTTACATTCGATGCTAAATTAATCTGATGCATTGACCTGCCTTTTCGTTTTTTGAAGTTCATCTCCATCTTGCCGTCACGACTTTGTTCTTATCTTTTTGTGTATGATATATTTTTTCTCAAATGTATTGATGATCGGTGAAACAAAATGATTCAGCGCATGGATTATTTATAATGGTTGTAATTTGTATCCGGCATTATTCTTCTTCCTTTGAATATAAGATCGCTTGCTACTAATAAAGCTTAGAGTATCTGTGAACATGTTCAAGGAGCATCTCTGCCCTTTTTTTTTAGGAATTGTATAGCAGTTCTTTCTCTTTGTCGACAAGATTAGGAATTTTAGAAAGTTATTCTTTTTTTCCTCTTTGTATGCTTAGGAATTTTAGGAAGGTGATCACTTCTTCCTTATACTAAAGCATTTTCTTTATCCTCCTTTGCTTAGGGAGAGAGTACCATGAGAGGCAATTCGCCACTTTGAGATCTTTTGAAGAAGTTGACTTTTGGGCTGTTGGTATCGCCAAGATGACTTGGGAGGGCAGGATGCAAAGAATGAGTTCGATGAAGATATCCAATTTTGCAAATATTATTCTCTTGGTGTTCAAGGTAGTCTAGTTGCTGAGGCATCTCCCAATCACCAGAACTTGAATAAATTCTGTGGACACATAAAAAACTATGGTACTGATTCCTCAATTCATGACAGATATATGCTACAGTAAGAACTGGGTCCATGGCAATTGCTGCATCTACGCTTGACTCGTTGCTGGATTTCATGGCAGGTGGCATTCTTTGGTTCACCCATTTGTCTATGAAGAATGTTAACATCTACAAGTATCCCATTGGTAAGTTGAGAGTACAGCCTGTGGGTATTATTGTATTTGCTACTATCATGGCTACTTTAGGTATGCCTCATCTCTTATGTGTCTTTGATTATAAATTATGTGCTTTAAACAGGAATGATCGATGAAGTCAATTCTTATGGCGATTGAAAATGCATATCATTGTAAGTCTTTGCATATTTATTTTCGTGTTAGTATATAGTTTTTTTTTAATGTATGATACTTTTTGTTTGTTTCTTTTCTAATGCAGGTAGAAGAATGTCGGTCATTGCTTAGCAGATGCTCTTTTCTTTTTTCTTTCGCATGTGTTGAGATCTTTTGTGTGGACATTGTTATTTGGATATCAGAACTATGTTGATGTTTGAAATGTTGTACGATATAACTTTTTATTTAGAATGTTGTATTGTTCTTAACTTATTGTGTTAGTTTGTATTTATTTGGATATGAAATATTTTTGGATATTATTGAATATTATTTTGTTGTATTGAATGTGTGTGTGTTTTGTTTGTATTGAATGTATTTATTTGGATATTAGAACTTATTGTGTTTTGTTGTATGTGTGTGAAAATTTGTATATACGATAGAATATCGAAACGGATGGAATCTGTTAAATTTTTTTTTATTTAGCGACAAATTTAGCGACAAAAATATAAATTCGTTGTAAAATTCTGAGAAATCTGCGACGACTTTTGCGACGAATTAAATTTTCGTCGCAAATTAGCGACGAATTTAGCAACGAATCCAACTTGCGACAAATTTTGCAACGAATTTTGCGACGAAATTTGCGACGAAAATTAAATTCGTCGCATATTTTTGCAACGAAAAAAATTAGTCGCAAAATATTGAACTTTGCGACGAATTTTGTGACGAATTTAGCGACGAAATTTGCAACGAATTTATATTAGTCACAAATTTACCAACGAATTTCTTATTTCGTCGCAAAAATTTCCAACGAAAAAATTAATTAAATCATGAAATTTGGTTTTGCGGCAATTTAGCGGCAATTAAAGTCGATGAAATTTGTGTGACAAATTTGTATCGATGTGATTACCAGCAATTTCTTATTTAAATCGCGAAAATTACCAGCGAAAAAATTAATTAAATGCAAATTTAAGCCAATTTTCTAATCGTCGCAAATTTTTGCGACGAAATTTGCGACGAAATTTGCGACGAATTTTTGAAATCGTGGTAACATCTGCAACAAAATTAGCGACGAAATTTTAAATTCGTCCCTAATTTTCGTCGCTAAAATTCGTCGCTAATTTTGTCGCTATTATTTGCGACGCTTTATTCGCAACAAAAATATTTTTGTCGCTAAATTCGTCGCTAATTTATTTTGCAACGAATTTTATTTTAAAATTCGTCGCTAAATTCGTCGCTAATGACTGTTTTTTTTGTAGTGATCGAAGGGCCCAACATCACTCAACCCAACACTACTCGGCTTAGCTGAGTCGTGAATACTTGGGCTGGGAGAGGATTGCCGAGAAGGGCTCCCTTCTGCAGAAGGGAGCATTGCTCGACTCCTTTTGCTCCGTTGTCGCTGCTCCTCTGACCCCTCAGAGCTTATTAACTCGGCCACAATGGAAGGTCGAGGCGAAGGGGGTTCTAATCCGTCCTCTTTTGGTGTTTTGGCTGGAGCACCTGTGGGGGGAATTATCTGTGCCCTTTTCCACTTCAACTTCTTGTTGATCGAGGCACAGAACATGACTTTATCTGTGAAAGACAAAGTAAGTTAGAGTTTAGAAGTACGAAAGAATAAAAAATAAAAGTTTACCTAATGTGCCGCTCAGCTTGGCCTTTATTGGTCTTAAGCCATAGTGATACAAGAGCCCTTCTTATAGTAGGACATTGACGTCGAAGCACATACCAGAAAGTACTTCGACAATTTCTTTATAGGTAGAGTATTTTTTGAAGTTGCACAAGGAAGGGGTGGGAGGCAGCTCGAGATGCTAGCTACTCAGCCAAGAGAAAGGCGTCTCGGGTTTAAGAAATAAGTATCGGGTTTTCTAATACTTGCGGGAAGTGATGAGGTTTGCTAAGAACCTAGTTTCCGACCGAGCTGTAAAGAAAAACACTCCTGCCTCTTTCCGTTTCGGGATGAAGCAAGAATGAAAGGCCATAGCGGATAAAGGAAGATGATAAAAAAGGAAAATAATGATGAAACCATTGATAAGGATAAAGGAATTAGGAGTGAGTTGCTGCAAGGGAATATGAAAGTAAGTAGCCAGCTCGACATAAAAAGGATAAAGAGGGAAGCGAAGACTAACTGATAGCTGGTCATGAAAGAAGGTGGTAAAGGCAGGAGGAGGTTCGTTGGGATGCTGGTCCTGTTGAGGAGCTCTAAGCCTATACGAGGGAGGAATATGGAAAGTGGACCTAATCTCGCTGCGCTCCTCAGGGGTAATGGTGCTACGAGTCCTAAGAAACCATTGGTCAGAGGTACTGACCATTGAGGAAAAAAAAGAACAGAGGGCAGAAGACTTACAAAGGAGATTGTGCCGGAGTGGAAGGAGGAAAGGAAAATCGCCGGAGAAGAAGAAGTGGAGGAGGCGTCGAGCATAGAGTCACGAAACCTAGCTTTTGAAAGGTACTTATAGATGAGCAGTGATGGTTCATCTCTTGAGGACCCTTCCTCGAGATCCTATAGACACGTGGCATGGCATAGGGAACCCTAGGGAAGTGAGACAATCATATCATATCCTCACATTAATGGGCTACCTCTAAAGTAAGATCTCCTCCGTTCTTGAGGGGCACACCTGGGGCGCCACCTCCCATACCTCATTAAATCGAAAGAGGAAGATCATGATGTAATAAGGCCCGTCCAGTCAATCAGGCCACACTTATCCTTCGACTAGACTTGGGGGGATGCCTATGATACCAGGAAGAATTAACCTAGGACTAGTCATATAACAAACGACAACCAAGACTCCAAGTCATCGTATCACGGTTCTACGAAAGGAAGGAGACCCAGTAGTCCAGTACATCTGAGCCGTATGAAGAGGTCATCTCGGTCGTAGTATATTTCAGATGCCCCGCGTCTCAGCCTATTCTTCATCTTGGCTGTATTATATTCCAGACGCCCCACATCTCGGCCTATTCTGCATCTCTGCCATATTATATTCCAGACACCCCATGTCTCGGCCTATTCTATATCTCGGTCGTATTATATTCCAGACACCCCGTGTCTCAGCCTATTCTGCATCTTTGTCATATTATATTCCAGATGCCCCGCGTCTCAACTATTATTTTGCATCTCGGCCGTATGACATTCCAGACCCTCCGTCTCGACTATTATTCTGCATCTCCATCCCGCATCTCGGCAGTTGCACACTATTTTGGATGTATGACTTCCCAACGTATGCTCTATCTTACCTAGTCAGGTGACGTGGTGGATATTCCTGTTCATATGGTCCACAAGGCAGTCCTTGTCACCGCTCTTCTCATCGAGGAACAGATGTTCGCATCAAATTTCCCTAGAGGGTGTTCATCATTAATGAGGAGTTATCTCCCATCAACCACATGATGAGTATTAATCACAACCCACGCACTTGTGGCATTTATGAGGGTAATGTCCCCTATTACCTCTTAGAGTGGGCATAAATGCATCATGAAGCCATACCACCCATACCTATCTACTGTTTGGTAGGAGGATTCTCTTCTATATATAACCCTCCTTAAGGAGGAGAAAAGAGGTTCGCATTCTCACAACCCTCTCTACTACTTTTACCATCTATTCTTACTAATTTCTGTCTTGAGCATCGGAGGGGCTTTTTCGAGATCTCTTTCGACGCCCTTAACCGTGTTTCCCTTTTAGGATACGACATTCGGCTATCTCATGTCATTTGGCTCGGCAATCGCCCAATACGCCACCTCTTCCATCTCGACTTTCCCTCCGCGTCAGTCGTCCTTCCCTCCGAGTCACTAGTCCTTTGCCATCTTCGCCACTGGATACTTCGTTGTCTCTGTCTTGACAGACAACAATCCATTTAATACATATAATTTGTAAATAAGCATGACATTATGAAAAACAAAAACATATAAATCATAAATAGAACAAGCTCAGATAATTTATCAATTTGTAAGATATAAATCTAGCTAATTAAGTTGACAAAATTAAAATATTTTTGATTTATCATATCTATAAATTTCTATTGTATGTCTCCTCGGTCATCAGTTACTCTATTGGTAATTGTGTGTCTCGAGCTTATATCTTGTTTAAAGCTCATGTCTTCAGTATAGTTTCGGCTATTGTTCTAATGTGGTGGGTGAGCCCATGTGGCACGTCTATTTGATTGTGCCACGTGTCTTTTTCATCAGTAATCTAATTATAGATTTATGATAAATCTTTCATCATCTTCCCCCTTGCCTCAGCTTGCTTCTGCGATCTATGCCCTCCCAACCATTACCATTCATAACAACCACATCCGCTCCTTGTCCTGGTGCGCCCTCACCAATGCTCCTACTCCTTTTGCAAGAAAACTCTTCCCTATCTCCAAGCAACCACAATCTAACATAGTTTAACACACGATGACTGTGTTGGTACAATCGATCTAGGTCACGATTGATCAGATTTGAGTGAGACTCGAATAATATTTTGATATTTGACAATGATTTGACCATTGTTTGACAATGGATTGATCTTATGATTGATATGAGTTTGACTATATGAGGAGATAGCTTTATGAGAAGATTGTTAAAGCAATCGATCTCAGGTTAAGGTTGACCTAGCTCAAGTAGGATTCGAGAGAAGTCTAAGTTTGGATACTTGGCATGTGAAAGTCCGAGTCATGAGTACTTGACAATTGAAAAGTCGAAGAATGATCTTGGCAATGGAAAGTTCAAGCATGAGTCTTGGTAATGGAAAGTCTAAGTCATAGATACTTGGCAAGGAAAGTCCAAAGGTATAGTCTTGGCAGTATAAGTCCAAGTGTGCAGTCTTGGCGGCGTAAAGTCCAAGTAAACTTTGGTGGTGAAAGTCTAAGTATGGATGCTTGACAATTGGGAAGTCCAAGGGTGTGATATTAGCGACGTAATTTCAAGTATGTAGTCTTGGCAGCATAAGTCCAATGTTTGATAGCGTAAAGTCCAAACATAGAATCTTAGCAGTATAAGTTCAATTGTACCTTGGCAAGGAATTTGATTAGCATGACATAGCCGATGGAGACACTTGAAGGCTAGCACAACGATGAAGAGTCACAGACTCGAGGGATCTGAGAGGCGTGAGGCTGATGGAAGTGGATTGCATACTTAAGTCTAGGCTAAAAGTGTTTATCATATATGAGAGGATCATACTTAGTGTTAAACCTCAGTGTTGAGGTATAACAGTCGAGTGCAAGTTCGTGTCAGTCGACTAGGCTTTCGTTTACAGGTAAACAGAAGCAAGGTGACCTCGATTGGGAGAGTAGTCGAGGTGGTACCTCAACTAGAAGTGGGTGAATGATGTAAGCAAAACATATAGAGTTTTAGGAGTAGTTTTCACTCACATCTCATTACATTTTATGTTTGTTTCATGCATATTTTACTTTGTTTTGCATGCATTTCCTATTTTTTTGGTTTAAAGATCTGCTCTTTGTACTTTTGTATGTAGGATAACATTTCAATGGAAAAACGGTGCACTTTCGGAGCCAAAGCAAGACATTTTGCAGCTGGACGCAGAAGGGGACACGACCACGGCATGTGACTACACACGACCATGTTTAGAGTTTGAAAATGGCCACCACAACCTCACACACGGCTTGACCGTGTGTTTTCACATGGCCGTGTGGCGACCAGACAACTTGACGCAATCAGGGTTTTTTCCATATTTCTCAAAGATCCGGCCTCATGTCTATATAAAGAAGACTATGCCCAAACCCTAGGGGGGAGGTCCGACGGTCGGGATGACACACCGGTGTCCTAAAAGGCATCGAAAACTCGCAACGGGGAGGAAGAAAGTTGTCAGAGATCCAAATTCTGCACTTCAATGCTGGAGAGAAGAGTCACATTGCAATGGAAATTCTGTTCCTTGCTTAATTTCTATTATTTATATGAACATGATCGTGCTTTGTGTTTCTCCTTTCTTATCTATGGAGTAGACTCTCCGATTCTAGGATTAGGGAGTAGTTTGTGTGCGTAGAATATGTTATTCCAAATTTGAATTCTATTCTTGAATTTCTATTTGCAATTGGCATTTGGTTTTAGAGCTATAGTTATTGTTTTGGTTTTCTATCTACTATTCTAGCCGATACGAGGGATGACAACCCTTGTATCTAAGATTAGGAGAATCAAGGAGGAACCTAGGGGTTGACCTCATCTCCCATAACCATGGGTAGAAGGATGCGATAGAGTAGGAAACACGCCTCATTTTCGACTCATCGCAGGGATTGATTCGGCATCCTCGTACCGACTATCCCATCCTAAGTCCAGGGGTCGACCTGGTAATGGCAGTGGTAGCTTCCGATAAATGCCAAGGCTCATCGAGGGAGTGTATGATGTTCTTTCCACAAAACCGTAGCTAGAACCCTAGGCGAAACCCAATTGACGTGTTTTGTGACACACAAACGAAACCAAAATCCTAGAATTCCTTCCAAAATCTCGCAACATAGTTTCTTTCTTCTTCCGTGTGACACCGTATTGAGTTGGGACCACTGTCAACCCTCGCATTTACAACCCTTAAATCTGAATTCTGAATAATAACCTCCACTTACCAAATCGATACTCGAATCTCAGTCCCTATGGGATCGATAATCTTTTTATTACTTGATGACATCCGTGCACTTGGGGACATTGAGCGTGAGCGCGCGCTTCGAGTCCTCGATAGTCTCCATCGCGAGATTTGAGGTCGCGTTCACGTGCATCAAGTTTTTGGCGCCGTTGCTGGGGACTGATTAATTCGATATCGAATCAAGAAGTGGATAGTTGGATCGGACCTAGGCTAGATTTACTTTTCTTGTTTTATTTTATTTTATTTTATTTCAGTTTTGTTCATTCTGTTGCTCTTTCCTTATTTATAATTTCCTGCATATAACAATGCATGCTTTTACTCATGATTATGGTCAATTTAATGCTGTGAGTTTTGGTAACATTTATTGTGAGCATTGTGGTGAAACATGACATATCATTAATGATTATCTGGATATATTCGAACTTTCACAATTTGAACGAGAAGATGTCACCTATAATTACAACCAGTGGCCACAAGATGATTCCTTTTCATGTAGTTATGACCTGACTACTTAAACCTTCAATACTGGCCGCCTAAATCCTGACTTGAGTAGATGATGGAAGATTTCATTCAAATGCAACAAGCGGCGAACGATGAATTCTGATGGCGGCATTCGCAGACAAAGACTCAATATTGTTTCCCAAGCGAGAACGAGTGCTATGAATCGCCATGTGAATTTTATCCAGAACCAAGTCTCTACTCAGAAGCCTTGCAAGATAAAGTTACTAGGGAATGCAAGGAGCATAGTCAACAATTCACGGAGTTTATGCGACAAAATCTAGTAGATGAAGAAACCAAACGACTAGAAGGTGGCTTTGATGACTGAATTACACCTAATATGGCAGAGACTCACTTTGAGCAAATGATGAGGAAGACGTAGATGACATAGGAAGTAAAGAAGGACAATCCATTCAATCACCACTGGAAGAACTTGAGGATTATATAATTGATACTTTAATTGAGCAGTGCATTGCTTCAATCCAAACACCTCCTAACCTCAAGGGTCTAAAAGAGCCTACCTTAACCCTCACCGAAACTTTAGCTACCAATAACGAAGACCATTTAATGATTTGCATTGATAAAATTTCATTTGACATAATAGAATCCACTGATCAATCTTTTGGTGAGATTATTTGTGGTGAGTTACATTATTCACAGCATATGGATGAAATAGAATATCATGATCAAACTCCTGATGATTCTTTAAAGATAAGCATGTTCACTCTCGAACCAAGGAAGACAACCAATAAATATCTTGCCTCTCCACGAGCAAGATTTAAGAGATATGGTGATAAGGGACCACAAGGGAGGAGGCGTAAGGTGAGCAAATATCTTGCTCCCCCACGAGCAAGATTCAAACACATCAAATGAAATGTAGGAAAAAGGTCGAGCTAAAAGATCTTAAACAAAGTGCTTCTTGGGAGGCAACTCAAGTTTAGTTTTTTTGTTCTCTTTTTATTTTATGGCATTCGTTTGTGTAATTTGAACTTTAATTTATAACATTTAGCATTTTGCAAATAAATTAGGACTAGAAAGAACTTGCTAGGTAGAAATAGAAATCATTTTGAACCTACACGACTGAGCGTGTAAGAACATGGTCGTGCCCCATATTCCAACAGCACACACGACTTGGTCGTGTGTTTTCACACGACCGTGTCACGCAGGGGTTAAATGGCCAAGCCGTGCATTTTCACCTCAAATGCGCTGTGTGCTTTGGTTCCTCTTACCCTAGCCATGTGAATCTTTCTTCCCCACCACCTAAAAGCATGTCCAACCTTCAAGGAAGCTCAAAAAAAGTAAGGATGAGGAGAACCAAACAAGTGACATCTCGATTCGGTGCTTCAGAGCGAAGGACAAGGAGAATGGGCACCCTTCAAGCTCCGGAGGAAGGTAACGTTCTTCCAACCCTCCTTTTTCAAAATAATGAGCATAGGGATAGATATAACATGATTGCTACTAAAAGAATCACCACAACTAGGTATCTTGATGAAGATTTACTAGAATCACTAGGTTTATTTGGTGATATTCAAGTCCTATTTGTAAAAATGGAGCGGGGAGAGATAATGAGGATAAGACACCCAACCTACCCTAGGATAGTTTTAGCGTTTTTAAATTCTTTAGAAGCTGAGGTTTTAACGGGTAGAGAGAACGAAGAGGGTAGGATTACCTTTAGGTTATTTAACATTGAACATGAATGACTGATAAGCGGTATTTGTGTCGTGGTACCATTTCAAATTAATTATCGAACCCCTTAACTACACTAATATAGAATAGTGGATGGCCCGGATCATTTTTCAACGAGTGTAATCGACAGAATAGTAAACTTAGGATCACTAATTATTGCTTTGGATTTTCTATTGAAGATTGGGGGTTTGGGATTTGAGATCTAATCTACGATTGCAAGGTAATTAAAGCTCTTAACTAACATGCAACAACTAAATCAAATAATGCAGGAATTAAAGCAATAAAAACTGGAAAAGGAACTAATATGATCAACCCAAGATATGCCCGGTGAATGAACAAGGTCCTCCGGCTAAATCCGACGAAGCTCGATCGAGACTCCGCATATGACAGTGAATGTGAGATGGTGCAAACTTCTTAATCCAGTAGTTTGACCGATACTCCAAACTCTCGCGGATCCGGTTGAGCTCGAAGAAGTGTCATCGGGGGCAGAACTTCTCCTCGAATCTGAAAGAGAAGGTGGATGAGTTGTGAGATGGAGGACGTCGCCGAATTCTCTCAATGAAATGGTTCCTCCTCAATTCCATGGAGGAAAGTGGGTGGAGGCGACTGCTAAGGCTCAAGGGAAGAAAAGATTTAACTAACAACCTAATGAAAACATGATTAAAAGAAAGCAATTAAAGTAAAGCTTGAAATTAAATCTAACCTAACTAACTATAACCTAATTACCCATAGAAACATTTCATCAAACACTAAACATGAATCAAATTAAACTAACTACGTGCAAATTAAACATGGAAGGGAAATGTGATTACAAACGTTCAACCAATTAACAACCAAACAATCAAAACATGTAGATGCTGGAAAATGGAGCTGCTGATCGATGTGAAGAAGCTGTCGATTATGAAACTGAGCTGGAATAGGAACTGCCGGAGCTGGAAATTGGATGAAGGCCGGAGCTGTGATGGGCTGGTCGGATAGAGATGGCTGAGGGAGCTACCGGTAGTGGATGGCCGGAGCTGTGGGGGTCACCGGTAGGATGTTGTGGTGAAGATGGCAGCGGCAGAGCTCGGTGAAGAAACGGATGGCTGCCGGAGCTGTCGGAGTGAGGAGATGATACAGGGCTACCACCGGTCACCGGAGAAGGAGGGGATCCCCTTCCTCTCCGGTGACCGGCGAGGAAGGCGGCGGCGAGCGCGGTGGTGGTGGCGTCGGGTGGAAATCGCGAAGAAGAAGCAAATGCCGGCTGCGGTGCAAGGGAAAATGTTGGTATTTTTAAAGCCTTTTTCCTTGGGCGTCCGATCTAAGATGGATCAAATCTCAGCCGTCCAACTGAAGCTAGGTCAATTGCCTTGATGAATCAAATTAAGGGTTGTGCATCCAACGATTGAGAATTCTCCGACTTTGAATGGATGGATCTGATCAATCTGAAAGGCTAATCACGATCGGTCTGGATGAACGGTCAAGATGTCTAGATCTTAATGTGTGGACCGGATCACTCCAAATCTGGATAGATGACTCAGATCAATCAGATCTCATCAGGCGGTCAAGATTAAACAGATCTGAACCCTTGATTAAATTGCCTCTGATCTTGATGAAGGACTCAAATTCTTCCAGCTTAAAATGCCCATAATCTCCCTTAGATGAAGTCATATTTGATCCAACTTGAGTCTAGTCCAGTGGCTCATCTCGATCTCCTACAATTAAGATATAAAATTTGCATATAAGTCCAAAATTAAGGAGAATTTACAATAAGGTCCAAAAATAAATCCAACTAAGAAAGCATGCAAATAATCAACAATTAAACACATGAAGGGATTAAAACAATGATATTAAGGACCAAAATAATCCGACAAAATGGTAGTTATCAATGACTACTACACCAATGGAACACATGTTTTTTTTTTTGATGAAGGGTAAATAGATATCATCAAGAAAAAGCACAAACATACAGTAGCCAAGGGTTCATTCTCATGTCATGTCTGACGAAGTATCAGATCTGAGATGTACCCGACGCGGCGTACAAGTGCTGTCATGAGTACCAAACCTCTCACACAATACATTCACTCATGTGTACCGTCCATGTTTCTCTGTGCTCCCGTGCACCGTTCAATTGCACTCAGCTCCTCTTGCATACCTTCTTGTGTCATCCTGTCTCCTGAGGCCACCTAATAGAAATCATGTGAGGCCAGGACAGTTCCCCCCTCACACATTGACTTCCACATCAACAGCAGGCCCATTATAAACATTCCACCACAAACATTCTAGCTTAGCTTTGCTCGATCTCCGGCTCGGCATTGGACCTTTTGAGTCAACTCACGCATTCCAAGCAGTGGCGGCGGTGTAGCGATGGCTAGAGCCGAGGCACGGTTGCTTGGCCGGTCCATGTTTTGCACACCCAACTGCACTGCATTTTCTGCACGAAAGGCCATGATGGCCGACACACGCCAAGGTCAGCAGTTTCAAACCCGTCCCTTGTCTCGTTGACCGCATCGCCTCCCGCTTGGTGCCTTCGTTCTCCCCCAAGCCTTGGCCGGAGAACCATCATCACCACGTGAAGCCTTTGGAAGGTTTAGGCTCGTGGGCGGCATGCGAGGCACCGGAAATCCTTCGGACCCGCCTCCAGCCCGTCTCACGACAGGAGACCTCCATCCTCTCTAGGCCTTTCCTCCTCATTTCCTTGCTGCTGCACGCTCAAGCGACGCCAGCGATTTCTGCACAAAGAGGTTATGTAGTCGGCGCACATCAAGCTTGCAGCAGGACCTCAAGTCTTGTTTCTGATCTCTCGCACGTTGCCTTCATCCTCTCCAATCTTTCACCGGAGAGACTCTAGCAGCCACAAGAAACTAGCCGGAGGCTTTGGATGCCATGGACAGCAGCTGTGAGGCGCCGAAAATCCATCGGGGCCGCCTCCAGCCCGTCTCACGACAAGAAACCTCCATTTGAGCTTTGTCCTCCGCCTCGTCTTCCGCCTTGTCTTCGTTCCCAGTCTCCATCACTGCGACATCGTTGAGCTTAGAGCTTGGCGTCTTAAGGGTGGCGGGCATCCAAAGTATCCCCAAGACCATCCGCGAGGTAGTACTTCGACGCGGCAATGCATCGTTGAGCTCCCTTGAGGTCTACCTCCACTTCAAGATCTTAAGGGACGGGGCATCGATTCCCAAGACCATCCGCGAGGTAGTACTCACCATCAACACAGCGGCATCGATGAGCTCCGTAGGGGTTCGCCTCGCTTGGCCTTAAGGTGGCGGGCATCGCCAGTATCCAAGATCCCAAGACCATCCGCAAGAGGTCGGGACCCCTCGCGCCAGCTCTCGCCGTTGCTCATGGCACTGTGGGAGCTCCGACGACGGCAGTTTCCTCGCCATCCGCCCGATGCCAACTCCTTTCGCCTTTCTTTCGCCGTTCGCCACAGCCAACGGTGGCCCTAAGAGAGCCCACCGTTGGTTCCATCCCTCACACCCCCGCCCCCCTCCGGCGACTTCCATTGTTGGTTCCTCCCCTCGCAACCCTCTCCCTCCCTTGCAGCCCCTGCCCCCCTCCGGCGACCCCTCATGGGATGCCGCCGGAGGGGGAGGGAAGATTCGGTGGTTTGGATTGCTAGAGAGCTCTATGGAACACATGTTTTGGCTTGCCTAGTGGAGGAGAGAGAAGAACCCTTATTGGGTTCAACTCTCAGATCTTTTGGACTGAATTGACAGGAGAACATGCGTATGACCTTTCTAGGGCCAAAGCGTCGCACCTCCAAAACCCTATTTTCTGATAACTACACCGAATTATGGCAAGTACTATTTGTAAGGGATCGTTGGAACGCTAGAGGGGGGGGGGGTGAATAGCGTCGTGCTATGCGTCGATGGAATTCTTTTACGTGTTCGTCTACAAACTTCGTTAGCGCAGCAGAATATAGATAATAATAACAATAACGAAATAGACAAACACAAGAACACAAGAATATAACATGGTTCGGAACCGAATGGTTCCTACTCCACGGATCGAGCTCTAAAGAGCTCTAGCGATGCCACAAACACCACTAAGCAATAAACTCCTTCTCGACAACACGTCGGAGGTGGAGAAACCTCTTACAATAGTTTACAACAATAAACTAAATACAACAAGCAATTATAATGAAATACAATGCAATACAAGTAAAGAAAACACTTTACGAATGCCTTTGGATTGCTTGCTTTTGGTTCCTTGAAGAATGGCCTTGGAGTCCCTGATTTGTAGTAACAAATCACCCCAAGGATGCTCAAGAATCGGTTGGTTTTTTCTCCTCCACGAGCTCCATTTATATCTTCTGCCTGGGCTGGAAAAAGTCGATCAGTCGACTGCTCGGGACCATCAGTCGACTGATGCCACTGTTGTCTTGAGACAACGACTAGATCCACGCTGGAAAAATCCAACGGATCCATCATCAGTCAACTGATTATGACCATCAGTCGACTGATCAAGCCATCACTCGACTATTGAACGTAGCGATCGAGTGAGACTCCATTCTGTGCTCTAAAACCCGAGCATCAGTTGACTGATCACACGATCAGTCGACTGCTCGACCAATCAATCGATTGCCCTCCTCTGGAAGTCGACTGCTAGGCCAATTCCCGCAGTCAAACCCTAGTTGACTCTCACTAGTTGACTGCCATATGACACCAGTCGACTGGCACACCTCAAACATGAGGTTTTAGCCCAAGTATGGTTCCCCCATACTTGCTAGACCACCCTTAGCCTAGACCTAAGCTTTCTAGCCACCTCCATCAGCCTCACGCCTCTCGGATCCCTCCAAGTCATCCATGACTTGTTAATCCATCGTGCTAGTCTTCAGGTGCTTCCATCGGCTATATCATGCTAATGGTGTCTACACCGCCAAGGCACATTGGACTTACGCCGCCAAGACTCTGCTTGGACTTTACACCACCAACCATTGGACTTATGCTGCCAAGACTCCCGCTTGGACTTTACGCCGCCAATATCAAACCCCTTGGACTTCTCAAATGCCAAGACTCAAGCTTGGACTTTCCCTTGCCAACCCATGTTGGACTTTCCATGCCAAGACCCATGCTTGGACTTTACATGCCAAGTACTCAAGACTTGGACTTTCCATGACATGGTCAACTCCAGTCAACCATCAAAGTCTCCCTCGAGTCAAACTCGAGTCCGGTTAAACATAACCCAGGTTGATTGTATAAACAATCTCCCCAAAACATCAACATACATTAATGTCAAATATCAATGTCAACTTACTTTGTCAAATATCAAAATATCACTCGAGTCAAACTCGAGTCTGGTCAATCGTGACCTGGGCCGATTGCACCAACAATCTCCCTCTTTTTTATGTTTGACAAAAACACATACTTTTGAGTTAGAACACTAACTTAATTCTTCTTACCAATTTCCCAAATTGGTAATCCCAAACATTCTCCCCCTTTTTGACTAACATCAAAAAGGTTCTCTCCAAGGAGGTCAATGTCTCATGTCCAATGAGATCTTATAATCTCCCCCTTGGTCCAAAAATACATAGGATGCCTACCATCTTCCTAGTGATAAGTCCCATATCACTCAAGAGAGGCAATCCTATACTCTCCCAATTTCCAAATTGGGTATCTTAAAATCACATTTTCCTCCTCATGAGAAAAAGTACCATCCATCATCCCATGATGGATACCTCCCCCTAAAGGCTTGCTCCCCCTTGAGCATTGCACCAACAATGTCCTTGGAAAGTCCCTAAGCCAATAGGAACTCTAAACCATCAAGAATAAGGTTCAAAGTTCAAACATGAACTCTCCACACCTTAATATTGATACATCATCCTAACACCTCTCCTAATCTATATCCAATGGATTTTCACCCTTTATAATGCTTTCCAAAGTATATCCTAGGGTTAGGAGTGGTTAGGAGCCTTTACCGTAGCTGAAATCGGGTTAAACAACCTTGTTTAATCGATCGAGTCTGCGAAACCGATCGGTGAAGTGCCCATCGATCGATTGGCACCAAGCATCGATCGAATCTGCGCGGGCGATTACGCTGCCACTTCCGCCGGTGGTTTCCGCCAGGCGATTTTCACGAGCGATTTCGGTGGCGGTGCCATCTCGCGCGGTGCGAGGGCATTTTGCGGCGGTTTGACACCCGGCGATTTCTTGCGAGCCGTTACTGCGGCGGTGTTGCCCATCGATCGAGCGCCTGTAGAGGCAGTTAACTAATAACTGAAAAACTCAGTTTTTCAATTATCAGAATCCAAGTTTGAAAAACCATAAGTAATTATACATAGCTCAAAAAATCATGAAATTTCATATGTATAATACTTATAACACATACAATCGGTGAAAAATATTGGAAAAATGTTTTAACCATTAAAATAGGATATTGATACAAAGTTCAAAAACTATCAAAATTTTAAAGTTTTTGATCTACTTTGTATCAACTTCTTCAATGGTGATTGCTATCAAAAGATAGACTTCACCAAGGTTTTCTAAAGTGATTTTAAAATGTTTTTGAAAACCTATTTTGAATCATGGACTATTGGGTAGATATATATGACTTGTATATTAGCTTTCCTCATGATTCTTATGGATGAATGAAATAAGTTTAAGTTCATCTAGATGCACTACCTATGCACCTTGAACTTAACTTATTTTCCTAATATCTCACATGTTATCTAAGGTGTATACACACACATACATGTCATTTTGATGTGAGATGTGAGTTTTGTTCTCCCTAAACTAAGACCTTATACAATTTTTCTAAGGCAACCCTACTTGATTCCCTTATAAATGGGACTCCAAGTCATGTCATTGTCCTTAAATCAATTTTAATCAAATTAAAATGCATGAATGATTATGGCATTAATGATGATATAAATAAACACATGCTCATAATCATGATGTCATGGCATAAGATGGAATCTAAAAACACATGACATTTAAACCTTAATCATACACATAATCATGACATATAAATGATAAAAATAAACATGATGTCATGACATGTTATATGAAAATCAAGGCATGCCAAATAAAATGTATAGGTATAATAATACCTAATTTTTAATATTAGTTACCATTTGATATAATTAAGGATATTTTGCTATATTACCTAAATTTCTCAAAATGTGCCAAAAACCCAAAATAACACACTATAACCTCTAATCCTAAATTGTGTCAATTCAATTGATTTTTCATAGTCCCAAAAATACATTGGCACATCCTAAAATCTTTTAGGATTACAATATCAATTCTATTTCCAAGGTATCCATAACCTTGAAAATATCCTAAAGTGTCACATTTACCATGGTTGAGTTAACTACCCATCCATTTAAGGTTGACACACCCTAAACCCATCTAGCGTGAATCAATCACGCTCTTAGAAACCCAAAACCTATTTGAGCTCCTAGGGTTTACTAGGTATTCCTTAGAGATACCCTCCCTAGATACCTTCCTAATGACCCTTCTAGGCTTGTTAGCCTTGGTCATTTGAGTCTTGTCTAGGTTGACTCTAGGGGTGACTCCCCTTGCAACCTTCTTAGTGGCTTGCTTAGGTTTCCTTGAAACCCTAACCACTAGGCACATACCTTGGTTACTCTTAGGGATAACTTCCCTAGTAACCTTGGTCTTCCTAGACCTAATTTGTGTTCCATAATCAAATGGAACACTATGATAAGCCACCTTAGGCTTAGGTTTGTGGCCCAAACCCTTCTTTCCCTTGGTTGACTTTTCTCTCTTTGGCCCTAGGTGTTGACATTGACTTTTGGACCTAGACTTTTGATCATTTGACCCTTTAAATTGATTTTGTATATTCCTAAGGGTCTTCTCAAGTTTTTCAAGCCTTGACCTCAAGGCTTGGTTTTCAATATCTAATTATCCAATTTTAGAATTTTGAATTGGTCTTTAGGCATTGTCCTTTCTAGGCATATGCCTAGTCCATTTGGGATTAAGACCTAGGTGCTCTTGCACCTTTCTAATTGTCTCCCTAGGTAGAATTAGTCTTGAGTTATTTGACCTAGGTTTGTTCTTAGATAAATTATTTTTAGGGACATTAGTCCCAAATTTCTCCTTATTTTCAAAATGAAAGTTCTTAGCTCCTAAACAAAGGTACTTGTTCCTATTAGCATGTTTTTCATAAATTGCAAGAGAATTAAAATTCCTAGCATGCTTTTGTCTATTAACTAAAGAAGGAGCATTATTGAAATGATATACCTTAGGGTTTGCCCTAGTGGCTCCCCCTACTTGTGATGCTCCCCTTTGCCCCTTCTTCTCCCCCTTCGGACATTGACTCCGGTACTGTCCCGGTTGTCGACATTTGAAGCAAATGACTTGCTCCTTGCTTTTGATATTTGGGGAACCGACATCCTTGATTTTTGGAACCGGTGAAGCTTTCTTGATCCTTTTAGGAAACTTACTCTTGTAGTGTCCTTGCTCCCTACACTCAAAGAAAATAATATGAATTTTATTATTATTTGAAATGCTCGAGTTACCTAGGGTGGTGGTGGCCGGATTTTGAGCTTCTTCATCTTGACCGGATGTTGAAGGCTCTTCCTCTTGCTCCGGCATGAAAGGTGGTCTAACTTCCTCCCCCTCAATCCTAGAGGTGGAGGTTTCCTCTAATTCTACTTCCTCTTCTTCCTTGGATGTTGATGGTCTCTCAACCTCCAAGTCCTCCATAGCTCCTTAGCATCTATATAATTACCTTGTAACGCCCGTAAAATTCTAAACTATGCAAAGTAATTATATGGGTTTTAACGCCATAAAAGGTTTAAAATAAAATAAAATAAAAGATGGTTATAGGTAGGATTTGAACCATGAACCTCCTAATAGGGAGGTAGCCTTGACACCACTAGGCCATAGGATGATTCATGGATAAGATATATAAAGAATATACAAAGAATATAGATGGGAAGATGAGGAGTTGGTTCATCCCCCCATGAAAGGATGAAGAGTGTTCATTCCCTAGGTATTAAAGAGGAGAATTAAGAGAAGAGAGGAAGAAAAACCCCACTTTCCTTCTTCATTCTCCTTCTTCCTCATCCTTGGCCGAAATTCCTCATTCTCCTTCCTCCCTTTTTCATCGCAAGCTCTAGGGTTTCTTGGGTAGGGATTCTCAAGAGGGGTTTTCCAAGAGGAGTTCCTCACAAGTCTTAGTAATGCTAGAAGATCCAACTCCACCGAAACCACTCCATCTCCTTCTCCCATTTCTGAAAGCTCAAGAAGAAACAAAAGAGGCTTTGTCTTGACACCAAGGGTATAGTTCTTATAGTAAACCAAGCGAAAGGATGTAAGTAATCCTCTCACATGCAGTACAAGTTGTTTCGATTGTTTGAATCCTTAAAAACCCTCTTTGAAAGTTTTGGCCAACCCATGTTCATGTCCTCTAATGATCTTCCATGCAACGTTTTATATGTATATGATGATAACATGTTGATAGATAGGCTTTGTACAAGTTGTTTGGGTGTCGATTTCCTAAGACCCTTCCTTAGGGTTTCGGCCAAGATGTGTTCATGCTCACCAATGATCCCCCTTGCCATGTTTTATATATATATGATGCTAACATGTTGATAGATAGGCTTTGTACAAGTTGTTTGAGTGTAGATTTCCTAAGACCCTCCCTTAGGGTTTCGGCCAACCCATGTTCATGTCCTCAAATGATCCTCCATGCCATGCTACATGTATATAAGATGTTAATATGATGTTAGTTAGACTTTGTGTAAGTTGTTTGAGCATTTGAACCCTTAAAAACCTCCACTAGGGTTTCGGCCAAGATCATGTATGTGCCTACTAATGACCTACCATGTCATTCTACATGTATATAAGATGTTAACATGATGTTAGTTAGGCTTTGTGTAAGTTGTTTGGGTGTTGAATTCTTACAAACCTTCCTTGGATGTTTCGGCCATGATAAGTTTATGCTCACTAATGATCTTCCATGCCATGATATATATGTATATGATGTTAGCCTGATGTTAGTTAGACCTTGTACAAGTTGAATTAGGGTTTGAATTATTAAGATCCCCCTTGTAAGTTTCGGCCAAACTTTGTTCATGCTCACCCATGATCTTCCATGCCACGATATATCTATATATGATGTTAACATGTTGATAGTTAGACTTTATGATAGCATGATTTGTTTATGCCACTACCTTATGTCCATGTTAATTGTATGAATGTATTATTATATTATGCTCATTGCGTCATGATGAACAAGTATGTATGATGAAATGCCTAAGAGACGCTTCCCTATGAATGGGGACTAAGAGCACTCTATATGTTATGAAAAGGAACATGATACATTATGATGAGGAATATGATATGTTATGATAAGGAACATGATATGTTATGATAAGGAACATGATATGCTATTTTACTTTTGTATGGCTTGTACCGGACCCTAGAAAGGTCCACGGGATGGGCTCCTACGTGCCCCTAGGTCGACGGTCATAGTACGGACCTAGTACGGGATGGGCTCCTAAGTTGCCCTAGGTCGACGGTCGCAGTACGGACCTAGTACCCTAGTAGGTTCGGGATTAGGTACCTCGGGTCTATTTAGGGATGTGCACAAAGATGATGATGTATGTGGTACAATGCCGGGCCCTCCATATTGAGATTATGTTTAAGTACCTATAAAATATATGTTTTCAAAGAACATCTTGCATATACCCTTTTTATGTCTATGTGATTATTATGTGTCACAAATTATGCTTATATGCTCTTAAATAATCATGTCACTACTTTTATATGAATGCTATGCTTATATGTTCCTAAATGATCATGCCACTACTTTTATATGAATGCTATGCTTATATGTTCTTAAATGATCATGTCACTACTTTTATATGAATGCTATGCCTATATGTTGTCTAGATGAACATGTCACTACTCTATGTCTAATACCTGATGTATGGTTTTTTTTGTGAGTAGGAAAGTATCTTACTAAGCCTATGTGCTTATAGTTTCATGTTTTCCTTGTACTGCAGATAAGGGTAAAGAATGGCTAAACTAAATGGAGCAGCAGGAGGGGCAAAGTGTGTGTGGTAGTGGCATAGTGGAGGAGATCTGTTTTATGTTCCAAGACTTATGCATGTTTTAAAGTTTTGCATGTTAGTTGTTAAGAGTTGATCACTACTTGATGTTTTGATGGTTGCTACTTGGTGTCCATTATGTTGATTATCATGAACTTGAACTAAGTAGTATCCTTATGAAATGATTATGCATGCTTAGTAAATGTTCACATGTTACATGGTTAAGAATGTTGAGTTATTTGCATGGTTGAAGGAAAATGCATGTCCCATGTTTTATGTTTTTTTTTTAAAGTTTAAAGTCTTCCTCTGTATATGCACGCATGTATGATCGCGTCGCACCGCCCTTCCTCCCCCTCTAGAGTACGAGAAGGGGCGGGTGTGATAGGTTGGTATCAAAGCAGATCTGCCTTTCCACTACACACATCAAGCTCCTATCCTGCCGCTCTAAGTAAGAAATTCTATGTCTACTCTATTTCTTTTATGTATGATAAGGAATGATTTTAGTTTAAATATGCATGAATATATGTATGATAATATTATACTAGCCTTATTATAATATATGAAGATAAGCATGGCTGGAAGACGCAGTAATAGAGTCGATGAGACAGTACCCCCACATGATCTTATGCATGTGGTTACTGAACTCCAGGGACAACTACATGAGTTACTCGACAAGGGACTTATACGCCCAAGTCGCTCTCCATGGGGAGCTTCAGTACTGTTGGTAAAGAAGAAAGATGGGTCTATGCGAATGGGCATAGACTACCGAGCGCTAAATAATATGACGATCAAGAACAGGTACCCTTTACCACGGATTGACGACCTATTCGACCAGTTAAAGGGTGCCACCGTCTTCTCTAAGATTGATATGAGGTCTGGCTATCATCAAGTGAAAGTGAAACCAGATGATATACCGAAGACGGTTTTCCGAACAAGATACGGACATTATGAGTTCGTAGTTATGCCTTTCGGAGTGATGAATGCACCTGCTATGTTCATGGATATGATGAATCGGGTATTCACGGCATTCCTCGACAAATTTATGATCATTTTCATTGACGATATACTGATATATTCGAGAACCCAAGAAGAGCACGCCGAACACCTAAATATGGTATTGCAGATTCTCCAGGAAAAGCAGCTGTATGCAAAGTTCTCCAAATGCGAGTTCTGGTTCGATCAAGTATCATTTTTGGGTCACATTATATCCAAGTACGGAGTGATGGTAGACCCAATAAAGATTGAAGCTGTGAGTAACTGGAACAGGACAAGGAATGCCAGCGAAATTAGGAGCTTCCTCGGGCTAGCAAGCTACTACAGGAAGTTTGTAGAGGACTTCTCTAGAATTACAGCCCCTATGACAGTTCTCACTAGAAAGAACAAAAAGTATGAATGGACGGACGCCTACGAGAAGAGTTTCACGGAATTGAAAAGGAGACTGACCAGTGCTCTAATCCTTACTCTTCCAGACAGCTTTCTACCATGACGATAGCACCGACGCTATTCGACGATATATTAGAAAAGCAAGCCCGTGACCCAAGCATCCAAAGGATCAAGCAAGAGGTCCTAAAAGGGAAGGATGATGGATTTCATATCGTTGACAGTGGAGTACTATACCTCAGGGATCGCTTATGTATCCCCAATGATCCAGAATTGAGAAAGAAAATTTTAGAATAAGCTCATGGGACCCCATATTCAATGCATCCTGGATCTACCAAGATGTATCAAGATTTGAAAGAAAAGTTCTGGTGGTTTGGTATGAAAAGGGATGTGGCTAAATATGTCATCACCTGTCTGACATATCAAAGAGTCAAAGAAGAACATCAGAGACCTGGAGGAGTTCTATAGCCTATTCAAATCCCAGAATGGAAGTGGGAAGATATAGCTACGGATTTCATAGTATGCCTACCCAAAACAACTAATGGTTATGAAGCTATTTAGATGATTGTTGATAGATTGACAAAATCTGCTCATTTTCTGGCAATCAAATATCGTACTCAATGGAACAACTAGCTCAGTTGTATGTTAAGGAGGTGATCAGATTGCATAGAGTTCCTAAGACCATGTGATTGAGCCACAAACGGTACTAGTTCAAGAAGATTTAAGTTATGAAAGTCGACCTATTCAGATAATAGATCAAGAAATCAAGAAATAGATAACCAAAGAAGTACCCTTAGTGAAAGTCATATGGCAAAATCAAAAGTTTGAAGAAGCAACTTGGGAACGCAAGGATGACATGAAACAAAAGTATCCGGAGTTGTTCTAAGTTTCGAGGATGAAAGTTTTATAAGGTATGAAGGATTGTAATGCCCGTAAAATTCTAAACTGTGTAAAGTAATTATATGGATTTTAACGCCATAAAAGGTTTAAAATAAAATAAAATAAAATATGGTTATAGGTAGGATTTGAACCATGAACCTCCTAATAGGGAGGTAGCCTTGACACCACTAGACCATAGGATGATTCATGGATAAGATATATAAAGAATATACAAAGAATATAGATGGGAAGATGAGGAGTTGGTTCATCCCCCCCATGAAAGGATGAAGAGTGTTCATTCCCTAGGTATTAAAGAGGAGAATTAAGAGAAGAGAGGAAGAAAAACCCCACTTTCCTTCTTCATTCTCCTTCTTCCTCATCCTTGGCCAAAATTCCTCATTCTCCTTCCTCCCTTTTCCATACCAAGCTCTAGGGTTTCTTGGGTAGGGATTCTCAAGAGGGGTTTTCCAAGAGGAGTTCCTCACAAGTCTTAGTAATGCTAGAAGATCCAACTCCACCGAAACCACTCCATCTCCTTCTCCCATTTCCGAAAGCTCAAGAAGAAACAAAAGAGGCTTTGTCTTGACACCAAGGGTATAGTTCTTATAGTAAACCAAGCGAAAGGATGTAAGTAATCCCCTCACATGCAGTACAAGTTGTTTCAATTGTTTGAATCCTTAAAAACCCTCTTTGAAAGTTTCGGCCAACCCATGTTCATGTCCTCTAATGATCTTCCATGCCATGTTTTATATGTATATGATGATAACATTTTGATAGATAGGCTTTGTACAAGTTGTTTGGGTGTTGATTTCCTAAGACCCTTCCTTAGGGTTTCGGCCAAGATGTGTTCATGCTCACCAATGATTCCTCTTGCCATGTTTTATATATATATGATGCTAACATGTTGATAGATAGGCTTTGTACAAGTTGTTTGGGTGTAGATTTCCTAAGACCCTCCCTTAGGGTTTCGGCCAACCCATGTTCATGTCCTCAAATGATCCTCCATGCCATGCTACATGTATATAAGATGTTAATATGATGTTAGTTAGGCTTTGTGTAAGTTGTTTGAGCATTTGAACCTTTAAAAACCTCCACTAGGGTTTCGGCCAAGATCATGTATGTGCCTACGAATGACCTACCATGCCATGCTACATGTATATAAGATGTTAACATGATGTTAGTTAGGCTTTGTGTAAGTTGTTTGGGTGTTGAATTCTTACAAACCTTCCTTGGATGTTTCGGCCATGATAAGTTTATGCTCACCAATGATCTTCCATGCCATGATATATATGTATATGATGTTAGCCTGATGTTAGTTAGACCTTGTACAAGTTAAATTAGGGGTTGAATTCTTAAGATCCCCCTTGGAAGTTTCGTCCAAACCTTGTTCATGCTCACCCATGATCTTCCATGCCACGATATATCTATTTATGATGTTAACATGTTGATAGTTAGACTTTATGATAGCATGATTTGTTTATGCCACTACCTTATGTCCATGTTAATTATATGAATGTACGATTATGTTATGCTCACTGCGTCATGATGAACAAGTATGTATGATGAAATGCCTAAGAGACGCTTCCCTATGAATGGGGACTAAGAGCACTCTATATGTTATGAAAAGGAACATGATACGTTATGATGAGGAATATAATATGTTATGATAAGGAACATGATATGTTATGATAAGGAATATGATATGCTATTTTACTTTTGTATGACTTGTATCGGACCCTAGCAAGGTCCACGGGATGAGCTTCTACGTGCCCCTAGGTCGACGGTCATAGTACGGACCTAGTACGGGATGTGCTCCTAAGTTGCCCTAGGCCGACGGTCGTAGTACGGACCTAGTACCCTAGTAGGTTCGGGATTAGCTACCTCGGGTCTATTTAGGGATGTGCACAAAGATGATGATGTATGTGGTACAATGTCGGGCCCTCCATGTTGAGATTATGTTTAAGTACCTATAAAATACATGTTTTCAAAGAACATCTTGCATATACCCTTTTTATGTCTATGTGATTATTATGTGTCACAAATTATGCTTATATGCTCTTAAATGATCGTGTCACTACTTTTATATGAATGCTATGCTTATATGTTCCTAAATGATCATGCCACTACTTTTATATGAATGCTATGCTTATATGTTCTTAAATGATCATGTCACTACTTTTATATGAATGCTATGCTTATATGTTCTTAAATGATCATGTCACTACTTTTATATGAATGCTATGCCTATATGTTGTCTAGATGAACATGTCACTACTCTATGTCTAATACCTGATGTATGGTTTTTTTTTGTCAGTAGGAAAGGATCTTACGAAGCCTATGTGCTTATAGTTTCATGTTTCCCTTGTACTGCAGATAAGGGTAAAGAATGACTAAACTAAAGGGAGCAGCAAGAGGGGCAAAGTGTGTGTGGTAGTGGCATGGTGGAGGAGATCTGTTTTATGTTCCAAGACTTATGCATGTTTTAAAGTTTTGCATGTTAGTTGTTAAGAGTTGATCACTACTTGATGTTTTGATGGTTGCTACTTGGTGTCCATTATGTTGATTATCATGAACTTGAACTAAGTAGTGTCCTTATGAAATGATTATGCATGTTTAGTAAATGTTCACATGTTACATGGTTAAGAATGTTGAGTTATTTTCATGGTTGAAGGAAAATGCATGTCCCATGTTTTATGTTTTTTTTTTAAAAGTTTAAAGTCTTCCGCTGTATATGCACGCATGTATGATCGCGTCGCACCCACCCTTCCTCCCCCTCTAGATTACGAGAAGGGGCGGGCGTGACATACCTAACATATACAAGATATTGTTAGGTATTAAACCAACCAAAAACTTTATTACCTTGGTGTTTTTCTCGAAGGCTTGGACTTGCTCTTCGATCCATCTCTTCTTTTTGAGGAAGCCACCTTTTGGTCCTCTTAGATATTCAAATCCATCCATTAAAATGGACCATTCTTCGAAGTCCCTCATCATTAGAAAGTCTTCGATCCTTGCCTTCCATTGTCTAAACCCTTTTTGTCCATAGAAGGCATAGGGAATTGGGGTGTTGATATCCCATCCCAATTGTTCTTGGAATTCCATCTTCTTCACCCTTTAGCGGTGCTCCCTCGGTTGTTAAACTTGAAGAGCGGCCTCGCTCTGATACCACTTATAGGGGATCGTTGGAACGCTAGAGGGGGAGGGGGTGAATAGCGTCGTGCTATGCGTCGATGGAATTCTTTTGCGTGTTCATCTATAAACTTCGTTAGCACAGCGGAATATAGATAATAATAACAATAACGAAATAGACAAACACAAGAACACATGCAAGAATATAACGTGGTTCGGAACCGAATGGTTCATACTCCACGGATCGAGCTCTAAAGAGCTCTAGCGATGCCACAAACACCACTAAGCAATAAACTCCTTCTCGACAATACGTCGGAGGTGGAGAAACCTCTTACAACAGTTTACAACAATAAACTAAATACAACAAGCAATTATAATAAAATACAATGCAATACAAGTAAAGAAAACACTTTACGAATGCCTTTGGATTGCTTGCTTTTGGTTCCTTGAAGAATGACCTTGGAGACCCTGATTTGCAGCAACAAATCGCCCCAAGGATGCTCAAGAACTGGTTGGATTTTTCTCCTCCACGAGCTCCATTTATATCTTTTGCCTGGGCTGGAAAAAGCCGATCAGTCGACTGCTCGGGACCATCAGTCGACTGATGCCACTGTTGTCATGAGACAACAACTAGATCCATGCTGAAAAAATCCAATGGATCCATCATTAGTTGAATGATTATGACCATCAGTCGACTGATCAAGCCATCACTCGACTGCTGACCACAGCGGTCGAGTGAGACTCCATTCTGTGCTCCAAAACCCGAGCACCAGTCGACTGATCACACGATCAGTCGACTGCTCAACCAATCAGTCGACTGCCCTCCTCTGGCAGTCGATTGCTAGGCCAATTCCCATAGTCAAACCCTAGTTGACTCTCACCAGTCGACTGCCATATGACACCAGTCGACTAGCACACCTCAAACATAAGGTTTTAGTCCAAGTATGGTTCCCCCATACTTGCTAGACTACCCTTAGCCTAGACCTAAGCCTTATAGCCACCTCCATCAGCCTCACGCCTCTCGGATCCCTCCAAGTCATCCATGACTTGTTCATCCATCGGCTAGCCTTCAAATGCTTCCATCGGCTATGTCATGCTAACGGTGTCTACACCGTCAAGGCACATTGGACTTACGTCGCAAAGACTTCGCTTGGACTTTACGCCGCCAACCATTGGACTTATGCTGCCAAGACTCCCGCTTGGACTTTACGCCGCCAATATCAAACCCCTTGGACTTCTCAAATGCCAAGACTCAAGCTTGGACTTTCCCTTGCCAACCCATGTTGGACTTTCCATGCCAAGACCCATGCTTGGACTTTTCCTTGCCAAGACCCATGCTTGGACTTTATATGCCAAGTACTCAAGACTTGGACTTTCCATGAAATGGTCAACTCCAGTCAACCATCAAAGTCTCCCTCGAATCAAACTCGAGTTCGGTTAAACATAACCCAGGTTGATTGTATAAACAATCTCCCCAAAACATCAACAAACATTAATGTCAAACATCAATGTCAACTCACTTTGTCAAACATCAAAACATCACTCGAGTCAAACTCGAGTCTGGTCAATCGTGACCTGGGTCGATTGCACCAACACTATTTTTGGTCGTGGGGAGAGTGACAGTGTAGTGTGAGCTAGTGAGCTACTTTGCTTGTGGGACATGCTACAAGAAAGGAGTAGCATTGATGTAGAGCCCCATTTCATTAGACACCTAGTGAAAATGGGCAAAGCAGCGAGAGGAGAGATCATTGTGGGGGGGCTACTTACCCACATTTTCCATAGTATAGGGTACGACTACACTGCACTAGATAGCATAGAGGGGAGCCCTAGGATCGACCTAGGAGTGTGTATGGCCATGAAGATGATAGTGAGAGAGGGACACTCCTTGTGCTTTGTAAGAAAAAACCTATCATCCCTTAGGCTCTCCGACCCCGATCGTACCACCATCACCACATGCGACAAATGACACTTAGACCTGATAGTGGAGTCCCCGCCATATGAGGGACCATCCACATCGGCACCCATCTCTCTCCCTTTACATCACTCTCCCTCCAGTCCACACATTCATAGGAGCCCACCTAGTCCACGTAGAAATGAGCCTGCACCTGCACCGCCACCTTTTTCTACTTTTGAGAAGGATGTAGGTATATCTACCTATGATTTTTTGAAGTTCTGATCGTGCCTCAACGACATATTTTCCGAGCAG
The DNA here is from genome assembly GCA_025175895.1 of Wurfbainia villosa. Classification (NCBI taxonomy): domain Eukaryota; kingdom Viridiplantae; phylum Streptophyta; class Magnoliopsida; order Zingiberales; family Zingiberaceae; genus Wurfbainia; species Wurfbainia villosa. The sequence goes on from CM046003.1 coordinate 51,536,368, forward strand.
TAGATGTAGAGGCAGCGATGGGAGGAGTAGACCACTTTCATGCAGGTAGAGTTTCAAGGCTTTCGGGATTACTTCTAGTGGGCTGAGGAGTTCTACGATGAGGCCCGTGTCTACTTCTAGGAGGAGGTTGCTCATCGCTAGGATGAGGCCACCTACCACCAGGAGATGCGACAGCACATGCATGCCCAACAGGTACAATGGACCCGGGAGAAGGAGAACAAAGCGACCGCTGCATCCACCTCTCTCAGATCGACCACATGTACATATTGCATCGGTGGCTTAGCACCGGGTTTACCCAGGAGCTTGACATGTCGAGACTACTAGACTTCCCACCTCGACCACCATATTAGTGGTACGGTCTCATATAAGTCTTTGGGGGGGGGCCCTGAGTTTTGATTTATTTTGTTTCTAGCAGTAGTTGCTTTTCTGTCATTTGCATTTGTTTTAGTTAGCATTCATTTGTTCATACATAGAGTTTTTAGTTTCGATAGTACTTAATTTTGCTATCTTTAAGCTACCTCAGTAGTATTTTTAGAGTTTTCTTTTATGAGTTGTTTCCATGGGTAGCTTAACTTCATTTACCTTGTGGTATTTTATTTTATTTGCTCTAATGAATGTTCTAGACTTACACTGGTTAGCTTTTATTTTACACCTACACATGACGAACATTCTGAAAGGGAAAATCTAGTACATTCCTAGTTATGATTCATCTCAGTAGTATAGTACTTTGGAATTCATAGGTGACTCTAGATTTAGCATTTTAGTTACTGGAGATGCTCGGATTGTGGAAGCCCATTCGGAAAAATCAAAATCCCAAGAGAGAGAGAACAAAAAAAAAAGAAAAAATGGAATAAAAAAAAGAAAGAGAAAGAAAAAAGAGAGTAAGAAAAAAAAATTGAGGGATAAAAAAATAGTTGTCATGGGTGTAAATGGTCAGGTGCCCCTTTGAGACCGAGTTAGGTTACTGGGGAAACACCTATAAATTTCTCTCAATACCGAGCATGCCTTTGAGACTTTATGCTAGATCTAGGGAACAACCCTCGCTTTGGATAGGTAAGTGCCTAAGAGCCGGAGACCTTATGAAAGCTATAGGATGGCGACTTAACTTACTATGGAACGAGTATCCTTTAAGAAGATTCACTTAGCACGAGCATGAGAAGCTAACTTAGTGAATTTCTAGAACATATCTATTTTTCTTTGATTGTAAATACCACTTGATAAATCTAGTTAACATGTTAAGTATGAGACAATACCTTTTAAAATTTCATGGCACTGAGGTTTGCTTGAGGACAAGCAAAGATTTAAGTATGAGGGAATTGATGTGAGCAAAATATATAGGGGTTTAGGAGTAGTTTTCGCTCACATCTCATTATAGTTTTTGTTTGTTTCATGCATATTTTACTTTGTTTTGCATGTATTTCCTATTTTCTGATTCGGAGATCTGCTCTTTGTACTTTTGTGTGCAGGATAGCATTTCAATGGGAAAACGGTGCACTTTCAGAGCAAAAGAAGGTCATTTTGCAGCTGGACGCAGAAGGGGACATAGCCAGGGTATATGGCTACACATGACCGTGTCTAGGGTTCGAAAATGGCCGCCACAGCCTCACACATAGTCGTGTGGCAGCCAGACAACTTGACGCAATTAGGGTTTTTTTTTCATATTTCACAAAGATCTGGCCTCATGTCTATATAAAGGAGGCTACGCCCAAACCCTAGGGGGGAGGCCCGACGACCGGGATGGCACACCAGTGCCCTAAAAAGCACCAAAAACTCACAACGGGGAGGAAGAAAGTCGTCAGAGATCCAAATTCTGCACTTCGACGCCGGAGAGAAGAGTAACATTGCATTGTAATTTCTGTTCCTTGCTTAATTTCTATTGTTTATACGAACATGATCGTGCTTTGTGTTTCTCCTTTCTTATCTATGGAGTAGACTCTCCGATTCTAGGATTAGGGAGTAGTTTGTGTGCGTAGAACATGTTATTACAAATTTGAATTCTGTTCTTGAATTTCTATTTGCAATTAGCATTTGATTTTAGAGCTATAGTTATTGTTTTGGTTTTCTATCTACTGTGCTAGCCGATACAAGGGGTGACATCTCTTGTATCTAAGATTTAGGAGAATCAAGGAGGAACCTAGGGGTTGACCTCATCTCCCATAACTGTGGGTAGAAGGATACGATAGAGTAGAAAATGCAGCCCATTTTTGACTCGTCACAGGGATCGATTCGGCATCCTCGTACTGACTATCCCGTCCTAAGTCCAGGGGTCAACCTGGTAATGGAAAAGGTAGCTTCTGATAGATGTGAAGGCTTATTGGAGGAGTGTATGATGTCCTTTCCACAAAACCGTAGCTAGAACCCTAGGCAAAACCCAATTGACAATGTGTTCTGCGACACACAAACAAAACCAAAATCCTAGAATCCCTTCCAAAATCTCGCAACATAGTTCTTTCTTCTTCCGTGTGATACCGTATTGAGTTGGGACCACCGTCAACCCTCGCATTTACAACCCTTAAATCTAAATTCCGAACAATAACCTCCACTTACCAAATTAGTACTCAAATCTCAGTCCCTGTGGGATCGATAATCTTTTTATTACTTGACAACATCCGTGCACTTGCGAGCATTGAGTGTGAGCGCACGCTTCGAGTCCTCGACGGTCTCTGTCGTGAGATTTGAGGGCACGTTCGCATGTATCGGTGGACAAGTGGAACTCGAGTGCATAGTGCTCTGGAAGCACTCGACCATCACCTCAACTAGAATCTAGTCGAGGTGGTGCCTCGACTAGAGGCACTCCACCAACACCTCGACTGACCTTGGATAGGTGACTGCCATGAATGGAAGTCGATTAGTGTTTGCGGACACGAGCACAAAAAGCTCGATAGTTGACTAGGTAGTTGACTAAGGGTTAGCAGTCGACTGGTCGTGAATGACATGAGCACAGAAGGGTCCGTAGTCGACTGCTGAGTAAGGGCAGTTGATTGACGACTATGAGCAGTCGACTAGTGTGCCCTAGATCTGACATGGATAAGTCCATTGTGAGACAATGGCTAGAAGGGCAGTCGATTGTTAGGCAGAAATCCAGCCCGACGCGTGCTTTAAATGGAGCTCAATGGGGATATTGAAGCCTCTCAGTTCTTGGGGAATTTGATGAGGAATTACTTCTATGTTTCAGATCTTCAGAAGTCATCCCAAACAACCAAGTCTACAAGCAAACTCAAGCTCTCTTGTAACACATTCTTTTATTTGTATTTGTTATTTAGCTTGTATTTTGTATTTGCTTGTTGTATACTTGTGTAAGGGTTTCTCCACCTCCGACGTGTTGCTGAGAAGGAGAGAAGAGTATAGTGGTGTGGACACTAGCTCACTATAGAGTAGGAACTTAAGTTCCAAACCACGTATATCTTGTGTTGGTGTTCTTGTTTCTATTCTGTATTTTGTATCCATTGTGCACTAACGTTTGTGTAGACGAGCAATGATACAATAAAACACGAATCAAGCACAAAATCGAGAATTTCTATTCACCCCCTCTAGCGTGACTATATCGGTCCCTACAAACTGACCCCGTAAGAGAGAACAAGTCAAACCGAGATCAGGTCTAGATCTCAAAGAGAAAAAGCTGAATTGATCCCTTACCCCATAAGGGAGAATAAGTCGATCCAAGACTGAGATTAGATCTCGGAGAGAAAAGGTCGAGTCAATCCCTTAAACAAAGTTTGAGTCGATCCCTTACCTCGTAAGGTAGAATAAGCTGACTCAAGTCCGGGCCTAGATTTCAGAGAGTAGAGGTCGAATCAATCCCTCACTCCTAGAGAGAATAAGTTGATTTAGGATAGGACCTAGATCTTGGAGAGTAAATGGATATATACCTAACACTTTTCCAAAAGTGTTCAAGAAAATAAGCAGTACATCTAGCATGAGTAACTCAATAAAACTAACTTGATGGAGTTGGAGAGATAATGATACGTGCGATCTTGCTATTCCATAATACTAGTGGAGTCAGAGAGATAATAATAAGTTCGATCCTACGACTCATGAATATCCATGGATTAAGAGAAAAAATAACGGACTAGATCCTATGACTCCCGAATACTAGTTGAATCAAGGAGAGAACAATAAGAAAGACCTCTTAGTCTCTCAATTCATAAAATAAACAAAACGAGGAGAGATAGCATACAAGATTGCCTCACTCTCTTGGCTTGGAAAATCAACGAAGCCTAAGAGAGATAAGATAGAAGATCACCTTCGTCTCTTGGCTCGGAAAACCGATGAAACCAAATAGAGATAATATAGAAAACCACATTCATCTCAGCTCTGAGGAATACCACATTCGTCTCTCGACTAAGAAAACCAACGAAATCTAAGAGAGATAAAATAGAAGACCACTTTCGTCTGTTGGCTCAGAAAAACCAATGAAGCCAAATAGATATAATGTAGAAGACCACATTTGTCTCTTGCCTCAAAAAACTTATGAAGCCTCAGAGAGATAAGATAGTAGACCACCTCGCTCAAAAAAACCAATGAAGCCGAATAGAGATAATATAAAAGGTCATGTTTGTCTTTGGCTCAGAAAACCCATGAGGTCAAGAAAGACTACATTATTCTCTCGACTCGAAAAACTCACGAGGCTGAGGAAACCCTTATAAAAAAAATCTAAGTAAGCCCTATAAACTTTAGATAAGTATGAAGAAAGGGCTCCTTGTCTTTCCTTCCTTGAGCTCTCTTGATCCTCTTGTTTTTTATTCACGTAGCTGCAAGTTCCATTTCTCAGCCTAACATTGACTTGATTGTCAGGGGTGTCACACCGGTCATGTCAGTGCTCATTGATGTGTGTTGACATGTAGGATCTCCAAGCCAATTGAGACGCAAGTAGAATAGTCAGAAAGAAGGAAGGGAGGAGTATTAGCACAAAGGGAAACCATCAAATTGACATCATCTATGGGAAAGAGAAAAAGTTATGATAGTGAGCACATGAAGAACTATAGTAGACCCTCGTATGGAAGAATCAAAGGAGCAACCACAACATTCTCTTCCAGTGATTATAGAAAATACCGGAGGTCTTGTTTCACAGGAGCAAATTTCATAGATAGTGGCTACAATGGTAAAGGAGACTTTACAGTAGGAACATGCCACTTCCCTTAACAAAGGGGAGGAGAAAGTCTCAGTGGAAGTCACATCAACACTTGAACCCATGTTCAAAGTTCAAGAAGAGCTACTCTAACCTATCATGTGAAGAAGGGAACAACTAATCCTATATGACCTCCCTCGGAAAGGATAGTTACATGCTAGATGTTGTTTTTAGATGACATATTGAGAGGGGAATTACCCCCTCATTTCCGTCCACCTCATACCAATGAGTACAATGACACTACTAATCTAAAGGAGCACCTGTGTCGCTTTGAGAATGCTGTCCTATTACACCAGTACTTGGAGGAAGTCAAATGTCAAGTCTTCCTCACCACCTTTATTGGGCTCACACAACATTGCTTTAACACCCTACAACGTAGGGTTTATACAATTTTTCAATGACTTCGTCGTACTATTTTTTGTGCCACTCCTCTAATTTCAAGAGGTATCAGCTTGCTCTTCTTAGCTTATTCAATTTCAAGCAAAAATTGTAGGAATCTTTGCCAGAACATATATAGTGGTTTACCTAAATCACCCTAGAGATACCCTCTGTCATGATAGAAATCATAACAAGTGCCTTTGCACAAGGGCTTTGGGAGGGTGACTTTTTTTCTCATTGTAAAAGAAGCCTTCACAATACTACAACAAGCTTCTTGCTTACACTGAGAAGTATATTAACAAGGAAGAAGCTCAAAAGGTCCTTCAAGAACAGTGAGCAGTCCGACCAGTCGAGGCAATGGAGCGCCATGTGAAGCCATGACTTTCACATTAATCTACCCCACCCTGCCCCACTTTGTGGGTTTTGAAGGAGAGAGCTATGCATATTTGCTAGGAACACTAACTATTGAGAAGGCTAGTGGGAGCCGAATGGGGACCTCATCGACTACAGACTTCCACTTACTATGCTTTCCATCAAGAATACAAACGTAATACTTTTGATTGTCAAAAGTTAGATTGAAAGATGGAATGACTTATTAGTATCCATCCTCATGTGCGAGCTATGTTGATGGCCCTTACCCCTCATTAACAATTGTTGCCTCAGTGCCACCCCCTAAGGAAACCCCACAGTCGGGGCCATGACAACTAAACATCTAGAAGTGGGGGAATAAGAGAAAATAATAACATAGGACAATCAGCTTGTTCGAGGAGTCATCAGCTGTAAGATACGAAAAAAAATGGACTAACTCCTTTAATTAATTCGGTTTAATTAGTGGGTTAATTGGGTTTAATTAGTGGTTAGGTTGATTATCTAATTGGGCTTAATCAAGGGATTGGTTAAGGAGTGGGCTTAGGCTAAAACTGTTGGGCTGAGTCCATTGTGTTAGTAATATATGAGAGATGTCCTAAGACAATCGCCTTATGTATGAACCATTTATATGATAAATGAAGATTCACTATTTAAGTATACATGTTTTATGTATTTGATTGGATCTTAAACTCATTTACTGAATGTCCACGATACGATTCACAGCATGAGAGAATTTGTAGTTGGATCACAACTAGTGAGCATCTCTACATTTGTAATTGTGATGTATCGGAATTATCCCTAGTCGATGAATTGATGGATTTGGACACCATCAATTCTGTCGAGACTAGCACGAGGTATACTCCTTGGTGTATCCAAGCAGCTGATTCTCACTGGCTGGAGACATAGTGATGTCCGAAGTTAATTGTGGATGCTAGTTATGGTAACTAGTTCATTGGAGTGACCAGCCGTAAGACTTCATATGGTTCTCTACATATATAGATATGTCAATGAAGTTCTTACTGTGGCTTAAGTGCGATGTTCCTTTGACTTACGGTATTCAAGTCATCTTGATCATAGAGACTTATGCTTTGACATCTTAAGCAAGCATCTCTAAGGAGATGTGGACCCGGGATGATTGGGTATAAGTCGAAGTGATCGAAGGTGTTTGAATAGCCTATAAAGGATTCACCACTCCTTGCGAGGAGATGTATACCCATGGCCTCTCGTCGGATTGTTACTAAAGTCTTTGGCCAAAGCATTACATGTTTAGAGTAAGGTACTCTTCGATACATGTGCAGTAACTAGAATCCGTAGGACGAGGAAATAATACTTGGGCTAGGTGTGACGTAGTCAGCCTAGTGGGGACTGACACTATAGACCATGTCCTGAACCAAGGGGGTATAAGATGAGTGAAGGGAATGGGGCATGATTCATTCGAGCTACTGAAGGGTTTCAGAAATAGTTCTGGATCAACCGTTGATCTTTTCGGTTAATTGGGGATCATGATGTACTACTAGGTGCCACTCATGATCGTTCTATAATTAATGGTTAATTATAGACGGCCAACATAAACCGAGAACCTATTTGGTCACACGCACAACGAGCGTAATCCAAAGGATTTAAAACGAGCTTGAGAATGGGATTCTCAGACCGAGAGAAACTAGGTTTGGTTGGACCAAATATAAAGCGAGCATGAAATCGTTTCAGTCGCAATGGAAGCGTGGATGGGCTGAGTCTTATGAAGACGTAATGGATGAACCAAAATGGTTTGGTTCTAATCCAATGGAGGAGAATAAACCAAAGGGTTTGGTTTATTTTAAACGAATGAACCAAAAGTTGGTTCGGTTCGTTTTAACTTAAAATAAACCATCATGGTTTGGTTTATTTTAACTTATCTTAATGGAGCGGGTTAACGGGCCTAATGGTTATGATCCAATAACCATTAAGAGAATTAGTTCTCTATAAAAGAGGGCTTAAGGGATAATTAAGCCCTAATCCAAAACCCTAGCTTGGAGTTGCCGCCCAACCTTCATTGCCGCCCAACCTCCATTGCCACCCAGCTTGTTGTGCTGCCGTCCAGCTCCTTGCCGGCGACCAAGCTTCAGCCGGTGATCCTCTGGCGACCCTCCGGTGATCTCCTATAGGTTTGGCATCAAGGTGAGCCTTTTCTTCCCTTGGTTGGCCGGCGCCTATCTCCTCCACCAAAGCTGTCCAGTTTTCTGGACAGCTTGTTCTCCTCTCGTCGGAGCGTCGTTTGGACGACGGTTAGAGCTCCGACAGCGGCTAACTTACCGGGGATTCGATCTCCGGTAATCCTCTGAGGTGGAGGACGAAGGATTCGTCAATTGGTTGACGAATACCTCTCCGGAGAAGCGAGTTTTGAGAACTCGTATTAGGATCCGAATTTGGATTCGGATCGTGATCATCTCTCGATCACGTCGTCTTCAACACGAGGCTAGTAACCCGTACAAAAACGAAGCTCGTGGCTTAGCGAAGTCATCCCGAGGAACTCGGCGTGGATACAGATAGAGACGATTCTAGCGAGGATCATTCCGGTTGATGCCGTTCCCGCTACACGTCATACGTAAGGTATAACGTAAATAAATTTTCTTTTATTGCAAATTTAAATTTACGGTTATGTCTACACTTGTTATAATATGCATGCGTGTGTTGTGTGTGTTGTAATAAATATAGATTTATTATTTTTATTGCTTCCACTGTGTTCATGTTTACGAAATGTGATCGAACACACACGCCGCGGTGCCGGAAACCCAACAGTGGTATCAGAGCCCAGGTTGTGTTTCGACATAATCGTAAAAATGGTTTTGCGATCGTCATAATGTATTTCTAGAAATTTTCTAATTTTGGAAATTTAGAAGTATTTATGGAAATTTTTCAATTTTGGAAAGTCTAGAAGTATTTATGGAAATCTTCCACTTTTGGAAAGTTGGAAGTATTTATGGAAATTGATATTTTCCATAAATAAAATATTTGATTAGATTCTGGAAATTTGTTTCCTAATTTAATCATGATTTGATTTGGGAAATCAAATCTTAAAATATTTTATTTCCATAAGTAGTTTTAATGATTTAGGAAATTGGTTTCCTAAATAGATTTTCCTTAATCAAATAATTCCATGAATAAAATATGTGATTAGATTTGGAAATTTGTTTCCTAATTTAATTATGATTTGATTTGGAGAATCAAATCTTAAACATATTTTATTTCCATAAATAGTTATGACATATAAGGAAATATATACATGACATAATTATATGCCATGTAATTGTATTAGATGCATAACATTATGCCATGCGTGTCGTGACATGTAGATGTATGCCATGTATGCCATGCCATGTAGATAATAGTTATTTGCATGCAAAGAGGATGAGACATAAAAACCCTTAAACAATATTAAAGCCTACACCTTCCATTGATATGGTTAGAACCAAAGTTCCGTTTCTTGTTTGGGTTGTTGGACTCTCTCCAAGCCCGGCTCGAACCCGAACATGTTCAAACCATGGAATAGTTTAATACTAATATGGTAAGAGTCAGAGGTCAATCGTTAGCTTTGGTTGTTGGACTCTCTCCAAGCTGGGCTAATTGGTTGAATGCGCTCTAACCATATTAAAACTATTTCCCAATTAATGGGTTGGCTTTAACCTGGAGCATCGGCTTGTTGGACTCTCTCCAAGGTCGATGTAAAGGGAGGTGAAGTTGGGTGCTATGCATATGATGCATACTTGTTAATGTGTTAACAACCCAACGTATGTATGAACATTCAATTAGTTGATAGCACATTGTGATAGTTGCATATACGTGATATGCAATCGGTATAGATGATACCTACCGTCATAGTTATGAATGACTTGTTGGACTCTCTCCAAGGTTCATATCTATGATGGATATCAGCCCATTCGGAGATGGACCTACGATCTCCCGAAGTGATTTTGGGGTTTTTGAAATTCGAAAAATGAATGGGATTTATAAATGTATATTGATGCATTTTAAAATCATTTTCTCATATATGCTCGTTTTGTATTTCTAGGTCAATAAATTGATCATGACATCTTTGAATTTGCGCACTATTTTGGATTCGAACAAACTGACTGGGCCTAACTTCCTGGACTGGCTTAGAAACCTGAGAATTGTTCTCAAGGCAGAAAATCTTGCATATGTCCTTGAAGAGCCTCTTCCTGACCGTCCTAAGGACGATGCAACTCTAGACCAAATGTTGGTCTATCAGAAGCATGTGGCAGATTCTGAGCTAGCGAGTTGCATCATGCTAGCGGCGATGGTACCTGAGCTGCAAAAGCAGCATGAGCATATGGATGCTAATACTATGGTCTTCCATCTTCATGAGTTGTTCGATGAGCAAGCGAGATCCGAAAGGTTCGAGGTCTCTAGGCTCCTCTTCACCACGAAGATGCAAGAAGGTTCGTCTGTAGTGCAGTTTGTGCTAAAGATGAACGGGTACATTGAGCGGCTAGCTACCCTCGGTTTTGTGATGGATCATGAGTTAAGTATTGACTTAATTCTGCATTGTTTGCCCAAGAGTTTATCGCAATTTGTGATGAACTATCGGATGAACAAATTGGAATCCACCATTCCCGAGCTCCTCAATATGCTGAAGAATGTGGAGCCTTCTATGAAGCATGAGGAGAAGGCGGTTCTGTTAGTTGATTCCTCAAAGAAAGGTTCTAAGAGGAAGGCAAAAGAACAGAAGAAAGGAAAGAACAAAAAGGCAAAGAAGGCGGAACCAACGAAAAAGGGCACTTGACATCACTGTGGCAAGGAAGGCCACTGGCGAAGAAACTGCAAGATTTATCTTGAGTCCATGAAGAAGAAGAAGGCATCCGATGCCTCATCCTCTTCAGGTATCTTCGTTATTGATTGTCATTCTATTTCCTGGGACACTTGGGTATTGGATACTGGGTGTGGCTCACATATATGTAATGACATACAGGGGCTAAGGAATAGAAGAAGACTTGTCAGAGGGGAGTCAAATTTGTGAGTTGGCAATGGAGCAAAGGTTGCTGCGGTCGCCATCGGAACTTATTTGCTGAAGCTCCCTAGTGGACTAGTCTTGGAACTGGACAATTGCTATTATGTTCCTTCTCTAATAAAGAACATTGTTTCTATTTCCTGCTTAAATAGAAATGGTTTCCATTTGACGTTTAGTAACAATTGTTGTTATATAACTTTGAATGGCGTACTTTATGGAACTGGAACTTTGAGTAATGGCATTTATACGTTGGACGTATCCAGTGACATTTTCAATATCGAAGCGAGCAACACGCGTGCTCGAAAGGATAATCAAATAGACTCCTATATGTGGCATTGTCGTCTTGGCCATATAAGCAAGAAATGCATGTCCGAATTACACCGATGTGGAATTCTGGAATCGTTTGAATTGGATTCATACGATACATGTGAATCATGCTTAAAAGGCATGATGACTAAGTTACCTTTTACTGGAAAAGGTGAACGAGTGGGAGAGTTACTAGGTCTAATACATACTGATGTATGTGGACCTATGTCAACTCAAGCATTAGGAGGCTATAGCTACTTCATTACCTTCACCGATGATCACTCACGGTTTGGGTATGTGTTCTTGATGAAACACAAGTCTGAAGCCTTTGAAAGGTTCAAAGAGTTCAGAAATGAAGTAGAGAAACAACATGACAAGTGTATTAAAATACTTCGATCGGATCGAGGTGGTGAATACTTAAGTCAAGAGTTTCTTGATTACCTAAGAGACAATGGTATATTGTCTCAATGGACTCCGCCCTATACACCACAGCATAATGGTGTATCTGAGAGGCGTAACCGGACCTTGTTGGACATGGTCAGGTCAATGATGAATCATGCGACTCTTCCCAAGTCCTTTTGGGGTTATGTACTTCGCATAAACAAGCTATTTGTTAAATGTAATGCCTACCAAGGTAGTCTCAACTACTCCATATGAGATATGGAATAGTAAGAAACCTCATGTATCTTACTTGAAGATATGGGGTTGTCCTGCTTATGTGAAGTGGACTGTATCAGACAAATTGGATGCTAAGTTTGATAAATGTCTATTTGTTGGATACCCTAAGGAAACAAGGGGTTACCAATTCTATCATCCTGTGGAACAAAAGGTGTTTGTTTCAAGGCATGCCGTGTTTCTAGAGAAAGAGTTTCTCTTGCAAGAAAACAGTGGGAGTGTCGTCGAGCTTGAGGAGGCTCGAGAGACTCAAATAGACATTAATGAGATACCTGGTGAGCACAACAGACAACTCATAGTGATGAGCAATCGACCGACTTATTGTAACACCACATCTTCAGAGATCCGTAGAACACGCAATATTCCTGAGAGATATGGATTTCTCGTAAGTGAATCGAACGACGTGTTACTCATTGATGATGAGGAGCCTACCAGTTATGAAGAAGTGCTGACAAGTTCAGAAAGGGATAAGAGGCTTGGTGCCATGAAGTCGGAAATGGATTCCATGTATGAAAACCAAGTTTGGAACTTGGTTGACCCACCTGAAGGGATAAAGCCTATAGGGTGTAAGTGGGTTTTCAAGAAGAAAACCGACATGGATGGTAATGTGATTACCTATAAGGCTAGATTGGTGGCAAAAGGATATCGTCAAAAACAAGGTGTTGATTATGACGAAACCTATTCGCCTGTAGCTATGCTTAAATCCATTCGGATGCTCCTAGCCATAGCGGCTCATTATGATTATGAGATATGAAAGATGGATGTGAAAATAGCTTTCCTTAATGGAAACCTGCTCGAGGATGTGTATATGATACAGCCTGAGGGTTTCACATCGGTTGATAAAACCAAGGTATGCAAATTGTGACGGTCCATTTATGGATTGAAGCAAGCATCCAGGAGCTGGAATATCCGTTTTGATGAGACAATCAAAAAGTTTGATTTCTCACAAAATCCAGACGAACCTTGTGTGTACAAGAAGGTTAGTGGGAGTGCAGTCGTGTTCCTAGTATTGTATGTCGATGACATACTACTTATAGGAAACGATGTTTCAATCTTACAGTCAGTGAAGGTTTGGTTATCCAAGACATTCTCCATGAAAGACCTGGGAGAAGCAACCTACATCCTCGGGATTAAGATCTATAGAGATAGATCGAAACGGTTGCTTTGTCTTTCGCAGTCTACATATATAGACCGAGTGCTAAAGAGGTTTAGCATGTCGGAATCCAAGAAAGGTTTCTTACCCATCAAGCATGGGGTACACCTTTTGAAGTCTATGTGTCCGCACACAGAAGACGAGAGGATTTGCATGAGTAAGATTCCCTATGCATCCGCAATAGGATCTATCATATATGCTATGTTATGTACAAGGCCCGACGTATCATACGCTCTGAGTGTCACGAGCAGATACCAGTCCGATCTGGGAATGGATCATTGGGCGGCTGTTAAGACGATCCTTAAGTACTTGAGAAGAACTAAGGATGTGTTCCTAATATATGGAGAAGGGGACATGGTGATACGCGGGTATACGGATGCCAGCTTCCAGACAGACAAGGATGATTCCAGGTCTCAGTCTGGATACGTGTTCACCTTGAATGGGGGCACAGTGAGTTGGAAAATTTCTAAACAAGAGACTGTAGCGGATTCTACCACTGAGGCAGAATACATTGCAGCTTCGGAAGCAGTAAAGGAAGCGGTTTGGATCAAGAAGTTCGTTCATGAACTTGGTGTGATTCCGGCCATTGTTGAAGCAATACCGGTCTACTGCGACAACAATAGAGCAATTGCACAGGCGAAAGAGCCAAGATCTCATCAACGATTCAAACATGTGCTTCGCCGCTATCATCTTATCAGAGAGATCATCAGTAGGAACGAAATACAAATCGAGAAAATTCCCACTGAAAGGAACTTAGCGGATCCCTTGACTAAGGCATTACCTCAAAATAAGTTTGAGGGTCATGTTCGAGCTTATGGTATTGGATACCGTAGCGATTGACATTAGGCCAAGTGGGAGTCTGTTAGTAATATATGAGAGATGTCCTAAGGCAATCGCCATATGTATGAACCATTTATATGATAAATGAAGATTCACTATTTAAGTATACATGTTTTATGTATTTGATTGGATCTTAAACTCATTTACTGAATGTCCACGATACGATTCACAGCATGAGAGAATTTGTGATTGGATCACAACTAGTGAGTATCTCTACATGTGTAATTGTGATGTATCGGAATTATCCCTAGTCGATGAATTGATGGATTTGGACACCATCAATTCTGTCGAGACTAGTACGAGGTATACTCCTTGGTGTATCCAAGCAGCTGATTCTCACTGGCTGGAGACATAGTGATGTCCGGAGTTAATCGTGGATGCTAGTTATGGTAATTAGTTCATTGGAGTGACCAACCGTAAGACTTCATATGGTTCTCTACATATATAGATATGTCAATGAAGTTCTTACTGTGGCTTAAGTGCGATGTTCCTTTGACTTGCGGTATTCAAGTCATCTTGATCATAGAGACTTATGCTTTGACATCTTAAGCAAGCATCTCTAAGGAGATGTGGACCCGGGATGATTGGGTATAAGTATAAGTGATCGAAGGTGTTTGAATAGCCTATAAAGGATTCACCACTCCTTGCGAGGAGATGTATACCCATGGCCTCTCGTCGGATTGTTACTAAAGTCTTTGGCCAAAGCATTACATGTTTAGAGTAAGGTACTCTTCGATACATGTGCAGTAACTAGAATCCGTAGGACGAGGAAATAATACTTGGGCTAGGTGTGACGTAGTCAGCCTAGTGGGGACTGACACTATAGACCATGTCCTGAACCAAGGGGGTATAAGATGAGTGAAGGGAATGGGGCACGATTCATTCGAGCTGCTGAAGGGTTTCAGAAATAGTTCTGGATCAACCGTTGATCTTTTCGGTTAATTGGGGATCATGATGTACTACTAGGTGCCACTCATGATCGTTCTATAATTAATGGTTAATTATAGACGGCCAACATAAACCGAGAACCTATTTGGTCACACGCACAACGAGCGTAATCCAAAGGATTTAAAACGAGCTTGAGAATGGGATTCTCAGACCGAGAGAAACTAGGTTTGGTTGGACCAAATATAAAGCGAGCATGAAATCGTTTCAGTCGCAATGGAAGCGTGGATGGGCTGAGTCTTATGAAGACGTAATGGATGAACCAAAATGGTTTGGTTCTAATCCAATGGAGGAGAATAAACCAAAGGGTTTGGTTTATTTTAAACGAATGAACCAAAAGTTGGTTCGGTTCATTTTAACTTAAAATAAACCATCATGGTTTGGTTTATTTTAACTTATCTTAATGGAGCGGGTTAACGGGCCTAATGGTTATGATCCAATAACCATTAAGAGAATTAGTTCTCTATAAAAGAGGGCTTAAGGGATAATTAAGCCCTAATCCAAAACCCTAGCTTGGAGTTGCCGCCCAACCTTCATTGCCGCCCAACCTCCATTGCCGCCAAATTGTTGTGCCGCCGTCCAGCCTCCTTGCCACGACTGCAGGTGATCCTCCGGCGACCCTCCGGTGATCTCCTATAGGTTTGGCATCAAGGTGAGCCTTTTCTTCCCTTGGTTGGCCGGCGCCTATCTCCTCCACCAAAGCTGTCCAGTTTTCTGGACAGCTTGTTCTCCTCTCGTCGGAGCGTCGTTTGGATGACGGTTAGAGCTCCGACAGCAGATAACTTACCGGGGATTCGATCTCCGGTAATCCTCTGAGGTGGAGGACGAAGGATTCGTCAATTGGTTGATGAATACCTCTCCGGAGAAGCGAGTTTTGAGAACTCGTATTAGGATCCGAATTTGGATTCGGATCGTGATCATCTCTCGATCACGTCGTCTTCAACACGAGGCTAGTAACCCGTACGAAGACGAAGCTCGTGGCTTAGCGAAGTCATCCCGAGGAACTCGGCGTGGATACGGATATAGACGATTCTAGCGAGGATCGTTCCGGTTGATGTCGTTCCCGCTACACGTCATACGTAAGGTATAACGTAAATAAATTTCCTTTTATTGCAAATTTAAATTTACGGTTATGTCTAAACTTGTTGTAATATGCATGCGTGTGTTGTGTGTGTTGTAATAAATGTAAATTTATTATTTTTATTGCTTCCGCTGTGTTCATGTTTACGAAACATGATCGAACACACACACGCCGCGGTGCCGGAAACCCAACACATTGGGCCCAAATTGATGGGCTTGAAATTCGCTGAACCGGTTGGGCTGAATCAAATTGGATTGAGCTTGGGTTGGCTTGAACTGAAGTTGGATTGAACTGGGGTTGGACTTGAACCAGTTTGGGTTGGCCGAACAACCTTTAAAGGAACCAAACGAACCGAGCGGGGCATTCATCGCGATCGCCTCTTCTCTTCTTCTCCTTGAGGCCACTGTTTCTTCCGTTGCCAGATCGCGTGCTCGACGATGGTTTCGGTAGGGAAGTTTGACAACGCTGCCGCCCTGGCTGATCTCCGGTAGTAGGTCCATTGATTTCAGGCCTTGGAGCTCTTATCGACTCCTCTACCCAGGCGGATCGACAGTGTTGTCGCCGTGGCAGTGAGTTGCCAATCCAGGTATTCTGGATGTTTGGGTTAGGTTTCAATCACTGTTTTCCTTTGGATCTTATTGTGGGTTGTTGTTTAGCTTGGATCAGTTTTGGGCAGTGTTTTGGAGCTCAGATTTCGTCGGTGAACAGAGCTACTGAGGGAAGTGTCTGCCGGTGGGGATTTGGGCTGGTAAGTCTTGTTACTCTTTCTATTTCAACGGTAATTGTTGTATTGTGGTGGTGTGTCGGTGTGATTTGGGGATCCGATGAGTTTTCTGGCAATGGATTGGTGTTTGGCGGTTGAGATTGGAGTGTATCCGATTGTGATTTGGGGTGTAATCAGTGTTGTTGTTGTTGATTGTAGTGTTTGAGGTTTTTTGTTTGATCTATGCGATGGAGTAATTCTAAGTGTGGATGGTGCCGACTGGATTTGGAGTTGAGGTGGGAAGCTGGGTTTGATTGGCTCGGATTGGTGATGTGGGTGTTGTTAGGTTTGATGTTATTGATTCAGTAATGAGGAGCTGTAATAGATGTTGATTATGTGTGCAAATTTAGTTGGTTGTGGATCGAGTGTGATTAGCTTAGTGTGGATGGAATTTGTGTATGTGATGTTGTTTTGTGGATTGAGTATAGTTGTAATGGAGATGTCGTGTGGATGAAAGATGTGGTATTGTTGTGTTGCTTTAAATAATGGAGAACTTAGTGTATCGGATTAGAGAGAGCTTGGTTGGGTGAATCAGCCCAGGATGAATGTAGATTTGG
Source organism: Wurfbainia villosa (assembly GCA_025175895.1). Lineage (NCBI taxonomy): Eukaryota > Viridiplantae > Streptophyta > Magnoliopsida > Zingiberales > Zingiberaceae > Wurfbainia > Wurfbainia villosa. The sequence goes on from CM046003.1 coordinate 51,553,568, forward strand.
GGTTATGAGAGGTGTGTGCTCGTAGTTTTAACACGCGTTAGATAAAAGGACGGGAGTATAAAAACGACGTAGTAGTTAAGTTGTGTATTTGTCGGATACTTGTACGTAACTATAGTTTGTTATTATATGCAGGTTTGGGTTACGAGGCAGGTTTTCGGGCTTGAGGATCATTATTACAGGATTCGTATCAGGTGGGTAATATCTACACTGGTCAGGTAGTTTGATCTGAATCTGGTGCATGAATTTGGACTTATGCTATTACTTTGATCTTAGATCCACTCTTATTTAATCATATGCATGTACTGCCTTGACCTTTGAGATATTGCTGTTACTTCATTGATTATCTATCACGGATATGAACTTCAAACCCTATTGTGTGTTAGCTGATGGATGTTCAGTAAGTACATGTGGTTAGAGTTATCTTTGTGACCTCATATTAGGTTACTGTGTTACATCACTAGGGTTAGGTGATGGATTAGATTATGGAGTCGATTGTTGTATCGTATACTTATTATTTGTGCATCTATGGTGGATCTAGTTGTTTGTGCATAGATAAGTGTGTGGTTGTCAGTATGTGGCTTTGGACTAGAGGTCCTAGCGTGATGGTTTATCCATTATGGATTGTGTGCTTGTGTATGGTTATATGGACGGTCGATAGTATCTCGCTACTGGCTAGAGGTCTTAGCGTGATTGACTGTTAGATGTGTATGACTCTTTGTGCGATAGAGAGAGTCTTGTGGATTATAGTCCTTGCATAGTTGACTTTTGGTTGACCAGGATTCCCCGTGGGATAGGGAGTGTGTCGAGGATACATGTATGGTTCTATGCATCATTACATTGCATGCATGCTGGCGATTAGGTCTCCCTTGTGGTTGAGAGGATCGTCAATCATCCTGCCTCCCCGACCACTCGGGATAGTGGTTACAGAGTTGAGTGCAGAGCATTGTTTTGCGTGCCATTCTCGCCCACTATGGATGGTGGTAGCTAGAGATGTGCACTTGGCCACTATAGGAGTGGTAGTTAGCGCACTCACCCACTATAGACGGTGGTCGTGTGATATGGAGTTGTCCTGGGTGCGGTGCTCGTCTACTCATGGGTAGGGACGGAGCGACTAGCAGCAGAGACCCCTGTGTGAGTAGCATATAGCTCTATGGCGGCTAGCTACTATTTCATACTACCCAACTCGGTCACTCGAGAGTGGTGGTGGCTGGAGTCGGGATAGTTGTCATGTCGTGCCACCCACGCCATACTGGGGTCGTGGTTGAATGGGTCCGCAGATATGGCCATGCATGTGCATTGCTGATATATATGTATGCATGTATTCGATATATGTTTTACATATACCTGTGAGATGCTGCATTTGATTGAGCTATAATTGTTGCATATGCTTGTACATCATGATACATGCCATTTGCATATTATATACTGCTGTGTGTTGAGCATGATATATGTGTTGGTCTAGACTGTTGTATGCATTTGATTAGCGTCATGTCCTAGTATAGACCGGGATGTTATTACATGTGATTATATACTATTCATATGTCTGAGTGTTGGTCGGATATGAGATTGACCTTGTATGTTATATGGGTTATGTTATTGTATACCTGTTCAGGATGATATAGCTTATGGTGTTGCAGACCGTCAGGTACGTTGGTACATTACTTCATATTCAGTTGATCAGTTTAGTATATGCATTGAGTATGACTATACTGTGGTTACTTGTTATTAGATTTGGATAGGATTGTATGTCTATTGGGCATATTCTGTATACCTGTATATCTTCACATGTATACTTGTAGATCTCTATATCCTATATGTTGTTCATGCACTTTCTATATATTACCCCTGAGTTTATACTCACCACCCCGGACCCTGGGTTTCTTGTTGCCCAGGTAACAGGTAGAAGATTCCTTGGATGTTCGAAGCTCCGCCAGCTGATCCCATCTCACACCGAACGGATGGATATTTATTCCGTATTGTTGTATTCTTGTGGATTGTCATTTTGGGATTTTACCCTATATTGTTTTCATATTTACGATATACGAATGTGTTGTATGCATTTGGTCTTTGATGTGATTTTTGTTATGATTCTTGTTATTTCAAACTCACTCCGGAGTGCACAGTTGGGTCTTTGTATCTTGTTTATCTGTCAGTATGTTTCCGCTGTATTTAGTATATTCATGTTTGCCTATTATGTTGTAGTTGTGGGCCTACGGGCCTTGTATTAACAGGATATGTTGCCACGTACAGGGGATATGCCGTTTGTTTGCTTTTCGATACGACATACTCTCGGGGCGTGACAATTTTATTAGTATCAAAGCCCTAGGTTGCGAAGTCTACTTTCAGATTTGATTTTGTTCGAACATCAAGTTTTGCTTTACTCGGTTTTGGTTTTGTGAGTTCTGGGATCTGGCTGTTGCGGGACATCTCCGAGCTGCAAGGTTTAAGGTATGCTAGTTATTATCATATATCCTTTTGTTGGCTATGCATTTAGTTGCTTATAACAGGGATGGCTTATAGGGTGTTAATTACTAGTTGTAACCATGGTTTGAGTTGACCACGGGAATGACATGTTGAGATTATTAGACATGTACCTGTTACTGAAAGGGTAAATTACCTTTGAGAGCCGACTGATATTGAGTCAGAAAGCAGGGGTTAGGTAGTCACATTTCATGTGGAGATCAAAGATTACAGTCCTAAGGATTTTCACTAATTATGTTTGTCAGATCATTACCAATGGGGTAATGGACAAGCGAGTTTACTTTTGCTGATGCAGATAGTAGAGGATTAGTTTGGAGATATTCATAGGGATTTTGATCCCTGAGTTGGTCATGTTAGGTTGTTTAACTTTGAAGGTACTTTTGATTACTTAACTCGTGTTATACAGAGAAAGTAGTTTTAGTTGAATACCATTATCCGGATCTAACCGGTACTTGGTGGAAGATATAGGAAATAACCTTCGAGAAATCACACATCACTTGGCCACGGTGTAGTGATGTTGTGAGAGAGTATTTTCCCATGTCATCTTCTTTGACTCGTCGTCAGGGAATTCTTGAGCTTTAGGTTGGGTGATCATTTGGTAACAGAGGTACTATGCAGAGTCATTAGACTTGTGAGGGTTACGACCACCTAATAGCTCAAGAATGTGATTGGGTTGGTTTTGGCCATCCACAGTTTATTGGCTAATATTTTGATCAGGATGTTTGGATCTCCTATCAGATCCTACTGGAAGGCCTTAGACTGAGTCATGTGTATAGAAAGGACTCCGTAGCAAGTGTTTTAAGAGTTAGAGATTTGATAAGCAGATATTGCAAGTCAAATTATTGCAATCAGTAGTATCCATATGTTAGATAAAAGGAGCAAGATCGGAGTCATAGGACACGAGCGACTATTGCAGAGTTTTCTGATCATAGAAGACCGATTGCAAATTGTCAGCATCTTCTCATGTTTATCAGCGAACTTAGAAAAAAGACTCCTAAGTAATTATGTGTGTGCAGTGCGGGTCATGACGAGACGCAGAGTCAGATTATCCGATGGATCATTTTATCCGTTTCTACTATAAGCAATCAGTATCTACGAGAAGAGTATGTACTTTGAAGACTCAGTTGAAGACTATGGATGAAGCTTTCGAGAGGACGATCCACAACCTCGGAAGCCAAGATCATAGCAGAAGATTGGGTTATCACATCAACAACGATCTACTACCTCAGATATAGTTAGAGCTTTTTGATACTTCCATCCAGGAGAAGCGAGTTACTCAACAGTATCAGCAGAAGACATCTCAGAAGACTCAGACGTCCAGACGACAACTATTACCTTCCCAGGCGTAATTATGCTTTGTACAGAGGAGAGAGTTTACGACGATGGTCGTATCTATGTTGTATTCTTCAGACACAGTTATACTATTTGCAGAGTTGGAGCATGCTACGATTCAGTATTTCTCATCCGGTGGTGTACTCTTTACCCGTACAACAGTGTTTACCATCTCCATTGCAGTTGTTTCAGTTTGTACCTCAGTTTTAGCAGTTGACTTCAGTTCCTCCATGGTAGTATTTTGCAGCTACTTGAGCTCAGCCGTCAAGAAAAGATGTTAGGTGAGTTTACATGATTACTCGAGAAGAGGTGTAGAAGACCGGAGGATCGGCCATTCGGGGTATTACTTTAGATTACCCTATTTGCTGATATATCGAGAGGTATTGGGAGTTTACAGGTATCTTTATCTAGAACATTCTTAGATAGGATTAGAAGGGTTCCTATCGACTTGTGGGTTGGTGATTTTTCTCTACCGTCTGGTGAGATGTTGATCAACGACCAAGAAGTCAAGGGATACCCTTAGCCTTTGCTAGATATACCTTCACTATAAAACATATCCTTACGGGTAGTTAAATTGTTGAAATGAGGGTATAACATGTATCTCGGATGTGCATATAATTCGAAAGTATTCGGATGTAGTTTCGGATGAACTCCCGGGCATGCCACTGCATGGGCAAGTAGGAATGTGCGATTGGGGTGATTTCGGGAATAGTTCCGATGTTGAAGACCTCATACCGGGAGATGATTTTATGGGTATCAATGTTGCTAAACACTATGGGAGATTTATTTGTCTTAGGGTTTCTTCTCGAGAAGATCCAGAACTTCTTGTTAGAAGAGAGTCGAACCTTTAAGGTTATGCATCGATTATCGATGATGGAATGCAGTAGTTGTTGTGAATGAATATCCTTCGTTTTGGACACCTGAGGTTACTCTAGGGTTAATTTATGATTGGAGTGTTGATATTATAGTGACTTGGTGTCATACAGTTATCAATATCGGTGTGGTGATTTTTATATCATCAGCTTAGAGTAAAAGGATGCGGGTGTACAGAAGATGATACTTGGTATGGATTTTATGAGTTGTTGATAATGTTGTTAGACTTATCGATGATTTAGTTGTTCATGTAGTGATTGAACTAGTAGGTGGTTGTCGTCTTAGATGATATTTTTGGATATACTCACAATCTTAAGGGAAGTTGTGGTTTCCCTAGATTGATTTGGCTATTACAATAGAGGTTGATAGAATGTTGCTAGCGTTATCATACCGCTAATTTGTTGGACCAAGAAGGTGATAGAAATCACTTGGTCGGAAGTTTGTGAAACTAGGTTTCAGGGCTTAGACAGTGGCTAACTTTGCATCAGTGTTAGTTAATCCTTTCGGTGTGGCTGGAAGGGTAATGTACACGGATGTATCATTTTAGGGATTAGGAGCGATTCTGATGCAGTTGATTGAGACGTATCTTAGGCGTACGTCAGTTGAGGGACTACGTATATGACGTGAATGTAGCAATTATTATCTTGAGTAGTAGATGTATAGAGCAAGAGTGCTCATGGAGTTTTGGCTAGCTAATGGATAGCTGCTATAGGGTTGTTAGAACACGAATAGATGTAATTGGGGAGATTGGTCATTATGGTCTCCCAGCCACTTATAGTGCTGCGTGATAGAGTGGATTTTGGACATGGTTGATTTCATAGTTTGATGTTGGGTATGCCAACAAGCAAAGGTGGAATATTGTGACCGGTAGGGTTACGTGTCGTGATGAAGTGGGAGCCTAGTACGTTAGACTGTGTTGAATGATTATCTAGAATTTGGAAAGGACTGGATGTGATTTGGGTAATCGATGATCGATTAGCTAGGTCCGCTCATTTCCTTCTGAGCCGTAAGATGGATTTCGTTGGATCTCTTGATGGAATTATATTCATGGAGTATCCTTGAGTATCATTGCCGATAGTGATTCATGATTCACCTTACGATTCTGGCAAAGTCTCCCACCAGTTATGGATATAGAGCTCCACTCTGGTACAATTATTGACCTCTTAATAGGTTGATTGAGAGTGTATATAAGAGCTGGAATGTAATATTCGAGCTCAGTACCCCACTTAGTCACTTGAGGTGTGTGACTTTTCTCCGGATACTTGAGATGATTATTGTGACATCTCGTACTCGTACATGAGTCGAAAATTTGGGGACTAAATTTTTATTAGTGGGGGAGAATGTAAGATACGAAAAAAAATATAGACTAACTCCTTTAATTAATTGGGTTTAATTAGTGGTTAGGTTGATTAGCTAATTGGGCTTAATCAAGGGATTGGTTAAGGAGTGGGCTTGGGCTAAAACTGTTGGGCTGAGTCCATTGGGCCCAAATTGCTGGTCTTGAAATTGGCTGAACCGGTTGGGCTGAATCAAATTGGATTGAGCTTGGGTTGGCTTGAACTGAAGTTGGATTGAACTTGGGTTGGACCTGAACCAGTTTGGGTTGGTCGAACGACCTTTAAAGGAACCAAACGAACCGAGCAAGGCATTCATCGCGATCGCCTCTTCTCTTCTTCTTTCGTTCGCCGCATGCTCGTGCTGCTCGATTCGTGAGGAAGTTCAACAACGCCGCCGCCCTGGCTGATCTCCGATAGTAGGTCCGTTGATTTCAGGCCTTGGAGCTCTTATCGACTCCTCTACCCAGGCGGATCGGCGGTGTTGTCGCCGCGACAATGAGCTACCAATCCAGGTATTCCAGATGTTTGGGTTAGGTTTCAATCGCTGTTTTCCTTTGGATCTTGTTGTGGGTTGTTGTTTAGCTTGGATCGGTTTTGGGTAGTGTTTTGGAGCTCAGATTTCGCTGGTGAACAAAGCTACTGAGGGAGGTGTCTGATAGTGGGGATTTGGGCTAGTAAGTCTTGTTACTCTTTCTATTTCAATGGTAATTATTGTATTGTGGTGGTGTGTCGGTGTGATTTGGGGATCCGATGAGTTTTCTGGCAATGGATTGGTGTTTGGTGGCTGAGATTGGAGTGTATCCGATTGTGATTTGGGGTGTAATCAGTGTTGTTGTTGTTGATTGTAGTGTTTGAGGTTTTCTGTTTGATCTATGCGATGGAGTAATTCTAAGTGTGGATGGTGCCGGCTGGATTTGGAGTTGAGGTGGGAATCTGGGTTTGATTGGCACGGATTGGTGATGTGGGTGTTGTTAGGTTTGCTGTTATTGATTCAGTAATGAGGAGCTGTAATAGATGTTGATTATGTGTGTAAATTTAGTTGGTTGTGGATCGAGTGTGAACTGGTTGAAGCTGTGGATGGAGCGGTGAACAACTTATGTATGTGATGTTGTTTTGTGGATTGAGTATAGTTGTAATGGAGATGTCGTGTGGATGGAAGATGTGGTATTGTTGTGTTGCTTTAAATAATGGAGAACTTAGTGTATCGGATTAGAGAGAGCTTGGTTGGGTGAATCAGCCCAGGATGAATGTAGATTTGGGGTTACGAGAGGTGTGTGCTCGTAGTGTTAACTCACGTTCGATAAAAGGATGGAAGTATAGAAACGACGTAGTAGTTAAGTTGTGTATTTATCGGATGCTTGTACTTAACTATAGTTTGTTATTATATGCAGGTTTGGGTTACGAGGCAAGTTTTCGGGCTTGAGGATCACTATTACAGGATTCGTATTAGGTGGGTAATATCTACCCTGGTCAGGTAGTTTGATCTGAATCTGGTGCATGAATTTGGACTTATGCTATTACTTTGATCTTAGATCCACTCTTATTTAATCATATGCTTGTACTACCTTGACCTTTGAGATATTGCTGTTACTTCATTGATTATCTATCACGGATATGAACTACAAACCCTATTGTGTGTTAGCTGATGGATGTTCAGTAAGTACATGTGGTTAGGATTATCTTTGTAACCTCAGATTGGGTTACTGTGTTACATCACTAGGGTTAGGTGATGGTTAGATTATGGAGTCGATTGTTGTATCGTATACTTATTAGTTGTGCATCTATGGTGGATCTAGTTGTCTGTGCATAGATAAGTGTGTGGTTGTCAGTATGTGGCTATGGACTAGAGGTCCTAGCGTGATGGTTTATCTATTATGGATTTTGTGTCTATGTATGGTTATATAGACGGTCGATAGTATCTCGCTACTGACTACAGGTCTTAGCGTGGTTGACTGTTAGATGTGTATGACTCTTTGTGCGATAGAGAGAGTCTTGTGGATTGTAGTCCTTGCATAGTTGACTTTTGGTTGACCAGGATTCCTCGTGGGATAGGGAGTGTGGCGAGGATACATGTATGGCGCTATGCATCATTACATTGCATGCATGCTGGCGATTATGTCTCCCTTGTGGTTGAGAGGATCGTCAGTCATCCTGCCTCCCCGGCCACTCGGGATAGTGGTTGCAGGGTTGAGTGCAGAGCATTATTGTGTGTGCCGTTCTCGGCCACTATGGATGGTGGTAGCTGGAGATGCGCACTTGGTCACTGTGCGGAGTGGTAGTTAGCGCACTCACCCACTATAGACGGTGGTCGTGTGATGTGGAGTTGTCCTGGGTGTGGTGCTCGTCTACTCATGGGTAGGGACGGAGTGGTTAGCAGTAGGGACCCCCGTGTGAGTAGCATATAGCTCTATGGCGGCTAACTACTATTTCATACTACCCAACTTGGTCGCTCGAGAGTGGTGGTGGCTAGAGTTGAGATAGTTGTCATGTCGTGCCACCCACGCCATACTGGGGTCATGGTTGGATGGGTCTGCAGACATGGTCATGCATGTGCATTGCTAATATATATGTATGCATGTATTCGATATATGTTTTACATATACCTGTGAGATGTTGCATTTGATTTAGCTATGATTATTGCATATGTTTGTACATCATGATACATGTCATTTGCATATTATATACTACTGTGTGTTGAGCATGATATATGTGTTGGTTTAGACTGTTGTATGCATTTGATTAGCGTCATGTCCTAGTATAGACCGGGATGTTATTACATGTGATTATATACTATTCATATGTCTGAGTGTTGGTCGGATATGGGATTGACCTTGTATGTTATATGTGTTATGTTATTGTATACCTGTTCAGGATGATATAGCTTATGGTGTTGCAGACCGTCAGGTATGTTGGTACATTACTTCATGTTCAGTTGATCAGTTTAGTATATGCATTGAGTATGACTATACTGTGGTTACTTGTTATTAGATTTGGATAGGACTGTATGTCTATTGGACATATTCTGTATACCTTTAGATCTTCACATGTATACTTGTAGATCTCTATATCCTATATGTTGTTCATGCACTTTCTATATATTACCCCTGAGTTTATACTCACCACCCCGGACCCTGAGTTTCCTATCGCCCAGGTAACAGGTAGAAGATTCCTTGGATGTTCGGAGCTCCGCCAGCTGATCCCATCTCACACCGAACGGATGGATATTTATTTCGTATTATTGTATTCTTGTGGATTGTCATTTTGGGATTTTACCCTGTATTGTTTTCGTATTTACGATATACAGATGTGTTGTATGCATTTGGTCTTTGATGTGATTTTTGTTATGATTCTTGTTGTGTCAAAGTCACTCCGGAGTGCACAGTTGGGTCTTTGTATCTTGTTTATCTGTCAATATGTTTCCGCTGTATTTAGTATATTCATGTTTGCCTATTATGTTGTAGTTGTGGGCCTACGAGCCTTGTATTAACAAGATATGTTGCCACGTACAGGGGAGATGTCGTCCGTTTTCTTTTCGGCACGGCATACTCTCGGGGCGTGACATCAGCGTGATCTCCAAAGATGCAACGAATGGTGATTCTAATAGGGCACAAAAAAAAATAGAGTTGGGTTGAATGTATAGTCATTAGAGCCCTTGAGGTTGGATCGGGACCTATACTAGGGTTTGAACTTGACGATTTTGGAAGGGATCACAACCCTTCATAATGACGCTTTGGTCATTCGGGCCATTATAGCTAACTTTGACATGGCTTGAATTTTTTTAGATGTTGGCAGATCAGTCAATATCCTATTCTAGATAGCCCTAGATCAGATGGGAATAAATGTGAGAAAATTACAATTTGTTACCATACCTTTCTTCAGATTCTTTGAACTTGTGATGCAGCCACTCGTTCAAATCAAGTTGCCACTTTCTCTAGGAGTGGAACCTCAACATTGAACTATCCTATATTTACCATTGTGGATGCTCCCTCCTTAGTGCTTTGCAAGTTGTCACCTCAACTTATCATTAGAAGATCAAATTTTCTATGGGAAAGGAGGTAGAGAAAGTTCAAGGAGATCAACAAGTTTCTCTAAGATACTATGTGGAAATGATTCAAGTGGATCAGAGGGGCTTAGACAATAAGCGACAGCCAGAAGGGAGAGGAAGAAGCATGGATGAGGTGTATACATAACAAGAAGGAGAGTCCCCTCTCATTTCTGAGCAAGAAACATAGTCCAAGAGGTTCTCTCCCACATGGAGAGGACGACTCAGATTTCTACTAGTCTCTCATCAGAAGTTAGGGAGACCTTGGTCAAATGTTTGTGAAGAAATTATGATATCTTTGTGTGGTATCCCAAGGACTTGATACGTATAGATACAGACATAATATCACCATTTTCACATTTCAATGAATGCCCATCTAGTAAAGAAAAAGCGTCGCCACTTCGATCTTGAAAAAGATAAGTTATTTGAGAGGAGGTGCAGAAGCTACTAGAGGCAAAAGCATGTGCAGGAAATATGATACCAAACATAACTTTCTAATGTGGTCCTAGTACTCAAGCCTTTAGGAAAGTGACATATGTGTGTGGATTTTTGAGACTTGAACATGGCTTGTTCCAAGGATTGCTATCTCGTACCAAGTATTGATCAGTTGGAAGTTTCTACTATGACATTAGTTCATATCCATGATGGACATCTATCAAGGATACTAACAAATTCTCTTAGCTAAAATAGATCAAGATAAAGTTAGTTTTGTTACTACTAAAGGAACCTTTTGTTATACTGTCATGTCGTTTGGACTAAAGAACACTAGAGCGACATATTATAAGCTTATGGATAAGGTATTTTTTGAGCAGTTTTGGTGCAATACCAAAGTTTATGTTGATGATATTCTGATGAAAACTCTATAAGTGGATTACTTGGTGCCTAATCTGGAAGAGACCTTTACTACCTTGCAGAGTACCACATGAGATTTAACCTAGAGAAATATATCTTCGGTGTTAAGAAAGGATAGTTTCTAGGGTATTTGGTGGCTGAATGAGGAATTGAAGCTAACTCGAAGAAGATAGAGGCCATACAACAAATGCAATCTCTCTGAAACCTTTGTGACATGCAAAGACTTGCAGGAAGGATCACCACTATCTCGCTTCATTTCCCACTTGAAAGATAGGAGTCTACTGTTAGGACCGATGTGTTGTGCTAGAGGGGGTGAATAGCATCTCGAACTCATTCTCTCCGATTCATTCTTCAATCGTGTTCGTCATGCTTGTCTACAACAAAGTTATGCACAACAGAAATAAAAATATAACCAAAAACAATCACAACTCATAGAACATCGAGATTTTACGTGGTTTGCAATCTCCGATTCCTACTCCACGGCCTAGCTCACCTAGAGATAGATCCCACTATCTCTTTTCCTTCTCGGAAACATTCTTGAGGTGGAGAAGCCTCTTACAACCTGGAGTTTATATAATAAAACAACCAAATGCAAGAATGAATCAAGGAAATAATAGAAAAACACTTTACAAGTTTGCTTTTGATTGAATGTTTGTTGGTTGCTGTGGAATGACTTCTGAGGATCTGAAATGTATTAGAAATTCTTCTCCAAATAGTCCAAGAATTGACACCTCCAAATGTCACTAAAAGCTTCTTTTATAAGATCCACATCGGATTGATTTCTACCAACCAGTCTACTGGTCTTACCTCCAGTTGACTGGTCACTTATCCTTTCTCTCACGATGGCATAATCCACGTCGGATTTTAGTCGATCAATCAATTGCTCATAGCCATCAGTCGACTATCATAAGCTACCAGTCTACTACCATGTGTCATCGGTTGACTCAAAAAATTTTCGTGTCCTGTTCGCTTAAAGTCAGTCGACTGCTTCATCGGAGCATTGTTTCTCAACTCGACTCAACTCGTCCAGACTACTCACGACCAGTTGACTGGCCTAAATCATCAGTCGACTGCTGAAGCACCTGTCGGAGTTTCCTAAGTGTCATGACTTCACTCACCCAAGCACTCGAGCAGTCGATTGGTCAAAATCATCAGTTGACTGATATACCTTAAAACTGAGGTTTAACCCATCAAGTATGATCGTCTTATACTTGATATATACCCTTAGCCTAGACCTAAGCCTTCAAACTTTTTCCATCAGCCTCATGCCTTTAGGATGCACTAAGTCCTCCACGATCCCTCACCCTTTGTGCTATCCTTCAAGTACTTCCTTCGGCTTTGTCATGATATCGGGTCTTCCTTTGCCAAGTTAAACTTGGATTTTCCTTGCCAAGTCTTCATACTTGGACTTTTATTTGTCAAGTTTCCATACTTGAATTTTTTTTGTCAAGTATTCATACTTGGACTTTCCTTGCCAAGCACAATACTTGGACTTTTCCTTGTCAATGTACCATACTTGAACTTTTCCTTGCGAAGCACCATACTTGGACTTTCCCCATCAAGTCTCTGGTCAATCTTGACCTACTTGACTTCTCGATCAACAACACTATATTACTATGGATATTGTCAAACATATTATTAAATATCAAAGCTCTACTCGAGCTTGATCAACCTTGACCTGAGATTGATTGCACCAACAATCTCCTTAACTATCTCTCCCTTTTTTATGTTTGATAATATTTTTAAATTAGGCTAACCCATAAGCCCAACTTAACTCGCCTCTTCTTATGCCAAAGTATAATAAAGGTTTCCTAACTTAAACCCTTCATTCAATCCCTTTGGTATGTAGGGATTTTTTTATGCAAAATAGCATATGCGCAACGGAAAAATAGGATCCCTTCCAAGTGATCCTTGCGAAAGAAAACCTCGTACAAAAAAAAAATTCTCAAAACCTATCTTATAGGAGAATATTACCTTTGTTGCGTGCCCTTTTTAATCCCGCTTCTCCTTGGGTTTGTTGGATCTTTTAGCACGTTCAAATGTCCGTGCCTCTATATGTATCCACACGAGCAAGCTCTTGTCTCACAAAAGAAACTAGAAGAGCTCTCCTTTACTTCTTGCTAGAGAAGTCCCTAAAGGAGAGGAAGGTAGGGAAAAAGAGAAAAGAAGAAGAAGACCACTCTTCTTGCTAGCCTACACTCACAAAAGCCACACAACCAAAGCCTCTCACCACCAAGCTCTCTCCAAGCCTCAAGTTTCCACCACTTTGGCCGGCCACCCCATGGAGTGTTTTATAGGATTGAAAAAACCTTTCACCTCCTATCACATTCAATGCAATCAATTGCATTGAACTCCTTATTTGGCCGACCACATGTGGAGAAATTCCAATGGTCAAAACCCTTTGACTCCTTCCACCTCATCAAGCTTAGGTGGCATGCTTATGTGGCATGCTTAGGTGGCATGCTTATGTGGCATTCATGCATGTTGAATTAATCTTATTAATTCAATAAGCTTATGTTATCATATTGAATTAATCTCATTAAATCAATAAGGTAACATATTGAATTAATCTTATTAAATCAATTAAGCTTAGGCTATCATGATAACATATTTATTTAATCTTATTAAATTAATAAGCTTAGCATATTGAATTAATCTCATTAAATCAATAAGCTAAAATTCTCATTAAGCTTAAAGTCCAAAAACCATTTTGTACTTAAGCTTATTCCCAAATTATTCTAGTCAAACTAGAATGCACTAATTCTTCTAATCATCATGCTCTTTGTGTGTGACCCTATAGACTCTCATAACGTTGGCAGTGGATCTAAACTCTTTTAGATACACAAGCAATGAGCGACATCTAGCAATACATCATTGCTACCCAAGTTATGAAATAAGTCAAGATCCGACTAACCTTTCCGTGACAACTATAATGTATGACCGTGTCCTTCTATCCTTGATATCAGATTGACTAATGAGGCATAGACTGTGTCATCCTCGATCAATCTATGTGTTTCTTGATCCTTGAGTAAACTAACTCAAACAAATGAGCTCAATATCTCATATTGACTCATTCGAGCATGGCTATGCGTTTTAGTAGTTCTACTCAATCAAGGGGCCCACAGATATCACTCCCGTCATATGGGAGGGATAGATCCCATCTACATCACTCACATCCCTCCGCACAATTTGTTATATACCCAGTAATCGCCTTTATGATCCACCCTGTTACGGGTGATGTTTGACGATATCAAAGTACATAACTCCTTATGTAGGGAACCGTAGTGACTTCAGGTTTGAGGACTATTCATACCAATAGTCACATGAGAAAGTTTATGACACTCATATGACGATCCATGAAACTTTCTCATGGCGGGTCGATTCGATTATATATTCTCTAATATATACCCATGTGTCAACTTGATATCATATATCCATGACTTGTGAGATCAAGTCATCAATTGACCTACATGCTAGTCTTTATGTATTAATATTGCCCTTGCATATTAATACTTGACTAGGAACATTTAGAAAAGTGTTCTCTACAGCCTCTCATAATCAATTCTGCCAATTGATGTGTTGTAGATAAGAACCTACTTTTCTAGGGCATTATTATATTTAATTTAGCTGGCACAAGCAAGACGTAAATATAATAACCAATCCTTTGCCTTTATAGAATATGATACAAAATATTCCCTATTCAACCATCACATGATTGGTTCTAGGGCTATAACTAACAATCTCCCACTAGCACTAATACCAATCACTATAATATCTGATACCTAGTGACCTAGTGTGACCATCATGCTTCCTCTGTGCCAAAGCCTTGGTCAATGGATCTGCGATGTTAGCTTCTGTCGGTACTCTGCATATACTCACATCTCCTCTATCGATGATCTCTCGAATGAGATGGAAGCGCCGCAGTATGTGTTTGGTCTGCTGATGTGATCGAGGTTCCTTAGCCTGTGCAATAGCCCCATTGTTGTCACAATAGAGGTCTATTGGATCTGCAATGCTAGGAACTACCCCAAGTTCACTGATGAACTTGCGGATCCAACGACCTCCTTCTTTGCATTAGGCGCAACAATATATTCGACCACATTATAGAATCAAGAATCGTGTCTGCTGAACTCTTCCAGCTCACAGCTCCACCATTCAGGCAAAACACGTACCCCGATTGCGATCTATAGTCATCCTTGTCTGTTTGGAAGCTTGCATCACTGTAACCCTTTACAGTTAGCTCCTCATTTCCTCCAAATATCAGGAAATATTCTTTCGTTCTTCGTAAGTATTTAAGAATATTTTTTACTGCTATCCAGTGACTTTCACCTGGATCCGACTGGTATCTACTCGTCATGCTCAAAGCATACGAGACGTCAGGACGAGTACAAAGCATGACGTACATGATAGACCCTATAGCAGATGCATAAGGGATCTTATCCATGCGATCTCTCTTCTCCTTAGAAGAGGGACATTGAGTCTTCGAAAGACTCACACCATGTGATAAAGGCAGAAATCCTTTCTTGGAATTTTGCATAGCAAAACGATCTAGCACTTTATCAATGTATGTACTCTGACTTAGGCCAAGTAATCTTTTAGATCTATCTCTATAGATCTTGATGCCTAGAATATAGGCAGCTTCACCTAAGTCTTTCATTGAGAAACAATTCCCTAACTACATCTTCACAGACTGGAGTGAGGGAATATCATTTCCGATGAGAAGTATGTCATCTACATACAAGATAAGAAATACAACTATGCTCCCACTATTTCTCTTGTAGACACAAGGTTCATCTTCATTCTTGATGAAACCAAACTCCTCGATTGCATCATCGAATCGAAGATTCCAGCTTCGAGAGGCTTGCTTTAGTCCATAAATGGACCTTTGCAGTTTGCATACCTTTCCAGGATGCTTTGGATCTTCAAAACCCTCAGGCTGTGTCATGTACATATCCTCGAGTAGCTTTCCATTCAGAAAAGCGGTTTTGACATCCATCTGCCAGATCTCATAATCGTGGTAGGCTGCAATAGCAAGTATGATCCGAATGGATTTAAGCATCACAACTGGTGAAAAGGTTTCATCATAGTCAATACCATGAATTTGTTTGAATCCTTTAGCCACCAATATACCTTTATAGGTATGCTTATTACCATCCATGTCAGTCTTTACTTTAAAGACCCACTTACACCCAATGGGTTTTACCCCTTCAGGTGGATCAACCAAAGTCCATACTTGGTTAGTGTACATGGATTCCATTTCGGATCTCATGGCCTCTAGCCATTTCTCGAAATCTGGGCTCATCATAGCTTCTTGATAGGATGTAGGCTCGTCAAGATCGACAAGCAATACATCACCATTGTCAGTCAAGAGAAAAGAATATCTCTCGGGTTGACGACGGATCCTATCAGATCTACGAAGAGGTTGGTTTACTTGAACAGGTGTTTGCTCCATAACTCTTTGGGCAACAATTTCCTCATCCACAACACTTTGTGGTGCCTGTTCATTTTCCATCGAAGCCTTAGTGTTATCTTCATCTTGAATTTCTTCAAGATGAATTTTACTCCCACTAGTTTTTTTAGAAATAAATTCTCTTTCTAGAAAGACAACATTTCTGGCAACAAACACCTTGCCAAGTGTGGGATTGTAAAAGTAATATCCCTTAGTTTCCTTGGGATATTCTATAAAATAACACTTATCTGATTTGGGTCCTAGTTTATCTGAGACTTGACGTCTAACATAAGCTTCACAACTCCAAATCTTTATAAAAGACATTTTGGGACTTTTCTCAGTCCATAACGTATATGATGTCTTTTCTACGGCTTTTGATGGGACGCGATTAAGTGTGAAAGCGACTGCCTCTAGAGCTAAACCCCAAAAGGAAGTAGGTAGATCAGTCTGGCTCATCATTGATCGTACCATATCTAATAGAGTACGATTTCTCCTCTCAGATACACCATTCAATTGTGGTGTTCCAGGTGGAGTGAGTTGGGATATTATCCCACACTCAGCCAGGTGATCACGAAACTCTTGACTAAGGTATTCACCACCTCGATCTGATCGAAGTAGCTTAATACGCTTACCAAGTTGGTTTTGTACTTCATTCTTGAATTCTTTGAACTTTTCAAAGGATTCTGACTTATGTCTCATCAAATATAAGTAGTCAAATCTACTCATATCATCAGTGAAAGTAATAAAGTACTTATAGCCTCCTCTGGCTTTGACATTGAAAGGTCCACATACATCAGTATGTATGAGTCCTAACAAGTCCGTCGCTCTCTCGCCATGTCCACTAAATGGAGTTTTAGTCATCTTTCCTAAAAGACAAGATTCGCATATCTCATATGATTCAAAATCAAATGAGTCCAATAATCCATCTTTATGGAGTTGGGATATGCGTTTTTCATTTATGTGACCTAGGCGACAGTGCCAAAGATATATTTGGTTCAAATTATTCAATTTGAACCATTTGGTATTTACGTTATAAATTGGGTTTTCTAAATCTAGAACATAGAGACCATTCATAAGTGGTGCATTACAATAGAACATTTCATTCAAATAAATGGAACAACATTTGTCCTTTATTATAAAAGAAAAGTTTTTCTTGTCTAAACAAGATACAGAAATTATGTTCTTCGTTAATGCAGGTACATAAAAGCACTCCTCTAGTTCTAAGATAAGCCCAGTGGGCAAAGATAAAGAATATGTTCCTACAGCTACAGCAGCAACTTTTGCGCCATTGCCTACTCGTAGGTCCACTTCGCCCTTTGCCAATAGTCTACTATTTCTCAGTCTCTGCACATTAGTACAAATGTGAGATGCACATCCGGTATCTAATACCCATGTAGAAGAAATAGATAGATTAACTTCTATAACGTGTATACCTGAGGCAGAAGCCCCACTTCTTTTCTTCTTTACTTCCTCAAGGTAGACTTTGCAGTTCCGCTTCCAGTGTCCAGTCTCACCGCAATGGAAACAGTCCCCTTCCTTAGGTACTTTACCTTTACCCTTTGAAGTGGATGAATTGGCCTTGCCTTTGGCTTGGGTCTTACCCTTGCCTTTGCGCTTACCTTTGCCCTTCTTGACCATTAGTACGTTACTAACTTTCTTCTCGAGATTCGGTTCAGCAGTTCTTAACATGTTGAGAATCTCAGGCAAAGGCTTATCAATTTCATTCATGTTATAATTCATGACGAATTGATTATATGCTTCCAGCAATGATTGCAGGATAACATCGGTTGCCAATTCTTGGCTCAGTAGAAAACCTAGTCTTTCAAGGTTCTCAACGTACCCTATCATTTTAAGTACGTGAGTTCCTACAGGTGTTCCTTCTTGCATCTTGCATGCAAAAAGAGCCTTAGACACTTCAAAACGCTCGTGCCTAGCTTGTCCTTGATATAGTTGTTTCAAATGCTCAACCATACCATAGGCATCCATGTTCTCATGTTGCTTCTGAAGCTCAGAGTTCATGGTGGCAAGCATAAGACATGACACATCTAATGCATCATCTTGATGCTTCTTATAAGCATCCTTTTCAGCACGAGTGGCCGCAGGGGCGGGTGTTTCAGGGATAGACTACTCTAGGACATATAGTTTACGTTCTTGCTTGAGGAAAATCCTCAAGTTCCTATACCAGTCTAGAAAGTTAGCTCCATTGAGCTTGTCTTTCTCAAGGACAGATTGCAAGTTGAGGGGGTGTGTCGTGTTAGATGACATGGTGATCTACAACATTAAAATGCAAAATTAAGTATCATACCTAAGTCATTTAATTAGGCCTTTAATTAAATGAGGCTCCCACTAAATTCTCATAGCTTTGATATGAGCTAATCATTGATGTAGGCAAACACATTTTGCTTACATCATTAGCTTCTATTTAGCTATAAATTTATATGGGATAAAGATCCACATCATACTTCGTCTTGAGTTAGCTTTGGCTAATCGCCCAAGACGTAGTATGATTAGGTAGGCAATCTTCTGCCAATTACATCTGATGTAACTCTTTAATAGCTTTGGTTAAGTTTAGATTAGTTTAGTGCTTATTCCTAAACCAGCTTCCAGGCCGTGGCGAGGCATAGAGGCCTTCTTTGATATCGGAGCAACGACCACTTTCTAAGACAAAGCTGATGTTCGAAAATCACACAAAACTAATTTTTAAAACTTATGTTCAAAGCTAATATATGCCTCTACTTTCTTAATTAATTAAGAAAAACTTAATTAAGTCTTAACCAAGTTTGATAGCGGGACATCACGATTGTCCACTCGCACTCTTCCAAGATAAAATGCATTGCTTTGCTTTCACAAACCCAACAACAAATGATCGAGGAAGTAGTGAGTACCAAACTTTGGTAGGCATATCGTTTTTGACTTATTAAGAAATAAACTTAAACATGCATCACATACATATTAGCATACATCACATATAAGCTAAATTAACATGCATCACATACATATTAAACTAAGCGTGTCATGGTTATGACCCTTATTCTACAATCTTCTCAAGCCAATGAAAAGATTGATTGGTCAACCTAGGGATAGCATCTTCTCCCAAATGCTTCCTTTTGGTTGTCTTGTGTTGTTGACTTCCTCCTTGTAACGTCATCTTCCAATGGACCCTCCATCTTTATTTTGTATATTACAAAAGGAGAAATACTCGAGTTACATTCGAGTCTAAAACTAATTTTACAACAAGAATTTTAGGAGAAAGGCACGACACCCAGGCCGTATTAAGAATTACAACACACACATTCACAAACTTTTTGGGACTAGGCCATAACCATGCACCATGTCAATTTTAACTTTTAAAAGACATCGGATATTTTATTATGTTTGAAAAATTGCTAATGCAATTATCAACTCATAATAAAATTTATCCTACTTCTATATCATATATAAAATAGAGAAAACCTTTTTTTTTTATACAATCATTCGCAAGTGGCTCTGATACCACTGTAGGGATTTTTTTATGCAAAATAGCATATGAGCAACGGAAAAATAGGATCCCTTCCAAGTGATCCTTGCGAAAGAAAACCTCGTACAAAAAAAAATAAATTTCTCAAAACCTATCTTATAGGAGAATATTACCTTTGTTGCGTGACCTTTTTAATCCCGCTTCTCCTTGGGTTTGTTGGATCTTTTAGCACGTTCAAATGTTCGTGCCTCTATATGTATCCACACGAGCAAGCTCTTGTCACACAAAAGAAACTAGAAGAGCTCTCCTTTACTTCTTGCTAGAGAAGTCCCTAAAGGAGAGGAAGGTAGGGAAAAAGAGAAAAGAAGAAGAAGACCACTCTTCTTGCTAGCCTACACTCACAAAAGCCACACAACCAAAGCCTCTCACCACCAAGCTCTCTCCAAGCCTCAAGTTTCCACCACTTTGGCCGGCCACCCCATGGAGTGTTTTATAGGATTGAAAAAACCTTTCCATCTCCTATCACATTCAATGCAATCAATTGCATTGAAAAATAATCAAACAAGGAGTTACCGGCCACATGTGGAGAAATTCCAAAGGTCAAAACCCTTTGACTCCTTCCACCTCATCAAGCTTAGGTGGCATGCTTATGTGGCATGCTTATGTGGCATGCTTAGGTGGCATGCTTATGTGGCATTCATGCATGTTGAATTAATCTTATTAATTCAATAAGCTTATGTTATCATATTGAACTAATCTCATTAAATCAATAAGGTAACATATTGAATTAATCTTATTAAATCAATTAAGCTTAGGCTATCATGATAACATATTTATTTAATCTTATTAAATTAATAAGCTTAGCATATTGAATTAATCTCATTAAATCAATAAGCTAAAATTCTCATTAAGCTTAAAGTCCAAAAACCATTTTGTACTTAAGCTTATTCCCAAATTATTCTAGTCAAACTAGAATGCACTAATTCTTCTAATCATCATGCTCTTTGTGTGTGACCCTATAGGCTCTCATAACGTTGGCAGTGGATCTAAACTCTTTTAGATACACAAGCAATGAGCGGCATCTAGCAATACATCATTGCTACCCAAGTTATGAAATAAGTCAAGATCCGACTAACCTTTCCGTGACTACTATAATGTATGACCGTGTCCTTCTATCCTTGATATCAGATTGACCAATAAGGCATAGACCGTGTCATCCTCGATCAATCTATGTGTTTCTTGATCCCTGAGTAAACTAACTCAAACAAATGAGCTCAATATCTCATATTGACTCATTCGAGCATGGCCATGCGTTTTAGTAGTTCTACTCAATCAAGGGGTCCACAGATATCACTCCCGTCATATGGGAGGGATAGATCCCATCTACATCACTCACATCCCTCCGCACAATTTGTTATATACCCAGTAATCGCTTTTATGGTCTACCCTGTTACGGGTGACGTTTAACGATACCAAAGTACATAACTCCTTATGTAGGGAACCGTAGTGACTTCAGGTTTGAGGACTATTCATACCAATAGTCACATGAGAAAGTTTATGACACTCATATGACGATCCATGAAACTTTCTCATGGCGGGTCAGTTCAGTATATATTCTCTAATATATACCCATGTGTCAACTTGATATCATATATCCATGACTTGTGAGATCAAGTCATCAATTGACCTACATGCTAGTCTTTATGTATTAATATTGCCCTTGCATATTAATACTTGACTAGGAACATTTAGGAAAGTGTTCTCTACAGCCTCTCATAATCAATTATGTCAATTGATGTGCTGTAGATAAGAACCTACTTTTCTAGGGCATTATTATATTTAATTTAGCTGGCACAAGCAAGACATAAATATAATAACCAATCCTTTGCCTTTATAGAATATGATACAAAATGTTCCCTATTCAACCATCACATGATTGGTTCTAGGGCTATAACTAACATGGTACACATCAAAAAGTCTCTTAAAGACTTTCATATCTCAGTCTCCAATGAGATCATTCGTTCTCCCTTTTTCTTCAATCCTACATCTTGAATCCCTTCATTTTCCTTAGTGATAAAACCCTTATCACTCAATGAAAGGTAATCTCGACATTCTCCAACTTTTTCAAAATTCATCCATCATACCTTGATGAATAAATCTCCCTCTAAAGGTTTGCTTCCCCTTAACCATTGCACCAATGATGTGAGCAAAACATATAGGGTTTTAGGAGTAGTTTTCGCTCACATCTCATTACATTTTATGTTAGTTTCATGCATATGTTACTTTATTTTGTACGCATTTCCTATATTCTAGTTTGGAGGTCTGCTCTTTGTACTTTTGGGTGCAGGTTAGCATTTCGAGAGAAAAGGCGCACTTTCGGAGCAAAAGACGAACATTTTGTAGCTAGACGCAGAGTGGGACACGACACGAGCATGTGGCTACACACGGCCATATCCAATGGGCAAGATCAACCAACTTAGGGCTGCACACGACCTGGTCGTGTGGAAACACACGACCGTGTGGCGGCCCGCCAGATTTGTGTGACTAGAGTTTTTTTGAATTTTGCAGTGGTCCGAGGTGATGTCTATATAAGGATGGCTCCGCCCAAACCCTAGGGGGGAGGCACGACGGCTAGAACGGCACGCCGAGACCCTAAAAAGCTTCGGGAACTCGCAACGGGGAGGAGGAATGCCACCGGAGGTCCACGCCTTTTACTTTAACGCCAGAGAGAAGACCACGAAAGCATTGTAATCCTTTGTTCCTGCGTTTTATTCATTATGTATTCGAACATAAACATGCTTTTTGATTCTTCCTTCATATACATGGAGTAGTTCTTTCGATTCTAGGATTAGGGAGTAGCTTGTGTGCACATTACAATGTTGGTTTATGTTAAATTCTACCTTTGAGTTTAATTTGGAAATTGGTAGTTGTTTTTACTATATCTATGCGTGTTTGGTTTTCTACCTGCTGTGCTTAGGCGATACGAGGGGTGACAACCCTCGTATCTAATATTTAGGGGATTTTATACAAGGAACCTAGGGGTAAACCTGATCCCCTGTAACCATGGGTAGAAGGATACGATGGAATCGGAAATGGTTCATCGTAGCGATTGATTCGGCATCCTCGTACCGTCTATCCCATCCTTTAGGCAGAGATAGCTCTCGGTAGATGCGGTGGCTCATCGGGAGAGTGTATGATGCCCCTTTCACAAAATCATAGCTAAACGTCTAGACAATGCCAATTGACAGCATTATTTTGTGACACACAAGCGAAATTGAAGTCCTAGAATCACCTTTGAAGACCTCGACACGCTCCCTTCCTCCTCCGTGTGACACCGTATAGAGTATAGTGTACTGATAGCCCTCACCAATCGAAACCTCTTAGAGTTACGTCCGAACAATTACAACCACTGAACATATCGATATTCGAATCCCAGTCCCTGTGGGATCGATAATCTTTTATTACTTGACGACATTCGTGCACTTGTGGACGTTGAGCGCGAGCCCGCACTTCGAGTCCTCGACAGCCTCCGTCATGAGATTTGAGGTCGCGATCGCGTGCATCAAGTTTTTGGCGCCATTACCGGGGACTGATCAATTCGATATCGAATCGAACGGTGGTAAATTGGATCGAACTTAGGATTAGATTTATTTACTTTATTTATTTTCTTTCTAGTTTGCTTTATTTTCTTTAGTTTTATATCTTCCATATTTAGCTTTAGTTTTTAATTTTATTTTATTTAATTCTAGCAGTAGTTGTTTTTATTTCCTTTTTGCATCTTAGATTTTATTACCTAGATTGTTCTATTTTCTACTTTTAGAATTAGTTAGCACTCCTAATTTGTGTGGCTTGGTTCGTCGTATGCTTAGATGCTTAGGATCGGAAGGTCTAATTTCGATCGACTTAGAAATTGAGCGAACCTTTCATCGCCGGAGAGCAGAGCAGCGAAGGATGGAGGATCAAGTTGCATCCGAAGTAAACATAGGTAGCCGACCTCTTCAGGACTACGCAGCTCCTAGCGCTAGAGGATTTAGGCCGAGCATAGCTGGACCATCTATTTCGGCAAATAACTTTGAGATGAAGCCAACACTTATACATATGGTTCAGCAGAGTCAATTCGGGGGACCTGCAACTGAAGACCCGAACCGGTACCTTGAGGCATTTCTTGAAATATGCTCGACAATGAAAATGAACGGAGTCCCTACTGACGCGATCCGCCTGAGCCTATTCCCGTTCTCACTGCAGGATAAGGCTAAGGCATGGCTTCACTCCCTACCTTCGAGAAGCATCACTACATGGGAGCAATGTGAGCAGCAATTTCTAAACAAATACTTCCCACCAAGCAAGACTGCTCACATGCGCCATCTCATCACGAGCTTCCTCCAGAAGGAGGAGGAGTCCCTGTTCGAAGCCTGGGATCGCTACAAGGGGCTACTCTACCAATGCCCCCACCATGGACTGGAGAGGTGGCTGGTGATCCACATCTTCTACAATGGGATTGCGCATGCCACGAAGATGTCCCTGGATTCTGCTGTAGGAGGAGCTCTGATGAACAAGACCATAGAGGAGACAGAGGAGTTGATCGAAGAGGTGGCCCAGAACCACCATTAATGGGCTTTCGAACGTGGTCAACCTACGCCTACAGCGGGACGATACACTGTCAACTCCATGGACCACCTTGCAGCAAGGATGGACGCCCTCAGCAGATGGTTTGAATCTTTGAATCCTTCATCTGCATGTGCAACCATTGACTTTGGAGAGGGAGCGGTAGCGTATCGAGAGGACCACTATGGAGGGCAGGGAACCTTAGAGGAGAAGATTGAGCACTGTGACGTGGTTGGGGACTATGACCAAAGGCCCAACAACCCATACTCCAACACCTACAATCCCGGATGGAGAAATCACCCGAATTTCTCTTATAAGAATAACTCGGGAAACTCCCAACCATTAGGGGGTATGGGCAGCAGCAGGGCAATGGGCAGTGACCACAGAAGTCCAGACTGGAACTGATGATGGAGGACTTCATCGCTACCCAAACTAAGGCCAATGAGGAATTTCGACGCCAACATCAGAAGTCTGAAGAATCATTCAGAGACTTGAAGGCCACCGTTGACAGCCTTGCAAGTTACACCAGGATGTTGGAGACGCAAGTGGCCCAGATAGCCCAAACCGTGTCGCAACCTGTGAAGAGCTCTCCGGTGAGTCAAGGTAAAGAGGAAGGAGTGGGGCAGAGTAGCTAATTCGCCAAAGGGTGTGCAGCCATGATTACCACCCTACCTGACTAAGCTGAGTTTGAAGAGAAGATTCCATTAAAGCTTGAGGACCCTAGTGAATTTGTTATCCCCTGCTCAATTTATGGGGAGAGCTTCGACGAAGCTCTATGTGACTTGGGGTCATCAGTCAGTGTGATGCACTACGCATACTATCTGAAGATGGGACTGAGCGGGCTCCAACCAGCGAATCTTAGTATTCGTATGGGGGATGATTCAGTCAAGGAGACCGTTGGCATGCTACCACACGTGCCTGTGGTGATTGAGGATTTCATAATACCCACAGACTTCATCATACTGGACATAGTACCCAATCTTCAGAATCCCATCATTTTGGGAAGACCTTTTCTGGCAACTGCAGGGGCGTGCATAGACGTGAAGGCACACCAGATCTCCCTGGAGGTAGATGGGAAAATCATCCTCTTTAGCCTTTTAGAGCACAAAGCTCCCTACCTCAATGGCTTCACATTTAGCAGAATGAAGCCGGGATCGCCAGATGAAGCTTCCGAGATGGATGAATGGAGGTTCACTGAACCTCCAGAGCCGAGTTGATAATGGAGTGAGGTCGAGCTAAACGACCTTAAACAAAGCGCTTCTTGGGAGGCAACCCAAGTTTAGTTTTAGATTTCCCTTTAATTGTATTGCATGCATTCATTTAATTTTAGTTTTGATTTCCATCTCATTTAGAGTTAGGACTAGAAAAGAACTTAGCTAGGCAAAAATAAAATCCATATTAACCTACACGACGAAATGTATGAGAAGATTTGAACCCTAATGCAAAACGGGGAGAGAAATGGGGACACACGGCCTGGCCATGTGTTTTCCCATAGCCGTGCCCGACTGACCCGAGGCACACATGACCTGGCCGTGTGTTTTCACACGGTCGTGTCACTCGAGGTTAAAAGGAGCGAGCCGTGTGTTTTCACCCCATTTGCACCGTGTGCTTTGAAAGCTCTTGCCCTAACCATGTGATTTTGTTCTCCCCACCATCTAGAAGCACTTTTAACTTCAAAGGAAGCCAAAAGAAGCAAGGATGAGGAGGACAAAGCAGGTAGCACCTCAATCCGATGCTTCGGAGCGATGATCAAGGAGAGCCGACGCCCCTCAAGCTCTGGAGGAGGGTAACGCCCTACCCACTCTTCTTTTTCGCAATAACGAACATAGAGATAGATATAATGTGCTTTCTACTCATAAATTCATTGCTACTAGGTACTTAGATGAAGATTTGCTAGAGTCTTTAGGGTTGTTGGGTGATATTCAAGACCTATTTGTAAAAATGGAGTGGGAAGAGATGATGGGAATAAGGCACCCAACCTACCTTAGGATAGTTCTAGAATTTTTAAGTTCCTTAGAGGCAAAAATTTTAATGGGTAGAGAGAGCGAGGAGGGTAGGATAACTTTTAGGCTTTTTAACATTGAGCATGAGTGGACCCTTCACCAATAGAACTCATGCTTTGGCTTGCCGAGTGGGGGAGAGAGAAGACTCCCTATTAGGTTCAACTCTCGGGTATTTTGGACCAAGTTGATGGGAGAGCACGCTTATGACCCTTCTAGGGCCAAAGCGTCACGCCTCCAAAACCCTATCTTCCGATACCTCGACCACATCATGGCCAGTACTATATTTGGTCATGGGGAGAGTGACGGTGTAGTTAGAGCTAGCGAGCTGCTTTGCCTATGGGACATGCTACAAGAAAGGAGTAGCATCGATGTAGGGTCCCACTTCATCTGACACTTAGTGAAGATGGGCAAAGCGGCACGAGGAGAGATCAATGTGGGAGGCCTACTTAACCACATTTGCCATAGGATGGGGTACGATTACACTGCATTAGAAAGTATAGAGGGGAGCCCTAGGATCGACCTAGGAGTGTGCATGGTCATGAAGATGATTGTGAGAAAAGGAGACTCCTTATACTTTGTAAGAAAAAAAATCTGACGGCCCTTAGGCTCCTCGACTCTGATCGTACCACCATCACTACACGTGCCAACTGACACTTGGACCTAATAGTGGAGTCCGCTCCATATGAGGGACCCTCCACATCGGCGCCTATCTCTCCACCTTTATATCACTCTCCCTTCAGTCCACACATGCATAGGAGTCCACCTAGTCTATGTCGACATGAGTCTGCACCTACACCACCACATTTTTCCACCTTTGAGCAGGATGAAGGTACGTCGGCCTATGATTTCTCTGAGTTTCGATCGCACCTCGATGACATATACACCGAGCAGCAGACGCAGAGGCAGCGATGGGAGGAGCAGAGCGCCTACCAGCAGGCGAAGTTCCAGGGATTCGGGAAGCATTTCCAGTGGACTGAGGAGTTCTATGATGAGACCCGCATATACTTCCAAAAGGAGGCTGCTCATTGCCAGGATTAGGCCACCTACCGCAGGGAGATGCGGCAGCACATGCATGCCCAACAGGCGCAGTGGGCTAGGGAGGAGGAGCACTGAGCAGCCGCTACATCCACTAGCTCCCAGATTGACCACATGTACATGTGGCATCAGCGGCTCAACAGCAGGTTCTCCCAGGATCCAGAGATGCCGAGGCTCCCAGACTTTCCACCTCGTCCACCTTACTAGAGGTATATTTTCATTTAAGTCTGGGGGGAGGACTCCAAAGTTTATTTTGTTTTGTTTCCTAGCAGTAGTTTTTTTTCTGGTATTTTTATTCATTTATTCATGCATGGGTTGTTGAACTTTTTTCAGTACTTAGTTTTTGTTATATGTAAAGCTGCCTCAGTAGTATTTATAAAAAGTTGCTTACATGAGTTGTTCCCATAGGTAGCTCAACTTCATTTATCTCGTGGTATTCTATTTTATTCACTTTAATGAATATTCTAGACTTACACTGGTTATGATTCATCTCAGTAGTCTATTACTTTGGAATCCATAGGTGACTGTAGGTTTAGCATTTTAGTTACTGGAGATGCTCGGATTGTGTAAGCCCATTTAGAAAAATCAAAATCCCAGTGAAAAAAAAATGAGAAGAGAGAGATAGAAAATTATGAGGGATAAAAAATAGTTGTCGTGGGTGGAAATGACTAGGTGCCCCTTTGAGACCGAGTTAGGTTACTGGGGAAACACCTACCAATTTCTCTCAATATCGAGCATGCCTTTAAGATTTTATGTTAGATCTAGGGAACGACCCTCGCTTTGGGCAGGTAAGTGCCTAAGAGCCGAAAACCTTAGGAAAGCTATGGGATGACGACTTAACTCACCATGGAATGGGCATCCCCTAAGAATGATTCACTTATCACGAGCACGAGAAGCTAGCTTAGTGAATTTCTAGAACATATTTATTCTGCTTTGATTGTAAATACCACTTGATAAATTTAGTTGTCATGCTAAGTATGGAACAATGTCTTTTCAAATTTCATGGTACTGAGGTTTGCTTGAGGACAAGCAAAGATTTAAGTCTGGGGGAAGTGATGTGAGCGAAACATATAGGGTTTTAGTAGTAGTTTTCACTCACATCTCATTACATTTTATGTTAGTTTCATGCATATGCTATTTTATTTTGTACGCATTTCCTATTTTCTGGTTCGGAGATCTGCTCTTTGTACTTTTGGGTGCAGGTTAGCATTTCGAGAGAAAAGGCACACTTTCGGAGCAAAAGACGGACATTTTGCAGCTATACATAGAGTGGGACACGGTCAGGGCCTGTGGCTACAGACGACCATGTCCAATGGGCGAGATCAGCCAACTTAGGGCCACACACGGCCTGGCCATGTGGAAACATACGATCGTGTGGTGGCCCACCAAATGTGTACGACTAGGGTTTTTCCGGATTTTACAGCAGTCCAAGGTGATGTCTATATAAGGATGGCTCCGCCCAAACCCTAGGGGGGAGGTACGACGGTTAGGACGGCATGCCGAAGCCCTAAAAAGCTTCGAGAACTCACAACGGGGAGGAGGAACACCACCGGAGGTCCACACCTTGCACTTCAACGCCGGAGAGAAGACCACGAAAGCATTGGAATCCTTTGTTCCTGCATTTTATTCATTATGTATTCGAACATAAACATGCTTTGTGATTCTTCCTTCATATACATGGAGTAGTTCTTTCGATTCTAGGATTAGGGAGTAGCTTGTGTGCACATTATAATGTTGGTTCATGTTAAATTCTGCCTTTGAGTTTAATTTGGCAATTGGTAGTTGTTTTTACTATATCTATGCGTGTTTGGTTCTCTACCTGCTGTGCTTAGGCGATAAGAGGGGTGACAACCCTCATATCTAAGATTTAGGGAATTTTATACAAGGAACCTAGGGGTAAACCTGATCCCCTGTAACCGTGGGTAGAAGGATGCAATGAAATCGGAAACGATTCATCGTAGCGATTGATTCGGCATCCTCGTACCGTCTATCCCATCCTTTAGGCAGAGATAGCTCTCGGTAGACGTGGCGGCTCATCGGGAGAGTGTATGATGTCCCTTCCAAAAAACTATAGCTAAACATCTAGACAACACCAATTGACAGCATTGTTTTGTGACACACAAGCGAAACCGAAGTCCTAGAATCACTTTTGAAGACCTTGGCACGCTCCCTTCCTCCTCCGTATGACATCGTATAGAGTATAGTCCATCGATAGCCCTCACCAATCGAAACCTCTTAGAGTTATGTCCGAACAATTACAACCACTGAACATATCGATATTCGAATCCCAGTCCCTGTGGGATCGATAATCTTTTATTACTTGACGACATTCATGCACTTGCAGGCGTTGAGCGCGAGCGCGCACTTCGAGTCCTCGACGGCCTCTGTCGTGAGATTTGCATCAACCAACAATGTATTTGGAGAGGTGATAGAATGATTTTTAATTTGTCGCAATACCGTTCCCAAATTATTTACTGAACCCCCTAACTACATTAATGCAGTATAGGACTGACTCGGGTCATCTCCGAACGAACCTAATGGATGGACGTTTGTTTTTAAACAGAAGTAAATACTGGGGGTTTTTATAATTATCAAAACAATTAAAATGCAAAATCAAAAACAAACATGAGAATTAAACATGCAAAAAGTAAACCTAACTACCAATTATTAATTCCCGGGAAACTAACCTAATGCAAGAACAAATGCAAAAAGTAACAAGCAACTATCCTAATGCGCAAAAGTAAGTAATCACGCACCGCACTGTCACTCTACGGTACAATGATCACGAAACAAAAGTGAACAATTCAACCAAGTACCGCACTGTCACTATACGACACAGTGATCAAACAGTCACTAAAAAGCTACACTAACAGACATAAAATAGCTCAACCAAGTACCGCACTATCACTATACGGCACAGTGGTCAAGAAACAAAGGTGAACAATTTAACCAAGTACCACACTGTCACTATACGACACAGTGATCAAACAGTCACTGAAAAGCTAAACTAAATGCAAGGAAAGTAAGCAATTCAACCAGGCACCACACTGTCACTATACGACACACTGGTCGAATGTCAAGGAAATATAACCTAATAATGAAAGCATTCCAACCAAACACCATACTGTCACTATATGATGCATTGATTAGACAATTTTAATTGATGGGGTTAGTACATCAGCAACAAGAAATTAAACTAACCTACAACTAAATAACGAACAAAATTAAACAACTAAGCAACAACCAAACCTATAGAAATAACATTGCACGTAAACAAACAAACACTTAACAGAAACAAACCTAATCAACTACTAACAAATGCATAATCTAACAGGAATAATTAACAGAACATAACTAACACAAAATCCCAACTAATAAGGTGTTCAACACACAAACAAACACGCATATTGATCCAAATAAAATAACGATCGATAACCACACGACGGTCACAACAAACCGAACTACCACTCTGGCGGTGAATGCGAAGCTGCCCCGATCGACGCAACAGGGAGGACGGACAGACGGAGGAATGCGATCACCATTCCGGCAGTTGTGGAGTCACCGAATAGTGAAATGGACCTTCACCGGTGGAGATGGCGCTGTCCTAAACTGGCGCGGCATGTGGGTGGCTCCGGCGAGATGGAAAGGCCTATCCCAGCTGCCGAAATTGAGTGAATGCCGGTGAAGGTTGTACTCGCCAGAATCCCTCGCTTGCCCCTCTTCCGATTAGCTGTCCGAATCACGATATCTAATCGTCCGTCGAGGCTCGCTTGGGATCATCACCGACTGTCGAAGGGAAGGTTGTCGGAGTAGAGTGCCGGACTGTCGTCGATCGCTCGTGTAGTCGTCGGTCGCCGCGCTCGCGAGAAGAAGAAGACGCCGCTCGATTTTTCTACGCGTTGCTCTCTGTTCGTTCGAGTGAGGCTTAATTAAGTGTTTTTTTCTAAGTCGTCCGATGGGAGCCTCCTCTGATCCCAGCCGTCCAAACAAGCTAGGGTTTGATGGATATATTAACTGCTTAATTAGGCTGCTCCATCCAATGGCTGAAATCAGTCTGATTTGCAATGGACGGATCTGATCCGTCTGAAGGTATAATCACGATCCAACGGTCCGGATGAACGGCCAAGACGTGTAGATCTTAATGTACGGGCCGGATCGCTCCAGGTCTAGATGGATGGTTCAAAATCAATCACTTTCCTCGGACAGTCCATAATGCTCAGATCTGAACCCTTGATTTAATTTGCCTTCTGATCTGGATGAAGGGCTCAGATTAAATCATTTTGAAATGTCCATTATGACCCCAGATGAAGCCATATTTGATCCAACTTGAGTCTAGTTCAGTGGCTCATCTCGATCTTCTACAAACAAAGATAAAATTTACATATAAGTCCAAAAATTAGAAGAATTTACAATAAGGTCCAAAAATATATCCAACTCATAAAACATGATAATAATCAATAATAAATTACTCGAGAGGATAAAAAACAGTGATATTAAGGACCAAAATAATACAACAAAATGGCAGTTATCACTTCCCCCACACTTATTTTTGTGCGTCCCGAGCAATAATGAAAATAAAGAAACACTAACTCCCTAACTCATTCCCCTAGCAATACCTAGATCAATAATTCAGAGACAGAAAAAATAAGTTACTTAGGATCACCAAATTCATCAGGATCTAGGGTATTCAAAAGATCCGACTCCTACAACAGTCAACATGTATGATGGTTTACAGTCAAATCAAATAAACCAAGCCTGATACAAAACCTCCCAAATGGATATATGCACTCATGCTCACATAATGATCGTAGGAGTGGGGTACCCTCAAAACACCATGTAATCTTGTCCTACCATATGCTTGCTTATCATCTACTTCTCTACTGCTATCAATACATCTCATACATGAATCAAAAAGATTTATAATGAATCAGAATAAGATCAAAAGTAGAGTGCAAATAAAGTATGCAAAGATAAGTACAAAACAAAGGTACAAATGAATAGGGAACAAGAGAAGAATTTGAGAAATAAACCTGATGAGTTGCTCTATGAAATACTCGGTAACCAGCAATATGGGAAGAGGCTAGGACAATTGGAAACTTTAGAATTGGATTCAGGATCAAATGACTCTATCCAACACATTGCAATCCTATTTGCCTGCATTACAATTGCACATTTTTTTTTTCAACAAAAGAAACATCGATGGTTTTTTTTTTGGTGTGCAAAAAATCAAGTACTAATTATAGACAAATATATCTCAGGACCAATGACCTCTGAAAACTATTCCTTCCATATCATGTTTCCAACAAAATAAATATATCTCCTCCCCCACACTTAAAAATTTTGTCCGTCTCGGACAATACAACCCATCAAACTATTCCTCCAACATGGAAAACAATAGATATGAAAAAGATAATCCACAAAGATACAAAGACAATGGATAGCAAATGAAGAGATATGACAAGTAAGACATGGAATAAGTAAGTATCACGTGGATTAGACAAGCAAACCAAGTCAGAAAAAGAGTCAAGAATGAAATCCTTCATCATATTCATGCAAGTAAATGTTACTGCAGTTTTGAAAAGACTCAAAGCAAGTTCTAGAGTAACAAGAATCACATGTGTTATCACAAAAAAGTGGGTAGATGATAAAAATGGCTTGTAACCTCACTAGGTGAATCAAAATCAAGCTTAGTCTATCAATAAAAAGTTCACCATCATAACAAGTGACTGCATGCAGGTGAAGCCTCCTATCATACACAAAAATCCATAATTTGATGATCAAACTTAACTAATTTTTACCACCTCTGAAATGATACTAAGGCATGCATAGGGAATATTATTTGACTCAACAACAACACTAAACCTAGGTAAATAGGCAAACACGCAATCAACTCATACAAATTATTCCGAACATGAAAGGAAGAAAATAAATGTAGTAAATAAAAGAACACACTCCCCTTTCAAGTCGGAGAAAAAGCATCATCATGTCTGACCCCACCGTATTCTCCAGTATAGAATTGATCTCTTTGCTCGACACTTCATGAGTCTGTTGCAAAAGTGAGACCCTTAATCGCTAATGATCGCCTTGGGAACTCCAAATCTGCAAAATATGTGAGACCTAACAAAATCCACAACAACTAGAGAATCATCAGTCCTGGTGGGGATGGCCTCCACCCATTTGGAAACATAATCATATGCCAACAGAATATATGGAAATCCAAAAGATACAGGACATGGACCCATAAAATCAATACCCCAAATATTAAAAATCTCACAGAATAACAAAAGTTTTTGAGGCATTTCATTTCTACGTCCTATTTTCCCTGTTCATTGACATCACTGACAAGACTTGTAGAATTCATAGGCATCATGAGATAAGGTGGGCCAATACAAACTAGACTATAAAACTTTCCTAGCAGTTCTTTTGGGGTCCAAAGTACCCCCCACAAGCCAGAGAATAACAAAAAGTAAGTACGTATGAAATGAAACTCATAATCAAGTCCACATCATCTAATAATCTGATCTCTACCAAATTTTCAATGATAAAGATCATCCCATACATAATACTTAGCATCACTGTTCAATTTCTGGACTTGTGCATGAGTAAAATGTGAAGGTACAACACGGTAACTAAATAAATAGCAAGATCTGCATACCATGGTGTCTTACCCTACAGGTGAAAAAGTTGCTCATCTGGAAAAGAATCTGCTATGGAGGTGGGCTCGATCTCCCTCACAATCCTGGTCAAGCTGAAATACCATCTCCTTCTGCAACAAGTTGGTCAAGGGTAGGGGTAATCTTGCTGAAGTCTCTGATAAAATGTCTGTAGAAACCTGCATGACCTAGAAAAGCACGAACTTCCCGCACAGAAGCGGGGTAAGATAAAGAAGATATAAGATGAATTCTAGCAGGATCTACTTCAATACCATACACAGAGAAGATATGACCTAAGACTATCCCTTGCTCGACCAGGAAATGACATTTCACACAAACATCTAATGGAAGTGATCCTTGGGGCGTCACCTGAAGAGCGCTAGTCCCTACACAATCCATATCTCTGTCTACATAAAAAGAGGGCCCACAGATAGGTTCTAACAACAAATCATTATCAACATCAGAATCAACAGAATCAATAAAATCACAATAAAATATAGAAGGTGTAGAGATATCCAAATGAAAAACAGACTAAGAAATAAAGTTCATGCAGTTCAGCTCGTCAACTATATCCACGTTAAGAATAGAATGATCCTCCATCGGGTACCTCATAGCATCCAAAATACTGAACCGAACTACAGTATCTCCTACCTCCATAGAAAGAGTACAACTTCTCGTGAACACACAGATCTTTAAAAAGAAATTTGGCATACTTGGGAATCTGTTAGCTCTTGGAATTCCCTAGCCTTTTCTTCAACAACCCCCTTCCTAGGCTAGGCCTCTGAGGGAAGAGAAAAACTGCTGCATAAAACTCAAGAAGATTATCGCCTGAAGACCTAGTCATCCACACAAACAACTACAATGAGAAACAAATATAGATGACAAGAAAGACAATAATAACAAAAGAAAAAGAAAACAAACAAACAAACTACAGTTTAAAGACAAACGAACCCATTAAAGTTCCCTGGCAACGACGCCAAAATTTGATAGAACGATTTTTAATTTGTCGCAATACCGTTCCCAAATTATTTACCGAACCCCCTAACTACACTAATGCAGTATAGGACTGACTCGGGTCATCTCCCAATGAACCTAATGGCTGGACGTTTGTTTTTAAATAGAAGTAAATACTTGGGGTTTTTATAATTATCAAAACAATTAAAATGCAAAATCAAAAACAAACATGAGAATTAAACATGCAAAAAGTAAACCTAACTACCAATTATTAATTCCCGGAAAACTAACCTAATGCAAGAACAAAGACAAAAAGTAACAAGCAACTATCCTAATGCGCAAAAGTAAGTAATCACGCACCGCACTGTCACTCTACGGTACAATGATCACGAAACAAAGGTGAACAATTCAACAAAGTATCGCACTGTCACTATACAACACAGTGATCAAACAGTCACTAAAAAGCTACACTAACAGACAGAAAATAGCTCAACCAAGCACCGTCACTACTATAATGACATAGGGTCAAGAAACAAAGGTGAATAATTTAACCAAGTACCGTGATCATTACTATACGACATGATCAAACAATATCTAAATGCAAGGAAAGTAAGCAATTCAACCAGACAACGCACTGTCACTATACGGCACACTGGTCGAATGTCAAGGAAATCTAACCTAATAATGAAAGCATTCCAACCAAACACCATACTGTCACTATACGATGCATTGATTGGACAATTTTAATTGATGGGGTTAGTACATCAGCAACAAGAAATTAAACTAGCCTACAACTAAATAACGAACAAAATTAAACAACTAAGCAACAACCAAACCTATAGAAATAACATTGCACGTAAACAAACAAACACTTAATAGAAACAAACCTAATCAACTACTAACAAATGCATAATCTAACAGGAATAATTAACATAACGTAACTAACACAAAATCCCAACTAATAAGGTGTTCAACACACAAACAAACACGCATATTGATCCAAATAAAATAACGATCGGTAACCACACAGCGATCACAACAAACTGAACAGCCACTCCGGCGGTGAATGCGAAGCTGCCTCGATCGGCGCAACAGGGAGGACGAAAAGATGGAGGAATGCGATCACCGTTCCGGCAGCTGTGGAGTCACCGGACAGTGAAATGGACCTTCACCGGTGGAGATGGCACTGTCCTAAACTGGCGCAGCGTGTGGGTGGCTCCGGCGAGATGGAAAGGCCTATCCCAGCCGTCGGAATGGAGTGAACACTGGTGAAGGTTGTACTCGCCGGAATCCCTCGCTCGCCCCTCTTCCGATTAGCTGTTCGAATCACGACATCTAATAGTCCGCCGAGGCTTGCTTGGGATCATCGCCGGCTGTCGGAGGGAAGGTTGCCGGACTAGAGTGTCGGACTGTCGCCGATCGCTCGTGTAGTCGCCGGTCGCCGCGCTCGCGAGAGGAAGAAGACACCGCTCGATTTTTCTGCGCGTTGCTCTCTGTTCGCTCGAGTGAGTCTTAATTAAGTGTTTTTTTCTGAGCCGTTCGATGGGAGCCTCCTCTGATCCCAGCCATCCAAACAAGCTAGGGTTTGATGGATATATTAACTGCTTAATTAGGCTGCTCCATCCAACGGCTGAAATCAGTCTAATTTGCAATGGACGGATTTGATCCGTCTGAAGGTATAATCACGATCCAACGGTCCGGATGAACGGCCAAGACGTGTAGATCTTAATGTATGGGCCGGATCGCTCCAGATCCAGATGGATGGCTCAGAATCAATCACTTTCCTCGGACGGTCCATAATGCTCAGATCTGAACCCTTGATTTAATTTGCCTTCTGATCTGGATGAAGGGCTCAGATTAAATCATTTTGAAATGTCCATTATGACCCGAGATGAAGCCATATTTGATCCAACTTGAGTCTAGTTCAGTGGCTCATCTCGATCTTCTACAAACAAAGATAAAATTTACATATGAGTCCAAAAATTAGGAGAATTTACAATAAGGTCCAAAAATATATCCAACTCATAAAACATGACAATAATCAATAATAAATCACTCGAGAGGATAAAAAATAGTGATATTAAGGATCAAAATAATACAACAAAATGGCAGTTATCAAGAGGTTCTAATCCTTAAAGGAAATCAAAACTTCAAAAGTAAGGGAAAAAGTTCAACCTTGAACTTTAACATCCCTTAAAATTTGATTCTTATCCTAATTAACTTTCCTAATCATTTTCACTAAAAATTTCACCTTTTCAATGATTGTCTAAGTATATTATAAGGTTAGGAAAAGTTAACTAACCTAGGGTTGAAGTTTAATGGCTAATCTAAACTTAATCAGCTAAAAATAGCTTCATCAGTCAATTGGTTTCAGCAACCAGTCGATTGATATCGTCACTAGTCGACTGACTATAGAAACAGTCAACTGGTTTCTGCATTTACATAAATCAGAGGTTTTTAAATGAATTTTAAAAATGCATAAGTAATTCTATGATTTTTGAACAATATTGAAACTTCATACACACATTACTTATGTCATATACTATGGATGAAAAATAGTTTTCTATGAAAATATCATTTATTTTTCAAGAATTATATAAAGTTCAAAATCATTAAAAACTTCAATGTTTTTACCTAACTTGTATCAATATTCTCAATGGTGATTGCTATCAACAAATAGACTTCACCAAAGTTTTCCAAAATAATTTTAAAATTATTTTCAAACCCTATTTTCAATCATGATTTATGGGCCAAGTGTACATGACTTGTACATTAGCTTTCCTCACGATTCATTCTTATGATTGAAAGAGTTTGAGTTATATTAATGCAACATATAAGAACCTTGAACTTAACTTATTTTCTTACCAACTCACATGTGTTTAGAGTATTTCAATATGCATATATGTCATCCTATAGTCTTTGTGAGATGTGATTTTTTTCTTCCCAAAACTAAGGATCATGCATTGTTATCTAGGTATATCTAATTTGACCTCCTTACCAAGGATGTCAATTAATATCTTTTGTCCTTAATTTCAAATTAATAAACAATACATGAATATGCTTATGGCATAGATATTTGCATAAGTTAAAAGCATTACCAATGATGTCATAAAAATAACCTAAGTATTAGAATGACAAATTTTAAATGATCATGTGATACAAGATGTCATGACATGGAGTATGACAAACAAATCATGAAAATTTTTATAATATAAAGGTGTAGAGATACCTAAGTCTTAAATCTAATGTCATTTTCTAGAATTATGTCAAATACCAAACTTGACATAATAATGTATTAACTCCCTCGAGTGTGCCAAAACCCCAACTTGACACACTATTGACTCTAACTTAATTGTATCATTCATGATCACCTTTCGATCAACCTTTCATTATTTTTATTGGCACATCCTAAATTATTTTAGAATCATTGTCTAAATGTATTTTTAAAGTATAACTATACCTTGAAAATGCTATAGAGTGTCAGCTTCACTATGGTTAGGTTAATTACCTTTCCATTTTAAGTTGACACACCCTATACCTATCTAGTGCGAAGGGATCACACTCTTAGGAACCCAATATCTATTGAAGCTCCTTGGGTACTCCAGGTATTCACTTGGGATGACTTCCCTTGATACCTTCTTAATGACTTTTCTAGGCTTCTTTAAAGTCTTAGTCATTGAGGCCTCATCAAAGTTAATTTTAGGGATAGCTTCTCTTGTAATCTTCTTAATGACTTTTCTAGACTTCTTGGATGCCTTAGTCACTTGTCTTTAGCATCAAAGTCAACTCTAAGGATGACTTCCCTTGTAACCTTGCTTTTCCTATACCTAGGGTTGGTTCCATAGTTACATGGAACACTATGGTAGAAGGGCATTAATTCTTTGGACTTAGGTTTGTATCCCAAACCCTTCTTGCCCTTATGTAGATCTTGCCTACCAAAACCTAGGTTTTGTCCGTTAGACTCTTTAAACATATTTTCCATCTTTTTGAGGGTCCTTTCCAATTTATCAAGCTTTGACCTCAAAACTTGATTTTCTTCTTCCAATTTTATAATTTTTTATTTTTCATTCTTCCATTGGACATTCCTCTTTCTAGGCATATGTCTACTCTTCTTAGGGTTATTGCCTAGGTTATTGTTATTCTTCTCATCCTTATATAAACTAGATCTACCTTTAGAGATTCTAATATTTTCTTTAGGTAGGCTAGGTTTTGAGGTAATTGGTCTAGAATTATCCTTAGACCTAATATCATGATGTTGAGATCATAAACAATAAAACTTATTATTAGCATGCTTCTTATCTTTAAAAACTGAATTTGCATTAATGTAAAATACCTTAGGGTTTGCCTTAGGAGCTTCCCCTACACTTGAGCTTCCTATTTTGTTCTTTTTTAGGCACTTCCCCCTTGGACATTGCCTCTGGTAGTGCCCGTTTTGATTGCACGAGAAGCACACTATGTGCTCCTTTCCTTTACGTATTGGGGCTCCAACTTCCTTAGCCTTTTCCTTGGTCTTTGGTGTCACTTGAGCCTTCGTCTTGATTTGCTTTGGACACTTACTTTTATAATACACATTTTCCCTACACTCAAAGCATATGAATGATCTTTATTTTTAATAATTACATTTGAGTTACCTTCTATGGTGATGGAGGAATCATGGGCTTGTTCTTCATCGGCTCCGGATATTGAGGTCTCCTCTTGTTCCAGCGTCGATTGATTATTCTTCCTCTCAATCCTAGAGGTAGAGACTTCTACCATCTCTTCCACTTCGGATGTTGAACACCTCTCAACTTTCGAATCCTCAAGCTCTTGGGATGATGAGTTTTCTTCCTTGGATTCCTCCTCACGTTGTGCGGGTGAGACATTCTCATGAAGCTTGATCAAATTGCTCCATAACTCTTTAGCACCCTTAAACTCTCCTAACTTGGACATCATTGGGTACCAAATTAACTAGCATTTTGGTTACCTTATCGTTTGTCTCATATTTTTGAATTTGGTCCTCTGTTCATTTCTTTTTCTTGAGGATTCTTCTCTTTTTGTCCATAAAAGCTTCGAATCCATCTACAATGCTAAACTAATTTTCAATTCCATTCATTAAAAAATATTCCATTCTATCTTTCCAATAAGAGAAATCGTCGCGAGCGAAGGAAGGTGGAACTTAGATGTTGTATCCCAATCCATCATTGAACTCCATTATCCTTTAGCTTTTGATCCTTAGGTTGTTAGTCCATAGAAGAGTGATCCGGGCTATGATACCAATTGTTGGGACCGATGTGTTGTGCTAGAGGGGGTGAATAACGTCTCAAACTCATTCTCTTTTATTCCTTCTTCGATCGTATTCGTCGTGCTTATCTACAATAAAGTTATGCACATCGAAAATAGAAATATAACCAAAAACAAACACAACTC
This sequence comes from Wurfbainia villosa, assembly GCA_025175895.1. Taxonomy (NCBI): domain Eukaryota; kingdom Viridiplantae; phylum Streptophyta; class Magnoliopsida; order Zingiberales; family Zingiberaceae; genus Wurfbainia; species Wurfbainia villosa. The sequence continues at coordinate 51,594,047 of CM046003.1, forward strand.
ATAGAACACTAAGATTTTACGTAATTCAGAATCCTCGATTCCTACTCCACGACCTAGCTCACCTAGCGATAAATCCCACTATCTCTTCTCCTTCTTAGAAACACTCCAGAGGTGAAGAAACCTTTTACAACTTGGAGCTTATGTAATACAACAACCAAATAAAAGAATGAATCAGGGAAATAATAGAAAAACACTTTACAAGTTTGTTTTTGCTTGAATTCTTGTTGGTTGTTGTGGAATGACTTTTGAAGATATGGAATGCAACAACAATCCCTCTCCAAAGACTCCAAGAACTGACACCTCCAAATGTCGCAAAACCCTTCTTTTAGAAGCTTCGTGTCAGGCTATTTTTTGTCGACCAGTCGAATGACCTTACTTCCAGTCGACTGGCCACTTATCCTTTGTCTCACAATGGCATAATCCATGTCAGATTTTAGCCGATCAATCGATTGCTCATAGCAATCAGTCGACTGCCATAAGCTACCAGTCTACTTCCATGTGTCATCAGTCGACTCGAAAATTTTTTGTGTCCTGTTCGCTTAAAGTCGACTAGTCACTTATCCATGGTCTCACAACGACTTAATCCACGTCGAATTTCAACTGATCAGTTGGCTGCTCATAGCCATCAGTCAACTACCATAAGCTACAAGTCAACTGTCATGTTCCATCAGTCGACTCAAAAACTTTCTGTGCCCTGTCCGCTTAAAGCCAGTCGACTGCTTCCTCAAAGCACTATTTCTCAGCTTGACTTGACTCATTCCGACTACCCCGCAACCAGTTGACTAGTTCAAACCACCAATCGACTACCTGAGCACCTGTCAGAGTTTTTCGAGTACCACGACTTCACTCACTCAAGGACTCGACCAGTCAACTGGTCAAGACCACCAGTCGACTGATACACCTCAAAACTAAAATTTAACCTATTAAGTATGATCCGTTCATACTTGCCACTTACCCTTAGTCTAGACCTAAGCCTTTAAGCTTCTTCTATCCGTTAGGGCAATCTCTTGCCATGATAAGGTTTTGATGTGTATGACAAAGGGTTTAAGTTAGGTTGGTATTGTTATTTGATATGTGCGTTGGAGTCTTGCAGGACTTAGTAATTCGCACATGGAGCCTTAGCGGGTTCACCCTCACAACCTCGTGCCTGAGTCAGAGAAGGAGCATTGCAGAGCCGTGCGCTTGATGCTGCCGAGGGATCACCGGACGAGTTGACTTGAAGTGAAGCCAAGGAAGCAGACTTCGGAGGCAAGAGACGCGAAGGAGCATTGCAGAGCCATGCGCCTGATGCTGCCGAGGGACGTGGCCGCGAACGAAGAGAGCTTCGGCGAGGGACTTCGAGTGAGATGAGAGAATGAGTGAAATGTAAGTAGCTCATTAGGTGAACTTGGCCGAATGACTGAGTGTCGGAGACCTGACCGCAAGGGTTAAGGTTTACCCGACCGCCGGAAGCTCAAACTTATGTTAAGTTTGAGTTTCACACGACACCGATCGGCCCGCCATGTAATGGCGGTCATTGCTTAATCAGTAGTGTTCGGTAGTATCCGTGATGGGTTTATGCCCGGTGATCGCCTATGGAATGGAAGTCATTGCCGAGGAAGGATGTCGCGAACGCGAAGCGCTGCTAAATGGTATGAGCCGATCGACTACGAGGCGGCCGATCGGCCGGTGAGGTCCATCGATCAAGTGTTCCGTTGGACTACAGTGTAGTCTTCCTCTCTATAAAAAGAGAGGGAGTGGGGCTTTGGCAGGTTAATGCTCAAGTTCTAAACGACCATCCAAGTGCTCCACAAGATTCAAACTCCTTCTCTTAGCTTTCTTTCACATCTATTGTAAAAGAAGGAGTGTGCTTGATTTGTAAAGGTTACCTCCACCTAGCTTGGTGCAAAGGAGAGACCAATAGTGATTGGCTTTGGAGGAGTGATTCACCTTGGACGAATCGGACCGTGGATTAGCGGCGTAGCCGTGAACCACGTTACATCTCCTTTGTTAGCATTTGTATTTTCGTTTATTGCTTTGTCTTTATTGTTTATGCTTCCGCTTGCGCTAACGATTGTGTAGACGAGCAAACGAACATGAGAATTCCGACATCCATCGAAAGAGGGCTATTCACCCCCCTCTAGCCGGCCAATCGATCTCCAACACTATCAGCCTCACGCCTATAGGATGCACTAAGTCCTCCATGACCCCTCACCTTTTGTGGTATCCTTCAAGTACTTCATTCGGCTTTGTCATGCTATCGGATCTTCCTTTGCCAAGAGGTCACACCTCTGGGACTTCTCTTCCAAAAGCCATGCTCCAAGACTTCCATTGCCAAGTTACACTTAGACTTTCCTTGCCAAATCTCCATACTTGGACTTGTAGGAATTTCGGTGAGTGCTAGAGGGGGGTGAATGGCACATTCATTGATTTGATGGAATTTGATCGTCCTTGTCTCTACAATTTGTTAGTTTACACAGTGGAGTATAGAAATACAAAAGACAAATACACAATCGCATGCAAAACATAAGATATAACGTGGTTCGAAACCTTAGGGTTCCTACTCCACGGATTGAGTTTGAATGAGCTCTAGTGATGCACACACCACCACTAATCAATAACACTTCTCGGTGACACACCAGAGGTGGAGAAAACTCGTAAAAGTGATTACATAAGTAATACAACAAAATACAAGCAATTACAAACTAAATACAACACAAGATGTAAAGAACACTTTAGAAAAGATGCTTTGAATGCATGCTTGTTTAATCGCTTGAGCTGTACTTGAAGACCCTGACTTGCACCAGCAAATCGCCTCAGATCGTCCAAGAAATTGCTATGGAAATCCTCTCCGTCGAGCTCCTTTTATGCCTCCATGCAACTTGAATTTCCGCCTGGCAGTCGACTTCCAAAAGGCCCCAGTCGACTGCCAACAGTGTCGTTGTCTCACAATGTACTTGATCCACATTGACATTTAAGCCAACAGATACACTGACAGTCGACTGTCATTTCCAGCAATCAACTGCTCAAGTTCGTAGCCAAATGCTCAGTCAGCTACTGAGCATTCTGTCCTCGCGATCAACACCAGCAACAGTCGACTGCTCTCCATGGCAATAGAATGTTCATGGCTAGCCGACTGCCCAATTTTGACAATCGACTACCAAGGCCACTTGCCGTAGTCGAATGCTAGTCGACTCATGACAGTCGACTGGTCATAATACCAATCAACTGCTCAGTGTCGACTTGGCTTCCAAGTGTCAAACACTTGACCAGTCGACTGGTCCATAACCCCAGTCGGTTGCTACACCTCAACCATGAGGTTTACATCAAGTATGATGCCCTCATACTTGCTAGACCACCCTTAGCCTAGACCTAAGCCTTATAGCCACCTCCATCAACCTCACGCCTATCAAATCCCTCCAAGTCATCCATGACTACTTATTCATCCATACGCTAGCCTTCAGGTGCTTCCATCGCCTATTGTCATGCTAAGTTGGTCTACACCGCCAAGCCAAATTGGGCTTACGCTGCCAAGACACATGTTTGAACTTTACACCACTAACCATTGGACTTATGCTGCCAAGACTCCACCCTTGGACTTTACGCCGCCAATATCAACTCTTGGACTTCCCAAATGTCAAGTACCCATGACTTGAACTTTCACCGCCAAGACTACACACTTGGACTTATGTGACCAAGACTACACCCTTGGACTTTCCATGCCAACTCCATGTTGGACTTTCCAATTGCCAAGACTCAAGCTTGGACTTTCCCTTGCCAAGACTCATGCTCGGACTTTCCATGCCAAGTACTCATGACTTGGACTTTACCATTGCCAAGACCCATGCTTGGATTTTCCATGTCAAGTACTCATGACTTGGACTTTACCATTGCCAAGACCCATGCTTGGACTTTCCATGCCAAGTACTCATGACTTGGACTTTCCATGACAATCATATTGTCATACGTTTCATCAAACATCAAAATACTACTCGAGTCAAACTCAAGTCTGGTCAATCGTGACCTGAGCCGATTGCACCAACAATCTCTCCCATTTTGATGTTTGACAAAAACCAAACACCTTTGAGTTAGAACACTAACTCAAACCAATCCTCCTAATTGTCCAAATTGGGAATTCTAAATTCTCACTCAATTTTCCCATCAATTCTCTCCCTTTTTGATATACATCAAAAATGCTCTCTCACCAAGGGTATCAATGTCTCATATCCCAATGAGATCTTACAATCTCTCCCTTGGTCCAAAAACATCTAAAATGTCATCACTCTTCCTAGTGATAAGTCCCATATCAATAAAGAGAAGCAATCTTTCAAACCCCTCAACTCTCCAAATTCTCTCCCTTATGAGGAATAACACATATATCATCCCATGATGGATAACCTCTCCCTAAAGAGTTGCTCCCCCTTGACCATTGCACCAACAATGTCCTTGGAGAGTCTCTAAGCTTATACGAATATTAAACTATCAAAATTAAGGTTGAAAGTTCAAACTTGAACTTTCACACACCTTAAAATTAATACACACCCTAAACAACTCTCCTAATCCATATCCAATGGATTTTCACCCTTTATAATGCTTTCCAAAGCATATTCTAGGGTTAGGAGCAGTTAGAGTAGCCTAATATAGCAGAAACATGGGATAAACATTCTTGTTTATCAGAAATCAACATTGGCAGTTGACTCTATCAGTCAACAGTCGATTGTCATCCATGGAAGTCGACTGATTTCTGTACTATGTAGAAATCAGAGTTCAGAAATGAAATTTGGAAATACATAAGTAATTATAAGTAATTTGAAAAATAGTAAAACTTTAAATGTATAATACTTAAGTCAATCATAATGGGTGAAAAATATTTGAAAAATAAAATATCCAAAAAATAGTGAGATTGATACAAAACTCAAACCCATTGATAACTTCAATGCTTTTAACCTATTTTGTATCAACTTCTTCAATGGTGACTTCTATCAAAAGATAGACTACACCAAAGTTTTTCAAAATGATTTTGAAATGTTTTTAAAATCTTATATTGAACTATGGTCTATGGGTTTAATGCACATGACTTGTACATAAGCTTTTCTCATGATTCATCCATGGTATAAGATGAGTTTGAGTTCATCTAGATGCAAAAACTATGCACTTTGGACTTACCTCATTTCCTAGCATCTCACATGTGTCTAGGGTGTATGAATACATATATATGTCAATGTGATGTGAGATGTGGATTTTGTTCATCCTAAACTAAGGCCTTATGTATTTTTCTAAGGCAACACTATTTGATTCCCTTATATATGAGACTTCAAATCATGTCATAGTCCTTACATAAATTTTAATTAGCCCTAAATGCATGAGTGATGATTATGACATAAATGATGACATAATTAAAAATATGTGTCAATAATCATGATGTCATGACATTAAATATAAACCAAAATATACATGACATAAAAACTTAACCCTAAGCTTGATCATGATATTTTATATGATTAAAATGAAATATGATGTCATGACATGACAATGGAAAACAAGGTATGGAAAATAAAAGGTAAAGATATAAAAATACCTAAGTTTTAGTATTAATTACCATTTGTTATGATTAAATTCTTTTTTTCCATATTACTACTTATTCCAAGTTGCCAAAAATCCAAAAATGGCACACCAAGACCTCTAAACCTAATTGTGCCAATTTGATTGATTTTTCAACTTCCATGAATTATATTGGCACATCCTAAAATCCTTTAGGATTAAATCCAATCTTATTTCCAAGGTATCCCATTACCTTGGAAGTGACCTAAAGTGCCAACACTACTATGGTTAGGTTAACTACCTATCCACTTAGGGCTGACATACCCTAATCCATCTAGCGTGAAGGGATCATGCTTCTAGGAACCTAATATCTATTGGAGCTCCTTAGATTAACTAGGTATTCACTGAGTATAACTTCCCTAGATACCCTCCTAATGACCCTCCTAGGCTTAGAAGCCTTGGTCATTTGAGTGTTGGTGCAGTAGGCACCTAAGCCGAACCTAAGTTTTGATTATACCAAACGATACAAAGTTAAGCATATATTGTTATCTCATGAGCTAAATCAAGTGTGCAGAAAAGTCTCAACGCTGGAGCTGAAGGCTAGCGACACCCGGAGGAAGCCGCGGTGGTCGGGCGACACTCAAGAGACTTCGGAGGGAGCCGAAGGAATTGAGTGGAAGGCCAGAAGCAAAAGCAACACGTAAGTACTGAGGTAAGCTCGTGTGTGCGAGCGTAAGTAAGGTCGTATCCTCTTTACGGGGATGATCTTAAGCGTAGATCCGACCAAAGACTTCTTATAGATGGCCTAGGTCGAGATCGGATGGTCGACAACCATCGAAATTATGTTTTTCTTGAGCTAACCTTGCCTTGTAGCTAGCATCACGATCATTGCCCGGCTTGGAGGACTCGATCACAACGATCGATTAGAAGGTCGACCAATCGATGATCGCCATCACCGATCGATGATGGCCATCACGATCTTGGTCAAAGGATCACCTCGAGTTATCACCATTTTTCAAGGGGATTTGTGCCCATTTGTGATTGGCTAAAGACCCATTCGATGAGGGGCTTAAAGGCTATAAAAGGAGGGCCAAACCTAGGGTTTTTCATCAATTCAAAAGCTTCCAAGTGCTTCCGATACGCTCCGACTCTCCGACATCCCTACCCTACGACGAGCTTCAACCTCCAATATTTGAAGTCAGTATAATCTTTAAATTTGTATAAGTTGTTTTTATTTCAAGCTTTAAATCATATCAAGGAGAGGGGGAGTGTCCCTCTACCTTGAGTCTTTCTCGAGTTTTTGTATTCGTTTAACTCCTATCTCCATCGAGAGGGAGTTCGTTTAGTATTTGCCCTCCGTGCGTGGTCAAGGACCATTAGGGCCTTGGAGTAGTAGCCGAAGGCTACGAACCAAGTAAAACCTATTTATCTCTATTTACTTTACATTTTCGCTGCAATTAATTTTCTCTCGAGTTTTAACGAAAGAAACGAGAAAAAGTTTTTATCGCTATTCACCCCGCCCTCTAGCGAACCACATCGATCCAACAATTGGTATCAGAGCCGAGGGTTACTAAGATTTGGTGAAACCACCAATCTAGCCATTTTTCACAGATTTATTTTTCTTTTATTTCTGTTTATTTCAGATTTATTTCGCTTTGTTAAATTTACTCTCGCACTACTAATCCAAGACGCGAGTCTTGGTACTTTTTGTGTGTTTTTGTCGTTGCTAGTTTTTTTTCCTTCGTCTCCTTGTGTTCTTTGTTCTAATGGCCCATCTCGAAGGGTTTAGCACCGTCCGACCTCCATTTTACAACGGAGATGACTTCCGTTATTGGAAGGGTCGGATGGAATGCTTTCTTAAAACCCAAATCGAGATGTGGATCATAATCCAAACGAGTTTCACACTTCCGACTAATGAAGTGGGTGACTCCTTGGATTATGACCAATGGACCATTGCGACAAAAAAACAAGTCGAAGTCGACGCTAAGGCAACGCAAATCCTTCAATGCGGCCTATCCAAGGAGGAGCTAAATCGCGTCGGCCCCTTCATAAGCGCAAAAGATCTTTGGACAAAACTAGTGGAGCTACACGAAGGGACCGATGAAGCCAAGGTATGTAAGCGCGACCTTTTGTTCAATAAATTGTATAATCTAAAAATGCAGGAACACGAGTCCGCGACACAACTTCACGCCCGAGTCCAGGACATAGTCAACAATCTACACGCAATCGGGCAAAAGGTCAAAAACCGCGACCTTATAAGGTATGTCCTAAACTCTTTTCCGAGGACTACCTTATGGGCATCCATGGTCGATGCCTATAAGGTCTCCAAGGACCTTTCTAAAATTAGGTTAGATGAACTCTTTTCGGATTTTGAACTTCATGAGCAGTCTAACTCGGAGCCCGAGAGGGGTATAACCTTGTTTGCAGGTTCAAAGAAGAAGAAAATCGCAAGCAAGCCACCACCAACCGAGGAGGAAGACGAGTCCGAAGAAGAAGTTGACCCGGAGTTGACTGCCGAACTAATGAACCTAGCTCGAAGGATAGCCAAGGGACGAAAGCGAACCACGACTCGACCCAACCAAGGTAAGACTAAAAGTTCCAATATTAGGTGTTATGAGTGCAACAGGTTTGGACATATCAAGTCCGAGTGCCCCAAGCTCAACCACCAAGCACCTAAGCACAAGAAGGCCCTCAACGCGACATGGGAAGAAGCGTCATCCGAAGAAGACGAAGACCACGTCTTCATGGCGAAATCAATTGAGTCGGACACGAAGACCGAGCCTGAACTTGAGTCAGAACCTAAGGATGACTCGGACTACGAAGCTACCTTCAAGTCAAGCCACGGATACGCATCCGGTTCAAAAGATACCCTTAAAGTAAGTCAAACTTTATTTAATACTTTACATAATACGGTTAGGTTTTTATCTAGGAAGTTAGCTAAGTCCGAGTCCAAGGTCGAGACCCTTGTTGAGGAGGTTAAACTCCTCAAACACGAGGTCTCCCTAACCTCTTCGACTAGTCGAGTTCAAGAGAAGGACTCAACTCGAGTTGAAAAGCTCAAAGTTGAGAACTCTCTCCTGAAAAGTCAAGTCGAAGATCTTAGGAACACGTTGGAAAGGTTCACTTCGGGATCCAAAGGACTTGACCTCCTACTTGGATCTCAAAGGGCCGTGTACAACAAGGCTGGACTAGGGTTTAACTCAAACACGACTAATAGGTCGTATATGTCGATTGTAAGTCGACATAGGAAACATGTCCAAGCATGGGTCCCTAAGAACTTTTTGATTTCAACTCTAGGATCCAACTCGTACTGGGTTCCCAAGGACCAAATCCACTATGTGGATAGACCGAACCGATTCAACGGTCTAGGGGGAGCCAGTACAAAACATGTTTGTGCTTTAACTTAGAAATTGCATGTTTTAACTTAGAATGTTTGTGCTTTAACTTAGAAATTGCATGCTTTAACTTAGAAAGTTTGTACTTTAAAACTTGTGAACTCACTTAGAACATGAACATAATCAACTTCGAAAAGATTGAGCCTCGGGGAGCCTCTTTTCAAAAACATAACCAACTAAAATTCTTCGAAAAGATTGAGCCTCGGGGAGCCTCTTTTCAAAAATAACCAGTTAGACTAGGAGATAGTCTTAGGTGAGTCAAGTCATCATTTTCTTGAAAATGGCTTTGTCTAAGGAAGTGGTCGATGATCCGATAAAAGAAGGCCCCTGTGCCTCGCCACGACCTGGAAGCCATGATCTTGAAAAGGTAAACTTGACAAGCCTAGGTTTAAATCCAAATCTAACATAAAATTACTTGAACCTAAATACACTTAATCAACTTAATTGGAAGTCATCTCACACAAAACACATAAGTATAACATGATTGATCATATAGACACAGGTGAGATGACCTAGGTTTAACAACTTACAACCAATTTAAAAAAAAATCTAACATCCAATCCAACCACCTTGTGTGTAGGATCAATGGATGTTGGACAGCGGTTGCTCCCGACACATGACCGGGGATCAACTCAAATTCACAAAGCTTCGATTCAAACGACAAGGATCGGTAGCCTTTGGGAATAATAGCAAGCTCAAAATCATCGGATCAGGTGATATCGAGCTTAACTCGAATTTTGTTATTAAAAATGTATTACTTGTAGAGAATTTTGAATATAACCTGCTTAGCGTAAGCCAATTATGTGACAATAACTATAAGGTCGAGAAAATGAATGTGTAATTAAAACAAATAAAACAGCTAAAACAATACTCAAAGGAACTAGGACAAATAACATTTATACAATTAACTTAATCAATTCCTAAGCCAAATGTCTTATGACACAGGAAGAGGAATCATGGTTGTGGCACCGACGACTCGGTCACTCGCACCCAAGACTCGTCCACAAGATGAGTCAGAGTGGCTTAGTCAGAGGCTTACCCAACCTCAACAACTTGGTTAATAAAATCTGTAATGCTTGTCAACAAGGAAAACAACCTAGGACACAACACAAGTTAACTAACCAAGAACGAACCTCAAATGTACTTGAGCTCCTGCATATGGATCTATTCGATTCACATGGAGCCAAGTCACTCAATAGAAGTCAATATTGCTTAGTCATAATTGATGACTACTCCAGGTTTACCTGGGTTAGGTTCATCAAACATAAAAATGATACCCTAGATCAATTAATCAATCTATTCAAATTAATCGAGAATCAAAAAGACCTTAAGGTTAAAAGACTTAGAAGCGATCATGGTGGTGAATTTGAAAATCAAAGGTTCACCGACTTCTGTAACCTAAACGGATACCACCATGAATTCTCTTGCCCTAGGACCCCTCAACAAAATGGCCTAGTGGAACGGAAAAACCGAACTCTACAAGAAGCCGCTAGGACCATGTTGAACGAATATGACCTACCCGATAGGTTTTGGGCAGAAGCCGTGAGTACGGCATGCTATGTCCAAAATAGGATCCTTATGGTAAAAAGGCACCTTAAGACCTCATACGAGATTTATCACGATAAAGTACCCAACATCAAGTACTTTAGGGTATTTGGGTGTAAGGTACATATCCTAAACACTAAGGATTACCTAGGGAAATTTACATCCAAAACCACGACCGGAATCTTTCTAGGATACTCGACTACAAGTAGAGCTTATAGAGTATATAACCACGACACCCTTAGAGTCGAGGAAACCATTAATGTAGTGTTCGATGAAGGACACGAACCTACAAAACCCCCGGCAACCCCAATTAGCGAGCTGATTCATACTAGACCTAACTCGATCCGAGATCAGGTCTAGTGTTAATCCTAACCTAAGTCAACCAAGTCACTCTATTGATCAAGTGATAGATGACTCCGACCAAACTAGTGTTCAACCAAGTCACCCCATTGATCAAGCATTAGGTGACACAAACCCAACCCAATCTAGGATTCAAACTAACCACCCTATCGATCAAGTGATAGGAGATCCTAATCTAGGAGTTTGAACTAGAGCATCCTATAGGAACCTTAGTCAAATTTCCTTAATTTCAAAGATAGAACCCAAATCAATTGAACAAGCTCTTCTTGATCCCGATTGGATTATTGCAATGCAAGAAGAGCTAGCCCAATTTACTAGGAATGAAGTGTGGGAGTTAGTACCACCACCTAAAGACAAAATGATAATTGGAACAAGGTGGGTGTTTCGAAATAAGCTTGATGATAAAGGTGAAGTAGTTAGAAACAAGGCTAGGTTAGTCGCCAAAGGGTTTAGCCAAGTCGAAGGCTTAGATTACGACGAAACCTATGCCCCAGTAGCTAGACTCGAATCCATTCGAATGTTGCTAGCTTATGCCGCACATCGAGGATTTAAGCTGTTTCAAATGGATGTTAAGTCGACATTCCTAAATGGATACATTAAAGAAGAAGTTTATGTCAGCCAACCTCCCGGATTCGAAAATCTAGATAAACCCGACCACGTTCTAAAACTTAAGAAAGCTCTCTATGGACTTATACAAGCTCCTCGAGCTTGGTACGAGAGACTTTCAATCCATCTTAAGTCAAAAGGGTTTAACCAAGGCTTAGTTGACCCAACTCTCTTTGTAAAAACCTTAGGTAAAGAAATATTCATAGCTCAAATTTACGTAGACGATATAATTTTTGGAACCTCTAACTCAGCCTTACTAAACGAGTTCGTTTCGCTCATGGAAAGTGAGTTCGAAATGAACTTGGTAGGCGAGTTAAGTTTCTTTTTAAGTCTACAAATTAAACAAACTAAGGATGGTATATACCTATATCAACAAAAATACACTAAGGAGTTAATTAAAAGATTTGGAATGCAAGACGCTAAGGTAATAAACACCCCAATGGCGATAAATGTTAACATAGGAGAAGACCTAGAAAGTAAGTCCATTGACTTAAAATACTATAGGAGCGTAATAGGGAGTCTCCTATACTTAACTGCGAGTCGACCCGACATCCTATTCGCAGTAAGTATGTGCGCCAGGTTTCAAACCTGTGCTAAGGAGTCACACCTAACCCTAGTTAAGCGTATCCTTAGATATCTTAATGGCACACTTAACGTTGGTATTTGGTACCCTAGATCTACGGAGTTCGAACTAATCGGCTACTCCGATTCGGATTATGCCGATAGTAAGCTCGATAGAAAGAGCACGAGTGGTTGTTGTCAACTTCTCGGCTCGAGTCTAGTGAGTTGGTGCAGTAGGAAATAACACTGTGTTGCTTTATCTACCACCGAAGCCGAATACATCGCGATGGGTGAGTGTGTCACGCAGCTTCTTTGGATGAAGCACACTCTCCGCGACTTTAAGTTAGACTTTACGAATACTAAACTTCACGTAGATAACATTAGTTTAATTAATCTTACAAAGAATCCGATATGTCACTCTAGGACCAAACATATAGAGGTCAAACACCATTTCATTCGAGAACATGTGGCCAACGGAGCCATACACCTCGAATACGTCGAATCGAAGTCTAACTTGGCAGATCTATTTACTAAACCCCTACCCGAAGCCGAATTTAGTCTATTAAGATGAAAATTGGGCATGCGCATAATAGAATAGGTACATGCAAATTATATGTTCTTACTACTATTTCTTTAATTTCATTTTTATGGAACTAGCATAGGACATACCTAAGATATCATGCACCTATAGATTTAAGGAGCCAGTACATCTCACAACACATAGGACTAATGTGTTTGTGTACTTAGCCACGTAGATGGGCGTGAGATGTTAGGACCTTACTCCTGGTTCCAGATGTAGAGCTAGTGCATCGCTATGAACCACGGAGTATAATCATACATACTAACCGACTCTGACCAGGACTGGTTGATCTTACATATCAATCAAGTCAAATATGAGTCGAACATTTTATAGATGAGCTTATTTTCAGTATTTTTTTTTATATAAAAAATGGGGAACATGCTTGGACTTTAAATTTAACACTTTTTGTTTTCCACACACCCCTTACTCTTTTCGATATACGGCAAAAGGGGGAGAAAAAGGCCAAAGTTAAGGGGTCAAAAATTTTTTGATAACTTAACTCTTACTTCATATTTAAACCAAAAGTTAAAACTTAGTTAACTTTTACTAAAAGGCCAAAGAATTCTTAAACTTATTTGTGCCGTCTAAGTTTTACTTAAACTTATTTTTTAAAACTTTATGTCGTTAATGTTTTACTTAAGGGGGAGAAAGGGCTTAACTAAAACGTTTTACTAAGGCCAACTTTAAGTAATGTTAATTACTTAAAGCAACCCTCAAGGGGGAGGATTAAGGTCTTTCTTCAAGATTCACCCTCGGTCAAGGGGGAGGTTTCCTCAAGGGGGAGTACTTGAAGAAAATCCTTACTACTCCAACTTAATCTTCATATTTTTTGTTTCTCATGCACATTATTACTCTTCATGCTTGCTATTTACTTAACTTTGTATGTGGGTTTGCCATAAATCAAAAAGGGGGAGATTGTTGGTGTAGTAGGCACCTAAGTCGAACCTAAGTTTTGATTATACCAAACGATACAAAGTTAAGCATATATTGTTATCTCATGAGCTAAATCAAGTGTGCAGAAAAGTCTCAACGCTGGAGCTGAAGGCTAGCGACACCCGGAGGAAGCCGCGGTGGTCGGGCGACACTCAAGAGACTTCGGAGGGAGCCGAAGGAATTGAGTGGAAGGCCGGAAGCATAAGAAACACGTAAGTACTGAGGTAAGCTCGTGTGTGCGAGCGTAAGTAAGGTCGTATCCTCTTTACGGGGATGATCTTAAGCGTAGATCTGACCAAAGACTTCTTATAGATGGCCTAAGTCGAGATCGAATGGTCGACAACCATCGAAATTATGTTTTTCTTGAGCTAACCTTGCCTTGCAGCTAGCATCAGTCGACTGCCATCTTGGAGGACTCGACTGTCGTCAAATAGTCGACTGCCGAAGGTCAGCAATCGACTGATGCTGCCATCAGTCGACTGATGATGGCCATCACGATCACGGTCAAAGGATCACTCGCAAGAGTTATCACCATTTTTCAAGGGGATTTGTGCCCATTTGTGATTGGCTAAAGACCCATTCGATGAGGGGCTTAAAGGCTATAAAAGGAGGGCCAAACCTAGGGTTTTTCATCAATTCAAAAGCTTCCAAGTGCTTCCGATACGCTCCGACTCTCCGACATCCCTACGACGAAGCGCTGCCGAGACGACGACTAGAGCTTCAACCTCCAATCTTTGAAGTCGTCGGTATAATCTTTAAATTTGTATAAGTTGTTTTTATTTCAAGCTTTAAATCATATCAAGGAGAGGGGGAGTGTCCCTCTACCTTGAGTCTTTCTCGAGTTTTTGTATTCGTTTAACTCCTATCTCCATCGAGAGGGAGTTCGTTTAGTATTTGCCCTCCGTGCGTGGTCAAGGACCATTAGGGCCTTGGAGTAGTAGCCGAAGGCTACGAACCAAGTAAAACCTATTTGTCTCTATTTACTTTACATTTCCGCTGCAATTAATTTTCTCTCGAGTTTTAACGAAAGAAACGAGAAAAAGTTTTTATCGCTATTCACCCCCCCCCCTCTAGCGAACCACATCGATCCAACATTGAGTCTTGCCTAGGTTAACTCGGAAGGTAACTCTTCTTGTAACCTTCTTAGTGATTTACCTAGGTTTCCTTGAAACCTGCCACTAGGAACACACCATGGTTAATCGTAGGGATGACTTCCCTATTAACCTTAGTTTTCATTGTCACGCCCCGAGAGGGGTACATGTCCAACGAAAATCGGATAGCACCTCCCCTGTACTGCGGACAATTAGAACCAGTATACAATGCCTACACGGCCCACTATACATCGGCCAACACAGTCGAAATATCAAACACCACAATACATATAACATAAGGCCTCAGGCCAACATCCAAAGTAACTAAAAATGTCTAGACTTACCCCTTTTGCCATCTTAGCAGAAATACGCAATCACACATACAACCAAAAACATATCGAAACAAAAATCCACAAAGACTTAAACTAGTACCACCAAAACGACAAAGAGTCTAAAGTTTTTACAAGTTTGAAACACAGGGTGTTAGAAATAAAAATGTGAAAAAACTAGAAAGAGGATAGCAGAGTCGACAGATAAAGGGGACTGGCAACTGGACTCTCCAGAAGGCTTCATCCTAAAATAAACAAATATCAACGGAGTGAGTAAAACTCAGCGAATATCTAGCAGTCATGCTTAGTAAACTATAAGTAGTAATAGTAATCACGCTGTTACAGTTTCTCAACAAAAATACATACCTGAAACTGTACATTCTAGAATCACCTAAGCCTACATAAAACACATCCACACAAATATATGTAGAATCACTAAAATAAACAACATAATACCTCCTGTATGTGCATGACAATCATATGCAACAACCAAAAATGCAACAGTCAATGCATATAGTAAAAACATATGCTTATGATGCAATCACCTATGTCACCCCTAACGCCAGTCTAGCCACCGACATGTCATGTGTGTCGGCCGAGTAGGTAGGGTTGTGACAACTGTGCACTCTGTCATCACTACTACACCTATGTGACTGAGTGGACAGGATGCTGGTGGAGTATCACCCTCCTACCCCATGTATGTATATAGGGGACATCACCTCGTCTCATCTCCTCGTCTCACGACAAAGGAAGGATCCCTGTCTGCTACCACGTCGCAAAACAAATCACTTGAGCGACCACTATGGAGCCCTGACAGAGCAACTACACACACCAACAATACCAGTAACCCACTAGTGGTTGTATATGTAGGTAATGTGACTGACGATGGGCTCACCTACCAAGTAGTATCACCTCCTACCGAGGAGCCAATGATCGTCAGTCATGCAATAATGCAAGATGGTGCATGACACTAATGCACAATACACCTATCAGTTCATGGCTACCTATGGTATGTACCAATAGAAGTCCATATCAAATAACCTAAGTATATAAATCTATGCACACATGCAAGTTATATTCTTTATTCATTCAATGTTCAATACGCAAGGTATGTCACTACTCTAGTGCTAAATAAACAAATAACAAGTATCAAAATGATAGAGCATAATATAATAAGTATATGAAATGACTACAACACATACTAGGTAGTGACATACTAGGGCAGTTAACAAGCATAGAAAACTACTACTAGTTATAGTAAACCATGCACTACAAGATGACAATATCTAAAAAAGATAAGTCAAAGATACCCGCCTGCTATGAAGAATACAATTATCTTTACGCCCGTGGACCTGTCTCGTGACCAAAACCTGCATATTGCAAATATAATCAGATTATATTATCAACTCTAGTATTAAGATCAAAACCTAATGAATTAAACTATCCACTTAACCGATCTATCCCTTTCTTTAATCCCATAAACACTATAATAAAGATCAATCCATATCCAAAGAAATTGAACAATAATGGAGGTCTTACCATAAATTAATAGGGAAGGCAGTAAGAAAATTCCATCGGGCATTCACTGATCCACCCTAGGAAATATAAATTTGAAATGATCAGATTTATTGACCGAACCCATTACTCTGATTGCCTTTTCCCACCTAGCAATTGCAATATCACAGCCAAGACCCCCAGCCCTCTCAACCGACCCAAAACTCCAACACCAGCCCATAACCGAGACCTCTCCTCTCGCTCACAGCCGCAACGCCGGTATAATCCATCAATAGAACCCAACATCCAGATCAAAATACATTGACCCAATAGAATCAATAACTAGTAGATGCAAAGAAGAGAGTAGATCAAGTTATACCAGCACTTGTGGCTACACCGGTGGCTCTCCTCCCAATTTGCTCCGTTCGTCGAATACCTGCTGCTGCCCTAACCCATCGGTTGATGAGCAACTTGTTCCGGCAGCGTTCACCGAGCGGCGGAGACACGGAGGAAGAAGGTGTCAGAGGTCAGACACAAAGCCAGCGGCGTCGGCAAGGCTGGCGGCGTCGGCTGGGCGACCGCTGCCAAGGAGGGGGTCGCACCGCTCCATCGAGCATGGAGAAATCGAAGGGGCGGCGTCGAGGTTAAGCGGCAGTCGCGACGTCATGGCTGCTGGCTACGGCGAGAATAAAAGTTCGCGGAGAGAGTGGTTCGTGAAAGGCGAAGAAGAAGGAGTTCGCGAAGAGGGGTTTCGGGTCTGGAGAGAGAAAAGTTGGCGCGATGGGGAAAAACTGGGATAGATCCAAAATAATCCGAACTACCCCCTTTATAAATAAATAAAAACCTAGGTTTTAATTAACACCTTATTAATTTAATTATACTCTTATATATTTTGTACAAACCCTATTTAATTCCATAAAAGTTCCTGGAAAATCACCTAAAATAATTTCTCAAGTAAAAATAGGTATTTTTATTTTTATTTTTATATTATTTTTTTTTATTTCGGTATCTCATATTCTCTCCCACTCACTCAATGCATAATGAGTAAGAGATACCACAAGCGCTGAAAATATATCTCACGTACCTTAAGAAAACAGGTGGGGATATTGAGCTCTGAACTTTTCCTCAAGCTCCCAAGTAACCTCCTCATCGGTGTGGTGACTCCACCCGACTTTGACAAGTCACACAACCTTGTTCCGCAACTGTCGTTCTTTGTGGTCCAGAATCCGTACCGGAACCTCTTCGTAAGTAGCATCAGGTTGAACGGAACCTGAGACATCTGATAGAATATGTGTAGGGTCTGGAATATACTTCCTCAGCATGGACACATGAAACACATCATGAATACCCGTCAAGGATGGTGGTAGCGCTAGACGGTAAGCGACTACTCCGATCCTCTCCAAAATCTCGAACGGACCAATGTACCTTGGAGCTAGCTTACCACGAAGTCCAAATCTCTTCACCCTTTTCGTGGGTGAAACTCGCAAGAATACATGGTCACCAACAGAGAACTCCAGAGGTCTCCGTCTCCGATCGACATAACTCTTCTGATGATCCTGCACCTCTGCCATCCTTCATCTAATAATATGGACCAACTCTGCCTCATGCTGAGCTCTTTGGGGTCCTAACAACTGGGCCTCCCCAGTCTCCTCCCAGAGGGTGGGTGTACGACACTGTCTACCATACAATGCTTCAAACGGGGCTATTTGGATAGCTAAATGATAGCTATTGTTATAGGCAAATTCTACTAATGACAAGTGGTCCTCCCAGTTGCCCCCGAAATCCATAACACAAGATTCAGCAAATCCTCTAGAGTCTGAATGGTCCGCTCTGACTTTCCATCAGTCTGAGGATGGAATACTGTACTAAAATGGAGTTGTGTGCCTAAGGCCTGCTGTAGACTCTGCCAGAATCGGGACGTGAACCGGGGATTTCTATCTGATATTATGCTCAAAGGAACACCATACAATCTGATGATCTCCCGACAATATAACTTTGCCAAACGATCCAGAGAGTCGATCTTTCGAATCGCTAAGAAGTGCGTGGATTTAGTTAGTCGGTCAATGACTACCCAAATCGCGTCATGACCTTGACGTGTCCAAGGCAAACCCACCACAAAATCCATGGTAATGTGATCCCACTTCCACTCGGGAATAGGAATCCTCTGAAGTAGTCCGGCTGATCTCTGGTGCTCAGCCTTCACCTGTTGGCAAACTAGGCATCTAGCCACAAAATTTGCGATGTCTTTCTTCATGTTGTTCCACCAATACAAACGCTTTAAATCTCGATACATGCGGGTTTCGCCTGGGTGGATCGCAAATCTAGAGCGATAAGCCTCCAGAAGTAACTCCTCCATGACCGGGTGAGACGGAGGTATGCATAGTCTACCCTGAAAATAAATAATACCCTCGTCATCACAGGTGAACTCAGTCTGCTGTCCTGAGGTTATCTGGCTGCCAATGAACTGCAAATGTTGATCACTGGCCGCCTCTCGGACTCTCGTTCTGATAGATGACTGAGCAACCATGGTAACAAGAATGCTCTGCTCTGTCGATCCCTGCTCCTCAAGGCCCAACTCGGAGAAACCCTGAATCAACTTCGTGACTAAAACTCGGTAATAAGCTAAAGTCTCTCGGGACTTCCGGCTAAGTGCATCGGCAACCACATTGGCTTTCCCTGGGTGATAGCTAATGGTATAGTCATAATCCTTCAGAAACTCCATCCATCTCCTTTGTCGGAGATTGAGTTCCTTCTGTGTAAATAGATATTTGAGACTCTTATGATCAGTAAGAATCTCAAATGTAACACCATACAAATGATACTTCCAAATCTTCAAGGCAAAGATAATAGTTGCTAACTCTAAATCATGTACTGGGTAGTTTTTCTCATGCTCCTTCAACTGGCGAGAAGCATAAGAGACCACCCTGCCGTGCTGCATCAGTACTGCGCCTAAACTCTGGAGTGACGCATCGGTGTAAAGGACGAAACCGTCATCCCCCGACGGTAATACCAAAATCGGTGTTGACACCAGTCTCTTCTTCAACTCCTGAAAACTGGTCTCGCAGGCCTCTGACCACGTGAACTTCACGCCCTTCCTGGTAAGGCATGTCAACAGCATAGCAATGCTCGAGAAACCCTCAATGAACCGTCTGTAATAATCAGATAAGCCTAAGAAACTGCGAACCTCCTGAACCGATTTCGGCTGCTCCCAACTGGTGACTGCCTCGATCTTCTGGGGGTTAACTGAAATGCCTTTGCTAGAAACCACATGTCCCATAAAACCGACTGAGGATAACCAGAACGTGCATTTACCAAATTTTGCATACAGTTGCTTCTGTCGAAGCGTATCCAAGACCATCCGAAGATGCTGTGTGTGTTCTTCTTCAGAACGGGAATAGACTAGAATATTGTCAATAAAAATAATGACGAACCATTCTAGAAAATCTATAAATTCATGGTTCATCAAGTTCATGAACACTGTCGGAGCATTGGTAAGCCCAAATGGCATTACCAAAAACTCATAGTGCCCATATCTGGTACGGAACGCTGTCTTTTGAACGTCTGAATCTCTAACCCTTAGCTGATAATATCCGGACCACAGATCAATCTTAGAATATACTAATGTACCTCTGAGCTGATCAAACAAGTCCTCAATACGTGGCAGGAGATATTTATTCTTGATGGTGACAACATTCAATTGTCTGTAGTCGATGCATAATCTCATCAAACCGTCTTTCTTCTTTACGAAGAGAACCGGAGAACCCCATGGCGATATGCTAGGGCGGATAAAACCTCTGTCCAAAAGCTCCTGAAGCTAGACTTTTAGCTCATCCAACTCTTTAGGGGTCATACGATAAGGAGCTTTCGATCGTCAAGTTTGCTTCCTCGAGTCTCTCAATCATTTGAAGCTCCACTTGCCTTCTAGGAAGCCAGGGCACAGTAACTCCTCTGGAAAGACATCCGGATACTCTCGTACAATAGGAATGTCCGAGATCTGAGATTCACTACTGTCCTCGGCGTTGATTAATGATAAGAGAAAACCCTGACAGCTGTGTGATAAAAGCTTCCGAGCCTGAATTGTAGAAATGGTCGATATGCCATCGTTTATGATGCCAGTGAAATCCCATGAGGGTTTGTTAGGAGGATGGAACGTAACTACCCTCGTCTGGCAATCCACAGTGGCATGATATGTTGTTAGCCAGTGCATGCCAAGAATGATGTCGAATTCAATTATGTCGAGAACCAACAAATCTATTGGGAGTATAACACTACCAAAATCTAATGGACATCCTCTAACCTCCTGGGTGGCTTCTAATTTATTCCCCAGAAGGCAGAGATACCATCAGTCTTTGGGACCTAAGAGTAGGTAGTCTACCAACCTCCCTCAGGAATGCCCGAGAAATAAACGAATGTGAACTACCAGTGTCAACTAACATATCAGCAAAAAATGCATAAAGTAAAACTGTACCCCGAAAAATAGATCTATCGGCTCGCTGCTCATCCTCTCTGGTAACTGCATGAATATGTCCTGTCTCTGGTGGGGGTGGAGGTGGTAGCGCTGCCAGAGGCTGCGGCGTTGCGAGACTACCACGAGGCGGATCTTGAGCGCGTGCATCTTGCATCAAGGCTAATATAAATATTCTGCTAATATGGAACCAATGGTGTGGTGATATTGCACTAAGTGATTGTATGCGATTGATCTTACCGCCTGAGGCTGCGGCGATCGCACTAACGATCGAGGCTAAGACGTCTGAGATCCTGAAATAAAACTCTACAACTCCATAGGGGTCTAGGTGTCCCTGCCCATGCATGGAATACGCAGCAACTGTCGACGGAGCTGCCCTCTGCTGGCGTTGCGAAGATTGGGATTTCTGCCCTCCTCGCTGAGGTCCCTTCTGTCCGTACTGTCCTCCCTGCACAGACACTCCTGAAGCCACATGCTGAGCCTTCAGCGAACAATCTCGGCTCTGGTGTCCAGGAAGTTTGCAATAATAGCAAACTGACTGTGTCAGTGTACAGGCTGATATCATATGTTCCCTAGACACTTTAACACGTGGATCATTAGAGGGCCGCCTGCTGCTGTGAGTGGGCCGAGAGCGTCTGGCGAAGATCGCCCGATCTTAGGATTTGCACGATGCCCAGTATATTCTGACCCATCTCACTCCATCCACCTCGCTGATGACCCGTAGCCAGTGGCTGCTGAGCCTGAATTGAACTTTGAGCTAGTTGTTTCCTTTTCCTTTCTGCATTTGCTCTCTACTGAGCCAACTCAATCAAAAGAGCTCGATCCAATGCCTCTCTGTAAGAAGAATTCCCAAAACCTGCTAGCTTCACTTGAAGATGTCCGTCAAGCCCTTGAACAAATTGAAGCATACGAGACCGGTCCTCAGCAACTAACTCCGGACAGAATTTGGCTAACCGATTGAATTTAGCATTATTTTCCGTCACCGTGCGATTGTTCTGTCGAAGGTTCTGAAAATCCTGATGATGCATCATCTGATAAGACAGTGGAAAGTATTAGCTCTCAAAAACTTCTCTGAATTTTGCCCATGTTATTTGCTGCTCGCCTATAATCACACGCTGCATGTCCCACCAGGTTTCAGCCTTATCCCGTAAATGGTAAGCTGCAAGCTCTATCTTCTCCCACTCGGAGCAAGCCATATAGAAAAAGGTCTGCTCCATAGTCTCTATCCAGGACTGTGCCACCCTCGGATCTGCCTCTCCACGGAAGAGCGTGAATCGGCCTTTCACTGACTCCGTTAAGGTTGGGATCCGAGCTCGTGCCGCAGTCACATCAGCAGGATGAGTAGGGATCACCACAGAAGCTGGCAAAACCACTGAAGTTGGTGCAGTTGCACATACAGAAGCTGATACTAAAAAAGAGGCGATCGGTACTACTGGTGGGGCTATCGGGCATGCAGTAGCCGACACCGCTGGCGGAGGTGTTGTATATCCCGTAGACACTACTGAAGGAGATGCTTGGTATGTAGCAGCAGGGGCTACCGGTGGTACCTCCGGGGGTACAGTAGAAGGTGATGTTGAGGGTGCTGCGGAAGATGTTGGTGTGGGTACCACCGGTGGCACCGTGAATACCATAGAAGTGGGTATCTCTGGAGGAGGAATCGTCGAGGACTGAGGGCCCACTACACCTGTGGCACCATGTGAAGTTTGACCCTGATCGACAGGCTCATCCTCTGTAGACCTTTCTAACATCAGAGTAGCTCTCAATGTCCTCGTGAGTGGTCGCCCTGCACCTCGTCTCGGTGCGAGACCACGCCCACCTCATATCATATCTGATATATTATTACACAGGTATTACTATAGATAGAAACAAAAATCAAAATTTCACCTGTTAGCCATCTGGAGATGTCCTATCGCCACAAAGTCCCCAATACGATCTTGTTGAAATATGACTCCAAAATATCCAAAACGCCACATCAATGAAAATCCGTAAAAATCCAAAAATGCACAAATTAACCTGCCAAACGTGGCGAACTCCAAAAATCCAAAATCCCTAGGAACTCGGAACCTATGCTCTGATACCAAATAAATTATCATGCCCCGAGAGGGGTACATGTCCGACGAAAATCGGACAGCACCTCCCCTGTACTGCGGACAATTAGAACCGGTATACAAGGCCTACACGGCCCACTATACATCGGCCAACACGGCCGGAACATCAAACACCACAATACATATAACATAAGGCCTTAGGCCAACATCCAAAGTAACTAAAAATGTCTAGACTTACCCCTTCTGTCATCTTAGTAGGAATACGCAATCACACATACAACCAAAAACATATCGAAACAAAAATCCACAAAGACTTAAACTAGTACCACCAAAACGACAAAGAGTCTAAAGTTTTACAAGTTTGAAACACAGAGTGTTAGAAATAAAAATGCAGAAAAACTAGAAAGAGGATATCAGAGTTGACAGATCAGGGGGACTGACAACTGGACTCTCCGGAAGGCTTCATCCTGAAATAAACAAATATCAACGGAGTGAGTAAAACTCAGCAGATATCTAGCAGACATGCATAGTAAACTATAAGTAGCAATAGTAATAATATTGGTACAATTTCTCAATAAAAATACATACCTGAAACTGTACATACCAGAATCACCTAAGCCTACATAAAACACATCCACATAAATATATGTAGAATCACTAAAATAAACAATATAATACCTCCTGTATGTGCATGACAATTATATGCAACAATCAAAAATGCAACAGTCAATGCATATAGTAAAAACATATGCTCATGATGCTATCACCTGTGTCACCCCTGACGCCAGTCTAGCCACTGGCATGTCATGTGTGTCGACCAAGTGGGTAGGGTTGTGACAACTGTGCACTCTGCCGTCACTACACCTATGTGACTGAGTGGATAGGATGTTGGCGGAGTATCACCCTCCTACCCCATGTATGTATATGGGGGACATCACCTCGTCTCATCTCCTCGTCTTACAACAAAGGAGGGATCCCTGTCTGTTACCATGTCGCAAAATAAATCACCTGAGCGACCACTGTGGAGCCCTGACAGAGCAACTACACACACCTGCAATACCACTAACCCACTAGTGGCTGTATATGTAGGTAATGTGACTGACGATGGGCTCACCTACCAAGTAGTATCACCTTCTACCGAGGAGCCGATGATCGTCAGTCATGCAATAATGCAAGATGGTGCATGACACTAATGCACGATACACCTATCAGTTCATGGCTACCTATGGTATGTACCAATAGAAGCTCATATCAAATAACCTAAGTACATAAGTCTATGTAACACATGCAAGTTATATTCTTTATTCATTCAATTTCCAGTACGCAAGGTATGTCACTACTCTAGTGCTAAATAAACAAATAACAAGTATCAAAATGATAGAGCATAATATAATAAGTATATGAAACGACTACAACACATACTAGGTAGTGACATACCAGGGCAGTTAACAAGCATAGAAAACTACTACTAGTTATAGTAAACCATGCACTACAAGATGACAATTTCTAAAAAAGATAAGTTAAAGATACCCGCCTACTATGAAGAATACAATTATCTTTATGCCCGTGGACCTGTCTCGTGACAAAAACCTGCATATTGCAAATATAATCAGATTATATTATCAACTCTAGTATTAAGATCAAAACCTAATGAATTAAACTATCCACTTAACCGATCTATCCCTTTCTTTAATCCCATAAACACTATAATAAAGATCGATCCATATCCAAAGAAATAGAACAATAATGGAGGTCTTACCACAAATTAATAGGGAAGACAGTAAGAAAATTCCACCGGAGATTCACTGATCCACCCTAGGAAATATAAATTTGAAATGATCAGATTTATTGACCGAACCCATTACTCCAATTGTCTTTTCCCACCTAGCAATCGCAATATCACAGCCAAGACCCCCAGCCCTCTCAACCGACCCAAAACTCCAACACTAGCCCATAACCGAGACCTCTCCTCTCACTCACAGTCGCAACGCCGGTATAATCCATCAACAGAACCCAACATCCAGATCAAAATACATTGACCCAATAGAATCAATAACTAGTAGATGCAAAGAAGATAGTAGATCAAGTTATACCAGCACTTGTGGCTACACCAGTTGCTCTCCTCCCAATTTGCTCCGTTCGTCGAATACCTGTTGCTGCCCTAACCCACCGATTGATGAGCAACTTGTTCCGGCAGCGTTCACCGAGCGGCGGAGACACGGAGGAAGAAGGTGTCGGAGGTCGGACACAAAGCCGGCGGCATCGGCAAGGCTGGCGGCGTCGGTTGGGCGATCGCTACCAAGGAGGGGGTCGCACCGCTCCGTCGAGCATGGAGAAACCAAAGGGGCGACATCGAGGTTAAGCGGCGACCGCGACGTCGTGGCTGCTGGCTACAACGAGAAGAAAAGTTCGTGGAGAGAGGGGTTCACGAAAGCCAATGAAGAAGGAGTTCACGAAGAGGGTTTTCGGGTCGCGAGGGAGAAAAGTCAGCGCGACGGGGAAAAACTGGGATCGGTCCAAAATAATCCGAACTACCCCCTTTATAAATAAATAAAAACCTAGGTTTTAATTAACACCTTATTAATTTAATTATACTCTTATATATTTTGTACAAACCCTGTTTAATTCCATAAAAATTCCTGGAAAATCACCTAAAATAATTTCTCAAGTAAAAATAGGTATTTTTATTTTTATTTTTATATTATTTTTATTTTTATTTCGGTAGCTCACATTCATAGACTTAGGTTTAGTTCCATAATCGAAAGAAACATTGTAGTAGGTCTTCTTGGCTTTAGGTTTGTGACCCAAACCTTTCTTGCCCTTGGGTGGATCTTGCCTCCTAGGTTTTGACTCCTTAGTCCTAAATTTTGACCATTTGACCCTTGCATTTGATTTTGTATTTTTCTAAGGGTCTTTTCAAAATTTTCAAGCCTTGACCTCAAGGCTTGATTTTCTAATTCT
Organism: Wurfbainia villosa; assembly: GCA_025175895.1. Lineage (NCBI taxonomy): Eukaryota > Viridiplantae > Streptophyta > Magnoliopsida > Zingiberales > Zingiberaceae > Wurfbainia > Wurfbainia villosa. The sequence goes on from CM046003.1 coordinate 51,619,935, forward strand.
AATTGCCCAATTTTTTTATTTTTGTTTTTATCTTTGGGCATTGTCTTTCCTTTTAGGCATATGTCTACCCTTCTTAGGGTTAATGCCTAAATGATCTTCTACCTTTCTAATACTTTCCCTAGGTAGAATTGTTTTAGGGTTATCTATTCTAGATTGATTCTTAACCCTATAATTACAAGATTTTGCACCTAAACAATAGAACCTATTATTTCTAGCATGCTCCTTATGATTATGCACAATTGCAAGAGTATAGAAAGCATGCTTTTCATTATGAAACAAGTAAGGTGCATTACTAAAGTTTACCTTAGGGTTTGCTTTAGAAGCTCCCCCTACATGTGATGCTCCTTCTTGGACCTTCTTCCTCCCCTTAGGGCATTGACTCCTATAATGCCCCCATTTGATTGCACTTGAAGCAAATTACATGCTCCTTGCTTTTCCTAGTGGGGACACCGACATCCTTGACCTTTGGTGCCAGTTGAGCCTTCTTAACCATCTTAGGGCACTTTCTCTTATAGTGGCAATATTCTCTACACTCAAAACACATAATATGATTTTTATTATTTATTAAGGTGTTTGAGTTACCTAGGTCAATGGTGGTGAAAGCCTTTTGATCTTTTTCATCACTTCTTCTGGAGGTGGAGGTTACTTCTTGATTTTGGTTCGGCTTCGGTGATCTAATATCCTCCCCCTCAATCCTAGAGGTGGAGACTTCCTCTAATTCTTCCTCTTCCACTGATCCAGATGTTGACTCCTTCTCAACTTTCGAATCCTCACTTTCTTATGAGGACGAGCTTGCTTCTTCGATCTCCTTATCCAATTGACCCGATGATGGGTCTTCATGATATTTTTCCAACTCACTCCAAAGCTCCTTAACATCCTTATATTCACCTAACATAGACAAAACATCATTAGGAATTAAATCACTTAAAATTTTTATTAACTTCCTATTTTTCTCGAAGTTTTGGAGTTGTTCCTTGGTCCATTTTTTCATCTTGAGGAATGCTCCCTTTGGCCCTCTTGGATATTCAAATCCTTCCATCAAGGCGGACCAATCTTTGATTTCCATCACATCATGAAGTCTTCAATCCTTGCCTTCCATTGATTGAAGCCTTCTTTGTCCATAGAAGGTGTATAAGATTAGCGTGTTGATATCCCATCCCAATCCGTTGTTAGGCAACTCCATCCTCTAGCGTGTTTTCTCTCGGTTGTTAATCCGTAGAAGAGCTCCTTGCTCTGATACCAATTGTAGGAACTTCGGTGAGCGCTAAAGGGGGGGGTGAATGGCGTGTTCGTTGATTTGATGGAATTTGATCGTGCTTGTCTCTACAATTTGTTAGTTTGCACAGCGGAATATAGAAATACAAAAGACAAATACACAATCACATGTAAAACATAAGATATAATATGGTTCAGAATCTTAGGATTCCTACTCTATGGATTGAGCTCGAATGAGCTCTAGTGATGCACACACCACCACTAATCAATAACACTCATTCTCGGTGACATACTAGAGGTGGAGAAATCTCGTAAAAGTGATTACATAAGTAATACAACAAAATACAAGTAATTACAAAGTAAATACAACACAAGATGTAAAGAACACTTTAGAAAAGATGCTTTGAATGCTTGCTTGTTTGATCGCTTTAGCCGTACTTGAAGACCCTAACTTGCACCAGCAAATCCCCCAAGAAATCGCTATGGAAATCCTCCCCGTCGAGCTCCTTTTATGCCTCAGCGCGACCTAGATTTCCACCTAGTAGTCGACTGCCAAAAGACCCAGTGGACTACCAACAGTGTCATTGTCTCACAACGGACTCGATCCACGTTGGCATTCAAGTCAATAGATATGACCGCCATTTCCAACAATGATCGCTCAAGCTCCTACCCGACTACGGAATGCGTCTCACGGCCAACACCAAAGCAGCAATGACGCCTCCATGATAGCTTGATTGCTCATGGCTACCGATTGCCCAATTCGGGCTTGATTGCCAATGCCACTTGTAGTCGAACGTCACCGACTCACGATACCAATCGTCATAATCTCCGATTTCGATGTCGACTTACCGCTAAGTGTCAAACATCTTGACTACCGACCGTCTATAACCCCAGTCGATTGCTACACCTCAGTCATTAGGTTTACCCCAAGTATGATGCCCTCATACTTGCTAGACCACCCTTAGCCTAGACCTAAGCCTTCTAGCCACCTCCATCAGTCTCATGTGTTGGGTTTTTGGCACCGCGGCGAGTATGTGTTCGAACATGTTTCGTAAACATGTGCACAGTGGAAGAATAAAATAATAAATCTAATTTATTACAACACACACATCACACGCATGCATAGTACAACATGTGTATACATAATCATAAATTTAAATTTTGCAATAAAAGGAAATTTATACTACGTATACCTGACGTATCACGTGTAGCGGGAAAGGCATCAACCGGAACGATTCTCGCTAGAATCGTCTCTATCCGTATCCACGTCGAGTATCTTCGGGATGACTTCACAAAGTCACGAGCCTCATCTTCATACGGGTTACTAGCCTCGTGTTGAAGACGATGTGATCGAGAGAAGATCACGATCCGAATCAAAATTCGGATCCTAAATGAGTCCTCAAAAACTCGCTTCTCCGGAGAGGTATTCGTCAACCGTTTGACGAATCCTTCGTCCTCCACCTATGAGGATTACCGGAGATCGAATCCCCGGAAAGGCTACCGCTGTCGGAGCTCTAAACGTCATCCAAACGACGCTCCGACGAGAAGGAAACAAGCTGTCCAGAAAACTGGACAGCTTTGGTGGAGGAATAGGGGCCAGCCAAATAAGGAAGGTTGAGGCTCACCTTGTCGTCGGACCCAAAGGAGATCACCGGAGCTCCTCTGGCGCAGCTCGACGCCGGCAAGAGGGAAGGACAGCACCTTCTGGACGCCGACAAGGGAGCTGGGCGGCGGCAAGAGGGTTGGTGCTGACAAGACTTGGAGAGGAGAGGGGGTTGGGCGGCAACTACTAGATTAGGGCTTAACAAAACCCTTAAGCCCTATTTTATAGAGAACAAATTCTCTTAATGGTTATCAGATCATAATCAAAAGCCCGTTAACCCGCTCCATTAATTTAAGTTAAAATAAACCAAACCATGATGGTTTATTTTAAGTTAAAACGAACCGAACCAACTTTGGTTCATTCGTTTAAAACAAACCAAACCCTTTGGTTTATTCTCCTCCATTGGATTAGAACCAAACCAATTTGGTTCATCCATCATGTCTTCATAAGACACGACCCATCCACGCTTCCATTGTGACTGAAACGATTTCATGCTCGCTCCATGTTTGGTCCAACCAAACCTAGTTTCTCTCGGTCTAAGAATCTCATTATCAAACTCGTTTTAAATCCTTCGGATTACGCTCGTTGTGCGTGTGACCAAATAGGTTCTCGGTTTATGTTGGTCGTCTATAATTAACCATTAATTATAGAATGATCATGAGTAGCACCTAGTAGTACATCATGATCCCCAATTAACCGAAAAGATCAACGGTTGATCCAGAACTATTTCTGAAACCCTTCAGCAGCTCGAATGAATCGTGCCCCATTCCCTTCACTCATCTTATACCCACTTGGTTCAGGACATGGTCTATAGTGTCAGTCCCCACTAGGCTGACTACGTCACACCTAACCCAAGTATCATTTCCTCGTCCTACAGATTCTAGTTACTACACATGTATCGAAGAGTACCTTACTCTAAACATGTAATGCTTTGGCCAAAGACTTTAGTAACAATCCGATGAGAGGCCATGGGTATACATCTCCTCGCAAGGAGTGGTGAATCCTTTATAGGCTATTCAAACACCTTCGATCACTTCGACTTATACCCAATCATCCCGGGTCCACATCTCCTCAGAGATGCTTGCTTAAGATGTCAAAGCATAAGTCTTTATGATCAAGATGACTTGAATACCGCAAGTCAAAGGAACATCGCACTTAAGCTGCAGTAAGAACTTCATTGACATATCTATATATGCAGAGAACCATATGAAGTCTTACGACTGGTCACTCCAATGAACTAGTTACCATAACTAGCATCCACGATTAACTCTGGACATCACAATGTCTCCAGCTAGTGAGAATCAGCTGCTTGGATACACCAAGGAGTATACCTTGTGCTAGTCTCGACAGAATCAATGGTGTCCAAATCCATCAATTCATCGACTAGGGATAATTCTGATACATCACAATTACACATGTAGAGATACTCACTAGTTGTGATCCAATCACAAATTCTCTCATGCTGTGAATCGTATCGTGGACATTCAGTAAATGAGTTTAAGATCTAATCAAATACATGAAAATATGTATACTCAAATAGTGAATCTTCATTTATCATAAAAATGGTTCAAACATAAGGCGATTGCCTTAGGACATCTCTCATATATTACTAACAAACTCCCACTTGGCCTAATGCCAATCGCTACGGTATCCAATACCATAAGCTCTAACATGACTCTCAAACTTACTTTGAGGTAATGCCCTAGTTAAAGGATCCGCTAAGTTCCTTTCAGTGGGGATTTTCTCAATTTGTATTTCCTTCCTACTGATGATCTCTCTGATAAGATGATAGCGGCGAAGCACATGTTTGGATCGTTGATGAGACCTTGGCTCTTTCGCCTGTGCAATTGCTCCATTATTGTCGCAGTAGACCGGTATTACTTCAACAATGGCTGGAATCACACCAAGTTCATAAATGAATTTCTTGATCCAAACCACTTCCTTTGCTGCTTCCGAAGCTGCAATGTATTCTGCCTCAGTGGTAGAATCCGCTACAGTGTCTTGTTTGGAACTTTTCCAACTCACTGCGCCCCCATTCAAGGTGAACACATATCCAGACTGAGACCTAGAATCATCCTTGTCTGTCTGGAAGCTGGCATCCGTATACCCGCGATCACCATGTCCCCTTCTCCATATATTAGGAACACATCCTTAGTTCTTCTTAAGTACTTAAGGATCGTCTTAACAGCCACCCAATGATCCATTCCTAGATCAGACTGGTATCTACTCGTGACACTCAGAGAATACGATACATCGAGCCTCGTACATAACATAGCATACATGATAGATCCTATTGCGGATGCATAGGGAATCTTACTCATGCAAATCCTCTCGTGTTCTGTGCGCGGACACATAGACTTCGAAAGGTGTATCCCATGCCTAATGGGTAGGAAACCTTTCTTGGATTCCGACATGCTAAACCTTTTTAGCACTCAGTCTATATATGTAGACTGCAAAAGACCAAGCAACCATTTCGATCTATTTCTATAGATCTTAATCCCGAGGATGTAGATTGCTTCTCCCAGGTCTTTCATGGAGAATGTCTTGGATAACCAAATCTTAACTGACTGTAAGACTGAAACATCGTCTCCTATAATTAATATGTCATCGACATACAATACTAGGAACACAACTGCACTCCCACTAACCTTCTTGTACACACAAGGTTCGTCTGGATTTTGTGAGAAATCAAACTTTTTGATTGTCTCATCAAAACGGATATTCCAGCTCATGGATGCTTGCTTTAATCCATATATGGACCGTCGCAATTTGTATACCTTGGTTTTATCAACCGATGTGAAACCCTCAGGTTGTATCATATACACGTCCTCGAGCAGGTTTCCATTAAGGAAAGTTGTTTTCACATCCATCTGCCATATCTCATAATCATAATGAGCCGCTATGGCCAGGAGCATCCGAATGAATTTAAGCATAGCTACAGGTGAATAGGTTTCGTCATAATCAACACCTTATTTTTGATGATATCCTTTCGCCACTAATCTAGCCTTATAGGTAATCACATTACCATCCATGTCAGTTTTCTTCTTGAAAACCCACTTGCACCCTATAGGCTTGATGCCTTCCGGTGGGTCAACCAAGTTCCAAACTTGGTTTTCATACATGGAATCCATTTCCGACTTCATGGCATCAAGCCACTTATCCCTTTCTTAACTTGTCAGCACTTCTTCATAACTGGTAGGCTCCTCATCATCAATGAGTAACACATCGTTCGATTCACTTACGAGAAATCCATATCTCTCAGGAATGTTGCATGTTCTACCAGATCTACGAAGATGTGGTGTTTCAATAGGTCCAGCCGATTGCTTATCACTATGGGTTATCGGCTATTGTGCTTCACCAGGTATCTCATCAATGTATATTTGAGTCTCTCGAGCCTCCTCAAGCTCGACAACACTCCCACTGTTTTCTTGCAAGAGAAACTCTTTCTCTAGAAACACAGCATGCCTTGAAACAAACACCTTTTGTTCCACAGGATGATAGAATTGGTAACCCCTTGTTTCCTTAGGGTATCCAATAAATAGACATTTATCAGACTTAGCATCCAATTTGTCTGATACAGTCCGCTTCACATAAGCAGGACAACCCCATATCTTCAAGTAAGATACATGAGGTTTCTCACTATTCCATATCTCATATGGATAGAGACTACCTTGGTTGGCATTCTGTTTAACAAGTAAACAACTGTCTGAAGTGCATAGCCCCAAAAGGACTTGGGAAGATTCGCATGATTCATCATTGACCTGACCATGTCCAACAAGGTTCGGTTATGCCTCTCAGATACACCATTATGCTGTGGTGTATATGGCGGAGTCCATTGAGACAATATACCATTGTCTCTTAGATAATCAAGAAACTCTTGACTTAAGTATTCACCACCTCGATCTGATCGAAGTATTTTAATACTCTTGTCATGTTGTTTCTCTACTTCATTTCTGAATTCTTTGAACCTTTCAAAGGCTTCAGACTTGTGTTTCATCAAGAACACATACCCAAACCGTGAGTGATCATCGGTGAAGGTAATGAAGTAGCTATAGCCTCCTAAAGCTTGAGTTGACATAGGTCCACATACATCAGTATATATTAGACCTAGTAACTCTCCCACTCGTTCACCTTTTCCTGTAAAAGGTAACTTAGTCATCTTGCCTTTTTAGCATGATTTGCATGTATCGTATGAATCCAATTCAAACGATTCCAGAATTCCACATCAGTGTAATTTGGACATGCGTTTCTTGCTTACATGGCCAAGACGACAATGCCACATGTAGGAGTCTAATTGATTATCCTTTCGAGCACGCTTGTTGCTCGCTTCGATATTGAAAATGTCACTGGATACGTCCAACGTATAAATGTCATTGCTCAAAGTTCCAGTTCTATAAAGTACGCCATTCAAAGTTATATAACAACAATTGTTACTAAACGTCAAATGGTAACCATTTCTATTTAAACAGGAAATAGAAACAATGTTCTTTATTAGAGAAGGAACACAATAGCAATTGTCCAGTTCCAAGACTAGTCCACTTGGGAGCTTCAGCAAATAAGTTCCGATGGCGACCGCAGCAACCTTTGCTCCATTGCCAACTCACAAATTTGACTCCCCTCTGACGAGTCTTCTTCTATTCCTTAGCTCATGTATGTCATTACATATATGTGAGACACACCCAGTATCCAATACCCAAGTGTCTAAGGAAATAGAATGACAATCAATAATGAAGATACCTGAAGAGGATGGGGCATCGGATGCCTTCTTCTTCTTCATGGACTCAAGATAAATCTTGCAGTTTCTTCGCCAGTGGCCTTCCTTGCCACAATGATGGCAAGTGCCCTTTTGTGCTGGTTCTGCCTTCTTAGACTTCTTGTTCTTCCCTTTCTTCTGTTCCTTTGCCTTCCTCTTAGAACCTTTCTTTGAGGAATCAACTAACAGAACCGCCTTCTTCTCATGCTTCACAAAAGGCTCCACAGTCTTCAGCATATTGAGGAGCTCAGGAATAGTGGATTCTAATTTGTTCATCCGATAGTTCATCACAAATTTTGAGAAACTCTTGGGCAAACAATGTAGAATTAAGTCAATACTTAATTCATGATCCATCACAAACCCGAGGGTGGCTAGCCACTTGATGTACCCGTTCATCTTTAGCACAAACTGTACTATAGACGAACCTTCTTGCATCTTTGTGGTGAAGAGGAGCCTGGAGACTTCGAACCTTTCGGATCTCGCTTGCTCATCAAACAACTCATGAAGATGGAAGACCATGGTATTAGCATCCATACCATCGCTGATAGCATGCAACTCACATTTAATCACACATGCTTCTGATAGACCAACATTTGGTCTGGAGTTGCATCATCCCTAGGACGGTTGGGAAGAGGCTCTTCAAGGACATATGCAAGCTTTTTCACCATGAGAACAATTCTCAGGTTTCTAAGCCAATCCAGGAAGTTAGGCCCAGTCAATTTGTTTGAATCTAAAATAGTGCGCAAATTCAAAGACGTCATGATCAATCGATTAACCTAGAAATACAAAATGAGCATATATGAGAAAATGATTTTAAAATGCATCAATATACATTCATAAATCCCATTCATTTTTCGAATTTCAAAAATCCCAAAATCACTTCGGGAGATCGTAGGTCCATCTCCGAATGGGCTGATATCCATCATAGATATGAACAACCTTAGAGAGAGTACAACAAGTCATTCATAACTACGATGGTAGGTATCAAATATACCGATTGCATATCACGTATATGCAACTATCACAATGTACTATCAACTAATTGAATGTTCACACATACATCGGATTGTTAACACATTAACAAGTATGCATCATATGCATAGCACCCAACTTCACCTCCCTTTACATCGACCTTGGAGAGAGTCCAACAAGCCGATGCTCCAGGTTAAAGCCAACCCATTAATCGAGAAATAATTTTAATATGGTTAGAGTGCATTCAACCAATTAGCCCGGCTTGGAGAGAGTCCAACAACCAAAGCTAACGATTGACCTCTGACTCTTACCATATTAGTATTAAACTATTCCATGGTTTGAACATGTTCGGGTTCGAGCCGGGCTTGGAGAGAGTCCAACAACCCGAACAAGAAACGGAACTCTGGTTCTAACCATATTAATGGAAGGTGTAGGCTTTAATATTGAGTTAGGGTTTTATGTCTCATCCTCTTTGCATGCAAATAACTATTATCTACATGGCATGACATACATGGCATACATCTACATGTCACGACACGCATGGCATAATGATATGAATCTAATGCAATTACATGGCATACAATTATGTCATATACAAAATTTCCTTATATGTCATAACTATTTATGGAAATAAAAAATGTTTAAGATTTGATTCTCCAAATCAAATCATGATTAAATTAGGAAACAAATTTCCAAATCTAATCACATATTTTATTTGTGGAAATAGTTGATTAAGGAAAGTCAATTTAGGAAACCAATTTTCTAAATCATCAAAACTTCTTATGGAAATAAAATAATTTTAAGATTTGATTTCCCAAATCAAATCATGATTAAATTAGGAAAAAAATTTCCAAAATCTAATCAAATATTTTATTTATGGAAAATATCTATTTCCATAAATACTTCTAACTTTCCAAAAGTAGAAGATTTCCATAAATACTTCTAGACTTTCCAAAATTAAAAAAATTTCATAAATACTTCTAACTTTCCAAAAGTAGAAAATTTCTAGAAATATCATTATGACTATCGCAAAACAATTTTACGATTATGTCAAAACACAACCTGGGCTCTGATACCACTGTTGGGTTTTCAGCACCGCGGCGAGTGTGTGTTCGAACATGTTTCGTAAACATGTGCACAGCGGAAGGAATAAAATAATAAATCTAATTTATTACAACACACACATCACACGCATGCATAGTACAACATGTGTAGACATAATCGTAAATTTAAATTTTGCAATAAAAGGAAATTTATACTACGTATACCTGACGTATCACGTGTAGTGGGAAAGGCATCAACCGAAATAATTCTCGCTAGAATCGTCTCTATCCGTATCCACGCCGAGTATCTTTGGGATGACTTAACAAAGTCACGAGCCTCATCTTCGTACGGGTTACTAGCCTCGTGTTGAAGACAATGTGATCGAGAGAAGATCACGATCCGAATCAAAATTCGGATCCTAAACGAGTCCTCAAAAACTCGCTTCTCCGGAGAGGTATTCGTCAACCGTTTGACGAATCCTTCGTCCTCCACCTATGAGGATTACCGGAGATCGAATCCCCGGCAAGGCTACCGCTGTCGGAGCTCCAAACGTCGTCCAAACGACGCTCCGACGAGAAGGAAACAAGCTGTCCAAAAAACTGGACAGCTTTGGTGGAGGAATAGGGGTCAGCCAAATAAGGAAGGTTGAGGCTCACCTTGTCGCCGGACCAAAAGGAGATCACTGGAGCTCCTCCGGCAGTAGCTTGACGCCGGCAAGAGGGAAGGACAGCACCTTCTGGACGCCGGCAAGGGAGCTGGACGACGGCAAGAGGGTTGGCGCCGACAAGACTTGGAGAGGAGAGGGGGTTGGGCGGCAACTACTAGATTAGGGCTTAACAAAACCCTTAAGCCCTATTTTATAGAGAACAAATTCTCTTAATGGTTATCGGATCATAACCAAAAGCCCGTTAACCCACTCCATTAATTTAAGTTAAAATAAACCAAACCATGATGGTTTATTTTTAGTTAAAACGAACCGAACCAACTTTGGTTCATTCGTTTAAAACAAACCAAACCCTTTGGTTTATTCTCCTCCATTGGATTAGAACCAAACCAATTTGGTTCATCCATCATGTCTTCATAAGACACGGCCCATCCACACTTCCATTGCGACTGAAACGATTTCATGCTCGCTCCATGTTTGGTCCAACCAAAACTAGTTTCTCTCGGTCTGAGAATCTCATTCTCAAGCTCGTTTTAAATTCTTCGGATTACGCTCATTGTGCGTGTGACCAAATAGGTTATCGGTTTATGTTGGCCGTCTATAATTAACCATTAATTATAGAATGATCATGAGTAGCACCTAGTAGTACATCATGATCCCCAATTAACCGAAAAGATCAAAGGTTGATCCAGAACTATTTCTGAAACCCTTTAGCAGCTCAAATGAATCGTTCCCCATTCCCTTCACTCATCTTATACCCAATTGGTTCAGGACATGGTCTATAGTGTCAGTCCCCACTAGGCTGACTACGTCACACCTAGCCCAAGTATCATTTCCTCGTCCTACGGATTCTAGTTACTGCACATGTATCGAAGAGTACCTTACTCTAAACATGTAATGCTTTGGCCAAAGACTTTAGTAACAATCCGACGAGAGGCCATGGATATACATCTCCTCGCAAGGAGTGGTGAATTTTTTATAGGCTATTCAAACACCTTCGATCACTTCGACTTATACCCAATCATCCTGGGTCAACATCTCCTTAGAGATGCTTGCTTAAGATGTCAAAGCATAAGTCTTTATGATCAAGATGACTTGAATACCGCAAGTCAAAGGAACATCGCACTTAAGCTGCAGTAAGAACTTCATTGACATATCTATATATGCAGAGAACCATATGAAGTCTTACGGCTGGTCACTCCAATGAACTAGTTACCATAACTAGCATCCATGATTAACTCCGGACATCACAATGTCTCCAGCTAGTGAGAATCAGCTGCTTGGATACACCAAGGAGTATACCTCGTGCTAGTCTCGACAGAATCAATGGTGTCCAAATCCATCAATTCATCGACTAGGGATAATTCCGATACATCACAATTACACATGTAGAGATACTCACTAGTTGTGATCCAATCACAAATTCTCTCATGCTGTGAATCGTATCGTGGACATTCAGTAAATGAGTTTAAGATCTAATCAAATACATGAAAATATGTATACTCAAATAGTGAATCTTCATTTATCATATAAATGGTTCAAACATAAGGCGATTGCCTTAGGACATCTCTCATATATTACTAACATCATGTCTATCGGATCCCTCCAAGTCATCCATGACTTGTTCATCAATACGCTAGCCTTTAGGTGCTTCCATCGGCTATTGTCATGCTAAGCTGGTCTACACCGCCAAGATACATTGGGCTTATGCTGTCAAGACACACACTTAAACTTTACATCACCAACCATTGGACTTATGCTGCCAAGACTCCACCCTTGGACTTTACACTGTCAATATCAACCCTTGGACTTCCCAAATTCCAAGTACCCATGACTTGAATTTTCACCGCCAAGACTACACACTTGGACTTATGTGACCTAGACTACACCCTTAGACTTTTTATGCCAGCTCCATGTTGGACTTTCTAATTGTCAAAACTCAAGCTTGAACGTTCCCTTGTCAAGACCCATGCTTGGACTTTCCATGCCAAGTACTCATGACTTAGACTTTATCATTGCCAAGACCCATGCGTAGACTTTCCATGCCAAGGACTCATGACTTGGACATTACCATTGCTAAGACCTATGCTTGGACTTTCCATGCCAAGTACTCATGACTTGTACTTTCCATGACAATCACATTGTCATGCGTTTCGTCAAAATTAAAATACTACTCGAGTCAAACTCGAGTCTGGTCAATCGCGACCTAGGTCGATTGCACCAACAGAACTTTCCCTTGTCAAGTATTCATATTTGGACTTTTCCTTGTCAAGTCTTCATACTTGGTCTTTCCTTGTCAAGTATATATACTTGGACTTTCCTTGCCAAGCACCATACTTGGACTTTTCTTACTAAGTCTCTATACTTGGACTTCCCTTGCCAAGTATTCATACTTAGACTTTCCTTGTCAAGCACCATACTTGGACATTTCCTTGCCAAACACCATACTTGAACTTTCCTTGTCAAGTATCCATACTTGGACTTTTCCTTGCCAAGCACCATACTTGGACTTTTCCCATTAAGTCTTTGGTCAACCTTAACCTATTTGACTTCTCGGTCAACAACACCATATGACTAGGATATTGTAAAATGTGCTGTCAAATATCAAAAACACTCTACTCGAGTCTCATCGAGCTTGATCAACCTTGACCTGAGGTTGATTGCACCAATAATCTCCCCAACACCTACCATTCTTTAGAGTTATTATAAGAGTAATCCGGTTCCAGTGGGATGAACAATATGAGAAGGCCTTCTAGGAGTTGAAAGATTACTTGGGTAAGTTACCAATTTTGGCCAAGGCCCATTCGAGCAACAAGTTATGGGTGTATCTTTCTATATCCAAAGTACTTGTAAGTGTGGTATTGCTCAAGCAAAAAGGGGAGTAATACACTGTGTATTACATTAGTTATTTATTCAAAAGGTCCAAGCTTGATTACATTGGTTTGAAAAAGCTAATGATGGGGTTCACTTTAACAACTCGACACCTGCGTCCTTATTTCCTATGGCATCTAATTGTGGTTTTGACTGACATGCAACTCAAGTGTATTCTTAGGTAAGACTTATCACATATGCAACAAAGTTAAGCAAATAATATATTGAGTATCAATCACACCCAAAGTCCAGACCCTAGTGGACTTCTTGGTGGAAACTATGTGTAAGGAGGAGCAAGAACTATGGATGATCTTTGTGGATGGTTCGTCAAATAGTGAAGGCAATGGAGTAAGATTGGTGGTAATATCTCCTAAAAGGGAAGAGACCAAATTGGCCCTGTGATTCCAATTATTTGCATCAAACAATGAAGAAGAATAAGAGACTTATTGATAGGACTTTGGGATTCGTAGAATGCAAGGGCTGCTCGGGTCCTAGAACATTTAGCTTCTCAACTTGTCTAATAAGTGAAGGGTGCTTTTGAGATTGAAGACAAAAAGCTTTGAAAATATTGTGAAGCGGTAGAACACAACAAGGAGCACTTCGTGGAAATGTGATTGGAGCAAGTCCTTCGAGTCAAGAATCATTGGATAGATGAATTAGCTCAGCTAGTGAGTTCACTAGGTCTAGGAGAATGGATCACTCAAGAAATGGTGGCCTAGATGGAGTCATTATCTCAGTTGGAATCCAACCCCCCACTAGAAGTACATGATTATAAGCGAGTTCTTATCTTACTTTGAAGAAGGATGCCTGCCTAGCGATCATGTGCAGTAAAAAATAACTTTGACATTGGACGATTTCTACTTGTTGATGGAGTCTTATACAGACAATCTAGTGTGGGATTCTTCTTAAGATATTTGGGTAAGCAAGAAACAAATTATGTGTCGAGAGGGATACATGAAGGGTCATGCAGGAGCCATATAGGGGGGTCGTATGCTGAACCAAAAAACACTTCTGGTTGGATACTTTTAGCCCATCTTAGAGCAGGATACCAAGCAATTAATGAAGATATGTGAAAGTTATCAAGGACACCAATCATGGTAGTCATGATCGGGTGAATGGATGAGGCCACCTATAGTTGTTTTCCCTTTCGATTAGTAGGGAATGGACATAGTTAGGTCTTTCCTACTCCGTATAGCCTAAAAGAAGTTTTTGATAGTCATGGTCGACTACTTCTTCAAGTGGGTGGAAGCTGAGCTATTGGTTCGCATTACCAAATAAATCATAATGAAATTTTTGTGATAGAATATTATGTGCCGATTTAGTATCCCTAGGAGGTTGATATCAGATAACAGACAATAATTTCAAGGACATAACATACGAGATTAGTGTTAGGGCAATCTCTTGCCGTAATATGGTTTTGATGGTGTGGCAAAGGGTTTAAGTTAGTTTGATATATTGATTTGATATGTGCGTTGAAGTCGTGCAGGACTTAGTAATTCGCACATGGAGCCGTGGCGAGTTTCACATCTCATGACTCGTGCCTTGAGTCGGTGAAGGATAGCTTTGCAGAAGCCGTGCGCTTGGAGCATCCGAGGGATCGCCGGATGAGAAGCTTGGAGTGAAGCCGGAGGAAGTAGACTTCGAGGCAAGAGACGCGAAGGAGCATTGCAGCCGCAGCACGATCCGCGAGGGACGCGTGGCCGAGAACGAAGAGAACGGCGAGGACTCCGAGAGATGAGAGGAGCGATAACCCGGGAAGGGTAGCTCTTAGGTGAAACTTGGCCATTTGGCCAAGTGTCGGATGGGTTTTCGACACCAGTCGACCGCCATGTCATGGCATCGCTTCCAGTCGAGTGTAGTTCGACCGGTATACGATCGATCAATTGTGGCGAGTCGATCGCCATACGTGGGCGATCATTGCCGATTCATCGATCATTCAAGACAAAGAATGATCGTCAATAGAGTTTCGCCAGGAACCGTTCGTAGCCGAGCGCGATCGACTACGGAGCGTGATCGTGATGAGGTCCATCACCGATCGCCAAGAGTTCCGTTGGACTACAGCGGTCGGGATCCGACGTGTTCGAGGCCGTTGTAGTAATGAATGATCGCCAAGGGCGTGATCAATGATCGATGGCGGCCAACGGGAAGAAGTTAGCCCTCTCTATAAAAAGAGAGGGTGTGAGCCTTTGAGAGGCTAATGCTCATACTCCAAACGATCTTCCTAGTGCCCCACAAGCTTTAAACTCTTCTTACTTGTCTTCACTTCAATCCTATTGTAAGAAGAGTGATCTTGGTTGTAAAGGTTACCTCCACCTAGCTTGGTGCAAAGGAGAGACCATTTAGTGGATTGGTTTAACGGAGTGATTCACCGAGGACGAATCGGGGACCGTGGATTAGCGGCGTAGCCGTGAACCACATTATACCATCGTGTTAGCGTTTGTTTTATTGTTTGTCTTTTGCTTTGTATTTGTATATTCCGCTTGCGCTAATCTTTTGTAGACGAGCAATTTACGACGTCCAACATACGAGGGCTATTCACCCCCCTCTAGCCGGCCAATAGATCTCCAACAAGTGGTATCAGAGCCGAGGAAAGCTTGTCGAGGACTAACCGCCACAACAAGCAATTTTCAAAATGGCCGGCTCCAACATTCATCCTCCGAAGTTTGAAGGAGAATTCACTTGGTGGAAGAAGCGAATGGAGGTATTTTTCGAAATGGATTTTGATATAATGATTACAATGGAATCCGGTTTCATTTTGCCTAGGGATGAAGAGGGGAAACCAATAGAGAAATCTAGGTGGACCAAAAGGCAAAGGGAAGAGCACCTTGCGAACTCAAAGGCAAAACATCATCTTTTCAATGTGCTCCCCCATCAAGAGATCAACCGGATCGGAGAATGTGCTAGTGCCAAAGAGATGTGGGAGAAGCTTATAGAACTCCATGAAGGCACATCCGAGGCCAAGCTAGCAAGGAGAGACCTCCTCCGCTCCCAACTATCCAATATAAAACTAGAAAAGGGAGAAAAGGTAACTTCACTACACTCTAGGTTTAAAGAAATTTTAATTGGGCTAACTAGTGTAGGTGAGAAGCTATCAAACCGGGACATGCTCATGAAGGCTATAGATGCCTTTCCCCGGTCCTCAAAGTGGAGCTCCATGGTGGACTCATTCTATATCTCAAAGAATTTAGAAGTGAGCACCTTGGAGGAGTTTTTCTCAACAATGGAGCTCCACGAAACTAGGCTTGAAGGAATACAAGAGGAGCCTAGAATTCAACCCTCAAGAGGAGTAGCATTGTTGGCAAATAAGGGGAAGAAGAAGATGGAAATCCCCTCCTCCTCCGATGACGAAGCGTCTTCCTCCTCCTCCATGGATAGCACCGAAGAAGCCTATATGGTAAGGAGGGTAAGACGTGCATTTAAGAATTTTAGATTTGATAAATCTTATGATAGGAATAGAAGACCAAGGGGGAAGGTCATATGCTACAATTGCCAAGGAGAGGGGCACATAAGGGACAATTGTCCCCTCCTAAACAAAAGCAAAGAAGAAAAGAAAAAGAAGGAAGAAAAGAAGAAGAAAAAGGGGAGCAAGAAGAAAAAGGAAGAGGAGAAGAAGACAAAAGAAAAGGGGAAGGCCAAAGCATTCAAGGCCAAGACATGGGATGATCCTTCCTCATCCTCCTCCTCATCATCGGATGAGGAGAATGCTTTTGTCACCAATTTGGCCTTGATGGCCTTTGATGACTTGGATTGCTCTTCCTCCGAAAATGAAGGTTCAAGCTCAAGAGGAGAGAGCTCAAGTGAAGGGGGAGTTTCATCATCCTCATCATCCGAAGAAGAAGAGGACATGGAAACTATGGTAACCAATCTCTCACCTAGTAAAATAGTTTCTATGATTTCTAGTTTAACTAAGGATTTATTTAGGGCAAAGAAGAAAAATAAATGCATGCTTGAACAAATTAAGGAACTAGAACAAAAATTAGAAAAAGCATGCTTAAATGAAAATGAAAATACCTCTTCTTGCCATGATGATGCATGCTCACATGATTATATGCCTTTGGATGTTAATGATGCATGCATAGAGGAAAATAGGGCATTAAGGGAAAAGGTAGATTATTTAACCAAAGCCCTAGAGAAATTCACAATTGGCTCCAACACATTAAATATGATCATAGGGAGCCAAAGAGCTAGCTTTAATAAGAAAGGTCTAGGATACAAAGAAAAGAAAAATGAAAAGGCCTATAAATGCCTAATAGCTAGGGGACAAGATAAAAAGAAAGTAATTTCTAGGAAATGGATCCCCAAGGAGTATTTAGTGAACCCAATAGGAAAGAATTTATTTTGGGTTCCAAAATCCATCCTTAAGGGTTAGAAAACCCCTAGGGTAGTCAACCATATGAACTTGGCCTATATCATATTTTGGTTGACTTAGGATGACGGGACAACATTTTTTAGATAGTGTTAGGTGATGATAACGTGCCCATAAATAGGTAATAATGCTTAAATCATAATGATTAATGTAATTGTTACACATATGTACAATCATGATTTATGATTTATGATATTGGGCACTTCATCATGAGAAATAGGTTTAAATCATGCTTTAGGTGATAATTTGTTTATTATCATCGTATAATACCTAATGCATGACTATTATTTGATGGATACATGAGTTTCATGATCATAATGTGAAATTAAATCATATATGTCATTATGATCATGTAGGTTGTTAGGTTGATACTTAACCATGATAGAATTGCATGAATATATTGGTTAAGTATATACAAATACCCCCTAGGATGCATCTCACACTAACTATAAGCTACTTTGATTGAAAACTTAGCATGGGTGAGATATTAGGATGATACAAATGTCCACTAATGCCTATGGCATTTAGATGGTCATTTAAAGTATCAAAATAGCAATAATAGACCAATCATGGGGAAGGCTTATGTTTAATTCATAGACATATTGCCCAAAGATCATGGTTGGATATTTCATATGTTTTCAAAACAATTTCTTACTTTAAAATACAAGTATTCATGTTTTGAAACAATTGGATGCAAAACTAGGTGTTAAAATGGATACTAACATGCTCAAAAAACTAGT
Source organism: Wurfbainia villosa (assembly GCA_025175895.1). NCBI lineage: Eukaryota > Viridiplantae > Streptophyta > Magnoliopsida > Zingiberales > Zingiberaceae > Wurfbainia > Wurfbainia villosa. The sequence goes on from CM046003.1 coordinate 51,638,163, forward strand.
GGTTTTTCAAGTGTTTGGATTTTTGGCAAATCTCGGAAAATATAATGATCTTTCATGAAAAACTATTTTTCCTTGGTAGATATACTTAATATAAATATGCTCCTCATATTTTATGATTTTTTGAATTTTCTGGAATTTTTAATGCATTTCTGAAATTCACCCAGAAAATCAGAATTTCGGAATCAATTGTACGGTCATTTGCCATCGATAGCGATCATTGCTCACCTGAAAATCAGCCTGCAATTTTCTGATTTTAGATTTTAATCATGTTTTTGGTATTTTCCCTCCATTATACTTGATGCCATGAGCTTATAACTTAGTGTTAATTTTTTTTGATGGTGTCAAAGGGAGAGAAATAATTTATGTTTAAGTTAATTATTTTAGGGGGAGAAATATATGATAGGGGGAGAAAATTTGCATAGAGAGTTTCATGGATTAAGGGGGAGTTGCATGTTGCTATATCATGTTTATCTTTACATGCTTTCTTACCTTAGAGTTTATATCAAATGTTTTTACCTAACTTAAACGGATTGCCACACATCAAAAAGGGGGAGATTGTTAGGGCAATCTCTTGTCGTAATATGGTTTTGATGGTGTGGCAAAGGGTTTAAGTTAGTTTGATATATTGATTTGATATGTGCGTTGAAGTCGTGCAGGACTTAGTAATTCGCACATGGAGCCGTGGCGAGTTTCACATCTCATGACTCGTGCCTTGAGTCGGTGAAGGATAGCTTTGCGGAAGCCGTGCGCTTGGAGCATCCGAGGGACCCGGACGAAGCTTGGAGTGAAGCCGGAGGAAGTAGACTTGAGGCAAGAGACGTGAAGGAGCATTGCGCAGTCGTCACCGATGTCGCCGAGGGACGTGGCGAGAAACGAAGAGAACTTCAAGGCGAGGACTCCGAGATGAGATGAGTGAGCGATTGTAACCCGGGAAGGGTAGCTCTTAGGTGAAACTTGGCCATTTGGCCAAGTGTCGGATGGGTTTCCGACACCGCCATGTCATAGCGGATCGCTCAATCGAGTATAGTTCGATGGTATACGGTATCGATGGATTGTGGTAGCCGTGATCGCCATCCCCGACACGATCATTGCCAGACCATCGATCGGGCGCAGCTGACCGTCGGTAGAGTCAATAGAGTTGACCGCGAGCCGATTCGGGGCCGACGATCGACTACGGAGCTGATCGGATGAGGTCCATCGATCATTGCCAAGAGTTGGACTACAGCGGTCGGGATCCGACGTGTTCGGAGGCCCTTGTAGTAAGGCGATCGCCAAGGCGGCGGTCGATGGCGCTAACGGGAAGAAGTTAGCCCTCTCTATAAAAAGAGAGGGTGTGAGCCTTTGAGAGGCTAATGCTCATACTCCAAACGATCTTCCTAGTGCCCCACAAGCTTTAAACTCTTCTTACTTGTCTTCACTTCAATCCTATTGTAAGAAGAGTGATCTTGGTTGTAAAGGTTACCTCCACCTAGCTTGGTGCAAAGGAGAGACCATTTAGTGGATTGGTTTAACGGAGTGATTCACCGAGGACGAATCGGGGACCGTGGATTAGCGGCATAGCCGTGAACCACGTTATACCATCGTGTTAGCGTTTGTTTTATTGTTTGTCTTTTGCTTTGTATTTGTATATTCCGCTTGCGCTAATCTTTTGTAGACGAGCAATTTACGACGTCCAACGTACGAGGGTTATTCACCCCCCTCTAGCCGGCCAATAGATCTCCAACAATTAGTGTCGAGAGCTTAAAATTAAATAAGTATTTACTTCGGTGGCCTTTTCTCAAAGTAATGGACAGATGGAAATCACCAAAAGAGATTTGGTGCATGGCTTGAAGACCAAGTTGGAGTATGTCAGAAAAGTGTGGGTGGAAGAGCTACCTAGTATTTTATGTTAGGGCAATCAACCCATGTGATATGGTTTTGATGTGTGTGGAAAAGGGTTTAAGTTAGGATTATTGGATTTGATATGTGCGTTTGGAGTCTTGCAAGACTTAGTAATTCGCACATGGAGCTTAAGCAAGTGTCACCACTCACGACCTCATTCTTGAGTCGGCGAAGAAGCATTGCAAAGTTGTGCACTTGATGTTGCCGAGGGACCGTTGGACGAGATGACTTGAAGCAAAGCCAAGGAAGCAAACTTTGAGGGCAAGAGACACAAAGGAGCATTGCAGAGTCGTGCGCTCTGCCGAGGGATGTGGCTGCGAACGAAGAGAGCTTTGGTGAGGGACTTCGAGTGAGATGAGAGAATGAGTGAATTGTAAGTAGCTCATTAGGTGAACTTGGCTGAAATAGCTGAGTGTCGGAGGCTCGACCTCAAGGGTTGAGGTTTACCTGATCGTCGGAAGTTCAAACGGATGTAAGGTTTGAGTTTTACCCGGCACCAGTCGATTGCTGGCAGTCGACTGCTCCAAGTTGATTGGCAATCGACTGGTGTGGCTGATGAATCAAGTCAAAAGTAGCGATCGTGATAGCAGCGTGCATGAGCACGAAGCTAGTCAAGCTCGCGTCACTCGATCGAATCGGCATCACCGACCGATCATCCGACCGCTTGGAGAACGCCGCGATCCTCGCAATCCGACCGGTCGCAGTCGTTGAGTCAATACGTCCGATCGATGAAAGCATCAGTCGACTGATAGTGTCCAACGGGAAGATTTGCTTCTTCTCTATAAAAAGAGAGGGTGGGGGCTTCTAGATGGTTAATCTTCATGCTCCAAACATTTTACTAAGTGCCCCACAAAGCATAGACTCCTTCTTCTAGTTTTCTTTCACATCTATTGTAAAAGAAGGAGTGATCTTGAGTTGTAAAGGTTTACCTCCACCTTGCTTGGCCTAAAGGGAGAGACCAATAGTGGATTGGTTTCGGGGTGATTCACCGGAGACAAATCGGACCGTGGATTAGTGGCGAGGCCATGAACCACGTTATATCTTGTTTGTTAGCATTGTTTATCTTTTTGTTTGTTCTTAATTGTCTTTGCTTTATATTTTCCGCTTGTGCTAACATTAATTGTAGACGATTAAGAATGACTTCCATTCATACGACGAAAGAGGGCTATTCACCCCCCTCTAGCCGGCCACCATCATTCCTACAAGTGGTATCAGAGCCAAGGAAGCTTGTCGAGGACTAACCGCCGCAACAAGCACAATCAAGGATGGTCGGCTCCAACATTCACCCACCGAAATTTGAAGGAGAATTCTCTTAGTGGAAGAAGAGAATGGAGGTATTTTTCGAAACCGATTTCGAAATTTTATTAATAATGAAAAATGGTTTCGAGGTACCTAGGGATGAAGAGGGGAAGCCAATCGAGAAGTCTAGATGGACTAAAAAGCAAAGGAAAGAGTACTTGGCAAACTCAAAGTCAAAGCACCATCTCTACAATGTACTCCCCCAATAAGAAGTGAACCGGATTGGAGAATTGCAAGCGCCAAGGCACTTCTGAGGCAAAGCTTGCAAGGAGAGACCTCCTCCGCTCCCAACTATCAAATATTAAACTTGAAAAGGGAGAAAAGGTAACCTCATTACATTCTAGGTTTAAAGAAATTTTGATTGGGCTAACAAGTGTAGGAGAAAAACTTTCGAACCGGGATATGCTCATGAAAGCAATCAATGTTTTTCCCCGGTCATCGAAATGGAGCTCAATGGTGGACTCTTTCTACATGTCGAAGAACCTAGAAGTGAGCACCTTGGAGGAGTTCTTCTCAACCATGGAGCTCCATGAAACAAGGCTTGAAGGAATAAATGAAGAATCAAGTATCAAGCCATCAAGAGGAGTAGCCTTGGTAGCCAACAAGGGGAAGAAGAAGAAGATAGAGATTTCCTCCTCCTCCGATGAAGCATCTTCCTCATCCTCCATGAATAGTAATGAAGATGCTTATATGGTAAGGAAGGTAAGGCATGCTTTAAGAAATTTAAAATTTAACAAATCTTATGATAGGAGAAGGCACAAGAGGAATATCATATGCTACAATTGCCAATAAGAGGGACATATAAGAGATGATTGTCCTCTTTTGAACAAGAGCAAAGAAGAGAGGAAGAAGAAAGAAGAAAAGAAAAAGGGGAGCAAGAAGAAGGAAGAAGAGAAGAAGGGCAAAGAAAAAGGGAAGGCCAAAGCACTCAAAGAAAGGACTTGGGATGACCCTTCCTCATCATCATCATCATCGGAGGAAAAAAATGCTTTTGTGACAAACCTTGCATTGATGGCGTTTGATGATCTAGACTCTACCTCCTCCTCCGAAGGTGAAAAATCAAGCACAAGTGAGGAGAGCTCTAGTGAAGGGGGAGGCTCATCATCATCCTCCTCATCCGAAGAAGAAGACATGGAGACTATGGTAACGAATCTCTCACCAAATAAAATAGTTTCCATGATTTCTAGCCTTACTAAGGATTTATTTAGGGCTAAGAAAAAGAACAAGTGCATGCTTGATCAAATTAAGGATCTAGAAAATAAACTAGAAAAAGCATGCTTAAATATTAATGATAATATTTCTTCTAGTCATGATGATGCATGCTCACATGATAACTATATGTCATTTGATGTAAATGATGCATGCATTGAAGAAAATAGGGTCTTAAGGGAAAAGGTAGACCATTTGATCAAAGCCCTAGAAAAATTCATCATTGGCTCCAACACCCTTAACATGATTATAGGGAGCCAAAGGGCAAGCTTCAATAAGAAAGGCTTAGGATATAAGGGAAAAACTAATGAAAAAGCCTATAAATTTTTGATTGCTAGGGGTCAAAGCAAAAATAAGACAATTGCTAGAAAATGGATCTCTAAGGAATATTTAATGGACCCCATAGGAAAGAACTTGTATTGGGTTCCTAAATTCATCCTTAAAGGTTAGGAAAACCCTAGGTTAGTCAACCATAGTGGACTTGACTTAATTATATCATACTATTTGGTTAACTTAGGATGACGAGACTTAATTTTTGAGATAATGTTGGGTGATGATAATGTGCCCATAAATTGATAATAATACTTAAATCATGATAGTTAATGTAATTGTTATATATGTTTGAAATCATGATTTATGATCTTGACATTTAATATATAATCATGAGAAATAGGGTTCAAATCATGCTCTAGGTGATATTTGACTTTTTATCATGAATTTATACCTAATTCATGATTACAAATTGATTAATACATGTGTTTCATGATCATAATATAAAATTAATTCATATATATCTTTATGATCATGTGGTATGATAGAGTGATACTTAATCATGGGTAGAATTGTATGAAATTGAAGGTTAAGTACATAAATACCATTAGGAACATCTCACATTCACCATAAGGATAACCTTGAGTGAAAACATAGTATGAGTGAGATGATAGGATGATACAAATGGTCCACTAATGCCTATGGCATTTAAATGATCATTTTAAGTATCAAAATAGCAAGAATAGACCAATCATGACATATCCATGACTTATGTTTAATTCATAGACATATTGTCCAAAGATCATGGTTGGATATTTCATATGTTTTCAAAACCATTTCTTACTTTAAAATCTGCGCTTTCATGTTTTAAAATAATTTAAAGCAAAACTAGGTATTAAAATTGATACAAACATGATCAAAATACTAGTTGGTTTTGAAATTTTTGGATTTTTGGAAAATCATTGAAAATATAAGTAATTTTCATGAAAACTCATTTTTCACTGATAAAGGACTTTAAAAGAAATGTGTTTTCAAAATTTCATGATTTTTTGATTTTTTTTGGAATTTCTTTTTGAATTTACTTGAAAAAATCGAAACCACGAAACTTGCGTGCTGGTAGTCTGAACGGTCGATCGATGTATCGCAGTCTCTGCGAGACGAACCTGATTTCATCAGGTTTTATTTTGGTTTTTGATATTTTTCCTCCTTAGAGTTGATACCTTGGATTATAACATTTGGATAATATTTTTGATGGTGTCAAAGGGAGAGAAATAGGGAAGTTTAAGTTAATCATGCTAAAAGGGAAAAGTTAGCATGTCTTAAGGGGGAGTTGTTATACTCATATTTTTACTTATATGCTTTCCTTGCTTATGTTTATTGTTATTTGTTTACCTAATTTAAATGGATTGTCACACATCAAAAAGGGGGAGATTGTTAGGGCAATCAACCCATGTGATATGGTTTTGATGTATGTGACAAAGGGTTTAAGTTAGGATGATTGAATTTGATATGTGCGTTTGGAGTCTTGCAGGACTTAGTAATTCGCACATGGAGCTTAGGCAAGTGTCATCACTCACGACCTCGTGCTTGAGTCGGCGAAGGAGCATTGCAGAGTCATGCGCTTGATGTTGTCGAGGGACCGTCGGACGAGATGACTTGAAGCGAAGCCAAGGAAGTAGACTTCGAGGGCAAGAGACGCGAATGAGCATTGCAGAGTCGTGCGCTTGATGCTGCCAAGGGACGTGGCCACGAACGAAAAGAGCTTTGGCGAGGGACTTTGAGTGAGATGAGAGAATGAGTGAATTGTAAGTAGCTCATTAGGTGAACTTGGCCGAAATGGTTGAGTGTCGGAGGCTCGACCGCAAGGGTTGAGGTTTACCTGACCGCCGAAAGCTCAAACAGATGTAAGGTTTGAGTTTTACTCGGCACCAGTCGACTGCCATGTCATGGCAGTCGACTGCTCCAAGTCGATCGTCAATCGACTGGTGTGGCTGATGAATCGAGTCAACATCAGTCGACTGCTTAAGGGAAGCAGTCGACTGATAGCACTGTGCACGAGCACAGAAGCTAGTCGAGCTCGTGGGTCACTCGACTGGAAGTCGACATCAGTCGACTGATGAAAGCATCAGTCGACTGATCATCCGACTGTTGGAGAAACGGTCGCGGATCCCGCAAATCCGGTCTGGTCAATGGTCGTTGGAGTCGACATCAGTCGACTGATAGTATCCAACGGGAAGATTTGCTTCCTCTCTATAAAAAGAGAGGGTGGAGGCTTTTAGATGGTTAATCTTTATGCTCCAAACATCTTACTAAGTGCCCCACAAAGCATAGACTCCTTCTTCTAGTTTTCTTTCACATCTGTTGTAAAAGAAAGAGTGATCTTGAGTTGTAAAGGTTTACCTCCACCTTGTTTGGGCTAAAGAGAGAGACCAATAGTGGATTGGTTTCGGGGTGATTCACCGGAGACGAATCGGACCGTAGATTAGCGGCGAGGCCATGAACCATGTTATATCTTATTTGTTAGCATTGTTTATTTTTTTGTTTGTTCTTAATTGTCTTTGCTTTATATTTTTCGCTTGCGCTAACATTAATTATAGACGATTAAGAATGACTTCCATTCATACGACGAAAGAGGACTATTCACCCCCCTCTAGTCGGCCACCATCGTTCCTACATTTTATAGTCCTTTTGGACGTTGCCCCATTGAGTTATAGGAGAGATTCTATTCAACATGGTACATGGGGCCGACTCAGTTCTGCTAGCTGAAATCGAAGTGGAAACTGCTCGAGTATTTGTGCACAATCTAAAGGAAGTGCAACAACTTTGGTTGAGGAGCTAGACTTAGCGGAGGAAAAACGGATTCAAGCATTTCATCGGATGGAACAATATTGAACACAAGCCATGCTTACAACAAATGAGCCATCCCTTGATCAAGCCAAATGGCATACTTAGTTTTGCGGAGGATGGGAGCTTATTATTTGAGGGATTCACACGAAAAATTATTACAAAGGTTTTAGAATGGTTTCCATTTTAGGGCAACTAGCCTTTGGAAAGTCCTTGGAGAATCAAATAAACATCACTCTGAGCTTGGAAAACCCTTGGAAAGCCAAAATTTCTAGGTGTGTTGTCTAATGTTCAAAGTTTTTAGGGCAACTAGCCCTTAGAGAATCAAATAAACATCGCTCGAGTTTGGAAAAGAAGAGGTGATTAGGCACCTGGCCAAGGGTTTTTTAAATGTCTAGAAAAGTAGGAGCTTCCTCAGTCAGAGGAAAGATGACCGTTTGGAATTGAATCGTGCAATCGTCAAAGTCTAGTATGACAAAATTAAACATTCTCTCTTCCAACTTTTTATTAATCTCGGGGAGTCCCATAGAGTCGCTTCCCATTCCCGGGTCCATTCTTTCTGTCGATCGATTTATTTCACCTAGACTTGGGTCATCTTGGCCTTCAAGTCCTCAAGGGTTTGTTATAGACCTGTCAAGTGGAATCGTGAATCAGTTAGTCTTTGTCTTGTTCTCTCTATTGTTGCCTCCGTATCATTAGCCTTTTGCTCCACTAATTTGGCTCGGGACAGCACGGATGATATTTTGCCTAGAGAGATGTGATCTCTTTGTAGGTCACTTCCAAATCTTGAGCGAGATGGTCCCGCGCCTGTTGTAATTCCTCAGTGCGAGATGTGGCAGCATCTAGTTGCTCCTTTAGGAGGAACACCTGTTCCTCCAAAGTGCAAACCTTTGTATGGTTCGAGCTCGTAGGTCATGTACCTCCTAGAGTCATTCCAATATTTCCAGGACACCAGTAAAGGCCTATAACAAAAAAATATAATGTAAAATTGGAAAGCTAAATCTCAACTAGCTAGGGCCTTATTAGGTAAGGGGAGAAGTCAGACCTAAGCCATTCCCTGCAAGATGTAGTCTGAAAGGTGATTCTAGCTTAGATACCAAATATGCTCTTGTTCGATCGCTGACTCCTATCTATGGAGAAGTTAAATTAGAATATTAGATGAAAAATATAAAAAAGGAGGTTGATCGATAGTCTAGATAGAGCTGTAAATGAGATAAGTATTCATAAACAAGCTTAGTGTTCGGCTCGATAAGAGTTCGTTTACGTTCGTTCAATATGCAACAAAGTCAATTAATAAATAAGCTTGAACAACTTGATAAATTAAATAAACAAGTTTGAACATATATGTGTTTGACTTATTAGTGTTTATGAACAGTATTTTTAATGAACAAACTCATTTAAAAATTATTTATAAACTTATTCATACTCATTTATAAATAAGGATTACTAATACTCATTTATAAATGATGCGGAACGAGTGAAAACCTGTTCGCTCCGTTTTCAATGCAGTGAAGCACTGAGGGAGGTCTCAGAGGGTTTTCACAGGCCGCAATCAGTAGAGAATAAGAAGATGAAATGGGTGAAACGCGAGAAAACTGATGCTAGCAATCGAGACTCAGACACAAGATGTAATGTGGTTCGGAATAAGGATTCCTACTCCACGGAGGTGAACTTTCTCACCGGAGGCAGTGCCTAAGCACTTTCACTATGAAGGTCCTCCTTTACGGAAGGTAAGTTTCCGAAGGTGGAGGAGAGAAGACCTTTTACAGTGATGTCATAAAGCGAGAAAAATACAAGAGACGTGACAACAATAGATCTCCTTCCTTCTTCTCCGGTGAGGTGACTGTGGTTCTCCTTCTCCTCTTGCATCCTCTGCTCTCTCGCCGGGTTGGAATGATTGCGGATCTTCCCTTTTTCTCCTTGCCTCCTCCCTTTTATCTTCCCTCCTCCTTCATCATAACGTCGGGGATTATCTCCACCGTACATGTGGCCACCACCTCCACCTGGAGAATAATTCTGTTACAAACTTGAGGAACGAGGGCTCCTCGGAATATTGTGTGGGGGCCTCCCCAGTTATTGCATAACGCCTTTTCCTCTATTTCTCAGGTAACTAGGTTAGACTGTCTCCTTCAACCATCCACTTTAGGTGGAGCTAGCTTAGGTCTATGGCTCACGGGTGACCTAGCCCTAGGGCTTCTTATCAACCCGAACCAATCCCTCTTTTTCCCATGTTAAATTTCCTCCATATTGATCAAGTTGAACCGACCTCTTGGCGAAGCGCCTTCCGTCTCTCCTTTACCGTGTCAATTACTTTCACTAACTCTTCCGTACCAATGGCTTTCGATGCTCGCCCATGCCAATGGCTTCTGATATTCGCCCGTGCCAATGGCTTCCGATATTCGCCCATGCCAATGACTTTCGCCCGTGCCAATTGCTTTCAATGTTCGCCCGTGCCAATGACTTTTGATATTCGTCCGTGCCAATTGCTTTCGATGTTCGCCCGTGCCAATGGCTTCTGATATTCGCCCGTGTCATTCTTCCTTTTCTTCCTTAGCTGAGCCGTGTATTTTGGATCGGATCACGGGTCACCTGCTAACCCCTCTATCGGGGATTATGTAGAGAAGGTACCAGTAGTATCATTAGTCAATCCCAAAAATTAGTTAAGCGAAGTTATAAGCTTGACTTTCCAAATGCACATAAATTTTCTGACCTATTCTTCATTTCTCAACTTAAATCCATTCGTTTCCTTATAACTCCCTCAAGTATACTAAAAGAGGCCCGTTGGGCTCATGGGCTCCGCTTCTCCTTCTCCTTCCGTGCAGCTGAATCGTTGCGGAAAACCCTATATAAACCCCCGCATTCTCCTTTTAGGTATCGTTTAGTGTGCTTAACAATCCAGCCTGTTCTTCTCCTCCCGTGATTTTCACCGGCGGCGTTTCGACGACCCAGTCCTTCCTTTCCCCACACGATTCTTCCTTAACCTCCGAGTAAGTGCTCTGCTTTGTTCACACCCATGGCTCCTAGGACCACCTCTTCACCCGCCTGGTATGAACATACCATAACCCAGTTAGATTGCAATCATTATTTCTTTAATATTAGGAACAATTATATAGACCCCTCTATAAAATGCTGCTTCACGACTAAACTGCATCGACCTCATAATCCTCCTCCCGTCTTGACATGCTTTTTCTCCGAATAATTTCTTAACGGCCTGTCCCTGCCGGTACCACCGGTCTATTTGGACCTTCTAAACTTCTACGGACTACCCCTGAACCAGTTCACCCCTAACTCCTTCCGAATTCTATCGGGAGCTCACATAGTGTTCCAACACTTGAACCTCTCTTTGACCCCGAAATATTCCATTGCTTCTTCCAATTAAAGTCTTCTAAGGCAGGTCTCTTTTATTTATCTAGCCGTTCAGACTGCCAATTCTTGGTGAACCTGCCCACTTCCCACAAGGGCTGGGAAGAATTGTATTTCTTTGTACAACTTCTCGAGTCTCTTCCCTATTCTGATACATGGAAGGTAGCCCTTCCTGAATTGCCTCCCTTTCGAGAAACGAGGACCAAATGTCCCTTCCCGGAAGTGTATAGAGTATTAGGAGAGCTACATTACTGCTCCAAACATCTAATAGAAACTCCTCTATTAAGCCACTTTGGATTGTCTCCTCTACCTTTGGTTCTTTGTAGGTAGGGTGATACTGGTCCTGCACTATGACTTCCTTTCCAAATTATTCATCTTTCTTATAAGTATACCTTGCAGATAATCTAATGCAGAAGGCTTTGGTGGAAGGGGAGGCAATTGAGGCTGCCAGGAAAAAGAAGACCTCGACTAAAAGAGGCAAATCAGCAGCAGCTCCGTCATCCCCCCGGAAAAAGTTGCGACTCATCAAGAAAGGAGTCTCAAGATCATCAGCTCTTCTTCCCTTATCTTCTAACCAGCCGGGATCTCAACCCCTAACCATTTATGAGCCAAGAAAGGGAGGCAGTACCTCCCCTGCCCCTTCTTCATCTCCCCAAGGAGGGGATTCTCTCTCCCAATTTCTTCATTCCTCCCCATCTGCACAAAATTCACCCCTGCCTTCTCATACAGAATCTCTCCAAGCTCCTATACCTTCCGACTCGAGAGCTGCTCCTACCCCTCTTCGCCGTATCAGACCCCCATCTTCCTCGGAAGGGGAGGATCCTTCCCTTCCTGTTCCTCCGAAGGCCACGTTGGGATCCTTGCTGAAGATTCGGCACCCTTCGAAGGTAAAATTCTTTAATCAGTCGGGCATACAAGGCCCGTGTGAGCAAGTGAGTAAACTGTTGGCAGAGGTATTTACTCTTTCTTTTCCTCCTCTTTGCTATGGGTATTTCCCTATACTGATGTATGATGATAATTTTCCTTTCCCTTTAGGCCTCCACCCAACATAACAACATGGTGGTTCATTTGGCCCGATTCCAATCTAGTGTGGAGATTCGCCATTTTGCCGCCGTGTCACAACAGAAAGAGCTCGTCCGGCGGTTAAACGAGCAAGAGGCAAAGGAGGCGGACTTTCGGGGCCAGTGCGAAGATGCCACTATGCAACTAGCCTTGGTCCGAAGCGAAAAAGAGGAACTGCTACGAAAAAATGAAGAACTGGAACAGCGCCTCTTCTTGTAGTCCAGTGAGCTGCAACAGGTAGACATCCTGACTCAGGAACTGAAGGAGTATAAGGGATATCTTATGGACGCCATGATCAAGGATGCTGACTCCTCGGCTACTATCACACAGCTTCGACAAGAATGCCACCGTCTTAATCTAGAGCGTCAAGCCTGGGCAGTTACCAGGGAATCCTGTGCAAAGAAGTGTCAGGAGCTTTTCTCCATGGTAGCGGCTCTTCCCCGAACCCTATCGCCGGTGGCTCAGCAGCAATTTACCCTCCAACAGGAGTATCTTGAAGCTCTTTCAGCCTTAGGACGGCGAGCTATAAAGGCAGCCACTGAGAGAGATGCTTTGGCGGTTAAATTGGCGGAAAGTCAAGCTCAGGTGGTTCAATATCAAGACCAACGAAAGGAGCAGGAAGCCGACCTCAAGGGGCGCTATGTCAAGAAGGGGGTAGATCTATTTATACTAGGTTTTGAGGGGTCCTCGGCTCAAAATGCCGAACAAGGATACCCGCCTCCTGGCACGGACACTAGCTATTTAGATCCCACGGAGGCGCTAGCTAAATGCCCGCCCGAACTCTTTGAGTTGTAATTTCTACTATTCTCCTTTTTTGGTAATTTTGTCAATAGCCTCTCTTACATACGAATGATGAATTTGTTCATATGCTTAGTTATCATCGTCTTGTCATGCTTCTTGACGGGTCGGGAATTCTGGACCAATTTTAAACTCCTCCCTTTTTATACCGTTATCTCTTTTCCCATATCGTATGGTACAATCACCTCGTTGGTTCGGGCTTATGGGAGAGATATTGAATAACATTATTCACCTCCGCCCCAATTTCGGTTCAGGAATCTGCTTGAAGTATTTTGCATGATATTATTCACACCCGTCCCGATTTCGGTTCGGGGACTTGCTTTAAGTGACTCTTGCCTGTTAGCCTTCCCCATTCCTTTTACTGCTTCGGAAACTGTATCAACCTCTTCGCCTTCTTCCCCTTCCCAAGAACTTCCCCCGTCGTTTTTCTTTTATTATAAATCATCGCTCTCCCTGTCTTCGTCCTTCTATCTCACTATCATGGCTTCAGCAGGGCATCCCTTCGAAATTTCTTCAGAGTCAAAATCCTTTGAGTTACAGAACTGGGTTTTGAAAGATACTGAAGACTCAGAGACCCGCTCGACCGCCACTTCAGCCTTCCACCCCCTTCCATTACCGCCTCCCAATCCAACCCCCACTCCTCCTAAGGGGAGGTCTTTTCGGGCTCCTTTCCCCTCCTTCCGCAACAGGGTATGGAATCCTCCCTTCACCTGGGAGTATACAGTGGGAGACCCCCACGCCGTTGATGAACTTCCTCCACTTCCACCAGCGCTAGCTTTCATCCCAATCCCCCCGGCAGAAGCTCATCCTTCTTCATTCGACGAAGGTCCATCAGCTCTTCCTCCACCTCAAGTCGAGCGCTTCAGGGTCATCTTGGCACCCTCTCCCCCCAAAGAGACCTCTCCCGCCTCGTCTATGGGGAGCAATCAGAGAAAATCTGTATAGATCAAATCAATGTAATCATTTCAAATATATGAGTAAAAATGAGGGAGGGAACTTGATGTTTGCTTTTGTCTTTTTCTCGTAGAGGTAAGGTTTATGTCTTCGAAAGGACGATAATCTAATCCGAACATACCTTCTTCTATCATCGCCCGGGGATTCGGACCCTCTTAATTATAGTTATAGTCCCGTCGACCTTCCCACTACTGCCCCCACATTTCCTCTTCTTTACTGGCATTTATGGTCCCTATTTCTTCTACCAATAAATGCACTTTCCCCCTTCGTTGCTATAAAAGTCCTCGATCCTTACCTGATAGCTTCCATCCTTTCCTTTTCTTTTTATTTGCCATGGACAAAATATCTGAATAGGGCAGCAGTTCCTCTCCTTCTGAAGAACAGATAAATGATCGCCGATACATAGTTAGCTTGGAGGAGCAAGTGAAGTACTTACAGCAACGGCTGAAGGAAACTTCACGATAATCGCTCCTCGCCAACAAGCGTCGGGTCCCAAAAGGAATTGGCCAAACAGATCTTTCTGCAGCAGTCTTACCGGCGACAACTATTGTGTCAACCTCAACCATACAAGAGAGCTCCCTCCGTTCCTCCCAACAAAGAACTATAATACTCAAGATGTATAAGGGTTTCTGTTTGTCATTTTCCCTCGTAAATGACTCAAAATATGTAATTCCTTTGCATCAATGAACTTTCCCAGTTTATCTTCTTTCTCCAGTGTCTTCCGCATTGTACCACGCTATACTTCTTTCGTATCCACATAGACTTACATATAACTGAGACATATGTCGGCTCTTCCGCTTTTATAATCTGCTTGGGATATAGAACCATTAAATGAATTGACTCTGCTATTTTGCAAGGATAAAACAATATAGGGTTAAACAATGACTTCAACTTCCCACCCTTTACGGGGACAAAAAGTGATATATAACTGAGGGGATCTCAGTCCTTCCGTTCCACCACCGCACGGGGATATCTTCCGCTTCGCGGGGATAGAAATTTATATGTAGAATAAATAATAACCGAGGGGTCTCGGTTCTTCCGTTCCACCACCGCATGGGTATATCTTTCGCTTCGCGGGGATAGAAATTTATATGTAGAATAAATAATAACCGAGGGGTCTCGGTTCTTCCGTTCCACCACCGCACGGGGATATCTTCCGCTCTACCTCGCGGGGATAGAAATTTATATGTAGAATAAATAATAACCGAGGGGTCTCGGTTCTTCCGTTCCACCACCGCACGGGGATATCTTCCGCTTCGCGGGGATAGAAATTTATATGTAGAATAAATAATAACCGAGGGGTCTCGGTTCTTCCGTTCCGCCACCACACGGGGATATCTTCCGCTTCGCGGGGATAGAAATTTTGTATATAATATATAACCGAGGGATTTCGGTTCTTCCGTTCCGCCACCACACGAGGATATCTTCCGTTTCACGGGGATAGAAATTTATATGTAGAATAAATAATAACCGAGGGGTCTCGGTTCTTCCGTTCCACCACCGCACGGGGATATCTTCCGCTTCGCGGGGATAAAAATTTATATGTAGAATAAATAATAACCGAGGGGTCTCGGATCTTCCGTTCCGCCACCACACGGGGATATCTTTCGCTTCGCGGGGATAGAAATTTTGTATATAATATATAACCGAGGGATTTCGGTTCTTCCGTTCCGCTACCACACGGGGATATCTTCCGCTTCGCGGGGATAGAAATTTATATGTAGAATAAATAATAACCGAGGGGTCTCGGTTCTTCCGTTCCACCACCGCACGGGGATATCTTCCGCTTCGCGGGGATAGAAATTTATATGTAGAATAAATAATAACCGAGGGGTCTCGGTTCTTCCGTTCCGCCACCACACGGGGATATCTTCCGCTCCGCGGGGATGGAAATTTTGTATATAATATATAACCGAGGGATTTCGGTTCTTCCGTTCCGCCACCGCACGGGGATATCTTCCGCTTCGCGGGGATAGAAATTTATATGTAGAATAAATAATAACCGAGGGGTCTCGGTTCTTCCGTTCCACCACCGCACGGGGATATCTTCCGCTTCGCGGGGATAGAAATTTATATGTAGAATAAATAATAACCGAGGGGTCTCGGTTCTTCCGTTCCACCACCGTACGGGGATATCTTCCGCTTCGCGGGGATAGAAATTTATTTGGAGAATAAATAATAACCGAGGGGTCTCGGTTCTTCCGTTCCGCCACCACACGGGGATATCTTCCGCTTCGCGGGGATAGAAATTTTGTATATAATATATAACCGAGGGATTTCGGTTCTTCCATTCCGCCACCACACGGGGATATCTTCCGCTTCGCGGGGATAGAAATTTATATGTAGAATAAATAATAACCGAGGGGTCTCGGTTCTTAGTTCCACCACCGGACGGATATCTTCGCGGGGATAGAAATTTATATGTAGAATAAATAATAACCGAGGGGTCTCGGTTCTTCCGTTCCGCCACCACACGGGGATATCTTCTGCTTCGCGGGGATAGAAATTTTGTATATAATATATAACCGAGGGATTTCGGTTCTTCCGTTCTGCCACCACACGGATATCTCCGTGAGGATAGAAATTTATATGTAGAATAAATAATAACCGAGGGGTCTCGGTTCTTCCATTCCACCACCGCACGGGGATATCTTCCGCTTCGCGGAGATAGAAATTTATATGTAGAATAAATAATAACCGAGGGGTCTCGGTTCTTCCGTTCCGCCACCACACGAGGATATCTTCAGCTTCGCGGGGATAGAAATTTTGTATATAATATATAACCGAGGGATTTCGGTTCTTCCGTTCCGCCACCACACGGGGATATCTTCCGCTTCGCGGGGATAGAAATTTATATGTAGAATAAATAATAACCGAGGGGTCTCGGTTCTTCCGTTCCGCCACCACACGGGGATATCTCCGCTCTACCTCGCGGGGATAGAAATTTTGTATATAATCCCGAAACCATCAATATAAAGGAGGCAACGCTTTCATATCCTCCCTCTTTTGTGCTTGCCTTCTGAAGGGGAACGCCCATATCCGCCCCTTCCCATGCAAGTGAAGGCTCTAGCACATAACGGGTCATTTAGAAAAAATAATCTTTCTTTCCCTTTCACTTAGGGCCGCTTTTACCACAGGCGAGAAGCCCAATAACGGTTACAAGCCCACTCACTTCCCCTTTATAGGGGATCCTTTTGCCTTCGTTTCTCTGCCTATCTTCATCCCTTTGCCTTTTCATCTCCTTCTTCTCCGTCTGTTCGTTCCTCCGCCGCCATACTTCGTTGCCCCAATCCTTATTCTCAGACCATCAAAATGCACTCTACCTTTTTCCAGGAGATAGCAGGTCATTATTCATATCGCAAGAGGAAAGCCGGTCAGCCGTCGGCTCCGACTTCTTCTTCACCTTCCCCGGTCACCAACACAGCTACTTCATCTTGTCCGTCTTCCTCTCCTCCCCCTGCATCTCTTGTTACTTCCACCCCGGAGGGAATTGGTACCATTATTCCTTCCTCAATTTCTCCGGTATTTGCAAACCCTAGCTCCCATACTTTTTCTCCCTCTGCCACCAATATTCAGAAGTCGCCTTCTCCTCCACCACAACCTGAGGATGAACTTAGGGAGGATGCACCTCCATGTCAGCCGATGACAGAGACTGACCCACCCTTGCCTTCTATCTCCCCTGAATGCCATTCTTCCTCCGAACCCATGGCGGTTGATATCCCCTTACCGCAAACTTCCCCTTCCACTCATCGCCTGAAGAGGCCCTCTCCTCCCACAAATATCATTCCCCTTCTTCCCCTCATCAGTGAACTTCCCACCTCAGTATCATCCGTCCCATCTTCTTCCTTTTCTCCCAGGAGTCTTCGGATCATGAACTTAGAGGAAGTGGTTCCTCGCATGGAAAGCCTACGCCATGCTCTGGATTTGGTATGTTTTCTCGATTAGCTCTCTTAGCTTTGTCTTACTAGCCGATTTTCTTTTTCACAACTGGCATGCAGACCTTGACCAATCATCAAGAGTTGGATCGCTCCCTCCGTCAATATCGGACTCAAGCTCAAGAATGGGAGCGACAACAACGGGAAGATTTAGCGAATGCTCAAAATCGAGAACGGCTCCTGTTGCAACAATTGCACCTGTGCCAAGAGCAATTATCTGAGGCTCGTCAACAAATTCAGAAGGATGCTGATACCATTGCGGCGTTAAGAGAACAACAACGTCCAGGTGTGCAGCCACCCGTCCCCCAGCGGGAAGTCCAATTGGCCCCTCCCGATAAGGATTCTTCCTCGGCTCAAGAATTAATACGTCTCCAAGGGCAGGTAGTAGAACTCCTCAAGGGGAAGAAACAGGATTCTGACGTCATCGCTCGCCTTCAGGTCCAATACCAGCGAGCACAGGATAAGATAGGGGACCTCCGCAGCTGCTTGTGCAAGGAGGTACAAGAAAACTCATCCCTCATAAATTCCCGGGTGCATGCTCATGCCCGTCTACGCAGGCAAGAGACTTCCCTCCAGAGGCTGAGCACTGAACTCGCCCGAACCAGATCTTATTCTGAAGCAGTGGAGGGGATCTCAGCTTCTATGCATCAAAACATGGTGGAGATGACGCACCTTGTGCAGCAGGACTAAAGTTCCCGAGCTGATGATGTTTCCATCTTAGCCGATGCTATTATGGAGGTGTCGCGACGCTATGTGGACGTGCGCCGAAAACTTCAAGAGCAATAAGAAAAATGCGAGAGGCTGCATCGAGAGCGAAGCCCTGACCGTCCGCACCGCTAGGAGAGACTCATCATTTTGCTGCGCGCCACTTATCAGGACGGATTTAATGAAGCGGTTCAGCAGTATGCTAACCAAGGATTACCTCCTCCAACTTATCCTTCCTTTTCTTTAAATTGGGAGGCTGGTTTTCAACGTTATCCTCCCGACCGATTTAAGCTGTAATATGATAGCCTGTTTTGAAACGGGAATTCCCTTTCCATCTTTTCTTTCTTCTTCAAGATTTATTAACAATACCGTATTGCTTTTGTAAATAACTCCTTAATGAAATTTGGAGAGTACTCGGCATCTAATTAACGTAATCAATTTAAGAAGTACCCCCTTCGGAGTCTCATAATTTCTCTTCTTCTATTCCATATTTCTTATACAGTGTGAAAGAGTTTTAAATGAAGGGCATTCCAAGGTCGTGGAAGCTCTTTGTCTTGGTCATCTTTCAGATAATATGACCATTACCTTGGTGCGTTATTTTATAGGTCCTTCGGTTAGACGACTTTCCGGGGTCTCGGTAGGATTAACCTTACGCAAAACCCAATCCCCTTCTTGAAATCTTCGAGGCATCACCTTCTTATTAAAGGCTCGTTGCACTCTTTGCTTGTAGAATTCCGCTCGCCTCCATGCCATCTCCCGCTTTTCATCCACCAAGTCCAATTCGGTGCTTCGGATGAGTTGGTTCTGATTTGGTTCGTATGCCTTTATCCGAGCGCTATTTAACAGAACCTCGACTGGAATAACAACTTCCGTCCCGTACACCAAACTAAAGGGAGTTTCTCCTGTTGCTGTCTTGGGTGTAGTTCGATAGGCCCACAGGATGTCTGGTAACTCTTCTACCCAGTTCCCCCTCTGAGCCCCCAATTTGGTCTTTAATCCTTGAATGAGGATCCTGTTAGTCACCTCCACTTGCCCATTCGCTTGAGGGTGAGCAATCGAAGTGAAAGTCTGCTGAATGTTGAGACTCTGGAACCATTCTTAGATCTTTTTTCCTTGGAATTATCGTCCATTGTCACTGACTATTTTCCTAGGAATACCGTATCGACAAACAATATTTCTCCATAAGAATTGTATTACGACATTCTCAGTAATTCTGGCTAAGGGCTCTGCCTCCACCCATTTGGAAAAATAATCCACAGCCACCAATAAAAACTTCTTCTGTAAAGGCGCTGCTGGCATCGGACCTACTATATCCATTCCCCACTGATCGAAAGGGCAGGAAGAGATCACCGCTTTCATTAACTCAGCTGGCCGTTCGGAACGGTTGCTATGTTTCTGACAAGCGAGGCAAGCTTGCACTATACGAGCGGCATCTTGCTGAAGAGTAGGCCAAAAATATCCTGCTAAGAGGACCTTTCTTGCTAAAGCTCTCGCTCCTAAATGATTGTTGCAGCAACCTTCATGAATCTCCCGTAGTACCCATTCCACATCCTCATTTCCCAAGCATTTCAATAAGGGTCGTCCGAAGGAAGTCTTGTATAAGTCCCCATTTAAGAGGGTGAACCGTTTGGCTCGGCTTATTAAAGCGAAAGCCGCTATTTTTGCTTCAGGGATCTTCCCGTGCCGTAAATAAGCTATGATGTCGGCCCTCCAATCGAGAATTAGGCTTGATTCGGGTGTGTCTCCCTCCACGCTGCATATTGCTAAGGAAGTATGAATTTTCGTATGGATCATTTCTGAGGACTTCATTCCTTCCATAGCACTAGCCATCTGAGCCAATTCATCTGCCTTTCTGTTGTTCTCCCACGAGATCTGCTTTAAGAGGACTTGACGGAATTGAGCTTTTTCTTTCTCAAAAGCCCTCAGGTATTTATGCAGCCTTTCCTCTCGAACCGTAAAAGAACCTTGAAGTTGTGATATCACCAACTGGGAATCCGAATGAATTATAATGGAAGAAGTCTCCACCGCTTTAGCAGCTTGCAATCCCGCTAGAATGGCTTCATATTCCGCCTCATTATTAGATGCCCGATATTCCAGGCGAACGGCTAGTCGAGTTTCTTCATCATCAGGGAAAATTAATAGAACACCGACGCCGCTGCCCGTAGACCCTGAAGAACCATCCACGAATATATTCCATGCCTCTGATCCCTCCTCGTTGGCTGTCGAACCCTCTTCCGAACCGCAGGGTACCTCTGCTAGAAAATCCGCAAGCGCTTGGGCTTTGATAACCGTTCGAGGTTGGTAGCGAATATCATACTCGCTTAGTTCTACTACCCATTTGGCCAATCTTTCAGAGAAATTGGGCTTAGTGACGACCTTGCCCAATTCGCTGTGTGTTAGAACGGTGATGGGATGAGCCAAAAAATACGGCCTTAATTTGCGAGCGGTTAGCACTAGGATATACGCCAACTTCTCCAGCTCTGTGTAACGGAATTCCGCCCCCTTAAGGATATGGCTGGTGTAATAAATAGGCTGTTGATGAGAACCTTCTTGCTTTAATAATACTGAACTAATGGCTCTCTCTGAGACGGCCAGATACATCCATAAAGGTTCGTCGGCTATTGGTTTGGCTAGCAGTGGGAGTCCCACCAAATATTTCTTTAACTCCTGGAAAGCCCGTTCACATTGATCATCCCACTGAAACTTGGTAGCCTTGCGTAGGACCTTGAAGAAAGGAAGCCCTTTGTCCACCGATCTGGCTATGAATCGTGATAAAGAAACGATCCTGCCTACCAGCCTCTGTGTTTCCCGCAGATTAGCGGGTGACTTCATGTTGCATAATGCTTGGACCTTTTCAGGATTGGCTTGCAACCTTTCTCAGTCACAATGTACCCCAAGAATTTGCCGCTCTTTACCCCGAACAGGCATTTGTTAGGGTTTAGCTTCATATTAAACCGCCTCAATGTAGCGAAGGTTTCATTTAAGTCCTTGACTAAATCCCGAGTGGCCTTCGATTTGACTAATATGTCATCCACGTAGACTTCCACATTTTTCCCTTTCTGTTCAGCAAAGATTTTGTCCATAAGGCGCTGATATGTGGCCCCTGCGTTCTTTAATCCGAACGGCATTACCACATAGGCGTATAACCCTCCTGCGGTCACAAAGCTAACCCTTTTTTGATCTTCTTCGGCCAAAGGTATTTGATGATATCCTTGATATGCATCCATTAGGGACACCACTTCATATCCCACAGTAGAATCCACCAGTTGATCAATACGAGGCAAGGGGTAGCAGTCTTTAGGGCACGCTTTATTTAAATCACGGAAATCGATACACATCCTCCATTGCCCCGAAGGCTTGGGGACCAAGACTACATTAGAAACCCATTCGGGAAACTGGATTTCCTTTACATGACCCGCTTTTAGCAGCTTGTCCACTTCTTCGGCTATGACCTTGTCCTTTTCTGGTCCAAAATGTCGCCTCTTCTGTTGGACGGGTCGGGCTCCTTTAATGATATTGAGATGGTGTTCAGCCACTCGAGGGTTGATCCCCGTGAGATCATGCACATCTTTTGCAAAGATGTTTTCATTCTCCTTCAGGCAAGCCACCAGCTCTTCTTTGATTTCCAGCTGTTGTTCTATCCGTGTGGCCTTTCCTGGAGCGATTTCCACCAGTTCTCCTTCCTCTATTTTGCCAGCCTTGGGGGGGGGGGGATTTATCCAGGACGCAGACGTCATTGATGATGACAGCTTTGCCTTTGAGGTCATTGGTTCGGGCTTTCTTCTGGTCGTCCCGAACCATTTGCACGTAGCAGCTCCTGGAGGCCTTCTGTTCTCCACGAACTTCTCCCACCAATTGACCCACTGGAAATTTCAGCTTCTGGTGGTACGGGGAAGCCACGACCTGAAAAAGGGTGAGGAAAGGACGCCCAAGAATAGCATTATAAGTGGACGGAGCGTCCACAATGAGGAAAGGGATTATACTGGTTTTTTGGCTGGGCTTTACGCCCAGAGTCAGAGGCAATGAAATCTGCCCCGTAGGGTGTACTACATGCCCCGCGAATCCAAAGAGGGGGGTGGCCACATCTTCTAGCTGGGCATTTCCCAGCTGCATTTGTCCGAAAGCTTCCTGGAAGAGGATGTTGACGGAGCTTCCCGAGTCAACTAGCACCCGGGCCACTTCATAATTGGCCAAGGATATACGAATAACCAAGGCATCCGTGTGGGGCAGCAGGACACCTTGTAGATCTTCTGGCCCGAATGAAACGGGCGGTGCCACTTGAATAGTTTGGTCGGTGACGATGGCCAAACTCTCCATGAGACGGGCGTACGACTTCCGCACCTGGTTAGAGTCCCCGTCGGTAGGTCCTCCAGCTATAACATGAATAACTCCCCGCGTGGGAATGTTATCTAGATTGGATGAAGGGCCCTCACCTGATGGACCTTCTTGAGAGACATCCTCCTGGGACGGCGTTTGGGGGAAAGTGACCCGAGGTTGTTGATTATATGGCCCTGGACGGGTTACATCGGGTCGGGGGCCTCGCCGGGCCGGTCCTCCTGCCTGGAACCTTACTTGCGGATATGCAGTATGGAGGCGATCCAATTCCTCTTGTAACTTGAAACATCGGCCACTACTGTGGCCGTATTCTGTACGATATTGGCAAAAGAACAGGGCAGGGGGTTACGTGGGATCCCCCTGTGTCCTAAGGGTCATTGCAGCAGACCCTGTTGGTCGTAGAATTTCATTTCCCGTTCTTTCCAAGTCCTCACAGGAGGAAGCGCTTCAGCGGCCATGATTTGTAATGGCGGGACGGGGCGAACTCCTTGCAACATCGGACGAGGCCTCGGGACCTCCTGTCGAAAAGGTCTTGTATACTCCCGCCGAAGAGGTGCTTGGGGAGCAGCGGGACGAGCCCTTTCAGTTGGGACTGTTGCGGCAGTCCGTTCAGCTCTCTATACCTTTAATCCTTCTTCTTCGCGGATAAACTGCTCCGCACGACTTAGTAGCTCCTCATAACTATCCGCAGGTTATCTTAACAAGGAGCTGAGGAAGGGGCCCTCCTTCAGCCCATGCTGAATAGCACCTCTGAAAGATTCGGATTGGGCTGAGGGGATTCCCCTAGCTGAAGAAGTGAATCGATGAAGATACCCCCTAAGGGATTCTGAAGGTCCCTAGGTGATATGCATTAACATAGAGGCATCCTATCTATACGCCTTGCAGCTGACAAATTCCCGACTGAACATTCTCTGGAAGTCAGCAAAACAGGTGATAGACCCTGGGGGCAGAGTATTGAACCACTTTTGCACCGAGCCAGTTAGGGTGGTTCGAAAGACTCGGCACTTGAGAGCGTCAATATAACAGTGGAGCGAGGCCGCTCCGTCAAATTGAGATATGTGTTCTTCGAGATCCGTCGAACCGTCATACTTATTGATCTGAGGATTCCGGAAGTAGGATGGAGGGAGCTCCGAGAGAATGTCCATTGTGAAGGGACTGGGATCGTATACTTCTGGAGGCCTGGTTGATTGACTTTCGCCCTGTTCCTCCCTGCGCGTTTGGGTGAAGGGCATAGTGTTCTGAGGCGTTCTTCCCCCGAGTCCGCCTCCAAGCAATGTTTCCCCATTGACGGTTGTACGAGATGGAGGAGGCATTTCTGGGGGTGGGCCTCTGGAAGAAGGTTCCCCGGAATGCGGATGCAGATATTCGGTCCTTCTCCTTTCCCTAGCGAGAGCTTCTGTGATAGCGTCATCCATCAGGGCTTTCAACTGCGAGGGTAGAAGGATGATGGGGCGCTCCTCCGCTGCTGAGGTAGCAGGTGGTTGTACTTCTTCCGATTGCATCTCGACGTCCAGCTC